>CM016485.1:9988763-11287806 GCA_002890555.2 Lagenaria siceraria
AATATTAAAAAAATGAAAATGATGGTAGTAGAAAATTGGAATTCACAAATCACAGAGAATGCTAGGTGTACAGCTGTAAAGAAGAACTTTTGGAGGTAAACTGCAAATTTGTCCTTCAATATTACCATTACATTAAATTAACATCGCACGTGTCTGTCTCCCCTTGCTTTCGTTTTTCTTTTTCTTTTCCATTTTAAATTCACATTAATTCCCTTTTTTTTTATTTTTTTTTTTATTTTACAATATGTGAGAAGAACGAAGGATGGAATTTTTTGCTTTAAAGTTGATAGTATATTTTTATATTAATTGTTTTGGCTAATACTACATTAACTTACTCTATAAGAGATATAAAAAAATTTCATCAATACTCATGAGTTAGGAGTGCGAACAAAATCCCACATTCGTTAGGGAATGGAATGATAATGGGTATATAAGTGTGGACAATTATTTTTATTGGTATGAGATCTTTTGAGTGAAACTAAAAGCAAAGTCATGAAGATTTATACCAAAAGTAAAAGAAGAAGAAGAAGAAGAAGAGTTTGTCACATGACAAATTGTAATTGGATAGTTGGATACACTAAAAAAAGTATTTTTCATATTCTAATTCTACATTATAAGATTATTATACCTATTTAATAATTATTTGATTTTTACTTATAAAAATGTAATTATAAACATTGCCTTACTTGTTGTAGTTTTTTAGTTTATGTGAGAGACAAATGTGAGTATAGCCTTTTAGTTAACGTGAGAGATCATTTATTCATTATCTTGAAGTTGAAAGCTCAAATCTTGACACAGACAATCAATTATTTCTTTTATTGCCAACCATAACCTAATAGAAACACCAAATAATAAAAAAAAAAAAAAAAAGAAAGATTATGTAAAATACCCTTTCATTTTAAAGTAAGTTTGAAAAATTATGTTCTGCTATGACTTTGAAAAGTTTTATTGCTATTCTTTAACTTTTTTTAAAAAAATATTTCAATAAATACTTTTGGAAAGTTTTCCACTAATTTGAAGGATATAAATTGAATTGACCACTAATTATAATAGTTGTAAAGTGTACATAATATCATGTAGAACTCAATTTCCCTTAGACTCAAACGATATATTTGACATCATTTAAAATATATAATTCACAAAATTAATTTTTACACATCAACTATCTCGTCCATTTACATGAATAATAATGTAAATGATGTCATGTATGTCTTTCAAATTTTACGCATTAGTTACTAATTTCTACTCATCATTTTAATGAAAAAAATCCAAGAGTTTGGAAAAATATCGAAGTTCAATGGTAAAAATGAAACATTTCAAAGTCAATAGATATAATCAAAACCAAATCCAAAACTTAATGGTATTTTGTATAATGCAACTATAAAATAAATTTTTGTAGTTCTATAATTACACAATAGAAGAAAAAACCATTCAAATTTGAAATGATAATTAATGTCATATATAATAGATGGTATAAATGTTGGATTTTTGGCAAAATATTAGAAGTGCAGTTGTCTCACATCGGTTAAATTGAAGAATGAAGGTGGATTCTAAGCCTATAAAAGGAGCCTATGCCTCTAGTTTCAATTCGTCCTAGTTAGAAACACTCTAAGCTTAGTGTGGTAACTCTAATTAAATTCCCTTTATGTATTCTCTAATTTGAGAGGTGAGAAAGGATGTGAGTAGTATAAAAGCTTTGAGAGAGTGCTCTTATAATTAGGATCGAGAGGGAATTATTTTGTGTGATTGCAACAATTTTTCACATAGTAGATTTTTCTTGGTCCACGTTAATTCTTGTGTTTTCAAATTTATTGACTTCTTTTAATTCTTTGTTATTTTATTTTTTTTACTGCGGTATAGGTGGGAGATTTTTCTCAACAATAAAATGGATATAAATAAATAATTGAATGGTAGAGAATTTGAAATTGTTTAATAATACTTGGATAATGGTTGAGTATATAATTAATATATGGCGGCTGTTTCAATTTGAGAGATATAATTATGAAAAAGAAAAAGGAAAAGAAATGAAAACATGGTCGAAATTCAAGTTATGAAATGAATGAGTGAAAGTACCTGGAAACTGCGTAAGTTTTCAGCGCAGGCAATGGCTTTGGCTTTGGCCCCCTCATTTCCTTTCTTTTTGAGTTCTTCGTACGGTTTTAAAAAAATTGCACGAAAATGAGATTTAATTCGATTTCTCATAATCAACGTGTTTAACATTTGGCTAATGTCAATATTTTTTTTTTAATATTTTGCTATCGCTTGTTTTTCTTGCTCTAATAAATATATTTTTTTTTTCATTTTTGTCGCTTTTGTTTTATGTTTTCACTTTAATTTCTTGCTCGTTTTTCCCAATTTGAACATTTTTAGATTTGAAAAAGTTTTAGAAGTTAGAAAGGAGAAGAGAAAAAGAAGGGTGCGATGTTAGAAGGAAAAGAGAGAACCGGAAGAAAGTGATCGTACGAGTGAGGGATGGGAGGCAGCAAGGGAGGATGAAGAAGAGTACAAAAAATAATCTATACTCATAAATTCTAGGGCGGTATTAATTTAAATCATGGACTAATAATTGTATCAATTTAAACTCTTAACTTTTGTAAGTATATCAATTTATACCATTCATTATGTTTCATTTAGGAAAATCTCGTGTGAAACTTATAGTTATATCAATTAAATTTCTAAACTTTCATAAATGGATCAATTTATACTCTTAGTAATTATAAATTAATCAATTTATACTCTTAGTTAGAATTTTCTTTGAGAATTGTCTATGCATATACTCTAATTCTCCATTTTGTAAAATCAACATTTGAAGAAACTCTACACGTGTTTGAGAATTAATGCACTGATGATTTTTAAAGGTAATCGTAGTGAATGATATAAATGGATTAACTTATGAAAATTTAGGAGTTTAATTGACTCAAATTATAAGTTTCACACAATACTGGTTGAACGAAACGTGAAAGATATAAATGAATACATTTACAAAAATTCGAAATTAATTCAATATAGTTATTAGTTGATACCATGTTTAAAATTTAAGATTAAATATATATATATATATATATATATATATATATATGTTTATTTGTTAGACGAAGTAAAAGGTTATATCACTTGAGTTTAAAAAAGTTGGTAAATTATCATTTTACCAAATATTTTGGATCTTTTTTGTTTTTTCTAAATTCTAAAATTCAGCTTTTCCTCTTTCCTCCATAAAACCAATTAACTCCATTCTAAAACTACCTTTTCCCAATGCTCTTTCAGTTATAAATTTTTACAACTTTATAAAAGTCAACCACTATTTATCCATTAAACTTCAAATTCTATTTAGTTTTTGTAATTTAAGACGCAATAAAAGATTTTTTGTATATTCAATTACATTTACATTACAACCTGAACTATTATTTTTTTTATTTTATTTTTTTTTTTTTTGACTAAATCGGGAAGACTAAAACCCCATTCCATAACTTAATTTTGAAAGTTAAATCTCCATCTTCGTAATAATTGTTGTATTAAAAAATAAAAATAAAATAAAATAAGTAAGACTCCGTTTAATAACAAACATTAGATTCTTGGCCAATTAAAAAATAAAAATAAAATTTAATTTTTATCTTTAATTTTCAAAAATTGATGTATAAAAATCATAATGAGTTAGGCTAGTGATAAATAGGGGCATGATTTTAGTAAAAAAAATTAAAAGGTCATGACTTGTGGTCACCTACTCATAATTTAATATCTTACGAATTTTTTAGACACTGAGTGAGAACGGACAACAAAAATAAAATTGGTGTAAGTATTGTTTATAGACTTTAATTTTGAAAAACCAAAAGTTTATCAAACAAAAGATAAATTGCATTTTTTTAATACAATAATTGTATATATGGGTATCGATTCTTCGACTTCCAAAGAAGAAAGTTATGTCAATTACCATGAAGCTAAGCTCACTTTAGCGTTAAATTACAATTTTTTTTTTTTAAAGATGAATAAAAATTATTAACAATTAATTCCCCCATTGCTCTAATGTTGAAATTTGGCAGGGCAGTGCAGAGAAGGAAGGAGAGATGCAATTACCATATCTAAGTTTGTCACAATAATTAAAAAAAAAATGTATTTATAAGCTTTTGTATTTTTGCTGAGACAATCACTGTGTCTTATATTATGTTAATTAAATGTTGTACCTTATGGTCTGTTAATTTGCAATGCATGGAATCTTTATTACATAACATTACATTGCCAAATATATATATATAATTTCTGCGTTTTTTTTTATAATCAAATCCGTATTACATTACAACACTTACACACAACTCTGCAATTCTTTATTCATTTTCGGACAAATTTCTCTTGCCCTGTTTTATAGTTGTTTTGTTTTTTCCACTTGTGACTCTCTCGCCTTTGCCTCGATTTTCTGACTCTGCCCCTCTCCTTTTTTTAAAATCCCTCAAACTCTTCTCTTCCTCCGCATTTCTCCATCTTCTTCTCCATTCATTCTTCCCCTGCAGTTGAAACCTCTTCAACTTTACTCCCTTTTCAAGCTTCTCAATTTCATTTGCATCTGAAAATCAATCTCTGCGCATCTTCTTCAAAACTGCGCTTCTTGAGTTGAGTTGAGTTGGGTTCTATTTGATTGATTGATTTATTGATTGGTGATGGCTCAAAAACACTTGCACGAGTTGCTGGAAGAGGATCAAGAGCCCTTTCATTTGAACACCTACATTGCTGAGAAACGGGTTAATCTCAAAAGGGTTTCGCCTAAAACCCATTTGCAAGTCAAGAAACGAAAACCCATCTCAACTAATTCAATTTTCCCGGGAAATTTCTGCAGAAATGCTTGTTTTACGTCCTTCCACCCTTCGCCGGACTTCAGGAAATCTCCGCTCTTTGAGTTTCGTTCTCCGGCGAGAAATAGCCCCTGCAAGAGCCCTAATGCTATTTTCCTTCATATCCCTGCCAGAACGGCCGGTTTGCTTCTTGAAGCTGCTCTCAAGATTCACAAACAGAAATCGTCTTCCAAAACTAAAAAATCCCAGATTAAGAATCAAGGGTTTGCGCGATTTGGGTCTGTTTTAAAGAGATTAACTCTTAGAAATCGAAACAATAACCGTGAAACTGAAGCTTGTGGTAGTGCAGCGGATTTAGCGTCGTTTGGGCAAAGAAAATACTCCATTCGAAGGCAAATAGCGCAGGGTGAGACGAGTTCCTACAATGGAAGGTCTAGCTATGGGTTCTGGTCTGAAACCAACGAAGAAGGAAGATCAATGGATTTGGGGACTTCATGTAGTAGCCAATCTGAGGATTCAGAGGAGACTTCTGTTGCTTATTTTGGGGAAGATTACTGTGAAAGTCCTTTCCGATTTGTTCTTCAGCGAAGCCCCTCGTTCGGTTGCCGGACGCCGGATTTTCTCTCGCCGGCGGTATCTCCTTGTCGCCGTCACAAAGAGGTTTGCCAAAATCGTCATCTGTAATTTGAAAATTTACTCTGTTTTTAGGAATTCTGATTGCATTTTTGGGAGGGGGTAAATGTGACATTTTTTAACATTGACATTAAATGCTCTGAGTGTTGTTGATAGTACTTGTGAGCATATCTCTGCAATTTAGATCGTTTTCTCTTTTTTCACTTGCTCTGAAGACTTGAGGCTATGTCTGGTTGGGAAACTATTTGCTTAAAACAGACAAAAATCACTTTCTTTTTAGCTCTTGTATTGCAGTATTGCCTTACTTTCCTCCTTTTCGGAATACAGTAAAGGTAACTTTTTGCAGTACAAGTTCCTGACCAATTCTTTTGAACTTTTCTCTGATCAGAACTGATTAGCCTTATGTTCATTAGTTTTAATAGATGAAATTCACTAATGATCCCTTGAAAGTTCATTTGTATGTTTAAAAATCTGATTAGCTGATTAGGCTTTTATGCACTAGTGAGCACTCAATTGACTAAATTAGGCTGATTTAAAGTTTCTATTCAAGGTTCAAATTTCTCTTTCAAGTAAAGAATCTGGATTTGATGTTGCAGAGTACCCATCATCCTGATTTGAGTTTTGTTTGAATGTTTCTACAGGACGAAATGATAGACAGTAAAGAAAGCTTGAATAAATTTCAAGTCGAAGAAGATGAAGAAGATAAGGAGCAATGTAGTCCTGTGTCTGTACTGGATGCTCCTTTTGATGACAGGTACGACGAAGGGCATGATGATCGGGAGAGGGACGGAGACGGGGATGGGGAAGAGTACGATTTGGAATGCAGCTATGCAACTGTGCAAAGTAAGTAGCTTTAGTTTAGTATTGAAAAAAAATTGTTAAGGCATCATTTCTCTTGTCCCTTGTCAATCAAAATCACCTCTGAATGTAATGGGAGATTAGAAGTCTAGAAGCTGTGATGTTCTTCAGTTTCAAGTTTGGATTTGATGAGAATTAGTATATTTTCTTTTGTCTACTAAAAGAAATCTTTCATAGTCAGTGAAGTTGATTAGAAGGTTTATGATTTGCAGTTCATCAAACAACTCATTTCAAATTTAGACCTTATCAGTTCTATCAATTCAGTCTATCAATATCTGATCTCCATTTTTACATATATGTTAGGAACAAAGCATCATCAACTATTAAACAAGCTTCGCAGATTCGAGAGACTTGCAGACTTGGACCCGATTGAACTTGAGAAAATAATGCTAGAGGAAGAACTAAACGAGAACAATTCCGATTACTTCGATAACGAAGAATGCGAGTACTACACCGAGTCAGTTCAATGGGATAATGAAAACGACATTGAATGGTTTGTGAAAGAGGTTGCAAACGATGCAAACTTCTGTAAATCCAAACAATTTGTCCCAAGAGACATGAGGAAACTCGTCACCGATCTGATTGCGGAAGAAGAGGCAAATCGAAGCAACAACGACACGAGAGAAGAGGTGATTCAAAGGGTTTGCAACAGGTTGGAGCTGTGGAAAGAGGTTGAATTCAACACCATTGACATGATGGTGGAAGAAGATTTGAGTAAGGAGGTTGGTGAGTGGAAGCAAAACCAGAAGCAGAGAGGAGAGGCAGCCACTGATTTGGAGCTTGCAATCTTTAGCCTGTTGGTGGAGGAATTGGCTGTAGAACTTGCTTGTTGAGATGGGTAAAGTTTTGGGAAATACAACAAGTTTCAATTAAATTAATCTTGCTCTAGGTTTCCTTTCACAAAATATTAATTCAATTGGTAAAACTGAAACTATAGTATAGTATATGAACTATATGTATATGAATATGAGACTATGAAATCCATGTATGTAGCAAAGGGGTTGGTCTAGGAATCTTTGCTCAATGGTCATGTATATTATAAATGTCTTTCACATCTAACCACTTCATTTAATTTATCATATGAGCTTCCAAAAGTCCAGACAATTTGAAAAATTTAAAGAAATTAAAGGTGTGTTTGGTTGATTCAATTGGTTTGGTGTTCTAATGTTAGAATAATTTTTCTCTATAAATAAACAGAAAAATGAGAGGTTCAATTGAAAGATTATGATAAAGTCAAGGAAAAAAAATATAGTGTTTATAAGGTTTCATATTAAATTAAATTTATAGACACCAACTTTTTTAAAGTGATATGAAGAAATTAAAGCATCACATGTTGTCTAGTAATTAAGTAGTAAGTAGGTATTAGGAAGAGAATAAAAAGTTAGAAATAAAGGAAACTTTTTCAACTAAAAGTTCTAAATAGATGAAGAGGCTTGAAATGCAAGTAGGTCAAAACATCAAATGACTCAAAGTTTCTGTTCATAAAATAGTAATTAGTCATGTGCTCAAAACAATTACAACAATAAGTATTGTATTTGTTTTTTTTTTTTTTTAAAAAAAAATAAGTATTATATTACTATTATAATTATTTTATTTATTTAAATTAATATTTCATTTATTGTAAAGTCTAATTTCTAAAAGTATTTTAATGATCTTAACAATAACAACAATCAACATTATTTTTGGTTTATGAATGATAAATTTTTTATATCAATTATATAACTTATTTACTTTATATTTGTCATATATCGCTCAAAGTCCACTAATAATAGCAAATGTAAAAGCACTTGTTGATTGATAAATATGATATATGTATGGTAATTTTAGTATAATAATTGTATAACTTATATACTTTATGTTTGGTATACTAGTTAACTTATATACTAAATATAAAGTATGTCAGATATACTTTTGATATACATGTTGATACACCAATAAGAGTAAATTTGAAATAATAAAAATTAAAAATTAGCAATGTATTTTTTTGCTATATTTATAAATTTTGAAAAACTATTGCTAAATTTGTAGTTTTTTTTTGCTATCCTTGCCACTACCCTTTTTAAAAAGCTACTTTTTTTTTAATCTTTATTTATTTTTTAAAACATTAGTATAAATTAGATAATAAAGTAAATAGACCTAGAGATGAAAGAGATGTTTAGACAAAATTAGTCAACTTCTTATAAAATGAAAAGAAAAAAAAAAGAAAGATGGAAGAAAAATTACATTTTTTGTTCCTAAATTTTGGATCTAGTTTTTATTTGAACCATAGGGTTCAAAATATTACACTTTTAAGTCCTTAAGTTTTGGGTTTGATTTTAATACAGTCTTTAGGTTTTAAAATATAACAATTTTACACCTAAGATTTGAGTTTGTTTCAATTTGATCTCTAAGTTTCAAAATTTACACTTTTAACTTTGATTTTTTTTTTTTAAATTATAAATACTTAGTTTCCTTCTTTACTTGAATGTCTATTAATTAATTTAAAAAAATTATAATAATTATAATTAGTTAAGTTCACTATTTTTTTAACACAATTAAACTTAATTTTATTAATTTCACTTCATAATTATTTTAAATTAATTAATTGACATTAACATCAAAGACTAAAAGTCAGTATTTAGTGAAAATTTGAGACTAAGGGTCTGTTTGGATTAACTTAAAAAATATATTTCTTCAAAAAATCATTTTCATTTAAACAAAATTGATTAGGCAACCCTGGCTAAAAAATATTTTTATTAATGTCAAATTACTACGAAGGACAACTATTATAAACTAATACTTTAGAATAATGGTTGCCGGATTTGGCCGTCGGCGGTGGTGGACAGAGCTGGGTGTCGGTGGCCAGAGTTGGCTGGTGGAGGGAGGTGATATCCATATAACAACATAGTAGAAATGTGGTAGATGGCTTTCGAGAGTGTTTTAGTAATTTTAAGAATTAAACAAATTAGGGAGAGATTCACCATTTAAACACTCAAAAATCATTTTTTTAAAAAGTTAATTTCAAGTATTTATCCTAAAACAACTTATTTCATAAACTCAAATTTTCAAAAGTTATTTTTTGAATGGTTGTCAAAAACTCAAACTTTTTCTAAAATGATTTTTTTTAAAAAAAAAATTAAACACTTAAAAAGTTCAACCAAACACACTCTAAATCTTGAAATCTATGACCAAATTGAAATAAAACTCAAACCTCAAACGTAAAATTGTAATATTTTAAAACCTAGGGACTAAAATAAAATCAAACTCAAAACTCGAGAATTAAAAGTGTAACATTTTGAAACCAGAGATTAAATGGAAATTAAATTCAAACTTTAGAGACCAAAAGTATTTTTTTTTTCTTAAAAAATAATTAGAAAAGAGGCCACCAATTTCCTTTTTATTGCTAAAATCATAAAATAAAAAGTTGTAAAAAATTAGTATTAGAATACCATTTTTAGAAGGAAAAAAAACTCATATTTGTTATTAAAGAAGAATTGAAGTATCATGCCCATCTCCCACAATAACAAAACCACTATCCAATTAGACAACCACCAATGACCAAATGCAAGAGATAATGGAATTTAGCTACTTTAAAATACTCAGAACATAGATGAAACACATAATCTGATCAATATATCAGAAGTTATATATTTAAATTGAATGAATCAATTATTTATAAGGTTAAATTATTAATTAGGTTGAATTTAAAAATTATTTTGTTTTTTGTTTTTCAAAATTAATCCTATTTTCCCCTTCAATTTCTTTGTCAAATTCCAAAAATAAAACAAAGTTCTAAAAATTACCTTTTTTTAGTTTTTAAAAGAAAATTTTTCACAGATAAAAAAAATGTGAAACTATTTATAGAAAATAGCAAAAAAGAAAAAAAATACTGATAGGCATTGATAGACTTCTATCAGCATCTATCAATGATAGACTTCGATCGGCGTCTATCATTTCTATCACTGATAGACTTCTATCGGCATCTATCACAACTATTTAAAATTTTGCTATTTTGTGTAAATAGTTTCTCTTATTTTTTTATTTTTAAAAATTTCTATTTTTAAAATATTGATAGAAAGTAGATAACAAAGCAAGAGATATAAATGCTTATAGGATTAATTTTTAAAAACTAAATAGATGGTAGTGGAGAGTGGAGGTTGATCTTTCAAGTAATAATATAATTGGCGAAATTTAAATTGCAAAGGCAAGTGAAATGAATTGGCAAACCCTTCTGTGGCAATTGAATATATATAAGCTGGTTTTTTGTTAAAATATAAAAGGTTCAGTTGTCTTTTCAGAATATTGGAAGGCTATGAGTTGTCATACTTAAGAAAAAGTTTAATCATTAACTCTAAGAAAGGTAAAATGTCTTAGTTTTAATTTAAGTATGAATAATTTGAGGCATCCGTTAATGTTATCTTTTTAATTAGTAAAAGTGTCATTCTTTCGAATCATCCATCTTATCCAACAGTATTATTATTCATTTCATCTCACCTAATTCTGCCTCTATGTCGTGGAAACTTCATATGGTTTATACTTTTTTTTTTTTTTTTTTTTTTTTTGTTAAATCAATTTTATTTTGGATAATTAGAAATTGGAAAATTTTAATAATTTAGTGCAATCTTTAAATTGTCTTCACTGGATTTACTAGTTAGTTTATTAATTGATATATATTATCCCATTGGAGAGCAGTTTTTTATTGTATTATTTTGTTCTATTATGTGTATGTTTGGGAAAGTACTTATGCTATATATGATATACCATATTTTACACATTATTATTGTTTAGTGAATACAGAATAGAAGTTTTATATACAATAATTTTTATTTAAAAAAAAAAAAAAAAAAAAACCAATGACTTAACAGTTGACACAAGAATGAAACTATGCATAAAGCAATTTGGTTGCCAAGGATACATCTATTCAATCTATTATTTTTCTGAATTTCTCTTTGCAATATATGGAGTAAATTTTCCTTCGAGGAACTAACATAGTCATCAATCAAAATTATGTTTTTGTTTAAATTAAGAAACTAAATACCTTGGCATGATTTGATAATGATTTTGTGTTTAGTTTTATGTTTTGATCAAAGTATGGATATTTTTCCATAGTTTTTTTGTGTTTACATACCTTTGATCTTTTTAAGAGAACATTTGAATATTTAAACAAATTTAAAAAGCAAGGGTTTTTCTTATTAAAAAAAAATTGTTGTTTTTAATTTTCAAGACTTGATTTGAATTTTTAAAATATTTGAAAAAAGAAAAAAAATTATACATAAATATAATGTTTATAAGATTATTTTACTATCAAACCGCCTTTAGCTATTTATAATCTAAGTAAATCGTTATAACAATTTAAAACATAGATTGAATGAAAAAGTGCACTATCCTAGAATCGAAAAGTTTACTCCAAAAATCTTATATTCCAAATAATCCAATGTTGTATAATAATTTTTTTTCAAAAAAGTTAAATTACAAATTTAGTCTGTATCACTTAGAGAAAGTTAGAATTTAGTCTTTATTGTTTGATAAATTCCTCCTGAATGGTCCCTGTGGTAGAGATTGTTTATGAAAGAATTAACAAACTATAAAGACTAAATTCAAGTTTTTAAAATCATAGTGACTAAATTCTAACTTTTTGAGCTCTTGAGGTTGGTATTTTCATACTTTGGGTTGAAACCGATTCTCTAATTTTTTGGAAGCTTTTGGTTAAGAAAACCACATATGCCAATGAGGTTTAGGCTTTCGGCCTATTCATGATCTCCACCATTGTGGGTATATTCTCGATTTTCTTTGAACTAACTGCAAGAGTAATTCTATTGCACATGAGCTAGCTACACATGCTCGTAGCTTTGGTTTTTCAGTAATTTGACTTGAAGACCATCCTCCTTGGGTGGATTCTTCCATTCTTTTTTATTCTCTTTGTCCTTAAGTATTTCTCTTTTGTTTCCTTTGGTTGTACTAAAAAAAGATTCTTCTAATCACAAGTACTAAATTTGTAATTTAATTTAAAAAAAAGCTAACTAAAGATGTTATAGACAATTTTGGACCCAAGGGCAAAAGTGTAAAGGAATGAGCATAACAAGAAGGTCATGAGCCAAACAACCAAATCCAAAGCAAGAGCAAGCCAAGAGAAGTGAAGTGGCATGGGCTTCGAGGCTGAGGCCGACCTGATGAAAATGCACCTGAGTGGGGGTCGTTCAAGGAATCCAACCGAGGGAAGGGATTTTAGCCTAAAAGATATCTTAAAAATCCTAAAAGAAGGTGACTAGGTAAAAAAAAACTCTATAAACAGTGGAAGAAGGCACCAAGAGAAGTAGTCGTGAGTGTCTTCAATGTATCTTTGATGAATGAACCATATCATTTCTATAGGCTTAGTTTTACATAACAGACATTTAGGCTTATAGTTTCCCCCTGTTTACTTCATGAAACCAATGAGTTGTTACTTTTTGGGCAGTTACAATAATACCATTACCTGGCAGTCTATGCCTTACTCGCCGACTTTCCACTAACTCCTTCATAAATTGTCCATAATATACTTGGGCCAGTATCACTAGGCCTAGTGCAGAGGTCAATAATGTCCTCTTACTACTATGACCTCCGTGATACCACTAGGTAATACAACATGGGTTCTCCATGGTACTACTAAGCTCTCACATGGATCCTCTGAGCTACTTCTAAGTTCTCATGTGGATCCTCTAAGTTGCTTCTAAGCTCTCACATGGGCCCTCTAAGCTACCTCTAAGCTCCCTCATTAGTCCTCTAAACTATCTTTAAGCTCCCTCATCGGTCCTCTGAGTTACTTTTAAGTTGCTCCATGGGTCATTTGAGCTACTTCTAAGCTCTTTCATGGGTCCTTTAAGCTACTTCTAAGCTCTCCTATGGGTCCTCTGAGTTACCCTTCAGCTCTCCCATAGGTCCTATTTGATGGATCTAAATCATACACGTGCAGCGGAAATGAAAGAGAATCGAAATAACAATCTAGATGCATATATCAACCTAGGATTAAACATGCATGATCATACAATATGATTTAGAGAAAAAGGAAAGAAATAACAAACCTTTGTAGCTCTTCTTCCTTTCTTGAAATTGCTCCCTCTTGGACCACCAATAGATCTTCCTAGCTATTCTCAAGGGCTTAGAATAGAGTGGTGGGACTCTTTAAATAAGGAAAATATGAGAGGAATTTGTGAGGATATTTTTTTTTTTTTTTTTTTTTTTTTTTTTTTTTTTAAAGTTTCTCAAAACTTCAAAAAAAAAAAAAATAAAGATTTTTCCAAGAAGGCAAAAAGCATGCAACTTTTGTATGTCAAGTTCACCATATGTTGACAACACACATTCCACTAATGCATGTTAAGATTATGTGTCAAAATGTAGAATTTTGAGATAAATTAAATGTTTCATTCATCAAGTTAGTGGATTTTTCCACTTTTTTGATAAGAAACATTAATTTAATCTCATGGACAACTTCTAAAAAGTTTGACTAAATAAAACAACTCTTTGACTTGCTCGGGTCAAAGTCAACTATTTGACTTTTTCTGAAAACCTACTGTTTGACTAAGTTCATGTCTCCGATTATGAATCCACATTCATAATTTCAATATTTAAATCCCATTTAAATAGTTTTTACCAAATCTCTCATTTGATATCATATATCAATTACTTAATCATATCTCATATGATCAACCTAATTTGAACAATTCGAATTATTCCTTCATTTTATTCCAAGATTATCCCTATATGAGCTAGCCAGGGGACCTTATGGACCTACAGATCATGAGCTTCAACGATCCGAGATTAACCGGTTAAACTCTTTAACCTAGTTAATCAACATTCGTTAACTACCGGGTCACTCCACTAAAGCCCGTAGTTGCACTCTCCTCACTGTAGATATATTATGTCCATTTGATATAACCATGATTGGTAAGTCGACCCTTCACTGGTTGTTCGTAATCACAGCTGGGTCAAAAATACCGTTTTACCCCTGTGATTACCTCTTGTTCCTTAAATCCCACTGATCCTTTATTGAACAATGATTTGTAGTCCAACTACCAAATTAAAAGTCCTCTCAAACCCTATTTGAGAGGGCGGCGCCTATTGTTCAAGACCTGGATTCAGCACTTAAGAGAACAACCTTTCTACTAACCCAAAAGAGGGTAGGAGTGAATTCCTTCTTGCACCCTATGTCCCTAGCTATCTACCTGGTCTTATACCCCTGAAATGGGAGGCTTATTGAGTCAGCGCTGTTGAGCTGCTCGCACCTATGCAGATCTAAGGATCATCTCGAGTAAACAGAAGTTCATAGTTAACTCAGGATTAAGATCGAGTTACCTAGGTCATCAAAGTCGAGATAGTCAGTTTTAGACAGTAAACGGTGTTAATAAATAAAAATGACTATTTCATGGTCTGGTCTTATGCAAACTCTTTGCACATGACGCCCCCACTCGCATGTCTCCACATGAACGAATTAAGATCACTTCGTTTGTACTAACTACAAAGTGGGCCGCATCCATAGTGTCCCCAGAATAAGGCGTCCAACCTTATTCATATACTATAGACCATTTAAACTGTTAACTTAAACTTGATCCACATTTATGTCTCTACATAAAGTTTGAGTCTCATGAGTAACAGTCTAGGATCCTTTGATTGGATTTAGATTTAGTAAGAACAATTTATAGGATCAATAACTACTTATTGATTATAAATTTCAATAACAACTTTATTGAAAGATAAAAGTATATTTGGTATTTACAAACTATGAGTTTTAGGACATAAAACCCAACACTATTGAGGTTCCCTATAGATTTTTTGAGCTCCCTCATGGAGCCTGGTCAATCCACTTGGATCGGTCTCCTAAGGCTATGAGTAGGGTATTGGTTAGACGTGAGTTTTATTGGTCTTTAGCCTACCATCTTGAGCCTCTAATTTCTGTTCATAAGCCTCTTATCTTTCTAGACTTTCGATCTTGGCTCATCTCAATAAATTAACCCCTAAGAGTATATAATCCCATACAATTTATTTAAGTGGAAATAGAAATATTAGCTTGGACTTGAAGCGGGGGAAATTGCATCTTCGTATCAAGGGAAACTATATTTTCATGTCCAAGCAAGTTTTAATAATAAAATTGTTTCTATCGAGAATATTTCTAAGAAATCATCAAAAAAAATTAAAATTAATAAATAGGTACTTCCTAAATCAATGTCAAACTAGTGAACATATAAAATAATGATAAGAATTTAACATGCCAATAATATGAGAATATTATTAAAAAAAAAAAAAAAAATGGGTGAAACTAATTAAACAAACTAAATAATACTCGACTAATTAAACTCACTCCATTACCCACTTTCTTAAACTCAAACTTCCTAAATAAACACATACAAAGTCCCATGTATTTTTGTTTTTGATCCTCAAATTAAAATATATATAACATATATATCCTCCTCATTATGAGGTCATTTATCTCATTATTGCATTGCAAATCTTTGTTAGAAGAAGCAAAAAAGGACAGCCCTTGTAACTGATGCCATTTCCACCACAAAATTTCACTGTGCAATTGATGTTGAAACTCATCACCATCATCATCTTCCATATTAACTCATTTTCTTGCCGCAAATTCCCAACCCTAACTTAGATGTTATCCACCATTAATCCTCCCTTCACAAAACGCAGTTCATCAACAACTGGTCTCCACCATTTCCATTTCTTCCATAAAATGCATCCCAATTCTCTTCTCCTCCCTCCATTCCAAACCCTCGTACCATCACCACTACTACTAATAACTCTAATTTCACTATGTTTTTCTCCAAAACCAAAACTCTTAACTCTACTCCAAACCCTCCTCGTTTCCGAGGCGTCCGCCGTCGGAGCTCCGGCAAGTGGGTTTCCGAGATTCGAGAGCCGAGGAAGCCCAATAGGATTTGGTTGGGAACTTTTCCTACCCCGGAAATGGCTGCCATCGCTTACGACGTGGCAGCCCTAGCTCTCAAGGGCTCCAGTGCTGACCTCAACTTTCCTAATTTAGCATCTTCCTTACCAGTGCCAGCCTCTATCGCCGCACGTGACATTCAAGCTGCAGCCACGTCTGCTGCGACGGCTATAGGGGCAGCTGCAGCTGCAATAGGGTTAGATGGTAATTCCGTGAGTGCGAGTAGAGAAAATGATGATGGGGAAGGAGATGGAGGAGGATGTGGGGAGGAATTAGTAGAGGGAGGATTTGTAGATGAAGATATGATATTTGATATGCCAAATATTTTGATGAACATGGCTGAAGGAATGCTTCTCACTCCTCCATCCTTCAACTTCAACATGAATGCTCCAAATGATTTTGAATATCCTCCAACCTATACTCAAGATAACCTTTGGGAATTTTAATTAACATATTAGGTTAATTAAAGAGAATTTCTAGCTCATCAATCTTTAGTGAATTGCTTGGTTTTAGTAGCTTTATTCCTAGAACAACCATCTCTTGTCTAGGCAATGTAACTTTGCAATTAATTTTTCTGTTTATTTGGCTAAATGGAGGTGAAAATATTGATGTTTATTTATATCTACTTTTTTTTCTCATTAATAAATTCCTTGTATTAAATATGAAAATTGAGAGAATGATTCTTTTTTTTTTTTTTCCAAACTTGTGGGTCCACATGTTTTTATATGTTGACGTGTCGCTCTCAACTTTTCTGATGTGGCAACAAAAGATTGGTAGTTTGAAGGGAAAATGTCTTCGTAGGATGCTGACTCTTCATCTTCCTTCATCCGTGGGTTGTACAAGTGTAATTTGGGTCATTCCCATTCCCAAATCAAATCAACGTGTTTCCTTAGTGCATTCAAAGAAGTATCATTGGCCCAAAATAATTTTATGGTCAAAATTGATAATAAATAGAACACAAACAACTATGTACTACATTCGAAGTTTCAACAACCCAATTTTAGATTTTTTTTTTTTTTTTTTTTTTTTTTTGTAAGACATGGTTTCAATAATGCCTCCAAACTTAAACTTTAAATTTGTTTCAAATAACTCTTTGATCAACTTTTTGGATAAAAGGAAAAGGAAAAGTGATGCGATGACTAGTGATGACTTGTAGAATAATAGTACATCTATGCATATAAGTATGGTACCTAGACTTTGACTATATTATTGAACTTTAGGATATGTTTCAGTTATATCTTTAATATTTAATTTTTTTTAACCTGAAATAGTTTCAAATAATTATATCATTAGCTTTCCTACTTAAAATAAAGATTATGAAAATATGACATATGGTGGTAGGCTATAAAAAAAAAGGTATAGAGTCTTAGTTAAAGAGGTTGTCGATTTCTACTAGTGTATGACTTTTCTTACAATATATTATTTCATTCACCATATTTCAACAAAAACTCTATCTCTAAGTTTGTTTTCTACCATCGCCAGAAAGGAAAAAAAAAAAAGATTGTTCCTCTATTTTTCTCTTTAATAGAGACTGTTCCTCTGTTTTCCTCTTTAATAAAGACCATTCATTTGTAATGTAATTAAAACTCTTCAAATTTTTTTATAACTCACTGCCAAAGTACTCCCAAATGAAATCCTTGTTCAACACAAAAGTTGACGAAATGGTTATTGTGAAACAAATTAAAATTTAAAGGTAAAAATGAAAATTTTGAAAATTCAATGATACTCTTAAAACATTTTGGTTATTTTGTGTCATTTAGCATTATTTATTATTGGTAATCTTTTAGCTAGGATTTTTGTTATTAATAATGATACTTAAATAATATTTAAACTTTATTATTTTTTAAACTAATTACAAAAAAAAAAAACTTAGGGTAAAAGACGTATTTTAATGTATTGGTAAGATCATGTTAGCTTTGGTGATTATGTCTTCAAGATAAATTCTTAGAGTTTAAATTCACACTGATCTTAATGGGAGGATCGTTGGTCCAACCTAACCAAGAGGGAGTAGACTAACTAGATTTGCGTACAACATGTGTTCATTGTAAGGATGTAAGAAGATCAAGCCTTTTACGTAAAAGAATACATATCATATCATCAATTACCATTAAGCTATTAAGCTAGGATGATTCTTCACTATAACATCACTTCAATAATTAATTGGGTAATACCCTTTCCATAAAGCACAAGTGGAAGTTACCTTTTAATCTAATAATAATGAAGGCAAAGGCAATTGGAATTGATGGTGAGATAGTAATTTTTAAAGAAAAATATATAAATATATTAATCGAATTCCCCAACATTATAGAATATGATATATAATAAAATCGAGGCTTTAAATCAGTTACACTTTCAATTGGGAGATAAAATAAGACCACGAACCTGCATATCACAGTTCAAAAATGGGGATCCGATCACCTACAACACAACAAAGGAGGATTACTAGTTTGACTTCAAATCTAAACGAAATTGTCTCAAAATCCAATACCTGACTTTTAAAATAAAGGCTCCCTTCTCAAATCACACTGCAGATTAGGCAATGTAAAAGAATTCACTCCAAGTAGGCAAAAAAATAACCATAACATTCAAGATAATTGATTACTACTACCCTCATAAACGTGCGGCAATCCAACAGAAAACTCACATTACGAATGGTGTTATTAACCGATGAAAATGCAAAATTACAACTGAAAACAGAAGATACTCAGTTCTTCAACTGAAATGTAAACAATAAAATAAAATAAAATACTTGCAAAAACCTCGCATGACAACGCTCCTCAAGCTTATTACAAAACGCCTACCATAACTTGATATTAGCATTGATATTAGAAAGAGAGCTACCCCTACAATGCCTGAGAGAATCCAACACAATATGCCGCAGTTTTTTTTTCCTTTTTGGGTCTAAAAAATGGATAGAGTCCCAAAACTAATCAATATTTGTAGTTGTCAACGTGGAGGCTCTCCGAAGCACCCTCACTGATCTTAGCATCACCCTTGTAAGTTCCAAGAGTTGCTTCGGAGTTGGCCTTGCACCTTACGAGCAAAGCAGCCTGAGCCTTGGGGATGTTTTCATCCTTTCCGGACCATGCCTTGAGAGTGCTCTGCTGCAGGGCACGTCCAAAGGAGAATGAAAGAGACCATGGCTTCTTCCCCTTGAGCTTGTTCATGGCATTAAGGTTGATGGTGGCCTCCTCTTCACTCTGTCCGCCAGACAAGAACACAACAGCAGGAACTGCAGCAGGAACAGTTCGCTGTAGGGCAAGGACGGTGTGCTCTGCAATCACTTCTGGTGCAACCTTTGCAGCTTGAGATCCAGGGGTAACCATGTTGGGCTTCAACAAGGTTCCTTCAAGGAGAACGTGGTGGTCATTTAGAGCCTTGTAGCATGCAGCAAGAACACGCTCGGTAACATCGGCGCACTTCTTGATGTCATGAGGACCATCAACCAAGATCTCGGGCTCAACAATAGGTACCAGACCATTCTCCTGGCAAATGATAGCATACCTGGCCAATCCATTGGCATTTTCATTAATGGACAACTGTGAGGGTTCGTTGGCACCAATCTTGAGCACTGCACGCCATTTGGCAAAACGAGCACCAGCTTCATAATACTTTTGGCAACGCTGGGCAAGGCCATCAAGACCCTGGGTTGTGGTTTCGCCATCAGTTCCAGCAAGTTCAACAGTGCCCTTGTCAACCTTGATACCAGGGAGAACACCACCTTCCTTCAAAACGTCAACGAAAGGCTTGCCTACACAAAGGAACAGAGGAAGCAATGGTGAGAAACTATGCGTCTGTCCATAACTTTCAGAAAGTACAATTCATAATGTTAAGGTGAAGACCCATGAAAATATTAACCCAAACAAGAAAAGATAAAGTGATTATATGATATACCTGCAGCTGTCTTCTGGTAGAGTGTTTCCTCGAAGAGGATGACCCCACTGAGGTATTGAAGAACATTAGGGGCAGTGAAAAGGAGCTCACGAAGAGCACGTCTGTTTGTTTCAACATTCTCAACATTGATACTGGAAAGACGCTTTCCAATTGTGCCAGTCGATTCATCAGCAGCAAGAATACCCTTTCCAGGAGTTCCAATGTAGGCAGCATTGGCAATAA
Source organism: Lagenaria siceraria (assembly GCA_002890555.2). Taxonomy (NCBI): domain Eukaryota; kingdom Viridiplantae; phylum Streptophyta; class Magnoliopsida; order Cucurbitales; family Cucurbitaceae; genus Lagenaria; species Lagenaria siceraria. Next base: position 10,009,056 of record CM016485.1, read on the forward strand.
GCTCATCTACAAGGCAGAAAATACGAAATTATATTAATAAATATCAGAACGGAGACGGGTCATTTAGAAAACTCCTTGACAAAAGTAACCACATATCAAAAGCTACAAAACCATAAGGCCCAATAGAATTTGTCTTCATGTAAAAACTAAATTCAATAACATGCTCCATAAACAAAAAGTACAAATTCAACATATAGGATCTGAATAAAACAAAGCATCAATTTCAAAGTACATACATTTTCCACTTCATGGACAATTGGTAGAAAGGAATCATTTTTCAAAATCATGACATCAAACACTACTCATAAGATCTAAATCTAAAAGTGGATCGCGCACTCAACCACCAACTTCATTCAAAGCAAAGTATAGTTCTTTGGTTATATTCTTCCTTTCTCTAATAGAGAAAAACTCTCAAAACACAGATCTGGACTGCGATCCTATGGATCTATTGAAAAATAAACTGGAACAAGAAAATATCTAAATCTATAGCATGAATTGAAGCCAAAAATGATGGATCAGAACACCAAATAAGCAGAAAACTCCAGACCACATAATCGAAAATGGGAAGATTAAAAGCAAAAAGAAAAACAAAAATAGATGGATAGAAACATGGTTAACATCGGACAGTAGATCTGGATTATAGAGTGAGGCGATTCAGATCGGAGAAAGGAGAAAATGCATGCATGAAGAGAAAAGAGAGAAAGTTACCAGCGTATTTGCCTCTGTAGCAAGACATTTTTGAAGAGTTAAAAGTAAGAGAGGAAAAATGGAGGTTTGAAGAATAACGCAGGAGAGGGATCGGCAAAATGGCGAAAGGATATACGAAGATGGGAAAGGGTTAGGGTTTTTAAGGAGGGCGGAAACTGCGAGAAATGTGCATCGCCACGGACTTTCCATCATTTGCACGTGACATTTCAACCAACGAACCTTTTTTGTATTTTACTATTTTGCCCTTCATTGGTTGGGCCGCCCCGCTTTGTCCACTATTCCACTTAACTTTTTTTTTAGATATATAATATATTCCACTTAAATTATGTTTCTTTCCCTTCGACCAAGATTCTACCCTTTTCATTTTATTCTTTGTTAAATTATTTATTAAAAAAAACAAACAAAAAAAACGTAAGGGAGAGATTCAAACATTTCATCTTTTAAGTTAATAATTTAAATTATAAAAAAATTACTTTTCAATTTTCTTCATTCTCATTTTATTCTTCATTAAATTATTTTTAAAAAAATTGAGTTCAACGATATATAGCCTCTTGTTAAAAAAATATTTATAAACTTTCAAAAGTTACAATATTACAAAATTGATACATGTAATGATGTGGTGTAATGACTTAGAACAATAGTTTAGATCATCACAATGTTCTAGATCATTGCCACGTAATTTTAACTTATAATTTCTACTCTAAGGGTAGTTTTGAAAAGTTAATAAATGGTTAGAGATAATATTGCAACATTTGAAATAATATAGATACTTTTGAAATAAATGACAAAATTCAGTAGTATTTGTAGTCTTTATTCTCTTTTTTCTGGACATGAATAAAGTATACACATTGAGAGACTCGTTTGAAAATACATTTATTTTGGATTTAAACATACTCTTTTAAGTATTTAAAAGGGCTCTTTTCAAATATAGAAAAATGAGCCAAACTATTTACAAATATAGAAATTTTTTACAGTCTATCAGTGATAGACCGCGATAAAATTCTATCGCTTTCTATCACTCAAGCGATAGAATTCATTTGCTTGAGTGATAGAAATCGATAGAATTCTATGGCGGTCTATCACTGATAGACAGTAAAAATTTTCTATATTTGTAAATAGTTTAATATTTTTTCTGTTTATAGTAATTTCTCTATTTAAAAAGTTCTAACTTAATCGAATTTAGAAGTGAGAAGTCATATTAATCCTTTGGACATGGTAGGGCCTAGTATTTTAATAATACTAAGTTTGGCAAATTTTGGCACGTAATCTAGATTCCTCTTTTTTAAGAAAAAAAAACTATTTTTAAATCATGTACTCCAAACAATACAAATTTTGAAACCAACATTATTTTAGTTTTGTGTTTAGGGATTAGGTTTTAATAGTTGATTTGATAGTTCAAACTCGCATAAATTTGTACTATATATATATATAACTAAATTTATTATATATAGTTAGACTTGGCCACTGGCAATTGTCACCCCTCCCTCTCTATAGTCTATACTGTTATAATAAATTTCTTTCTTTAATTGCTTTATATAAGCTTTTATTCGTTGAAGGGAAGAGAATTGACATTGCTTTATATAAGCTTTTATTTATATAAACTTTATATAAACTTTCCTTCTTTTATTGCTTTATATAAGCTTTTATTTGTTGAAGTGAAGAAAAAAGAGATTTTTTTTTTTTTATTTGTTATGAATGGGCCCGAGAAGAGGAGGTCAAAAGTGGAAATAGAAAAGTTGGAGTTTACGAAGAAAAAAAAAAAGTGGGTTGGTGCGGAGATGGGGATTGGTTGGAAGGAGGCAAAACCGATAGCGACACCGATAGCGCAGGATGAGGTATTTTTTCACCTCCTTCGGTTTTATCGGTTAGCTCTTGGTTTTCAGCCATTTTCCTTCCTGCCATCTGCCTACCCCCACCCTATTTCTCCTACAGGGTAGTTCCACATTTAACGTGTCAAACATCAATATATAGTTCTACTAATATAAAATTTAAATTCTCCATTTTCAGATTAGAAATTTAATTTTTCGACAAAAAATTTGATAATATATATCTTAATCAATTGAATTTGAAATTACTCTGGCTCCTTACAACTTGAAGTTAATTAAATTTTTTAAAAAAAGAATCGAAAAAGGAAGTCAATTAAAAGTTATCATATTATAATTATATTTTAAAAGGTACAAAAATGGTTAATTACACATTGTTTTTGCTTGCTTATCTATGTAAAGATAAAAAGCTACCATATCCAAATTGTTTATCTAGTTTAAGTTAAAGATGGAATCTATTCAATATTCATAATCATCGAATAATATTTAAAATTTAAAGGGAATGTAATATTTCATCATTTTTAATATCCCCAATGAATTATTAGTGACTCATCTTGGAAAAGTTTTGATTTTTTTTTTCAAGTTTAATAATCTAAAAACTTATTTGATGTTAGGATGGAGACTTCTTATTTGACTTCTTGTAACAATATTAGTTGTTTGGTGACATAGATGGTATGACTTTGTAGTGTGTATGAATTATTGTTGTTAATGAATTTTAAAAAGCTTATATTAAATTGCACATGCCATATGACGTATGTTATTTTGAGCGTGATTAAGTTTTGATAGTCAACTTAAGAGAGAGAAGGAAATACATCATGCATCATGCTTCAAATTCATTTTTTACATTTAACAAATGTTATTTTACGCCCGTGATTATCCAAGGTAAGAACTCCATAATACTTGTAGCATGTTTGAAATAATTTTGGGAAAAAAATACTTTTAAATAAATTCAATTTTACTATAAACACATTTTGAAAATAATAATTATAAAAATTTAAAGTGGTTTAGGATAAACTTATCTAGTGATTTTATATGATGAAAATGGGCTTTTAAAAAAGAAAAAAAATCTTAATAAATAAATAGTTTAAAAAAGGGTTATTTTCAAATATAGAAAAATGAAACAAACTATTTACAAATATAGAAAAATGAGACAAATATTGAAGTCAAATATATGAAATTTAAAAAAGTCACATCCCTAATGAATTGTTAAAACAAAACTAATATCAATATTAAAATAAAGCATTTCTTAAATCACATATTCAAAAGTATAAAATTTGAAGGGTAACAATAAAACATGTGTTAGGTCATCATTGAGATTTCATTATCTACCGATGGCAATTAGTTTTAATACCCATCTTACCTAGATATTAGGTGATGATACTAACAAGACTACTCGACAGGACTTGTTGCGAGTGAACGTCTTTTTTTTCCTTTTTATTCCAAACAAAAGTAAGGGTGGAATACAAACCACAAACTTTTAAAGAAATTATTAGTCTCAACTAATTAAATTATGCTTAAACCTTTTCACATTAAACTATCAAATACACAAATATTGTATTAAAGAATATAAGTCAGAAGTTCAAATTCTCATACTTCTTACCTTGTGGATTGAATCAAACGCCCATTCTTCTTGAAGAACAATGAACATCCATCTATAAAGAACCAAATCATAATTGGAAGAGCTCAAGTCAAGGGTCAAGTTCAGGAGAACATATAAAGATGAGGCCCAACACAACATAGAAGAGAATAAAATGTACAATTTGTACCGACCCAATCTGTCTGCCCAAGACTTTGACCCTATAACCAAATGTTGTGGTAAGCTAAGCACTTGATCTGACCCAGTCGCTAGAAGATGTCAAAGTAGTGGGAAGGGTTTGCTTCCCAAGCTACATCAATCAATGCCTGATTAACAAATTATAGGCCCCCACCACAATTCAAGTACGAAGCAACAAGAAATTTTAAAAAAAAATGTTAGAATAGGAAATTTTTTCATTTGGTTTTAATCTTCAGTTCACTCGTATCCTTCATTCCCCATGTATACAGAAACATAACAGGGCACTTGAGAAATGGATATACAAAAACAATGGTGCAAACGATCTGTAGGAAGTTACATCATCGTACAATATTAACACTTCTAGCTTTCGAACCTAATGTGACTGCTAAAGAATTCGGAGCGGCTTTTGTCACTCCATATTAACATGAGACACTTCAAGGGATTTGTAGTAAACCTCTCTATTTGAATTGCCTACAATGAAATGTTTCGGTTATATTTGTTTTGTACAAGAGAGAAAAGTTAGAACTGTGGATAGAGTGGGCCGTCTTTGATCGACTCAGCGGCCACGGTAAAATCATACATAAAAAAGCACAACGCTGGGGGTTGACATTGTACAGCTGGAGAGGGTATACGTATATTTTGGTGGTAAAGAGAGAACATGGGCGTCAACAAAACTGAAGGCAGTACCTTGGTTTGCCTAAAAATTGGAGGCACTTTCAGCGAAGAAATTAATATACATGAATGAATCTGCAACGAAACACAAGCAGTATGCTATCAACAATTTGAACATTGCATATCTAATAACAGTAGACGCCTCCCCACCCAGGAAAAAAGAAACAATAATATCAGCAAATGACCCCCGCCCCAAGGACTCTAATGCATGAGTAAAATACTATCTATTGTATGCATTAATGAGCTTATCTGGACTTCCTGAGTTAGTTACATTATCATGAAGATATCAGACTTGACATGTAGAAACATACCTTATTTTTTAGTATGAAATGAAATTTCCATGCATTTAGTTAAGGAATATTAAAAGCCAAGACAGTTCTATATCAGAAGAGGAGTCTTAGGCTTGATTAATCAAAATATGCATTTAGAGAACCTTCTCTTTAACAGTAACACCTTTCAAGATGGAAGTAGAAGCTTGCATTCTGGAAAGAAGACTAGAATAGTCTAGTTGTTCAAGATTGCAAGCTTTCCTACCTTTCCCCAAGAAAGTCAAAAGAGTTCTCTACCATTAGGAACACAAGTATGGGAAGAACAGAGAAGAATCAGGCGAGAAACCTTACTGAACACACACCTGAATCTATCTGAACAGCATCTTAATCTGCCAGACAAACCTTTTGAGAACTCTGTTTTCACATGAACAAAACTGAGTCTCTTGGGACCCCTCATTGAGTAACTGATGACATGTTTGAGCGAACTTGATGAGGTGTAGAAGGTTTGATCAATGGCTTCAACGATTCCATTATTTCATAAAAGGAAGGACGTTTCCAGGGCTCACTGAAATATAATTCCAATAATTACTTGAAAATATTGAGAGCAAAACGGTGTAGGAAAACCTTGCAGAAATTCAACTCACTTGGCAAAGCAAGCCTCTATAATAGTAGCAACTCGAGGATTTAAATCACGTGAGATCTCAAGCCTTTTGCCTTTGAAACCCACGGCTGCCACAACCTACACAAGATAATTCTCCATCATAATATGATATTTCGGGGTTTGGCAATGACAGGATTATCCAGTCTCCTAATTTACTGGGTCACAGAAAAAACATAAAATACAACCAAGTAAAATACCATACTACAATATAAAATAAGTCACGAACTGCATTACATAGTGCAAATTGACTGTAATGTATAGTAAAATAAAAATATAGGATAAACTGAGATAAACAGAAGTAACAAATAAAATGTGCAGGAAAAGTAATAGCATCCACGGAACATTCTTCAAAAAACTGAGGGATTCTTTGAAAATGTATGAATAAACTTGAGACCTGAGTACTGAAATACATCACTCTGCAGAGAGTAACAAATTTACAACTAAACTTTTGAAGGTTGTCCATTGCCAGACTCCGGTCATCTATTAGTACCAGTTTCTCTTGAAAGTTCATATTTGAAAGCACTATTATAATTCTTTGACCATTAGGACTCAAGGACACAAAGGTACAACCTACAGAAACAGTCCTATTCAAATTAGGTAGTTTATTACCAGAATCGGTCCTATTCAAATAAGGTAGTTGATCACTATTCTTCAACCAACAAATATCCCTTCAAAAGATTTGTTTTTGACAACTTAAACAGTTATTGACCAAGCAATGGAAAAATCAAAGACAGTTTCTGGTTATAGCATCACTTAATAATCTTAATCTTGAAAACAAACCTGCGCTGGGTTCAAGTTGCCCCATGGTTGTTGCAATGTAGCAAGCTCCCACAGTATCACACCAAAGCTATAAACATCCGATTTCTCATTTGATGGCTCATCGCGGAGAACTTCTGGTGCCATCCACTCAGGCTGATAAACATGAAGTAGTATTTTTGTTGGTTAATAAAATGTCCAGACTCAAGAAACATCTTACAATAATTGCTGGAATAATGCCATCCACACAAGAACTTACAGTCCCAGCAGCTGATTTTGACGAAAGAAATGTGTGTGCCTTTAAGCGTGAAAGCCCAAAATCACAAACCTACATCAATACCACCAAGTACATCACACATTAATCGATCAATGCAAACAGAGAGAGAGATTTGGAAATGGAAAGGAATTGATCACTAAGAACATGGTTTATGCATCAACCAAAAGTCAACATTTTCTAAAACCAAGTTCATTTCCAGTTCCTCCTTCCCCAAACAAAAGCAAGTTGACTTAAATTAAACAATCAGGATTCTGCTTTAACACTCTAAAAGGATCTCCTACTTTCATATATATTCAATAAATCAAAATTCTATTCAAAGGGTCTCCTCCCCCTACCTCAAAAGAAAGTTAACTAGTAAAATTAGAACAATTAAAATAAAATAAAACCTAGTTCACCAGGATTCTGCTATAACAACATCCTAAAAGGATTTCCTCCTATGTAAATTCAATAATCAATTTTTCCTCAACAGTGCAATAAATCAAACACAACTTCATAGGAGACCGATTAATTTAGAACTTTAATAGTAGATAACATGAGGTTCCATCTCAAAACCAATTGGCAATGAGAGAAATAGCTCATCTATCTCATTAAGAGTGTGAGGTCCCTTAACTTTTTCAATGTGGGATCCTCAACCCATTTCACTGCATGTGGAATTAAAGCCTGTTTGCATCTTTGACAACAAATCAACGCATATACATTGGGGAAAAAATGTAATATCCAGAAAGAATAGTAGACATAGATCAATTCAATGCATTAACTTTCATAATTCAATTTGAAGACCGAATAGTAGACATAGATCAATTCAATGCATTAACTTTCATAATTCAATTTGAAGACCGATTATATTGATAGTCTCATGAAGATATATACATATTAATCAGAAATGAAGTGCCACAAAACTATGCACAATCAGTGAAATTCAAAACTGAGGCAGATTATTCCTAAACATCTGGGTTGTCCATTGAATAAATGCACATCGACTAAAATTACAATTACTACGACTTTCCTGCCAGACATGAGTATGACAAGAAATTTAAAACTAAGACTAGCTCGCGGAATCTTAGAATTAATATCGATAATCAATTTAGAAAGCGAGATCTTATCGGCACCAACCTTTACTGTGTACTTCTTATCAACCAAAAGATTTGGAGATTTCAAATCACGATGAACAATTGGGGGGTTACGTTTGTGAAGATAATTCATTCCCTTTGCCTGTTAATATCAATAACAAAACAGTCACCTCACAAGGATGAACAGAAGTCAAGACACAATGACGATAATTGATAATGGCATTCACAAAATAACAGGTGCAACAACTAAAAGCTACACTGTTTGATAATACATACAACATCATATGCCATGTTTAACCGTCGTCTCTCATCTAAGACTTCTCGTGCCCCAGGTCTATGCAAAAGCCTGTGCAAACTACCCCTGAAATTAAGGCATCAATTGGTAAACATATAGCTCTTTTAAGTATAAGCATTCAACACTTGAGGAATTTGGAGAACCTTGATAAATATTCTGTGACAATGGACAAGTTTGGAGGTTCTGTGACTGCACCCATAAAGAGAACAATGTTCGGATGTCGTAGACATTTCATTATGGCAACCTAGAAATGCAAAAGAAGTGACTGCTGAATGATTACTTGCAAGTGGAACACTTCAAAATATTATGGGTGCTTAAAAATGTTGGACACATACCTCCCTAAGAAATTCATCAAAACGTTCTGCATGTAGGTCTTGTTCCATCAGAATCTTCACAGCAACATCCTAAAATTTCCAACGCACACAAAAGTATAGTCCTCATCATGTATTTTTAAATTAAAAAAAAAAAAGAAAATACAACTTCAAAATCTGAAACCTATGTTAAGAGAAAGAAAGAAAGAAGATTTAAGGTTCTTACTGAGCCATGCCAATCAGCGTGATATACAGTCCCAAAAGAACCTGAATTTACCAAGTAAACAGTTAGTGTGGCTACATAGAGAATAATGAATTGATATAATAAAGAATACATCTCTCTTCATTTGTGATGGGAAAGCACAAAAAGTTTCTTCCAGAATGAGAATATATACCTGCTCCAATTTTCTCCCTCAAAACAAGATCTTCCCATGGAATAACCAAATCTTCTATGCCAAAGGAAAGCTCATTTGGTTTTCTAATAAGTTGACTACCGTCAACGAATGATAAATTGTTAGCATGATCCACCCTCAGATGAGACAATGCTAAGAGAGGCTCAGAATCTCTGGAACCAATCTGTGAGATATGGTTTAAAGGGACTATGTTTTCTACAAAAGGGGTAGACTGTAGACTAGATTGAGAAGTGTCACATGATCTAAATTGCTCAGACTTTCCATCTTGAGTATTCAGTAGGGCAGATTTTGGATTCAATAACTGAGAACTTTTGTCCCTATCACCAGTAAGCACTATGTTTTTTCCATCTCCATCCTTCCTATTTAATGGCCTTTGATAGACAGAGAACGCAGCATCCTTCCCAGATACAACATTCCCTGGAAATGAAAATTCTGAACTTGTTAATAGAAACTATTGTTTCAGAGAACTTATTACAACACTGATCATACAATCTCAATAACAAGTCCACTCACAAGAGGAATGCAGAAAAACAATGGATGTATCATGTAACAAAATCCATCACAATTCTTAAGAACATGATGCTTTTGACATCATGTATAATATTTACTCTAATGGATGTTTATGATGTATGACATATGTTGTAGTTAAGTCAAACCTATGAAAGGTCTAGACTCTATACTATAGCTAAACATGGAAGGTAAATGATTCAGAAAATCCCCTACTCTCTCTACTAAGATAAATAAACCGAGTAACGAAACAAATCTAAGCAGCCACCAGTTCTGAAAACTTGTTAAGCATAATGAACTCATTAAAGATGGCTTGACAAATTTCAGAACAACTGAAAAAAGAAGCTAATAAAAGATAAGTAAAGAGATATAAGAAAATATATATACGATAGCTTAGCATTCTTGTCATAAAAATCACCTGAAGAAGCTTCATCAAATACAATATTAAGTGATTGGCTATCCAAGAAATACTGTTTGGCCAGTGACCTGAAATCAACGGTAGATTCAATAGGTTTTAGTCTTGGAAATCGCAATGGTGAAGAAATTGAGATGGATGATGGACCATTGAGCAAAGAATCAGGTTCGCATAAGCAACCTGGCTTGCCAATCAGATCAATGAGATATTCCCTGAAAATTAGGACTGTTGTGTTAAGAACTCAGGCATAACATGAAAACTTTATATCAATCAAGGACAGCCAAAAGTATAGAACAAGCATACCTATCAAGCCCGAACTTAACAAGGCAAGATGAAGCATCGTCTCTAGTGCAATATTTACAGCCCTTAGCAATTCGACAGGGCAAATCAATTGAATCAGCTAACACCTGCAAAAGTTATATTCTTAGGCATGTTTGTTCAGATAGTATTCATATAAGATTTACCATCTCAGACTCAACCCATAAGTATCACTTATAAATACTATTTACAGTCATTCATACTGACAAAATGATGCATTCCGCCAAAAACACCTGAAGTAACATGTTATTAATCAATCACCAGGAACCACAGACAATATTTTGGCTATCATATGAAATCTTAATAATTATTACATATTAAAAGTAATGGTAAAATGAAAAGAACGTGAGTGCAATCTATAAAATGTTTAAGAATATACAACTGATTCGCACAAAAAGAAATTCTCACTTTGAATAAAAGAGCACGATGTCTGCAAAGGCCAACAGATAAGCTGCATAAGGGAATCACAGCAGATCCCAAACATTCTTTTAAGTCATCACTGCATTCCCTCCAGGAAGAAACCAAGTCATCTTCTCCCTCAAAAACTGAACCCCTGGTTATGCAATTGAAAATTTTACTAATATATCATAGAACAGTTCAAAGCTCACCGATTATCACAAGTGTAGAAAACTCACCCCAAGTGATTGCATACCAGCTTTGCTAAATGATCTGCAACCTCTTTTGTGGTTATACAACTAGAAGAAATATTATGCACCCTGTTTTGCAGTTCCTTTAAGCTAGCATCACTATGCCGATCTATCAAAACTACTTCAATTGATGAACCAATTCTGGAATCAACTGTCTTCAGAGATTCAAATGACGGTATACGACCATCCACTTGCAGATTGGTGCATAATGACCATACATACGGGTCCATCCCATGAATTAGATAAAAACCATCCGGCACTTTCTCAAAATATGACATGCATCCATTTACCTGATGAGTACCAAATTATAAGATAGCATGCTCACCCGAAGATAAAGAATTATATGTTGTGTTAAAAGTGCAATTTATGGATCCATACTCATCTACTAAGCGGCTGCTAAGAATGATAAACTCTGCATTTCTAATCAATTTTATATATCTAAATTTGCAGTTCGCGAAAAGGAAATTTTGGATGTTATCCTTTAGACCTTTAATTCCCAGACTTCAGTTTATTCTTAATGGACTTTTACAGTTGGAGAACCGGCACTTCAAGTTACAAGCTACTATATTAGTTATCATGTAAAAAATGCAGTACACCCAGGATGATTTTATATATCTAAATTTAGTTACAAGCTACTAGATTTATTACTACGTTTGAAGATTTCCTATTAAAACTTGCAGATATTTTCCTCCCAGTATTTCTTTTCTTCCCATTTCTTTTTCTCAAGGAAACCCAAAATACTGTTAATTCACAATCCCAACCTACAAAACATTGCACCAAAAAATTCCCCCTCCTTCAGACCGTTTCCTAGAGTTCATGCATCCTTTGACAAAAAGATAGTGAAAAGAAAGACCAGCTAATAACACCCAATAGCGAATTACATGCTCACCACAAATCATGCTTTAAGATATCTATGTGAAGCAGAAAAAAGCCAAATGATTGCACAAGAAAACCCACAAAAAAAAAAAAAAAAAAAAAAAAAAAACGAAAACGAAAATGAAAACAAACTCTAACCCAGAATCGATGCGAGATGGTCTCAGCTGAACTCGACAACGATCTTAAAGCTGCCTCGTCTGGCATCGGATCCATAAAGTTGGGATCATCGGCACAGGTAGCCTCTGAAGAAAGCCTGATTGCCAAAGCCTGCTGCAATTGATAACTCTCTTCCGTCTGCTGCGCCCAACTCTTTCCAGATGAACCTCCACTTCCCAAAGCTTTCACTCTGAATTCATCGTCGTGGATATATCCCAATGCATTGATCTCATTTGCGGCAGCGTTTGAGAGCGTCGGTGCGTAGTAATCACTGGAGAGAGAGCTACCATCGTAGCTGCTTCCACTAGAATGCCTCTGCAAACCAATCCATGAATACAGGTTCCCTATCCGATTCGCTTGCGTGTTTAACCTGTGATCACCACTCCCGTCCCAATCAAAAACTCTATCGGTTCTCCCCTTGTAAACGTTTCCGCCAGCTGCTATGGACTCGTAAAAGGAAGTGGAAGCTCCCGTTCCAACCTCCTCGTCCGGAATTTGACTTAAAAGCGAGTAATCTGACCTCCTTCCAGGCATTTCCATCGAGAAATTACGAATCCGTATCACTTTAAACCCCTAGAAACCCTAGAATCCGCCATTGTTGAAGGGCTGGGAAGGTTTCTGTGTGTTAGATTTTCTGGTTTTATTTCTCGTCTCCCTTTCCGACAATCGAATTATAGAGAAGAGAGAGGGGGAGAGCCATAAAATCATTTATAATTTTATACGGTGGCGTAAGTAACCGCAATATGTCCCTTTTTCATTATTTTTCTGATTGTTTCTCCCTAAAATAAGCTTTATTTTACGCGCTTTAATTTTATCTAAATTCATTCCATCGGCATTTTAAAAATTAATTTTACATTTTTTTTCTTTGAATTCATAATAGATTATAATACAGTATGAATATTTCTTCGATTTCTATGTCTTGTTTAATTAAGGTTAAAATAACATTTTAGATCTTACACTTTAAAATTTATACAATTTTATATATCTACCTTCAATGGTCCAATTTATAGTTTTTATATTTTTGATAAATTTTAAATTCAGTCTCTTATAATTATTTTTTATTAAAATTTATTAAATAATAATAATAATTTTCATTCAAGAAAATACAATATGTGAATATATTTTTAAAAATTATAGTAAAAGTATTAATAGATGACAAAAAAAAAAAAACTAACAATGAAGACTAAATTTAAGATTTATTGAAAGTACAATGACTAAAATTGAAAAATTAAAATTACATACGCTGAAATTAAATAAACTTCAAATTATAGTAACAAAATGGTACTTTAACCTTTAATTTATTACAACCTTGAACTAGTAATTTATTCGGGAGAATATTTTATGTGAGTGTAAAGACAAATTATATTTCCACTCACCTATGCTATGTGTCAATCTCTTGTTTTTATTGATATCTTTTTGTATTTAAAAAGTAAAATAATAATAATAATAATAATAATCATCCTGGTTGATCATTTTACCAACATGAACATACGTCAATTGAAATAGAGTTTTGCTAAAGTGAGTTTAGCTTAACGGTAATTGATATGACTTTTTTCCACAAAGATTGAATGTTCAATTCCCTATCCCGCAGTTGTTGTACTAAAAAATTTGAAATGAAACTTATACTATCACTTGGAATCTAATCAAGTTCGACACATGTTGTCAAAATAAAATATAAAAATAACTAGTGGATCATTTTCGCTTCATAAAAGTTGAAAGTAAATAAAAAAAAAAGAAAAATATCAATTTATACTCCTAAACTTTAAGAGATATATCATATAAACCCTAAACTTTTGTAGGTATATCGATTTACATCCTTCGTTACCTTCCATTTGGAAAAACCTCGTGTGAAACATGAAATTGTATTAATTAAACCCCTAAATTTCTAAATAAATCAATTTGAGAATTCTAGTCATAATTTCCTTTTAGAGTCGTTCATGCATTTACTGCAATCATCCATTTTGTAAAACCAACATTTGAATAAGTCTACACACTTTTGAGAAAGGTAATTGTAATGAAAAGTTTAAATTGATTTTGAACTAGGAAAACTTTTGAGTTTAGTTAACCCAAATCATAAGTTTCACACAGTATTGGTCGAATGAAATTTGGAGGAGGGTGTACATAGATACACTTACAAAATTTCAAGACTTAAATTGATCATTAGTTCAATGTTATTAATACAACCCCAAAATCTAAGGTTGTAAGTTGATATTTGCCAAAAAGATATGTAGCAAAACCATATTTTATTTTAAAATAAAAAACATAAGCAATTAATCACGATTAAATGTTCACTAAAATAAATTGGTAAAACTAATGATAATTTTAAAACTAATTGTAAAAATAGAATTTTTTTTAATTAAGTTAAATCTCATAAAAAAAATGCAACAAATATAAGTATTTTAAATTTAATTTAAGGCAAACAAAACTTATATTTATATCTAAATATATGGAAAGTTAAGTTTAAGAAAAATACATATATTTGTTGTATTTTTTTTAGGAGACACATTTTAATAAAGAAAAAAAAAGTTGCCTTAGTTTTTCAAATATTTCAAAATTCCACATATTTTTATCATTTTTTAACAGCTCTAATTCAACATTTAGTTTAGCTATCAAGAGCGATGAAAATCAACTCGTTTAGGATTTGTTTACGAGTAGTTTTGAAATATGTTTTTTAAATGAAATCATATTTTGAAATAGTTAATATCTTTTATTATTATTATTATTATTATTTAAAAACACTCTTAAACATGCTTTTAATCATTCAAAATCTCATTTTTGAAAATAGAATCAAACATGACAATGATTTTGATGGAATAAAAACATGTTTCAAATTATTTTTTAACAATACAAAAATAGTTGACTTTAAACATTACAAAATTGATATTAATTATTTCAAAATCACTCTCAAATATATAAGTACTCTCAACTTCAAAAATTACACGATAGATGGACATGAGAATTGAAATCGCAAGAAAGGACAAGATCGCAAAAGGTAAGTGAGAAAATAGAAATTAAAAATAAAAAGCACATAATGTAAGAATTTAGATAAAGTCATTTGGTTGACTTTTTTATATTTTAAAAAATATCTAATTAGAAACGACAAATGCACAACAATTGTGGTTAATTAAAAACAAAATAATAATAATAATAATAACAATACATTACATAGGTTTTTAAAAAAGCAATAGAATGGTGATTGGAGTGGTGGTGAAATAAATAGGGTAAAAATCCAGTTGCAATGAAGTCAATGGTTGGTTAATTACGTACAACCTTTTAGTCAAACTTTTGACTTTTGATTTAAAGGATAAGAAAGAAGGCATTGAATGAGGACTATAATTATATCACCGAAAGCGAAAGTTGCTACTTTTTTTCCTAGAAATATTATACTAAAATTCTAACCTACTTCCTTTTAGTATAACAATCGCAGGATTAAAAATCAAATCTTTCATTTTTAAAAGAAAAAATCATGTCAATTATTTTTTAGTTAGGCTCATTTTAGTAAAATTTGTATATATTCCGTCTATAAATTTTCAAAGTTAGTTTTTAAACAAGTTTTCAAAATTTTCAGATTTATTAGACACAAAATTAAAAATTTAGAATTTCATTGAATATTATATTTAAGTTTATATCTAATAGAGTAATCAATTTTTAAAAATTTTGAATTTCTCATATACTTTTTAGACAAAAATTAAGAATAAAAAATTCTATTAGGCACAAAATTGAAAATTTGGTAACTATTTAATTTTTGGCTTTTAGGGTTTAAAAATTAAGTCTATTTTCTTTCAATTTCTTATCTTTCTGAACTAAAAGAGTTGAATTCTTAGCTAACTTTCAAAAACAAAATCAGGTTTTAAAAAGCTACCTTTTTTAGTTTTTAAAAATTGGCTTGGTTTTTTAAAACACTAAAAAATACTAACCGAATGTAGATAACAAGACAAAAAATTTAGCAATGAAATTGGTGTTAATAGGGCTTAATTTTAAAAAAATAAAAAAAAAAACTCAATACTAATAACTGAGACCCCGTTTGGTAACCGTTTGGTTTTTAGTTTTTAATTTTTAAAAATTAAGCTTACAAACACCCATCTCACCCTTTAAATGTCTTGCTTTCATATCTACTTTGTCCCTGTATTTTCAAAAACTAAGGTAAAATTTGAAAACTAAAAAAAGTAATTTTTAAAAACTTGTTTTTGTTTTTGGAATTTGGCTAAGAATTCAACTCTTATATTTTAGAAATAAATAATATATTGTAAGAAAATGTGAGAAAATAGACTTAATTTTTAAAAACTAAAAACAAAATAGTTATCAGAGTCTAAAAAATTATAACATAACTTTAAAAATTTATTAGATGTTTTTTTAAAGGATAAATAAAATGGATACAAATTTCAAAAGTTCCATGTATGTAAACTTGTAATTAAACCAAATAAAAATCAACTAAAGCCGGAACTGAAAAAAGAAAAAGAGAAATTGAATTAAAAGTTCACTCTATGGCGGCGAAGAGTAAGGCGTTTTGGTTACATGGGAACTTATCCCCGCCGATTGCACTTTGAAAGGCAAATAACATTCGTTTTTTGTTTTGTTTTGGTTTTTTTTTTAGGTTTTTGGTCTGAATCCGAGGCTGAGGTGGCCGGCGGCGCCACCGCGGAAGCAGAGGCAAGGCTGTAATTTTGGGGCGGATGTTTTTGTTTTTCCTTTTTATGAAATTTGTTTTTGTTGTTTCTGTAATTCAAAGTAAAAAGTACACTATCATACCTAACACTTTCGTCCCTAATAAATTCTTAAACTTTTAATTCTATGTCAAATAGGTTATTAAAATTCTAATATGTTAAAATAGTTCGATATTTTATAAAATGGAAACATGCTAGTCAATTAAATATTTAGAGAGTGTTTAGCCCACCAATTTAAATAATTTAACTTCAATGGTGTACACTTTTGAAGTTTGCACAATTATTAAAAAAAAAAAAACTCTATATTATTATTTTCTCTCTTTTACACACCTATCAAGAAACTTCAAAATTCAACTAAGTGCTCTAAAACACTCCCATAGAGTTCCATTAGATCAATTATATGAATAAGATATCAATTAATTTCTAAAATTTTATATATCTAATATATTAGTTAATTTTTTAATGATCTAAACATGTGAAAGACATTAAACACAAAGTTAGAAGTTTAATATTAAACATTCTTAATATTCAAGAACCTTTTTACACAAAATGTAAAAATTACACTTTATAAATTTCACATGGACCTTTTAGACGAACTTGAAAGTCCATACTAAACTTATAATTTAACATTTGTTTCAATTTCATCTTTATAAAACAACTTTGAAATTTTCCACTTAGTCTGGTCCTTATGACTATGAGTTAAAGTTAAACCTGACCAATTGACATAATCAATGAACTCAATTTTCATTTGTCCAAGTGTGTTAATTAATGGAAAATTATTATAAATAAAAAAATATCAAACTATTTACAAATATAGAAAAATTTAAATATCTATCTGCGATAGACTGCAATAGACTTCTATCATGCGTTAATTGTAGTCTATTGCTGAGTAAAAATTTCCTATATTTGTAAATAATTTGACTAAAACAACCCTTGATTAACTGTATTATGATTTAGAAAATAAAAATACAATAAAATAAGTAGGTATTTTTCACGAGTAAGTGATAGTTTAAGAATGATGAGTGAGGTTTAAACAAATTATATTAGACCAAATTGAAATGACATTGGACCAAACATGTAATATAACATAAGTTTATAAATTATTTTCGCATTAAAATTTTAAATTCTTGGTGTGTGTAGATAGAGATTTGAGATCTTATTTTGGTCTACTATATCTAGTTGTTTAGAAAGCTAACTTTTGTTTTTTTAAATCCATTTTTTATTGTTTGGTTGTTGAAATTTTGTTTGTTATAAGATTATTTATTTTTTGGGTTGGTATCTACCCATTCCCATAATTAATGATACGTTGAATCTATTGTACTTTTGCGGAACGACTTTTATTTATTTTGGGTTGGTTGTACGTTTAATTTGGTGTTTGGAATTTACATATTAAGATTTCATTCGATTCCAAATTTTGACTATTTCGGACTTTGGAATACATTAATTGGTCCCTCGAGAGAAAAGAAAATTTTCTAATTGGTATTTTGTAATATTATACTATTATTAAGTTGGTTCCTAGCAATTACATATGGCTACATCCTGTAGAAACAAAGATACCCATCTCTATATGATACCTTTTTTTATTAATTTTTTTTTCCTTGAAGGTTTAATTTATTAAATTTAAAAATATCGAATGTGTAGGCAGAACTTTTTTTTTTTAAAAAAATAATAATTGGACCAATTAAACAAATAATCAACAAAACTCCTTGAAGTTTTAATCAAATATTAGTGGTTTAATTTCTTTTTTCATAAAAAATATTTACTTTTTTATTATGTATTTCATCTAAATTTATTCTTTAGCCCAATTCAAATTTTTAAAAACTATTATTTTTCTTTCAAATTTTAGCATGATTTTTAAAAATATTGATAAAACGCAGATAATAAAAAGTGGAACACATGTTTAGACTTGGTTGCCAAATGTGACTATTTAAAAAACAATCCTAAAATATAGACCACTAAGACATAAAAACCAATAGATGGTGTTTTGTAGGCTTAATTAAAAAAACAAAACAAAAAAACCAAATTAGAAATTAACAGCCATAATTCCTATCGTTCTATCTCCTCATTCCAACTTTCTAAAAAGAGTTTCATTTATGATTTGCCCAACAAGAACAAGATCAGTATAATGTTGGATTAATCTTTAACATAATTCTGACTTAAAATGCGTTATGCATATCTCACTTTGTCACATTACAATCTCCTGTTATTTTATTTCATCGACAATCACAGTCCTCAATATTCTAGCATCAAAGCTTAAAGATAGAAAATTCTGAAGTCGAAGTATCCCTCATGAATCATGAACATCCTTAACAGTTCATCTTTTTCAGTCAAGCACATGGGAGTCATTTAACACTCGTAATAAAATTCGTTCAAAGACTAGGACCTTTAGACGGTAAGTTTCGGTCTCGCTTTGAGGAAAAGAAGACACCATTTTTTTTCCCGGTTTTGAGATAGCAATCTAATACGATGATGCTATAAGTTATTAGATTACCCAAACTGGAGCTAATTCACGTTACCAATATACACACTAAATTAATACAAAATACAACTTGATTAGATCTTCCCATTTCTGCAGGAAGCAGGTCACTATTGACTTTGCTGTCAAGGGTAAAGACAGCCAGACAGTAAGATAATTGGTATAGGACACTCCTAAGTTATGCGACATGCTTATTGACAAATTTACAGTAATTGATCTACTTACCATCTGGGTTGCCTGTCTTACCTTTAATTCTAGTCAACTTGCTAGCTGGAAAATGCAATCTGGCTATCAGAGGACGAGGTGCCCTTGTTTTTTGATCAAAACCTCTTACACAAACGTAACCTGCAAATTGTTGTCATCCACTTGTGAGAAATACAGAGTGTGCTATCCTCATCTGTATAGCTTGAGAGAGTCTTGAGGTTAAGCTAATGACTAAAGGCACTCGATGTGGGGTTGTGGAAAGTTTCTATAAGGATGCTGCTCATACTTCTATCTTTTGAGCCACAGTTTTTTCAAACACATCGTTCCAATTTTCTCAGATGTCCCTAAAGGAACAGTTTTTTAGGACACGTGATTCTGGCTTCTTTATCTAACTACATAAGGAGTGGTTAGAGAATGTATTATTCCTTTTTGTTTGATCGTCAAAAGTTGAAGCTCTTTTATGTAGATTTTTGGATTTTGGTTGTTTCAATTTAGTTGTGCTTGGTTTCTGGTTTATGACCTCATGTTGTACTTTCATTTATGGAAGTTGGGTTGTTTATTTGTATTAGGAATTGAATGTGGATAGAAGAAGTGGTTAAAACCTTTATGGAGTTCTAATGATAGTGGTTGGTCCTTTTGTGGAATAATGGATGAATTTGGAGGTTTGCAGACCAGACCTTGTGGAATGGAGCAAGAACTAAAGGGATTCTTTTGGAGGCTTGGATCTCTAATATTTTCTGGCTCACAAAGGTTTAGAGAGAGAGAGGGATATTTTTGGCGGAATGTGTTGGCCTCTTTGGCCACTTCCAAGGCCCTTAGTGCTTCAGGTGATCCCAACATAATTTTATGGTCTCATGAAAACTTGACAGAGATGGAAGAACAAGGACGAAGATAACTTTTAGCTAATTGACTCATTTTGCCTAAACTTTTTTTTTTTTTTTTGGGAGGGGGGGTATTCTCCCATTTAATTTAAGGCAAATATCAATTTATACCCCTAAATTTTGGGGGTTATATCAATTTAAACTCCAAACATATAATTATATCAATTAAAATCTTAAACTTTCATAAATATATCAATTTAAACTATGAACTTTCATAAGTGTATCCAAATAAAACATAATAGAGGGTTTAAATTATTACACTTAAGAAAATTTAAGGTTTAAATTGATATACTTGTGAAAGTTCCGGGTTTAAATTGATACAATTATTAATTTGGGGTTTAAATTGAAACACTAATTATTAGTTTAGGGTTTAAATTGATACAACCCCAAAGTTTAGGATTATAAATTTAGGGATATAAATTGATATTTGCCCTTAATTTAACATCTCTATTCTCTGCAATGATGTAGCTCAACTTAACTAAAGAGGCTCTCAATACTCAGCCACCTAATGTTCGTCCCCATGTTAACACATATCCTATATTATCCATATGTTAAGAAAACGAACTCTTTTAAAAGTTCAAGCATGCAAAAATGAAATAAATTTCAAAGTTTAGAAAATAGAATGATTTAAGTTCATGGACCAAATAAGATTTAAACCTAACTCTTTTTACGGGAAAACTTTCCAAGAGTCCAAATATTTTACCATTGAAGCATAAATAATTGACCTTGTAACTTGTGTAAACAAAGGATAAAAAAATGGGGAGAAATAATCATTTTCTTCACATAGTTAAATTTTCTCATTGATTGAAATATCCTGGAGATACAAATGGAGCCCATTTATAGGGAATACAAAAGATTTCTCCAATGCTACAAGAAAATTTAAACTGTGAGAAAATTTAAACTGTGACTATGAAGCTTCTTTCAATGCAATCTGCCACATAAACTGGAATTTGAAACAAAGAAAGGTAATAAATCGGTATGTTGGACAAAAGGGTTAATCTACCACCCTTGTCTAAATGATTATGATGCCAAGGTTGAACCTTTTATCAACCTTGTCCACAATAGACTGCCAAAAGGATATAGAAGAAAGTTTGCCTTATAAAGGAAGCCCCAAGTATCCATGCCCAAAAACTCTAATTTCTGCCTACTGAGAGGATGTTCTTAAGGCGGTTTGATAAAACACGACCAGTAATCTTGCATTAGGCAAGTGGTGAGGCTGATAGGTCTAAAGTCACCAAAACTTCTAGCATCCAATTTATTTGGTATGAGGCAAATGTATGTGTCATTCACGTTAGAATTGATGATACCCTTCTGAAAAAAATCTTTTAGTGCCCTAATTAGATCAGGCTTGACTATGTTCCACGATTTTTTAAAGTACTCGACTGTAAAACCATCTGGTCTGGTTAACTTAATGGTGCCCAATGCTTTAATTGACAACCAAATTTCTTCCGCTGTAATAAAGGGAGCTTTTAATCCGATGCATTGGCCATTCCTGATGGGATCCCATTTAATCTGTTGCCCAGCTTCTTTGTGAAGAGATGTTTATAGAACTTTATAAATTCAACCTCAATCTCACTGTCCAAGAGCAAGCTTTCGCTCGTGCATTAAGAATAAGAATTTCTACGATACAATTCTTTCTTTTCTTAGCAGCAGCAAATTTGTGGAAGTGGTATTTTCATCACGTTCAAGGAACCATTTTGTCTTGCATTTCTGTCCCATCTAATCTCTTCATCTGCTATAATAGAAAGCAATATATCTTTAATAATTAATATTCTGTCAACGATTGCCTCAGTGATGCTATTATTATCTGCCTCTTTGTCTAAAAGGGCCAATTCTTTGAGGGAGGCTTTCTGTGATTCATTGGACAAGTTCCATTCCTTAAGAGCAATTTCCAGATCTTTGAGCTTTTGTATGAAACCATGGCCAGGCCATCCCTTGTTTGTGCTCCACCAATCTTCCACGAAGGGGAGGATGTCTCTGTGATTGAATTGCATATTTTCGACTTTGAAAGGTGATGGCCCCCTTCTTGGTTTCCTAAAGTCAACAAGAGAGGATGGTGATCTGAAGTGGGTCTTTCAAGCCTTTTTACTAGTAGCATCCACAAATTTTGTGAGAATTGATTCAAAGCACAAAAAACGGTCAATACAAGCATGAGTGGGAGGGACTCTAAAATCCGACCAAGTGAATTGCCATTAGTGAGGGGAAGATCAGATCAATTAAATCATTCTGTTCAACGAAAGAATTGAAAAGTCTCATGACACTATTAGGGAGGCAGCCATGGGAGTTTTCTTGGGGCCAGCGAAGGATGTTAAAATCACCACCCATAAGCAAAATATCGTCCACTAAACAAGATAAATCCAGAAATTCTTGGGTAAAGTGAGGCTCCTCAATAACATTTCCAGGTCCATAAACACCTGTTACCTAAAAGCTATAGCCATCCGCCAAAGTAAAAGGGATAGAAAGAGAGAATATAGCTTGAGTAACAAATGATGTGGTGAAGGATGCTGCATTCCAAAGAATCAAAATACCCCCAGATGAAGCATCCAATGCAGCCCATCCAACTCCTCTGGAGCTCCAAAGTGACTTGATGAATCAATATACCCCCAAATGACAATGGAAGGATTGATTCTAGGGATGGTATTTTTTATGGGTAGCTCTTTTTTCCCACAATCCCAAGCCACTAACATTCCAAGAGAGAACAATGTTGCGACCCCTCTGAATGTTTACACCGTGTATTTATTCTTGATTTTCTGAGCTGGTATTGTCACAACACAGATACCACAATCTTCAAACCAAGGTGCAAGTGCCACCAAGTGAGGCATGGGGTTGAAAGGGACACTGTTCGAATTAGGTGGTGGGATAAAATCGTACCATGATGCTTCAACTGGTTCAGATAACATAGATTGTACGGGTGAGCGGGGAACTTTGAGGAGGGCTCAATAGAAAAAATTTTGTCCCTCCATCTAAGGGTAGAGAGACGATAGAGGTGGAGTGTTTGTTTCTGGGATGGAAGTGGTTGGTTTATGGTTTAAGGTTATCTGTAGATGAAATTTTGGGATGGATGATGGTGCTGGACGTCAGAGGAGGGAAAAGGGAGAAAGGATGAAATCTCAAGAGGTGGAACAATATATTAGGTTGTTCTTATCAGAGAAGGAGAGGAGAACTGGAGATGTGTATATTTTTATTCAATCACTTCACTATAAATACCAATTCTACATGCTAAAAATAGTTTAGTTGATAACATAAAATCAGCAATAAACTCCATTAACCTAACTCCACAAAACTAGCCACCAACTCCAAATATAGATGCTTAACAACTTTCCTAGAAACTAGGACTTTGGACTTATTCAAAACAACTAAAAATAGACTTTCAGCTTAACTTAACTAACATACTCCTCCTGACTCAAATGTTGCAAACACCTTCCTAAGATCTTGAAAATGATATTTGTTATATGCTCCTCTAAGCTGCAATGAACCTGCTGCACTTCTCTTTCCTTTTGCATTTCTCTCAAAACATAAAATTTTATCTTAAAATGCTTGGTCCTTCCATGAAAAACTAGATTCAAAGAAATAGCTAAAGTAGCTTGAATATCCACAAACACCTTCACTCTCTTCTTGCTTTAGATGCAAGTCATGCATCAATTTCTTCAACCAAATAGCTTGGTTTACTGCTGCAACTGCTGCAATGAACTTAGTTTATGCAGTTGATTAAGTCATTATATCTTTTTAACACCATGAGAAACATCCAAAGACAAAAGTGATACAATACCTAAAGGTGATCTTTATATCATCCAATGACCCAACCCAATCACTATCTGAGTAACCGTACAACTCCAAACTCTCAACTTTGTTAAATTTGATCCCCAAAAACAATGTGCCTTTTAGATATCTTAAAACCCTCTTTGCAGAAACCATGTGATTCTTACTTGGACAGTGAAGAAATCTACATAAGACACTTACAGTGTCCCACTTCTATACACATTATCATATGCAGGTTCCTCTCCATCAACCGCTTGCAACTTCTCCTTCTGAATCATTGGAGTGTTCACATTCTCACACTCTTCCATATTAAACCTTTTCAATATCTCTCTCGTGTACTTTTTCTAACAAAGAAACACTTCATTTTGTCCTTGCTGAATCTCCATACCTAGGAAGGAATACATCAGACCTAGATCAGTCATCTCAAATACCTTCATCATTTTTTGTTTGAACACCTCTATTTAAGCATCATCACTTCCTGTCACCAACAAGTCATCTACATAGAGAGAGACAACCACAATATCAATACCTGATTTCATCACAAGTTCACATAGAGTGTGGATTCACTCTTTACAAAAATCCAAGTTGAGTGTTCGTGCATCTTGCAATATCATGCCCTAGGAGCTTGCTTCAACCTCTAAAAAGTCTTCTTCAACAAATAAACCTTTTGCTCTTGTCTTGGTGTGATGAACCCATCTGGTTGTTCAACATAGATCTCTACTTCTAACACTCCATTCAAGAATGCTAACTTCACATCCCGTTGATATACCTTCCATCCATGTTGAGCTGACACTTCCAGTAGTAATATGATTGTGTCCATCCTTGCAACAGGTGCAAAAGTCATAGAGAAATCAACTCTCCAGACTTCTGCATACCCTTTCACCACTAAGTTGGCCTTGGGCTTGTTCACAGTCATCAGGATTCAATTTGCCCTTGAAGATCCATTTGACTCTAATCACTTTCCTGTTTGCAGGCTTCTCCACCAGCTCCCTTATTAGATGATATAATATTAAATTTACCTTCACCCGTTAGCTTAAACTTTTGGGTTAATCAGTGATTTAACATGATATCAAAGCAAGTGGTCTAGAAGGTCCAGTGTTCAAACCCATGCAATGTTATTTCCTCCCCAATTTTTATTGATTTCCACTTGTTAGGTCATCTACATATTTCAAGCCCACAAGTGAGAGGGAGTGTTAGATGATATAATATTAAATTCACGTTCACCCATTGGCTTAAGCTTTTGGGTCAATCGGTGATTTAACACATGACTTGTTCTTCTCTATCATACTCAGCTCCTCCTTCATTGCCTCCATCCACTTTTGATCTCATTTTAACTTCTCCATGCCTTATAGGCTCCAACACAGCTACACTACTTCTCTCATACACCTCGTTCAACAGTCTAGACATCATGCTATAACCTACAAAGATTCCTGGTTTCGCCTTTTCACTCAACTTGTCTCTTCACATGTGGAATATGAGAAAAGCACAAACAACCTAACACCTTCAAAATTTTCAGTCTTGGTTTAGTATTAAACAAAGCTTCGTAAGGTGTCTTTTTCTCTAATTCCTTTGTTGGCAATCTATTCAATTGAAAGACTAATGTGCTAGCTGCTTTAGCCCAAAACTCTTTTGACAAGTTCTTCTCATGCAGCATGCATCTCACAATCTCCATAATGCTCCTATTCTTCCTTTCACTTACTCCATTTTGCTATGGAATATATGGAGCAGTGAACTGATGCTCTATCCCAGCTTCTTCACAAAAGGAATTAAACTTTTGTGATGTGTATTCAGTCCCATTATCAGACCTCACCACCTGGATCTTACAACCACTTTGATTCTCAAACCGCCTTTTAAACTTTAGAAACACTTCAGCTACTTCAAATTTATGTTTCATGAAGTAAATCCAACATATTCTGCTATATCATCAATAAAGATAATGAAATACCTATTACCATTGAGTGAGAGAGTTGTTGGGGTCCACACAAGTCAGTGTGGATGAGCTGCAACTTCTCAGTTGCTTTCCAGATTGACTTCTTGAATGGCAACCTTGTTTGCTTCCCTATCATTCAAGCTTTGCAATTTGTCTTTAGCTCCTCCAAAACTGGTACTCCAATTGCCATCTCATTCTTTTGCAGGTACTACAATCTGTTTTGATAAAAATGCCCTAGTCTTTTGTGCCATAGCTCGATGTCATTCACTTGACACTTGAAAGCTATTTGCTCCTTCTTGAGCGAATCCAATGAGAAGCTCTTGTGCTGCATCTTTATGTTGAACAACTCATTCTCACTGGAGTCGAAAATGAGGCATTTTCTGTCTTCAAATAACACTCTAAATCCCTTCTCTACTAGTTGACCAACACTTAACAAGTTTTGATCAATCTCACGAACAAGCAATACTTTAGTAATTAACTTGCTTCCTACACAGATCTCTATTGACATTGTGCCCTTCCCCTTCACTTCTAGATATTCACCATTCCCTATCTTCACCCTTGACTTGAATGACTTGTTAAGGTCCTTGAACAACTCCTTGTCACCTCACGTGTCATGTGATTGATACACCCACTATCAACCAACCATTGAGTGACTAATGAGAAACAAGTAGCCACAAAGAGTTAATCATCTTCTTGTTGTACTATAGCATGTGCTCCTCCTTGCGGCTAAGTTTCCTTTCATAAACTTGAAGTGTGGATGATTCTCTTTCCCACAGTGCTTGCATGCACTACATTTATTGAACCCCGCACTTGCAGCATCCTTTATCACAGTTTCTGAACTGTTGCTACCAATTCCCTTTTTCCCTTTCCACTTTTTCTCTCTTCCACCTTCTTCCTGCTACATTCTGACTTTTAGTGCCCTCTCAATGTTTCCTTCCTGCCTCATCAACTTCATCTGCTCTTGTGCTTGCAAAGCACTAACTAATTTTATCACTTTGAATTGAGAGAGGTCCTTAGTATTTTCTAAGGAAGCAATAGTTGCTTCATACCTCTCAGGCACTGAGATCATAATCTTTTGAACCAATCTATTGTTAGATAAATCAATTCCTAATGCCCTTGCCTTGTTGGCAACCTCAATCAACTTGTCTGAGTACTCTTTAATAGACTCGGAATTCTTCATCTGCATTCTCTCGAATTCCCTCACCAAGTTCAACGCTTTCTTGCCTTCAATCCTTTTATCTCCCTTTTTTTTTTTTTTTTTTTTTTTTGGATAAGAGGAGTCCTTTTATTTCCTTCATACTCACCTTTGAGGAATTCCCAGATCTCTTTTGTTGACTTCAAGGCCATGATTTTGTTAAATATGGCCAGAGACCCTGGTCTCTGTTGCATATAGGCAAGCTCTAGCTTTTGCCTTCACGGTCACCCTATTCTTGTAAGTCTTGATCTAGTTCATTGTTGGATTATCAGAAGTGGAGCAACGCCCTAATCTTGCTTAATTGCTGCCCAATAATCACAACCCTCCATGTAGGTTTGCATTCTGATAGCCCATGCTTGGTAGTTTTCACCATCAAACATAAGTGGAGCTAGTGAAGAAAGATTACTTGATCCTTACTCCATCTCAATCATCTCTCACAAGTATATCACTCGGTTTCTCTCAGGAATATCTCACTAATTTTCACACAAACCCTTTAAGAATTCAGCTCTAGTACCACTCTAATACCACTGTTGTTCTTATTAGAGAGAAAGAAAAGAATTAGGGAACTGTATATTTTATTCAAACAATTCTCACTAACTTAGTTGATAACATAAAATCAGCAACAAACTCCACAAAACTAGTCACTAACTCTAGATATATATATGCTTAACAACTTTCCTAGAAACTAGGATTTGGACTAATTTAAAACAACTAAAAATAGACTTGTTAACTAACAGTGGCTAATTGGGTGCAAGGTTCTGTGGAGATCGAAGGTGTACCAAAATGGCCCATAGAAGATGAAGGTTTATCAGTGAAAGTAAACCGAGGGTTGATTTTTCCATGTGTCTACTGGAGCCTGAAGGGATATGTTGACCTCCTTTTCCGACAAATTTCATATCTCATGGTACAAATCCTAATCATTCTTTAACATCCTCTCTTTTTTTATAAAACCCTCGGGTTTGGGACTCTTCTTTGTCTTGTTTTTCAAGCTCTTTTTCGTCAAAGGGTTTGCCAGTTTGACAATCACACCAATATGATAATCCTCGTTGAAGAAGGGGTCGATACAAATGGATAAAGCAGCTGCAAAAGACGAAAAAAGTTGATTTTGGCAGGAAGAAACCCTATTTCATTATTTTTCTACTTTGAGGTTGACTTTCATGACTTCTATCCTTGTCAAAGTCTTCTTTGCAATCTCTATCAAGCCACCACTTTTCTCTAATGTAGCTGAAACTTTCCAAGTCCCATCTACCAACAGGTAAACCGTGCACTTTGATCCATCCATTGAGGGAGCAACCCCATTTTTCACTTTGAATTGGTCAAGATATGCGGAATTTCTTACTTTTCGCGGAGGATTAGATCCAGTAACCAGGGGAAGTGTAGAACAATTAGCTCATAAAGACCACCATTGTATAACCATTCATCAACGGAAGCAGCTTCCCAAATTGGGTAAAAGTGCAAACCGATAGCTGCAGAAGTAGGGATAATAGCACCAGAAATAATATTATTTCCGTAGAGTAGAGATCCAGAAACAGGTTCACGAATATCATTAATATCTACTGGAGGAGCAGCAATGAAGGCAACAATAAATACAGAAGTTGCGGTCAATAAGGTAGGGATCATCAAAACACCAAACCATCCAATGTAAAGATGATTTTCAGTGCTGGTTATCCAGTTACAGAAACGACCCCATAGGCTTTCGCTTTCGCGTCTCTCTAAAATTGCAGTCATGGTAAAATCTTAGTTTATTTAATCATTAATCATCAGGGATTCATAAACTGGTCTTTTTATATTTTGATAGCGTGTCCTTTTAAAGTGGAATTCATCCTTTGTTTTTTCCTTTCCATTCACTCGGATCTCTTCCGTTTCATCGTGGTTTCATGGTGAGTAATGGAGTTGGTAGGATCCAACTTTTTGCCAACCCTTGTATGATCCCAAGATCTTGGCTTGTTCGTGGTCTTCACATCTCATAATGGCCTTGTTTGGCTGGAATGGTGCAAGGGAACAATATGTTGTAACATTCATTTGGATGGATCTAAGAATGTTGAACCAGTCATCGTTAGAAATTTTACTCCTTAGTGCAATGATGTTATCCATGTCGAGAAGGACAAGGCGTTGTGCATTAACTGAGATGGTAGGGCCAGCTTTAATGGCGCATGGAGGGTATATTAATGACCTCTGTTCACCAACCTTCTCGTTGGTGGCATGTTTCGCTTTGGTATTAAGAAAAATGTAAGACGCCTAGTAATGGTTATAGTAGGAATATTAGCATGATTAGGAGTAAGGGGTATTTGAGTAATTAGATATTAAGTTTATTAGATCTTTTGGGTTATAAATAGTAGGTGAGAGTAAGGCTAGAGGTGTGGATGTTTTGGGGTTAAGCCTAAGAGTGGGAAAGAACCAGCACTCTAGCATTTGCTGGGAGTTCTTATTTTCCTTTTATTAATCTTGCTTTGTTATCTTGTTCTTGTGCTGAACTCTTGGAATATCTTTTTTATATTGTGAATATATAAATCAGGAAGTTGTTCTTCCCCTGTTTTGGATATCTTGTTGGGTATTTTACTATTTGCAGGTCTTGGATACCTAACAAACAGCTTCTTTGCAGGTGGTTTGGTGGCTGCCTTTAATGGGTGCTGCAACATCTGATTTGTAAAACATTGTGAGGCTTAAAAAGCTTCCCATCCCTTTCTTTGTTCACCTGCAAGAATCAATATGCCCTGCCTTTGTTCACCTGCAGGGATCAATATGCGATTGTTCCCCATTGTAGTCGAGCTTAACTAACTCTACTGAGTAGCCATTCTTGCTGCTTGTTTTTTCGAGTCATACGATCTGATCATCAACTCTTAGTTCCATGAAGAATTCTGGTTAAGTGGCAAAGTAAAGAGAGGCTTGAAAATATTTGTGATCCATCTTAGTGAAATGGAGAAGGCTTTGTCTTTGGATGATTCGGTGAGTCTGACTCGGGAGCCTCTGGAAGTTGGATCAACTTCGATCAAAAAGGGTTTCCTTTCGATAATTAACACTCTACTTGGTTGTAGTTTAGTCATGGCAGAAGGTGGGGGATTAGACAGTGGCTTGTTTCATCGGCCACATGAAGTGTAGATGCTACAGTTGGCCACATGAAACTGTGAAGTTAAAAGTACATATGATTGATTCTATGGGATGTACTTTTTAAACAAAAGGACCAATTTTAAAAGTTATAGATTAAGAATCAAATTGATATTTTGTTTGCCTTTTAACACGTCAATCAGCTGTAAAACACAGATGTTGAATCATATTTTCATCAAACTTTTGAGTTGTCTTGGAGGAAGACCTAGAAACAATCAAGAAATTACTTCTTTTTTTTTTTTTTTTTTTTGTTTAAAAAGTTAAGGCAATAAAACCAAACTCTAACATAGTTTAGGAACGATGTTATATTTTAGAAGCTACTGCAGATAGAGAGGTGTAAGTTACCAAATTAATAAACTAGTCTAAGCATGTAGATGCATCTGAAAATTTTAGCTTCATTTCACTTTGTAGGAACTAAATTTGATGAATTTGATTAAATATCTTCCTAATTAGCAAAAGAAGTTCCAAAAGACTCTTCGATAGACTTAGATATTGTTACCTTTCCAGAAGCAACCTTGAATCTCTTCCGTAGATAAACCTAGTACATGAAAAATGCATTCTTCAGAGACACTGTCACTGACACTCAAAGAGAAACGATAAAAGAAACCATAACCTTTTACAATGCATACCCTTGAATATTGTTGGTATGGATGTTCCAAAGTACACTGTCCGCCTTGAGAGCTTCCATAACCAACTCCTAGGAACATCAATTGGGTTGAGGCTAGAATCATGATCAGCAAATACCTGCATAAGGATGATTCCACTGTAAGTTTGGCTTCACGATCTACACAATCAACATTCACGACGTTCCAATACTTAAAGTTAAAGCTTGGTGTGAAATAATAAAACCATGTTAGAATTCCTTATTACCTCATTAACTTGGAAGTAAGTTCCATTAAGCGGAAAGCTTCCTCTCATTGCTGTTCGACATGGGATCTATCATTGTAATTGGTTAGCTATTAGCTTAGTTAGATATCGTATGGGGATAATTATGTATATTAGCTACCCCTCACCAGAAGTGTTCCTCTAACCACTTCTGAATCAGCTTCTCTAACACTATTGCATGAAAAACATTCTTTTTCTCCGCACAGTCCGCCACCTTCTTGAGAACTACAATGTGTATGTGGTTGTTCAACAGAATTTGCTGTTTCTCCTGATGAAATAACAACTATTTTATTTCATTTAGCTTCATTTTACTATATTTGGATAAGAAATGTATAAGTGAATATATCCACACTAGCTAATCTGAGCATAGCATAGTGGATAAGGCACCAATTACCACCTCAAAGGTCGATGGTTTGATCTCCACCTAATTGAACTCATTTTTTTTAATAATAATAAATATATATTCAACACCACAAACAACTGACAACCTAAGGTCAGGGGTTGAGATGAACTATCACACACAAAAAATAACTTTTCAATTTCTAATAATCATGGAAAGACATTAATATCAAAAGAAAACTTTTTAATCTTTGAACTCCGCCTAAGGGTCAAATGATGCATACCATTCACAAAAGAGAACTTTTTGTTCCGCTTGTCCTCAAAAAGTCAAATGAAATGACACAAATTTATTGCATACAATTGTTTAGTTAAAAGTAGAGAACATGGATGAATAAGTTCAATATTCTTTTAATACTTTCCGTCACAGTCTCGATAGCATGTTAGTCAATTTTCATTGTTAAATTTTCATTGTTACCCGGTGTCCATATGGCAAGAAGATAGAAGCATGGATCATCGGGTTCACGCCGCTCCAACTGTAACTGTAATTACAGAGGAACTAAAACAATTAGACAATTTTAAGCAGAGCATGAATAAACACTTCAGCTTCCAGATGCAAGAGTAGCTAACCTTTTCTAGAAGAGGATGGGAGTCTGGAAGCTCGTAACTGCACGATGGTAAAATACAATCACAGCCTGATTCTGAATTGATAGTAATTCTAGTAAATCTAACAATTTGTTCTCCACATTAACGAAATATTTCAACACCATTTCGTTTCTCCTGTTATTCCTTTATCCGAGAAGACTTCACCTGGTTAAGGATTTTATCTTTTAGAGCTGGGAACTGTGAACTTACACTTGATGCTCTGTTCTCAGTCGACTGATATTTTTAAGCTTGGGCATGGGGATCGATGCTGCTTCTGGACTTAAGAGGACAAGCGCCTTTGACATGCTACCTTCTTGAAGTTCCATATTTTCTTGCATGAAATTCTGTACGTTCTGAGTGAATGCTTCAATATTAAGCTTTATTGTAGGAATCTCATCAGGGTCTTCATATAATGTATCCTCAATGTCAGTTTCAGAAATCTGTGGGCATTCTGGCTCCGGTGTCGCTGGTTCTTCAATAATGGGATCCTTGTTACTTCCTCCAGATTTCACGCTGACTAATTGCTGATTACTTTCAATTGGCTCTGATTCCTGAGTGAGAGCCAACGGCCGTTGATGAACAATTACAGCCTGGTTTATATCAGCTTTTCTTTCAGTCGCATTAATCAAACTCTTTTCTTCTGGCGCTGGAAGTGCAAGCCTCGCACTGCATTAATGTCACTCAGTAACTTGATTTGTCAATACTTATTTTTTATACTGAGCAAGGATTTTCTCAAGTACTTTTTCTCCCAATTTTACTTGAATGGTTGTAAGGGGGAATTGGGCTAACAAGCTATAAATAAAAACCTAAAATGAAGACGATGGTAAAACAATTGAAGAAATAAGGAAAGTGAGAGGATCTAAGCTAGTAAACAACAGGCTGGTAATAGTGCCTGTGATTTCTTTGAAAAGTAATAGGACCTTAAAACCTATATTGCAAAAGTCATAGTTCACCAAGACCATATAGATAACTGCAAAGGTCGATGAGAAATGAATCTGACACTGTTTATGTTATTTCGAATTACCTGAAAAGATTATTTTATACCCCTAAACTTTGGGTTGTATCACTTATAACCTCAAACTAACAATTTAATAATTTTTTTCTAATTATAGCACATGTGAGTTATAACCCCGACTTCAAGGGAAAAACTACAAGCCAATCACCACTAACCTATGCAGCTATGCTCATGTAGCTCTAAAATTTAATAATTGAATCGATTTAAACCCTGAAATTTAGTTTCACAAACCATTAATCAATAATTTTCACGAGAAAAATGAATGTTTATAATATAGATTCTTATTATAGTAAATTGGAATAAGAAAATATATAGAATTAATTTTAGAAGATTCAAAGAATGTATTGTTTCACAGAATATAGGATGTTTAAGGATAGTTGCAGGGTAAAAAAATGCAAATTACACTTTTGGTTCCTAAGGTTTGAGTTTAGTGTCTATTTAGTTCCTAAAGTTCCAAAATGAACACTTTAGATCCTGACATTTGAAAAATAGTTCTAAATTGTCATTTGGTTACAATTGATCGTTAGTCAACTAATGAAAATGTTGTGAGAGTTGGTGAGGTGTCCAATTTTAAATGACGAGGCAAATTTTATTAATTTTATAATATTTTATTTAAAATAATATGAGAAGAATAAAAAAAGGAAAAAAAAACAATTTCACATCAGCATAAAATAATATAAAATCGAAAAGAATTTGCCACGCCATTTAATATTGGACACCTCACCACATTATTTTTCGACTAACAAACAAAGCCAAAGACCATTTAGAACCATTTTCAAACGCCAGGGACTAAAGTGTCATTCTAAACTTTAAGAACCAAATAGACACTAAACTCAAACCTCAATGACCGAAACATATTTTGCCCAAAAAAATTACAAGTCTAGACACTCAGAAAAAGGTTGGGAGAGGAACTTGCCCATGACATTAAAACGTCAAAGAGGCTATATCTAACTCATCCAAAGTAGAAGAGAGAAATGCAAACCTCGCAAAAGCACTGGCAAAATGTCTACATTCTCCTCTCATTGGACAAGCATTGCAATTTGGTTTGCTTTTTGTGCAGAAGACCTATACCAGAGTGCTGCTTAGTTCATCTCCAGTACCACAGACAACTTATCAGTAAACAATTCATTGAAAAATAATTACCTTTCCAAAAGTAATCATTTGGTAATGCAGCTCATACCTATGACCAGAATATTAAAGGTCAGTTAAGAACCAGTATTGATGATCAATTTTTTTTTTTTTTTACGGACTCCCCTGAAAAATCAGAAAAGAAATACAAATCTGTCAAATGGTATATAAAGGGAATATCTTACAATGTTCTTTGGTCAAGCTTGCACAGTCGAGGCCAGAGATACTTTTGAATGGATTCAAGAACTGGGTATCTGCAAGGATACAAAACATTATTTAGTGTTCTAAGAGCATACTAATTCTAAAAATTTTAAGATACATGTTCTCATACTGATTACTGACAGCTCCAAAAGATGCAATTGCAGTGATTCTGGCAATGGCTGAAGCGGTACCCATCCTAATCTTACAGCTATGCGTCCAACATTAGTATCCACCTGTTGGGGGGAAGGAAAAAATTGTTGGCTTTTTCATCTGTTCTAGCAGCATTGTAAAAACCACTCATTTGAAACTTACCGGAAAAGCTACCTGCTGAAGGGTAAGAAGGCGTACGCACTCCACGCTTTTCAATCCCAATCCCCTTACGCTGAGTAAATACTCTCTACATGTTTGTAATATAAAGCCCAAAGAATTTAGTACATTGCAAACAGTATTTTGCAATATGAAAGAAACAATATTCATGAGTTCAGCTTCTTTCAATCTTAAATTTAAAAACAAATAAGCTTACTTTACTTGATCAGGCGGAACATCCCTTAACCACTCAAGATCAGTGCTTCCATGATCTTTCACCAGACGGTTAAGAAAATCCTGCTCAAATTAAGAATAATTTTAAGCCTGGTAACTACAGTTTGAAAACTGAGATGATGATCCAAGGAATTAGAATTTCAGTTTCATAGTTAAGGGTGTACTTTAATTCTTTCTGCAAGCCTGTTGTTCATCCCTCGTTCTCTGATGGTGTAAGCAATGTCATCAATATCTGCACATCTAACAGCTTCCCAATCCAGTGAGTCCATTGTATTTGTAGTTCTCTCTCTCCTTCCAGTCGCCTCCGCCTGTTTCCTAAGGCTGTCCCAATCAACACCAACTCTTTTCTCCTTTTTAACTCGTTCTCTGTTTGGTTTAAGAGTGTCTGCTTTTGGATCATTGAGCTTACTACTAAGTGAACGGTCATGCTTATTTTGAGCTGGTTCTTCTGTCTTCCAGGTATCATCTAGAGAATTATCTATCAAAGAATTTGGCAGAGTTTGATGTATTATTCGGTTGCTCATTGAAGCCTGTGATTCAACACCATGGGGCACTTCAATCAATCTTCTGTCGGACTGGAATATCACATCGTGATCACTTTGATCGAGACTGCACAATTCTCTAGAATGTCTTTTTGCTTGAACGTTGTTGGTGTTGACGACAGTAGTTTGGGATACCAAATCAAGTGTCTGTGAACGTTCATTTGTATCATATAAATCCCGTCGTTTGTACACATAACAAAATGGGGTGGCTTCTCTGCACAGTTTAAAGCACTCAACTTCTGTAACTCCTGAGTTCGAAGTTTTCTGCAATTGATTACTTGAGTGACTGGGGGATTCTTTTAAAAGGTTTTTAGGAGAATCTGGATTGTCAATGTTTTCTCTTTGATAAATATACTTCTCTTCAGACGTACTACAAGCACCCTCGGACTTCTCATCCGATGAGTCATTAGCACTGGCAATATTAGAGTCTGACTTAAGTTTATTTGTTTCTATGACCTCCACAGATGAAGCAGACCCACTGGCACAAATATCTTTTGATAACAGATCTTTTTCACAATTGCTATTCAAGCAGGGCATTCTATCTTCAATTGATAGAGGACAAAGAGAATTTATAGAATGTTCAGAAACAACGGACATTTGAGATGATATAGCAGCATCTGCAGTCTTCTCGTCTCCCAAAGAACATGCTTCTACTGTAGTAGTGATTTCTGTTGTTGATCTTCTATCTTCCAATTCACCTATCTTTTTACTACTGTAAGACGTAATTGAGCACTGGTATTCATGCATAGAGGTAACCTCAGCTGTATTACTTCCTGAAGAATCACTGTTGGTGAGAAAATCTTCTTTGGCTTGGTCAATTTCACACATGGTCATGCAACCCTGTTTACAAATTGATTGATCTGAAATCTGTTTTGCCCATATTACACTGTCTTCTGCTTTGCGCAAATTAACTTGTGGTTCATTGAGTACTAAGTTTGTCCATTCATCAACGCTTGACTCGTGGAGTTTTTTAGATTTTAAGGGATAACGCGCGGCAAGTGACATAAATGCCGAGCTGTATGGAAGGAACAAGCAAACATTCAGAAGATATTTTAACCATTCTGTTTTCTTGCATGTTAAAACCACAGTTCACCTGGAAAGATGATCTGAGACATTCTGAGTGAGAAAAACTCCGATCACTGAGTCTAAAACTGATCCCTTCCACTGAGAAAAGCCTCTGTCTCCTGTAACATGATTGTGTTAATATTAAAATTTTAAAAGTTTTAAGAACGATAACAATGAGTGTTTCTTTCCCTTGCAGTTGGTTTGCTCAAAAAGGTAAACCTTCTAGTTTCTGAGCTTTTATTTTCCTATTACATTCTTGATTAAGTTCTGCTGGCAGTGGCAGATGCGATTTATAAAATGGAGCCCACCCCACTCAAAAACAGAAGAAAGGAAGAGAAGAAATATGGGTTAACACATCAACTTCCTGCCAAGGAAGATTGAACTATGGATCAAGTGTGGGCCACACACTTTAGCCAGTAGCTGGGCTTATGCTGGCAACCAAAGGAGATGCGGAACCATGGCAACAAAGTACAGTGGGAAAAATAGTGATGTGATTACTGATAGAGTTTCGTTCTTTCAACAAGGCCAGAAGATTATACTTTGAATATGAGAAAAAGTTATTGGTGCGCACAGATGCAAAAATTGGGAATTATAGGTTTGATTAGCTTAGGAAGAAATGAAAGAGAAGAGAGAGAAGTAGTTCCTGGTGAGAAAGGAAAGATGTGGAGAGGGGGAGACAGCCAATTAGCAGAGCTGTCAAATGTCTATGAACTCCAACATGGGAATTACCTTGCCCCACACAACAGAATACAGAACAAACTGGAACGCTAAAGGGAAGATCAGTCATTCAGATGATCGATTGTAGTGCTCCTCACAACTTTATGGCACAGTCTAGCTGATGCACGATGGCCACCTCCTTTGGAAAAGAATAGTATTGCTGACATAACCTAGTTTAGAAGTTGTAGTGGATTTTATTCCTCGGGAACTTGGAAGCTATAAAATAATCCTTAGGATGTGAGACATGTAGTTAAGCAGCAAACCCTGTTCATGCAACTCAAAGTTGGAGAAAACGGAGGTGCTACAAGGAAATCCCTCTCTTTGCACTCACTCATGCCTCTGAAGGTAAGATGGTTAGTGCTATTTGCAAGGAAGGACAGGAAATGCCGCTAGAATATGGGCGCATTGACCGTACACAGGCGGAGGGAGACGTACCTCAAGTGGAAGAATTGCTCAGCTGGTATCCCAAAAGTCTTTTTTATGCCCTCAGGGGCTGCCACCACAGAGAACAAACGACCATGCAGAAATCCTCAAAATAAGGTGCATCTCCCATCAATGTTAGACCCTAGCCACCTAGGGATACCCACAAGCACAGAAAGATGAAATTAAATCATTAGTGTGGGATGGTGATGGAGTGAAGGGTTCTGGGATTAATTCAGAATATCTATTTTATCATTTAATTTTTATCTGATTTTGTTTTCCTGTTTGGGATGGGTTTAGTCTCTAGTTATTTATTGTTGAAGTGCGACCAAAGTCCCACGTTGGCTAGATAAGAGGAAGATCATGAGTATATAAGTGAGACAACTATCTCCAATAGTATGAGGCTTTGGAGTGAAACCGAAATCAAAGCCATGAGGATTAATGTTCAAAGTGGACAATATCATACCATTGTGGAGATATTTGGTGGGTCGTTTTTCCAAGAAACATGTATTAGAGTCATGATCTTGACTTAGCCATGTCGGTAGAATCCTTGGAATATGAACTAGGAAATGGTGAACCTTAGAAGATGTAGTCATGTTGGAGATCTGTGGTTGAAGCTCTATCGGAATAGCAGTGTGCTACGGAGAAAAGGAGTTGACCTGGATAAGAGCTAGACGAGTGCATGACTATTTGAAAGAAGGCTCGGTGGTCCTTTGTTCGAGGAGAAGATAGTTGGAGCGCAACCAAAGTCCTACATTGGCTAGATAAGAGGATGGTCATGAGTAAATGAGTAAGAACAACTATATCCAATGAAAAAAAAAATCCTAACGATATGAGGCCTTTTGGATAAAGCCAAAAGCAAAGCCAGTAGGTTTATGCCAAAAATGGACAATATCATAGATTCATACCATTGTGGAGATATTTGGAGGATCGGTGTCCCCAACATTGGTGCTAGAAGGATTCTTTGCCACACAATACATTTGATCTCTCTCATTGGGTTTTATATAGGCCATTCTCTCCTCTTCTTCTTTTTCTGTTACTTCTTCTAGGCTACCTCCATAAATGCTATTTGTCTTCTTTGACGACCTTCATCAGACAGGTGGCCTTCTTTGCCACATATAAAGCATTCCCCAGCCGTAAATTTAGCATAAGGATCGGTTGTTTTGTTTTTGGATGTGGCCATTTATTTTCATTGGTTTTCTCACACTTTGGTTCCCTTGCCCTCCAAAATTTATTACCCTGTTTGGTGCGCTTGTGCTACCCCACTATTACCTTTTTGTATTTCTAATTTTCTTTGGTAGGAATTATTTATCTGTTGTCCAATTGGTTGAGCTACAAATACAGCTCCTGTTAAATGGGATGGAAGTCTACTTATGCTTGATTTTGATTTCTTAGACCCAATACTTATTATGATATTTATTCGATGTCTGTTTTAGCAAGGATATTTCTTGCATTAAGCCTTTATATCTCTTCGCCGTACACATTTACTGTTCGGGTACCTTGTTAACAATTTTGGTACTGCCCATATAAGATTTCTTCATGGTTTATGGGCAAGAATCGTTCCTTTAATAGTTTGGTGCACTTCTTTTTTTTCATTTTTGGCTGAAAATGTTTAGATGGAGTAT
Organism: Lagenaria siceraria; assembly: GCA_002890555.2. NCBI lineage: Eukaryota > Viridiplantae > Streptophyta > Magnoliopsida > Cucurbitales > Cucurbitaceae > Lagenaria > Lagenaria siceraria. The sequence continues at coordinate 10,048,337 of CM016485.1, forward strand.
GGACCTTGTCTCCTACAATTAATTTGGAGTTGGTCTCACCAAGTTGAGAACCTTCCACTTAATGTGTAGGCAACTAGGCAATTAGCTTTACCTTCTACTTTACTTTCTTTATTCTATTTTAAAAATCTCCACATTTTTTATCCAATTAAGAAGAGCCTCCATATCTTGTTTCCCATTGAAGCTTGAAAGGTTTATCTTTGGGTTTATAATCTCTCTTTTCCAAGAACTGGTCCCTTCTTCTATTTTGGACGGCACCTGCTCCTTGAAATTCTTCTTTACTTATTTCACACTTGAGTCTACCAAGAACCTTTTACTTCGTGGTTCTTGATGATTAATAGCTCCTAAAACATTTTCTGTGGCGTAAAATCCCCATCCTTGTGGAGATATTCTTAGGGCAAATGACTCTCTCCAGATGTAGTTGTTAATGAAAGGGGAAAAAATACCCTTTTGTTCATAATGTTTGGTTAAAGTTGCATTTGGATCCTAAGTTTTCAAATCAACAATTTTACTCCTGAGGTTTGCTTGTGGTAGGCCTATGGTCCCTCCATCAAGTTTTTAGTAAATTCCAAACAGCGGACGTGACACCTATTTTTTATTTTTATTTTTTAAAATCTTAATTTTTTTAATATTAACTTTTTTTATAAAGAAAACATTTTAAAATATTTTTTTTCTTTTCACCATCTTCTTCTTTTTCTTCTTCTTTCTCCCTCCCTCTCTCATGGCTGCCACCTCTGCTGTCCACCATCTACCATCGACCTGTTTTTGTCGTTATCCTTCTTTCCTCTTCTTTTCTTTTCCTCCTCCTCCTTTCTCCCTTCCTATTTTGATTTAATTTTTTTATTAAAGAAAAAGAAAAGAAAAAAGAAAAACGAAGAAGGAAGAACAAGTTGGAGGAGCTCCTCGTCCATTTTTTTAAAGTAATACACGAAGGGAGAAAGGAAGAGGAATATTATTCATATTTTTATTGCATGGCTAATGCTCTTCTTCTTCCTGTTCTTGCATATGACACTAAATGATAATTTTCTTAATATCCACACTGTGGCCTCTATGTCAATTTGTTCTAATCGTTATTCTTACTTTTCTCCGTTGGTCTCCCACATAGGACTCAACTGACAGCAAGCACACAGTTACAAACCTTGGGGACAAGACATGCTGTGGCAGTCCATAGGTTTCCGTTGTTCCAATATGATTTGTGTCAGCACCAATATATTCTCCCTCTTTTCAGTGTGAACCATGTCACCACCAGACACAATTTCTTTCTTTTCTGCTGATTCCAGACTAGTGACTAATTATTATGGAACATAAACATTATTCGATTGCTTTAAAAAAATGTACAAGGGAAGCCTTTATATAGGTTCAACACAGCAGGTTTGCCACAGGTTTAATGAGAGTTTTAAATTGGGCCAAAACAGAAACTAGGAACAGAGATTCTAAAAATCCATTACAGAACCCTCCAAATCTCCATCTCAGTGATTGACGAGTTGCTTGACGAACTACAATGGACAACGTTATCCAATTTGGATTTGGAACCTAGCTATCAATCATCAAGTTAGGAGGGCTGGCTTACGGTTGGGACTGTATTGATGACGATGCTCACATCCATAGAAATTTTTAGAAATTGATTCAAAATTTATTTCCAAATTCAGTTAATTCCCTCACAAAGAAAAAAGTCGAAACCATGCAAACATGTTGATGCTAAGAATGTAATTGTATTTGTACCTTGTATTAGATGCATCTTTGCAATGAACGAGTCTGTTCGTCCAGAGAAAACACTTCTTTCTTCCTCCCACCACTTGTCCCTATCTTCATTTGATCCATCAACAAGTTCCTTATTGGAATTGTCCATCAATAGCTTCCAGACTCTAATTGTCTCTTCATCAAGATCAACTTTGGCATATCGTCTTCGCTTTTTGACAGGATCCAAAGAACCTTCAAATGGTACTATAGAGCCATCTCCTCTATACACAACAAGTGCACTGTGCCCTTGGTTCTGCATGTTGTAAGGTACTATTTCATTCTGTTTCTCAGATAATGATATTTTTCCTTCTCTGTTAATGTCTAGAATCTTCATTTCCTCAACCATGGCATTGGTAGAAAGCTTCAATCCTGAATTTATTTCTGACAGAGACCCTGCATGACACTGCAATTTATTAGGAACAGTTCTTTCACTTGAACTTTGGTTTTACAAAACGTATCAACAGTTGATTTTGATGAAGAAATGGAATTAGTTCTGATGAATGAACCTGGAGGCAATTGGGATGTATTGCAGCGACTATATAATGCAAGCTTTGGGTGCTGCTCTGCTCCATCCATATTGTAAGAAGAAGTAAGAGGGTCTGGTTTTTGTTTTTTCCTCCTCGACACTGTTGCCTGCATCTTGATCTTGTCAACTTGGGCACCCGAGAATCGTTGATATATGTGAGAACTCTCAACTCTTTGAAGGTCAGTAATCACTGGTGGTTGTTTGGGGGAATATTTTGACTGCATGTTGCTACGATGCGACCATGAACCCAGAGTCCAAATATGATCTTGAGCATCGCATCTCCTGTGTCTCATCTCCATCTGACTTGTGGCCAAGCTGAACTCAAACGGTTGTAATTTATTTGGACTCACTGATCCTCCATGTATCCTTGGGAATAAAGAACTATGGTTCCGAGGTCTAGGTAGCCGGTCGCGCACTTTTGATGTGAAAGAATTTTCCTCTGAGCTACTTACTTTGCATGCATGTCCGGTAATATTAAAATATGTGCTAGATGTGCCAGAATGTTGCACCTTATCAGTATTCTCCTTAGGAAAGTACTCTGCTTGTGGCATCTGAGACGCATAAATCGAGTTATAAAATTCCTCAATTAAATCAGAACTTCTGATACCATCTTGTTTGATATTTTGACAGCATTTTCTCTTTAAACCCCTTGCTTCTTTTCTCTCAGTTGAGATGGTCGTACTACTGCAGAATAGATCTTTTGAACTTGATAACAAATGATTAGTTGAACTGGTCCTCCCCATCCCTCTCTCTTTCTCATGGTAATTACTTTGAAATTTTACCTGGGAAGAGCTATATTCAATTGGTGTTTCGGTGATCAATGCCTGACTTTCAGAAAGGCATTTGCAACCTTCCGGTTGGTGCTTCATTGAAGGATTTGGGTCATATAACATAGCAGCTTGTCTGTGGTCAAACATTGCATCATTTTCATTCCAATGCTTCAGTACGGAATGTGATTGATAACTTCCAGTAGTTAAAATATGTGCCAGAGATTCTGAAGTGTTGGATGAAGACTTGAACAAAGAGTTTTCATCTTTCTGTTTTCCTTCGTTGTCAAATTTTAAACGCTTCCTGCATGTTTTCCTACCCCGTTTCCGCTCTTCCATATCAGTTGACGCTCCTGTTTCTGTTGTGTTGGCACCACGCTTTCGAGTGTATGTCCTTAGACCTCTTGAATTTTCCTTAGAACCAGCTGGGGTGACCGGATTAAGAGTTCCTGGTTCAAGAGGGTGTTCCAGGGACTTGTTGGCTGCATTCTTTCGGACATACTTCCTTTTAGTTGTCAGGTTTTCTTGGGAATTGGCAGCCTTCTGGGTGGCTGGTTTGGATGTTCTCGGTTTGCCTTCTCCCATTACCTTGGGCCTGTGCTTTCTTTTATATTGCCTCAACTTGTTTATTTCATTTACGGTGATATCAATGTCTTTATTAGAGTTCTCACTAAACTTAATTGGTGTTAACGCCGAAGCACAAGATGGATCCAAGACTAGCTCACAAACTTCCTGCTGGAGGCCATCCTCATCTCTGTTTTCTCCTGCTAGTGTGCTTTGAACATCAACTACCTGTTTCAGCTCCACACTTGTCCTCTTATCTGGTGTTGGGGGTACAAAATGGGGGATGGTCTTCCTAGAAAGTTCACCTGACATGATTTCATGGTCCAGAAAGAATGTCAAAAAACATGAATGAAGATCTAAAAAGGAAAAAGTATGTTTCTAATGAATTTGTTGCATATTGAAGAAAAGGGTCATCCATTTCTTGTTCATTTTTGCTTCTGTAATCATGAATGAAACAATATGACTACATTCCCTGAAAACATCAAATAGTAACACAAATCTACTGCACAGAAGCAGATTTTTGAAAGAAATCTTACCATGTCATAACTAATGATCCTAAAACAAACTTTTCTGCCATGTAATGTACAGTTTCGATAAGCCCAAGCCATTTCACCCACTAAAAATCCTTCTGAATTGGGCTAAGCTCAATGTTAACGGCATTTTCAGCTATCAAATTCAATGATAATAATGATATTGATTTAGAAATTCACAAACACCCAGATAGTAATGTAACTTACCCAAGCTGAAATATCAATCAAAATCAAAAGTAATAAAGCCGAAGGAAAATTCATAAATTAACGAGACTTACCCTGTGAAACGGACTCTACTTTCTCCAAAGAAGAAGAACTGGAACAACAATTTGCCTCATTCTGAACCATTTTTATCTCACTCAAATCCACCACCAAAATTTGCTCATTGTCTAGTGTCACCAAATTAGGACTATCTGAACATGCATGTATTTTCTCAGCTTCAGCTTCAGTTTCTTCAGTAGACCCATCTGATTTCTGTTGATTTTCTTCCCCATGCGATGGTCTTCTCAAAGGGGGCTTAACCGGGGTCACAGGAACCCATGGATTTTCCACACTCATTTCCTCCAAACAAGCTGATTCAAACGAAAACTCACAGTGATTGCTCAGTTTGAAGCTGTTGTTCAAAGTTCTGTTTCCCCTTCAAAATCCTGCAAAAAATTCGCACCATTTTTAGTACTGTTGCATGCAATCATCTTCCCGGGGAAAATGAAATTCAAGCAGAGGATCTCTCCATTTTGCAGGAATTTTTGGTCCAGTAAAAGCCAGAAACAAAAATCAGAAGACAAAATGACCGAAAGAAGCAAGAAAACAAAAAACCCAAGTTAATTAGCACATAAAACATGCTTTGTTAATACACATTCACAATTAAGTATGATTATCAATGATAAAAGTAGAAGAAATTACAGTATTTGAAAGCACGGTTGATGAAGAATGAGGAGAGAATGCAGATAAAAACAGAAAGGAAAAAGAGAGCTTTCTGAATTTCTATACTTTTCATTCACTAGAAAGAGCTCCTTTCCAGTTTCGTCATTTTTAAGTTCTTCTACCTCTGACCGACAACTTATTTTGCCGGTGAAATATTTACTTTTTATTATTATATTTCTTTTTACTATTCACATTATTCCTCTTCCTATAATTTTTCATACCTCTTCCATTTAATAATTGCCATGTGGCAGTTATTGAACAATTTTAATTTTTTTTTCTCTCTCTTCTTTTTATTTATTTATTGAAAATAGAAAACAAAACATAAAAGTAAAAGAGTGAAAATGTTGAAATTGATTTCAAAACAAAAAAGTTCTAATAAAAATGAAAAAAAGAATGGGAATGGTCGGCTTGAAAAAATAGTTTAATAATAAAAAAAAGAGAGAAATTTGTCACCTTACCAAAAAAAAATAATATCGTAACATAAAAAATAACTAATTTTAAGTATAAAAGAATACTCTTCAACTTCTATTTAAAATGTTGATGTGAACAGAGATGTCATTGCTTCAATTTTATAGAAATATTGATAAAATGTTGATGTTAGTAGATATTTCTAATAAAATTTATAAAATGAAAAAAGTTTTAAAATATATTTAAATTAATAAATTAACATTCTATATTTTTTAAAATAATTTAGCATATTTACATCAAATACATTTAATAATCTTTTTATGTTTTATGAATTATTTTATGGTATAATGAAAATGCCGATTTGATGCTGAAATTATGGAATATAATAAATTTACAGAAAAGTATTGATAGAAATTTATAATCATCAATTGTCGTGTCCTATCCACGAATTCCTTTGGGATGAAATTTGGATAATTGAATTGTATGTTTGTTATTAAATAATAATTACATGGGAAATTGTTTCAGAAAAAATAAAAAATAATAACTGCATGGGTGACGTGAAGCTTTAGAAATTTATAATAATTGCATGGGAAAATGTGTCACCATGTACGTATTCTAAAATTTTAATATAATTTAGAATAGTCACTAGAGAATGGACGCCAACTCTTTTTGTTTTTGTTTTTTTCTTTTTCTTTGGAAGAGTGGACGCCAATTTGATTTCATTTCACTCTATATTTTCTTCTAGATTACAGTTATAAATATTTTATATGTAGTTTAATATAGAAATAGTAATAATCAATCATAACTATGTACCATGATATTTTATTCACATTTCGTACCATTGTTGTACTTAAAAAAGTAATGATTAGATATAGATTATGCTACATCTAATCTCTTTCTACACACACAAAAAAAAACATTCATTTTTTAAAAATGATAAATATGACAATTTTTTATTAAGTACAACAAGGATTACACAATAGATGGATGCAGCCAATTTTTTTTTTCTTTACTAATTCATTTTCAATATGAATATAATTCAATTGGCATAAAGAATACATCATTGATGAAAAGATCAAAAGTTCAAATTCTTCACTCTCAATTGGTGCTAACTCATTATAATTTGAAGCACAATTATTGTTGGTTGAATGGTTGCCTCATTTCCAGTTTAAAAGAAAAAAAAACAAGAACAAATTATATATCTATCATTTTTTTACTTTACATTACTAGCATTAACAGCATTTTTTAAGCGCATTTGCACATATAGTGATAAAGAAAGTAAAGCACAATTTATGAACAAACCAAAAATAATTAGAAATCTTGGTAAGGTACAAAATTTAGAAGTAAAGCACAATTTTATGACCAAACCGGAAAATCGAAAAGACCTATCAACTTATCTCAAGCGTACACATCAATTTAACACTAATCAAATTACGTAAAATTATCTAAATAGATATGAAAAAAAAAAAAAGTCATTTGCAATTTATTCTTACAAATTTACAAACATGATAACCAATTTTATCATCTATAACAATTTCTCTATTTTCTATAACAATTTCTCTATTCTCTCTTCATAAACCCAACTACTGATCTTTTAAAAAAAAAAGTAAAATGCATCGGGTTCAATCATGAAGGTTTAAAATATTGTGAAATTTCGACTTTCGTATACATATTTTCCTTTTCTTTTTCTTTTTTTAAGTGTTTGTACATATTTTCTTATGTTTGAAGCAAAAGTTTGAGAGTAATTTCTTATTTTCTCCAGCCATCTCTAATTTCTTATTTTCTTCCATTTTCACTCTTTTTCTTAAATAATAAAGCATAAGAAATTACTGAAGCACGAAGCCACTCAATACAATTACAGAATGTAACAAATTAATTGAAGCTGCCTTTAATTTTATTTTTAAACAAACAGGATTTTGTTTGAAACTCCTCATTTCTTTTATTATAGATGTTAGGCAAATATGATACTAAGATTTTTCAAAATTATATAACTAAGACACCATTTGGTAATCATTTTGTTTTTGTTTTTTAGTTTTTAAAAATTAAACCTATTTCCTCTCAATTTCTTCCAATGATTCGCATATTTTTTAAGTGAAAGAGTTGAATTCTTAGCCAAATTTTAAAAACAAAAACAAGTTTTTAATATATTTTTTTATAGTTTTCAAAATTTGGCATAGTTTTTGAAAACATTGATATAACCATACCAAAGCAATAAATTTAGAGGTATGCTTAATTTTCAACAACTAAGCATAAAAAAATCAAATGGTTACCAAATAAAAGCCTAAATGAATTCTATTCCATTGACAAGAAGATATTAACTTATCAATTACCTATAAAATGACAGGTATTTTTACAGTTCAAAAGTGGCCTAAGATAGTCCCATTCAAAATAAAACCTTTAGTATTCAAGACAATACAAGCCAAATGAGAGAAGTCCAAGATATCTAGCCAACCAAAGCAAACTTTAACTATTATCATAGGCAGCTCTCAATGGTATCTATCTCTGAAAACGTCAATAAAATATTGGAAATACAACACAATTTAAATCAAGAAAGCGACAGTACCATCTACTTCTGTCTCAGAAATCCTTAAAACTCACTTGATTATGGAATAGGGAAATCAACCTAATGAGGACATACATTTTTCAGCATTACAGAAGTTGTAGAGAGAAGCTTCCTTCATGTTTCCAACGAAACATCACATCAAATCCTGAAAATCCTCCAGATAACAGCCAAACCTGTATTATGAATACGATGGTAAGCTGCCTAAGAAGTATTTGGGCAAGCAGGAAAACCTGAACCTGCAAAACTCGCAGAATTTGTAAGAAAGATAAAAGGAAATTTCAATATCCATATACAAATAATAAAAAGCCATGACCACAAGCGCTTCTAATTCTATTTTTCCTGTTAAGATGAGAGCATGAACATGAATAACATTCTATTAGGCCGACAACAAGATCTACTTCTGCTTTAGGTATGAATTTATCTACAAGAAGTTTTTAGAAAAATACTAGTTTAAAAATGTAAACCAGAACTCAAGAAACCCAATTGGAGGAAATACCGAGTAAATTTTGAGTAGTAGAAAATAATATAATAAATGCCAAACTTATAAACATTATTTCGTAGATTAACCTGTATAATTAAGAAAGTGGTAACCATCAGCAAACATGAAGGCTGGTTCTAAAACCTTGCTCTTGCTCTTTATGTAAAAGTGATGAACAGAAGGTTTATGAAAAGGAAAAAAGGGAAGAAAAACAAAAATGTTTTGTAAGAAACCTTTCCTTAAGACTTGTGTAGGGTAAGCACTACATACACACGTCCTACGTTTAGCTGAAATCAGGTTTTATTTTATCCTGTAATTCCAATAAACATGGGGAAATGCATTCCAACTAAGGTGAACGTGGGTATAAAGTTTAAAACCAAGGAACAACGAAAAGACAAAAGGAATAATGAATAGGGATGGCTGTGAACAATTCAAAAATGGTATGGACGTATGGAATATTGAAGAATTTTCTAAGAGGGTTACTCACTAACGACTATTTCTATCCTATTTATTTTCTTTTTAGGGTGAAAGAGACGAGGTTAACAAAACTGGAATTCACATTCAATAACACGTGACAGGGAACCTGTCCTCCACCTGCACAGTGGAAATGGGCAGTGAGCTACTTCTTTTAGAGAATGGGCTGTTTTATTAATAAAGGGGAAAGTATTCTACTATGGCCCCTATATTGAACCAATAAAAGGACAGAAGCAAACCAGAAATATTTCTTTCAGGCAAGCACGGCATCCACCATTTTCTCTAGTACTGCTTAGAAGGATCAAACTCATCTTCATTTTGTACAAGGTCATTGCTTCCACCAACATCCTTGACATCCTGATGATTACTACCATTATCTAACTTTTCCCTGTCCCTGTTCCACTGTTCAATCTTAGCCCTTCTTTCAGCACTACTTTCCCTAACCGGACTTCTATTCCTCCTCCCTCCAGGACTCCTACTTCGTCCCCCTCTATGCCTAGGGCTACGGCTTCTAGGCCTCCTGCTTCTATCATGATACCGTGGGTCCTTATCTCCATCTCTTCTACCCGGTCCACGTCCACGACCACCACCACCACCATGGGGACGGTCTTCATATCCATGATGCTTGTGGGGGCTTCGACTTTGACTTCGGCTTCTGCTACGCCTGCGCCTGCTCCTGCTCCTCCCAAATAAACGTCTTCTCAACTCTCTGAAATCACATGGAAAATTACAACAAAGAGCATGTGGATCATTAGCTAACCAATTCTTTTTCAGGCAAAACAAAGGAATCAGGATGATGATATACCTGCTTATCTTCTTCAGATGCATAAAGTTGCAATAGCCACCACGGTTACATACATTTTCCTCATACTGCCTACAAGTAGCTTCTCGAAAATCCGTCACAGGAGAGAAGTCAACAATGATGGGTCGACCTATCAAAAATATGAAAAATAAGACCAGTAACTACACACCTAGGCCATCTTAGGCACAAACAAATAATGAAGAGTGTATAGCAACCATTTTTTTCTTTTAGCAACCATTGATCAAGAGTATCTCTGCCGATATAATAATAGAAAGCCATAAATATATTTCGAAGAATATAGTTAGTTGGTCCAAGTTTACAGTTTACTATCTTCAGGAAACTCCATCAAACCTCCAAACCAAACTTGCAAGGTCACTATTGATTTTAAAAATTGCATATCAAACTCGTAATCATATAACTACATTATCAGCATTGAATCAACCAATCACTGATGTACACTGAGCTTCTAATACTTTTGTTTCCTTGTCTAACAGTTAGACTAGTGATGATCCAGGAAATATGATGAAAAGATTCCCAACAATGAATAGTACAACAGATAAATCTTTGATTTGAACCAAGAATCCAATATAAATTTCATTAAGTCATATTAGAAATACTTGAATAGAACGAATTCGGATTTATCATATTCAGGAATACCGAATGGCGAATACTCATCACATTAAGAGTCACAGGATAAAAACTGGCTATAAAATCTTTCAACCCTCGTAACACTAACCAACCCTAAGATTTATTGTATCGTAAAAGGAAAACCCACAAGGAACTATTTGTTTTAAGCAGAAGACATTAAACCTGCATAAAAGCGTCCATTAAGATTATGAAGGGCATTTGCAGCTTGTTCTTCTTCTCTAAACTGAACATAGACATTGCCCACCTGTCCATGGATTTAAAACGAAACAAGTCAGTAACACAGATCCAAATATACCCTTCAATTTAAAAGGTGGAAGTAAACATACCATATGGTCAGCCAAATTATCACAAATATTTAAGCTTTCGAGATCTCCGTATTTGCTCAGCTCCTCGAATAGATCTTCATAAAAGTCCTACATTCCAGAATGCAAAATAAGGAAAGGGAGAAAACTGCCTCAGCGTCGAGAAGATTCAGGTTTCGAAATCAAAGAAATAAATGTAAATCAATGAAAGGGGATAGAAGCAGCAGGGAGTTCATACCTCAAAGTGATCTTGAACCTTGCGGGGATCAAGGGCTTGGCCCTGAGGGTCGACGCCGGGGGTGATCATATCAGGTCTCTGATACATATTAGAGAGGAGGAGTGTAGGGCTGATGCTGGGCTTGGTGTGAAGCCTAGAGCACCGATCTCCATGTCTACAGGCTCCAATCTTGAAGTAGAAGGGGCAGTTAACCCTATCCTTCTCCGTTCCGAAAATTGAAGCCAAGTGTTCCGCCATTTTCTTTTCCTCGAGACCGCCAAAGTCCTGCTTTCCTTCTCCTCTTGATCTGGTTTTATCGATTAGGTTTTTAACTTTGAAGTGATTGAAGAATTTATTTATTTATATCAAATAATAACTTTTACAACCAATCAGCAGGTTTGCCCGAAGCAGGTTTGCCCGAGAGGTTAAGGGGGAAGACTTAAGATCTTCTGCACATAAGTGCGCGTGGGTTCGAACCCCACAGCCTGCATTTTTTGGGTTTTTTTTTCTTTTTTAAATTCCCATGACGTCCTTATTTTCTTTATCAATTAATTCATTCAAAATACGAATAATAAGTAATAACTTGTTGTAGAATTTGAAATTTGTGATAAAATGCTTTGAATAGATCCCTTAAACCTTAATAAATAGATAATAAGTCCTTTCCACTCAATTTTATGTTGAATAAATTTATAGAAAACTTTCACACATAGAAAAACTGTCAAACTTTTACAGAAATTAGTCAAAAAAAAATATTGTTAGACTTCTATCTCTATCACATTCACAACTATCTAAAACTTTTGAAATAGTTTTCCTTATTTTTCTATTTTAAAAATTTCTCTAATTTATAAATGGAAATTTTTGTATCTAATAAAACTTTATATATAGCATAAGATATTTCTTTCTTAAAAGTGGAAAAAGTTAGCTACTAAACACAAAATTAGTAGTTCATGAATTTATATAATACAACATTGAAACTTATACGTTCATTTCGATATCTACAGGAAAGGTTGGAAATCGATTGACTTTTGGGATTGGATGTTTAGTAATGCAAATGAAGTTGAAGTTAAAAGATCAATTATGGCAACATCGTGCTTGTGAATTCACACGAATATCTTAAACTCTAATGGCAAAACAATAGACTTCGTTGTTTTTGTCAATTGGGTTGAGATGCATCTTTTGGAGAAGCTCGAAAGAAATGAGACAAACCTAGAGCAAGGAAGATTCTTCAGGATCGTTGGGATCGTGGAAGTTTCCTAGTGATCTGTGAAAACAAAGGTGGGGTAGATAGGCAATTCGCAACAACTCTATCAACTCTCTTATATGTATCCGTGTTATAGTTATTGAGAAAAGATGGCATGTCAAGCTCCTTAAAATGGTGGCTATTCGAGAAGGGCTTCGTCACATCCCATGTATGTGAGATACGAGTCCTTTCATTATGTTCATTCTAACGTTATTGAAGTGGTTAATCATCTAAATAAATTATTAGAGAACCTTTAAGATATCAGCTCTTTTCTATGTCAGTTGAAGATTTTGCCACATTTAAGCACGGTTCTTTTCACTTGTGGCGAATCAGCTATGCAAAAGCCAGATGAGGGTTTGAAAGTGGGTATAATTTCAAGTGATTTGTGATTTGTAAAGAATTCTACTTATTATAGACAAAAAATGTGGAGTAATTTTTTTCTGTGATTTCCTGCGGCAATTTGTTAAGTATTAAACGATATAGAGAAAACGTTGCAGCTATTCACAGAAACAGGTCCAATAATAAGAATTAAAAGGCACTCATTCATTCATTAAAAATTAGAGCTATGCAAACTAGATAGACCATGACATATCATGTCTTCCTAGAAAAACTTCTCGGAACTATTGTTCAACCTCTCAGAACAAAACTTTTCTGAAATTATTAAGGGAAAAGGGGATCTCTGAGTTTGACAAAACAACCAGTCTCGCAACACTTACTCACTGCATTACTGAGATGGATTGAAATCCTTCACCACTCGTCATCCGGTGTGATCTAGTACGGTTCAACAGGCTTGCGGAAGTTCGCTCCAGCATAGACTGCAGCTGAGCCGAGCTCCTCTTCGATACGCAACAGCTGTGCATAAATGACAAGAGACAACATATTATCAGAATTAACATAGTTCAGTTCAGGACATAGACATTGAGCTTAAGGGATTGTGTCTAGACAATGATATCAACCTGGTTGTATTTGGCAAGACGTTCTGATCTGCATGGAGCACCAGTTTTGATTTGGCCCTGCAATGAAAGTAGGGAATTTAATCAATGGATGGGCGAGATTATGAGTATAGATTATGATATGTAACAATCTGAGATTAATATTGAAGCATGAGACTTACCGTCGCCAAACCGACAGAGAGATCAGCAATGAAAGTATCCTCTGTCTCTCCACTGCAACCAAGTAGAAAAAAATTCTATTAGCAACTAAAACTAATAATTGGAAAACAAAAGATATATATTTCTGTGAAACCAAAAGGATAGATTTAGGAATCCACAACCTTCGGTGGCTGGCCATTACTCCCCAACCGGCACGTTTCGACATTTTTACAGCCTCAATACTCTCAGTGACAGATCCGATTTGGTTAACCTTGAGAAGAAGGGCATTGCATGTCTTTTCCTTGATTGCCTTCTCCACCCTCTGAGGGAAAGGAAAAACAGAGAAGAAAATATTAACAATTTACACAAAAGGAATAAAAAATAGTGTGAGGAATATGATGAAATGGGGTTGTTTACGTCTCCTTCCACCAAAAAGAGCCCAATCTTACCTTGGGGTTGGTGACCAAGAGATCATCTCCCACAATTTGAACTTTGTCTCCAATTTCACTGGTCATCTTTGAGTAGTGTTCCCAGTCATCTTGGTCGAATGGATCTTCAATAGACACAATAGGATATTCAGAGGCAAAAGACTTGTAGAGGTCCTTGAGAGCATCTCCTGAGATCTTCTGTGAGCCATCATTGTTCTGCACCAACAAAATAACACGTCAATAAATTGAGAATGGTGGATTAAATAAGACACAAACTACACACATGCCTTTAGCCAAATAATTAAATAATACATACGCCCACATGATGATAAATTACTCGAGTTTGAAAGTTGAAACTGCAAACACTGGGCAGCATGGCATATATTCCACAACTATAGTAGTTAATTTACACATTTCTTGCCTTGAAAATATTTTTTTCCTAACCAAGAAAGCTTTTTGAGTTTAATCTTTCAACTCGACTTGTTGAGTTGACATATCCAATGATTTGAGCAAAAAACTAATAATTCAGTAATTTAAAAAATGAGCATTCATTGATGTTGCATACAGGCCCAACCATTCAGCTAAATATGATAAAATATTCTACGTGATCTACCTTACTGCTGCATTACGAAATTTGAAACAGCTTGAACTAGTACTAACCCAACTTCAAAAGAAAAAAATCCGCAACTAGTAAATGAAAACCTACCTCTTCTTTGAAGTTCAAATCGTAGGTCTTGTCTGATCCATAAAATTCAGATGCAGCAACATCCATCCCAATCACAACCTAACAGAATAAGAGAAGTGTCCCGTGAATCTCCACCTTTAATGGAAAGATAGCTCACCAAGAACAGTGAAGGTCGAAGAAACTAACCTGGCTAGTGTAACCAGCTTTGGCAATTGCAGTTTTGAGCAATTCAAGACCTTCCTTGTTCTCCTGGTAATTATGACAAGCAAAAATGTAAATAAAGAAAATAAAGGTAGAATCCGTGGAGCAAAACTAAATGAAAAAATATATATATATTTAAACACTTGAAGCAATAACATGATACTTGCTTGAGGATGTGGCTACCTGAATGTTAGGAGCAAATCCACCTTCATCACCAACATTTGTTGCATCCTGTCCATACTTCTTCTTGATGACAGACTGCAATTATGCACATAAACCTTACATAAGGAGTATCGAACTTAAAAATAACAGTAATACGTGGGGTACTTTGAATTGATATAAATGACACAAAAGCTACATGCAACCAAGTAGAACTTTTCATGAAATAAGAAAGCAGGTACATAGAACATGAATCTCGTAGGGGCATAGCAAGGTAAAACATGTTTGAGGAGAGAGTCAAACCCCAATTCTTGAACAGTAGTTTCGCTTCAAACAGTAGACTACTAATCTGATCCTTTAAATCATCGCAAAAATAAGCCATGCAGAAAATTGAAACACTGCCTCGAAGGAAAATCCCTTGAAAAGATTGTTTGCCCCAGCCTCCAAACATTGTTAAAAAAATTATTGTATGAACAAACCACATTGTTCGATATAGAAGAATTATTTTGATGCATGAGTATAACCCCCACACGAAACCAACCCCCACGGGTAGAAAATCTTCAAATAATCAATAGCAATGTGGAGAAGAAAAAAGCTATAGTCAACCTTCAGATTGTGGTAAACTTCCACTCCCATCTTCATGGCCTCTTTGAATGAAGAAGCTCCAACTGGCAGAATCATGAACTCCTGTAGATATGATATGTTAGAAACAATCTATAGATATGTTGCTCATAAATAAATAGATGGGAGAATAGTATGGATTCAAGAAAGCATGCCATGCCTGCATTGCAAGTTTGTTTCCTGCATGTGATCCTCCGTTAATGACATTGAATGCAGGTACGGGAAGAACCAAGCTCTTGTTACCAGCAAGGTTGGCGATGTGCTGCATCAAAGATAAACCGGTATAAGAAAATTGAACTCATCTGACGTCTCAGAAGTCAGACAGCAATAAATCTTGTAGAATCACTTGAGCAGACTAGTATGAGGATTCGAAAAGCAATATGACAACAATCTTCATTCCCTACTAACCGCACTTAAAACCTTATCTTAAAATTAAGGTCCCATCAATCAAGAAACGTAGAGAAATTTAAAAAAAACAATGTACGCATCAAGTAATTAGCCATTGTTGTTCTGATTCTTTAAAAAATTAGCTACCTTGTATAGAGGAATTTTCTTCACGCTAGCACCAGCTTTGCAGACAGCAAGAGACACTGCGAGTATGGCATTTGCACCAAGCTGAAAATTCAAATGTACATCATTAATAGAGATTAACTCATTTTCACTTTCAAAAATAATGAAAATAATGATGGATAACATGCAGAACACAATATTGACAAAGGAAAGCCAAACAATACCTTTTGCTTGCACCATCCCCACTCGTTTACAGTTCCATCGAGTTGTTGAACCATGAAGTTGTCGATCTGGGCCTGCTCAGTTGGGTCCTGCAAAGAGAAATTTGGAAAACCTGTCGTTAACATATTGAACAGAAATAAATACTATGTTAATGCCAAGGTTAAGTTTGCTTTAACCATGCGTTTAAAAAATTAGCTTGAGAAAGAAAACAAGTGCACGTAGATATGTACTAAGTAAGAAAATGATTACAAATCAGAAGGATTCTAATCAACGAACCTTTCCAATCAATGCAGGGCCAATAATTGCATTAACATTCTCAACAGCCTACATAAGAAGACAAGCAAAGAGTTGAGTGAGAAAACACAGATACAAACACTAACTGCATCTGAATCTAAATTATTGATGGATTACCTTCGAAACACCTTTGCCAAGGTAGTCAGATCCTCCATCTCTCAACTCAAGTGCCTCGTAAATACCTATGGGAATAAGAGATTTGGTAAAAGATCCGCATCTTCTAAATTTATCAAAGACATCGAAAGAATATTTTTATGAAAAACGCATCAATACTGCGATATAGATCGTAAAGCTTCAATCTTTACATACCCACAGACGAACAAAATAGAAATTAAAAATATAAACAGCCAGTGACGAACTGGGAGGATAATAAGAATAACTTACCAGTAGATGCACCGCTCGGAACAGCTGCTCTGGCCAAGGTTCCATCAGACAACACGATATCGACCTACAATAATAACACAGAAATAGAATATAAGAAATCAAGAATCTCACCCTCCTGAGTTCGAATAATTTAAAAATAGAAACAGCAGATCATCTTCAAAGAAAGATTGTGAATCTCGTTACAATCAACCAGAAAATTTAGCATGCCCAAAAACTAAATTGAGCCCTAACAATCTATAGCAAACAACCCACCAGACGATCGGAGTGAGTGTAAGCGAAAATCGATCGGAGTGAGTGTAAGCGAAAATCTTGAAAAGTGAATGAAGATACGATAAGATAAGAAATGGCAGAGCAGCAGAAGACAGATCGGCGATGTGAAGTAGATAAGGATAGAGATGAGTACCTCGACGGTGGGATTTCCACGGCTGTCGAAGATCTGCCTTGCCTTGACGGATTGGATTGTAGCCATTTGGTATGGGGTTTAAAGTTTAGATCTACAGAAATGGGAGCAGTGGAGAGAGTTGAGGTTGATTGCAATTATGCGGAATGACTGACGCCTCGTATTAGTAGAAGCCTTTGGATAATTTCAGCCGTTCGATTCAAATTAGGTTTTTTAACTCGCCTCTCGTTTAGATTTACATCATAGAAACCTTTTTTATTTTTTTTTAAATATATATTTAATTGAGATTATGATTTAATTAACCATTTATTTTAGTTTAAATATTAATTTGAGTATATGAAGATTTGAGGAGAAAAATACATATTATAACCATTAAACTATGGTCACTTTTAACTTTAATTTAAAATTTAAAAGTTGTTATATGCACCTAAACAACAATTGCCACTCTCAAAATAATATTGCTAACAAAAACTCCCCACATTATTTTAATATGTCATCCATTATTTTATTTTATTTTGTTTTATTTAGTTTAAGAGCTGATTGGTTTAATTGGGATGATTTGGATTGTTTTGTATAGTTTAGAAAGACAAGCGTACTAGAAAACAGTGTAATTTAAAAAATTTTACTAATTAGTGTTATATCCACATATGAAATAGTGCATTAATGTATCCATTTACAAATGTGTTACTAATACTGCAGTTTTGCTCTTCTATCTTTATGAATGGAGAGATGTTCACAAGATGAACAGGTCCGGATAGCTTCTCCGTTTTTTACTTACCTTCCCATTCTATTATCCGAAATTAATTATTTAATTTTGTAAAATCGAATTTAAAGATAAATCACCCAAATTTCATGATAAACAAAATAATTACATCTCAAATTATTTGCAAGAGATTGTTAAAGAAATTAAATCTCTATAATACCTTCAAAGATGGATGAACATTCTATAAATTTTATAGGAGATGTCAAGCTATAGGAGGCCTTAATCTCCTATTTATGAGATGAATTCTATTTTTAGATATTGCAATGGTGTAATTTAGCTGGTCTAAGAGTGAGGAAGAGAATCTAACTCCACCCGAACTCGAACAACCAATTTTTTTATTTTTTATTTTTTTTATTTTTTATTTTTGCAAATTTTAACACATTAGTGGAATGCATAATGAGATTAAAATTGGATGTTCTCGAATTCTAATCCCAATTTTAAAAAATTTATTTTCGAAATGGCTTCGCTCAATAGTGAATCAAGATAGCTCTCTTTGTATTAAAAAATTCTCTTAGTAAATTGTTGAAAATGGAAAATGTATACTAAAATACTTGATTCTTTTATATTCATTTAAGAAGCATGAAATATGTTTATTCTTTAGATTGACTCTTAAGTATGGAAGTTATAATTATAGTATAAAGGAGGAAATAGAATGATATCATCAAAATGGTGATGAGAGTACCCACGCGGCACGCCTCTTGAACATCACTAGTATATATAAATATAAAATATTACAGCAATATTATAATAACAATAATAATAATAATAATAATAATAATAAAAAATAAAAAATAAAAAAAATAAAAAAAAAAAGAATGGTACTTGGTGAAAAAAAAGTTAGAAGGATAGGTAGAAATATAAGGGAAAAGGATTTGGAGAAACTGGACAAAAAGAAGCATATTGGAATATCCAAAATAAGTCAACAAGAAGAGGTAAAGAAAAATGATGGCATTTAAGAGGGCGCTATGAATGACTTTAAATCTAAAAATTTAACTTTGTTCAGCCAACGGAGAAGTCAGAGACAAGTGGATTATTATTCAATGGGCGGCCAAAACTACGTGCCATCGGCAAACACGAGGCCAACAAAGCTAACCTTTTTACCAAAAGCTTCACACCATTCCAACAAATGTAAAGTGTGCCCAAGGATTATTGCCATGTCTGAAACAGTGAAAGTCTCGTGAACATTGTATTTAAAAAGAAGGATCAAATTATAATAAATACCTTTTTAACCCCCTTCATTATTTCAAAAATACCTTTATATTTGTGAAAGTTACAATATTACCTTTCAACTTTTGTAAACGAGACTTAAAACTGTGTGACGATGGCTTAAAACGACGTGGTGATTCAAATTTTCGTTCTATGACACCTACAACACCTTTTCATATCTCAATTTTCATCTAAATTTTAAAGAATTTATATTTCAAGAATATTTTTGAAAGGTTTATAAAAGTTCAAGTGTAATATTCCAATTTTTGAAAATATAAGGATATTTTTTTAAATAAATGGCAAAGTTTGAATTTTTTTAATATATGTAATTAACTTAAAGGAAAAGACAATATATGGTTGGTTTCAAGTTTTTGGCAAGTTTCTATTTTTTTTTTTTTCAAATACTCATTTTAATTCTAAGTCAAATATCAAAAATTAAATTAAATTTTCGAAAATTATTATTTTTAAGGTTGTTTTTAAATATAATAAAATAAACCAATTTATTTACAAATATAATAAAATATCACTGTCTAGACACTTAGACTACTATCATCTATCATTGTCTAGACATTCATTCATTGGTGCCTATTAGTGTCTATTTAAAATTTTGTTATATTTAAAAATATTTGTAGCAATTTTACCATTTAAAACAATTACTATGGTTTTCAAATATGAACTTAAATTTTAAAAAAATAAGGTAATAGGGCTAGAAAAATATTAATGTTTATAAACTTAAATTTTGAAAACATGAAATAAAAAACAAAATGATAAATGAGTCCAATGTTATAGAGAAAAGTTGATAAAATCAAGGGATCTAAAATTAATCTATTTATGGAATAATTGTTAAAATCGGCGGCTAATATTCCATGGTGATATCCGTAAATATAAAATTTCGAGATCTCTGGTATTTTAATCGTGGGAGTGAATTAAGTTGGAAGGCATTAATGTCGAAATTTCTAGTTTATTTTTCAACAAAAAGCATAGGTGGGACAGATCTATAGAGATCAGCTTCCTTTTGTATTTCTTCTCTTATTTGCTTGTGCCTCAAGTTATACAAATTTTCTCCAAAACAAATAAATAATAATTATATGCATGGCCCATGTCATATCAAATGTCTAGGGTTTTTTTTTCCCTCCCTCTTTTTGACCCTTTCGTATGCATTAATTGGTATAGTTTTATAAAAAAAAAAAAAATATGATTAGTTCAACGATAATTAACATGATATTTTCTTCTAGAGTTTTTTTATCTTTCATCTTCGAAATTGTTTTACTAAAAAATAAATGGTATAGATAACCATCTCAATATAATTTATGCCTAGTCTCGCACAATTAAAGGTAGTTTTTTTTTAAAAAAAAAAATCTGTTATTAAGGTCTAATTTTGTAATTATTTTTCTCGAAAAAAAAATAATAATAACCATTTAGGTTTTTTTTATTTTTTATTTTTTAATTGGACCAGGCTTTTTCACAATTTTCTTCTAGGTGGTTTTCAACTTTATAAGGAGACATTTGAATCTATAGACAAATTTTATAAATAAAAAATAAGTTTATAAAATTCATGGTCATATTTAGTAATCATTTGACTTTTTATTTTTGTAAATTAAGTTTATTTTCTCTTAATTTCTTATCATAGTTAAAAAGTTGAATTATTCATTAAAAAATAATAAAAATTATTAGATTTTATTTTTTTGAAAAATATACTGAGTTGGGTTCATAGGTGCACCCAAACATCTCCACTAGGTGGACACATTCTTAAATAAAAATTCTTAGATAACTTCTAAAAAATAAAATAAGTTTTAAAAATGTTTTTTTTTTTATAAACAAATATTTAAAAATTGGCTTGGTTTTTGAAAATGTTGGTAAAAAGTATATAACAAAGCAAAACATTTTTAGAGGTGAAATAAACCAAAAACCAAATAGTTAGTAAACGGAACCTATATTTTTCTAATTTTAAAATTTTGACTTTAATTTTGAAAACTTCGATAAAATTAGATAACGGGACAAAGAAACACATAGTGAACACATAATAATAATAATTATATTATTATTATTTGAGTAAGGTGAACCCGTAATATGTATAAGTTTAGTTTTATAAACCAATAACTAATAAATGTGGTATTTATAGGCTTAATTTAAAAAAACTAAATGGAACTAAGAGTTTTACTATTTTGTTTTGAAAGTTTTTTTAAGTACACAATAGGAGTAGAGGGGATTCGAACTACAAACTTCTTGGTCGCAAACACATTCCAATATTAGTTGAGTTATGCTCGTTTTAGTTTGTCTAGAAGTTATATTTTTCATGTTTTATAAATTTATAAATTTGGCATCTCATTTATTAAGTTTTATCCTAAACTTTGTACGCAAGTTGAACTTCTCATAAATGATTTTAAGGTTTTATATTATCCTAAAAGTTTAATAAAAAAACAATTGACACGTGGTTTTAAAAATAAGTTTAATAATACAATATTAATGTGTTAAAATAGTTTAATTTAGTGATAATTGACATGTAATTTGTTTCTTTACGGTTATTTGGTCCCATCCCCATAATTTTGGTACTTAAAAAAAATAGATATTTATGTAAATTGTCTGTGAATAGTTTTATTTTTCTTTTTTTTTTTCAATGGATTATGAAGAGTCTATAACTAGTATAATTGGATTGTATATACATTTATCATAAATATGTGCCAATGAGTGATGACCCAAAAGTTTGTGGTGTGAAACTTATACTTTAAAAAATGGTCATCAAGGATTTTGGACTATAAAATATTATCTTTAATAATTTATGTTGCAAAATGGTCATCAAGGATTTTGGACTATAAAATATTATCTTTAATAATTTATGTTGCAAGGATTCTTCTGTCATCAAATCACCATTATACTTTCACACTTTTAAATATTTAATTTTAGTTAAATATTATTTTTAACTTATCCCTAACGTTGGTTTATTGTTGTTTTTTTAAGATCCGTTTATTATCTATTAGCTTTTTCCAATAAAAATTTGAAAACATATTCACATAATATGTTTCATTGTATACAAATTATTATTACTATTTATCTAATTTTGATTAAAAAAATAACATTTAAATACTAAATTTAAGATTTACTGAACTTAAGGAGACTAAAATTAGATACTTAGAAAATTTAGGAACTAAAATTGAAAATATTGGAAGATATATATATATTAGTTATAAAAAAGAAAGGGAAAATTAATATGTGGTGGGGAGATGTTTAGTTTTACTAATGGGCATATCCCATAAGAAAATCCTCGTGAATTTACACCAAATCGAATCACGTGAAGTTCAAGTTTGTTGCATTCTTTGTCTCCTTCCTTTCGTTTTTTTTCTTTTTCAAAGCCATATACATATATATATTACTTTTACTTCACGGTGTAGATTGAGAGCAATTCACTATAGAACAAAAAATGATCTTTAAAAAGTTATTTTTATTATTATTTTACTAAAAATGGTTTAAAATATACTTTTAAAATATTTCAAAAGTTCTTTTGAGTAGTTGCCAAATATTTCGATTTTTTCCAAAATGACTTATCTTTAAAATTAAACACTATAAAAGTTAATCCAAACACACCATTAATTTATCTATCTTTGAGATGACAATTGGCATTTTAGGGTTTGTTAATTGCCTAGGAGACATGGGTTTCAAAAAGTCATTTTCATTTAAACACTTTTTATAAAAAAAAATGTTTGAAATAAAACACTCATATGCTTGTTTACATATTTTCAAAAGTATTTTTACATATAAGTTTGTTTAGTTTGTCATATATTGTTTCTTTAATGTTAAATTACTATAAAGAATGACTATTAAATACTATGAACTAATAATTTTAAATTTGTATTTAAAAACACTCTCATTGCTCGAGTTTCTTTTGTTCTTGTTTTTTAAGGTATATGATTGATCTAGTTGGTTATTAAAGTTTTGTCGTTGAAGATAATTGATTTAGTTGGTTATTATCCCTAAAATTGCTCATCATTACAATTACCGATTTTTTAATTATTACACATATATATATATATATATTACACAAACATATATATCAAAGTTTTTTTTTTCCAATTTGAATTATATAACTCATATTATTAAATATACCTCACATTTATGAAATATAAAAATGAAATAAAACAAAAATATGTACCTCATATTATTAAATATATCATATATTTATGAAATATAAACATGGAATTAAAATAATAACGTGCATTTTATATTAATTAATATATCTTAAGTTTATGGAATATAAACGTAGATTGAAACATATTTATAAAGCTAGTATTGTAAAATTTGAGGGAAAAATGAGAATAAATAACTATGTACCCTATGTGGCACTTTTGTAATTAAAATTCAAAAATTGGAAAAAGAAAAAAAAAAAAAAGGGTTATATTTTCTATAACGATTGATTTTTCCCTCTAACACTCCTCATCTTCCTATATATATATAACTATATATTTATATAAAAAATAAAAAAAAAAAACAATCAAGACACTAATTTTTATTACGGTTTGGTAAACGTGGTCTTAATTATAAAAACACTACGATAGGTAAAACAGTAATATGATATATGGCTTAAAGCTAAAATGGCTTAATCATGGATAAAGTTGATATTTTCTTAAGATCGATGACATTTTCTGAAAATATAGGGTCCCAATTAGGGATGATAAAATTCCCCGCGGGGTCGGGTCCCCGCAGGTCCCCGACCCTAACGGGGCGGGGAATCCCCGGTTTGACCGGATATGGGGGTCAAACCGGGGATTTTAATCAGGTCCCCAAGCGGGGACGGGGAGGGAATTCCCGCCCCGTCCCCGACCCCCGCCCCGAATTTTTTTAATTGTTTATATATATATATATATATATATATATATAACTCAAACTTTTTAATTTATACCTAATATATATAATTATTATAATAATAATTATTATTATATATAAACAACTGTTTTAGTTGAATTTTTTTCGTAATTTTAATTTTCAAATATAATAAATTAAATTATTTTATTAAATTTATAATAAAAAGCATTAAATACTAACTTCTTGCTTAAAATATTTATATTTTTAATATAAATTCTAAATTCTAATTAATTTTAAATAATAAAAAGAAAAAAAGAAAAAAAATTCATAAACGGGGATTTTTCCCTGTGGGGATCCGAATCCCCGAAGGGAGATTCCCCGACCCCGATCCCGACTCTCCAAAACGGGGAATGGGGCAGGGACGGAGATTAAAAATTTCCACGGGGACGGGGACGTGGAGTACATCTCCGACCCCGCCCCGCCTTGTTGCTATCCCTAGTCTCAATGGTTGTTAACCCTAAAACAAATATATGCCTTTTTTTTAAGTGATGGATCGTCGTGGAATACAAGTCCGCTCAAGCCCAAAATATAAGCCCAACTTAGTTTTTAACTTTAATTTCCGAGTTCAGCCCAAAACGGTATTTATTAATATAATAAATAGCGATAAGAAAAAGGTCAATATATAATTATGGGAATTGACTTTTTTAGGGTGGGTTTGAATTTATTAGTTGGGTGGCTGACTAAATTACCTCTTTGTAGTGGCCAATCTTCAACGCGTTTTAACAAGACCTCTTGGAACCATTCAAAAAAAGAAGAAGAAGAAAAAAAAAAAAAAACCATTAGTAAGTTATTATTCATTTGAAGACCTTATAATTATTGAAAATATATACATGATATTTTACATCAGTTAAATTGGGTTCATGTTGAGTTGAATATATGGGTTAAATATTCAAAAAAAAATATACTCTCTTGTAATGTGATGTTTGAATGAAAGAAATATTTAGATAGAAAAAGTCAACATCAAATATAACTCAACGCTAAAGCCTATGTTGTTCCATTTGAAATAGAAAATTCAAATTCTTGTAGAGACGTTAGAGATAAACAATAAAAGAAAGTGCGTTTCAAGGCATGAAACAAACATATATCTCACTATCTTATTTTCCAAATATTCATTTATATTTCCAAAACCTAAAAAAAGTACATAACGAATTATGGGTAAAAAAAATATAATAACAAAATTACAAAGAATATAGTGCTAAAAAGGACCGAAAAGGCCAACACGAGCCTAACTTACTTGTACAAGATTAAAGATTCAATTATTTATCTTCACATATGGTAATTAAATAAATTTAAAAAACAACAACAACAATCTGCAGTGGCAGAGAGGATGGTTGTAAATTGTTGAGTATTCCTTTCAGACAAATACATTCACATAGACTTCCTCAACTTATCTATTTTCGCGTTTTTCCATTTCAAAAAAAAAAAAAAAAAAAAAAATCAAAACTAAAAAATACATATATAAATGGCCATATTTTATCTGCCCATTTTATTTTTTATTTTCTACAAACTAATTTATATTGCAGAGAAACGAATTTGGCTAGAGAAAAATACACATTATAATTTATACATAATATAAAATATAATGAAAATTAAATTTCGATGAATAATAAGAAAGAAGCATGGCAGCAAAATAAGGGAAAAGAAAGTTGAAGTTGAGCAGGCCGCGGCGGCGGCGAGGGTGGCAAATTCCGATCAAAAAGAAGAAACATCGGTGCCAACGAATCCAAATCCGACGATGAAGAAGGCTATGGCTTGAAGGAAGAGGAAAATGAAGAATTGGTATTGGCCAAAGAAAATGTCGTAAATGCCACAGAAGAACAAATAAGCTCCCACTCCAATCTCCCACAGGAGAACCCTATTATCGTCAATATATATATATAATTAGACACACATGATTAAATTAAATTATAAGGAAAAAAAAAAAAAATGAGGGTGAATTCCATACCTTTCTCCAAGCCTAAAGCCAGGCTTTTTAAGGGTTTTTGCAGCAGGTTTAGGCTTGGAAGCATCGCCTAATTTCTCAGTTACAATCCATTCATTTACTCTGCTTGCCTCCAATAATCCTATAATTGTGCCTTTGGTTCTATGCATTGCCATTACGTTCTCAAACAGAATCCAATACACCAATAAATGAAATGACCTACACAAATTAAAAATAATAATAAAAATCATATCTGATATGGACCTAAGAAATTGAAATAATTAAAATTAAAAATAAAATTACCTTGGTGTTCCAACAGCATTGAGAAGGGTAATGATAGAAGGAATATAAACAGATCCCCACTTGGGAACCTCAACTTCCGGTACCAACACGGTTGCCGGTAAAACTACGCAGTAAAATACGAAGGTGTTGATATGAGCTACCACTTTTCTCACAAAGAAAAAACTGTATATCACGTGCACCTTCTTCCACGCTGTTACTTTCTGCAACCACAAAACATTATTATTATTTCAAACTTTACAAACTCTTAATAATACATTTATATGGAGTTTTGTTGTATTAATTACCTTGTTAGTGATAATCTCCACAATCATTTTTCTTAACAAATTGGCGGGGCCACATGACCATCTGTGCTGTTGATAACGGTAGGCTTTCAATGAACTGGGCAGTTCATTTTTCACCTGTACATATATATGTATATATATAAACATTAATATATGAATTTAATTTTTTGATGCAAGTTTTAGATTAAATTAAATTAAATAAACCTTAAGGTCTCCGAGATACAAGAATTTCCAGCCTTTGAGACTGGCACGCACGGCCAAATCCATGTCTTCCACAGTGGTACGGTCTTTCCATCCTCCAGCCTCATTCAGTGCCGCAATTCTCCAAACACCTGCCGTCCCTGTTTCCATTTTCAAACATTAATCATTTCTCATTATTTGCTACGGTAAAATAGTAAAATTACTGCAAAATTAATAACAGCTCAAAATGTTGTTTCACTTGGTTTTTTCAAAATAAAGTTTTATAACCATTTTCAAACTTTTATAATAAATCTTATTTTGGTCCTAACTTTGAATAATATTCTATTTTGGTCTCTACATTTTAAAAAATGTTTTGTTTTAGTCTTTGGATTTTTAAAAAGTGCTTTATTTTGGTTCTTGCTTGACGGGTTAGTGTGAGCTTATCCATGCGGTTATGCACTCTTCGAATAGGAATCCATTTTCTGAAAGATTCTGGCTTTTGTGCTTTGGTGGGTCTCCGAGATCCTTTCGATGACCTATGTTGTGTTGAAGGGATATCTATATGATATGATCCGATTGATTGCGTAAAGCCCGCGGTAGCAACGGAACCGGGAAAAGTATACAGAAAAGACAGTTCTTTTCTATTCTATTAGTATTAGATTAGTATTAGTTAGTGATCTCGGCTCAGTGAGTCCTTTCTTCCGTGATGAATTGTTGGCACCAGTCCTCCATTTTGTCTCTAGGTGACTTATTTTTTGATGACTAGGCTACCAAATAAGTTAGTCACTTGGGTTTTTTTTTTTGCTTCTTCGGCAGAGACAATGCTCTCTTTCCTATATTTTATCTCTAACGATGGTGTGGAGTTGTTTCTTCTTCTACCAAAATGGCGCAATAATTAATGGCAACAAATAAAGTTTTAAACGTACCAAATGTAGTGGGTAAGAGTAAAAAAGTGAGAATGAGCAAAAAAAAAAAAAAAAAATGAGCACCAAAAGGAGAAAGTGAATAGAAACTAAAATAAGAGGAAGAAAAGAAAAAATAATAATTTAAAAATATAAGGTTTATAACGAGTTATTTTTAAATATATGAAAACAGATCAAAATATTTATAAATATAGCAAAATTTTATAGTCTATTTGCGATAGACTGCAATAGACTACTATGTGTATATCTGTATTCTATCGCAATATAAATAATAGTCTATTATAGATGGATAGTAAAATTTTACTATATTTATAAATATTTTCAATATTTTATCAATCAAAATAATTTTCGTTTTTAATGCGAATAAAAAGTCAGGAAGTTTTGTTTTAAGAAGTCGGTAAAATAAAAGTTTTAACTTTACAAAAATGCTTAATCCTAATTACCATTGAAGCCAAAGAAGGCGTAAGTGGAGGACCCCACTTCTTGCTCCACGGTGAAATGATAATCCAATGACATTTCTTGCATCCTTGTCAAAAAGCACTCATTTGCATTCACTGCACAATAAAAATTAAAAAAAAAAAAAGAAAAAAAAAAAGTCAAATTCTTAAATTACAGAAAAGCCCCCCCCCCCACTGGCATCCACTTCACTTTGAATACAAATAATAGAGCCCCACAAACAAGGGGGACCTACTCTACTCCGTAGTCCTTAGCACATGCCATTGCCGCCCCAAATAACATCACATTTATTTTTACTCCCTTAAATTAAATAAATTTCCTTTCTAATTCTTCAACTTTATATTTATTTGGGAAAGGAGGAAATTGGACCGTAAGAAATGATAAGTGTGTCAGAAATGAACAGCTAAATTTGAATACAACATTTCGAAACAATTGGGCCATTACCATTATATGCAATAGAATTGATGTTCTTTCTTTTACAAGTAATTAATTTACACATAACACATACACCACCTCTATTATTACTATTATTTTTCTTTGTTCTTCCCACAACCTCTTATCTTCTCGACATTTTGCCTAAATTTCTTGTCGGGTATTTCCCTTTTGTCCACTACCCCTCTATTCTTTCACCAATCTCCCAACTTCTCTTCTTATAAATGTTCCTTTTACTTAGTAATATTTTGTGTATGTACCAAGATGGAGTCTTTTTGTCCCCTATATTCGTAAATAATACTTTCCACATCTTCATAATCGAACATTTTTTTTGACTTTTACAAACACCATAATCTCAACTTACTTAAATTATAAGTTCACCCTATCAACTTTTAAGTTCGTGTTTAAAAGATCCATATACTTTAAAAGAAATCTAGCAACACAAAATTCAAAATGTAAGAGTTTTTTTAATACTACTTTAAAGTTTGTGGACCTATTAACAAGTTCAAGTACTAAATATACACAAATCTAGAGTTTAAAGATTAAACTTGTAATTTAACCTTTATTTATTATTATTATTATTATTATTATTTTTTTATGAGGATGTTTTTTTTTACATGTGACATGTCATACATTTCTTTAAATAAGGAATTTAAGAGCTCATTTATTTAGTTTGACCAAACTTATTCTCACCCAATATATTTACTATTGTAGTTGCCACAACTTCTTAGGACCTACCCATCTAATAATTCTACCTCTTATTTAACTCCTGTCATCATAAATGTCTCATATAATCTATACAAAATCTTTTATTTATTAAGCATTTGGACTTTAATATTTTGTTGTCTCGAAAACACCAAAATTAATAAATTGAAATCATGTGGTTTAATTAAGGTTTAAGAAGAATGTAAGGGGCATTATAGGAAAGAAAAAGAAAAGATGGTGGAAGTGGACCTTTTGGCAATAAAGGAACTTTCCCACAAGAATAGTCCATAACGGAGGGGTGGGAACAAAAAAAAAAAAACAGTCTTTGTTAGTAAATATTACATTATTAAATAAATTAATTAAAACAGAAGTCAAGTTTTGTTGTTTGAAAACAAATAAAAGAAAAAAAAGAAAAAGAAACTTCAGATTTGTCCAAGCAAATCCTAACAACGTGGAAAATTCAAGTGATACAATACAAATTAGCCTACCTTTGATTTTTTTTTTTTTTTTCTTAGAAGAAAAAGAAAAATTTTCAAAATGCATTCAACAGGTTTGGTCACCTGCCCGGTCGGCCCCGCTCCAAAAAGTTAGTTTAGAAAAGAAAAGCTAATATTTAGGTCTTAGATTTTAGATTTTGTTACATTTTAGTTATCCTATTTTTTATTTTTTTATTTTAAATTTAGTCTAAACAAAATTTTTAATAAGATGTGAAGTTGGGAATCAAATTTCTTGACTTCGAGATTAATAGTACAAACACTATACTAGTTGAACTATGCTCGTTTTGACGAAATTAATCTATGGAGTTAGTTTCTTAATTCATTTTTTTTCTCAAATAATTTATTCTATATGAGCATTCTCTTTAAAAATTGTGAAGAAATATTCACATGGTGTATTTTCTTACCTAGAAATTATTATTATTATTACTACTACTTAAGGAAAATTTTAAAAATATAAAAATAAGGGAAACTATTTAAATAAAATAGCGAAATTTTTAAGTAATTGTGATAGACGCCGATAGAAGACTATCAAAGTCTATCAATGTTTGAAAATTTTTCTATTATTTAATCAATTTCAATAAAAATTAACTTTAAAGGTTTAAATTTTAATAATTGAAAGTATAAGGATGAATAGAATATAAATAGCAAAAACTTCATGGACCAAAATGGAATTTTAAGAGAAGATCACACGTGTCAAATCCAAGGCAGGCAACGTGGGTTATATACTAAGGTTTATTTCGTTAAAAAAGCGATTGGCTGGATCGTTCTATAATCAAACCCGCCGACACTTTTAAACTCTCTTAATCCCACCTAATTTCCCTTCAATTATTAGCGTTTTAACTGTTTCATAATCTTTATTCACCACCAAAAAAAGCAAAAAAAAAAAAAAAAAAAAGCATTTTATAGGTCATTAACTCCACTAAATTAATATCCATATCTTAAATTCGCAAAAATAAATTTCTGGACACATCCAACCAACCAAATTTAATGTGTTAAAATATGATAATATTAGTGTGTTTAAAATAAGACTTACCAAATTTCCAGCGAGCTTGGACAAGGGCAATTTTGGGGTTATGAAGAAGGAAAGGAACGGTTCGCCAAAGAAAATCGGGTTCGGGTTGAAAATCGGCATCGAAAATTGCAACGAAATCACATTGCTTCACATAGCTTCTTTTCAAACCTTCTTTGAGAGCCCCAGCCTTGTAGCCATTTCTATTGTCTCTTATTTCGTACTTTATGTTTATTCCTTTGCTGGCCCATCTTTGGCATTCCATTTCCACTAAATCCTACATTATTATTATTTATTCCCAAACATTCCTTCAGTAACAAATTCACCATCACATTTTCAAAAATTAAAAAAATTAAAAAATTACGCTACCTTGATTATTGGGTCTGTGGAATCGTCAAGAACTTGAATTATGATTCGATCCGACGGCCATGAGAGGCCACATGCAGCACCAATTGAAAGTTGATACACCTATAATTAAAATTTAAAAAAAAAATCATTACAAAAACGAAAACTAATTAATTAATTAAATTAGTTGATTTTTTTTTTACCTCTTTTTCGTTGTACATTGGGATTTGAATTAAAACCATGGGATAAACAGAGTTGCCAAGCTCGATATCGTCTTTCATGGGCTCCCATTTGTAACGCTTCTCTGGTTTTCTTCTTAAGAATTTGACTAAAACAATGACAATCCCCATATAAACCCTTTCCAGGAACAGCATTAACGACATTATGAGGCAAATGAAAACCGACAGTCGGAGCAGAGGAACCACAACTGGAGCTTTGATTGCTTCCCAACTCAATGAAACTACTTGAAACGATATGTCGTCTCTCGTTCCTTGGAATGTCTCCGGAAGAAGCGTCGCCGACGAAATCCTCTCCATTTTTTTTTCCGATCTGTTTGTTTTGGATTCACAAACAAAACCTCTCTCTCTCGCTCTGAAAAAAAAAATTAAAGAGAAAAAAAAAACAGAATATTATGTTGCTTTGGATTGACGCAAAATGAAACCCAATTTTGAAGTGATGAAAATAAAAAAAGTATGTTTGGGAATTTTGCTTTCTGCTTCTGCTGCAGAGGAAAAGGAAGCAGAAGCAGAGCCTGGAAGTGGGAAGTAATAAATGGAGAAGAAAAGTGGGAAGTTTATATAAACTTTTTAAAAGTTTTTTCTTTTTTTTATTATTAAATTTTTATAATTAACAATGATAATATTAATTGGGGTGTTGTACAGTACTGTTGTTTTTCCTTTATTATTGTACAAATTTGTGTATTAAAATTTGTATTGCATAATTTGATCTTTTCCAAAGTAATGGGCTCTGTTCTTGATTTTTGTAGTGTTTTCAACCATAATTATTCGGCTAAAATTAATTTATTCTATTTTTTTTTTAAAAAAAAAAAAGGAAAGATTTTTATTTTGAGTGTGTATTAGGCAACCGACAGCGCTCTAAATCTGATATCGTAAAAGCTTTTAGCCCCCTCTGTGGCCGTCGCTATGGCCTTTTAAATATATGTATTATATTTATGATTAAATTTCTAATCTAGTCTATATGGTCTTCACAAATCAATAATTTTATAACCCATTTGAATAGTCTTATTTACCTTTTTTAGGAAAATATTTATGTGCATTTTAATTGCATCTGATTTTAGGCAACTCACTCAATTATTTAAGAATTATTACACGATGAATTAAGATATTGTGTAGTTGAAGTGGTTGGCAAAAAGATGAGTACAACCTTAGATGCATTCAACTATTACTTTTATTTTTATTCATTGTTCACTCTAATATAATTTGAAACTTGTTACGTGAAAAATTATTTGTCAAATATGATACTGATTAAGAGAATTTATTAAGTTCGAATAAACTATATGGACTAAATTGAAAATTTTAAATCATATATGAATTAAAACTGAATTCAAACTATGATATCATATAGATACCAAATTTAAATTATAGGGACTAGATTTAAACTTGTAAAACCATGGACATCGTGGTATGTCTATCTCTTTATCATAACAACCTCAAATTGTGTTTTATTTGTCAAACGAGGGACTAGAGTCAACTTGTGTATGGGTGTTAAGTTTTTGTTAGCTTATTTTTAGGAAAAATTGAGGCTCTGACCTTGAACTTAATACTACAAATTATTTTTTTTTTGGACAACTAACTCATTTAGTCATCATAAATTTTGCTAACACGTCATGTAAAATTTACATGGTACTATTATGATATTATTTCTTCATGAAAAGTTTAAAATAATTTTTTATTAAAATTAGATTTTAAAAAAGACATATTTAGAAGTTTAAACATTACTATTTTTTTCTAATACATATAAGAGATTCGAACTACAAACTTCTTAATCGTTAATACGTTTATAATAAGACTTACGTTTAAAATAGTATTGACTTTATTTTTGTTATTGTATTTATAAAAAGTTGATTTTGATCATTACATTTTAAAAAATAAAAATTTTGTTTTTATTTCTTTTTTCTTTTTTAAATTTAAGCCTTACAATTCAATATAATAACTAAATTTCTTAAAATGTAAGCATAAATTTAAATCAAAAGGTCCCTTATATATAAATTTTATGTTAAACTTTTGCGAAATTGTCACTTTTTTAAAAAAAATATATATAAAGATCAAAATAATAAAAATCAAAATATAATAACCAAAACGTTGTAAATTCTGGTGGTATAGATGATATAGTGGGGAAGATGGATGTGTTGTAGGCCTTGGGAAGAGTTCCCCTTATCTTTTATTACAAAAAGTCACTTTCTATAATCTAGAGGGAAATTTTCGAAATATATTCTTCTTGAATTCTGAATAATTTGTAAGTTAGTACTTAGTACTTGCATGAAAATTTTAATATTTTAATTATTGTTATTATTATTTTCACTTCTGGATGCCTAATAATTGAGTAATAAAGCAAACTGATGACTTTCACTATATGAGCATCTATAAGCAAATAATTTCGTTAGTATGAGTCAGAATCCAGAAAAGTAACAAAAGGCAAGTAATTTATGGGAAGATAAATAATGGCTATTAAAAAAAAAAAAAAAGAACAAGAAAAAAGTGAGTTTGGATATAAATTATAATTTATATTTAAAAACACCACACACACAAACCAAACTTTTTTTTTCGACTATTTAAACCATTTTTAAATTTTGTTTCCATTTCAAATTTGCTTATAAAATCAAAAACAAAAGGTAAGTATAATATTAAATTTTTATTAACATGTCAATATTTTTATTATATTGTAGAAAAATTCACAAAATATAAAAAAATAAACAATAAAATGTCACTAATGTAAATATAATATAAAAAATAAACATGTTAAATTTGTTTAAAAACCATAAAGTGTTGTTTACTAATTTAAATTTATTTTTTTAATTTTTTGTTTTTATAACTTTTTTTTTAGAAATATCTATTGATACATTGATATTTTATTGATATTAATTTCTATAAAATTAATACTTCAATATTTTTTTTTTGACATTGATATTTTAAATTTTGTATACTTCACAAAAATTCTATCTTACAATTTATTTCATTAAATGATTCAAATTAAATTTAGATATAACTAAAATATTCTATATTTATGACTACAGATTTCCTCCCAAAAAAAAAAAAAAAACCCTATGAATATTTTTCAAAGAAGGGAGATGGATTGAGCAATAAACTTTTCCACCATAATAACCTATTTAGACTTATTTATTTAATAATTATTAAATGAAGTAATATTAAAAAAAAAAAAAAACATAGAATAGTTGATCAAAGATTTTGCTTTTCGGGAAAGATCTAAATATTAATTGATACACACCTTTTTAGTGCGCATTAATTTTTATTATTTATTTATTATTAGAAAAACATTTTAATATTAATTGTAAGGATGCATTTGAAGCGAGCTTTATCATTAAATAAATATATTGTAAATATAAGAATCCAAACCTGAAGTTGGTAGGGCTAGAGGGTCTTGCAATTCCTCGACGGCCTCAAATAAACAAATTATCAAATATTTTAAATTTTCTTTTAAATTAGTTTATATATTTTGATGATGAGTACCATAAAATGTCTATTCTTGTAGAGATGTGGGAACGTGAATATTGTTCAACTGACATGATGTAGAGATGTGTTAGTAACACATTGGTAATAGTAAAAAAAAATACTATAGATATTGATAGACTTCTATCATTTCTATCACTGATAGAAATGTTTTATTATTTCGTGTAAACGTCTATCACAACTATCTAAAATTTTTATTTTTTTGTGTAAATATTTTACTTTATTTTTCTATTTTAAAATTTTTTCCTAAAATTAACTTTAAACGATCAATTGAGTATATAGATACGGTAGAACTAAATTATATATAAAAAAAAAAAACCTCAGATTACGAGGGTTAAGATAGTATTTTGGCCAAAATGTTTATTTACTCCCAAAATATATATTGATTTTACCAAAAAAAAAAAAACATAAATTAGGAGTAAAAAAGCTTTGGTTCTAATTGAAAACACCATTTAATTTTTTGTTTTTGAAAATTAAGATTATAGTATTACTTTTACTTATAATTTTTTTCATTCAGAATAATTTACAGGAACGTTTTCAAAATTCAAACCAAAATTTTCTAATATATATAAATAAAAGTATGTTTTTTGAAAATTTTATATTTTGTTTTTAGAATTTGGCTATAAATCAAAATCTTTCTTTGTGAAATATAAAAATCACTATAAAAATTTATAGAGAAAATATTCACTATAAAACATGTCTCGTGTATTTTTTTTACCTGCATACATTTTTAAACTATAAACAAATATAATAAAGAGAAATTTTTAAAAATAAAAAAGTAAGGGAAACTATTAACACAAAATAGCAAAATTTTTAGATAGTTGTGATAGACGTTGATAGAAATCTATCAAGATCTATCGGTGATAGATGTTAATAGAAGTCTATTATTAATAGATGTTGATAGAAGTATATCAATGTCTATTAGTATTTTTTTTTTTTTAATATTTTCTGTAAATAGTTTGACATTTTTTTCATGTGTGAAAATTTTCCTATAACAAATGTACCAATTTGAGTATAATTAGATACACATTTATAACATTAAAATAAAAATACACATTTATTACTTGAAAGTCCATAAATCTCCCACCCCATTAATTTTAGGGGAAGTTTTAAAAATAGAAAAATAAGGAAAACTATTTACACAAAATGGTAAAATTTTTAAATAATTTTGATAGACGCTAATAGAAGTCTATCAGGATCTATCAGTGATAGAAATGATAGAAGACTATCACTGATGGATGCTGATAGAAGTCTATCAATGTCTATCAGTATTTTTTTTTTACTATTTTATGTAAATAGTTTGACATTTTTTTATTTGTGAAAATTTCCAAAATTGGAAAAACAATATATAATACAATGTATATAATTTTAATGTACTTGATGTTTTAATCAGATAAATTAAATTAAGATTTGTTTGGTTACATTTTTCATAATTCTAACATATTATACAATATATATATATATATATATATATATATATATATATATATATATATATATATATATATATATATATATAAGAAGATGTTGAATACTCATTGGCATTTGACAATGCCTTTTTGGACCTAACGTCTTTAAAAAAACACTAAAATGAATGCTAATTATTCCTAACTGATTATATAAAAGGAAGGTTATGAAGGAAAAGCTAAAACTTAAAAAACAGTGTAAGGGCCTTTTTCTTTCTTCTTTGTTACGCTCTATTGTTTTTCAAATAATGGTATCTCAATATTTTTTTAACTCTATAACAACTATATTTAATTTCTAATACAAATAAGGGAAATTATTATCCTATCAAACTATTTATAAATATATAAATTTTTTACAGTCTATCAGCGATAGGAAGCTATAGATTTCTATCGCTTAAACTAAAGTTTTTTTTTTATATTTGTAAATAGTTTGACTCATTTTTCTATATTTGAAATAATTCTACAAATAAATTATATGCAATTTTTAAAATTAAATATGAATTTCACCGTGAAAAATAAAATGATACAAATGATGAGCCAAAATTAAATATACTAATCTTGTTTTATGTTCTTAAGTTTAATAAAAGTGAGAATTTGAACCTCCGACTTTTGAGATAAGTTATGATAAGTAATGTTTTAATTAGTTTAATTATACTCAAATTTATTTAAACTTGTATGATTGATAATTTTGTTTGGAATAGCGAAACTCCTCTATTTATCTCTATAACTTATGATATTATCTAAGTGTTTTTTTAGAAAGTAAAAACTTACAAGAAAACTAAAGAACTACATCACAAGACACCAAATATGGCCTTAATAGGCATTGATTGTAATTTATTCGATCACTCCGAATAGGACAAATATGACAATTTGATACATCTATTTTTATTTTTAACTTAGGGTTCAATTTTCCTAAAACGAAACTCCTATATTTTGTTAAATCATAGAATATTTGAATCCAATTAATGTTTTTACTATTTTTTAAAACTTCAAATTTTATCATGTGATCAAACATAACGTGTAAATTTGATAAGGAAAAAAAAGACTATTCAGAGTGTTCGTTCTTCTTTCATAATTAGCAAATCAAATTGAATTAAAAGTGAAGATTATAACTATCTAAAAAAAATTCAAGCTCACATCTATGTTTTAGTTTTAAATGTTTTATTTTTACCACACAAGATTTACGTTGAATAATGCACCAAAAAATTCCAACAAAGTGTTAAAAGATCAAATTTCAAATTAAGGCAAAAATAATTCAAAACCCCCATTACATAAAGTAGAATACAAATATAAATATTACAAAAAAAAATATTATTACAAAATACAAAGTTGAAAAGTAAAAAAAAAAAAAAAAAAAAAAAAAAAGGAATTAGGAAAAACATATGTAAATTAAAATTCATGAATCATATAAAAAGGAAAAAGGAAGGCAAATTCCAAAGCATGCTTACTTTGAATTTGATTCACAAAGCACAATATGAAAAGTTTAAATAATTAATATTAACTTTATTGGCAAACTCAGTTTCCCTCTTTGAATCAAACAAAAAAGTAGGGCTTTTTGTAAGTTTACCGATTATGACCCTCTTTCGATGGTGGGGGCTAAATAGTAAATTTGAATAAAAGAATAACAAACACACACTAAAAAGAAACCCTCAAAACTCAAATCTTTTATTTATTTTTATTTGAAAAGCAAAACTTTTATTTATTTATTTTTAAGCAAACAACCTTTTATTTTAGATCTTATTGATTGGACCATCTTAATGATCTTTTAAAGAGGGTAGTTGAGTGATTGATGCCAGCTGATTTGGTCCAATTAAATTGACTGCAAACCTAACCTTCAAATTAAATGCCCCCATTTAATTACATCTCTAATACTATTTTAATTTTTAAATTTTAGCTTCAAAAAGTATCAACTCCCTAATAATTTGATTATGACACAGATGAATAAGAGTATTATCCCATGTTTTAATTAAGTTCGAAAAAATGTTTCAAATCATTTTTAAGGTTATAGTGCTTAAAGTTTTAAAGTCTTTAAAAGCTAAAAGAGTTTCAGATGATTAGATAAGACATTAATAACTATTTTAAACGTCTATGATTTAATTTTTATATTATAATTGTTGGACTCGAAAAGAATTTATAGATTGAGACTAAAAATTTCAAAGTCTAGACATTAAAGTGAAAAAAAAATTATGATAATGGAGCGGGCTAAACCCATATTTTATTTTATGCAGAGATTTATTGAATTATGTATCAATTACTTAACCAATTGTAAGGTGGAGAATCCAACCTTTAGGACAACAATTGATATCTTATACAACCGAACTATGCTTTGAGTAGCTCCAAACGGTAATATATAGTCTAATAAGGAGACCTTTAACATTTTTTCTTTATTAAAGTTCAATATTTTAAAGTAAGCATTTAAATCTCTAATTATTTATTTTACTTTATATATATATATATATATATATATATATATATATATATATATATTTATTTGAGTTAAACTTCCAATCTAACTTTTTCAACCTTTGAAACTTATCCAATTTATTTTTTTCTTCATTCTTAAATTCAAGATTTTGATACTTTATTCACTAAATTATGCTTTAATCGAACATCTTCAAGTTTTATAAATGTACTCTTTAGAACAATAGTTTTAATAGTGCACCATTCGAAACAATTACAACTTTAAAATAAGTAATCATACCATATGCATTTAAATAAGTAGAAAAAAAAAAGCTTGAAAATTGGAAATTTCTGCTGAATTCTTAGAAATTTAGAGTAGTGATGAGATTTTCCCCCTTCTAATCCAAGGTTACTTAGAGTCTATTTCATACACAATTTGGATATGGTTTATAAGTTTTTTTTTCTAATAATTAAAGTTGAAACAATAAATTTGTTATTGCTTCTTTACTATTTGGATTTTTGTTATTCGAACCATGCCATTTTGATTATTGAGCATTCCTTTTTTACTATTTGGTAAAATTGTAACATTTTGAAATATATAAACTAAATTGAAATTAGAGACAAATGAAAACTAGACCCAAAATTAGGGAGCAAAAAGCATTTTTGCACTATTATAATATTTGTAAAAGTAGCTAGCACAATTTTAGAGAGATGATTGAGTAGTTTTTGTTTCAAATATAGCAAAATTCGAGTGTATAACAACATTTTTTAAGAATTTCAAATATAGCAAAACTTAAAAAATATCTTTAGAACAATATGATATTGTTTACTTTGGACATATAACCCTCATGGTTTTGCTTTTGGTTTCATCCAAAGAGTCTCATACCTTGAAGATAGCTAATTTCACTTATATACCATGCATCTTCCTCTTATCTTATTAATGTAAAATTTTGGTCGCAGTCTAACTAGTTTTGTTAATCGATATCAAATGAGGATTTTGGACAATTGGTTTATGTTTATTGATGATTGATGATGACCTCTCCCTCACAACATTAGGGCTATTAATTCTACACATAAAACTCCATAGTTTCTTTGCAATTATGGATTTCACAATTATTTTTCTGAGTTTTGAATTTAGGGTGCTTTTATGCTCAATATTATTTTTAAATAGTATTTTTTTTTTTTAATTTATAATTTACATGGGGTAATTTTGACTTCGTCTAATTTAAAAATTCCAACTAAAAACTATTCAGCTATTTTTCAAGTTAAACTATTAAAATCTAGTTGAAGATATACGACTTCCAAAATGGTATTTATTAATGAAAAATACTTAGGTGTTACTTAGGCTACACCTATTTTTGTGTAGTCGATCAAATGTTCAATAAAAACTGCTATGTGGCAAAAAAAAAAAAATTTCTTAAAAAAAAGTTAAATTATTATTTTCTTGCCACGTGATAAATGAAGGGGCTGTAGGGGATAGATTATACCTAATTATTATTCATAGTACTAAAAAACGTCGATGTATAATTTAAATGGAATGTTGACCTTTTGTAGATGGGTTTGAACTCATTAGTTAGGTGTGCTGACTAAATTGCCTTTGGGCAGTGGCCAATCTATAACATGCATAAACAAGTCCCATTGGAACCGTTGAAAAAAAAAACAATGGACATGCTCTTATTCATTTGAAATTAACCATTTTTCTAATTCAACATATGTACATGGATTGAGAGATTTAAATTTCTATTCTCTAGTACATATTTTATGTAAGTTGAACTATACTTATGTTGATTGAAATGAATAAGGTATTAGTATCAAAACAAATTCATTGAAATATGATTTCACTTTCACAACTTCAACAGAATATATGAGCTAAATATCTTAAAATTAAAGACTGTTTTTAAATATAGAAAAGTAAGCTAAACTATTTACAAATATATAAATTTTTTACTATCTATCAGCGATAGATTGCAATAGAATTCTATTGCCTGAGCGATAGACAGTGATAGAAGTCTATTACTCCAGCGATAGACGCTGATAGACAGTGAAAATTTTCTATATTTATAAATAGTTTATAGTAATTTCTCCAAAATTAATACATTCTCCTCATATGATACGATGGTTGGAGGAAAGAAATTTTAGGGCAGAGACAAATTATAGAGAAACAATACATGGGGAGGGTGTTTCAAAGCATTGGAACAAACATATATATATATATATATATATATATATATATATATATATATATATATTATTTTACAACTGTTTATTTAGATTTTTTAAATATAAAAAAGTACATAATGTATGAAGGGTTAATAATAATAATAATAATCAATAATTAATTATTGAGCATTCCTTCGGACAAATATATTTACAGAGACTTCCTCAACTTATCTATTTTTGAGTTTTTCCATGTCAAAAGAATAAAAATAAAGAAACTAATACTAAAAAAAAGGCCATATTTTTTCTGACCTTTTATTTTTCTAATTTTACAAACTAATTTATATTGCAGAGAAACGAATTTAGGCTAGAGAAAAAAGATAGACATAAATCTAATGAAGAATTAGACGAATAATATAGAGAGAAGCATGGGAGCAAAATAGGGGAAAAGAAAGTTGTGAGTATTAAGAGAAGAAGGTTGAATGAGCGGCGACGGTGGCGGATTCCGATCAAGAAGAAGGAACATATGTGCCGACGTATCCAAATCCGACGATGCAGAATGTTATAGCTTGAAGGAAGAAGAAAATGAAGAATTGGTTTTTCCCAAAGAAAATGTCATAAACCCCACATAAGAACAAATAAGCTCCCACTCCAAGCTCCCACATCAGAACCCTATCATTTTCAATATATAATATAATTAAACACACATCCAAAAAAAATACTCATATTATATTTTAGAACTTCCTATATTTGAGTTACTATTCTTAAGGTTAATTAGTGTTGAGATGAAGTAACATGTTATTTAATATGGTGTCGAAGTTCATTAAGTCTAAATGAGTATTTGATTCAAAAACAAAGATTTGGATCTGATCAAAAAATTGTTAAGGATCCCACGTTAAAAAAATCAAAGGAAAAATACTTTTTGATCCGTGAATTTTTACGAATAGATGCACAAATGGGTCCCATTGATGGAAAGTGTCTTTATTGATAGCAATTTTGTGTTGGTAAAGGGAGTGTGGGTTTAATGATGAGTAAGAAAAAAGATGATTTCATTGAATGTTAGGGCTGCTGTTCAATTAAAGTTTAAAAATGTGAAGAAGCTTTATGAGTGGTTCTTTGGATTTGAAACTTCAAAACAAAGGAATTAGTACAATAGTGTCCTTGGTTGAAGAGGGAAAAGACATGAAAGGAAAAGAGATAATGAGGTTTTATTTTTTTATTTTTATTTTTTATTTTTTTATTTGTTATGTCATCTCATGTCAAAATTAAAAATAATAAAAGAAAGCAGTAAATGAGACATTTAAGGTGAAGGAACTTTTAAACCTAATTCTTAAAATTTAAGAACTAAAATGATCCATTTGAAAATTAATTGCATCTATCCCTATAGACTTATAGACTAGAAAGATACTTTACTCATGAAAGAAAGTGTCACTTATGTCATATTGTATTAAGAAAAAAAAAAAAAAGAATGTGAAGTTTGATATTGGATCATTTTGGACCAAATTAAAACTCTTAAAATAACAAATAACAATTTGGAATCAATCCCAAGTTTTATGAATCGAATCGAAAGTTGAAAATCAAATTATAAAAAATACTGTCCTTAAACTTTGCCTTTTGTAAAGTTAAGGTATGGATTAAAAAAAAAAAAAAAAAAAAAATAATGAAAGCACCAAAGGAATTTTAGGACTTATATATTCTAACAAGGTTGTACGTTAATAGTTGAATGCGTGTTAATAGCTAAATACATCATTTTTGTATTGGACTATTTACCGTTTTGGTAGATTTCAAGGGGAGATTTTAATTTTAGAATTTTATGAGACTTGGTTGGATTTTATGTTTTTTTGATTTATATTTTGTTATAAAAAATGGATATAAAAACTAGATAAATAGGAGAAAAATAAGAGTATTTATATATATAAAAAAAGATGATATCTATATAATTTGTTTTAAAATTGATTCTTTTTCGAACTTAAGAAAACCTCCAACAAATTGATCACTATGCTGAAGGTCAGGAGCGCTGAAGGTCAGGAGCATTTTAATTATTTTTTTTTTGTAAGGCTAAGAGTATTAATGAAACTTTTAAAAGTTCAATGATATTTTTGAAACGAGTATTAATGGTCTGTATTCATATAATCACAATAAGAGTATTTTTGAAGTTTTTCTTAAGTTTAAGAGTAATTTTGACACATTTAAAAGTTCATGGGTATTGAAACAAAACGCTAACAATTTATGTTATGGGTAAATTTGGATCAAAGACATAATCGACATCAAGCGCGAACAAAAATAACAAAGTCAAGAAGATAGCGTGGTTTGGGCTTAGGACCAAAATGAGCATAGGAAAAGAGGTTGAAGCCAAGCGTGGTCGAGGCCGTGCCTCACTAGATGCTTAATGGAGCATGTCTCATTCATGCCTCAACCCAAAGGATTGTCTTAGACTTGAGATATGGTTAAAGGAAGTTGCTCGACCTCGGCCTTGGCCGAGGCCGACCCTAGCAAAATATCATGATAGCTCCAGAGGAAGTAAGTACACTCACATACTATAAAAATCCCTATTTGTTATAAAGTTTTCATTGCTAACTTAAGCATCAAAGCTTGTATGGCAAACACCACATCGGTGTGCATATCTTTTCTGTTTTGCAGGTAGTGTTCTTCTGTGAATTACAAATTCCCAGTTGTTGCCACGAGAGGATTGAGTATGTATTTACTTCCTCTAAATTTTGGCATCAACAAATTACCTCCAAAACTAATGATGATAATATTTTATATTTTTTAACTTTTGAAAGTTGAATAATATTTTTGACACAAAGTAGAAGGAGATAAATGCAAGAAATAAATGAGGGTAAAATTCCATACCTTTCTCCAATCTTT
This sequence comes from Lagenaria siceraria, assembly GCA_002890555.2. NCBI lineage: Eukaryota > Viridiplantae > Streptophyta > Magnoliopsida > Cucurbitales > Cucurbitaceae > Lagenaria > Lagenaria siceraria. Next base: position 10,091,988 of record CM016485.1, read on the forward strand.
AAGCGAGGATTTGTAGGGGTTCTTACATCAGGTTTAGGCTTGGAGGCATCGCCTAATTTCTCAGTCACAATCCATTCATTAACTCTGCTTGCCTCCAACAATCCTATAATTGTGCCTTTGGTTCTATGCATTGCCATTACGTTCTCAAAAAGAATCCAATACACCAATAAATGAAATGACCTACACAAATTAAAAATAATAATTAAATCATATCTCATATAGAATGGACCTAAGAAATTGAAATAATTAAAATTTCAATTACCTTGGTGTGCCAACAGAATTGAGAAGCGTAATGATAGCAGGAATATAAACATATCCCCATTTGGGAACCTCAACATCCGGTACCAACACGGTTGCCGGTAAAACAAGACAGTAAAAAATGAAGGTGTTGATGTGGGCCACCACTTTTCTTACAAAGAAAAAGCTGTATATCACGTGCACCTTCTTCCACGCTGTTACTCTCTGTACCACGCAAACACATTTATTATTTTCAACTTAGTAATTAATATATGGAATGGAGTAGTTATTATTACTATTATTATTATTAATTAATTTAAATTACATTGTTTGTGATTATCTCCACAACCATCTTTCTGAATAAATTTGCGGGGCCACACGACCATCTGTGCTGCTGGTAACGGAAGGCTTTCAATGTGCTGGGAAGTTCATTTTTCACCTGCGCACACATATATATAAACGTTAATAATATAGGCGAAAATGACTTCGCTCTTTCTATTTCATTCTCTGTATCTATGAAATTCTCTACGAAAATCAAGGTAGAGATTTTCCATAGAAGATTTATAGAGATTAGATTCTCCACGTTTTCTTTAAAACCCAGACTACCATGATTTTTTTTTAATTAAATAGTTAAAATTTTCACTATTTTTTTATATGAGAAATTATTCAATTTTTCTAGTAAAAGAAAATAATTACCAATCAAATTATTTATATATAATTTAAATTTAAATATTCAATTCAAACATATTCATTATTTTGATCATTAAACAATAACACTTAAAATTTAAATATAATATTTTAATAATAATAATATAAATATAATATCAAATTATTATAATAAATTAAAAAAAAATGCTAATAGGACGGGGGCGAGAATGGGAAATGCACTCTCCGTTCTAGTCCCCGTTTATAAAATTTTTTCCTCAATCTCTTCTCCATTTCTTGCCTAAATGGGCCATAGAGAATCCTTGCGGGGATAATGAATATCCCTAAATATATGAATTTAGTGTATATTTCAGAGTGATTTTGAAATGGTTAAAATCACTTTTGTCATGATTAAAATTATTTTGAAACACACTTTTAATCACTTAAAATCAATTCAATGTTTAATTTTATATTTTTAAACCCAATTTTTATACTAGTAAAATTAATTTTAAATTATTAAAAGTAATTTTAACCATCTAAAAAAAATATTCTAATTAATTATTTATTTGATGCAAGTTTAGTTTAAATAAAGTTAACCTTAAGGTCTCCGAGATACAAGAATTTCCAGCCTTTGAGGCTGGCCCGCACGGCCAAATCCATGTCTTCCACAGTGGTGCGGTCTTTCCATCCTCCAGCCTCGTTCAGTGCCGCAATTCTCCAAACACCTGCTGTCCCTGTTTCCATTTTCAAACTTCAATTTTTTTTTTCATTATTTTTTTAAATTTGGATCCATTTAGTCAAGATGGTAAAATATAGTAAATGACTAAATTATACAAAATACCCATTTCAATTCTTAACACATGCAAAATTTTTCATTTACTTATGTGGGGATTGAAGTAGGGCCGGAGATAAGAAATATAATCATCATCTTCATCTCCGTTCCCGTTTATTCCTTGATCTCGGAAAATTTGTACGGATAATGCAAAAATTGGGTCGAAAATGCCAAATGACCTGAATTTTCAAAAAAAAAATGTCATATGACAGTTTGCTGACGTCAAGTTTGGATGAAATTACTGAAATGAACTCACGCACGCAAAAAAACTCATCTCGCTCTCGCTCTCCTTTACTGGAGTTGGTCGTGTCAGAGCTGCTCATGTGGACTCGTCGTATCGAAGAAGAAGAAGAAAAAGTCACAGAAGAAGACAGACAGAGAAGAAGAAGAAAAAGTCACAGAAGAAGACAGACAGAGAAGAAGAAGAAGAAGAGGTGGAAGAAAAAAAGAGGGAGGACGCTGGAGAAGCAGAGAAAGGAAAAAGAAAAAAAAAAGTCTGAACGCTGGAGAAGAAGAGAAAGGAAAAAGGAAAGAAAAAAAAGTCTAAACGCTGGAGAAAGACGAGAAAGAAGAAAAAAAATCGGCAATACTGTAAGTTTACGTGATCATAACTTCATCAATTTTTTTTTAAAAATTAGGTCATTTGCGATTTTGAGCTTTTAAAATAGATTTTTTTAATACAATTATTGTTTGGATCTCTATTTCTTATCTAATCAGAAATTCTCTCTCTTTCGAGGGCGGATTTTCAGGGCCCCACCCCGGTGAGTATTTTGTATAGTTTAGTGAATAGTAGCTGTAATTACCATTGAAACCAAAGAAAGCGTAAGTAGAGGAGCCCACTTCTTGCTCCACAGTGAAGTGATAATCCAATGACATCTCTTGCATCCTTGTCATCAAGCACTCATCTGCATTCACTGTATAAGGCAAGACAAAAATTTTAAGAAAATAATAATAATAATAAATTAATTAATTAATAAATAATTTAAAAGTCCCCACTGGCGTCCACTCCACTTGTACAGTTGTACTTAAACGATAGAGCCCCACAGACACGCTCTAATTCCGGACCACTATTCCCCCATAGTCCTTACCACATGCCATTGCAACCCCAAAAATAATATCATATTTGTTTTTTACTTGGTTAAATTAAATTTATTTTCTAATTTTGAACTTTATATTTATTTGGGGATGGTGGAAATTGGACCATAGGAAATTATAATTGTGTCAGAAATGACAGCTAAAATTGAACACAACGTTACAAAGAAATTGGGACATTGCATTATATGGAATATAATTGATGTTCATTGTCTCACCTTTCACCTCAATAGTTGCCTTTCAAAGATGGAATTTCTCCCCATATATTCACGTAAATGTCCCTCCAATAAATAAGTTCAGTACATAACTTAAACTTTATACCTAAAAGGTTCGTATATATATATAAATATATATTTTTAAATCTAATATATTTGTAAATTTTTAATTTTATGTCTATATCACTCAACTTTTAACTTTGTATTTAATAAGTTTTTTAAAATTTAAAAGTTCAAGTACCAAATATACACAAATTTAAAAGTTTAAGAATTAAACTTGTAATTTAACCTTTCTTATTTTTGTGAAAAGTCGAATATGAAAATAAAATCCGTTTTCTGATAGGGATGCCTTTTACTTGTGTCATACCATACATTTCTATAATTAAGGAATTTAATTCATTTAATCTATTTCATTAAACTGTTGTCACAATGTCGGATTTGTCCAACTAAATTCTACTTTTATTTAAGAGTAATATTTAGGTGAATTCCAATATCACCTATTCTACTTTTATCATATATCTAAAAGAATATATTTAAAAATAAGATGTAAGGAAAATTTGTCACGGAAATGTAAGTAGTTTTCATTATTTTTAATACCCCTGTCATATTCATGACTAATCTATTCCAAATTTTATATTTTATGGAACATTTGGACTTTTATATTCTGTTTTCTCAAAATCAACAAAATTAATAAATTGAAATTATGTGGTCTAATTGACTAATAGGAGTGTAAGGGGCATTATAGGAAAGAAAAAGAAGAGATGGTGGAAGTGGACCTTTTGGCTATATAGCAACTTTTCCATCAGAATCATAATGGACGGGTGGGAAACAAAAAGCTTCACTGTCTTTTTTAGTAAACAATACATTATAAATAAAAGTCAATTTCTGTAGTATGAAAACAAAGAAAATTAAAAAAGAAAATGAAATACAAAGTCGCCAAGCAAATTATAACAACGTGGAAAATTCAAGCGATACAATACAAATTAGCCTACCTCAGATATTTTTCTATGTATTCTTTATTTGTTCAATTTTAAATTAACTTTTTAATGTTTAATTTTAGTTATTATATTTTATTAAATTTTTAGATTTATTTTTTTATTTATCAAAATTAGTTTAATAATAATAATTTGCATAAAAAAAAGTGTTTGAAGCAACTAGAAACTAAATCTAGAATTGATTAAACGTAAAGAAACCCAAATTAAATAAATAAATTTCAACATAGAGGGACATTTTTTAACTTTATTTTTAGAAAGAAAAATTGGAAAGTGCTCACAACATGTTTGGTCACCTGCACGGTGGTCCCGCACCGAAAAGATAGTTTAAAACAAAATAAAGATCGGTCAAATCCAACGGCCAAAATGTCAAAAAAAAAAAAAAAATTATTATTATGTGTCACGTCAGCATAATAGAGTGAAAGTTATTAACATTAAAGTGAAGTTTATACTTAAGTTTGTTTTAAAAACCAGCACACTTTTAAACTCATTAAAAAAAAAAAAAAGTTCGCACTTAATTTGCCTTTAATTATTAGTTTAAACTGTTTCATAATCCTTAATGATTACCAAAAAAAGAAAAGAAGAAATTTTTGGGGGGTTATTAAGTCCAGTTAATTTAGTGCGGTTAAAATAGACTTACCAAATTTCCAACGAGCTTGGACAAGGGCAATTTTGGGGTTACGAAGAAGGAAAGGAACGGTTCGGCGAAGGAAGTCCGGTTCGGGTTGGAAATCGGCATCGAAAATGGCTACGAAATCGCAAAGCTTCACATAGCTTCTTTTCAATCCTTCTTTCAGAGCTCCAGCCTTGTATCCATTTCTGTTGTCTCTTATTTCGTACTTTATGTTTATTCCTTTGCTGGCCCATCGTTGGCATTCCATTTCCACTAATTCCTACATTATTATTATTTTTTTTCCTTCCCAATCAATTCTTTCAAAACACAAATTCACATCACATTAAAAAAAAAAAAAAAAAAAAAAAAAATTAGACTACCTTGACTACTGGGTCTGTGGAATCGTCAAGAACTTGAATAATGATTCGATCCGATGGCCATGAGAGGTCACAAGCAGCCCCAATGGAAAGCTGATACACCTATACAATATTCCCAACTTAGTTGAAAAAAAAAAAAAGAATCATTAGAAAAAAGAAAACTAATGATTAAATTTACCTCCTTTTCGTTGTACATTGGGATCTGAATTAAAACCATGGGATAAACAGAGTTGCCAAGCTCGATATCGTCTTCTATGGGCTCCCATTTGTAACGCTTCTCTGGTTTTCTTCTGAAGAGCTTTACCAAACCAATGACAATCCCCATATAAACCCTTTCCACCAGAAGCATTAACGACATTGTGAGGCAAATGTAAACCGATACTCGGAGCAGGGGAACGACAACTGGAGCTTTGATCGCATCCCAAATCAATGAAATTACTTGGAACCACATGTCGTCGCTCGTTCCTTGAAATGCTGCCTCTGGGAGAAGAGTCTCCGACGAAATCCTTTCCATTTTTTGGATCTGTTTGTTTTGGATTTACAAACAAAACCTCCCCCCCTCTCTCTATCTCTCTCTCTCTACCTCTAAAACCCAAAATTAAGAGAAAACAGAATGTTATGTTGCTTTTGATTAACCGCAAAATGAAACCCAATATTTGAATTGATGAAAAAATAAACGTGTTTTGAGGAATTTTGCTTTCTGCTTCTGCTGCAGAGAAAAGTGAAGCAGAAGCAGAGCCTGGGAGTGGGAAGTAATAATTAAAGAAGAAAAGTGAGAGGTTTATATAGGCTTATTAAGGGGCCAAGGAGTTGGCAGCACCAGATCTCCACTCCTTTAATATAAGGAGTTCGCCTTTCGCCCTACCATTAAAAAACAATCCATTTTATAATTAAAAAAGAAAAAAATACTTTCTGCATTCCAAGTATCACTTATTTTTATGATCTTATCATATTGTCTAATCATAATTTGATACGTGACAAATTTTTTTTATTATTTTATAAATATTTTTTTTTAAGTGATGAGAAAGAATATATAAAAATTGATGCATTTTAGAGTTAACTATAACCCTAATATTAGATTAATTTATATTGATTTCCAAATTTTCTATTTTTTCAAGGTTGAATCTCAAATTAGTTAATATTTTAATGATAAAATTAATTTACTAATAATTTTTATTTTATTTTTTTTTGTGTATAGCTCAAAATGACATGGCGAAACTGTCTAATAGTGAGCGAGACATGGATGGTGGTTCTATATTTGTTTAAAGTAAATATATATTCTCTAACAACGGTAACTTGTGTCACTAGGATTTAATTAAAAATGAATGTCAACACATTAATTGCCCGTGGCCGTTGGGTGACAGGCCATTTTGTATATATATATATATATATATATATATATATATATATATATATATATTATTTTTGTTTTTATTTTCTTGTTAAATGTCCTTCATTGAATTTTCATTTATAAACATTCCATGGTTGAGATTAAATCGGATTTTCAATCACTTCTCCCTTTCTTTTTAAACTTATCTTCCTCTCTAAAATATTATTATTTTATGTATTTTATTTGGTAATTATTAAATTTATATTCGTTATCAATCTTGTTATTAGAATCAAATAGATTACTATAATGTGTTATTATTAATTTTTTTTTGTTTAATTCATAGTGAATATACTTACATTAAATTTTTTGTTTGGTAATTATTCTAAATTATCAGTGACTTGATTCTTACAATGTTGGTGGGTCAAACATGTGCAACATTTTTTCAATTGTGCATGACAATTGTTCGATTCTCAAATATTATAAATTCACAATTGGTACTAAATTTCGGTATCAACAATACTAAATCTAAATTGTAGAGACTAAATAAAATCTTGTAGAATCATATAGACCAATTTTATAATTTAACTGGTATACATTTATTTATTTATCTTCAAAACTTTAATTTGTGTTTTTATTCATCAAACTCACATTTTATATTTTTTTTAAAGAAAGAGAGTTCAATTATGTTTACGTGAGTCATTAAATTAAAGTTCTTAAAATAAATGACATATTTTTTATTCAAAGACGACAAAGTAAAAAGTTTCAACCAATTACAAATTTGTATCGTTATCGTATTGAAGTTTTTTATTTTGTCATTGATATGCAATTTTAAGGGTTGAATAATCGTTTTACTGAAACAAGTACTCAACTGCTTTTTTGTGTGGTCTGTTTGAATTTAAGTAATTCATTTACTGTTTTTGATAGGCAAAAACTTTGTCGGCTTGTTCAATTTTATCCAAGAGACTTTTCAGCTATTCAACTCTCTAACTTCAAAGTTACATTATTGGTATGCGTTCAGAGTTTGTTGAACTAAAAAACATAGGTGATCGATCTTGCAGTAAAAATGGTTATGACGGATAGAGATAACGTCTATCTATTAGTTTATCAGTTGTTCACCTTGGTGTTGATTTTACCTATTGCAACAACTATTGTAGAAAGAGCATATTCTGCTATGAATATTGTGAAGACTCGATTGCGTAATCAAATGGGAGATCAATGGATGAATTATTGTCTTATAACATATATTGAAAAAGATTTATTAGCTAAATTAGCCATCGTTAATGCGTCTCTTCGCAACAAATTGGATTCATACTAGTCGGAAATTTCTCTAAAGAAGACAATACTTCCCTCTATTTTCATTCTAGAGTCTCATCCTTCCAGGAACTTCCCTCCTCCAAATTTTATAAAAATTAACGTGACAAGTCTAGGCTCTTCGTCTGCAAGCCTGAGTGTCATTTGTCGAGATTCATTGGGTTTCCTTAAAGCTGCTAAAGTAATTTCTCTTGGTGTCAACTTCCCTCTGCAATTGTCGAAGCCATGGCCATCCTAGAAGGCCTTCATTTGGCTATGAAAGCTAGTTTCACTCAAATTATAATTGAATCTGACTGTCTAGTTGCAGTCAACCCTATCAACAAGAAGGATCACTCGATGGAGGAAATCTACGGTCTTATTTTCAAAGTTTGGATCTTGATGTATAATTTTGAAAGTATTTCCTTCACCCATATTCCTAGAACATGTAATATAGCAACCAATTTGATATGAATCCAACGTACTCAAGTGAGCTATCACAAGAAACAAAGTAAAAAAAAATTAAAGAGGCTTCACATTATAAATTCAAATGCTTGTTAAATTCACGAGAAGAGACAAAGAATTTCGACCCCAAATTTATGTATAATGTTAGTTCAATGAGTCAATAAGACACACGAATTGTCCTATAGTTTGGAAGAAGACATGGAGGTAAAAAAGAATGCATATTTTGTAAAGAAAATGCTGTCAAATGTGTAATGTATGGGAAAACGTGATGTCAAACCTTGTCAAACGTGCACTTTAACTTTGCCGCCTCCTAAAAGAGTTATTTAAGACAATTTGGAGACTTTCTAAATTTGTAGTTTTGCATTTTAACTTATTAATTAGTATGTAATTAAGTTTTAAGTTCATAGGCGTTATTTTCTACAATTTGCATTTATTTGTGTTTGAATGACTTTTGAGTTCTAGGACATTTGCACGACCTTTTGGCCTTTAAAATGACTTGTAATACTCTTCAAATCTTAGATTAATGATATTAAAAACCTTGTGTTTATTCAACCCCTTTGATGTGTCATTGCTTTAGATTTTATGTTAACCCAATTCATTGAATTAGTTTTGGATCAAGCTAATTTTGGAGTGAGCTGTCTTAGAATATAAGAGTTACTATCATAGATTCTAAGTTCGATTTAAGAATTATTCATCATTCTTTTTGTCGACTATTGAAACATTTTTTAAATTACTTTTTGATTCCAAATTTACTTATAGAATCGAAAACAAAAGTAAAGACTATAATTAACTGTGTATCTATCTAGAAGCCTTCAAAAATATATGTATCTTCAAAAAAATAAAAATAAAAATAAACAAGTTTGATTTAAGAGTTATTCATCATTCTTTTTGTCGACTATTGAAACATTTTTTAAATTCCTTTTTGATTTCAAATTCACTTATAGAATCGAAAACAAAAGTAAAGACTATAATTAACTGTGTATCTATCTGGAAGCCTTCAAAAATATATATATCTTCAAAAAAAATAAAAATAAACAAGTTTGAAATTCCATTTTTTTTCAATAATCTTCCATTTTGTAACCTTTAATTTCGTAATCAAATTCAAAAATAAAAATAAATTCTTAAAATCTATTTTTTTTAGTTTTTAAAATTTGACATAAATTTGTAAACAATTTTAGAAAATACATAATAAAACATAAAAAAAAATTTAAAAATATAAAAATAAGGGAAACTATTTACACAAAATAGCAAAATTTTTAGATAATTGTGATAGACGCTGATAGAAGTCTATTATGATCTATCAGTGATAGAAATGATAGAAGTTTATCACTGATATATGCTGAAAGAAGTCTATCAATGTCTATTAGTATTTTTTTTTTTTTTTTTACTATTTTCTGTAAATAATTTGACATTTTCTTTATATGTGAAAATTTTCCTAAAACATATACATTTATAAAATTTATAGATGGATAGAAATAGTATTTTTAAGTTTAATTTTTAAAAATTATAAAATTCATTAAACGAAACCTAAAAAATCAATACACGTGATTAATGGAACAAATCTTTATATTCCATTAAAAATAAATGAAGGAACAAACGCACAATCTTTCGCATTATTTAGTCCACTTTACACGAAGGAACAAACGTACAATCTATTCCATCTCAAAAAAAAAAAAAAAAAAAAAAAAAAAAAAAAAAAAAAAAAAAAAACGTACAATCTATTGCATTATTTGGTCCAATTTATTTTTATTAATATTCTTCACTAATAAGGCATTACTATTTACTCAAATTCTAGTAATTTTTTTCTTAACAATATTTTGGCACATTATAGACTATACTTATATTTGTGTAACTCACTTCAATTACACACACAAAAAAAAACAAAAATTTCACCAAAATGAGTACAACTCAACTGATATAGTGCTTGTACTCTAAACTTCGAATTTACAAATTTGATTCTCTATCTCATATAAGTAAAATGATACGTACGTTGTAACTAATTTTCTTTTTTCATTTTTTACGGTTTTAATTTAATAATTGCTCGTGAATTTTGGGACCATTATGAAAATGTTGCATAATGTCCTGTCTTTATATGGTGATCGATTGTCAAATTTGCTTTCTTCAATTTTTTTTTTCTTAAAAAAAAATTAAAAAAATAAAAATAAAAAAACATACATTGCACATGAATTTTGGAAGCATTATGACAATGATGCATAATGTCTCTTTATGGTGACCGCATGTTAGATTTGTTTTCCAAGTTTTTTTTTTCTTTTCCAAGTTTTAATTCTTTGTTTTATTATTTATGATGCATAGTGGGCATTTGGTAGTGGCAAAATTAGAAAATATTCATGGCATCTTTATCAAACCTTTTCTTCTCAACAAACTTCACTAACGGAAGTAAAGAAAAATACCAAATCTAATCCAATAATTCAAATTTAGCTGAAAATTAAAAAAAAAAAAACAATAGAAATAAATCAATTCAAGCAAATAGTTAATTTAATCAACGTGAAGTCAATAAATTATACAAAATAAATCAATAAATTCAATATGAAAATAGAAATTACACCCCACTCTATGCACAAATATAAGGCAACCTCAATTATAATAATGATATAGATTTTCTGCCACCCATGAATTAGAAAAACAAGAAAAAATCTATAGGATTATGAAGGCACACAAACATTTCAAATTACACTGTCTTCACACACAAGAACCAAAATCCACGAATCAAGTCAACATCCCATACTCCTTTACACTCTCTTCGAAAAATTTGTACGGATAACTGAAAATTCGGCCCAAAAGGTCAAATGACCTGAATTTAAAAAAAAAAAAAATGCCAAATGACCATTTACTCAAGCTCAAAAGAAATTACCAAAATGAATTCGCGCACACAAAAAAGTCCATCTCACTCTCTCTCTCGTCCTCTTTTTTTCCTCGGTTTCGTCTATGCCCTCGCTCCTTTCTTCCTCTATTTTACTATGTAATTCTTTCTCTATTTTCTCCCAACCGAACTTCTCCTCTTCATCCAATCCATTATTGTCTCAATTTTCCTCTTCATCGCTCTCTTTCTCTCTCTTCTTTTTCTCATTACTGATCACTCTACTCTCTTACCATCCGAGCTTGTGCATGGTTTTTCGCCGAAGTTGGTTGTATCAAAGAAGAAGGAAAGAGGGAAAAAAGAGTTATGCTGATTTGACTTTTTTTTTTTTTTTTTTTTTTTTTTTTTTATAAAAAAAAGGTCATTTTACGTTTTGGGTCTCTAAAATAGTTCACTTGTACAATTATTTCCAATCTCCTCCATCTTCTCTAAAAAAAAAAAAAAAACATAAACATGGATTCCTCTCCTATACATACACATGTTGTTTGTATCTTTGGGAAAGATTTAAAACTCTCAATTTAATGTTGTAGATATGGTAAATATTTAATTTAAAAATCTTTAAAGGGTCAATATTAAATTTAAAGAGAGGTTTTTAAGGAATGTTGTTTATCTAGAGATTTTTTAGCAATGGTTATGGAATTTATTTTAAAATCACTAAAGATGATGTAACGACCAGAAAATCTAAAAATTTAAAGAAAATCAATCCAAACCACTTTTTGAATTTAAATACCCATAAATGACGTGCACTATAATAATTGCAAACCAAAAACGAAATTATCATCAAACCCGGTTTAAATGATTTAAATTAATTTTAGATACATCTAAAACATTCTTTATTTATGACTATAGATATTTTTCAAAGAAGGGAGTTGAATTGAGCAATGACCTTTTACACTATAATAATTGCAAATCGAATGATCATGTTCTAAAAATCTATAACTATAAGCAACAATAGCTTAACTCAATTGGAATTTGTGTATGCTAAGAACCAAAAAATCGGTGGTTTAAATCTGTCCATCCCCTACTTATAAATAATGTGACACATTATTTTAGGTTAAATAAGTGCAATTAATGCAACTTAACTCTATATTAAATTTTCTTTTCAATAAAAACTACAATATTTCACTTGCATATGCACATATTTCTTGATTAGTAACTTCAGAATATGGTTTAAAAGTTGTCTTATTTTCCTATCGGTTTAAGTAAATTATCCTTGAACGCAAATAATTTTTTTTTTCCTTTAATATGGGAACACAAATAAATCAAAGCATAAATTTATATACCAATTAATATGAATTTGCTAAGTAGAACTCAATTAATTTAGACATCTATTTATAATCATGAATTATTGAGTTACATTTTTTTTTAATATTTTGTTTTGGCAAAGGTATGGGGAAATATTAGAAAAATGGAATGAATGTGTTTTATTTATTTATGACAGAATGTTTCCTATCAAATAGTGACATTTCACATAATTCACGTCACGACTAACTCTCATCTTTTGAAGAAGCTGTCCAGTGTGTCCACACACACTTTATTATTATTTTTTTATTTGTATTCCAAGTTATTACTATTATTTTTGTTTGAAAGATAGAAAGAAAATAGTATTTTAAGGAAAATGATTACGACAATACATAGAAAAAAAAAACATGCGTTTGGTTAAAATAAAAATTCCATCCATGTATTTTGATATTTATGTATTTTAGTTTACATATTTTTTAATATTCAAATTTAGTCTCATACTTCTAATAAATCTTTAAAAAATTCTCTACTTATACTTTATTGTTAACTTTTATTTAAAGAAACAGTTTATATTTGATGGATTTTGATGAAATATTAGAAGAGTAATTGTTCAATATTGAAAGGTTCAAGTTAATGATGGACTCTGTTGTTGGTCATAAGTTATTTGGCTAAGTATGGAGGTCGACCCATAAAGTCATATCGCCTAAGTATGAGGGTCGACCCATAGGGGAAGCCACATAGCTTGAGGAGGCCGACCCAATAAAGGTAAAGGTTGTGCCTAAGTATTCTACTTTTTCACATGCTTTAGTCACTAGTGAAATAAATCCAACACTTCGTAACAGTTAGTAACAATTTAATTAAGGACCCCATAATTTAATTAGCGAATGACCATTACGAAAAATATTTTAATATAATCGAGATGACCTATGACATTTGAGGTACGCTGAAATACATCTTAAACTATCTACTCTCTAACTCTCAAAACCATTACTGACTTGCTCGTCGGAGTGTTGGTGGCAAAACAACAAATTTGGGTATCAAGAGACTCTAAGCACCATAAAAAAAAGCCTAGGACTTTAGTTTGAAATTGTCTTAGATAGAAATAATTTTTGTTTTTGGCTTTTAGGTATACTAACTTTAGTTAAATTCTTTTTTATATTCTCTAAAATGTTGTGTGATTGTAACAATTTTGCCCATGGTAATTTTTTTGGTCATAGTTTTGTCTGATTTTGGAGTTTTTCAGTGTATTCGTAAATTAGTTACTAAGTAACAAAAAATTATTTTTAATCAAATATTGGATTATAAAAATTTAAGAACGTTTAGCAAAATTTATCAAAATAACCAAAATCTTATAAAGAAAAAAACTAACTTCAAGATTTTTCAAAATAAAAACACAGTCTAATCAAATGGACCAAAAATGGAATAATAAAAATCATTTTACCAAGATATTTGTTTTTCCTTCAACAAAATAGTCCTCAAACGATCAATGATAACAAAAAATAATAATAAATAAAAATAATAAAGGAACTTAAAATCTTGCTATATGATTAAAGAAAATGCCCTGAAAACGAAAACTTTTCTAAAAATAAGTTTCTAATTGACAAAAACACTCAAATGTACAGTTAAGTATGCACAAAATCACTTTCATAGCCGCAGACCAGAAACAGAGGATGTTATTTTGTTTTGCAAATCTCAAATTGTAATCTTTTTATTAATAGAGAGTGATTCTACTCAAATCACTTTCGTCATAGTCAAAATTATTTTTAAAATATTTTTATGACATATTTGAAAGTGATTCTAAAATTGTTAAAAATATTTTTATCATCAAAATTACTTGATGCTTTTAATCATTCAAAATCAATTTTAATAGTAAGAAAATTACGTTTAAAAGTATATAAAAAAAATCGATTTTGATAGTATAAAAATTGTGTATAAAAGTGTAAAATTAAACCTTAATAGCCTGTTTGGATTCACTTGAAAAAAAAGTGTTCTTAAAAAAACTCGTCTTTACATATTTTTTTTTACAACATTATTTATCATTTTAAGTTAATTTTTAAAATTATATATGAATTTCATCCTGAAAAATAAATTAATACAAATGATAAAGCTAATTAATCTGCTAATCTTTTTTTTAAGCTTAACAAAGAGTGAGGATTTGAACCTCCAAATTTTGAGGTAAGAAATGGTAAATAATGTTGTAATTAATTTAATTATGCTCAAATTTATTTATACTATTTAAAACTTGTATGATAAACAATTTTATTTTGAACATTGAAAGCTCTTCCACGTGTCTCCATAATCGTATGATATCTCATATTTTGAACATAATTATACCATAATCGTTTTTCTTAATCACCTAAAATGCTTCACCTTTGTTCGTAGTTTTTTTTTTTTTTTTTTTTTTTAGTTAATGTGAAACTTTGGTCACACTCCAATAAATTTCAAATTCAAATATGTCTTTATAGACATTGACTGTAAACTCTTACCATTCCGATTATAAAAAAATGTGACAATTTTAAATATACATTTCTAGCTACAAAGGCCCTAAAACAAAACTACTCCAATTTGTTAAATGATAGAGAATTCTAATATAAATAACGCTTTTAATATTTTTTTTAGAACTTTGAATGTGATCGTCAACATGAGCCTATCTCAACTAATATGAACTTGAATTATTAATTTCGAGGTCTAAGGTTAGATTCTCTCACTTCACATATTATAAAAAAAAAAAAAAAAAAAAAAAAAAAAAAAAAAAGTTAACATGTGATCAAACATAACATGTGAATTTGATAGGTTGAAAATGACTATTCAGAGTAGTTGTTTGTCTCCATCCTTAAAATAATTAGCAAAGCAAAAATTTATGACTATCTATAATGTGATTTTTTTTTACAGATGACTCTTTTTCAGGGTCAAAATAAAAAAGATTTTTTTAAATGAAATCTTTGAGAAACTATCATAACAATTCTTTGAAGCACATATAACCGCCCTCGACTATCAATTCTCGCTACTCATTCTTGCTCATCTCAATACGTACCCTCGCTTTTGCTCTCATGGACTCAACAGTTATTCTCACTCTTCCTCTCCTTATTCGTTTTTGCTTCTCACTCTGTAAATTTTTAAATTTAAACATACATATAACATTTCATTTTTTTCATTCTTGTTTTCTCATCTTTATTCTCTATAATGAACGAAGAATCAAGAACGAGTAAGAAAAGCGAAAATAAAAGTAACTGGCAAGTTAGCGAGAGCAAGAGTGAGTAACAAAAATCGAGTGTCGAGGGCCAACCACTAGTGTATTGAAGGGTTTATATAGTAATTTTAGCATGTGATAATATAAGTAGAAGGAAAAAAAATTTAATTTTCTAAAAAGTGGGTATTTTTTCATTTGGCTGTCAAAAGGGGCATCAATGCCAAATTCCTAATTTAAATATTATTGAAAATATTAGTACAATGTACAAAGTCCAAAGGAAAAAAGAAAAGGGCAATTAGGGAAAAAACATGTAAATTCAAATTCATGAATAATAGGAAAAGGACGACAAATTCCAAAACATGATTGCTTTGATTCCCAAAGCACAACGTGGAAACTGAAAAGTTTAAATAATTAATATTAACTTTATTGGCAACATATTAACTCAGTCTCCCTCTTTAAATCGAACAACAAAAGTACATGCTTTTTGTGAGAATGGATTCTTTTTAAATATTTATAAATATATTTTTCTACATATAAATACTTATTTAAATATTAAAAAAAATTAATCCAAAAGACTCATAAATCTATCCCTCTTTGGATAGTGGACTAAAAAGTAAATTTGATTAAAAATGTATTAAAACTCAAACCTTTTATTTTAGATCTTTTATAAGAGTTCTCGAGTGGATTGATGCTTTGAATTAAATTGATTGATAACTTAACCTACAAATTAAATGTTCTTTATTTTTTTGTATATATAATAAATAAATAATACATTCCCCATTTAAATTATATCTCTAATTTGTTTTTACTATTCAACTTTTTAAATTCTCGCTTTAAAAAAATCAACGAGATAATAATTTGATTATGACATATGGATGAATAGAAGTATTAGATCATGTTTTAATTAAGTTCAAAAATAAAAGTTGCAACTGGCGTGTTAAAATAAAAGTTGCAACTTGCGATTTTTGTGTTTTACATCGCTGACTACGATGTTTATACCAACATCACAAGAAATGATGAAAATCTGTACGTCACTCTTTACGTCGTAAATTGTGATATTTTAGATAAATCGTCGCAAAAGGTTTTTAGCGACTAGAATTTACCAACGTTTCAAGCAATGAGTATATTTTAGTCCCTAAAGGCTATGTGCAACGAAATTGGAGTATTAGCAACAATTTTTTCTCTGTCCCTAAAGACCATATTCCTTGTAATCAAATCAATTACTAATTTTTTAGTGTATTATTTTATTTATTTAAGCAACCTAAGCATCAGCAAGCATCCCAAACCTTAAAAAAACATACAAAATAGTCTCAATAACAATCCATTCAGTCCAAATTCATATAAAAAATCTAAATCATGAATCATAGGAAAAAGAATATAAAACAACCGAAAAAAACTTATAGATCTGTAAAAAAAAAAATGCAAATCTAGCCCATAATGAGTCCAGAAAACGTAAAGATCTGTCCAAAATCCTAGATCAGAACAGAAAAACATATAAAATCTGTCAAAAAAAATCAAATATTGTGTATAGAAAATTAAAGAAGAAGAAGAAGAATAAAAGAACTCATGGTCGGTGGTGTGAAGAGTTCTAGCGAAGACAAGAAGGAGGGCGGCGTGGCTAAGGAACGGCATTGTGACCGACAACGACGGAGGGCGGCGATGCGGTGGCTTCTCGAACGGCAAAAATGGAGTCCTATAACCTAGATACAAACCGAAAATTAAATTCAAAGCTGAAATGAAAATTAACTCCAAATTCAAGAATAAAAATATAATATTTTGAAATTTAGGGACCAAGTATAAATCAACTAAAAGGTCCTTTCGGACCAATTTCCTTCCCTTGGCCTATCATGATCTAATTTTTTTTTTATTATTATTAATTGGATTTATCTTTTTAGTACAAAATCACACATAACATTAATCCTCACCCCCATGTTGGGTTTCAAGTTCTGGTTAGTCACAATTATGATCTAAATATTTCAGACTCAATTTGGAAGTATACTTCTTCTAAATTGTGTTGAAAGACTTTGTCGATCAACTCAGCTTCTCACCGATGTCCATGTGAGGTATTTGTAGACTGACCCATATTGGTAGTTTTGAAAGAAAGATTATCTAATAAAGTAACATGTAATACATAATAATACAGCAACTCAATAACATAAGGTAAAATACAAATAATAAAGTTAACAAACAGAACACAAGGTTTGGTAATCTGATTCGATGGAGTATCCCTTACTTTTAGGGGCAGTGTGCTCTAGGAAAGATATTTTCACTAATGAATAGTTAAGCGATTACAACGTTATACTTATTTATAAATACAACGCTATTACGATGACACGTAAACAACCTAACTCGGTGGAAAAAATATTTAGGGCCAGCCCTAAATGTGAGACTCCCTATTCAACAATCATTTATACTTTTCTACCTTCAAATGAAGATCACTTCACTTTGAATACTTAGACTTTCCTTAAATATGAGAATCCCTTCTCGTGTTACAAATAGCGCTTCAAGCTGGCAATTACCACCACCTAGTGAAGTGCTATGTGGGGAAGAAAAAAGAACCCACCAGCACTAGAAGTGTCGTCGACTAATTAACGCCACCGTCATTAGATAATTATCTTTTCGAAATTAGAACAGGAAGAGGAAAAAAACACTCAAAGAAGAAAATTTCTCATTCTCGAGCGGAATCGATTTTGACGGAAGCTCCCTACAGAGCGCTTCACCTCTTTCCATCTTCTTCC
The DNA here is from genome assembly GCA_002890555.2 of Lagenaria siceraria. NCBI lineage: Eukaryota > Viridiplantae > Streptophyta > Magnoliopsida > Cucurbitales > Cucurbitaceae > Lagenaria > Lagenaria siceraria. The sequence continues at coordinate 10,110,121 of CM016485.1, forward strand.
ATAGATTTCAGGCGATGGTGTTAGCCGGCGGCATTTCAAAGAACCTCCCTCCCTCCTATTTTTTTGTTTTGACAACTTTATCCTCTAGTCTATGTGTGAGATATTCCTAAATCAAAATTAATTTAAATGAAGAGGTTGAATGCAACAATTAAGAAATTATAAATGAATTAATGGATCAAATTGAAAGTTTATAGATGTGATTGCAACTGATTTCATAATTTAGAATGATTTTTGCAATTTTTCCTAAAATAAACTATGAACTTCACCGGTAACTAGTAATAGAAAAATGGAAGGAGTGTTTCCAGTTGAATAAGGGACACTGTACCTAATTCACGTCACAATGTAACTCTCATTTTTCTTTTTTAAACTGTCCACAAGACCACAAGTTATTCATTTTATTTTATTTTTTGTTTGTATTCCAAATTATTTACTATCGTTTTTTCCGTAAAGAATATGCATTTCGTTAAAATACAATACTTTCCTTTTAGAAAACGTTACCAATACAATTTTGATTGATATTTATTTTATTATGATTTACATATTTTTTTAAGAAAAATTATTTTAAATGACAAATTTACAAATATAACAAAATTTCACTATCAATCTGCGATAGACTACTACTATCTATGTCGTGATGGACTACATATAGACTATCGCAATATATTGCAGATAGACAGTAAAATTTTGTTATATTTGTAACTATTATAATTCATTTTTATATATTTAAAAACAGACATTTTTTTAATATACTAATTTAGTCTCAGGCTTTTAATAAATCTTTAAAAACATAGTCTTTACTTTTACTTTAATGTTAACTTTTATTTAAAGAAATAGTCTATATTTTTTAAATTTTAACAAAATATTAAAAGAATAGTTATCCAAAAGGAAAAGTTTAAAGAAAGGAAGAACTCTAAATAACATAAAAGAAGTCTATGACTTTTGTTTTAATTTGTCTCATATAGAAGTGTTGAGGTGTATTATTTCTAGTTAATTTTAATTTTAATTTTTTTTATTCATTAGATTTAAAGTCGAGAAAAGAATATGAGTGGTACAAAAAATTTGAGAGAGTGCTCTTGTAATTAGAATCTAGGAAAAAATTCCGTACCTTTTAAATTTATTTTTTTTAGTGTGAAGGCCACCGCACATATTTTGACAAAAAAAAAAAATTAGTTTGAACCAAAAGGAGAAATTCCTAATATAAATATTATTGAAAAATATCAGTACAAAGTTCAAAGTGAAAAAAAAAATATATGAAAATTCCAATTCATGAATTACGGCAAAAGTACAAAAAATACAAAGTTCAAATAATTCTTAAAAAAAAAATTAATTCTTTTAAAGAAACAATTAATTAATGTTAACTTTATTGGCAATGTCAACATATGTCTAACTCAGTCTCCCTCTTGAATCAAACAAAAATGTTTAAAAGACCTTTGTGAGTTTACGATCATGTTTGGATGGTGGGGCTAAATTTGATTAAAAGAATAACAAACACCCTAAAAAAAAAAAAGGAAAATTTCTAATAGTACAAATTTGCATATATTCCTGTCATTTATTGTGTCACATGAGTATATTTTTAGAGTAATTATTTAAAAAAAAAAAAAAGGCTAAAAATAATTTCAAATATAACAAAAATGTTATTGTCTATCACTAATAGACATTGATATATATTAGTTGATACTAAAAAATTCAAAGTTTATACATGGCAAATGTCAATTTATACCCTTAAACTTTAGGGATTGTATCCATTTAAATTACAAACTAATGATTGTATCAATTTAAATACTGAATTTTCATAAATGTGTCAATTTAAACCCCAAACTAATAACTGACATGACATTCATCACTGAGGTTGAAAGTTATGTTCCATCTCTTATCCTTGCAAATGTTGTATCAAAAAAAGTTGTGTTGTGGGTTAATTAATTTTTTTTTAATTTTTTGTTATTTATATATTTTTTTCCTTTTTCTTTTAAAATTTACAATATTTAATTGTTTTAAAAAATTAAAATTCTTTAAAAAAAACCAATTAATTAATATTAACTTTATTGGCAATGCCAACATGTATCTAATTCAGTCTCCCTCTTGAATCAAACAAAGATGTTTAAAACTCCTTTTGTGAGTTTAGGATCATGGTTGGATGGTGGGGCTAAATTTCTAATATTCAAACTCTCTTTGTGTGCATTAGCATATTTTTAAACCATTAATATTTTATTGAAACAATTTTATAGCATAGCACTTTCTTAGTATAAAAAACTCGAAAACTTCTTATTATTTTTTTTATTTTTTTATCTTAGTTGAGTGATTGTTGTCAATTGATATGAACGAATTAAATTGATTGAAAACCTAAACTTCAAAATCAATGCCAAATTTAATTACATCTCTAATACATTTTTAACATTCATTTTTTTAAATTCAACTTCAAAATAGAGAAATATCTTTTTAGTCTCTCCTTTAGTCTTTAGATATTAAAATGATATCCTATTATTCCGAGTTTTGAGTTTAATTTTTATTTTCGTACTTAGGATTCAAAATGTTACATTTTTACTCTTGAGCTTTGAATTTTGTTTTCATTTAATCTCTAAATTTCAAAATTTACACTTTTAAATGTGTTTTTTTCACTAATTTTTATCACTATTTTAAGTTAATTATAAAATTCCATTTTATAAGTATTTTAAATTAATTAATTGAAAATAAATGTAAAAAACCAAAGTGAGCATGAGTTGTTCTATACATTTAAATTAAAAAAAATTGAATATGTTAAAAGTCCTATTTAATATATTATTGAAACTTTAAGATCTATGAGACAAAATTTGAAATGTTAGAGACTTATTAGATAGTAGTTATCTTAAGGTACTTAGACGAAAAGACTCAAATCTAAATGTTAGGAACTATGATAATTTAAGCTAATATGAACTTGTGCGCGGAGTACCTTAAAGTCCTTTTTTTTTTTTTTTTTTCTTGGTGAGGGAAGCTTTTCAGGTATACAACAAAATTTTAACCACCAAAATAGTTAATTTATATTGAAAATTCCACATTGAAAAAACTAAGGAATCTCCCCCTCTTTATAACATAGATGGATTGCTCCTTACTATAAAGAAAAACTATAAAATAATATGTATTAATAAAAAAATTGAGAGAATTCAACATTTTGATGGAATTTACAAAGTTTATACGAAATTCGATTTTGTACTTCTTTTTCTAGGTTAAGTTTTAGATTTTATTTCGTAGTTTATTTTGGGTGGTTTAAACTTTAAAATGTATATTTTCGACCTAATAAAAATTAGATATTTGGTTAAAAAAATCTATTTAGCTATTTCTCCAAGAAAAATTGAGTTTGACTATTTTTCAAGTGTACAATATATGACGTACTGTGGTAATTCGAATTAAAAATAAAATAAAAAAGAGGAGAAATTTGAGAGGTTTTTTTTTGGAAATAAAAACAGCAACCAACTAAAGAAAAGAGAAATTTGGTGACCTTTAAACAAGATAAAATGATAGTGTGCACCAATTATGAAAGATGCACATGCACTCATATTGTGTTGAAGAAACTTCTTCATTATTTTGTCTCAAAAAGAAAGGAAAAAAAAAAAAAACTTCATCATTATTTGTTGTGTTATAATTATTCTCCACCAACTAGTGATTGTGTTGAAAATGCACATTTTTTCTATTTTCTAGAACAAAAGTAAAGTTTTCCAAGAAACATTAACATCACAATACAGCTAATTACCACTCAAAAAAAATTGTCATATTTTTTAAAGTTTTTTTTTAGACAACTTGAACAATAAGAGAGGTTATAAACAAACCTCCTCATAAAAAAATGATGGGGAGAATACTATCTGAGAAATACTCTTTCCAAATCAAAGATAGGTCTTAAGAGGATAATAAAGTTGCAAAAGTATGAACAACTTTGTTCGCCTCTCGAGGAAATGACAAAAACACAAAGAATTAACAAAATTGCCCAAAAAATAATATCCTTTACAATAACCTAGATATGAGACATGGTGATAGATGCCTAGTTAATAAGATTGACAACCTCAAGATCAGAGTCAGATTCAACTTATAACAGAGGCTTAAACACCCTCAAATCCTTATAAATCGCTTGCAGACCTTCCAAGATGGCCTCAATTTCCAACAAATTAATACCACCCCTCTTCTAGAAAAATTTACAACCACTCAAAAGCATGCACCCAAAACGGTCACAACAATCCAACCAACCCCCCTCTGCCATTCTTGTCAAACCATGTCGCATCAATTTATACTCCTGAACTTTGGGGTAGTATCAATTTAAACCCTAAACTAATAATTGTATAACTTCAACCTTGAACTTTAGGGGTTGTATGAATTTAAACCATAAACTAATAATTGTATCAAATTAAACATTGAATTTTCATAAGTGTATCAATTTAAATCTCATTCATTATGTTTTATTTGGATAAACATTGTGTGAAACTTGTAACTTGTCAATTAAACCTCTAAACTTGCATAAGAGAATCAATTTAGACTCTCAATTAAAATTTATTTGAAAATTGTCTATTCAAATTATAATCGTTAATTTTGTAAAATCGACATTTGTAGAAATCTAGACATGTTTAAGAATTTATAAATTGACAATTTTCAAATATAATCCTAATAAATGTTCTAAATCGATTCACTTAAAACAATTTATAAGTTCAATTGCAAAATTAAATGTTTTGAATGATATTTTTCAAACTAAATCTAAAGGAATGTGTAAATTGATACACTTATGAAAGTTTAGGGTTTAAATTGATATACTTATGAAAGTTTATGGTTTAAATTGATATAATTATTAGTTTGGTATTTAAATTGATACAAACCCCAAAATTCAGAGTTTAAATTAATACAATCTCCAAAGTTCAAGATTATAAATTGATATTCACAAGATACACAATATAAATACATAAAAAGAAATATGCCAATAGAAAGTACATCTCAAATATATAAGTTCGTTGTTATTTTTAAAAATATAAATTTACTATAACTTAATATATGTTGTAATAATAGTTGTTAAATAAATTTATATTCCAACGAATAATTTTTGTAATTTTAATCATTTATTTTAGTTTCTACCAAAGAGTATCCGACTTATTTCTAAATCTAGACTCATTATTAGTGTAACATCAAATAGACGAATGATACATAATTAAATATAGACTATTTTCGATGGAAACCACTTTTGAATGAGAAAATTAGAAGGATATAAAAATATGAAAGTATGGATAAAACATCGACTTAAGAATTCGTAACTATTGTTTATATCAACAAGGTGTACTTTATTTATTATCGACATTTCAGTAATGTGTCGTTTTTATCGTGTTTGGGCATACAAAGTGCCTAACGTTCCATCAAAATCAATTTTATTTCCAAGATCTGTAAATATTTTACTAGTTTAATGTTTTGAGTTCATTTTTGTTCTTCTATGTTGGACTGTTGTGGGGTATGTTAGATTATTAGTGTTTGGTGAACTTTTGTAGTATTATTTTATTTTTCTGAATTTTTTTTAATGAATTTAGTTGTGTTAGTTTATCATGTGTTAGATGAACTTTTACTTATTTTATTATGTGTTTGCTTATTTTAAATTTATTTAGTATTAGTTTATTTTTCTCAGTATTATAATAGCATGTGTCTGATGAACTTTTTGATCAACATTTGATTATTTTATTGTGTTAGTTGATTTTAAATTATTTTAGCATTAGTTTAATTTTCTGGATTTTTTAGATTATTAGTGTTTGATGAACTTTTTTATGTTGGATTATTGTTTAGATTTTTTAAGATTTAGTTTACATTATTTTATTAAGTGTTGAATTTTTTATATTATGAGTTTATTTTTTAATTAGTCTAGTATATGTTAGATTTTGTAATTAATTTAGTAGATTGAATGATTGTTTTAGATTATTTAAGGGTTTAGAATGTTTTTTAATAAGTATATATATATATATATATATATATATATATATATATATTTTTTTTTTTTTGCAATTGTCTTTAAAATTCGAGGTTGATTGGTACTTCTTTGAATGATTGTTTACTTAAAAAGAATTAATATGTAGTATGAATTTGTTCATTTGAGTACAACTCAATTAATTTAGATATATATTTTTAACTATAAATTATAAAATTTTAAATTTATTTCTAGCTCTGCCAATTTGGTTGCTCATACTTTAAGCAGGGTGAGCTACGTTTAATATTGGGCGAGGTATATGGGAGTTTGAATCTCTTAGTTGGCTTTCTCCCATTCTTAACGGGAGATCCTGGATTGTAGCCCTTCGAATATTTCTATTATCTAATGAAGTATGTTATTATTAAAAATAAATAAATATATAAATGAATAAAAAGTCTTAAAATCTCCGTTAAAGAAAAAAAAATTCTCAAAATAACGCATGGAAGACAATCCTGACGGTTAATAATTAAACCGAGTGCAAAACTATTTTTGTTTAATAAAATATATAATATTAATTGATTAGTTCTTTTTAAAGCGGTGATAGAAAGATTTAAAGTACAACCATCATGAATTGATATTCATTTTACTTTAGTCTACATATTTTTTTTAATATTTAAATTTAGTCTCAACACTTCTGTTGATGTCAAATTTTGGATAAAAAAAACGTACATTATATTTATGTGACAATAAGGGTAAATTTGTAATTAAGAGAAGAGAGAACCTGCAATACAAAGAAAAAGAATTATAATGCTAAAGTCAAATATGGAAAACAGCAAAATAAGAAAGAAGTCAGAAGTTTAAGTTACTTCGTATGAAGTTATGATGATATATTTATAGAGAAAGTTGACTTAGGTTGTTCCCTACGGTTTTGGAGTCGCCTTAGGGTAATAAGATAACCTACCGGGTCGAGGGGCGTGTCCAGTTTCATGTTTGGCTAGGGCAGCCTCGGTCAAGCACACCGACTTCGGCCAAGGCCGAAGCTAACCCTTTTTCCTAGGCTTATTTTGATCATAAGTTGCTACTTTCAACCCCTATCATAATCTTTTCTTGACTTTGTTATTCCTATTTGCATTAGATGTCAATTATACTCTTTGATCCAAAATCACCCATAACAATTTCTAATAGATCTTAAAAAATAGTCTCTACTTTTATTTTATAAAAAATAGTCTATATTTGTTGGATTTTGACAAAATGAAAGAAGAATATTTGTCACACATCAAAAAGGTTTCAAAGAAATGATAGGCTAGATAAAAGAAGTATATGACTTTGGTTTCAAATATAGAAACAAGTTTTTGTGTTTGAGTGCATGAGTGTACTGACTCTAGTTAAATTCTCCTTTTTGTATTATCTAATTTGAAAGTCGGGAAAAGTGTGAGTGGTACAAAAGATTTGAGAGAATCCTATTGTAACTAGAATCATAAAGAGAATTTGGTGTGATTTTAACAATTTTCACATAGTAATTTCTTTTTGGTAGATATTGTGGTTTTCTCCAATTTTGGAGTTTTCTAGTAAATTATTGTGGTCCATAGTTTTGTAATTTTCTTTAAATTCCTTAATTATTTTTCTACTTATTCCTTTGATAGTATTGAGAGATTTTTTTTCCAACAATGTTAACGGCTACTCTATAAATTATTTTTCTCACTCCTCTAGATATTCTCTCTCATTTTGATATGGTTGACTCAACACTTGCTTTCACTCTTACATTCCTTACAAGTCTAAATTTTTGCTCTATAAATTTTTAAATTTAAACATATAATATAATATTTCATTTCTCTTTATTTGTTTTCTCATCTTTGCTCTGTCTAAAATGGAGGGAGAGTCAAGAAACGAGTAAAAAAAGCAATTGTCAAGTTAGCAATAGCAAAAATATGAGTAGTGAAAATCGAGCATCCTAGGCCCCATGTGATGATGCAATCAGATGGTCAAAAACTTAATCGTTTAAATAGTTGGCATTTTTTCATTTGGACCCCTCAAAAGGAGCCATCAACAAATTCCTAATATAAATATTATTGGAAATGTTAGTACAAAGTACACAGGGAAAAGGAAATGGGAAATTAGGAAAAAAAACATATGTGATTTCAAATTCATTGATTGATGGAAAGAGAACGGCAAATTCCAAAACATAAATATTATTGGAAATATTAATACAATGGGTAAAGGGAAAAGGAAATGGGAAATTAGAAGAAAAAAAATATTAAATGGACAAAATCTCAAACTATTTATAAATATAAACAAATTTTTCTATGGCAATAGACTGCAATATACTTTTATTATTAAGTTATAGAAGTCTATTGCAATTTATTGTCTAATGATAAAATCTATCGTAGTCTATTGCTATAAACAGAAAAATATTTCTATATGTATAAATATTTTGACTATTTTTTTTATATTTAAAAACAACCTTTAAAAACATATGTGAACTAAAATTGATGAATGATGGAAAAAGGACGGCAAATTCCAAAACATGGTTGGCAATTTTAACTTGATTCTCAAAGCACAACGCGAAATGTTTAAATAATTCAGTCTCCCTCTTTAAAGTTTGAACCAAACAAAAAAGTAAGGTTTTTTTTCCTGAGTTTACCGATTATGACCCTCTTTGTATGGGGGGCTAAATTGTAAATTTGATTTTTTTTTTTTTTTTTTTAAGTCTCAAAACTCAAACCTTTTATTTTAGATTTTTAAATAGTGTAATTGAGTGACTGATTTTTTTTTTTTAGGAAGTTGAGTGATTGATTTGGTCGAATTAAATTGATCGAAAACCTTTCCTCAAATAAGAAAAAAAAATCCAAAAACCTAAACTTCAAAAGTAATGCCAAATTTAGTTCTCTAGTACATTTTTAGCTTTCGGTTTTCTAAAATCAGCTTTTGAGAAAATATTTCTTGTCTAGTTTTCATTTCTACCATTAGATTTTAAAATCATCTATTTTTATCCCTAAATTCTGAGTTTAATTTTTGTTTTTTTTCTTAAATTCGAAATGTTACATTTTTACTCTTGAACTTTAAGTTTTGTTTTCATTTGATCTAACAGTTTCAAAATTTATACTTTTATGCTTGATTTTTTTTTCTCTAAATACATACTTTTGATCTTAGTCCTATGTCTATTGATCAATTTAAAAGAATTATAATTAATTAGTTTTCACTAACTTTTCATCACTATTAAAATTAATTATAAAAGTTCACTTCATAACTATCTTAAATTAATTAACTGAAAGTAAACAATAAAGACGAAAGTGAGCATTAGAGATAATTCAGGGGTAAAAGTGTAAAATATTGAATCTTAATTACCAAATGAATACTACACTCAAAACTAAAGGATAAAATTGTAACATTTTGAAACTTGGGGATTAATTAGAAACTAAACTCATAACTTAGGAGTAAAAATGTAACATTTTGAAATCTAGAGACTAAGAGTTCATTCTTCTATTAAGAAAATTATTAAGTTAATAATTTAATTATGACACGGGAATGAATAAGAGTATAATGTTTTAATTAATTGGAATTGAAAATGATGTTTCAATCATGTTAAAGTTTACAGTACTTAAACTTTTTAGAGTTATTTGAATGACTAAAAATAGAGATGGAAGAGATTTTCAAGATCGTAATAAGACACTACACTGTTTTAAATGTTGAAAATAAATTTATGGATTCACTAAAAATATTCATGGTCTAGACATTAAAACAAAAAATGTAGTGGACCCAAGCTATATTTAAGTTTTGTTTTTTTTAAATATATATATATATATAATTTTTTGCAAAGAATTGAACTACTTATTAATTAAAAAGAATGGGAAACGTTGAAGAAAAAGATGGCCACATATATTTGAATAGTGGGCAATTATTGGAAAAGTTAGGGCAGGTGGGGCTTTCCTTTTTGCTGGAAAGGGAAGCTTCATATATATACACCACAATTTTAACCACCCAAATAGTTAAAGGAACATTATTATAAACAAAAGAATAACAAATTAAAAATTTTACTATCTATTAACCATCATGTCTATCGAATTTTTTCTATATTTATAAATAGTTTGGTTCATTTTTCTATATTTGAAAACAACTCAATAGTTAATTTATATTTGTAAAATTAACAAATTTCTCCTTCTTCTTCATTAATCTTGTTTATTAACAAATGAGCCAAACTATTTACAAATATAGAAAAAATAGAATTTTATCGCTTAAGCGATAGACAGCGATAGAAGCCTATTGCTCAAAAATAGAATTCTATCGCTGATAAACAGTAGAATTTTTATATATATGTAAATAGTTTGATATTTTTTCTAGTTGTAATAATTTTCCTATAAGTTTTACCAAAAAAAATTATTACAAAAAGAAATTAAAAAAGAAGCACATATATTTGAGGCGTCCTTGTGTACGATTCAAATCATAACATACAAAAGCTCATTTGGTATAAATAATTGACCCCAAAATTCCACAAAAAAACAAAAAAACAAAAAAACAAAAAAAATAATAATAAAATAACAAAAAATGTAAAATACTGAAATTTAGAGACCAAATGAAAACTAAACTCAAAACTAAAAGATAAAAAAGTAACATTTTGAAACTTAGAAATCAAATAAAAATTAAATTCAAAATTTTAAAGTAAAAAGATAACCTTTTGAAATTAAAAGACCAAGTGAAAACTAAATTTAAAACTTAAAAAATAATAATAATAATAATAATAATAATAATAAAATTAAAAAAAAATTAAAAAAAAAAAAAAAAACTCTTTATTTTCTTTTCTCCATAACCATCACGAAGACTTGACTGTCTACCAGTGGACAAAAAAAAAAAATACGATGGATGTGCCTGGTAATTCGTATAATAACAATAATAATATTAGTCTCATTTAAATTTCAACTAATAAGACTAACGTATTGATGTACGTATATGAAAAAAAACATAGTTCTACAGAACTCTAGATACATACTCTATTTGATTTTATAAATATTAGTAAATTCTATATTAATATCAGTATGTTCCTAAGACATGTTATGTTAACGTGACATATATAATAAATAAAGAAAATATGGAAAAAAAAATATCCGACACAGTATAAAAAAACTTTTCCGTGTATGTACATGCCGAACGTCAACTTTGGTAGATGAAAAATTTGGTAAACTTTAAAAACAAGATAAGATTATGGTTGTACAATCATGAAAGATCCCACATGCACACATTCTATGTTGAACAAACTTCATAATTATATTGTTGTGTTATATCTCTTTCTCCACCAACCAGGATTGTATCAAAAAGTTTGATATTCATTCCATTTAATTTTCTGTTCTAAAAATAAGGTTTTTTAAAAAAATAATTTTAAAAAATGTCAAGGTGTTTGATATAAATGATTGAGAATAACTTTGAGTCAAGGCCCATAGCGAAAATAAAGAAAAATGAAAAAGGAGTTGTTCCACATTAGAAATTTTAGAATTGTTGAAGATTATAAATATAAATGCATGTTAAGGAGTTTTTAAATTGTGGATGTGATGGAAATAGAACCTTTTCCCACACGAATGTGTTGCCATTGTCGGTTGGTCAAGTTTAAGTAATTGTGCTCATGCAAAAAAAAAAAAAAAAAAAAAAAAAAAAAAAAAAATCGAACATTTACTCTATCTTTTGATTTAAAAATTACCATTTTATTAAAACGTTTTTCATTCCATTCAAGTTCATAATTTTATTATCTAATTTATTTTTGTGCTAACCATTTTCATCTTCTGTTGAGTCTTCCCATTTCTTTTCCTTTTTCGTCTTCTTTTTCTTCATATACAGAATAAGAAAAAATTTACTATTCTGAACATAGCTTCCAACGATTCTATTTCTTGCTTCGGTGAGTATACGCTTGAATTTGAACGTTGTGTTAACTTTGAAGAGCAACCGACACATGTGATTTTGCACCGAAGTCGTGCCAAATTTTGCTTTCAAGACACAACAACGATCTACGTTTGGTCCTAACATGAATCTAGATTGCTTTTTCTTCCTATATATAATATTTTTCAGAATAATTTTAGAGGTTTTCTACATACAAAAATCTCATAAAATGTTATAATATATTATATGGAAGGTATCAAATCCTAAACCTCATTTTCAAAAGTGATAATTTATAAAGACTCTCTTTACCATTATATATATATATATATATATATATATATATATATATATATATATATATATATATATTGCAATGTGATTAATACAAAATTTCTAACTATAGTGATAATAGTTTATCACTTTATCTATTAATAATAAACATCTATCAGTATCTATCGACTGATAGACAGTAATAGAACTCTATATTTTTTCTATATTTAAAAATATTTTGAGCAATTTTACTATTTAAACTAATTACTCTATTTCAAGTCCTTATTTTCTATCTTCCATAACGATGGCGAAGACTTGAGAGTCAAGTGGGAACGCCTACCGGTGGGAAAAGGAAAAAGAACTACAATGAATGTGCCTCGTAATTCATTAAATAATAATAAAGACATTTGTCTTTTAATTTCAAACAAAAATAAGATTAAGCATTAATGTCTGTATATGAAAAAAAATTTCTGTCTCGACGTGGACTCTATATTAATATTAATAGTCCCGTCTATTTTTAAAATATGATAATATAGCACAAAATAACGAAGAAAGTATGAAAATAAAAATTATAGTGTCAATTATAATGAGTAGCAATTTTAAGGATAACAACTAAGTGTACATCAACATTTTAAAAAAAATTGTAAATATAATAAAGTCTATCAATGATAGACTTCTATTGTTAATAGACTCTTAATAGACTATCAAAATCTATCACTAATAGACTTTGCTAGACTTTAATATATTTGTAATTTTTTAAAAAAATATTACTATATATACTAATATTTTAAATCTAAATACTATATTTGTAACTGTCCTAGAATTATACTTTCATGGTATAAAAAATTTTCCCCAGTATCTGTGCCGACATCAACTTTTGGTACGAGGCATAGGGAAAACTTTGGGGAACTTTAAAAAATTACGGTTGTTCCAATCATGAAAGATCCCACATACACACATACTATGTTGAAAAAACTTCATAATTGTTTGTTGTGTTATAACTATTTCTCCACCAATCAGGATTGTATTAAAAATTCGACATTCATTCCATTTAATTTTCTGTTGCAAAAATAAGTTTTCAAAATTTAAATTTAAAAAAATGACATCCAGCTAACAAAAACAAAATTGTCCTACTTTTTAGATAATTGTTTTATAAAAATATTTTCAAATATAGCAACAAAATTTCTTTTTTTTTTTAAATTTAAATTGATAGATAGTGATAAAGTAGTATCATCTATTGTTATCTATTGTTGTCTATAAGTGACAGATACTAATAAACGCCTATCAATATCTATAATGTCTATCTATCACTGTCTAGTGACAGATACTAATAAACGCCTATCAATATCTATAATGTCTATCTATCACTGTCTATCCTGATAGACAATAATAATAAATTATTTTTACTATTTTGTTATATTTATAAATAAGTTGACTCATTTTGTTATATATGAAAACGATCCTATTTTATAAGGTATTAATGGTTTGATATGAGTCAGATTGCTTTTTCGTCCTAAATGTTAATTCCAAAAGTGATAATTATATAAAAGGTATCAAATCCTAAATGTTTACCCTTTTATATATATATATATATATATATATATAAACCATATAAAAATATTGCAATTATGATTAGTAGAAAGTTTGTAATGAAAAGCAATAAAGATTGATATACTATCGTTTCTTATCCCATATAAGCCTGTAAGTATCAAATCGTTTATATATTATCTGAATTTGGGTCGGTAGAATTTTGATTAAAAAATCTATTAGACATTTTAAAAGTTTATAAAATAAATTAGTAATTAAAGTTTAAATTAATTTACTCGGTGTTGGCGCAAATATTGATTAAAAGCACAGAGAATTAAGCTGAAACAGAGCAACTCGAAATGAGGATCATTGGGAAAACCAAACGTTCGTTTGATTGTAATTGTATAGAGAAGTTGAAAAGTCGAAAATTAAATTTCAATATCAATATATATATATAAAGAAAGAATCCCATTCTCAATTAACCACATCAAATCATAAAACCAAACGCCATTACTGAAAATGGCAGAACCTTCATCCAAAAACAAAGCTCCTGCAAGCAAATACGACAGCGAGGAAGAAGAAGAAGAAGAAGAAGAAGAAGATGGAATTGAGTTGGGATTGTCGCTGGAAAAGCTGAATCTTGGACCAAAAAAGAAGCTTTTGATTATGGGACTTGGTGGATTTCTATGTCACAGAGTCTATCGTTACGACAGATCCAAGCTCCCAAAATATCGTCGCCCCGATGCTACCTATAGCACTTACCATGGTCTGCAAAATCTTTCTCAATTTTTTATAACTATTTTGTTTTTAGTTTTTTTTTTATTGAAATTCATCGGTTCTTTTTTAACTTTTCTTCTATGTTTTTTACTCACTTTAAAGAAATATTTGGATTTCTAATCTAGCGATAAAAATAAAAATGAATTTTTGAAAAGGTTTAAATTTTATTTTGGTCTTTGAACTATGGATAATGTTTTATTTTGGTCCCTAAATTTTTAAAATGTTTGTTTTAGTCTCTCAATCTTGAATGTTGTTTTATTTTGGTCATCCCTAAACCTTTTTTGTCTTTGAACTTTTAAAAAATGTTTATTTTAGTCTATGTTATCTTAAGATTTTGTCAACTTTTTAACAAAATGGTTACATGACATGTATTTTTTTGATGACTAGACTACTGAATAAGTTTGATATGTTAAAAATCTAAAGATTCAATTTTGAATAAGGTGGCAAATTGGAAGAATTTAAAAGACATTTTTAGTTTAAAATTTTGGTTAGATAAAAGTTTAGAGACTAAAATAGAACAAGATTCAAAGTTCAAGGACTAAAATAGGATTTAAACCTTTTGAAAATTATTTTTTTTAGATTTGAAAATATAAAAAGAAAGTAGATAACAATATATAGAAATTGATGGATAAAATGGTAGAAATAGTGTTGATAAACTTATCTTTTAAAACAAAAAATTGAGTGGTACCAATTTTGTTTGGTCACTATTTAATTTTTAGTTTTTGTTTTTATTTATTAAGCTTATAAATAATGTTTTTTTCACCACTAAATTTTCTCATTTTGTAACCTACTTTTATGGGTTTTGAAAAGCTATATATATACACACTTTCTAAATAAAAAAACTAAAAAATGATAGGAATTTGAGGGAAAATACATACAAACTTTCTAAATAAAAAAACTAAAAATTAAATGGTTACAAGTTAATAAGATTGTTACTAAATAAAATTTTCATTCTCACTCTACTAAATTTCTCTAATTCTAATTCACTTGTCCATATCTTCATGCTAGTTTATAAGAGGCCATTTTGTGAGGAATTTATGAGGTTCTGCTTGGAGAGGTTTGAAGTTGGAATATGGTGTTCAGCAAGAGAGTAAGTCTCGAATTAAAGCAAAACCATTAACAACAAAACAATATAATCAAGTAATTAATTTTTCTATATATATTCTATGTACAAATGATTGCAGGCGGAACTTGAATAATGCTTTGGATTCTATAATGATAGGATTGAGAGGCAAGTTTGCGTTTGTATGGGTATGTATAGTCATAAAATTTAGTGGAAAAATCAACCTTTTATGGGCTTTACAATGATTGGGTTTTCACAGGACCAAAGAGAGTGCACTAGGACCAGTTTCTTTGACTTGGAGAAGAAGGAAAAACGCATCTTTATCAAGGAGTTGAAGAAAGTATGGGAAGATAAGGCAATTGGGCTTTTGAAGCCTTCAACAAAATTTTCTTCGTCCAACACATTATTAATCGACAACGAGCCTTACAAAGCTCTGTTGAACCCTGTAAGATTTCAACTCCCAAGTTTTGTTCTTCCGTTTCTAAAATACTTCTTTTTACTAACCTTGCAACTTGGTCTAATTGAGGAATTGTTTGCTTTTGTTTGATAATTATTTGGTTTTTGTTTGACAATTGTTATGTTTTTTAAACTAAGTCAATAAACTTTTTTTTCACCTTTAAATTTAAGAAAAATAGGAAAAATTATTCATAGAAAATAGCAAATTTTTATATAGTTCTCATAGACGCAAATAGATGGTTGTTAGGGTTTATCATCTAGATTATTAGTGTTTTTTTTATCTTTTTTAAATAATTTGACATTTTTTTTTATATGTGAAAATTTAAATATATTGCATTGATATCTACTTTTTAACAATATTTTCAAAAACCAAGTTAAATTTTGGAAATTAAAAAGAATAGTAATTTTTAATTTTTTTATAATTATTTTTGGAGTTTAGTTAAGAATTAAATTCTTATACTTAAGAAAGATACAGATCATGGTTAAAAAAAAAAAAAAAAAAAGAAGAAGAAAAAATAGGCTATAAACACTCATTTCACTTTTAAATTGTTACCAAATGGAGTTTTTTTTTTTTTTTTTTCTTATTAAAATTAAGAACACTAATTTCACTTATGAATTTCTTGCTTTGTCATCCATTATTTACTAATGTTTTAAAACAGCAAGCCAAATTTTGAAAACTAAAAGAAAAATAGTTTTTAAAAATTTATTCATATTTTTTAAATTGGGTAAAAAAATTCAACTCTTTTATTTTAGAAATACTCAAACCATGGTAAGAAATGGAGAGAAAATGGTTATTAACTTAATTGTGAGACTCAAGAACTCCTCCACCTGAGCTAGGAATGGAGTTAACCACTCTTGCTCTTTTTTATCAAACATAATAGGGACTTTAATGATAGTAACTTTTAAGTCGGGTAATATGGTAACTTATGAACGAATATTCGTATTTCAAATTAAGGGTAATATTTGCATATTAATATACATTTTGTTGATTTATGCAGCCTAACACTGCCATATTTCTAAACGAGTTCAAGGCAGATGATATTAACGACGAAGGTTTAGGAGTTGGTAGTGAACTGAGATTGTACCTTGAAAAAGTGGCTGAAGCAAATGATGTTCCTGAATTCATCAAACACAATCCATTTGGAAAGCCTCCCATTTCTCCACAACATTCCAATTGGGACTTCTACTCCAAAATCATTACAACATATCAGTAATCAATTTCCATTTCCATTTTTATTATTCTCATGTTATGTGCTTACATATCTTCTTAATCCAACTTTATGATGTAGTAAATTAAAATAGTAGCTTTATTACAACTTTTGTACACAAAAGTTCATCTTCTATTTCGCCTTGTATTTAGAAGTTTCAATGAATATGTTTTCTAATATATATATATAGAAGATCTCCATAAAATGTCATCTAAAATATTCCTAGTTGGATTTGCTGCATGAGGCTGATGCATCAAATTGAGAAGAAGATGGCTCTCTTATGTTTAAATTGGTCGCCAATGGAATGATTTCTGCTTGTGGGTTAGTCGTAGGTGGATTATTGAATGTTCCCATCAAAACCTGTATGAGTGAGCAACAAACAGAAGTTTTAGTCAAAACTCAACAAGACATGGTTAGAAGTGATTTTGAGACTGTTAAAAATATTTTTATAAGTTAAAAAGTAATTTCAAACAATATTTAATTATAGTTTTCTATCTTTTTTAATTGATTAGTTTGTTTCCTTCTAATTTTTTTTGGCTATAATTTTCATTTTGTTATAGAAACACTTGTTTCTCTGGTCAAATTAGAAAATCAAATAACGAAGCTTTTGAAAACTACTTTTTTAAGTTTTCAAAATTTAGTGAACAAAATATAAACATAGAAACTTACGATTAGTGCAAGTAGGATTTAGGGTAATTGTATGGAGTAGCAATTTTAGGGATAATAATCAAGTGTATAGTAATATTTTCTAAAAATTACAAATATAGGAAAGTTCTATCAGTGATGACTTCTATAGCTGATAAACTCAATAGTCTATCAGTGATAAGATCACCTAGATCATAAAAGTTTATTATTGATAGATTTTTCTATATTTGCAATGTTTTTAAAATGTTGCTATATATGTTATTATTTTGAATCTGATTGTTATATTTGCAATTGTTCTTAGTATTTATAAGTAATTTTTTTTAAATATAGTTTGTATGATCAAATTTAATTTTGAATGACTAAAAAGATATAATTTAAAAATGATTTTACCCATTGCGATCTAACAAAAATGACCAAAAAAATTACTTTTAACTATTGAAAAATCATTTCAAAACATGGTTAAGGATATGTTTGAGAGTAAAATTGTAAATTATTAATTACTTATATCAAACATGCTTTAAATCCTATGTTTGAAGTGGTTTTTTCATTAATACAAATGATTCAAAATATTTGAAAGTGAAAGAATGAAAAGAATACGAACAGTCATCGGTGAAGCAGCTATTAATGGACCAGTGATAATACCGCCTATGACACTCTTATCTTGCAAAACCATCGTTGTGGTTAAATGAAGACGTCCTTCTACTCCATCCTCGCTTCCACTTTCATTCTCTATAAATCTCCCTGTTAATGACAATATTTCAAAACGACCCTATACGAAAAAAAAAAAAAAAAAATCCCAAATTTATTAGAAAATTTCTTCATGTTTTTCAAGAAAATAAGAAAAATCTTTAAAAATAGGAAAATAAAAGAAACTATTTAAACAAATTAGTAAAATTTTTATATAGTTGTGATAGACGTTGATAAAAGTTTATAATGGTTTATTTAGTGATAAAAATGATAGAAGTTTATCACCTATCAATATTTTTTTTATTATTTTCTATAAATAGCTTGACATTTTTTTCTACTTGAAAAAATTTCTCAAAAATAAACGGGTGGTTGCTGTTAATGCTCGGTAATTACCTCTAACGAGATTTCTCGTGGAGAATTTGAGCCACGAAGGGTAACACTTGAAATTATCGCACTGGCACTAGCACTCAAAACTACAGCTCCCTTATGACCTTCTTTGCAAAACGACACTATTTTTTCTACAACGTTCTGAATAAAATCCAATTAAAAAATTATTCAAGATAATTCAAAAAGAACTAAAAGAATAAAATTTCATTGTAATTTAATTCTTACCTGGGCGCGGTAAATGGTAATTCTATGCGGTTTTAAATTCTGGCCGGACGTTGCAATTCCACCTTGAAAATAATGATTTAACGAAAATTAGATTTCTTTCATATATAACAAAAATGAAATAATTAAAGAATCACATATTAAAATCATGTTTTTATTAATTTTGATTTCTGAAATTTTCTTACGTATCGAAGCAAGAACGGGATTGGTTGTTCGCGGCCGTCTTGGAGAAGTCGGCCGGCCGCGGCGGCGGCCTCGGCCTCTGGCTCTGGTTGTTGCCGTTACAGTTGAAATTGGTATTGCCGGAATCGCCGCCGTGAAATCTGTTGGCATGGAAGTTAAAGTTTCATCTTCCATTATTGGTTCCAGTGGAGTCTTGAAGAAAGGGGAAGTATAGTTGATCCTATTTTGATCATTATCCATTTTCGCACTTCAAATGGCTATGCTAGGAGAAGAGGAAGATGATGTGTATGCTTTTCTTGAATCTTGGTTTTGTTTTATCAATGGTGGAAACTGAAAATATGAAACTATATATATGTGTATATATTGCATATGTATATTAATTATCAATCAAATTAAATCGGTATTTTGCTTCTGTTCTGTTCTGTTTCTCATAAATTACCGTAACTACCCTTCTCTTAAGTTAATCAATACAAGTGTTTTTTGGTCAAAACCATTCATTTGTTTCATATATATGTATAAGCAATTAAATTTGAGTTTTTTCCACCAAAGTTTGAGGTAGTTATATAAATATTTTTTTATCATATCATATGCAATGTTTATATATGAAATGGATACGAACCTTTTTACTATATAATTTTGAAAATATAGTGCATTTTCGCCTGAAAAAATTATCGTTATCATTTATTATTTAATTGAATTCAATCAAAATTAACTCTCTGATTTCGATAAAAATTAATTTTAATAGAATGTTTGGACCTCAACTTCAAGTGGGTGGAGTGCAATATTATGGTACACTACATATTTGAGACTCCAATTATAATAGTTGGTATTTTTAACTAAGAGTAGTTGTAATGGGTAGCGTTTTTAGGGTAATTAATAAAAAATATAACAATTTTTAAAATAAATTACAAATATAGCAAATTTTCTCCAATATTTTTATTTATTCCTAAAACAACATTGATTTCAAATGGGGAAAAAATCAACATGATTTTTCTTATCTTTTCCATTCTCTAAAAAACAAAACACTCATCCTCACGCATCTGTCAGTGATTCTCTTCTCCTTCCTTGCGTTCGATAATTTTAGGCGATTTTGTAAAAAAGGGAACAAAATCAATATCCATCCTCTCCTCGCGCGATCAATTTCTAATAGGAACAATTTCAACTTACTTTATTCTTCTGCCATTAGAGTGACCGCTTGAAAACGAATGCGAAGTGGATGGTAATTTCGCATAAAGTCATTGCCAATTAAAGGGATGCGAAGAAGAATATACAAATTTAAAGCCAAAAAGAGATGGGGGAAAGATGATGAGAATGACAAGGAGAAGAAGAAGAATGCAGAAAAAGGACGAAAGCAATCTTGCTCAGAGCGCTTGCCATTGAAATTGAAGAAAAATTTGTTGTGGAAAATTGGGAAAAATGAAGTAGGTGAATAGTAGTATCTTGGAGAACGACAAGAAGGTGTGGTGACAATGAAATTAAAATGTTAATGTGTTTTTCGTGCCTTTAATGGATTTTTTTGAATATTTTATATAGACTAAAAAATTAAAAGATAAATTTTGTTATATTTAGAATTAGTTTTTTAAAAAATAATCTATCAATAATAGACGAAATGAGTAGCGACTAATTGAATTAGTGAACATTAAAGACTATGTTTTGGGCCTACGAGGTGATATGGGCCAACTTAACGGCCCAAAGTTATGTTTTGTAAAGGGCCCATGTTGTACTGTAACAACATGACGCTCACGACAAACAGCAAGAATTATTGTAAACCGAAAGAATGGCGGCAACGAAGGGGAAGCTACTTTACAAAGTATACAGAGCGCTGAGCTACGGGCTCTCCCCATTGCTCTACCTTCACCTCCGATGGCGGGTGCTTCGTGGCCTCGAGCACCCTTTCCGATGGCCGGAGCGTCTTGGTCGCCCTTCCCATGCTCGTCCTCCCGGACCACTCCTCTGGTTCCATGCCGTCTCTTTAGGTTCATTCACTATAACTATACCACTTCCTTCTTCTTACTGAGAAATTCGGAAATAACCATAATGTATTGTCTAAACTGGTGAAGTTTTTTGTCGATAAGAGGATCGATTGCGGTAGTCTATGTTTCTGTAATGTGCTTTCTTGTTCTTATGCAGGAGAAGGTTTGGCTACTATTCCTATAATCAAGCAATGTATTCAGAGGAGGCCTGATTTGACCATTTTGATGACAACAACCACTTATTCTGCCTTGTAAGAATCGGTGTTAGTTGTTTCTCTCTTTAAATTTTAACATTATTAATTCTTCTAGTTGCTCTTGGAGTTCTTTCTAGACATTTCTAACGGAGAAATCCGACCTGATTTTTTATCGTGGAATCATAAGCTTAGCTGACAAATAGGAGCACCAGTATTGTTTATGGACAGAATTATGTTGCTATACATAAAAGGGAACATGAAAGTCTGTACGTGGACTTAATTATATTCTCTTCTTGTGCAGTCAGGTAGTGAAGAATTGCCTTCCTACCGGTGTCATATATCAGGTACTGATTTCACATTCCCTCTCTTAACTGAAATTGTTGTAGGATCAAATTTGCATTCATAATTGAGATCTGGAACGATGTATGTAATGATGGTTCCTTTATGTTTATGAAGTATCCCTCTGCTTTTTCTAAAACATTTCTTCCAATTGCGTGATACTACATGATTTCGGTGGAATGTTTAACGATTCAGTTTGACTGTTTTCTTTTCATAACGAATTATGGAATGTTCAGCCAGGAGGACTGTAGTGAAATTGCTTATGCACAGAACTTGTAAAACCTCAAATTCAATGTTTATCGACTGTTTTTAAGAAGTTTGATTTGTCAAAGCATGATTAAGTTTACAATTAAAATATCCTTAATATCTGAATGTGATCCAGACCGGTGAGAATATTTCTTCATCTATTCTATTTCTTGCTATATGTCAAAACTTCTTGTTTTCAATTATTTTCCTACTTGTTTAAAGCTCAGTATATAAATAACTTGAAAGTATAATCAATCAAAATATTGAATTTTTCTCTCGCTCGCCTCTATGTCTCTCTCTCTGCTAGGTTATAGATTTGTCCTTTCTTAAGACTAATCATTTTTGTATTTTGTGGTTTTGACATGTCTTAGGCTATCTAGCTTTACTTTCTACGGTATTCACATTTTTTTGTACAAATCAGTTTGCCCCACTTGATACAGCTGCTGCCATAGACACTTTCATTGAACATTGGAAGCCTAAAGTTATTATTTTAATGGAGAGTGAACTTTGGCCTAATCTTATCTTGGGTGCGTCACAGCATGGTGTAAGTTGTGTCCTTCTCATCGACATGACTATCTTCATAATTGCATCTTGCTATTTTAATAATATGATTTTACTGCAAGAAGTCAAATTATGGTATGGATGCATGAGGTTGTTACGTTCGCCCTTACTCTTTTCAGATTGCTATGGCATTGTTAAATGCTCGGATGTCAGCAATGTCTTTTAAGCGTTGGTCAATTCCTTTGTTTCTTCCCCTGATTTCATTTATGCTGTCAAAGTTCTCATTGATTCTCCCCCTGGTATGGACTGTCGAACTTTCCTTATTATAACTCTTTTTTTCCCTGTGTCATTGATCTTGTTTTATGTTTTAGAGCAACCTACAGGCCATCCGGTTCCAGCTACTGCAGGCTTCGCCACCGATCATCAGTTTTGCTGGTGATCTGAAATTTGGTATGCATAATCAACCCTTTCTTCTGATATGGTGGAACGAAAATTATGTTTTATGAAATTGAAATGAATGCACAGTTGGTTTGTCAACTGTTATTTGACAAGAATGGGATTGGTGTAATCGCATTTATAATAAAAACATCGAACCACATGGTTTTCATTAACATTCACTGAATTTGATCGGTGTGCTTTGCTAATACTAAGGTTGGATTTTGGAGTTTTTCTTTCCATCCAGCCGTTGAAGATGTTGGTATGTCAGAGGAAGAGATCAAAAAGGTTGAAGATCTAAGAGCACAATTGGCCCAAAGACAAGTTTGGATGGCTTCATCCATACATAGAGGCGAAGAAGAAGGTCATTTTTCTCCTCCATTTTATTTTCTCCTAGAAATCTAATGCATAAATATTTCTAATGTCAGTTTTGATGTTGTGGCATTTCTATGATTTTTTTGTTTAAATCTGCTAAACGGTGCAGTTATGATTTATTTCCCCTTAGCTTTTACACTATAGAGAGAAATGCCGCAAACGCCTCTAAAATTACACTTTGAAGTTTAAGGCTCTGTAATGAAATTAATATTGGTTAAGTTTCTCATTCTGCAGTTATACTTGAAGTTCACAAAATGCTCTTAGAAGCACACCCAAATCTAGTCACTGTTATTGTACCTCGACATCCACAGCATGGAAAAGAGATTGCTCTAGTAGGTTTCTTCTACTTCATTTTTGTGCTTTGGACACAGTATTTGTAATGATAATTAGACAATCTTTTATGAAAGGTACATTTATGTCTCGATAGCTCCCGTTATTAGGTCTTTTCATTCAGATTCTTCTAGATAGTTATGCCCTCAAACAGTTTTTCTTTTTCTTTTTGAAATAACCCCTCGACCAGTTTTTTAAAGTTAAATTAACTATCCTGCGTGAGTCATGTGAAATATGCTTGATGTGGGGAAAGAATCCAAAAAAGTAATAATAATAATAATAATAACTCTTTGAACGAAAAATATATTTCAAGTGAAACGTTTGGTTTTAGGAATATCTACAAATGACCGTTTTATGTCAAACCACTGTACGAGACTGGAAATGAACTTGTTAATTTTCTTTGTTAGTATGACAGACATT
This sequence comes from Lagenaria siceraria, assembly GCA_002890555.2. Lineage (NCBI taxonomy): Eukaryota > Viridiplantae > Streptophyta > Magnoliopsida > Cucurbitales > Cucurbitaceae > Lagenaria > Lagenaria siceraria. The sequence continues at coordinate 10,134,117 of CM016485.1, forward strand.
TGGGGGGCTCTATTATGACGATTAGCTCCATGTTTGATCTTTGTATTGCCAGAAAGAAGGGCAGAATGTAGCTTTGAGATCTCAAGGTGAAAGCATTACATCAGGAACGAATGTATACGTTGTAGACACATTAGGTATGCAATATCTATACCGTATGGTGTTTCATTCAACTTTTTACTTGAATTCATTCCCTCTCTCTTTGGAAGTGAGCTTCTAAGATACAAGATATATAAAGATATAGTCTATATTTATTTTTAATTGTTGTGCTCAATAGAGAGCTAGGTCCATAACTGAGGGAAAACCTCTGGTCAAGTTTTTGAGATAAGATAATGAATTATAATCAATGACACATAATATTTTATACAATATTTTTATTTATGTTTTGGTAAGAAATGTACTTTCCATCAAAAGTAGAAATGTAAAAAAGGTAATTGAGGAAATTAAATGCTCAAATGATAAATTCTACCATTTCTTTGTCACCATATATACTAAAGTAAGGTTTTTGAAAAACGCCTTACTCAAATCCAGAGAAATATTTTTATAGGAACTTGGCAACATCCTTTAAGAGGCACCAATTGAAACTGAAACTTCTTAAAAGGTGCATTTATCTACAATTGTGATGAAATGGTTGTAAATCTGCAACTGTGCATTTCAGATTAACTTTGATATAAATGACATGCCGCAGTCAAATCTTATTATATTATTTTGTGGGCACAAGGAATAATTATTCTTTCTGGATCTGTACAGTTAATTTGAAAGCTTGGGCAGGATGTTTTGGTTACTTTTGGATAAATCTTCTAATGTTGTTTCCACGCGCTACTTAGGTGAATTAAGATATTTGTATGGGATAACCTCCATCGCTGTGGTTGGAGGATCCTTCTTGCCTGGTCTTGCTGGTCACAACATATCAGAAGCTGCTGCAGCTGGTTGTGCTGTTTTGACTGGTGAGTATTTGCTGCCGTACTCTTTATGGTCTGTTGTAATTAAGATAAGTGTCCTGCTCTCAGGGTTTGTGGTTTTTCCTCTGCCAGGTCCATATATTGGCCATTTCTCAAGCATGGTGGTTAAAATGCAGCAGTTTAATCCAATGTCAGTTTTGCAGGTGAAAATAAAACCTTTTCCCACTTTACATTTCCGGGTTTCCCTTTTATTTATCTGGAAGGCAGCTCTGGTTTGGATTCAGGTTTTCTTTGAGTCATAGGAATATTTCGAGTTTGGTTCTCTAGCCCTGACGACATCTTATATCAGTCCAAGTATTAACTGTCGGGATTTTAACTCTAAGATCATACGGCTTTCTTATCTTTCATTGGTCAAATCATGCCGGTTAATTTCATTTTGGATGACAGTTCTTCTGGTTTGATGATGGGTTCATATGGATGGTTGATTTCAAATTTTCCACCATTCTCCATAAGGGCAACCGTGTCGATGCTTGTTCCTATAAGATAATTAACGCGATATCCTATAAAGAAAAGTAAAGGCGATAGTTTTCACTTGGTAGAGTTTTAGCTCTGGGAAATTGTTGGATGGGCTAAGATTCTTTCTCCAACCGCTTTCCTTATATTCATGCTTGGACCATTGGCCGGATTTGGACTGTTCATTCTTTTATGTCTGTGTCGAGATGATGAGTATCACAAAATATATATATATATATATATATATAATGGAAATAACAACTTTTATTGAGGAAAAAAATAAAAAAAAATACAAGGAGACAAAAAGAGGAAAAAAAATCTCCCTCTACAAAAAGGGACTTCATGTATGCAAAATAACACCTATAGAATAGTTACAAAAGATTTTCGAAATTGAAACTCACAAAGAAACATGAAAGTGAACAAAAAACCAAATCTCACTAGGGTCTCTATCCACCTCTCTAAAAATTCTACCATTTTGCTTACCCCACAAAATTCGTAAGATCACACACACCTCAGCAAGCTATAAAACGTGATCCTTCTCTCTACGAGATGGATTGAGGAGAAACTCCTCGATCATAATACTAATGTCCCTGTAGCGAGCATACAAAATATCTGAACTAAAGGAAGTAAGTTTAAATTTGGAAAGCATAAACGGTCAAGATAAACTTTGTATGGTATTCTTGGGCAGTTAAACTTTGTACTTGGGCAGTGAGAATACAAGAAATTTGGGAATAAGCACTCAGCCAAAAGCTTCTGTGGCCAAAACAGTACGTTAAATAGGGGTTTGACACGTGTCAAGCACATGAAGAATACACAGAAAACTGTAAAAAGAGCATAAGAAGAGTTACTGTGAGGTAAAAACAAAGGATAATAAGGGATACACATTACATGATACCAATAGAAGTACGTCTAACAAACTTCAAAAAAGAGATCTTGGCATTGATCTATTCCGAAGCCGTGGCACCGTTTGTGAGTTGCTTGGGAGACTCAAGACCACATTTTTCATGTGCTGTCCCCTTCCCATTTCTTTCTGAATCTTCCTCTTCTCTTTCTTCAGATGGACCAACTTTTCAAACCTGTATAGTCAACTCTTCTTTCTCTCCTGACTAACCACCTTTTCAAGAAAAAGGCTAAACAATGATTTGTTGGATCACTTGAAATTTTGAAATTTAAAATAAAATAAAGAAAAATTGTAAGGACAACTAACCTTCCCCACATGTTGACAATGATATGACATCATCCACTTTAGACATAACTCTCCATACCTTTGTTTTTGGTTTCATCTTGAAGGTGTTGTACCAATAGAGAGTTTACCTTTCACTCGCATATTCATAATCCTTCCCTAAACGTTGGACTTTGATTACATTTTCAGGAATAAGGAACTCTATATTCTAGATAGTATTTTCCATTTCCCTCTTGGTGTGAGATGAGCAATTCTTTAGTTAATTATACTGTCTGAACTTTTAGATAATTGGAAAGGTCTTACTCTTATGTAACTGCCTTCCCCTTCTTTTGTATATTTTATTGGTTCAATGAAAATGTCTTTTATTTTTCTAAGAAGTTCTATAATTATCAATGAAGCACAGGCTAAAATTCATAACAAATCTCTAATCAAATATATGCCAAAAATGAGCATAGTTCAATTGGCATAAAGTATGTATTGGCGACTAAGAGGTCTGTAGTTCTAAATCCTCCCACCCTTATTATATTGAAAAAATATATATAATCAAACATATCGCCAAGTTATTTTAATATGGAACTTGCCTCTTCTTGACAAATTATAGTAAGTAGTAATACAATGATTCTGAACAAATCTGAACTTTCTTCGTTGACCATTTGTGGCTGATCTTTATTATCAAATTTCACTTGTATTCAACTGATACAGGTTCATGGAAAACTGGACCTTGAAGAGGCTCTAAAAAATCTCCTTAAAGATGACAAAGTTTTGGAAGCGCACCGAATGGCCGCAAAACATGCGCAGCAAGCCTTGGCGAGTGGCATTATTGTGGATACTTGGAACTCACTAAATTCCAACGTTCTGAGAAGTGCGTTTGGATAGATGACATTCACAAATGCAGGTGAAAATTCTTTCAACGTTCGTGGATTTAAATGTTTTAAATATTACACTTTTGTAGGAATTATTTTTCACTTTGAGTTAGTTTACTAGATCGGATGGTTTCGTTTTTAAGGGGAAAACAGGTTGCTATCTGCAAATAGTTTCATTAAAAAAATAATAATAATCAGAATTTCCCTCTCTTTCTAATGATTTTTGCCCTCACATGAAATTTGTAACCTTATCATCTTTGCACATGGATGGATCGTGGATGCCATGGCCTATAACTCAGTAGAGCAAGTGCGCTAAAGACAAACTTTAACAGAAAAACTCTTTTTATTTGTTTATTTTGTAATGGGAAATTTTTACAAATTGAAAAAATGTCAAACTATTTACAGTAAATAGCAAAAAAAATACTAATAGACATCGATAGATTTCTATCGGCATCTATTAGTGATAGACTTTTATCATTTATAGACCCTGATAGACTTCTATCCGCGTCTGTTACAACTATCTAAAAATTTTGCTATGTTGGGTAAATAGTTTTCTTTATTTTTCTATTTTTAAAAATTTTCCTTTTATAATCATAATTTTTTCTTTTTGCTTTTAACATTTTAATGATACCACTAGAAGATTACAATTAGTTTTTTTTTTTTTTTTTTTTTTTTTTAAGAAATCAAAATTTACCTCCTCTAAACTTGACAATATATATCACTTTTTACTTTAAGTTTTCACTTTTAGAGAATTACACCATAAACTTAGATAAATTTTGCAATTTTTTATCTTTAATTAGAAAAATTGCTTCTATCTTTACCTTTTGATAAGTTCTATAATTTTTATCTTATGATAATATATATCTTTTGAAATATTATCTTATGATAATTAATTTTGAGAATTATTTTAAACAAATATTTTCAAATCCATTCAAAATATTAAAAACTGTCATAAGCATTTTTTTGTGTACATGTAAAGAATTAATAGGGTTGATTTGTGTTAAAATAAATTATGCATGAACATAAAATATGCACCTTCGACTAAAAAGATTGAAGTTTGAATCATCTTATTTCATGTTGACTTCAAACAAACAATTTTAAGAAGTAGTTTTTAAATGGTTATTGCTTTTATGCAAATTTTTATCTTATTGAAATAATTGATCCTTTTTAAGATCTTTGCTGCATTTTGTTGATATTAAAGAGTAGATTGCATAAGGGAAGCAATAAGGTTTGAGGCCTAATTTGATGAAATTTGAGAGATTATGGCTAAGAATTAAGATTGATACATTTTACTATATTTAGGGGAGAAATAAATTGCTTTTCCATTTTTAATCTTCACAAAAGTTCCCTTTTTGTTCTTTAATTTGAATTTGATAATATTAATCTCCGTCCGCACGCTGATTTGGGCGGCATTTGGACGCCATAATCACTTCAACGCTACCGTGTCGCGCACGTATTCCTCGGCGTCGTACCTCTCCGATCATTTTTACAACACCTCAATTTCTCGCCGGCAACCTGCCCAATAAATCTCCATCTTTTCGCGATAATTAGAGATAATTTGTTTATTTTCAATTTCGTTTTTTATTTTTAGTTTTTGAAAATTAAGCTTGTAAATACCCTCTCACTTCTAATGTAATGCTTTCTTATCTACTTTTTACCTATATTTTAAAAAACGAAACCAAATTTTGAAAAAATAAAAAACAGTTTTTGAAAAGTTGTTTTTGTTTTTTGAATTTGGAATTTGGCTGAAAACTCAACTTGTATTCAAGAAATATGCGAATCATTATAAGAAAATATGAGGAAATGGGCTTAGTTTTCAAAAACCAAAAACAAAAAATGAAATGGTTACCAAATGGGATTTATATTTTGTTTTTTAATTAATTCCTCTCAATTTCATACCATGTTTGGCAGTTTATTAAGTGCAGTTAAATTCTTTAGTCAAATTTCAAAACAAAAAATAATGTTTTAAAGACTACTCTTTTTTAGTTTTTAAAATGTGGCTTGATTTTTTTAGAATAATGGTAAAAAGCATATAATACATCAATTGACTTAATTTTTAAAGCCTGAAAATAAAAAATCAAATAGTTATCAAACTCGTTTAAAGGTTTACTTTATGGCTTAAATATATATTCCATTTTGTCTTGATTTTATGAAATTAAATGTTACCTCAATTCGTTGGAATTAGTTTTAATTTTGTTCCAATCATTTAAGCTTAATTTCAAATTAATTTTTTCTCTAGTCCTTAAAATAGATTGTCTTATGTCTACACATATATATTCTTTAGCTCTACGTCCTCATAAAGTAAACTAACATAATTAGCAAATAAATAATATCAGCTCGTTGCCAAAAGTGTCAATACGGTAACAATATAAGCAAGCTATGAGCACTGAACTGAAAATAAGTTCAATTCAAATTAAAAATATGCTCAAATTTTAGTGACCAAATAAGTAATTTAGGCTTTAAATTTTAAATTATCATTGTTCAAAACTCAAACTTACACCAACTGAATTTGGCCTAAGTTAGCTACTTTTTATTTTTTTTTTATTTAAAAATTTTGTTAACTATAGAAGAGTATTTTGAAATTTGAATTAGTTATTTATACTTGCATGTTGTTTTGTTTTATTGACTAATCTAATTTTATGAAACAATCTCACAACTTCAAAGATGTATAGTGTCTCTTAACATTGCAGTTTTAATAACAATGTCACTAGTTTAGATTAAAACACTACCTTGATCTCTGAATTGTGTGTTTTTTATTTGTATGTTTTATTTGTGTTAAAATGTCGAGTTTTTGGCAAAATATTAAAAGTACAATTGTCCCATATTGGTTAAATTGAAGAATGGGGATTCCAAGCCTATAAAAAGATTTTATGCCTCTAATTTCAAGATATCCCAGTTAGAAACATTTTAAGCTTAGTGTGTTAACTCAAATTAAATTCCCTCTATGTATTATCTAATTTGAGAGTGGAAAATAGTGTGAGTATGTAGTATAAAAGATTTGAGAGAGTGTTCTTGTAATTGGGATCGGGAGAGATAATTATTATGTGTGATTGTAACAATTTTACACATAGTGGATTTTTTATGGTATGTGGTTTTTTTTTATATTAATTTTTGTGTTTTCAATTTTACTGCTTTCTTTTAATTTTTCTATTTTTTTCTGTTTATTCATGCAGTAGAAGTGAGAGATTTTTTCCAACAAAAAAAATACTAAAACAATGTTAGATATAATTCAAATAAGGACCAATTTGTAATTTGCAAAGATTAAACTTGAGTATTTGAATTATTCATAAACATTTAACTGGAGTAGATGGTAAAGTATACACAAACAAACAGCGACATAACATAAACAGGTACAAACACTGTTGTTCTTTTTTTTTTTTTTTTCTTTCTTTTTTTTTTTAAAGAAAAAGGGAAAAAAAGAGTAGCAGCACGGTAATAGAAAACGATAGAAGAGTTATTTTAAGTATGAGAAGAAAAGAAGAATAGAATAGTGTGGATGTGACATAAAAAGTTATAGAAAATGATAGAGCTGTTGACTAATGACAGCCCCACGCGGTTATTTTAAAAAGGGAAAAAGAAAAATAAATAAATAAATAAATAAAAGCCAACCCCATAGAGTGACGTACGTCAGTGTTTGCTTTTTGAGTTTTTGTTATTTAATATTAAATTGGCCAAGAAAAACCAATTTTCATTAGTACAATATGATATTAGTAAAATTACAGAGAAAACGACATTAGACCTAAACTTTTGTTGAAATTTATGAATTTGTTAAAATTTTATTAAAAAGTTAACTTGTACATCCGTCAAATGTTATTTTTTGCGCCAAACTTTATTTGGTTGGAATCAAATAAATCACAGATAGTAAAAAAAATACTGATAGACATTGATAGACTTCTATCAACATCTATAATTGATAGATTTTTATCATTTTTATCATTTCTATCAATGATAGACTCTGATTGACTTCCATCAACGTCTATTACGAATATCTACAATTTTTTTTTTTTTTTTTTTAAATAGGTTCTCTTATTTTTCTATTTTTAAAAAAAAATTCTTTAAAAAAAATCCAATTAGTTACGATTTAGGATTGCTAATATATAATGATATAAAAGAAGAAAAATATATATATGGATTGGATGGACCTTTTAAGTTATGATGAAAATGACATCTACAATAAATATATAATGCTCGGTTGAAAAATGTACAAAAATAAATAAATAAATAATAAAATAAAATCGGTGGGCCTGTTTGTTTATGCATACAGTGGGCAATGTTTGAAAGGGCATTGGAATTTGTGAACAGTAAGAAATTCCGTTTACCGTGGGCTCAATTAATTAATTGGAATGGAATGACTTTAAAGCAGTGGGGGATAAATCGAATACCATTTTTCTTTGATTCTTCATCCTACAAAGCTTCACAAACTTCGGATTCATTCATTATTTTGTGAGGGAGTGAGGAAAAAAAAATTCCTAAAAACTAAATGGGATGGAGACGAATAATGCATTTTTTTTTCATTTTATTATGATTTTTTATTATATTATTTATTCTTATTTTATAAATGTTATATTTAATTTTCAATATTTATTATTTAATAGTCAAAATAATCAACATGTTTGAATTAATATAAAAAAAAATGAGATGTTTGAATTTTAATAAATTTAAATTATATATATAAATAATTTGATAGATAATTATTTCCTTCAACTTGAAAATTTTACCGCGAATTTACCGCGAATTGACGGAAGGAAGGAAATCATCCTCACCCCGACTCGTGGACATCTCTACTCCCTCTCTCATTCCTGCCTAAATGGATAATCTCTGTCCCCGCGGAGAAAGTGGACATCCCTAATTTTAATTTCTATATGGTTGCATTCAACTTAAATTCCACGATACGTTTATTAACAAATAATGAAAATCAATAAATGAAAAAGAATGTGATACCCGTTCTATTCTCATTGTTAGTGTTTATTAAAATGATGATTGAAAATAAAAACGTGGGACTTGTTCTCAAATTTGGGAATCTCATTCTGATTTAGGGCTTCGCCCAAAACGAATCACATTCTCATGCGACTTACATCTATTTTTTTTATATATAGTTTACAACATTTGACATTTCTCTCTCCTTTAAGGTTCTTAAAAAAATTATTATTTATTATTTATGTGTTTCTCTTGTTGTGCATAAATTTTTTCCATCATTTGAACCTCAAAAACTCCCTCTCGATTTTTCCTTTTTGTTTAGAATAGTTTTTTTTTTTTTTTTTTTTTTTTAAATTTTGGCCAAATTTAAATACTATATAACAATAACAATTTTCTTGGTTATATGTTTGTAAAACGAAGGTGGGAAAAAATAAATATAAGTGAAAACAACCCTATTGTTAGTTGATTAGCACAAAAATGGATTCCACCGATCACATGTAATTAAAAAATTTTAGAATACAAATATCTATATTCAATAGATGCATGAATTGAATCGAATCAATCAATTCACAAAAACTCAAAAATATATTACACCGACTTAATTTATAGAAATTCTAACGGCTCAAACCAATGCAAAGACAAACATTCCACACGAGAATCCATATCTCAAAAGACACCTAACTTTATTAGCAGTCACGGTGCTCTAATTCAAAGTGTCGATGTGCAATACTCAATATTTTTTTTAAAAAATATTTTTAATAAATGAAATAATTACGTCTGGTTAAATTAACTTATAATGGTAGATTTTGCTTTTCAACAAAAAAAAAAAAAAAAAGTAGTGATTTTTTTTCTTTCAAAAGTATTTACTTTCCCGCTTGATAACCATTTAATTTTTTAAAATGTCTATAAACATCTATTATACTTCTAAATTTATTGCTTTGTTATCTACTTTCTACTTATCTTCATTATAATTTAAAATATAAGCAAACAAGACTATGTAAACAACTCCAAAAGAAATATTATTTCTATTTTTTTTATTCCCTCTCGTTTAGTAGACACACTCTTCTAGTTATTTATTTTTGTTGTTAATGGGGCCATCTACAAAATGAAAATTGACTTAAGTTGTCGATTATAATTGTATAAAATATCTCTAAATTTGAAGTAAATAGTACAACATTTACATCAATTAAGTAATATTCATTTTTACATTAACTTTTTATACCACATACACCCTAATTACATCCAACAACTCTCTTAAACTATATTTATAATCTAATTAAGCTTCACTATTAAAATTAAATTTTAATTTCATAATTATTTTAGAAATTAATTAATAAACACAAATTAAAAAAGACAGAAAATCAATATTTAGTTAAAAATCAAAATTAAAGAGATCTTAAAACAAAATTAAAATCAAACTCAAATACTATAAATGTAACATTTCGAAATTTGTAGGGACCAAATAAAAATTAGATGAAACCCTAATCATAAAAAGGTGTTTTTTTTTAAAAAAATAAAATAAAATAATTATAAAAAATCAAAGAAGTATATATATATAAGCAAAGGTGAAAAGAACAAATGTCTAGAAAAGCGAATTTATCGCGAGATTGGGAAGAGAGAAGAGTGACAGGAGAGAAGTTGTGAGAAAAATATAATTAGGAAGAAATTTGTTACAGTTCCTTTGTTGTGGAAACGCAGGGCAGAGGCAGAACCAGGTTTTCTCTTATTCCGCTCTCGGAGTCAGAGATAGTTTCTCAAACACAAAGGCATATTCCACGATTCCCCACTCCCGATTTTCCAGAAATTCATTCCTTTCTCTCCTTCTTCCTCCGATTTCAATTCCCTTTTCCATTTCAACTTCTCTCAATCACCGCCGATTACCCACCCTTCATCGCAAACATGCATTCCAATCACTTGCTTCTCGAGGAGCCCATTCGCATGGCCTCCATCCTCGAGCCATCCAAGTCTGTAAGTTCCCTTACCCTTTTTCATCTACTTGATTCATTTTGGATCTATGATGCTTTTTTATTTGATTTTGAATATTATCTGCTATGTTTCGTTATCGGTTGTTTTCGTTTTGGGGGTTTTCATCGTTCTTATTTTGTTTGTTTTATTGATTTAACAATTTGTTTATTGATTATTGTTTCTCAGAGTTTCTTTCCTGCTATGACTAAGATCGTTGGGACTCTTGGTCCAAGGTCTCGATCTGTTGAGATAATCTCTGGTTGTCTCAAGGCTGGAATGTCGGGTATATATTTGTTTTTCTTGTTTTCTTCTTTTTGAATCTGCGTCTTTTCGCGTATATATTTTTTTTTTTTATAGTTTTTGTTCCTAATAGCTTTTATTTTTCGTGGTTATAGTTGCTCGTTTCGATTTTTCATGGGGTAACCCTGAATATCATCAGGAGACTTTGGAGAATTTGAAGGCGGCCGTGAAGAGTACCAAGAAGCTTTGCGCTGTATGTTTTAGTTATAGACGTTGTGATTGTCGTTTGAAGTTCTCAATATATGTAGACTCTCGTAGAAGGGGAACACTCCCTTGAAAAGCAATTTGGAAAAAGTAATTTGTGTCGTCTTACTGTTGTCGGATTATTTGTTTGGTTAAGTGGAGAAGTATGTGAATGTTTGTCCCATTATTCCCGTCGACGGTCATTCAGATGGAAGTGGATGAAGTTTTTAACTGAGTTGCTGTATTATATTTCCTGCTCAGTCATGGGAACTGGAAGTACTTTTTAAAGATTTTTTAGTGGTGGTACTTGGTACTTGTGCAGTCGGATCCAAGAATAAATCCTACGGATGAAATAATATTCTTGTCTATCCTGTTTAAATGCATTGTTTTCTACCTTCCAAGTGTTTCTATCATGTGCGATAAAGGAAAAGAACTAATGCGATGTCTTGGTACTTGTGCTCTTTTCAGGTTATGCTTGACACCGTGGGCCCTGAGTTGCAAGTAATAAACAAAACTGAGAAATCCATTTCACTTCAAGAAGATGCAATAGTTGTCCTTACACCCAATCAAGATCTTGAGGCGACTTCTGAGCTTTTGCCTATTAACTTTACAGGACTTTCAAAGGTATTAAACTTCCTACTGCTGTTATTTTCATGATGATTGTCTCGGTGGCAAAGTAATCCAACTTCAATTGATATTAGTGATTTTCATCCGAAAGTAATACTTTGTCTTTTGTAGGCTGTGAAGAAAGGAGACACCATTTTCGTGGGTCAATACCTTTTCACTGGAAGTGAATCAACTTCTGCATGGCTGGAGGTAAGGAAAACTTCTAAGCTGTTTCCAATTCTTCCAGATAGCACCCTAAAACTACAGCTCCTCCAGATAGTGGCTTTTATTTCAAGTGTGTGTGATTTGAATGTGCACTTTTTTGTCTGGATGGTTTCTAATCAGGAAAATATAGTCTACCACATAAATTCATAATGATGTTTATTGCAGACTTCCTTTAAATATCGTGTTGAAAAAATGAATTTTTTTCTTGACTGTGTTTTTTGCTGGGAACTTGATCAGGTTTCTGAAGTCAAAGGTGATGATGTTGTTTGTGTAATTAAGAACTCTGCCACATTGGCTGGATCACTGTTCACTTTGCATGGCTCTCAAATTCATATTAACCTTCCTACACTTTCTAATGAGGATAAGGAGGTGGGTGAGCTATTTTATTTGTTTATTGTCGTTATCCCTGTGGACTTTATTGTTTTCTAATTATTGGTACTTAAACTTGGCGTATTGTACTATTAATTTCAGGTTATATCAAGTTGGGGAGTGCAAAACAAAATTGATTTCCTTTCACTATCATATACTAGACATGCCGAAGATGTTCGACAAGTATAATATTCCTCTACATTTAGCTCTCTGTCTCTATCTCTCTCTGTCTAGATAATGTGAGTTAAATGGTTGGACTTTATTTTGTTATTCAGGCTCGTGAATTCCTTTCTAAGTTAGGTGACCTTAGCCAAACCCAAATCTTTGCCAAGATTGAAACTGTTGAGGTCAGTCATATTTAGCTTCCTCTTTTTTTTGTGTTTTTTTTTTTTTTTTTTGGGGGGGGGGGGGGGGGGGTGTGCCATAACAGTGCTGAGATTTGGACATTTGCATATTTCTGTGATCCTACTTTTAGGGATTAACCCATTTTGATGAGATTCTACAAGCAGCAGATGGTATTATTCTATCCCGTGGGAATTTGGGTATAGATCTCCCACCCGAGAAGGTTAGTTTCCTTCTGTACAATCTCAAAACACTCTACAACATTCTCGTCATAAATCCTTTTCACTTATTGATGATCTAGGTCCAAATTAGCTTAAGATATGCTTCTTTCTGATCACTTCTCCATATTATTGCAGGTGTTTTTATTTCAGAAAGCTGCCCTTTACAAGTGTAACATGGCTGGAAAGCCTGCCGTGGTTACTCGTGTTGTGGACAGTATGACCAACAATTTAAGGCCTACTCGTGCAGAAGCTACTGATGTTGCAAATGCAGTTCTTGATGGTAAGTCATACAATAATTAGGAAGAAGTATATTATGTATTTTTTTAATGATATTTATCCTTTTCCTGAAGTCGTTGGTTTATTGCAATGGCATGCTTAGCAGTCTGAGATATAGGTGCACCTTTGGAAATTTGGTCCTCAATTACTCTCTTTCTTCATCTTTCTTCCTATTTCCATTGACGTGAAATTTCTAATTACTTGTCAACATTTTCTTAAATCAAAGGATTTGACATCAATGTGAGCGGACAAATTTTCTATTTCCAAAATATTGTGGAAATGTCGATGAAGTGTTAAGACATATTAGAAATGTGGAGAGTATGTTAAACTAGGAACGTAAATACTAATATACCTTATTTGTAACCTAAGTAAGGGATGGCAATTTTATTTATGAATTCAAACTGCTTTAAAGAGTTTTTGTTATCTTTGTGATTCTTTTGAAATATCTGTTGACTTCAACAATTTCATTGAAGTTCCATAACATAAAAACTATTCTCACGGATACAGGAAGTGATGCGATTCTTCTGGGGGCTGAGACTTTGCGTGGACTGTATCCAGTAGAGACTATTTCTACCGTTGGTAGGATTTGTGCCGAGGTAAATACCCTCTGTTTATCCATGTTTATATGTAGCCGGCGTGCAATGAGGAACTTATTTTGTGAACTCAATCTTGCACCCAAATTTTAGGTCTTTGTAAACTTCAGTATTAAGCTATTTTAGTTTTTGTTGAAAGCCACATCCTCTTGTTTCCTCACCCATTTCCTATTGCTTTTCTTTTCCCATTTATTTACCAGAACCTATATCTTCAAGACGCTGCATTTATGGTTCCTAGTGATCAGTTTTTTTTACTGCCAATACTGTTCGTGTTAACTAAGTTCAAATTATCTAAATCTGATGACACTAATTCTAACTTTGGTTAGTAGTTATAATGGAATAAATTCGTGCTGCAATATTTAAATTTTGTCTGTTCTTTTTAAGGATTTTCTGACACATAATCTTGCTGGTTTTTGGGCTCTTTGATAATCTTGACCCTTGTACTAATTCAATTATTATTTGTACTTACATGTTGGCTTTATGTTGGGATCTGTTTCTCTTAAGGATTTGTGTTGTTTACTCAAATTACTTGCATCATTTTTTTTTTGTCTTATGTGGGTCGAATATATCCCATGCTCCTAAGACTAACTTTGATTATAAATTTGTTCATTGTCCCTGAGTATTTCATTTTCTAATTAATGATAATTTCTTTTGCCAATCACGAGATTTGAAACTGTCCTCTTTTATCATTAATTTTTTTAAAGTTAAAATTTTATCCTTATGGTTCGATGAAACCCTCATAAAAATTTATGAGAATTTTATCAAACCATGAGGACCAAATTTGCAATTTAACCTAATTTTTCTCATTGTGCCTCAGTCTTTTATTTTATAATTAACAATAGTTTTTTGCCAATCATGATATTTGAAACTATCATTTTTTTAACTATAAATTTCATCATAATTGGAGATCTGACACTTAATGGTGTTTGTTCTCTTTAGCTTTCACATTTTTATTCCCTACGATTTGGTTGTTATTTAAAATTTTTAGAAGAGAGATGCATGCCATTTTTTTACCACTCTCTGGTAGGCCTACTGGTTGATGTTAACCTTTTGAGCACACAAAGAGTCATTGTTATAAATTTGAAGGATTTGTGGATTTATCAGTCTAAAATTATGATTCTTTTTTCTGCTGAAGTGTTTATACTTTCCCCCTTGGGTGCTCTTGTTTTCCAATAAATGCAGTCTGAGAAGGTGTTCAATCAAGATTTATATTTCAAGAAGACTGTCAAATTTGTTGGGGAACCTATGACCCACTTGGAATCCATTGCTTCCTCAGCGGTACTGACTTCTTATTCTGGTTATTATTGTTCATATTATTTTCAGTGGGTTTAGACTTTAGTAATAATCTTTTTTATATTGTTATTGTTCTACTGTGGTTTTCATAGGTTTATTCTGTTTTTAGGTTAGGGCTGCCATTAAGGTGAAGGCTTCGGTTATTATTTGCTTCACTTCATCTGGAAGAGCTGCAAGGTATCAGAGCTTACGAATCCATTTTTGATCTCCAAATAAGCTGAAGTTTTCTTAAAATTTTTGCAGCCATTTTTTTCGGAGTTCTAAATTTGTTGTACAAATATGCAGATTAATTGCTAAATATAGGCCCACAATGCCAGTTATATCCGTTGTCATTCCTAGGCTGAAGACAAATCAGTTAAGGTGGAGCTTTACTGGAGCATTTGAGGTACGTCTTGTCTCAGTTTGAGTAGTTTTCTCTTCTGCTGTCATCTCGTTAAGTGCTTCATGCACAAATATTTTAACAAATCAGAGCTTACTAATCCATTTTTGACTCTTTTATGCATTTTACCTTAGTTCAAGCTACGAGTCAGTAGTCAGTGAAATTTTCAATGCTGCTTGCTATTGTGCCTCTTTTTCTTGTGCTTTTTTAAAAAATGATTATATAAATGCTAAAGAGGAATCAGTAGACACGATTGTGAACTTGTTGAGTATGTATTATAATTGGTATACTGTCTCAAATTCGTCCCAGCAAAGTTTATGTTCAAACACAATTAAACTAATTAAGATACTGTACGGCTATATAGTTTTTGCTCTCATTTCTTAGATTTTAGCTAGTGTATCTATTGTTTTATGTAGTTGTTGGATGCCATCCTTACTTTACGCATGTGTATGAGGGATTATATAATTTTCTTTCTTTCTTTTATGAGGTAGCTATGTATTACTGTGCAGTGTGCAATAAGAAGTTGTACATTCATATAGATCAAGCTAAATGTGTAACTAGATTAACTATCATCCTTTAGTATATGCACTTTGTGCCATTGATGTCAAACATTTTTCTTACCAAAACCACAATCTTTTGGATCTTTTTATCCACTTATATTGATAGTTTCTATTTTTGGTAATGTGTTCTTTGGTCTTGGGCTATTTCAGGCTAGGCAGTCATTGATAGTAAGAGGCCTCTTCCCTATGCTTGCTGATCCACGACATCCTGTAAGTTCTATTTTCCATTTTATTCTATATGGTTGATGAAGTGAATTATGATGCTTTTGTCTTATATCTGAATTCGCTGTCCCACTCGTGATCCTTTACTAAAGCCAGGCTGGTAAAAATAGATGCTTTAGCTTCAAAATTATGCATAAGGGTTTGGTTTTTGGTCTATACCTGTTTTGCTTTCGAACAAAATTAATTGTTCTACACAAACCTTGTATTTGGTTCTCTGAATTGAGTTACGTAGCTTGTTTGGTTGGCTGGGCTTTGTACTTGACACCAGAAAAGGAGCCTGTACGATGTACAACGGAGCAAAACCTCCAGAAAAGGTTTTAATTTACCAAGGAAAAGGCCCTTTGGTTGAGGATGAATGAGCCAGCTTCATTTATTCTGGGCTTGCATAAAAATAATCATATAGACACGAAAATGTTATCCCCCCCCCAAAAAAAAAACTCTTTTTTAAACTTGTATTGTGGAAATTTTCCCACACATGTATATTAATAATGGCACGGCTGTCTGTATCGACAGTAAAAAAAAAGACAATTGTCATTATGTTCTTTTTAAAATAAAATCTCAGCTATTAAATCATGTGACTTATGCTTTTCGATTGTATTCATGGCTTTGTAGGCGGAATCTACTAGCGCAACAAATGAGTCAGTTCTAAAGGTTGCTCTGGATCATGGCAAAGCATCTGGAGTAATTAAGTCCCACGACCGGGTTGTTGTTTGTCAGAAGGTTGGGGATGCATCTGTGGTCAAGATTATTGAGCTTGAAGATTGAAATAGCCTTTCCAGATAATTTTTTCCGCTAATTTTTGAAGTGACCGTTTTCCTGGTGCTGTCACCACCATGAGGTATAATTCAATTATATACAATGGTTTTGGAGATTGAGGAGATCTGATAAATGAGAAAATGTAAAATGACTCTCAAAAACATTATTGACTTTCCCAAATTTAGAAGCCATGGTGTTCGTGGCAAATCTTAATTTATTGAAGTTATTCTACCAATGGCCAAGTCATGATTTTTGGTTAGTTTCATTTCTATTTACTGTGGCATTAGAGTCCTATACAAGAGGATCTGTGGTTGCCATTTTTGATCATGCACTCGCATAATAATCATGAGATTCAGTTGGAGGTGAGTCTCTTTACTTGTTTGTTACAGCGATTTTAATTAGCCAAATACACTGAATTGTTCTTATTTTGTAGTTTTAATTTACATACTGCTATCGAAAAATTTTGTAGTTCTGTTTTGTATCATAATGTTTTCATCTATTCCTTTGTGATGAAACTAAGTCTTTCATGTTCATTTTCCTTTTGAGAAATTATGTTGGCATGGTGATGAATTCAAAATGACTTCAGGGATAACAAATATGTGATATCTAAAACTGTATTTGGATTGACTTTTCTACATGTTTAATTTTGAAGAAAAAAAAAGTCATTTTTTATGGTGTTTGCCAGCCACTCAAAGGTCCCGTTTAGGATAGAGTTTGTAGAAAGCTATTGTGGGAGAATATTTAATTGTTGAAGTTGTTTGGTCATTATTTATTAATTTCTGTAAATTCACTCTTCGATTTTCTCTTAGGTTCTAAATTGCGCTCATGCCAAACTAATTTCAAATTTGTCAATGTCATGTCTTTTCCTTTTCAGGTCGATTCTCTAATTCAACAAAATTTGGATTGATTCAATTTTTGTAATTTTTTTTTTGTTAAACTTTGATGAAATTTTTTCAATTTGAAGCATATAATTTATTAAAATAATTATATTGTAAATAATTTGTGATTATCCAAATTTAAAAATGATATTAAATATCAATATAACAATAATTGAAATAATGTCTACTTTGGCTATTATATCTAAATCACAACAAGTTGGGTTTAAAATTTAAATTTATCGAACATCTAAAGATATAACTGACAATGGTTATTAAGTTAAATAATGGCTAAATCATAAAAAATGTCCACTTGTGTCAAAAATACCTTTAAATTTTCAACAATGAATCTTAGTTATTATTATTATTATTATTTATTTATTTTTTTATTTTAATTATCAAGCTTAAAAAAAACATTTTTTATATTTGTTTTCCTCTTTCTTCTTCCCCCCTCTCCTCCTTCTATAATCTCCCTTCATTAAAATGGTCGATGTCGTCTTCTTCCTTTTTTTTTAATCCTATTGTTCTTTATCTTCCTCTTCCTTTTTTTCTCTCTTTTTCAAAATGAACCAAAGTTGAAGGTATAAAAATCAAAATGAACATTTTAAAATTACATTGACCAAAATAAATCAAAGTAAAAAAAAAAAAAAAAGCAGGATAAAAGTGATATCTAAGCTTGGATTTAGAAAAGAAGAAAAAGCAGCTATAACGGATGTTTGGACAAGCGTTACCTAATAATTAATATGCCTACCACATTAAACAAGCTCCACATGCAACCCAACTACCTCTCAGTGAGAAAGAGACATGTCTCCCATTTAAAGCAATGATTAAGGGACCATAAAATATAGGTTGAAGACTATATGTCAAAGTGATAGTTCAACGGTAATCTATATCTGCTCCATTCTTCAATATATTATCTCCACAATTATTATACCAAGAAAAATAAAAGATCGAAGACTATATGAAACTGAAATTAAATAAATGAGGTATGCAAAGATAAAAAGTGTAATTCAAGCTCTATTTGGTAACTATTTGATTTTTGGTTTTTAGTTTTTGAAAATTAAACCTATTAACACTCCTTCCACCTCTAAAATTTTTGCTTTGTCGTCTATTTTTTACCATTGGTTTAGAAAACTAAGCTATGAAAAGTAAATAAATAAAGATTTTAGTTTTTAATTTTAGAATTTGGCTAAGAACTCAACTTTTACTTAAGAAAAATGTAAGTCATTGTAAAAAATTGAGAATAAGTAGACTTAATTTTTAAAAATAAAAATAAAATGTTTACCAAACGAGATCTTATATGTTGAGAAAAGTCTCTCACTAGTCACTACTACTACATGAATAAGCAAAAAAAATAACAAATAAATTAAAAGAAGATAATAAAATTGGAAACACAAGAATTAACATGAAAAACTCTAAATCGGAGGAAAAACTATGAACCAAAAAGAGTTTCACAATGTGCATTTATTACAATCACACAGTAGTCTCTCTCATGACTTCAATTACAAAGATAACACTCTCTCAAACACATTTGTACCACTCACAACCTTTTCTTCCATCTCAAACTAAAAAATACAAAAAGAAATTTAACTAGATCATCACACTTAATTTTAAAGGGTTTCTAATTAGAATGATTTGAAATCAAAGATATATGTTCCTTTAAGTGCATCAATTTCTTGAATTTTTCTAATTCGTCAGAAAACTCAAACGTTATATTCTTGTTTGTACTTTTTTGGCTTTATTATCAATAACAACAATAATGGTTATAATTTGTAAATGCAATACCCATTTCTGATTTCACTGCCATATGATGATTTTTGCCTTTTGGCCTTGGAGGACGCCAGCCAAAAAGTGCCGTTCCGTTCTGTGTGTAATGGAATTTTTGTCGCTATCCAAAACGCACCGTACGGTACGGGATGGATGTGGCGCCAGTTATGTCACGTGATTCACGCCCTCCTCCTTCTCACTTTTTTGTTTCTAAAATAAAATTATTTTTTCAAATAATTACGGTGATGCAGATAAACAAACCATTATATGCTAGAGAGGATTGCCGTAAAAGAAAAATTATATTCCTACCTATACAAATTTCATTATTGAAGTACATGTGTTATATGCTGATCACTTTAATTTTACATATTTTTTTAATACAATAATAAATAAGTTGAAAAATAATAGGTTAATCATTGTGGAGTTGTATTCACTTTGATATTTTTATATAGTTTTATTATGGAAGAATATACCACTAGAATTTAAAGTCAGTTGAATTTTTTTAATTGAATGGGTATATGATTTTGGTCCATTTTCATTTTCCAAAGAAACTGTTGGCAATTAAATTTCCAAGGTCCATTCACCACCTTCCTCTTTTTAATATGCTTTTGTGACGTGTTCATATATATGGAAAAAAAGAAAAAGAAAACTTTTTTTTCCATACTTTTTTTCCCTAGGCAGTTTGCAGCAGCAAACCAATGGGCTCCAATAGAAAATAGGAGGAAGTAATATGGCCAAAGTAATTGATGGGTAATGGAATAAGAGGTTCAAAACTGGTTTTCTTAAAGAAAAAAGTTCATTAATTCTCCGACTAAGTTACATCTTATAGTTTTTTTTTTTTAAAAAAAAAGGTTACATCTTAATCCTATGTTTTTTACTTATATAAAAAAAAAACATAATTCATCTTTCAAATATTACAATTCAAATAAAAAAGTTAATATATTTTTTAATGTGCTTATATATAGAAAAATTATTATAAATAAAAAAAATCAAACTATTTACAAATATATAAAAATTTTACCGTCTATCTGTCATAGAGAGTGAAATTTTTCTATACTTGTAAATATTTTAGTTTATTTTTCTATATTTAAAAACAACTTTCTATATATATATATATATATATAGGCTAATATCTTTTACATTCTAATGAAAACAATTCAACTATTTTAAGGACTAGTGATATCATATTCAAAATGTGTATATACCAATAAAAGAATCATCTTTTTAACTAAATATTTTAATTCATTTCTAAAATAAAAATTAAATAGTTATGAGCAAATTTTAGTTTATTATAATATATGGAGGTGGTGAATTTTAGTTTATATTATAATTAGAAGGTAGATGTTTGTATAAATAATAAGAATTGAAAGTATAATGTAAAAAAAAAAAAAATCAATTTTGAGTATATGCAACTGATTTATCCTTAAAATATTCAATCAAAATATCATATGCTCAAATCTTCGTTGAACCTCCATGGCACGTAAAAAAAAAAAAAAATTGAATGACAAGTTTTTTTAATTCAACAATTTATCGTGGGTCTTACGCTACGTCAATCACATGGATAATATGTCATATTTTTTTTTATTTATTTTTAATTTGAAAAGGAAAAAAGAGAAGAGAAAATAAAGAAAATGGTCAAACAGAAACTATAATTTGATTGATATGTATAGCGCATGAAAAGACAGAAGAAGTCATCAGTTTTGGGAAGTGGAAGAGTGGAATGTATTGATCTTCCTCTGGTTTTGCTTCTCTTTCTCCTGTTCCAGAACCTGGTTTTGCTCTTCTTACTCAACCCAAACGATCTTCAAATTCTAACCATTCTCCTCTCCTCTTTCCAATTGAACCCCCATTTCCAGTTTCCGCCAAAATGCATTCCAATCACTTGCTTCTCGAGGAGCCCATTCGGATGGCTTCCATTTTGGAGCCTTCCAAGGCTGTAAGTCTTGCTTTCTTCCACTCTTTTTGCCCTCAATTTCTCTTTTCTTCTTCCCAGATTTCAACACTTACTACTATTTTGATTTCACTTCCATCTTTGAAGTAATTACTGCATTTCATTACAACTACATAGATTGCATTTTTCTAGTATTTGACGCGCCTTCATGTTTTAACTGTTTTTCTTTTTGTTCTGTTGTTTCCTCTTCTCTTCCAGAGCTTCTTTCCTACAATGACAAAAATTGTTGGTACTCTGGGTCCTAAGTCTCGATCTGTCGAAGTTATTTCTGCGTGTTTGAGGGCTGGAATGTCGGGTATGGTTGATTTCTTTAGCAACTTTTCTTTTCCCTAGTGGGTAATGCGTTTGAGTTATTTAGTAGGGGAAAATGCAAATTGGTTGTTTTAATTTGACATGAACTTTTTTGTTCTGTTCTTTCTTTGGTGGCAGTTGCTCGGTTCGACTTTTCATGGGGTGATCCGGATTACCATCAAGAGACTTTGGAAAATTTGAAGACGGCTGTTAAAAGCACCAAGAAACTTTGCGCTGTATGTTAGTTTTTAATATGTTTGGGTGTATATTTTATCATTTGAACTTTCCTAGTTTTTAATATGTTTGGGTGTATATTTTATCTTTTGAACTTTCCTAGCATTCTTATTGTAACTTAAACAAATCGTTATTCTTTGGTGCGTGAGAAAATGTGGCCAAAGAATAAGTAAGATAATTCTTCTGCTTTTTTCAGGTTATGCTGGATACAGCGGGTCCTGAGGTGCTGGTTGTAAATAGAAGTGAGAAATCTATCTCTCTTCAGGAAGATGGGTTTGTTGTTTTGACGCCCAATCAAGAACTAGAGGCATCTTCGGAGCTGCTGCCTATAAATTATGATGGACTTTCAAAGGTTGGGAAATACTACTGAACTTCCTACTACTTAATCGCACATTTCAGATTAGGCCAAATCCATAGCCAAACAAGAAAAATTCATACCTAAAGTCGAGAGAAAACTTTCTAAGAACCAAAATTCTATTTCAAATTGATATTCAAAAGGCCCCCTTATATTGCTAGAAGTGGCTATTTGTAGCCTTACAAGAAAATAAAACCAATAACTAATTGAATCCAAACTATTAATTAATCTAAAATTTTCAACTAAACTAATGTTAACTAACTATACTAATTATCTAACTACTTGTCTACATCATGTCTGTTGCATGATAAAATTTATTCTCGATAAAGTAACCAAGCTGACATCAAGTTCCCTTTATATATTAAGGGGCTTCAATTTGACGCTTATTGAAAAATGAATTTCTAATAAGAAATCATCGTGTAAAGATGAGAGTTCATTTCATTGATGCACAAGATCCAGATTCTTGATTGCGTCGTACGGTGACAAATATATACTTTTCGAAACATTTGACTGAGACAATATGAGTTTTTCATTAAAAATTGGTGAGAGGTTGAAATTTTAATATCCTTTAATCTATGCAAATAAAATATTTTGCAAAGTCAAACTTTATAGAATATAGGTGTTTTTCCTCACTGCATTGATTATACATATACAGTAATCTGCTTCATAATACTAAGCTTGAAATTGCCCTATACAGGTCGTTAAGAAAGGAGATACCCTTTTTCTTGGTCAGTATCTCTTCACTGGAAGTGAAACAACTTCTGTCTGGTTGGAGGTAATAGAGCATATTGTTAGTGATTGTCAATGTTTTTTTCACCATAAGGAATCATGGTAAATGATGTTATACTGAATTATGTCTATTGGGGATTTATCAGGTTTCCGAAGTGAAAGGAGATGATGTTGTTTGTGTGGTAAAGAACTCTGCCACGTTGGTTGGTACAATGTACACTTTGCATGCTGCTGAAATTCACATTGATCTTCCAACACTTACTGACAAAGATAAAGAGGTTAATTCTTTGATTCCCTGTTTGTCATGCCCCTAGGTTCTGACTGCTTCCAATTAGTTTCTATAACCATATGATTGGAAGCTGATAGTTTTTTGCTGTTGATTGGTGATTTTAGATTATAGCTACGTGGGGAGTAAAAAACAAGATTGACTTCCTCTCTCTGTCACATGCTAGACACGCGGAAGATGTTCGACAAGTATTATTTCCTTGCATTGAGTCTCCACTTTAAACAAACGATTGACTATGGGTGATTTGATTACGTTGATTATTACAATAGAGAATAATAGATTATTAAATCAAATTTTTATGCAGGCTCGACAATTTCTTTCTAAGCTAGGCGACCTTAACCAAACTCAAATATTTGCAAAGATTGAAAGTGTAGAGGTAAGTCAGTGTTAGCTCACTTTTGACTCATATTCTTTAGTAGTAAGATTGTTTTGTTAATATATCAACGTACCGTGGTGGTAATTTAAATGCATGCATACCTTTTTTGTTCCCTCCTAGGGTTTAACCCATTTTGACGATATACTACAAGAAGCAGATGGTATTATTCTTGCTCGTGGCAATTTGGGGTTAGATCTCCCACCTGAGAAGGTTAGTTTCTATGCGTTTGTCCAATGCAATGTTTTATTTTGAACCGTGTTAAAATGAAACAGTATGCTTATTCTCGTGCTTTGCTATCTTGTAGGCAGTGTAGTCTCTCCCTCCCCTCCTCTCTCTCTCTTTTTTTTTTTTGGGGGGGGGGGGGGGGGGGGTATTAAGGAACATTAGATTTGTATCCTTCTTTCTTTGCAAGAACTAAGAAGAGGGTAATAAAACAAACACCCCTAGTGATGTTTTGTCCTTGTTGAGGTTTCATGTTTCTTTTTAGGTTTTGATCTCAAAGACTTTTTGTAATTATTTTCTAGGCAACATTCTACTTAGTTGGATTCCTTTCTTGTATTGAAGTTTTTATGGGCTTGGCTTTTTGTATGTCCTTATATTTTTTCAATTTTTTCTCAATAAAAGTAGTTTTTGTATTTAAAAAAGAATTAAAACAACTAACCCAATTGTTATTCTTGGGGGACACTCCATAGTCATAGACGAAGGAAGTCCAAAATAGAGGACTTAAGACAAACTTTTATCCTATATTCTGTATATAGAAGGTTCTTGTAACACCCCAGGTTTAGGAGGGAAACATGAATGAACTGAAATCACATCCGAATGAAAGGGATCCTGAGAACATGAAAGTATAGTTAAAAAAGCCTTAAAAGAATTGAAAGTTACTATGTATACCAATAAGGTGCACCATCCTTTTCGGTGGCTCAATCATAGGAACTCCAAAGTTAAGTTAGCTTAGCTTGGAGCAATTCTATGTTGAAGCATGTGAGTGAGGACAAAGCATGTTGAAAGGGTCTGTGTTGGTTTGTGGGGACAACTTTCACTCTAAGAAGCATTCAAGACAAACAAGTATGACGTGGCCAGGTCGCAGGGGAATGCCGGGGCCATCAGTTGTCAAATCTGGATTCCAAATCTTGGGCTTGGGGCGTTACAGATGGTATCAGAGCGGAACCTCTCCCAGTAAGATGTGGTTTGGGAACAAACCAAGTAGAAGCTGATGGGCATGTAACGCACCAAGTTTAGGAGGGGGATATGAATGAACTGAAATCACATTCGAATGAGAGGGATCCTGAGGACATGAAAATATGGTTAAGAAAGGCTTAAAAGAATTGAAACTTACTACCTATACCAACAAGGGGTACCTTCCTTTTCGGTAGCTCAATCATAAGAACTCCAAAGTTAAGCGTGCTTAGCTTGGTGCTAAGAAGCATTTAAGACAAGCAAGTATGATGTAGTCAGGTCGTAGGGTAAGACTGGGGCCATCAGGTGTCGAATTTGGATCCTAATCCTGGGCTTGGGGCGTCACAGTTCTACCCCTTAAAATAACCTTAAAAGCCTCACATTCTTCTAAAGGGTTTTAAGACCATTGAGCCAAATGACTTTTGCATCGGACAACCAAGAAAACTTTCACGTTCTAAAAAACAATTTTGGTCTTGTGGAAAATCTACTCAATTTAGTCCACAACTTTTGTTTTGGTTTTCTTGCTTTGGATTTTTCTCTAGGTTGGCTTCTCCATCAAAATATTGGTGAGCTACCTTTCATTTTCCTTGGCAAACAACCTAGAAGAAGGTTGCGATAGAGAAGGATTTTCTTTTCATTTAGAGATGGAAATTGCACTAGTTAGAAGGATTTCCTCTAGCCTCTAGGCTTCTCATTTAGATTAATGACAATAATGGCTCTATATTGGCGCCTATAGATCTACCTCCTCCAAGACTAAAACCTTTTGCATTTAGAATAGCATACAAAAAATCCTAGTTTAGTTTGTTATTAGCATTTTCCACGTCCAAATTAAACACCACTCTTCTTCTCCCTTCTTTTCTATCCTCCTTGAGTCCACAGGCTCACTTGCAATAAGAAACTAAGAGAGGCCTAGAAGAGGTGGATCTATAGGCGCCATTCAAGTGCCATTTAGAATGGTATCCACAAAATCCTAGTCTAGTTTGTTATTAGCTAGTTTGAATTTGATGGTCCATTGAGAGGCAAGTTTATAACTTTATACACTCTATGGTTCAAGGGATATTTAATATCTTTCTAGGCTCAGTGATCATTAATACTTATCACTCATTGGTAGTGCTATTATTGGCCAACCATGGTTAACCATCGCAAATGTGTTTGCTAGATTGATTAGTTCTGTTTTCTACATTGTTACAGGTGTTCTTGTTTCAGAAAACTGCCCTTTATAGATGTAATATGGCTGGAAAGCCTGCTGTTTTAACTCGTGTGGTAGACAGCATGACTAACAACTTGAGACCTACACGTGCAGAAGCTACTGATGTTGCCAATGCTGTACTTGATGGTGCGTTATTCAATCTTTAAATCTCTGTTGCTTAAAAACTGAAGATATAGAGGATTTTCTAAGTCATGGTTAATAATAGCCGATGCTGAAGATATGGTTGCGCTTTTTGAATTTATCTATTTTATGTTCAATTGTATCATTATATTTAGTATAAATCATGGCTCTTAGTTTCTTTCTTTCTGGGGGTAAGATCGTTAATATTATTATGTCTTTTATAACCTTCGTTCTCATGTGTGCAGGAAGTGATGCAATTCTTCTTGGGGCTGAGACATTGCGTGGATTATATCCAGTAGAAACCGTTTCAACTGTTAGTAGAATATGCGCTGAGGTAATCTCTGTGTGGATGAGAAAGAGACAAAGTTTTTAAACCTAAGCTTTATGTAACATAAGGTGTTTTCGTTCCTTCGTTCATACATTCTTCATTAATGAATTAATGTAATCACAACTTCCATTTGGAGATGAACGAAGATTTAAGGTGAGGTCACAAGTGCACTAAAAGGACTAGAAGGACCCATTCAAGGGAAATAGAAGAAAAACCATACATGAAAAAAACACGTGTATGTAACATAAGTGCTGCATTATTTTGTTCTCTCTTGATTCTCTTCGGGTAATTTTCTCCTCAACAAAAAGAACTAAAACTTTTCTTTGTTACTATTTAATGTAAAAAGAGAAGGGCATACAGTCTAAAATTCCGTGCATTAAGGGTTTCACGAGTTAGAAAAAAGTTCACCTAATTGAAGATGGAAGCTTGACGACAGAGGCCAGAGTTTCTCCCCATCCCCTTTCTTAATATAAAAGCTCTTGCATTTCTCTCTAACCATATTTGTCACATTACGACCTTGATTCTTTTAACAAAGAAAATATAAAATTTTTCATTAATCAAATGAAAATATTACAAAGGAACTAGGGAAGTTACAAAGAACTTTCACTCAAAGAATACAAACATCCCGACCATAAAAACAAATAATTACAGTAAAATCTCAACACTTAACCAAATGATAAATTATAAACCATAAGCCACTCAACCAAATGCTACATGCCCAGCCTACTGATCAATCATTCACATACCCCGGGTGGTATGGTAACAACAAAAGCTGAAGTAGAGCACTTTACATTGTGATCAGCTTTCACTGTTTAGCTTATCTTTGCCTTTCTGACTGATCTATGGCTGCATTCTAAATGGTCAGCAGTGCATCGATTTAAACCCTAATTCACTCTCAACCCTTGAAAAAGCTTTTCCCAAAACATTCTTTGCTAAACTGAAAATGAAAGAATAAGAACATAATTATTTCCAGTTTGAGCCTTCTGGCAAGGCTCTAATCGTGTTTCTGATATGGATCTTTGCTTCTAATATCTTTTTAACTGTTCTCAGCAATCAGATATTTGGTGATTAACTGATGATAGCTTGCAGTTAAAATTAATTGTTTTCATATTGTGAAGTTGGAACATGCATAAAACTCTATTTGTTTTCCTTTCTTTTTGAACAATGCAGTCAGAGAAGGTTTTCAATCAAGATTTGTATTTCAAGAAGGCAGTCAAACATATCGGGGAGCCAATGTCACACTTGGAATCTATTGCCTCCTCAGCGGTGTTACTTCCTATTCCTGCTTTAATTTTTCATTACAATTTTCTGTTATATTCTCTCTCTCTCTCTCTTCGGTTCAATTTCTGCTACATTTTAAAAGTGGGTTTCTTAGTCGATAGTTTGACCTTTTTGTTTAGGTTAGGGCAGCCATTAAAGTGAAGGCTTCCGTGATTATATGCTTTACTTCATCTGGAAGGGCCGCTAGGTGTGTTCGTGTACAGATGCTTGTAAATCTGATATTGTTGAATTCAATAATCATGTTATTTACTTTCCAACTTTGATCTAATACCATAATTTTTTGAGTTATACGTAGAAAGAAAAACCTACCACTAATTTGGAGTTTCAAACATTTTGACTTAATGTGCAGGTTAATTGCAAAGTATAGGCCAACAATGCCCGTTATATCTGTTGTCATTCCAAGACTGAAGACAGATCAATTAAGGTGGAGTCTGAGTGGGGCATTTGAGGTATGCATATCATTTTGGTACTGTTACTCTCTTTTAAGAAGGTATTTTGCATGCAAGGAGAGTACTACTGAGAAATACGTTTTTGTTATTGTTACTCTCTTTTAAGAACATAATCATTTTGGTTCTAAACTTCTCATCCAAATTTTTTTGTTCTAAACAAAGTAATTAATAAATAAGCAAGCACTCTATAGGTAAAATAAATGCTGCTTTTGTTATTACTAAATAACGTTCCTATCTTACCTCTACGTTTGTACCTAAATTCTTATCAGTCCAGCATTCTTAATGTTTTTCTAGAACCAACCTTCCCTCTTAAGTATTTTCTCTCGTTCTTATCATGATCAATTTATGTACAAATTGTTACTTGTGCTCTGTGTTGGCCTTATTATTATTTTTAAACGTTATCTGTTATCTTTCAAGTGTTAGGTGGATTTCTTATGCCTGTATCTCGGTCTTCCAAATTCTAACTACAATTTTTTTTTAGGGAAAAATTCAATTTTGACTTGTAAACTTAGGTGGGTGTGTCAATTTAACCTTAAACTCTCTAAACTTGAATAAGTATTGCCAATTGCCATTAATACTTCCTCAAAACAAAATTTACAAATGTCTCGCGAGCTAATTAATAAATCATAAAATTATTTAAAATCATGTCGAAAAAATGCCAAATCCAATCACGAAAATGCTTGAACTTAATCAAAATCAAGCATATTAAAAAAAAAAATCGATACCTACAAAAACAGTTTCATTCAACTAGAAGGACGGGAACAGCCATATGTAGTTATAAATCTTTACAAAAGTAGAAACTTTACTAATTGAGAATATTAATTGCACAACTTTTTAAGTATAGAGTTTAACTGCAACACCTATTTAAGTTCAGAGATTAAGTGGATGAAATTGAAAGTTGTAAGGTTAAAATTGGTTCAATTGCCCAAATTTAGGGGGTATATGAACTTTTCTCCCTTTTTTTAAAAAAAATTATTATTATTATTATTTAATTATTTTAAACTATGCAACTATGTGCTCTACCATGTTGAAGGGACTCTTAGTGATAGTGATTATGACTTTTTAATTATTATTAAACAATTGCTGAAAGCAGAAACTGATTCTTCAATTTCAGGCTCGACAATCACTAATTATCAGAGGTCTTTTCCCTGTGCTTGCTGATCCTCAACACCTAGTATGTTCTACTCATTCTGTACAATTGGTGAAGGATATAGATTGCTTTATTATATCTAATTTAATGATTTCAGGTTGATTAAATTACGTGGCTGATTTCAAAGTTGAGGAACCTCTTTCTTGATGGTTTATGGGGTCACATGTTTTCTTCTCTTTACTTAGTTGTATTTGGGGCAGATATATGTCTAGATGTGATTTACTATTCAGGGTTTTGAACGTGTTTTTTTCTATAAGAAACCTGGAAATATATATGGAGAAAGAGACAAAAGGACAACCTAGGGGCAGGGAAAGAGATAAGCCCCTCCAAAATGAACTAATCACAAGAAAACCATCCAATCTAGAAGAATTGTTGTGAGGGAATAATTACAAATAAATTTGCTGCTTCTATAACACCACCAAGAAGTAGGGAGCTGTAAATTACTACAAAGTTATCTTCAAAATCTTGAAATTTCTCTCCCACCGACAGCCCCACCATAGTGCACGGACTGCCATAACAATTTGGCTAGGCTTTTAAATTATCCCCCATTAAGAACCTCCAGCCAATCATCGAAGGAGAAACATCAGGGAGCGCCAACAACTTCAGGAGAAAAGCCTAGCTTTTCAAAGAAAACTGAGTGTGAGAAAATATGATCCAAAGATTCTTCATTGTTGAAACACAGGCAGCACAATGACGGAAACATTGCCCACCCTCTGCATTTTTTCTGCATTCTACCGCGAGTATTAATGTCTCTATGAGCAACTAAGGGCCGAATAAAACTTTCACCTTTCTAGGAATATTGAATTTTCAAATAGATTTGATAAGGGGAGTCTTCAAAGAGGGCCTAGATTCTGTGAAGACTGAAAAGGCAGAATTGGAGGTGAATTTACTCAAGGGGTCAAGAGTCCACAGCATTTTGTCTTTTCCTGATCTAAGCTGCACCAAGTTTATTTTATTAACGAGGCCCAACCAGCTATTGACTTTTGTTTCGAAAAACCTTCTTCTAAAACCCAAGTTTAATTCTCATTCCAGCAATCTGCAATGGTTGCATTGCTTTTGATGGTAATACAAAAGTGATTAGGGAAGGCATGTTCTAAAGTATTGTCTCCCACCCATCTATCTTTCCAGAATTGATTCTTTCCCCTTGACATTGAAAATCAAAAGTTTAAGGAAGAAGGACGCATTCTTGGTCACATTGGATGAAGGTCTTCCAACGCCCTGCTTATTGGTTTAAAGCAGTCCACCCAAAAGATTCAACCCCATATATACTAGAAATCACCTTCCAGGGAGCCTCATCTTCTTGTTTCCCTCCTATGGGCCATTTTGTTTAGAACTGATTGGGCTAGTGTCAGCTTTGCCTCCTTTGAGAGGAGGCATTTCCAATTTGTGTCTACCATGGGTTCCCATCCCCCATAAGAAATGGCCTGATGATTTCCACCCAAGGGAAAGCCAAGGTAAATAATCGAAAGTTTATCTGCTGTACACCCAAGGCTGGCAGCGAGGGCTTCAGTTAATCAGGCTAACATATACCAATGAGAGGTTTTGGTTAAATTCAAGTCTGTCTACCTGGAGCATTGAAGTAAAAGGGAGATAACCAAAAGGGAGATAACCAACCACCAATTGTGGAGAGTCATCTAAATTCGCGCAGAAAGTAACTGTATTGTCAACACATTGGAGACGAGTAATAACATTTTGCTCATCCACCGTGAAGCCTTTTAGGATGTTTCTCTCATTGCAAAAGTGGACTAGCCTGCTCAAGGTGTCTCCCATGAGTGTACAAAGAAAAGGGGAGAAGGAGTCCCCGTCTTAACCCCTTTTGGCTAAGATTTTGCTTGGTTTTTTTATTCACAATTATAGAAAAGTTTGCTGAAGAAATGCACCCCCAAATCCATATCCTTTGATGCCAGCCAAAGTCTTGCGTCTAGAAAATATCAATCCACTTTTTCATAGGCTTTCTCATATTCGAGCTTTCGCAACAAACACTTTCTTCCTCAATTGCCTTAGAAGCAACGGAATGGCATCTATTATTGTATACACAAAGGCCAGTTTTTGTACATGTTATTCTGCCATTTTTTTGTCCCTGCACTGCAAGCCGTCGTTAGCTGATATTGTATTTATTATTATTATTATTATTATTACATTTTTTTGCTGAGGATGTGGCAGAATTACCATTTATGATAAGTTTCACGTTCATTTTATTGTATACTGTTTTCTTAACAAAAGAGTGAAACAGTGTTGAACTTCTTGGATAACAATTTGATCAGATGATCGTACTATTGTATTAATAAATTGAATATTTTTCTTGCTTAATTTCTAGGCGGACTCTAACAATGCAACGAATGAGTCTGTTCTGAAGGCTGCTCTAGATCATGGAAAGTTAGCAGGAATCATTAAGGCACATGATCGTGTAGTGGTTTGCCAGAAAGTTGGGGATGCATCAGTAGTAAAGATCATCGAGCTTGAAGATTAAAATGCATCTTCACCTCTTGAGCTCTGGGACCACCGTCCCACCTCCCCTCAAAATTTTTGAAGAGCTTCTGGTCCTCCAGTTGCTGTCATCACCTATTACATGTATACAAATATGGAGTTTGGAGAATTAATTGTTGCCTGGTGAGTTATTATATATGTAAAATGACTCTTGATGGATCATTTTTGTCTTCTTAAAAGCCATATGATAATTATACAAAAACCTCCATGGATGATTGAAGTTATTCAACAGACTACTTGATCATCATTGATTTCTTGAGTGAGATTTTAGAGTTTCCATATTGATTATGTCTCAAATTCCATCTGAATTGGTGAGGTAGTAGTTATTAGACCCTAATAAGTATGGTACTTTAATGATGCATTTTACATTCCCTACTTCTACTCTAGTTTGTTTATCATCTTTGTTGGAATGCCTTGAATATGATATCTGGCGTTGACTAGTCAGCGATTTGGGGTCTAGGGACAACACTTCTTGGTGGGGGTTTGGGGGCAACACCTCAAAACCGATGTTGTATTCGTATTTATGTTATTTGTGCTATTTACAATTTTGGCCCTAGAGTTTAGAAGTGTGGTGCTATATAAACTCTCTAACCCTAGAGGCTCATCTTGATTTATAATCTAATTTATTCTCTTTAATAATAAAATTGTTCTCTCCCTTTATTTGTGGACGTAGCTAACACACTATAAGTGAATTACGTAAATCTCTGTGTCCATTTTCTACCGTTTACGTTTTTATGCTCATCTTTATTTATCGCTTTCATAACAATCTTGGTGCTTGATCGATGCTCGACATACAACACGCGTCGATAGAATCATCATTTTAAGAAAGTCCATAAATTTCCCTTTGCTCTTTTGGGTTCCAATGAAGACATGTGATGACACATTAGGGAGAAAAAAAGTTGGTGAAGTAGGAGTAGCCATGTAGAGTGGTGGAGTGGTGGACCAGGTAAGAGATGTTGGTGCTGGTATTTGCTTTGTGGAGTTGGAGATTTGGTCCACCTATGGCGCCGCCTGCGCACAGGACACCCCACACTGGTTCTGTTCTGGGTGAACTAATCTCAATCTCTCTTCATTTTTCTAAATTATCTGCACCATTCAGTATTCAATTCAATTTTCGGCTCATTTTTCTTCTTCTTCTTTGCTTTGAGTTTTAACTTGCTTTACATATGGTCTTCTGGATTACAGGTTCTCTGTTCTTCATAAATGGACCACTCTCACACTCTATTCTTACTCCTAATGCAACTCTCTTTTCTAAGCAGAATTTCTTTTTTACTCAACCACGTTTTGGTTGGTCATCCTACTGTTCTTTTAGCAATATACGTTTTGTTTTAGTTCCTAATGTTTGGTTGATTGTTTTAAAAAGTTTCGAATGAATCCTTTTATGTATCAATTTTTTTTTTCGTTTAGTTATTAATTGGGGATAAACTTGATGTAGAGTACTTGGTGAATTGGTGAAAATTTAAAGGAAGAAATTGTCACTTAAGAGAGAGACTGGAAATTTTTACCAATTTCTTAGAAATTTAGAGGAGAAATTATAAACTTTTCTTTGATGACTATTTTTCTTCTAAACTTGTGTCAATTCACTAATTTTAATATTTATCTATGGTTAGGGACTGAATTGAAATTTGTTAAAATATAAGGGACTTTACTAAATATGTTAAATTGAAACTTTTAATTAACAGAGACTACATCGAAAAGAAGAAAAAAAAACTCAAAAATAGAGGGAAAATTATTTTAAATAATAAAATTATTGAAAATATTTACAAATATAGTAAAATTTCACTGTTTATCTGCAATAGACCGCGATAGACTAATATCTGTATTGTGATAGACTACAGATAGATATAGATAATAGTCTATCGTTGGCTATCACAGATAGACAGTGAAATTTTGCTATATTTATAAATATTTTAGTTCATTTTCCTATATTTGAAAACCGTCCAAAATAGAAACTACAACATATACTTAGCTTAAAAGAGAACTTTTTGGTAAAAAAAAAAAAAATCATACAAAATCTAAAGTGACTTATAAATGACATCAAGACAGTGGTAAGAAGCCTGTTATTAATCAAAGATACTTCTATTGGTTATGATTATATTTCGTCTAAAATTTAAAAACTTTTATATGTAATACTTCTGTTGGTTATGATTATACTTCGTCTAAAATTTAAAAACTTTTATCTTTATTTTTTGAAAAATAAGAACTTTTATTTTTATCCTTCAACTTTAAAAATTGTTTTAAAAAATACTCTTTAACTATGAAATTATTCTAGGTACTATCTTTTCTATTATATTAGAAATTGACATAGTTGATGTGTAAAAATTAATGAGTGCATATAATATTATTTACAACTATATAGAAGATTAAAATCATTTGTAACCATTTATTTTATCTTAAGATACACTACAATTATTTATATAATTAATTTACGTGAATGATGTTCTAAATGATGTCATATATGACCTTCAAATTTAACACATTAACTGTCACGTCATTTCATATCATTTTAATAAAAAGATCTCACCGCAAAAGTATTTTTGTCACATATTTCAAAATTCAAAAGTAAAAAAAAGAAAGAAAGAAATTAAGTTAGGAACATAATAGAAACATTCTTCAAAAACCAGGGATATTTTATGTCATTTAACATTGTTTAAAATCAAAAGTCGCCCTACAATTATACACTTCAACATTTGATTTAATAATAATAAAATTATGAATAATTGTAATATGAGTAGCAATTTTAGGGATAATAATCAAGTATACATTTTTTAAAAATTGCAAATATAGCAAAGTCTATCCATGATCGACTCTTATCGTTGATAGACTCTTATGGTCTATTAGTAATAGACCACCTAGACCATAAAAGTTTATTAGCGATAGAAGTCTAATAGATTTTGCTATATTTACAATTTTTTTTAAAATGTTACTATACATATGTTAATACTTTGAATCTGACTGTTATATTTGCAACTGTGTCTAAATTATTAGTACCAACTACTTGATTATTATATCGATCTAAGAAAAGACAGCTAAATCCTAACCAACTTAGGCATATTTCAATTGTTTTAAGATATTTGTCTTGACCTAACGGGTCCAAAGATTCTATTCTTAAAATAAAATTTAAAAAGAAAAGAAAAGAAAAAAAAAAAAAGACTATTACGGGCATGCAGTTGGTGCAGTATGGGGCAGTGTTTATTCTTTGTTTCTTTTTGGCTGCTTCACCCCTTTTCTATTTGTGTAATATTATAAATGCCACTTTCAAACTCAGCACAATATTTGTATAATATGCATATGAAATAAACTTATATATATATATATAGCCATTATTTGTATAAATGTATATTGTTTTTTTTAAATACATATTTTTATAAATGTATATTGTTTTTTTTAAATATACATTATTTGTATAAATGTATATTGTTTTTTTTTTAAATACATATTTTTATCTATTAAAGTGAGTATGGTCCAATGATATTTAACAAATCTGACCTTAAATTTCCTTGTTTTTCAAAATTTAAAAAAGACATAGATTTTTCTAAAGTTTAATAGCACCCAAAAAGAAAAATAAAACAGTTCATTTGTCTTTTAGCCATTAAATAGCGTAGGGCTTTGACGGATTGGTAAAACTTCCGTTTTTTTTAAGTCACTATAATTTATATTTAGAAATTAGTCCATATAATTTGATAAAATTTTGAGGATATATCAAACTATAGAAAGTATTTATGAAGTTTTATTAGAGATCAAATTCTAATTTTTAAAACTATAAATAATAAATAATAATTTTTTTCAAACAATAGAGATCAAATTTGTAATTTAGCATTTTTTAAATGGTAAGAGAATGAATTTTTCCTTATTTAAGAGTGGAGAATTTGAAACATATAACTCGTATGCCTTAGATAGAGAATAAATTCTATATATCGGTTGAATTATGCTCGTTTTGAGAAATAAAAAAACAATTTTGAGTTCATATCCTGATTTTTAATAATATCTATGTCTAAACGTATGAATTTATAGAATTGACAATAGAAATATTGATCTAATGTCGATGAATATTTATGAAAGATTAACAAGAAAATATTTAAATTAGTAAACAAACCTTTCATAATTTTTAAATAAGTTTAATTTTTTTAAATTCTAAATTCATATTAGTAATTTTTTTCTTTATATTTTTGTTATATGTTGTTAATTTCTCTATAATATAATAAAAATGTTGATTTATGTAACATCTAACCATGCATGAACATGTACTAACATGTCAGATAAAATTTTAAAATGCCGATTCATATTAATAGCTCTATTTTTATTTGTTGAAAGATTTTAGTTGGATATATTTATCTATCCATATAATTTTAGAAATGGACTAAAACAAAATGAGAGGGACAACACTATCATTTTACATTTACAAATATAAACATTTTTTTTAAAGAAAATCTTCCAAGGAAAAAAATTTATTTAAGTATTGCTTATACTACACTTATCTTTATGTAGCCTATCAGTTGCTCAATTAAAAATTATCATGTGGCAAGAAATTTTAACTTTTTTTAAAAAATTAAATTGCTAATTTTTTTTGTCATGTGATAAATGAATGTGCTATAAGGAGATAGGTATAGCCACCTAATCATTCCAAAAAAAAAAAAAAAAAAAAGTGAAGTTAAGAATAGCGAAAAATAGCATGACTTTAATTTTAACTTTTTTTTTTTCGAAAAAACTACTAAAAAATCAACAAAATTTTTAAAAACTAGATTCCATATTTTTGTTATTGATTATTTCAAAGTAAGCTTATAAGATCTACTTCCACCTATAATTTTTTTTTTTTAATTCTGTTACCTAAATTTTAAAAATGTTTTAAAAATTCAAGCAAAAGTTTGAAAACTAAAAAGAAAATAAACTTTAAAAACTTGTTTTTAATTTTTGAATGTTTTGAATTTGGCTTACGTGGGCTAAAGGATTGATAGAGGCTAAATTATTAGAAATTGTAAACTATAAAGACTAAATCGTTACTTATTAAAGTTTATAGACTAAATTTTGATAAATTTAAAAATACAAAGATTAAATCGTTAACAACTAAAATGCAGTGTTTATTTTTGGTTGCACATCAATTAGTTCCCTCTCTTTTCTATTTGTGTAATTATAAATGCCACTCTCAAAACTCAGCACAATATTATGTTTCTGTACAACTGATGAATCTATTTTTATCTTTATTCTATTTTTTCTCATTTTATTTAAAATATAAAAAAATGTCATCTATTTAATATGTTCAATATATTCAAATACTAATAACAGTATTCATCATTGCAAAGTAAAAACAACTTAATTATTAACCTAAATAACTTTTAAATTTTTTTTGAATTACAGAAATACTCATCGATATCGATATATTCATAAAATTGTAATCTTGATATCAATATCAACATCGATATTTTAGTCCTTACCTATGCATGGCATGTCAAAGATGATTTGTATTTTGATTATATATACAATGTATATTATTATTTTAAAATACATATTTTCATCTACAAAGTGAGCATAATTCAACAGTATTTGACAAATACTACCTTCTTTGAGATTAGATGTTCAAATTTCCATACTTCATTTATTATAATAATAAAAAAAACATATTTTGTCTCCTCTTGATGCAAACGATATTCTTAACACCTCATTGGAGAATCCTTAGGTTAAAGATGAGATTATTTGGAGCTTGGATTGAAAAGGTCTTTTGTTGGTATCTTCGGTTTTGGACGGGTTTACAGCTAGTTCAAAGGTATATTGGCAACTTATGGTCGAGAAGTTAGAATAGAGAATAGAGGAACAAAGGCATTATTATCACACTTGACAACTTTTGGTCCCATTGTAACAGCCTTTATCAAGGTGGGTCTAGAGCTAACCTTCAAGCTATCATCTACATAATCGAAAATGCGCTAGATTGTGTGAACTTATTTGAGACGTCGAATGTTGTTGCTGATATTCTTCTCTTTGCCCCTCTAGTGTATGTTATGAGGTTTTCTTTTTATAATAAAGCTTGCAATAAGGTTGCTCATGTCCTTGCATCAAGAGAAGTTTAGCTTAATTCTTCACTACTTCTTGTATAGTTCTTCTTCCCATAGTGGGGGGCTTAAAGAAATTTTCTAGTCGATTGGTTTAAGAACAAAGTGTCATCTGTTTTATCTAATGACCTTCTTTGTGTTGGATTTTTTGGCAAAATATTAGAAGTGCAGTTGTCCCACATCGGTTAAATTGAAGAATGAGGGTGGACTCCAAGCCTATAAAATGAGCCTATGCTTCTAGTTTTAATTCGTCCCAGTTAGAAACATTTTAAGCTTAGTGTGCTAACTCTAATTAAATTTCTTTTGTATTCTCGAGTTTGAGAGTGGGAAAAAGGTTTAAGTAGTATAAAAGTTTT
The DNA here is from genome assembly GCA_002890555.2 of Lagenaria siceraria. Classification (NCBI taxonomy): domain Eukaryota; kingdom Viridiplantae; phylum Streptophyta; class Magnoliopsida; order Cucurbitales; family Cucurbitaceae; genus Lagenaria; species Lagenaria siceraria. The sequence goes on from CM016485.1 coordinate 10,172,247, forward strand.
GAGAGTGTTATTGTAATTGGAGTTGGGAAAGAGAAATATTTCTGTATGATTGTAACAATTTTTCACATAATAGATTTTTCTTAGTCAGTAGTTTTTTTCCATTGTATGTAGTTGGTTCTTGATTTAATTTATTTTCTTAAAAAGAAAAAAAAGCATATTTTCATTTATGTTTTCCAAATTTTAAAAAAGACATGGAATTTTTTAAGTTTATTAGTTAAGAAATCGTGGAAAGGTACAAAATAAGAAAAAGTTTTATTTGTTTGTCTTTTACCAATTAAATAGATTAGGGATTTGACGGGTTGGTGGCTATTTGCATAAGATATATTTTTTTAAATTTTATTTATTTATTTTTATGGTAAGAAAGTGGTTTCTTCTTTAAGTAAGAAACAAATTATATCTGTCAGTTGTATGCTTGCTTTAACAGATAAAAAAGTTGTTATTAATTTATTGGAAAATGTTTAAAGATAGAAAAAAAATGATATTTTTAAATATAGAAAGATGAGTCAAACTATTTACAAATATAGAAAAATTTTATAGATAGACAGCGATAGAATTCTATTGCTTTCTATTGCTCAAGCGATAGAATTTATTTGCTTGAGCGATAGAAAACGATAGAATTCTATCGTGGTCTATTACGGATAGACAGTAAATTTTTTTTCATATTTGTAAATAGTTTGATATTTTTTTTTATAGTAATTTCTCTAGAAAAAATGTCAAACTATTTACAGAAAATAGCAAAAAAAAAAAAATGATAGATATTAATAGACTTTTATTAGTGTTAGACTGATAGACCCTATAGACTTTTATCGTCTATCACAACTATCTAAAAGTTTTGATATTTTGTGTAAATAGTTTCTTTTATTTTTTTATCTTTAAAAATTTTCTTAATTTATATTTAATGAATAAAAATATTAAAAGTATTTTTGAAAAATAATTATAAGTAGGAAAAATTAACAAGAAAATATTTAAATTAGTAAACAAGTCTTTCATCTTTTTAAATAAGTTTAACTTTTTTTATTATTAATTCTAGGTTCACAACGTCACCTTAGTGATTTCTTTCTTTATATATATATACACACATATATATTTGGTTATATTTTGTCAATTTCGCTATGATATAATAAAATGTAAATTCACGATATCAAACCATGCATGAACATATAAAGGTATTGATGAAAATATCTATGAAAATTTGAAAGTCCTCATTCATATTAATAGCTCTACTTTTTTTTGTTGAAAGATTTTAGTTAGATATATTAAGAGTATTTATTTTAAATAGAAAAATTGCTGGAAATATTTTTAAATATAGCAAAATATCATTGTCTAACGTCAGTAATAGATAGTGATAGACATTGATAGACTAATATTATTGTCTAATGTCATTGATAGATATTGATAGACATTGACATTTTGCTATATTTATAAATAAGTTGGTTTATTTTGTTATATTTGAAAATAGTCCATACATGTATCTATCCATATAGCTTTAGAGATGGATTAAAGGGAATTAAAACAAAATAAAAAGGACAACACAAACATTTTACATTTACAAATATAACAATTTTTAAAAAGAAAATCTTCGAAGGAAAAAAAGAGCAATAAGTTGCACATCTTTATGCATCCCCTTGTTCAATAATAACAAGAAAATTTATTAGAAATATATTTTAAAAAAAAAAAGTTTATCATGAGGTAACTTGTGATCGAACCTTTGACTTGAGTAAGTTGTACAAAGATAGGTGCAGCTCGAGATGCACCCAAATATTTTGTTTAAAAAATTCCAAAGAAAGAGTGGCAAGAAATTAGCATGAGTTGCAATTTTAATTTTTTCAAAAGACTACTTATGAATAAAAAAATAACAAATTTTAAAAAACTAGATTTCGCACCCTTATATTTCTTATGATAACATTTTGGATTTTAGTTAAAATATTTTTAAAAGTAAGCTTATAAATTCAACTTTCTTCCATAAATTTCTTTATTTTACTATCTAATATGGTATCATAACTCATTATATATTATCTATCAATAGTTATTTGCATGCTCATGTACACTATTAAGACTATCATTGACATAATTCTATATCAACAAAATAAAAAGATGTATGTAAGTGATATTTAATTTTGTTTACTACTAATAATCATTTACTTTTTTATTTAGACATATTTACGTCTACTATTAATTTTTACCGATCAATCTATAGTGACAGACATACATCATTTGTAGAAATTAAGATGGTCAATTAATGATAAACATATATCAACGACATGCAATAAATAAAATGTACATAGTCAAAAGATGCAAATAAGTAAAAAAAAGTCTAAATAAATCTACAATTTTGATCATAATATATAATTCAATTAGTCAAGGCATTTTAATAAGCTTGCAATTTTGATCCTAATATATAATTCAGTTAGTCAAGGCATTTGGTGTCGAGGTGAGGGTTCGAATTCTCTGATCCAATAAAAACATGGCAGGTGTTAGTAAATAATGTAAGGATAAGTGAACCATAATATGATCAATCTCTTTCGCCATTTTTAGAGCTTTCAGTCTGTCAACCTTAACCAATTCACGTTATGACATACATATGACAACACTGTTTGCCGTAATATAATGGTGTGCACTACTCTGTTTTTTTTTTTTTTTTTTCTTCTCATTTTACTTTCTCTTTCGCTCCGACTGTGATTCTGGAGCCCTCCATGGTCACCTGCCCATTTATTAAACCAAAACCACCATCATCATCATCATCAAAAAGGAAAAGCCAGATCCACATGAGAAATAAAAAAAGAAAACGGATTCTCAAATGCTTCTGCTCTGTTCTGTAAACCCATTAATACAGAAGGTGCAAGAGAGAGAGAGAGAGGTTTGTAATTGTGGGTGAAGCGGGAAATTAAACATGAAAATCCAAAGAGAAAAGGGAAGAAAAGGAAAAATGGTGATTGGTTTCTTTCAAAGGTCTGTTTCGATATGGTCCCCATAATTCATTCTGCTTTCTTCTGCTTTGCTCTGTTTCTTCTGCCCCCTGTTTGGACTGACATTATATGCCTGCCTTCACTTTCTCACGCCTACCTCTTTACTTAATTAATTTCCTCTTTCTCCTTTCCTCTCTATCTCTCTCACTATAAACTATAAACCTTTTCGTTTTCCCCGAAAAGTCAAGTATTCCCTAACACCTTTCTTCTTCTCTCTGTTTTTTTGGAAGGGGAAAGAAGATCAGAAGGGACGGAAGAAGACAAAGAATTGAACCCGTTTCTTCTACAGTTACCTTCCACGCCTAAATAATCTAATAATCTATTAACCTTTTCCCTTCATATATATATATATATATTCTTCCCATCTTCTTCTTTGTTGTGGTCCATTTGCCTTCTTCTTCCACTTACTAAAAACAGAGAGCTCTGTGAAAAGAAAACATATTTCAAACACATATGGAATGGAATAATGGCAAAACTTTCACTCCCAATTTTGTTTCTCCACCACCACAATCTTCTTCCTCTGCATTGCTCTACAACTACAATTTGGATCAGTTTCCTGGTAAACCAATTCCTTACCTCTCATTCCCACTCATATATATTATTAACCTTTTGTCCATTTTATTTTATTCCAAGATTAATATTTGCTCTATGATAATATATATTCTTTGTTCTCTTTTCTTTAAGAAAATCTAAACTCTCTCCCTAAACCCTATTTGTTAAAATGGTGCCAAATAGGGTTTAGGGTTTGTATTTTTTTTTTTTTAACACAACTGTCTTTCTCTCACTTGGGTGTTTGTGGAGAGGTAACAATATTCAACATACAAGAGTTCGAACACAAGTTTTTTTTTTTTTTTTTTGGTTCTAACATACAATATTAAAGCATGATGAATTGAGCTCAAAATGCAACATTTCGATTTGGTTTGATACCCATTTTGGTTTTTGTCTTCTGTTTTTGAAAATTATGTTAATTTGTTTTTTTGGTAAGTTTTTCGCCTTTTTTAAAACACGTTTTAATTCTAAGTTAAATTTCAACAAAATCAAGTTTTTCAAACCCGTGTTTGATAATCTTTTGAGTTTTGCAATTTCTTTGCAATAATTTTCTTAATATAACATTTGAACTAAGTAACTTAATTTCAAAAACAAAAGTAAATTTGTTTTTAGATTTTTGGTTAGCTTTTTTAAAACTATGTTATTTAGTTTCCAATGCGAAAACATTGTTAGAATGGTAGATAACAAAATAAAGAAACTAAGCAAGAACACATGTGAACTAATTAAGCTTAGAGGATGATCAAAGATTGATTTTAAAAAATGAATCAAATAGTTACGAAACAAGATTGGTTGATATTCTTAACATTCAGTTCCATCAGTGATAGAGACGACGACGAAGAAAGCGGCGGTGGAAGGTGAGCAAAATGTGGTTGGAGAATTGGATCAGAAGAAGAAGAAGAGATTGAGTCAAGATCAGTTGGAGGCATTAGAGAGAAGCTTTCAAGAGGAAGTGAAGCTTGATCCTGATAGAAAAATGAAGCTGTCAAAGGAACTTGGGCTCCAACCAAGACAAATAGCTGTGTGGTTTCAAAATAGAAGAGCTCGCTGGAAAACTAAGCAACTTGAACATCTCTATGATACTCTCAAACAACAATTTGATACTATCTCTAAGGAAAAACACAATCTTCAACTAGAGGTTTCCATCTCTCTCTTTTCACTTTCAAGATTGTCGTTTACAAATTTTAGATCACCCATTACACAATATTTTCACATTTTTATTGTTAGGTCATCAGAGATAATTTAATTAATAACAACCCTGAAAAGACGGTAAGAAATAATTCAAGGTATGCTTGAAATGTCTTTATTATAAGTAAAAGGGAAAAAAAAATATTATTTTTAAGCGTTTATGAAGGTCATTCTAAACAGACTATTTTTAATCTAACAATGAGGCTAAATTGGTAAAAGACAAGGTTTTCTTGACATAAAATCATGCAAAAACATCCTAGGAAGCCTTGGAAGTTTTGCTTATATAAACAATGACCTAAAAAACTTTTTGAAATTTTCAAACATTTCAAAGGAAGGATATTATACCCTATTATATTGATAAAAATATGGATGGACTAATACATTTAATTGAAATTGTGTGGTGAGCATGTTAATCTTAAAAGCTTGGTTTAAATTTAAATAGCGAGAAGTTCTCTCATTCACTTAAGCTTTTGAATTGTTCGGGCAGGTGATGAAACTAAGAAGCATACTAAGAGAACAAGCAACGGGGAATCAAGGGTCGATAGGTTACACGGATGTCTCGGGGGAAGAGACAACGGTGGAGTGTACGTCGGTGGAGATTCTGAGCAGTAACAATTACATCTACAATAATGTGGAAGATTTCAACCAAATATCAGCTTCAGTTCCTCCATTCTGGTGGGGTGCTGAGGCTGCTCATCTGCCTTCTTATCCTTAATTAGGCTTCTCAAGGGCTACTTATTAGTTTTGGCTTAGAAATTTGCATTAACTTTCTTACTCTTTGATGAATATCAAAAAGACATTAGTTTGGTGTTATATTGTGTGTTGAACATTCTTCATCGTCCATGTAACTTTAGTTCATATGCACACACAGTACTTCCACTTAATGTTCAACTACTGGATGTGTTCTTTTCCCATTTTCTTGGGAAAAAATTATTGAGCTCTATATTAATGCCGTATTTTTATATTCACAATGTTCTTATATACAAAATTGAAATATTTCAATTAAGGATTTATATTAAAGATGCAAACAAAGTCTCACATTATATCGACTAAAGAGGGAAAGTTTTATGGTAGATAAGTAAGTGTGAACAATTATATCTCTATTAATATAAGGTCTTTTGAATAATTTCAAAAGCAAAGCCACGAGAGCTAATACCTAGAACCTAGAACGGATAATATTGTACCGAGTAGAGGGTTCATTGGTTTTATCAAAAGGTATTAGAGTTCTGTCCTCCTTACTTAGGCTATGTCGGTAAAATTCTCAAGTGCTAAATAAAGAATGGTGAGTAATCTTAGAAGATGTAGTCATGGTAGTGTTTGGATAAAAGGGTTAGATGAATAGGATGTCAATTTGGGGGAAGGCTCGATGGTGGTTCTTTGTTCGGTGAGATGATTTTTTAGATAAATACAAAGTTTTCACATTAGCTAGGGAATGGAGAAATTCTTGGTATTATAAATGTTAATTATCTCCATTAATATGATTATTTTTTGGGTGATTTCAAAAGCAAAACTCATGCATAAGCGTTTTATGTCTAAAATGGACAATATTATCATACCACCATGAAAGATCCATTATGTTTATAAACAAAACAATATTGAAAATTCAAAAAATATAATCTATTGTATATATAGTTAGTAATTGAAGTTAATATTTGTGGAAGAAAAAGTTAGGTGGAAAAAGTTGAAAGTTCTCCGTACTTGCCGTACCACTGTATATTCAACATGTTGAAAATAATAATGCAGATGGATTAAACGAAATATTAATAAATTAAGGGTTTGTCGATTGTTGGAATGCCTAGAAAGTTGAAACCTAAATTGTATACATATTATATTTAATTTATAATTTTGGATCCAAGATTTAAAGAAGTGTTATATATAAACTCTCTAATTTTATTGATATTTTTGTAACGATGTTAGCTAACACACTGTTAATGAATCATGTAAATCTTTGTGTTGATTTCTTCTTACTCTTTATTTTTTATTTTTTCGATTTCATTTTTGTCCGATCCCAACATAAAGATGATATTATATACAATATAATATTATGCTAATTAAATATAAACAAAGAAAAATTACACAAACCACCTCTGAAATACAAAGTTGATACAACATCCATGAATTTTCAATTTGCTCAATTATACCCTTATAATTTCTAAATGGTTGCAATCAACTCCTTTTTAAAATTTACCATTATTTGTAGAATTACACATGTGACTAACGCATGTGAGAGGTTTTTGTTATTTTCTCTCTCTCTAATTCCCCCCTCTCACCGATACCCTTTACTTGTTTTCTTTGATGTTTAGAAATGGGATATTGTTGTGGAATATGGTTTTTTTTTTAATATCCGTGAGTGTCAAGACTAGCTTACGCGCACTTAAACTATGATTTTTGAACTCATGATCTCTTAGCTATTTATTGAGACTATGTTTTCTTTTTTCTAGGCTTTGATGGTTTTTTCTAAGCTTTTTTCTAGGCTTTTTTGAAGTGGAAAATTGTTGGGGAGCAGACCGTATTTGTTTAGCTGGATTTTCTTTTGGTAAAGGTATTGAATTAATGCATGCATGAAGTAGGAGAATCGAATCTTTAATCTCAAGGTTCATAATACAAACACTATTTCAGTTGAGCTATGTTTTATTTTTACTTTTAACTGGAATTCTCTTCACCAATTCCATAAAACCATACGTAAAATCTGCACTTTTTTTTGTTGGTATTTTGAAGAAAATTAATATATAGTTTAGAAAGGTGCTCATAATTCTGGAAGCTCTTCTTAGCAAATGGCTATGGCGATACACCCTTGAAGAAGCAGACAGATATAGCTTTTGGAGGCACTTTATTAATGACAAGTTTGCCTTTTTGAGTATGTGTGAATTATATACAAATAAAAATTAATTTGACAAAAAGGGTTGATTGCAACCAATAAAAACTATAGAAAAAAAATTGATGAAATTGAAAGTTTGAGGATGTAATCGTAACCAACTCCAAATTGGGTAGTTAGTGGAATTTTTTCTATACACAGTTATATATTAAAGTAGTGGTATGAAATAGTTTCATGTTACTGTAGTACTGACATCCTTTCCAGAAAATTAAGAAGTCTTTTTACTTTGTCAGCCTCGAAAGATTTCTTTGTCCAGATTTTATTGTACCATTCTATTTTAATCCAGCTTATATTGTGGACTCTGTTTGCTAATACAAAACAAATGACAAAAAAAGAAGAAGAAAAAAAGCACAAAATCTTACGTCTTTGTCGCCACTGTTTTTAGAAGTTGGGATTTCTGTAAGACCTTACTAAAACTATACATTTTTTTTATATTTACAAAAAAAAAAAAATATTAAATCTTAACACGCTCCTGAATAATTTTCAATTTTACGGGAGTATTAGACATGTTTTAAAATTTATAGACTTATTTTGACATAAGAATTGAAAGTTCAAAGTTATATGTATCAAGTTTGTGATCCGTAAAAATAGTTCAAAGGAATATTATACAATTTTTTGAGTTAAAATGAGGCACAAAATTAAAAGTTGTTTAAATGTTAAGACTATTTAAATACAATCCTAAAAGTTTAGGACTAAACATGTATTTAAACCTACAATTGTGGACAAATTATTGCAACTGCGATGACAAGAATAAGAAGTAATTGACACACATGTTTATATAGTTTATTGACAGTGTGCTAACTACATCATCAAACAAAAGAGAGAAGCAGTTTTATTATCTTGAGGAGCAACAAAGTATAAGATATGGAGATGTACAATGAAACCTCTCGCTTGGTCATTCAGAGTGTCAGATATAACAGATTCAAGTCATCTTAACAGCACAATGTTAATCTAAATGTAGTTTTTAATGCTAGAGTAGTAAGGAGAGCTTGATTTGGGTGACCAAGCATGTTGCATATAGTCTAATAATGACCTAAATTTACTATATATCTCTCTCTTCAATTTACCATATATTTTTTTCTCTTCGCCATGTCCACCCACAATTTAAGTATAGCTTAGTTTAACATTTTAATTTATAATATAGGTAATTTTTAAAAGTAAAAAGATAAAGAAAACTATCTACAAAAAATCGCAAAAATTTTAGATAGTTGTGATAAACACCGATAGAAGTCTATCAGGGTTTATCAATGTTAGAAATGATAGAAGTATATCACTGATAGATACTGATAGAAGTCTATTAATGTCTATCAGTGCTTTTTTTACTATTTTCTGTAAATGTTTGACATTTTTTCTATCGGTGAATTTTTTTTAATAATATATAGTTTAGTTTAACGTTTTCTATGATCTAGTGTGAATCCTTTTATCATGTATATCCTATTATGCTTTTCTCCACTCATAAATATAAAATAAGAAATGACAACCTTCCCATAAAAATTGATTGTCTTTTTAATAAAATTTAGCCAAGGAATAATTTGAAGCAAATTTAATTAATGATTTCAATCTTCTTTTTTTTTTAATCAAACCTTGAAGTTAATAATGCACGTTTATATCTATTGAGCTATGCTTATACTTGTAATTTATGATTTTAATTGATAATTATTGGTTTAACGTTTATAATGGACTAATCACTTGTAAAGTTTAGATAACACTATGGTAGTACTTATTAGTATTACTTTCATTCAACATTCAATACGTCATTAGATAACATGTTTTTAATTAATGGGTCTCACACAATTTTTAAATGTTTCTTTTATGACAAGTAATGAACGAAGAATTTTTCATACTATCATAATATTAGATATTTTTTCAGTTTAAGGTTCTAATTAATGAATTTTTTTAAGTAGAAATTTTAATGGGCTCAACCAATTGAATTGAAGGCTACAAATGAAGTTAAACCTTCAATTTAGAGAATAAGTACAGGACAATTATGGCAAGATATGTAATTGTAATATAATGCATTGTTATGTTACTTTCCAATAATCGAAGGACTCTTATTTGGACAGCCTTTACTTATTAGGATGGTTTTGAAATCCGCAAAATTTGAAGGTACAAACGTAAAATTTGTAGGTACAAACGTTATTATAATGCATTGTTATGTTACTTTCCAATGATATAGGTCTTTTATTAGATTTCTCAAAAAAACAAAAAAATAATAATAAGAAGAAGAAGAAGGGTTGTTTTCAAATATAATAAAATGAGTCAAACTTATTTACAGATATAGCAAAATATCACTGTCTAATAGTGATTGGCACTAATACAATATCTAATATTGTTACATGTCTAACAGTATCTATCACTAACAAATAATGACATTTTGTTATATTTAAAAATATTTACAGCAGTTTTACCATTTAAAACAATTATCCTAATAATAATAATTAAAAAAAAAACTTTGTTTATTGATATTGCTATGTTACTTTCAATAATATAGTGATGGCTTTTATGGGTCAGCCTTTTACTTATTGGAATGGTTTTAATAGACAGTACAAGGTTGAAAATGATGTCGAGAGGGTTTTTCTAATTTATTAGATTAATGATTAAAATATCATTTTGGTCATTATATTTTAAAGTTTATTCAATTTAATCTCAGTATTTTTAAATGTCTATTTTTTTAGCAATTAAATGCCCAATTTTTAGTTCTTTTCCTTTAAAAAAGTTTTAAACTTAGTCCCTACTGTTTGTTTATTGTTGATTTTTTCAAGAACATTGTGTTACTTATTAGCATTTATATTGCCTTGCATGAAAATTTTTATTATTTATTATTAGCAAATTTCGATAAAAATTAACTTTGAGTAACTAAATTTAAGAATTATTAAAAATACTTGGACTAAAATTGAACAAATCTCAAAGTAACATGAATCCAAATGACATTTTAACTTTAATTTATTTTAGTAAAACTTTTATATATATATATATATATGTTGGAAGATTTCTCAGTCTCAATGAATATAATCACTTTAAAATTTAGCACACAAGGTAGGGGTGATCATCTGTTGGTTGGGGTTGGTTTAGTCAATTTAGAGACTATTTTTTAAAAAAATAATAGATGAACCACATGAGTAAGAGACCGAGGGAGCTTTCCGGAGCACCAAGCGCAGACATCTGAGCTACCAGTGATGGACAACTAGGCTGCCAGAGACATACAAGCAAACGACCGACGACGACAAATGGAGGTGGGTTGGGCGGCGGTGGGTGAGTAAACTATCAAGAGGAGGGGAGTTGCATTGTATGTGGCTGAACTATGATGAAAAGAGCCATATTTAGGTGTGTTTTAGACTGTATCTAAGTAAAAAAAAAATTTCTTACGTAGTAAACTATGTTAGGACAATTAAATGGATCTTACAAAGATGAGTAGTGCAGCTCAAAGTCCAAGAAAAAAACCACTTTTGGAGTGTGGAATTAGAAGAAAGTTTTTGGTTGCCAATCTTCTCCTCCTCCCAATGAAACAACTAATGATGAATCTAAGGGGTATTACTATGATCTATAGATCTTGAGACAGAAATTATTGCTATCAAGTTAAGTGTTATTCGGTGAAATGACCGCTTAAATTAGGGGACAACAATGGTTCTCAAGCTTCTTAAGAATTTGAATTTATTTAAGAACTTGGTTTTCAAAATAATTCTTCAAATTTAAATTAGTTTTCCATCCACTCATGCAAGATCTTTAATTGAAGCTTAATCATATTAATGTGGTTTTAGAATCTTTTCCAAGAGTATGTGGTCATGCACTATCGCTTTGTCACTAACACATATTATATGACAGTTGAGTTATGCTCGCTTTAACGTCATCTTCACCATTGAATCGACTTGACTTGACCTTGAAAAATGAAAGTCCAAACTAGACTAATGCTCAAGCCCAAGAGCCTAACCTTCAACAATCAAATTTATGGCGTAACTCTTAGGCTTGGATCATTAGATCGAAGTTTGAGTAGTTTTAGATGGGGCTAGGGTCGACCCATTTGATTAAACTGTTGAATATTAATTATTTAATTAATTAAAAATATATATGTATTTTTGGGATTTTCTTAATGAAATATTATTAAAATTCAATTTTTTATTACTTTTATTTCAATTTTGTTTTATATTTTTATTATTTTTCTTCATAAAATTATTGGTATTAGGGTTGTTTTCAAATATAACAAAATGAACAACTTATGTACAAATATAAGAAAAAGTGACTATGACATTTTGCTATATTTAAAAATATTTTTAACAGTTTTATCATTTAAAACAATTACCTTTGTTGTTATAAAGTTTTATTTAGTATTTAAATTTTTTTTAATAAAATTCATAGTTTCAATACTTTAAAAACATTTATATTAACTAAAAGGGAAATTTTTAAAAATAGAAAAATAAGGAAAATTATTTACAGAAAATAGCAAAATTTTTAGATAGTTGTGATAGATGCTGATAGAAGTCTAGGTGAAAATTTTCCTAACTAAAATCTATTATATATCTAAATGCATTTAAAAAATAATACATATTTGGTTGGCCCATGATAAGCCACTGGACAAGCCCAACGGGCCAACCCATAGGGCAACCCGATTTTCAAAATGCTGATCTATATCCAACCTAATGAATAAATAGGTTGGGCTAGTCAAAAATTAACACTGGGCGGAGCTTGGATCAAGTTTGGCCCATCTTAAGCCTACCTTTAGGCTCCGGGCTCGTTGATAAGGCGAGTCACAAAATTTTGATCAAGCAGCCAAGAAAGATTAAAGCTATTGATATGAACTGCTAGGGCATCAAATTATTGTTTATATTTTATTTAATAATTTTGATGTAATTTTAGTATTTTTTTTTCAATTTTATCCTTTTTATGATATATTAAGTATGGGTATTTTTGTCATTTTACTATGCTTCTTTTAAGTTTAGCTTCTTGAATTTCACAATTATGTGTTGAGTTGCATATCTAGAACATTCAAGTGAGATTGATTATCCTATCTTATAGTGTTCAAATCTTGGACCAATGAACTTATTATTTGTCTCAAGAGCTTTGATCTTAAAGCAATTCATGTCTAACCCAATCTTTAGGGTTGTAATCAAATTGATTTGAGGTTTTTAAGTTTTTTCGTATCAACTATGATGAGGAAATAGTCAATATTGAGAAGATAAAAGATGAAAAGTTTCACTGCCTGTTTTCAAAGAAATATGTCAATTGACTTGAAAGAAAATAGTTCCATTTAGAAGCATAAGACTCACTCAGTGACAGAAGGCTATTCTCAATAGATGTTAACATCTAGAGATCCTTTTATGCAGATCTTAAAAGTTTTATTCAAATATATTAGTTTCAAAACTATTTATTTAATTATAAGAACTTATGAAATGGTAACAAATTTTCATCTCAAACACTCAATAGAAGCAATGACATCAAATTACTTCAAAATGTTGCAGTCTTAAATCTTTTTAAAGTACGTTGCAATATTAACCTTAAAGTTGATAAAATGTTACCATTTTTACCTGTTAGATTTATAAAACAAATTACAAAAGTAGCTTTTTCTACAGAACTAGACATTAAACTAAATTTTGTTTCAATTTTTAACTTCTTTAAAAAGTAAGACAATAAACAAAATTTTATTAAATTTGAGTTCTAATTCGCAGACCTAAATTTATGCAAAACTAAATATTAATTCATATTAGTAAAATCTACTTAATAAAAACTGAAATTTTACCTATCAAATACAAGTAAACCAACCAAATTTGTTGACCACAAACAAACAAAAGAGATTAAAGGCTTTCCCATAATTCCTAAAAAGAAAAACTTCCAAAACAAAAAAGTATAAAACTAGGTTAAAATACCCGGTGTTTTGTAATTTTATTTTTGGTTGATTTTTTCTCTGACCCTATGAACATCCCTCAACAAATTGAGAAAATATATTTAAATAGTGTCATTTCTGGCATGAAAATTATCATATTATTTAACCAATTTTAATAAACAAATAAACTTCAAAGAAACTTAAGGTTTATTGAAAGTAAAAGACTAAAATTAGACGATTAAAAATGCAGAGACCAAAATGATATTTTAACCCATGCAAAAACCATCACTCATGGCGGGAGACAACAAACTCTCAAAAGAAGGTTTCGTGGCTCTATCCCAAAATCAAAACCTTCCAAGGGTCAGAAAATCCAAAGTTCTATATGTGAGAATGCTTGTGATGATCGGTCGGAATAACAATCCAAGTTAACCAAAGAATCTATCCATCCTCTACAAATCCAAAAGGTAAACAAATAAAATTTTAATAGAAATTCATAGAAACCAAAAGAACTACGCCCCTATTGAACATAGTGAAGTTATAATTCATAATCAAGTAAATTAACAGGAAAAGAATTGCAGAACTGATATTTGTAACACAACTGCAAGAAATGTAAACCAAAATAATTCATCCATTCAAAATTTTGGAAATAATCAAACACTAGCTTTTACTCAGGCTTGCTATTTAAAAGACCATCAAAGCTTACTACTCTTCTTAGCTTACAGCATAAAGAGTTCAACGTTTGCCACCGCCACCGCCAAGCTTTGGTCCTTTCGGTGCAGCTCCCCTGGCAACATTAGCCTTGCCCTGGGTCTTCTGTGTTTTGGCCATCACTTCTGCTTTCTTTGCCTTCTTTTCATCCTTTGTTTTCTTAATTCTCTCCTTAATTTCACTGCAGGCCAAAAAATTGACATACTCCATACATAAAATAATTTATACAAAAGAAATGTGATTGATCGATATATTATTCACTGCTCATTAGAAACATACAAAAGAAAAAAGTTTAGACTAGATGATATACAGTCTCATTATGAAAAAATAAAAGTTTAAACTTAAAACAATCACATACCGGAGGGCTGCTTCCCTAGCAGCATCGCGAACCTCAGGCTTCTCAGATCTCTTCTTTTGGATAACCTCCAATGTAGCACCCACTATGGACCTTGAGTAGGGTTTCTTGGTGGCACGTCTCCTCTTCTTTACGGCCTCTTGAGCAATGTCCTAAAGGAATAAAAAGAACAGAAACATTTAATATTTCACCAACTATTTAGTAAAAATCGTGGTAAACAGGGCATTATGCAGTAGATCATTAGGTTGGTGTTTCCACAAAACAAATATACAAAACAGAGAACATCTATGTTGATAAAAATTATTGCCTATAACACAGACAAATCATTCTGTTTCAAAATTACCCATCCAAAATCAAATCTAACAAACAGAACACTATATAATAGAAATTATGATCTAAAAGTATCAGACAAATCAATGAAATTGTTTCTTATAAAAAAAAAAAGTATCAGACAAAGCATTCTGTATCAAAATTACCCATCTAAAACCAAAGTTAATAAACAAAACAATATATGATAGAATAAAAATATACATATCTCAGAACTAAAATTGACTTTATACCTTCTTATGTTGCTTCCTGTACATTGCTGTCCAGGTGAGCTTAGAAGGCTTCAGTCTGTTATGGAAGTACCTCTTGCATTTGGAGTTAGCAAACAGGAAAACCTAGTGAATCCGGACAAGATTGCAATTTAAACAGCAGGTAAGAACATATCAAAAGACAAGAAAGAAATAAGATTATTCAGTTAGAACTCCAACTCAATCAGTGGCCGCGCAGGTTTATTACCTGTGAATCTGCACGGACAAATCTGATTCCCTTACCGGGATAAATCTTCGCACCACTGAATCGACAAAGCTCGGTCCTACCAAACCAGATTACATTTCAGAACCAATCAGTAACGAAATACGCATATCTAGCACCACAACTTATCACATTCTCACAGATAAGCCACTACTTATTCAAACCCATCAATCGTAACGAGCACTACTGACACATATGTACATCTAAGATAACACCTAGAGATTTCAAACATATGTACATCTTCAGGCACTGAAAGTGAACTGAACTTTTAATTAAATACTACACATAGTCACATTGATCCTGCTCTATTTCGCCATAACGGATGCAATCATCGATTACGAAAAAAAATTAAAATGAATGCGGCAAATTTAAATGAAATCAATTCAACAAAGAGCGGTGATAGAGACTAACTTCAACACCATGGTGGCGGCTGCAGTTGTTACTCCTCCGTTTCTTCGTTGTCGCCGAAACCCTAGAAACGAAATATGTCGAGGGAAACGATATGTATAGTTTGAGGTTTATTTTATTACCCCTTTACTGTAACTTAATCACCATAATGCCACTGGGCGTTTTACAATGTGTGGGCCGAGATGTTGTCCGGTTCCTTTTACGAGCCCAACCTAATAGGCCTTACAGAGGTTGGGCTCGTAATTTGTGTTGTATATATATTTGGAATTTGTGTTTTATATATATTTATATATATATTTTTTGTTATGTCAAGAATGTATAAAAATTAAATGTTTTGAGATTTAAATATGTGAGGATGAAATAT
Source organism: Lagenaria siceraria (assembly GCA_002890555.2). NCBI lineage: Eukaryota > Viridiplantae > Streptophyta > Magnoliopsida > Cucurbitales > Cucurbitaceae > Lagenaria > Lagenaria siceraria. Next base: position 10,188,270 of record CM016485.1, read on the forward strand.
TATGCTTGAATATATATAGACGAATTGAAATTTAAGTGTTAAGGGTTATATTTATCTATGTTTCGCTTCTAAAAAGTAATTATATATATTAGATTTAAGAGTCCATTATAAAAGAAAAAATTAGTTATAATGAATTAATTATGTTGTGGATATACTAAATTTAATATGTTTAATTAATTCAAATAAATAATTTTGAGAACTTTTAAAGAACACTCAACCTTTACCTTTCACCATTTTCAAGTTTTCTCGCATCACAACTTTTTTTGAGAACTTTTTTTTTTCTCTTCTCAACAAGGAAATAATAACGATAAAGTTATTCTTAATTGTCCATTGCCTTTTAGCTACATATTACATGAATAATTTAATATAATCAAATGGATTACATCCATAAATAATAAATTAGTTCTAAGTTTATGCAAAGATAGAATTGGAAAATACTATAGGTACTTGTACAACGAATAATTTTGAGTTAAATATTAACGCATATAAGTGAAATAAAATAAAGATATTGTCTTGTCATCATTCTTGATGATGTTTAATTAATTAATTAATTAATTATTATTGTTATTTTGAAAGCTCATTTTTTATGATGACGACACTTCACCAAAAGCTTATCATTTGCCAAAAATATTCCTTTCTTCTCCCTAGAAGCCACTTTGCATGTGTTTTATGATATAGTTTGCTGTTAGCAAATCATAGTAAATGCACATTGGTTACACTAGTATAGCAATATCAAATTAAATTTCATAATTCAACCATGAATATGTATCTATCAATATAATCATGTTCCAATTTTAAAACGTGACTTTATTAGTTAAGGTATTATAATCTCTGCTAAAAAGGTTGAACCACGAACCTCTTGGTCATTAATGACCACTAATGTCAGTTGAGCTAAGCTCAAAAAAGACTAATCAAGTCAAGTTGAATCATTAAAAGTAAATAGAGAAATAACTCTAATGGTGAGAACAATTTATATTTTGAGATTATAATACCTACTAAAAGTTGGAGGACTCGATTTATATTTTTCTATATATAATACATAATTTGAAGTTAGATCTATACATAAGAAATGAAACTACATAATAATTCACCATAAATCGATTTTATCTAAGAAAATTTATATGAAATTACAAATTTATCCTTTAAAATTTTAAGTGTCTTTAATAACCCTCAACTTCAAACAGGGTACAATATGTCCATGAATTTTAGTTTAATCTCAAAAAGGTCTTTAAATTAAAAAAATGTCCTATAAGTATCAAATTCTTAACTTTGTGTCAGATAGATTTGTAATATATTCAACAGACTTTAACTTTAGTAGATCTTTTAAACAGAAAAGCTCGTTTGGTAACAATTTTGTTTTTTATTTTCGATTTTTAAAATTAAGTCTATTTCTCCTCATTTTCTTACTATAGTTTGTATCAATCTTAACTAGAAGAGTTGAATTCTTAGCCAAATTTCAAAAACAAAAATATTTTCTTTTTTAATTTTCAAAATTTGACTTGATTTTTTAAAACAAGAATAAAAAGTAGATATCAAAGCAAGAAATTTAGAGGTAGAAAGAGTGTCTATAGGGTTTAATTTTCAAAAACTAAAAATTAAAAACCAAATGGATACAAAATGGAGCCTAAATTTTGGGAAATTTGTACGGATGGCCCATTTGGGTGGGCCCAAATAAAATTTGGCCTCTCCCAAAAAAACTAATGACATTTGGCCTTCTGCTGGCATTAGCGTAACGTGAAATGACCACAACGCCCCCATGAACGAGACACAGACCCAATCCGCGCCTCACCCTCTCGATTATCGCTCTCGACTCTCGCATCCCAATCTCGGCTCTCTATCTCGGCTGTCGATCTCGGTCCACGTCAGCCACTTCCATCTCGACATATTAGATCTCGATGCTCGACTCTCGCATCTCGCTCTCGGACCTCGTAAGCTGGCAATGAACCAGGGATAGGTGCATGAACCAGTCCTATCTATAATTTATTGCGACCTTCACTTGTTGGTTTTTTGGGAGGGAGAGTGCACAAATTACTCCTAAAGCATGAAACTTGATAAACAATTCACTTAATCTATAGTAAAATTGATTTGAAAGCAGTTGTAGACTGTCAGATTGATTGACGTGCGACGCTCATTAATTGCGGATCATTGTCAGCTTACGAGGTCCGAGAGCGAGATGCGAGAGTCGAGAGTCGAGCATCGAGATCTAATATGCTGAGATGGAAGTGGGTGACGTGGACCGAGATCGAGAGCCGAGATAGAGAGCCGAGATTGGGATGCGAGAGTCGAGAGCGATAATCGAGAGGTTGAGGCGCGGATTGGGTCTGTGTCTCGTTCATGGGGGCGTTGTGGTCATTTCACGTTACGCTGACGCCAGCAGAAGGCCAAATGTCATTAGTTTTTTGGGGAGAGACCAAATTTCATTTGGGCCCACCCAAATGGGCCATCCGTACAAATTTTCCCTAAATTTTGTGTTTAATAAAATCAGAAATTTTTAATCTTGTGCCTAAAAATTTAGTGAGTCATTAGTCTAGATTAAATTTAGAAACAATATGAAACTCGTACTAGATTTTCTTATTAAGTTAACATGAAGATTTGACTGTTTTTAGTCCAACAAATGGAGGGATGAGAATTTGACCACTTACCTTGAGAGAAATAATACATGCAAGGATTAAAATATTCATAAATTCTCGTAAACAAATAAAAACAATGTAATCTATTTAGTCCCGTATGAATAAAATTCTTAATAACAATAACTTATATATCTTAGTTTGAGAGTAAAAAAAGTTAATTATTAGTCTAAATATATATTTTTAAATTCTTTTACTTAAAAGAAAATCTATCAATATCGATATTTTATCAATATATCTGTAAAATTAAATTTTCGATATTGATATTGACATCAATTTAGGTTAATCTTTGAATGTGACTAAAAATACAAAGTAAACCACTCACTAAAATGAATTTAGTTTAACAGTAATTGACATGACCTTCCTCCATAGAAGTCAAAGGTTCAATCTTCCACCTCGTAGTAGTTGTACTAAAGAAAAGTCTAAAATCGTACAAGTAGGAGTATAAGCAGTTCGATTCGACTCAAATTTAAGCGTTGAACTGAAACCGAAAAAACCAAACCGCTAAAGAAACATAACTGAATTGCTTGAATCGATTAACTTGTTGGTTAATTGATCAGTTAGTTAATCAATTTAGTTTGGCAATTAATCATTTGGTTTTAAATCAATAATGCGTAGGAGTGTTGTGGCTAAACTCAACTGGTGGAATGGGATTGACCATTGAAATTATTTGATATCTATTTTACTTTTATAATATAAACATTATCGATTGATCGATCTCAAATAATGTTGGTTTAGCCTAAAAAACTCGAAACCAACAAAAAAAAAAGAGAAAGAAATATTTGATCTTGTTCGATTAAAACAAAAACTACCAAACCGGATCATCTTCAACTCGAATCAAAGGCAGTTTCAATTAGTTTGATCGTTTTTTTCGATTTTTCAAATTTTTTATTTTGACATGCACTCCTATTTATTATTGAGGTGAGAAATTAAATCCTATAGCTTGAAGTTAATAATACAAATTTATATTAGTTAATTTATGTTCGTGGTGGCACATACGCCCGTACTTATAAGACAAAATAAAAAGTTTAGGTACTTGTAATTTGTAATACTTTAAGTGCAATTATAGAAATTTAATAATATTTATCTCAGGCAAATAAATACTTGAAATGCAATTGCAGAAATTTAACATTTATCCAGGCTATGAATCCCTCCAGCACTATATATATATATATAAAATTTAGGAAAATTTTCACCGATAGAAAAAATTTCAAACTATTTACAGAAAATAGCAAAAAAAAAAAACAGTGATAGACATTGATAAACTTCTATCAACATCTATCAGTGATAAACTTCTATCATTTCTATTACTGATAGACCCTGATAGACTTCTATCAGCGTCTATCACAACTATTTAAAAATTTTGCTATTTTGTGTAAATATTTTCTCTTGTTTTTCTATTTTTAAAAATCTCCCTATAATTTATTTATTTATTTTTTAAAATAATAAGAATAATAACAATAATAACAAATAATTTATATATATATATATATATATATATTAATTAATTAATTAAAAAAAAGAAAAAAGAAAAAACCCAGCCATATTTGACAAAGAGCGAGCAACAAGAAAAGGAGCTCCCCAGTCCCCATCTTCTCGGTAATCAAAAGTGAGGACTCTTCAATAATTCCCATCTCCATCTCCATCTTCTCTCTATCTCTTGCTTCTGAAAATCCCCTTTTCATCCTTCAAACTTTGGTCCAATAACCCTTCAATTTTTTAATCGCTCGAAATTTCCGACTAAATCGGAACACTTTGGGAGTTGGTTGACTCTCAACTCGCATGGCAGGCCAGGACAGCCATGGACACTAAGAACCAAGAAGAAGATCACACCGACAGCAGCGATTACACGTCCGACGACGAGGGAAGTGAAGATTACCGGCGTGGAGGCTACCACGCTGTTCGAATTGGCGACACTTTCAAGAATGGTAGATATGTGGTGCAGAGCAAGCTCGGTTGGGGCCATTTCTCCACCGTCTGGCTCGCCTGGGACACCCAATCCTCTGTAATTCCTCTATCTCCCTCTCATTTTTCTTTGTGCCTTCATATTGCTCTTCTCTTCCTTCTTTTCGTTCTCTCTGTTCTTCTTCTTTTTTTTAATTACCTGCCTTACTTAAGAAACTATGGCGGTTGTTGGTTCTGGCCCTTGTAGGATGTTGTTTTCTTTTGTTTCCTTGTTTGCAAGTAAAAAGTAGAAGATGGCTTTTTTTTTTTCTTTTTTTTTTTTTTTTTTGGGGGGGGGGGGGGGGGGGGTGGAGGGGTTGTTGCTTTATGTATTCAAACTGATTTTATGATTCTTAACTAAAAAAATGATTTTATGATGTTCAGCGATATGTAGCTCTCAAAGTACAGAAGAGTGCTCAGCACTACACTGAGGCAGCCATGGATGAGATTACAATCTTGAAACAGATTGCGGAGGGAGACCCTGATGATAAGAAATGTGTGGTGAAGCTTTTGGATCATTTCAAGCATTCAGGACCTAATGGGCAGCATGTTTGTATGATTTTTGAGTATTTGGGGGATAATCTGTTGACACTAATCAAGTATACTGACTACCGTGGATTACCAATTCATATGGTTAAGGAGATATGTTTTCATATATTGGTTGGCTTGGATTACTTGCATAAACAGCTCTCTATTATACACACTGATTTGAAGCCTGAAAATATTTTGTTACTGTCTATGATTGACCCATCAAAGGATCCTAGAAAATCTGGTATCCCTCTCATTCTTCCAACTAACAAGGACAAGGCTACATTTGAGTCTGGGATTCCAAAAGACATCAAATTTTCAAATGGAGATTTGACTAAACACCATAAGAGAGACATTCGAAGAAAGGCAAAGCAAGCTGCCCAGGGGTGTGTGGAGAAGGAAATGACTGCGGAGGCTGAGGCTAATCCAGAAACATCTTATACTGTTGAATCATCTCCAAATGCAAAGTCGAGTGCAGGTGCAACTGAGGAAAGGCAATCTAGTTCTTTCAATACAAACAGATCATCTGATGCCAATGGAGGAAAGGGTGGTGGGGAAGAAAATCAAGTTGTCAAGAAAGGGAGTCGATTGAGAAAGAAGATGTTATTGGCTTCGGTGGATCTGAATTGCAAGTTGGTTGACTTTGGAAATGCATGTTGGACATACAAACAGTTTACAAATGACATTCAGACTAGACAGTATAGGTGCCCAGAAGTTATCCTTGGATCAAAGTATTCTACATCAGCAGATCTTTGGTCCTTTGCATGTATTTGTTTTGAGCTTGCAACTGGTGATGTACTCTTTGATCCTCACAGTGGTGACAACTTCGACAGAGATGAGGTTTGGACACATTCTAAAACTATTAGGACAGACTTTCTTCTTTGAGCTTGTGACTGCAATTTGTTTACACGTTTGTTTCTTCTTTGTGATTAAAATAGTGATGCAGTAAAAAATACTAGTCTTAATATGAAAGATACCATTTCGGCATGAGACGCTGCCTGTTCTTACACTCTTCCACATTGCCATATACTTGGCCTTAGCATACATTTCAGTCTTGATTCGTTTTGGTTAGCTAGGTTTTCTTTTGCAATGTTCCATTCTTGAATTTTGTGCTTAAAAAGCTACCTGTCCATAAAAGACAATATCTCACTCTCCTGTTTTGTGGAATGTGTTTACTGTTTAAGAAGATTTGTTTTTAATCTTTACTTTTATTCTTTCTTGATCATTGTTAGAAAGGTAATTTAACCAGTGGTGTGATCCTAATACTCGATGCTGTCATAGTCATTTCCTGTGTTTGTATGTGCTGTTCATAGCGGAAACATTGTCTTTATATTGATTTAGACTTTTCTGAAGTTGCTTTCCTATTGATGAGTTGTAGATACCTGCCAAGGTTTTCAAGCTTTAAAAACAATATATTCTTGTGCTCCAGGACCACTTAGCTTTGATGATGGAACTTCTTGGAATGATGCCACGCAAGGTAATCAATTGTTCTTTGAAGCCTTTTAAAAACTATCTGCTAGCATAACCACACATACTTTTTTGCTGTCCATTTTCAGATTGCTTTCGGTGGTCGCTATTCTCGAGATTTCTTCAATCGATATGGAAATTTGAGGCACATCCGGAGGTTACGTTTCTGGCCATTAAACAAAGTTCTCATGGAGAAGTATGATTTCAACGAACAAGATGCAAATCAAATGGCAGAATTTCTAGTACCAATTCTTGATTTTGTTCCAGAAAACCGACCCTCTGCAGGCCAATGCCTTCTTCATCCATGGATGAATGCTGGGCCTCGGTTGTTGGAACCATCCATGAATCCTGCAACTTCTGAGGGGAAGAAGGAGAAGGAAGATATGGAGGCAATGGAGGTTGCAATGAGAAAAATTGCCATTAGTTCAGATTCTGAACAAGCTAATGATTCCCAGGAGTCCAAGTCCAAAACCAGTCAAAGTAATTCCTGAAGTTGGTCTCTGCTCCTCCCCATCTTTCTTGTGTGGATTTAGCAATGGTGGTTGGGTCTCTTCTGAGGAAAGTGACCAAAAGAGCTGAGTGAATCAATGGCTTGCTTTAACAATGGTGAAACAGAAGCTCCAACAGCTCTGAGTGAGAAACTTGTGATTACAAGGATGAACACAACGCTTGTGCTGGGAATGTGGTGAAACATAAGTTTATCTTAATGAAGCTGAATGATGTAGCAGTCTGGCTAGTGTGGAATCCAGATGGGTGGTTTACTGGTTTAGGTATTCCTACAGTTCCAAAATAATTTTCATTTTTTTTTTTTACCAATTTACAAAAGAAAAAAAAAAAAAAAAAAAAAAAGATATTCCTTGTATTCTCAGGTGGTCTAGCGTGGGGTCTGCAAGCTTTGCAGAACAATGTGATTTATTGGTTTGTATATTGATTTCTTTCATATATATATATTCCAAGTTTAAAGAAAGGAAAGAGAATAACTAAAAGACAATGTTCAGTGTTAAGTTATTATAAGATTTATAAACATAAGTTATTATGGATAACAAGTTTAATCTGCTGTGGGTGAAGTCAATTCTAGTCTTCAAAGTTTCGCCTACTGTTTCTTTAATCAACCATGACTTTCTTTTATTGATTCTTTTACTATTATAATGTTGATGTGACAGTAGTATTTAACTTTATTTTTACTTTTGATTGATGTGGTAAGTGTAATTAAACGATGATTGATTATGATGGTAATAATAATAATAATAATAATAATAATAAATTTCTCGAAATAATAATAATAATAATGAGATAAAAGGAAGCAGGAGAATATTAAACACACTACACAGTGACATTTACTGATAATAGAGCTAAATTTACAGATGGTGCTGTCAGCGAGGTGCTAACAGAACAGCCAACCACAACACAACAGAACAGTTTTGAGACATTTAAATAACTTTGAAGATACGATGATGCTGTCAGCGAGGAACTAACAGTCATCAATCAACTTATTATTTTTCTTCACAGACAACATAGGATTGGATTGGATTGGACAACAAGGCGTTGGCCAATTCTTCTGCTTCACATCACAAGCAAAGCCATTTAACAAATTCAAACACTTGTTTTCTGCACTAATCTTCATTCCTTTTTACAGTTTTCTGCCTGTTTGATCAATCTCATTCACCCACTGCTGCAGAAATCTAAGAACCCCATGAACTCATGGTTCTGTATCATCGTTATACTTTTTGTCACTCCTACAATGCCTGAAACGAAACAAACCCGCAAAGTTAGTTCCTTGCAATTTAGTCAAAATGTTTGGTTAAATGAAAATGCATACCCATGGTGATGGCACTAGCAAAGATGACACCAGAGAGGATAAACACAATGAGTGAGGCTCTCCTTAGAATGGTGATCATTTTTCTAACAAAGAACTGCCCCCAGAACCCGGCTAGAACCGATACTGATGTAAGGTATAGAGCTGCAAACAGATTCAGAGCAGAAGAAGTTATGGAATCATTATCTGATAGAATTTGAATGAGATTAGGGAATGATAAAGAGTGGAAAAGGCAACCCACCATATGGAATGGGAAACCTGTTGAGCAAGTAGAACTCAACAACAGATAAGGAAGAGGAGAACATCATAACAAAAGTTGCTGTGGCACTAGCAACTTGAGGGACAACACCAATCTCCAAGAGCAAAGGGCCCAAAACAAAGCCACCACCAGAACCCAAAAGGCCTCCAACAGTGCCTCCAACAATGCCACAAAGTGCACAAAAGGCAAGGTGTGTGCCAGTCCATCCTATTGAAGCCTCACAAATGTGTTCTAAGTTCCCTGTCTCCATCCTCTTCTTGTGTTCTTTGTATAGCTTTCTTGCTTCATACCCAAACACTCCTATTGCTATTGGGAACTGATACAGTTCACACCAACAAAAATACAGTTTAGGTAATGAAATCCATTGGAATCAGATACTATTTTCAATCTTTTGTTATCTACACCTGCATATATTTATGATTAATAAAAGACTTTTGAAATCTTAGACACGTGTAAAAAAAAATGAAAATTATGATCCTTTTGACAATTATTTGGTTTTCGGTTTTTTTATTTTTAAAAATTAATCTTATAAATATTATATTCGCATATGAGTTTCTTCGTTTTATTGTTTTATTATCTACCGCATATAAGTGTTTTCAAAATCTAAGTCAAGCCTTGAAAACTAAGGTCCCATTTGATAACTATTTAGTTTTTGGTTCTTTAAAATTGTGCTTGTTATTTACAATTTCCTTCCATGATTTTCATTTTTCTTAAATAAATGTTTGAATTTTTAACCAAATTCTTTTATTTAAAAAAAAAATTAGTTTTCAAAACTTAGTTTGAATTTTAAAAATACTCCTAAAAAATATACAATAAAATAAAGAAATCAATAGGTGAAAGCAGTGTTTGTAAACTTAATTTTCAAAAAGTAAAAACAAAATGGTTAAAAATGAGACTTAAAAAAGGTAGTTTTTAGATACACATATTTGTCTTTGAAATTTGAGTAAGAGTTCAAATGTTATAAGTAGTAGTTTTTTTAAATTAGAATAAAAAGGGAGAAAAAAGTATTAGTAATTAAGCAAAATTCTCAAAAAAAGAACTAAAAATAAAAGTATTATAAAAAAGAACCATGAAAAGTGGGGTGCACAAATTTAGGTATCATGGTAAAGTGGGGTGCACAAATCTTAGGTATCATGGTAAGATTCTTTGAACTTATATTAGGAAAATCTCATCCCAAAATTAGGAATTCGATTCCCAACTTGACGTAGGACCCATCATGAATTTTAGAATCAGCAAAGAAAAGTCATAGAGAATTAGTGAAAGATTCTGACTCTCTCATCCCAAATTAGAGATTTGACTATTGATATCCCAATCATTGATTTGCATTATAGTGAAAAACACTGTTCTAAAATTAATATAATCCAAAGAAGAGTATTGAAATAAACAAATAACAAATGGGGTATTGATTAAAGTTTTAAATTATAACAAACCTGCAAGGAGAAGATGATCCAATACCAATTGCTACAAACTGCTGCATCATTCTGCATTATTGTTAATTCAATCAAACCATATACATCAAAAAATGAATTTTGAGAGAGATAGGAAGATAGAGAAAGATAGAAAGAGACCTTCACAACTTGAAGTATGAGGAAAGAAATCCAAACAACTAACAAAATGGAGGTCCTTTTCCACCTAAGATTGAAGCACATTAATTCCTGAAACAATAAAATGTGAGTCAAAATGACAAAATATTCTGCTCATTAATATATTCCATTTGCATAAACAGTGAATCAATGAACAAATGAAAGAAATTATTGGTGTTTGAGTCCCACCAGTGCTGTTTTCGGTTCTTTGGGAATCAGTGGGTCATACTCTACATCAATCAATACTGCAAAACCACCAAAAACACAAAACATTAACAATTTCTTAGCTACTTCCATCTTCCATTCCTTCTATCTTATTCCTTTTGCTTATTTAGTTTAGAATTCAAATGATCCAAAACATGTGATGAAGAAGCCAAAAAACGGAATAGTTATCAAACAGAGGCTTCGAAGTTTGTTTTACTTACGTTCACCATGAGAATTCACAACAGTCTCACATTGTTTGGCAAATTCTTTCTGGGGAAAAGGAAAAACCAACAAAGAGTAAATTATGATCTCTAAACAAAACCAAACATTGGGTTAAGAGAAAGCAATTAGAAAACAACCTTGAGAATAGTTTCTTCTTTCCACATCTCAATTCCCTTGAAGAAAGACCTGGAGGAAGTCCCTGAATCAAACCACCAAATAGAGAAGAAACCCCATATAATTATGCATAAATTTGGAGAGTTGGAAAAAAGGAAACAAGGAAAGAAAAAATGGCAGACCAACAAAGAGAATAATGATAAGAACAGTGATGAGCCAGTAGGGGAAAACGACGCTAAGGGCAACACCAACGGTGATTCCAAGCATCAACATAGGCTGAAACAACAACGCTAAATCATGATCTATAATCGGCACATCCTTCGTCGGATGAGCCACTCTTAAATTGTACCAGACCGATGATGTAGAAGCCCCCATTATCATACCTACAACAAAACAAACACACCCCATTTCAAGATTTTTCTTCAATTCAAGAAGAAAATTATTTGGGGGATTTCGGATTTAAGAAATAGAGTAAGGGCAGACAATACATTTGGAAATGGCAGCAGCAGATTTGGTGTCGAACCCAATAATCAAAGTAAGCATAGGGACAAAAATGCCGCCGCCGCCGACTCCTCCAACGGTTCCGCAAGCGGAGCCGAGAAATCCGATCACCGTCGCCGCCACAAGTCTCCAACTCAGCTCCAAATCCTTCACCAGGAAAAAGGGAAAAAAAAACCCAGATGAGAAAAATTAAGAACAAGCACATTGATGAAAAGGGAAAAGGAAAGAGGGAAGAACGGACCGGCCATGTTTTGTCTGTGGAGAGAGAGGCGGAGAGGGCGGAGGAGGAGGAGGAAGAAGAAGAAGAAGAAGAAGAAGGGTTAGAGAGGTAGAGAACAGAGAGAACGGCGATGGAAGAGGCAGAAAGGAGGTAAAGAAGAAAGCCAGAAGTTGCCATGGCGGAAAATGAAAAATCCGCCGTTGTTTGTCTCCGGCGGCCGTAGTCTTAGGATTTTTACGGAATCGTTAGTGGTGGCTGTGGTTCAAATAAATAGGGAATTGTTATTTATTTTTCTTTTTTTATTTAATAGAGAATATTCAAATTCCAACAAGGCGATTCAATTCCATCGCAAATTTAGAAGATACGTGGCCTATAACAATTGGTTGTTACCAATCTCCTGCGTTTCTGTAACAAAAACACTTTTTTTTTTTTAAATAGGACGTTTCATGACTCGACATTTATTTATTTATTTATTTATAAATTACCCATTTTTGTCATTTTTATCATTTCTGTCGTTCCTTTTTTTTTGTTAATAAACATCTCTACATACCTCAATTATTTGAGGATATCTATCTTAAAAAAAAATTAAAAAAAGGAAAAATTATAAATTTTTACCTAAACTTTAGAGGTGGTATTATTATTAATTTTGAACTAATAAAGGTTTCAATTTAAGCTTATACTTTCATAAGTATAAATATAAAACATTCCGGAAGACTTATAATTTTATTAACTAAATTCTTAAATTTTTATCAGCAAATAAATTTGGGATTATCTGTTGGGATTTTATTTAAAAATTGTTAATGCATCAATTCCAAAGTTCTATTTTGTTAGTTCAACGTTTGAAGAAGTCTACACACATGTATGAATTAATACACTTACAATTTTCAAAAGTAATCTTAATAAAGTGTTTAAATTGAGTCACATATGAAAACTTGGGAGTTTAATTAAAACAATTATAAGCATATTTTTCTAATGAAATTTGAAAAGTGTATAAACTAGTGTATTTATGAAAGTTCAAGGTTTAAATTAATACAATTATTTGTTTAATATTTTATTTGACAATTACACCAAATTTTAAGGGTAGAAGTTGATATTTTTCCAAAAAAATTATTAGAAGATGTCGTCAGCCGACCGTTTTTGTAACATAGGAAAGAAAATAGTTAAAGTGATTCAAATTTGTATTTAATAGTCGTAAAGAATCATGTGGAATTTCAAATCCACATCCAACGACTATTAAGAGGCGATCATGTTTGTGGTAGTCTCATTCAACCATTTTCATTTAATCTATATACGGTCTATTTTTGCTTATTTTTAAAATACGTTAGGCTTGTTAGTTGTTAGATTAGAAACCCTGTTTCTATTCACATGTTTATTTTGGATGTTTAGTTTTCGAAATTAGTTAAAAATTCAAACTGCAATTTTAAGGGGGGAAAATGTAAAAAGGGAAAAGAAACCAAACTAATTTGTTAAACATGACTTATTTAGAAAGTGTTTGACAGCTATTTGGTTCATTAATAATTGTAATAAACATGCAACTAAATTTAATAATTGTAATAAACATGCAACTAAATTCATCCATAAATTTAATATCAAATTTTTAAGGTCAGTTTCAACTTTCAAGCAATAGTAAGTCAATTACAAAATGCAAGATCAATTTGAAAATATACAATTTTAGAAAATCATGAAACTGGAAAAATAATTTGTTAGACTATATGAACTCACTTAATAAAAATGATAACAAATAATTTAGAAAAAAATTAATTGGTAGGAACGAAATATAAAGTTAATTAAAATGTTAGCATTTTAAATATTTAGGAGCCGATTTATATATATAATTGAGTGGAGATTGATTTGAAGTTGTACGAATTATTTATATTGAGCTAACCCTAGCCATCGTCATTGATTAAAAAATTAAAAGAAAAAAAAAACGAACAAACAATTACTCATAATTAATATGAAATCAAAATGTAAATAATAATAAATAGAGAAAACCTCAATCATACAGCAACATCAGCAAATATAATAATAATAATAACAAACTTCAAATACATCACGGAAAATAAATGGAGTGTGGCTACATCGAAGATTCCAAGTCCACGTTAATTTGGAAATAAAAAATAATAATAAATCACAAAAAATGGAATATTATCATCTTCACGAGAAATATATAAATTAAAAATAAATAAATAAATATGATGAGGAGAGGGCTGAGTTTTAGATTTACATCATATATTATATATAAAGAAAATCAATGTCAATTCATACAACAAAATATATCTACGTTAATTTTCAATTTAAAAAATGGTCAACATATCCAATTAATATGGTCTAATTTTTATTGACATAAATGGGAAAAATTATTTTTTGGTTTCTTTTTATATTATTTTAAATCATGATGGAGAGCATTCATAAATGTTTTTTTTGGTGGTTATCAACAAATCCAATCAATATGGTCCCAATTTATATTGACATTGATGGGGAAAACTAGTTTTCTGTTTTTATTTTTCTTTATACATGTATGTTTTTTTTTATATATTATACACAATAAAGTAAATAGTTATAAAGTCTTTAATTTTGAAAAATAATGACGTCACTCTCTCTTAAATAATAAGCTACACATGATAACACTTTCTATTTTCTCAATATAACTAGCCATAGTTAAGCTTCTCTATTTTCTCAAAAAAAAAAAAAAAAAAAAAAAAAAAAAAATTGCAACATTGAAAACTTAAACAAAATTCAAAATATTTACCCATATCAATCTTGTAAAAGAAATTATGTTAACCTATGGCCTAATTAATTTTAATTGACAAAGTTTTTGAATTAATCAAAGGCTTCCTTATTAATTTATCAAAGTTTTTGATGACCTCCTTATTATTCTCATGTTTATCTTGACTTACATTTTTATTTCTTTAATCATATATATATATACCTACGCACTAATCAATCAAACATGTGTAAATTAAACTGATTCCATTTATACCTATAAATAATATTTTGTATTATATTTATAGTTAAATAGACAAGTAGACAAATTAATTATATAAGCTGACAAGAATGGTAGGTTAATAAATAAAATAAAGTAATTAAAATCAACGTTGAATTAAATGTATAATAGTTTAAAGTATAAATATTTTTAATTGACAAAAAGATAGGTTTGATAAGAAATCCCAATAATTCATGAGCCTTATGTCATTTCTTGTTTTAGATTAAAGTTATCAGTTAAAATAAGATTCTCTTACTAAGTAAGTAGCAACTCATAGCTCAATGGTAATTGATAAGACTTTTCTATTTATAAGTTGGAAGTTTGATCTCTCTATCCTGTAGTTGTTATATTAAAAAGATTATTAATATAGAATTTTTAAAAAATGAAATATGAAAATGAAAAGTAATAGTTGCAAATGGTTATATTGACTAGTTTGTTATCTTAACGCTCTCTCGCTCTCACGGTCTACAATCGAATATATTATAAATTTTATTTTTTAAAATATGTTTTTAATATATCTTAAAATATTTTTGAAGATATAATGATAATAATAAATAGATCTAAACATTAACGAGAGCTTAACTCAACTGGCATCCTTATGTGCTAAGAATTAAGAGGTACACAGTTCAAATTTCTTTACCCCAATTATTACTATAAAAAAATCACCTAATTCTATAGTTCTATTAAAAATAAATAACGTAAAAATAAAAAAATAAAAAAACTAAATGCTACCCATAACTATTAAAAAAAAAGTAATTTTCAAAATCCTAAACGTTGCATAAATTTTAATTTTTTTTCCCTCTATTGTTATTTATTTCCATTAATCATTTAAAAAATGTGCAAATTTGTTTGGAAAGTTGCCTCTTACCCTACTAATAAATATTATTCCAAACATTTGTCCACATAGACACGCCCAATAATTATTATCAAGCACAAAAAAGATGCATACCCATTGTCAGATTTTTGTCAAATAATATACCAAATATCACAAACTAGGAAGGGCTAAAAATTTTTATTCAATATTTAAGAATTAAAAAAAATATTAAAATAAAAATTCAAATAAATTATTTAAATTAATAATTAAACATTATACTTTTTAAATAAGTTAAAATGTTTGTTATTTATATTACATTCACATTAGTAACATTTTGTTGCTTATTTTTTATGTTTCATGTCTTTTTTACAATATTAATAAAAATGTGATTCACCTCCAAGTCGATGTTAAACCCATAAAAGTGATGAAATATAGAAAAAGAAAATATCTGACATATCAACGAAAATTTAATACCATAATATGAAAACATGGAAACTAAAACAAGAGTTAAAACACTTTAATTATAACTCAAATACTTTAAAAGAGAATTACGTTTACATCAACAAAGAAATTTTTTTGAGCTATCTAAATAGCTCGACGAACAAGTAAAACCATACAAATATAAAATAAAATTAATAATAGGAAGCTTTCTAAAATTTGACAAAAGTAATTTAAAACAAGCAAATACGCACTACTTTTTTTAGTTCAATAATAATAAGAGTGAAAGATATTGAACAGTACTTCATATTTTATATAGTTAATTATTATTATCTTTATCTATATATTTGACGTATAGGGATAATATAAGATGTGCATTTTGTCGGTGACATTTAAATCTTTTCTCGAATATTTAGGATGTGACGCAAATATGCAATAGTAGTGAAATTTAGAGATTTAAATATTAAGGTAAAGTCCAAGAGAAAAAGGAAAGTATAGCAATGAAGCATAAGGGCTGAAGTTTAGTCTTCAAGTTAAAATTTCCTTTGAGATTTGAAATGATGTCATTTTCTTGTGAGGGACAAAAATTGACCTACAAGAGAATTGTGGTTTGATTTGGTTTTCTATTCTAAAAATATCAACCATTCATTTTGGAGAGAAATCATTACTTACTTTAATTTTTTTATTTATTTTATTTTATATTGTGTGTGTGTGTTTTAAGAATATTACAAATGAATTATAAGTTTTGAAATTAATAATTATGATGAAGTTGGCATATTTATGTATTTTATTATCATTTTTTTTTCTTTTCAAATTGTTCTCTAATTTATATGGTTATTCTTAGTCCCCTTCATGCTCTTTTGTAAGTTTTCGGAATAGAAAAGGAAATAAATCTTTGAAAAGAAGGAAGAGAAGAGACATTTAAATATATACTTTGATTTATATCAATTAAAACTTTAAATTAATAAATATACCAATTTAAATTTATATTTTTATAAGTGAATTAGCATAAACCATCAATTAAAATTTCATTTTGAAATCGTTAATGCATAGTTATAAACATATATAAGACTCCTGCAAATACAAGAATTGATATAAAAAATAATTATAATGAATATCAATTTTAGGGATAATAACCAAGTGTATAACAACATTTTAAAAAATTGCAAAGAGATCTTTGCAATTTTTTAAAATGTTGTTATACATGCTAATACTTTGAATCTAATTGCTATATTTGTAACTGCCACTTAATATAAATTAGAGAAAAATGTGAAGATCAAATCTTAATGGTCTTTCATATGCTTGTCTTCCTGTATTTTTATTCTCTTGTTTAGAAAGAATTACATGATGCTTTTTCTTTCTAATTTGACGGACTTTTTTTTAGAAAAATACTTAGTTAAAATACTATTTTGGTTCCCATACTTTGAAGCAAAGATGGAAATATCTGTTGATATGCTGATATATACGTCAATATATCTATAAACGAAGGATTCAACATCAATATAAAATATCCATAAATATCTCCAACATCTTTTATAAATGCTCATAAAATAATATAAAAAAATGGCATCTATTGAGTTCAATATGAATAGGAATACCAATAATGATATTCATAACTTAGTTTGAGAGTAAAAGCAACTTAATTATTAATCCAAATAAATTTTGTAAATTTGTGGCTTACAAAAATATCCATAGATATTGATATTTTATCGATATATTCGTAAAATTGAAATTTCGATATCAATATTAACATCGATATTTTAATCTTTGCTTTGAAGTTTATTCAATTTGAGTCCCTATACTTTCAATTATCTAATTTTAGTCCCCATACTTTCAATAAATCTCAAATTTAGTTTCTCAAAATTATTTTTTATTGAAAATAATTAAATAATAATACTAATAATTTACATGCAAAAAAATAAAATATGTGAATGTGTTTTCAAAATATATAGTAAAAATGTTATAGATAATAAAAAGATTTTTTTTAAAAAAAAAATCAACAACAAACTAACATTGGAAATTAAATTTAAGATTTTTAAAAAATACATGGGCTAAAATTAAACAATTGAAAGTACATAGACTAAAGTTGAACAAACTAAAAAGTATAGGAGCTAAAATGATATTTTAACCAAAATATTTTCATTACTCGATTTTAGCTTACTTAAAAGAGAATCAAATAATAATAACTCCAAATCACTAATAAATTGTCTAAATTGACTTAATTAGAGTAGTTTAATATTTTAGTGGTACAATTTATTATATATATATAAATATAGACTATTTTTAAATATAGAAAATTTTATCACTTCTACTGAAGAAAATTTTTCAATACTTATAAATAATTTGATATTTTTGGGTTTATATTAATTTTTACATGTATATAAAGCTAAATTGGGGACGACAAACATGGAGGAAATGGGCGGTACTTGACTAAGTGAAAAGATGGCAAAGAAGAAAAAGAAAAATAAATTTCTATCATCTCATTCATCTCTATCTTTTCAGTTTCCACATTGACGACTAAAAAGTGTACAGTGTCCTTTTTTCCATGCATCTTTCTCCAATAAAATCCAAATTACTTTTTCTAAAAAAATAAAAAATAAAAAATAAAAAAAAGGCGGAAAAATCTAAATTATTTCTTATAGCAACAATTTTTTTCTCTTAAGAAAAACGTATTCCAAAAGTTTATCATAGAAAATAAAAAAATATACCAGACATTATCATGTTTATATTTTATGATACATTACAATGCAATTTTTTCTTCAACATAATCATTTTTTTTAAAAAAAAATTGTTTTAGTTTGTATTAAAAAGAATGCCTATACCTTTTTATTAACACTACTTGAAACTATATGCGTTTTATATGTTACATGACGTTAAAAATAAAATATATATGTATAAGTGGAAATAAGAGTCTTATAAATATAAAACATAATAAAATAAATTTGATACTTAATGAGTGAAAAATTGAAGAGAATATTAAAGGATGTCTTCCACACAAACAAAATTGAATTTTTTTTTTATCAGTTTAAATATGTGATATAAAGAAAACAAACAAACTAATAATATTCGCATTTATAATAATAAAACTTTAAAATAAAAGGGAACCACTCTTATTTTAATTAAAAATCTATTTCTAATATATGTATAACTACTATTCAATTTTCTTTAAAAAAAAAAAAAAGATCGTTCTACTATTTTTTTTCTTTAAAAGACTGTTCAATCTAAATCTAAATCTCAATCTCACACGAAAGAATAAAAAAATTAATTAATTAAAAATAGAATATTAAGAAGATTGTCTTCATCTGTCTTCCTTTCCCTTCACCTAGTTTATGACTATACTTGTTAAAAGAAAAAAACAACAACAAAAATATAAAATTAGAAGTTTAGTGAACCACAACAGAAAAGTAGTTTAAAGGTACATGAAAAAAAAAAAAAAAAGTAAAAATAAATATACATAGAGATTGGTGCACTACAAATACAAGAAAATCCGGAGAAAATGTCTATTTAGAAAGAGATACCTTCAACAAAATTTTATTTTAGTTATTACTCTAATTAAAGGGTATAATTGCAACTACTACCAACCGTGGTTCCTAGTTTTTTTTTCAATTTGAGTCATCAAACAAAAGAGATCGGAGAAGAGATTACCGACGTGACGCTCCACTTGTGTTCCTACTCTGATGGGGTGGACGACTAGCAAATTCTAGTCGTCCTTTCTTTTCTGCTTTTTCTCCGCAGCCCAACAGATAAACTCAAAATTTTGAATTAGTTTTCAACTTTTAATTTTGTTAAAACTTTAAAACATACTAAATATATTTTTAAACTTAATTAGGTTTTCAAACTTTAAACCGTGTTTATTATCTTCATACTTTTAATTGTATATTCAATTAATTTTAAATTTTGTATCAATTTGATCTTTGAATTGTTCAACTTTATTTTTCTTCAAAATTTTGTATGTACTAAACATCAAATTATAATTTAGAGTTCTAGACATAAGCTTTAATTTTATATCTAATAAAAATTGAATATATCAAGAATTTATTGACTACGAAATTAAAAGTGTATACATTTATTAGACACAAAATTTAAAGTTTAAGGATTATTAAACATAAAATTATAATTTCAAAAATTTATTAAATAATTTTAAATGTTTATCAACTATATAACAAACAAGTTTAAAAGGTAGGACTAAATTTATAATTTAACCAAAATATCAATTTTAATTAATACTAAACTTATAAATATTTAAATCATTTTTTTGTTGTTGTTATAAAACTTTATTTTATTATGATTAATAAGCTTATAAAGATTTTATATTCCGTGTTTTTGTTAAAATTAGTGAGTAAATTAACATAACTAAACCTTTTTATAATGATGGTCATGTAAAATAAAACATTTTTTCGATTAAAATCTCCTACCCTCAATTTTCATCACTTAGCCTCTTCACAAACCAATTGTTTTCAATTTATAGAGCATGCGCTCGTGGAGAAGTTGAGGTTTAAGGGACAAGTACAGTACGAGGATACCCTACTTAGGTTGCTTACAAGTTTTCCAACTTTGCTTGATTTTGAATTGCCTTTACTTTTTATATATACACGTGTATAATGTCACAATATTATTGTAAAGTTGAGAAATCAATTATTGTAGAGCAATAAAAATAAGAAATAGATTCACTAAACAAATATTGTCAACATGGAAGGAGAATAAACTTTGACGACACACATGAAAAAGAAAAAGTAGTTCGTGGAGAGTGTCATAGTCATTATTTGAAAATCGAACACCGAGTTGAATTCTTTTTTTTTTTAAATTTTAAATTTTAGTTTTTGTAAATTATCAAATTCTTTTATACTATGAGAGTAGTAGTGAACTCATGGTCACAATGTTTGATTTTCAATAATATAGTTTTGTAAATTACAAAATTTTTAATTTTAGTTTTGTTTGATTTTTTTTTTTTTTGATGATATAGTATGAGAGAATTTAATGTTAACTTACAAAGTAACTGTGATTTTCATGATTATTATGGATTTATTTCTTTCATTTTATTATTATTATTTTAAGAAAACAGAGATTTGCATGAAAATCATTTAAACAACCACAAAATTTAATTTACATTTTTATATTTTTTTATTAAAATAATTGATTAAATTATAAGTTAAATTTCAAATTTGTATTTTTAAGTTTTTGTTTTTAAAATTTAAAAGCATGATCCGATCTTAATTTTTTTTAAATTTAAAAATTTATTAGACGCGATATTGAAAGTTTAATGACTTTAACCCAAGTTAAGTTATTTCAAAATTAAAAAAATATTCACGTGCAATGCATGTAGTAATAGACTAGTATTATTAAAATAATATATAAATTAAACCGTTATAAGTGATTAAATTTTAGTATTTAAGAAGTAACTAGTTATTCTTATAAATTAACCATTAAATAACTATATTATATTATACTATTAAAATAATATAAATAAAACTTTACGAAATGGACTAACATAATAATTGAAAATCTGTAATGAGTAGTATTATTTACTCACAATATATAGTTAAAAACATGTTTCAAACCCTCTAGACTTTTTCTTGTTTTAATAATAATCTACTGAAAATTTTAATTCTCATAGTTACTTATTATTTTAAACTAACAATAACTAATTAAATAAATAAAAAAAAGTATACTCTTAAGATTAATTGTATATGTATAACTAAACTAATGAAACTTAAGAAAAATGATGAATCTAAGTCTTGGAAACATTAACTTAAATTTTAACTTCTACCCAATATAATTAATATTGTTATGGGTCGTTTTGGACCAAAAATCCCGAAATAAAAAGAGTAGGATGTTATGGGTGAAATTGGAATAACAATGATCACATGAGGACGAAGGAAGTGCAGGAAACGAACCAAATAGGCCAAGGGAGGAAGAGACCAAGAAAAGGAAGGGAGGGTCGAACACTTGAAAAGAGGATTGACTCGTCTCGGCTTCGAAGAGTGTCAAGATCGAGCTTTGTTTGGTTATTTTTCGATTAGTATAATTCTTTCAGCTTGGCTAGTTAGCCCAAAATATGAGGACCTCCAGATTCTCCTTAAGTTTAGACCCACATGTGAGTTTTAGACTTTGCTTAAGACAATCTTCAACAAACATATATGTTAAATTATTTTAAAAACTTAAAATATCTATTTATTAATTTTAAAATAATATTTATTAAAAAAAAAAAAACATTGTAAACATTGGTTTTAGGGGAGGAGTATGTTTTGTGAATGATATATACATTATTAGTAGGTTCACGTTCATGCACATAGAGATCTGACAAGATATTTCCAACTCAAACGCCTCACTTATATGTTTCTACTTTGATGGGATGGACCAACCACCCAATATTTGTCTTCCTTCCTTCTCCGCTCTTTCTCCACACCCAACAAAAGGTCAAAATTATGAACAAAAAAGTTTATTTTTCCTAAGAAAAAATATAAATATTTAAAAATGTTTAAAATGTTGAGTTAGTTATTATACTTAGCGGTTATTATAGTTAAGTAGATTATAATAATTTGTGTTTTGTGGTACAGATTGTTTTAGTTCGAGTAAGAAATAGTAAATGTTGTAATAAATAATATACACTGTAACAAAGAGAGATTTGAAATAGTAATATTGTAGATAATTGTAGATTATAATATAGTTGAAAACATCAACTATTATAATTGGAGACCCAAACATCTACCCACTTGGAGATTGAGGCCAAACACCCTCTTAATTACAAATCTTAACATTTTTATTTTTGTATTAAATAAATCTATCGACTTTAAAAAATGTCTAATAGAATTCTAAACTTTCAATTTTATGCTAATTAAATTTATAAACTTTAAAATGTATCTAATATCTTTACACTTTTAATGGTGTGTTACTTTCTAAATTTATCAATTTTATATCAGTAGGCTTTTAACTTGTTCAACTTATACACTAAACATCAAATTGAAATTTAGCATTCTACTAAATAAATTTTTTAATTTTATATCTAATAAATCAATTATCAATTTTTTTAAATAATTGAATATGTGTCAATAACCTATTAAATACAAAATTAAAAAATTTAAGGATTTATCACACACAAATATTAAAGTTTAGAGATTATTAAATATAAAATTAAAAGTCCACATATTTATCAGACACTTTTGAATACTTGAAGACCAAAAAGATGTAAAATTAAATATTTAGACACTTAAAACTAGGAAACAAATTAATCTTGACTTGTAAACTTGCTAATTTCTAGATCAAATTATTTATACGTATACAACTTTATTTTACTATAATTAATAAGTTTTGGAAGATTTTATACATTGTTTTGGTTAAAATCAGTGAATAACTAACACAAATTAAATTGAGGGTCACAATTAAAACATTTATTTAAATTTAAGATCCAATTTCTAAAATTGAAAAGATCAACAACTTGACAGCAGACGAGTAAAAAAAAAATCCCGTTAAAATAATATATTAATTTATATAAATATAGATTTAATACTACTTTAGTTTATGTACTTTTGACTTTTGTTTATTTTGGTCCCTATATTTTTAAAATGTTAATTTTGGTTTCTATACTTTCAATTTCGGTTAATTTTGGTTCTTGTACTTTCAAAATGATCATTTTGATCTTTATACTTTCAACTTTGATTCATTTTGGTATTTGAACTTTAAAAATATGACAATTTTGATACCTTTAAAATGAAGTAATGAAAATAAGACGACAAAAATGATCACGATTAAAATGAACTAAATATAAAGACTAAAATAAACTTTTTAAAAATATGGACCAAATTAAATCAAAATAAAAAGTGTAACGACGAAAATGGTATTTAAACCTATCATATATAATCACGTGGCAGGTAGAGTGAGAGAGTTACATTGATCTACCAAATCTAGATCAGAATCAGAAATTCAATTTTCTTCTCACACTCAATAAAAATGTATTAAAGAATAAAAAATACTATTTATTTTATAAGGCCAAACAGGCCCAAAACGAGGATGTTTTATTTGAATATTGTGATTTTAAAAAATAATTAGAAGAATATTGTAGTTTTAAAATTATTTATAAAAATATTGTAGTTTTTTTTCAGGTGAAGGGACGTTTTGGCAGTGGGGAGTAGGTCGAGAGTTGAAATCTCGACCTCCTTTAGT
This sequence comes from Lagenaria siceraria, assembly GCA_002890555.2. Lineage (NCBI taxonomy): Eukaryota > Viridiplantae > Streptophyta > Magnoliopsida > Cucurbitales > Cucurbitaceae > Lagenaria > Lagenaria siceraria. Next base: position 10,212,150 of record CM016485.1, read on the forward strand.
CGAGACTTCAACTCTCGACATGATCGTCTCGGCGTCAGGCAGCTTCTGCGGTCAAAAAGTCGAGACTTCAAGTCGGCATTTGGGGGTCGAGACTTCAACTCTCGACTCCTCTCCTATATACAACTCACCTTCACTTTCACCATTTTCACCGCTTCACTCCCTCTTACTTTCACTCTCGGCATTGCACTTTCACTTTCACCACTTTCACCCGCTTCACTCTCGGCATTTCCTTTTCTAATATCAAACTCTCTCATTTTTCTTCTTCGGCTTAATTAATATTGTGAGGTTTGTATATTTATTATTAAATTTTTATTTTTTTATAATTAATTATAAATTTTATCTATATTCTCATACTATTTTATTTTTCAATATTTTTGTAGTTTTTGTTGTTGTTTTGATAACAAATAACGAAGAAGGAGAAACTGTTGCCACTTTGAAGAAGAAAAAGAGTAGAACCGTCGTTGATTTGTGAGTTAGTTTTTTTTTTATTTTTTATTTATTACTAGTTTTTTTAACATTTTTTTATATATTTATATCATGTTATACAACCCATTTAATGTTCTTAATTAGTTTTTAATCGTCGTTAAATTTAAGAATATTTATAGATTGATGTTAGGAGTTTTTTTTTTACAGTTTAATATTCTTGTTTATATTATGTTAGATCTACCATGTTAATGTTATCTTATTTTCGTTTTCATGGTAAATAATATTAGATTTATTGCATTTACTATTAAATTAGACTTTTTTTGTTTTATAGTATATTATTTTTGTTATTTGAGTCTTTTTTTTATTTTTTATTTTATGCTTATAGTTTGTTAATACAAAAAGGTTAATATTTTTGTTTGTTTTCTTAATAATATTTGATTTTTTAGTATTAGTTTTTTAATTTTAAAAGTTTAGAGACTTTTTTTTGTTTTGTAATAAAAATTAATAATTTGAGTAATTTTTTTTTTACATTTTTTGAAAAACTTAGGTTTTTTTTTTTGTTAATATTAGAGTTTTATGCTATTCTTGAAGAAAAAAGGTTGTATTATATTTTTTGCATTTACTATGAATATTTTTATTTATAGTATAATATTTTTGCTATTTGAGTCTTTTTTTTTCTTTTTTTGTATTTTATGCTTATAGTTGTTAATACAAAAATGTTAGTATTTTTGTTTGTTTTCTTAATAATATTTGATTTTTTAGTATTAGTTTTTTAATTTAAAAAGTAATGTATTGTTTGTTTTTTTTTTTTTTAGAAAATGACTGACAAATGTTTGGGATTTGTGTTATTTTCAAATGGTCATATAATTGATGGTGTTGATGATGTTGAATATGATCAACCAGCTAGTGGAGGTTTTAGCATAAATGTGAACAGTGGAATAATTTTTGAACAATTCATCGAAATGGTAGGGATGTCACTTGGCGTAGATATGAGAGCAAATCAGTTAGAAATAATATATAGACATCCTAATCCAACACCATCAGGATCAGTAAGGTTTATGCCATTCCCTATTCCTGATGAACAACCAATGAATATGATGTTTTCAATCCCACTGCCACTCCCAAACTTAGTGGATTTATATGTTAATGTGAGTAAGGTAGGTTTGATATAAACTTGAATGCACAACCCTTTAGTCAATTTGAAGACCCGATGGACCCTGATCCTGAATCAGTTGCACCAGCCTGTGATGATGAAGGTATGGTGGCTAATAATCAATACAGGGATTTTAGAACAGAGACTGACGATGAATTTGAGGGTTTGGACTTTGATGGTCGTGAATATGAATTACCTTCAGATACATTCAGTAATTTAGATATGGATGCAATAGATAGCATTAGAGAACACGACCCAATTGTAGCCCCTGTGGTTGTTGACAATACCGAATTGTATAAGGGGATGATTTGTCAAGATAAAGAAATGCTACAACATGCGGTCAAGTGTTTTTCTATCAGGCATCACGCACCATATGAGGTAGTAGAATCGACACCGGCTATTTGGGCAATTCAATGTAAGAAGTGGGAAGAAGGCGAGACTCCGTGCAACAAAAAGGAAATCACATGGCTTATTTGAGATCACTAAGTATGTTGATCAACATACATGTTTTTATTCAGAACTAAGTCAAAGTCATGTGCAATTAGATTCTTCAATGATTGCCTTAGAGTTTTGTGATGTCGTTAGAGAAAAACCGTCTATTAGCGTGGCACAACTACAGTCCGACATAAAAACAAAATTTGGATATCATGTTCCTTACCATAGGGTTTGGCAGGGTAAAAAAAAGGCGTTGGCTAAAGTGTTTGGCGATTGAGACGAATCATACAAATTGTTACCTAGATGGTTGTATATGGTTAAACAAACCAATCCCGGATCGCGCGTGGAGTGGAGGAAAAAAGAAACGCCTACTGAAGGACATGTTATCCTTACTTCTGTATTTTGGGCATTTGGCCCTTGTATAGAAGCTTTTAATAGATGTCGGCCAATTATTCAAATAGACGGTACCCACTTGTATGGTAAATATCGAGGAAAATTACTGATTGCTACATCAGTTGATTCTAATGGGCATCTTTTTCCTCTTGCATTTTCCGTTGTTGATGAGGAGTCTGCAGATTCATGGGGATGGTTTCTAAAACATCTAAGAGAAATAATTACACACGAAGAGGTGTGTTTGATTTTGGATTGACATGCTGGCATTATCTCAGCCGTGAACAATCCAGAAAATGGTTGGGCGGGACCAAAACATCATCATCGATACTGCTTACGGCATATTGTCAGCAATTTCAATAAAAAGTATAAATTTAATCACTTAAAGAACTATGTTTATCAGGATGGATGTCAATTTCAAATTCGCAAGTTAAATAAAGCGATTGAGGACATCAGAAGAATAAATCAGAGTTGTTTGAGTTTTTTTTGACAACATTGGTATTGAACAGTGGACTCAAGCACATGATGGAGGTGTCAGGTACGAGTGGATGACGAAAAATCTATCAGAGTGCATCAACGGAGTCCTCAAAGGAGCTCGAATGTTGCCGATAAACGCTCTCGCTCAGATAACATTTTTCAAATGTGTAAATTATTTTGAAAAAAGAAGAGAAGAAATAAGAGCTGCTTTAGACTGTCGAGATAAATATACCAGGTAATATATATATATATTTTTTAGTAATTAACAATTCATGTTGAATATATTAGTAATACTAAGTGAGTAAACATTTAGGTACGCACATGAAATTTTTTTGAAGTGGGCTGCAAGATCCAGTAAACATGAAGTACAGTCATACGATTGATATGAAGGTGTGTTTCATGTAAAAACCGGACGTCATAGCCTCAATGCTAATGGAGGAAATATTCAAACACTAAGGCTAAATGGGTCTGAGTGGTACTGTTCACGTAACAAATGGCAAGCATTTGGCATCCCATGCTCGCATTTTATGGCGATCTGTTAACGATTTAACATGAACTATGAAGATTTCATTGAGGACTACTATAAACTATCAACATTCGCTGCATGCTACTCTCCTCAATTTCAACCTGTACCGCACGAAGATTACTGGATAACACATCCAAATATGCCTGTCTTACATGCCGACCCATCGTTGTTGAGGAAACCTGGTAGACCAAAGAGCTCGCGATACCACAATGAAATGGACTGGTCCGAATCGAGTACTCAACTACGGTGTGGATTTTGCAATCAGTTGGGTCATAATTGGAGGAAGTGTCCTTCGTTACAAAGACAGGCACCCGACAATTAATATTTTTTATTGTGTAATTAATATTTTTTTATTATGTAATTAATATTTTTTACTGTGTAATTAATTTTTTTAATATGTAATTAATATTTTTCTGTGTAATTAATATTTTTTATTATGTAATTAATTTTTTTATTGTGTAATCCATCTAAGAGAAATAAATATATTTTTTTCTTTTAGATCATGGCTTTAAACCCAGGACCGCTTGATTCTTATGTTTTATATGATCAATCAATTCATCGATCATCCGTTGTATGACAAGATCGTACTACAGGTGAGATATACTGTAGACGTCGAGAGGCGGTTGTTCATCGTACCATCGCACTGCACCGTAAAGTACTACCATTACTTCGTACATCAGGATTCTATGGAGTTTCTAGGTTGGGATTCATTCAGTTAGATTGGCATCTCATCACTGCACTAGTTAAAAGATGGAGGCCAGACACATACGTTTCATGTTCCTTCTGGAGAGTGTACTATCACTCTACAAGATATAGAAATATTGTTTGGGTTACCTGTTGACGGCGAGCCTGTTACCGGAGAAATGCATGATGATTGGTTAAATATTTGTCAGTTGTTACTCGGTGTAGTCCCACCTGCTTATAAAATTAGAGGATCCAGATTAAGTTTAACATGGTTAGGAACATAATTTCCAGGGCTTGATGATGATGCAGACGAGGAATCTGTCATGAGATATACACGAGCATACATATTACAGATGATGGGTGGAAGTCTGTTTTCTCATAAATCAAGTCACTACGTGCACTTAATGTTCCTACCATTGTTAGCCAATCTTCATGAAGCAGGACGATATTCTTGGGGTGGAGCGTGTTTGGCATGGCTGTATAGACAGCTGTGTAAAGCAACAAAACCTGAAGTTCGTGAAATCGCTGGGCCTTTGATACTTCTGCAATTATGGGCTTGGAAGCGATTTCCAACAATGGCTCCCCAACTCCGACATGTCAACGAGCATCAATTAGCTGGACAAACATACGGTTCTCGGTATGTTAATTTAATTTAATTTACAAATTATTTTTTATATGACTAATATAGTTAATTTAAAATCTAAAATATTGATTTCATAATATAGGTGGAGAGAACAATTTTGTGTAACTAGATCAGCTACACATGTTGTGAGTCAGTATAGATACATGTTGGATTTGCTTCAACCTGATCAGGTACAAGAATACTGAATCTAATTGAATTTGTATACATATTTTTTATGTATTTAATATTTTTAATATACTATGTTATGTTTCAGATTATTTGGGAGCTCTACCAAGCTGTTATGCACACTTTGCCCAATTTTTGTACAAACGGTCAAGACATGTGGCGGACGATAAGTCCTCTCATATGTTTTCACATTGGTGGGTGACATTTTCCTAACAGGGTAATCAGACAATTTGGTTTCCAACAGGATGTCCCACCAGAGTGTAATATTGAACCCCTACTGCATGACATCGACCTACGAACCGCAGATTGGTCCGATAAAGTTGCACATTTGGTAGTGCGATGGCACTATCGTACAAGGTTTATTGCACTGGGGGTTTCAATTGGGCAATATGATAGGGATGTAACCCAAGATTCATTGATTGATATAGTAATATAACAAGGCGCTATATTACTCGTCCAGGAGCAGCTGTGGGTCATCTGGTATATAATTAAATATTGTTTAATCATTTTAAATTTGAATTTATTTTAAAAATTATCTAATTTTTTTTATAATTCACAGAGATCGAGCAACAGTAGCCTTCGTGATGTTGCAAATGATCCAAACCAGGTCCTTGCTGTTTGTAATAATAACGAGAGGTACATGGAGGAGATACATTATATGTATGATATACCCATTGCACCTCCACCAGTTGCTAGACGTAGGGGGCGTGCTCGAGTAGAAGAAGATGACTTTGATGAGGTTGATCACAATGTGGAAGAATTGCCCCCTATGACGCTGACGCATAGCCACACTGATTATGCTAGTCCGATGATGATGATGCCAACATTTGGTTCAGGATATTATGATTCAGAAGCCGGTCCATCGTCAGCTGGTCCATCGTCTTCATACATGCAAAGACATGGGCGTGGCCGTGGAGAGCATAACGAATATTTATACTATGATGCGCCTGCAGAGGTACCAGAGCCACCAGAGGAACAAGAGCAACCACCAGAGGAACAAAAGCAGGAACAAGAGCAACCTAGAGTTCAAAGTCGACGACGACAACCAACTCGAAATCGACGACGTCCACCTTGTGAGACACATTAATTTTTTTTATTATCATTCTTAATAAATGAAAAATGTTAAATTGTTATATTGATATGAACATTTTAATTTATATTTTAGTAATTTTAAATTATTTACTATAAGTCTGTAATATCTCTTAAAATTATAGTCGACAAAGTTAATATAATGATAAATTTTTCTCATCATTATGAAATAGATAGATAAATTTTTATAAAGTTATTTTTTTTATTAAAAGACAATAGAATTATAGCTAGTTATAAAAAAAATAAAAAATGGCCGAGCACCAACTTGTTAAGAAAAAAAGGAAAAAAAAAGTGGTATGACCGAGTATTGATTGTTAAAAAAAAAAGAAAAAAAATACAAGTTTGGTCGAGTGTTAATTGTTAAAGAAGAAGAAAGGAAAAAAAAAGAAAAAAAAAAGGTGTATTTAAAATATATATATATAATGTACCCATATTTTAACCATCACATCGTAAAACTACCATATTTTTACAAATACTTTCAAAACTACAATATTTTTATAAATAATTTTAAAAACTACAATATTAATTCTATTCCCCCGAAACCGACGTCCTGAACATGAAATCACGTGGATCAATGCTTTTAGAGGTGGATGTGAGAGGTGGGATGATGGGGTCTACGCATCGGCCACGTGGCTATTCCTTTTTCTTCCTGTAGCAGCAGGCTCTCGGGCGGCGCGTGTTTCTTCAACAATGTTCGTCGGCAGAGTAATCTTAAATCTTCGACCTTAACGCTTCGTGTATCTCCTCCTTCAACTGCTTCTCTTCTGTGAAGCCAATGGCTAATGATTTTGCTATTTTCTTCTGATCGTTGAGTTCTGAATTTTTCCTTCTTATGTTATTTGCAGTGAAATAAATAAAGAGACACGTGGAATGTAATGATTAGGACACGTCACCAATTGCGCACCGTGCTTCTTCTGCTCATATGCTAACATCTTCTAATATATTATAAATTATAATTATAATTCTTAAACTAAGTTCATATATCAATTAATAATTTTTTTACTCAACCTAATATTTACAAAATCAAATGAATGAAGCATTCATAATCTGGCGGCCCATGCATTTGATAATTTCATTTCTTGTACTTGGACCATAATTATCTTGATTGGCTCGCCCATATTGTTGGGGTAGAAAAGGATTCAATGGATTGTTGAATTTCGATTAATGAATGCATTTTCTTCTAATATAACAAAATTATTGAAAATATTTATAAATATAAATAAATTTACCTAAAAAGCGTAATCGAAATGAACACTCAATTGTTGTCATCAAGTATTCAATTCAACCTTCCTTCCAATCAAATTAGATAATCCATAAATCTACAAAAAAAAAAAAAAAAAATGTGAAGAAAAAAAAAAGAACAATAAATAGCGCTATACAAATTCAAATTAATCATTACCCTAAAACAATCAACGATCACGCAGTCTAAGATTGAGTCTTCTAAGCCACACAGAATGAAGTATCATATGATACACATCAAATCTCTTCGGCGGAGAGTTCACTTCAAAGTGTCTTCTAACTTTCACCACTCTCCTATACATTCTCAAGTACTGCCGCGTCGATATTCCCGTCAAGATCTTCTTCAAGTTCGGAATGTCATCGACCGAGACTTCCACGGAGAAAGATTTCCAATTGATGACATCGCTGAACGGTGGGACGTAGTGGTCGGAGATGAGGACGGGAACACACCCAGTGTAAATAGCCTCGACAATCCTTGGACTGGCGACTTCGTAGCCGCTCGGGCAGAGGCAGAACTTGCTCTTCCTCATCATGTCAATGTAAGACACCCCTTTGGGGAGGTACTGGTGGACTTGAATGTCTTGGTCTTGATTCTCCCATTGCTGGATTAGAATGGGCCTTATTGGGCCGTGAAGCCCACCGGCGAAAAAGGCCAGAATTGGGCGGTGGGAGGGAGATGGGCCGCCAAGAAATCCGGTCAAGAAACCTGTTTGTAAATTGATTTCTGGGAATGATACATCCTTTGATGGGTTGAAGCCTTCGGAAGTGTTGGCATTACAGAGTACTCGAATCGAGTTTTTGTATAAATGGGGAACTGACTTCGATGCTTCCGGACCCTGAAATCAAGTTGGGCCCATTTATAATTATGTTTGAGAATGATTTTGAAACTAATTTTTGAATCAATTTAAATGATTATAGACACCATTGGTGGTAATAATTTTGAACTCACCTAAGTGATTTTAATTTCAAAATCACTTTGAAACGTGATATGTTTGAGAATGATTCTAAAATAGTTAAAATCACTTTTGTCATTTTTCAAAATTATCCAAAAATATACTTCTTTATCATTCAAAATCAACTTTAATAATACAAAAACGCAACATGTGTTATGAAGTGATTTTAAATTGGACAAAAATTGAATTTAATCGTTTCAAAATCAAACATAATTTCTCCAAACGGGGGATGGAACAATTAACGGTTGAATTTGCGTCATGCTCACAAGGTGGAGGGCAGATTAACAATATGAATAAAACACGAAATAATGGTAATCTAATAGTATAATTTTGAACAATGTGAACTACTTACCCAATCATGGCAGGAGAGCATGAAATGATCAGCCCCGAGTGTGCGATTCCAGAACGGATATTTGGTTCCAATGACATTGATGTAATCAACGACAGTGTGTCGTATTGGAGTGAAGTCATGGGAGTCATGAACATAGACAAACCGAACGAGCATGGCAACACTGAGAGGAAGGAAGAAGACATGGGCCTTGTTGGGATCTTTGGTTTGAAATCGGGAGTCCATTTCGATAGCATGGATGAAGTTGCCTTCGGTTGAGTAAATGCTTTTGCAGGGGCCATTGTGAAACAGAGGAGGCTCTCCTTCTTCGTACACGAAGATCTTCATCTCCTTCTCCATTTCTAGGTAACTCCTGCAATTCCCATTAATGGAAATGGTGAGAGAATGAATAATGGGATGCCAGCTTCTTCATTGGCTACCCTCTTGTTTTCTTTCTTTCTTTCTTTTGTTTGATTTTCATTCAGTTACATGATTTTAATTGCAGCCATTGTTTTTCAACTTTGCCTTAAACATTCCTCACATCGTCGTTTCTAGATTATTGTGTTAATTTTAACCTCTTGGTCGAGAGTATGTCGAATTAGGATTCAAGCCTCTAACCTTTTGGTCGTGAGCTAATGCTTTCTCAAGAAAATTTCAAAGCATACAAAGTTCAACTAAGAAAATACTCAAATATCATGCCACAAAAATACTTAAACCTAGCCATAGAATCAAGAGAGGAAAGAAAAAAAGGTGTTTAAATTAATTAGCAGCATAATCCCAATATAAAAATAATTAAAATCCTATAACACAATTGGAAGAACCAATACCATAGTATTAATTGCACAAGTTACTAAAGTAAAAGGTTTTAATTGCAACATTTATGTAAGTTTAATGCACGGTCAATGGTTTGAATCGTAAGTTTAAAGTTACAATTAACACACCGAGACAGAAAATTCAACTTTACCCAACTTAATATTTACATCATAACAGACAAATGTTGTTAAAAATCAATCCAACTTCAGTTTCAATAACTAATAATTATAAACGAAAAAAATTATGGTTAAGGATCGAATATCCACTTAAATTTTATTAAAAGAAAGACAAAATAGAATTCAAAATTGAATTAAGTAAAAAAAAAGAAAAAAACTGACATGTCAACTTTAACATTTAATCCCATTAAATGTTCCATAAGTATTTATAAGAGATAAAAAAAATAAGGGTTTATAAACACTTAAAAAGTCAATTCAAACGATAAAAAATACAAGGGTTTATAACACTTAAAAAGTCAATTCAAACGATAAAAAATACAAGGGTTTATAAACATTTAAAAAGTCAATTCAAACCGGCCCACATATTTGGGCCATTGGGAGAACAAACAAATTAAAGATCTACTATATGCTAAGACAAATTAAAGATCTACTATATGTTAAGAATCTGATTGTTATATTTAGAACTGTCCAGTTGGAAGCCCAAAAAGAAATTGAAACTTCAAAAACTCCAATTAAAAAAGAGAAAAAAAAAAAAAACTAAATTTAAATATCCCCTCCTCTGTTTTTGTTGAAATTATAATTTGTAAGCAAAATAAGTAAAAAAATGAAACTTAAAAGACCAGATATGATTTGTAAGGGAAAACAAAAAAAAAAAAAAAAAAAGGAAATTTAACCTGTGAAATGCTTTGGAATTCCAATACATTGGGCCAGAAGGAACAAAGTCAGGATCTTGTGTTTGGTTATGGAACTTTGCTTCTCTAATGGCGGCTCTTGCTCTTCTTAGCCCTGCTTCGATTCTCTCCAATTTTGTATATTCCCTTTGTCTTCTCGCTTTCACTTTCACCGCCGATTCATAATTACTTTCAGAAGAAACGTTTCTGATCACTTCATTAATGGCGGTTTCTCCCAAATCTTCGTTGACTCTCGTCCTATTCTGCTCATATTATTATTACATATCCATATTAGACTAAATTAACACTTCCAGTCCAAAAAAAAAAAACCCCAATTCTTAAAACTCCAAGTTTGTTGTCTAGAAATGAAAGAACACACGAACAGAGATCTGGGTTCATCTTAAAATAATACCAAAAAACAATCAACTTGGTCCTTGTTTTGAAAATTTCTACATGCAAAAGGGGAGATTAAAAGAGAATCTTACAAGGTGTAGTTGAAGACTCTGTATTTCGTCGTTCGGTGGTGGCGGTGGGGAAGAAGAAGAAGAAGAAAAAACAGAGTGATTCGAGAGAACAGAGTCATTGAACAGAGGTTTGTCGTGTTTTTCTACTGTTTGATTATTCGTCACCGCCGTCGCCGGCGGCGTAGCGGAGGTATTAGAATGGAAATGCTCTGTTTGGGAGGGAGAAGAAACAGAGCTCTGGATTGAAGCATATTTATCAAAGAAAATGGTCCAATCTCTGGAGAACTGAGGACCAAAAACAGCAAGAAGACAAGAAAGAGCGATGAAAGGAATAACAAAAAGCGGCAATTTCATCTCTGTGTGAAGCCTCAAGAACTGAAAAATTTGAGTGAAGGCTGGTTGATTGCAGGGTTAATACAAAAGAAGAGAAAACAGAGAGAGAAAGAAGGAGGAGGATTCTAATGGGAAACAGGGATTGTGGCCATAAATAGTAACAACATTACTGCCAAGTGTCAATCTGTTATTTCCTTTTACTTTAATTTTTACTTCCTTCATGCAAATTTTCCTTCTTCCCATTCTACCCCTCATTCTTCCCTCTAATTTCTCAATTCATGTTCAATGTTTTTATTTCTCTAATTAATTCCTTTCCTTCATCTACCTTCTATAATATTTACTTTACTAAAATAAATGGATAAATAACGTATTATTCCACCAAATAGGTCTGGAAGTTCCTTTTTTAACCATCATAAATGTATTTTGATGAAACTAACCATTCTGGAAATAGAGATCAAACTTCTAATTCTAAAAAGAAAATACATGTAATATACTTTTTATAAGAGGGATTTTTAAAAATAGAAAAATAAGAAAAATTATTTACATAAAATAGTAAAATTTATAGATAGTTGTGACGATACATGTTAATAAAAGTCTATTAGGGTTTATCAGTGATAGAAATGATTGAAGTCTATCACTGATCAATGCCAATAGAAGTCTATCAATATTTTTTTTGCTATTTTCGGTAAATAATTTGATATTTTTTCTATCAGTAAAAATTTCTCTTTTCATAATTATTACTTGTAGTAAATAGTTGAGTAAAAGTGAGAAAAAATGAATGGATATTTTAGTGAGAAATTATTATAAATAGAAAAAATATTAAACTATTTACCAATATAAATTTTTTTAACTGTGTATCAGCGATAGAAAGCGATAGAACTGAGTTCTATCGCTTTCTATCGCTCAAGCAAATGAATTCTATCGCTTGAGCGATAGAAAGAAATAGAATTTTATCGCAGTGTATCACTGATAAGATTGTAAAATTTTTCTATATTTGTAAATAGTTTGGCTTATTTTTTTATATTTGAAAAAGGCCTATTTTAGTGGGTTAAAAAGTTCCGAAAATTGAGTTTATAAGAGAGGGATATATTAAAACTTTTTATTGAAAATTTGAAAATAATAAATATCAAATTAAATTTAATCTCAAATGATAAGACTAAATTAAAAGTTATGAAATTATAGGACCAAATTTAAATTACTCAAATAATAATAGAGATCAAAATTATAATTAAAGTTAAAATTATAGACCATTTTTAATTTAACTGATAAATTTTTATCTTTTTCTTCAAACCATTATGAAAACTGCTATTTATAAGGAGTCAAAATAGTAGTTTAAATGTTAAAAGATAGATAAAAAGTCGAAGAACTATAAATATAGATCACATATTAAACTAAAAATGGGTTTGAAAGAGAGAGATGTCAAACCAAATTAAACAAGGGTGGTGGAGTATTATTTTTTATTTTTTTTATTTTTTATTTTCATGCATGTGTTGAAATTATTAGAATTTAAAATTTACCTTAAAATTAAGTTGATCTAAATTATATGAATTGAATTGAAAGTTTTTAAATCATAAAGACGCATTTAAAACTAAACTTAGGAAACTGTAATTAAACTCTATAAAAATCTGTAATTAAACATTTTACATTTTTAATTAATTAAATAAAATGTAACTAACACATTAAACCAAAAAAAAAAAATTGCCACCTCTCATTTAAAGAGAAATTTAATTAAAGAAAAAAGGGGTTTGAAAGAGAGAGAGGGGGGAGGAAGGAAGATTTCTCTCTCTCTCGTGCATGCTAATTGCCACCTCTCATTTAAATTCCCAATACCTTTTCTTTCCATTTTTTTTCTTTTTCAATTTTCGAAAATAATAAAAAGGAAAAAAAATTAGGGAGACGCTGTAGAACTTTTGTTGAACAGACAACTATCATTTTCTAAAACAATATTTAGAATATAAATAATTAATTTTCATGTAGTACATGAACACCCTCTTCGCGCATGAATCTCGCACGTGTTCGTTATCACGACTTTTTATGGGATTTGACTTGTGACTCGCTCTTCTTAATTTAGTTTGAATCGATCTATGTAAAGTTCTTTGCACCAGTGTTGGTACCGAACCAACACACTCCATTGCTTAAGTTTTTTTATGGAATGTATAGTTATGCTAAGCACACAAAATATAGTGAGGGCTTTCATTTGAAAATTATTTACGATCTTCTCATTTGGCGTCATCGAATGAGTCTATTTATAATGCACTTCTCTAAAAATCATTTGTAATTACGTATAACCTCTTGTTATGTCAGAATTGTTTGCGGCGCATGAGACTGCAGAGCGCCATACTAAGTGCAGCTTTGTTATTTCCTAATTGATATATATTCACTTACTTGTTTGATCGATTAAGAACTCGAGAGGTTCTGACTTTTTTTTTGGGACGCGCATTTCTCCATGCCACTTCTCAGTTTCTATGGATTTGAGTATGCCTTTGAAGTTTAGACCTTCTCTAGAACAACTCTCAACAATGTCATAATAATAATAATAATTATAATTATTATTATTATTATTTTTTGTGCAATTGAAACCATCAAAATAAAGTTTTATTTTGATTAAATTTTGGGCGTTATTAATTATAAGGACGGAGAGAACTTTCTGAGTGAATTTGAATAAAGTCATTGGAAATAGGAGGAAATTAAATTGGTGTCGAGTAAAATATTCATATATATCTATTTTAATTGATATTATATGGAAGAATAATTAATAATGTTGTGATTTTGCTGCTAATTCGTTGACTAAAATCTAGTCATAATTAGGGCATTAAACGCACCGGCACCGCCGCACCGGAGATTGGTGGTTGCCGTGCATGTCTATCTCCACCGCCGCTATAAGTGCGTGGATGCATAGTTATATATATGAATTTGATACTTGAACCTAGGTGCCATAAATGGAGTCAAATAAATCTAAGTTAATTATAAAACTAAAGTTTTTTTTTTTTTTTTTTTGAAGCAATAATTTAGTCCAAACTTTAGCATGTAGCCAAAATAAGCATGAGCATAACTCAAATGACATATAGTATATGTTAATGACCAAAAAGTCCGTGATTCAAATTTTCTTCCTCCCGACTAAAAAACTTTTTTAGTAGGTAACAAATTTATCTCTTTCTATATTAAAATTCGCCATGGTATAGTCTTTCAAGTTTGATATATAATGATTTACTCACTATATTTTATTGTTTGTAACATTTTAGTTAGTACGGAAAAAAGTCAACACACAATATCAATCTTCTAGTATGCAACAATTTAGTACCATCAAAATACATTTAACTTTTAAGTTTGGTAAACTAATATTTTTAAAACGTAATTAAAAAAAAAAAACTCCTTTTCCAACATTTTAAGAAATTTAATTAATTTACCCATTTAAAAGTTAAACTAAAAATTCTAATTTTTCAAACTAGAATCTACAATTGAAAAGTCTAATTAATTAAAAAGTTGAGTTATTATGCCCGCTTAATATTTGAGTCTCAATTATTATAGTTGAAAATTACAATTGTTATAACTCACAATTAACTACAGACTAAATATATATATTTGCCTTTCAAATTGAATTTATGCACTCAAAATTAAGGGGTAACTTTATAATATGTTTGACATATTTGTTAATTCAAGTTACGAGTCTTTTATTTTATTATTATTTCTCTAAAAAAAAAAAAAAAAAAAAAATCTATATGTAAGTATGTTAATCTCAACATATGGTACATAAATTATAAACTCAACGGATGGGTCAAAATTACAGTCTTTTTCCAATTTGCCTCTTAATTTAGAATTGAAAGGTTATATTAAAATGTTAATTTAAAAATTTTCCTTTTTCTATTAACATAAATTCCAACTCTGGTCTTATATGAAAGTTTAAAGTACTTGCCTTTTTATAATTTACACTAATTTTTACCTATAATAAATTTACCACTAAATATATAAATGATTTACAAGTAAATATAAAAACTAAATATTATAAATTATAAGATCATGATATGGAAATTAAACATGAATTAAGGAACTAAATTTTTGGAGAAATAACATTTATGTTGAATTGTATGTTAAATTTCTAAACTTTATATCTTATATCTGTACATCATGAACTTTGAAATGTTTAACGTGTCTCCTAAATTTTTAAGTTTAATGTCCTTTTTCTATAAAAAAAAAAAAAAAATCTAATATGTCTTTAAGCTTTAACAAATATCTAAGTCTTTAGATTTTTTTCTTTTATATTTAATAGGATTTTTTTTTTATTTGAGTACAACATACGAAAACAACAAGACCTTTTTGATCTATTCAATATTTTTAAGGTTTAACACTTCAAAATCTACTAGATACAAAATTTGAAGTGTAATTTTATTAGATACAAAATTTGAAGTGTAATTTTATTAGATACAAAATTTATTTTATATCTAATAACTTGTTGATTTCTAAAAGTTTGAATATATGAGGAATTCATTGACATAAAATTAAAAGTTTAGAGAAAGGTTTAACATTTTTAAAATTTAATTTTTTTTTAACAATATGTGGAATGAGATAATCGAATCTCTAACTTCAAGATTGATAGTACAACAACTATAATAGTTGAACCAGACTCATTTTGGGTCGGCTTATTAGGTGTAAAATTGTAAATTTAAGGTTTTTTTAATTTTATTTTACAATGTGTGGAGTGGACAAATTATTATTAGAAATTAAAAATTAAAAATTAAAAATAGGTTTAAATTATACCAAATATCATTGGGCTTTGGGAGATTTCAATGAGATTAAAGTTTCAGTACTTTTTTTTATATTAAAATAGGTGACAAATTTGGCGTTTGTAAAAATTAAAATGCATAAATAATAACATTTTCAAAATCTTTGGTTGCTACGTATATTTTCATATTTTGTATACTTTAACCTAATTTTTTTTCAAATCCCTTGCGTTTTTTTTGGGAAAATTCTGTGCATTTCACGGATATATATATATAAGCTTAATTTACGTAAGATCCATCGGATAAATTTGAAGAAAAAATATATGTGCACTCAAATATACTCTAAAATATATATTTTTTTTATAAACTCAATTAAAAAAAAATAGAGAACAAAATCGTGATAAACGAAATCATGATACGAGCTTCTAAAAGTATAATTCTGAAATTAGAAGAAAAAAAAGAAAAGAAAGCATTAATAATTATTCGACCTTCATCTTCCAATTTGAAAATAGATATGATCTTATAATCTAATATTCATTATTAAAAAATAAATAAAAAAAAAACACAAAAAATCTCATGAAAAACAAAATCTAAATTATATTAAAATTTAAAATCATACATTTGCAGTATAAATAGAGAGTCTCCCATCGGTAAAAAGTCAGTAAAGTTAAAGAGTTGAGAACCTTAATTTTAGAGTGAAAAAATGGGTTGGATGAGAAATTTTGCATTCTTAAACTGTGTCGTTTTGGCATTGCCCTTACTTTCTTCTGCAAAGAAAGTTTCAGTTTCCTATGATGGAAGAGCTCTAAAGATTGATGGAGAAAGAAAAATTATAATTTCTGGTTCTATCCATTATTCTCGTAGCACTCCTGAAGTAATTTTTTGTCTTCTCATTCATTATTTTATCTAATTTAATTTCTATTTTCTTTAGATAATTTAATCAATAATATGAAATTGGTTATAATTAATCTAGATGTGGCCAATGTTGATGAAAAAAGTAAAAGAAGGTGGCATTAATGCAATCGAGACCTACGTATTTTGGAATGCTCATGAGCCTCAGCGTGGCCAAGTAATTTTTTTTTTTCAAAATATTTATTTGTTTATTATTAAAAATATTTAATTATTTATAACATTTTTTTTTTTGTTGCATCAGTATGATTTTTCAGGAAATAATGATTTGGTAAAGTTTATTAAAACAGTTCAAGAACAAGGGCTTTATGCTATTCTTAGAATTGGACCTTATGTTTGTGCAGAGTGGAATTATGGGTAAATTCTTTTTTTTTTTTTCTCTTTTATTTTTGATTTTTATCTATTTTCAATTCATTTGTTTATTTATTTTAATTCTTTTTGCAGCGGGTTTCCTGTTTGGTTGCATAACCTTCCCGGCATCCAGAACAAATAATCAAGTTTACATGGTATTTTTTTTTTTTAATATCTCGTATTGTTGATTTATTAATAATTAATGTGATTAATAATACTAAAATTAATTGTGATTTAGGATGAGACGGAAAAATTCACCACATTAATAGTAAACAAAATGAAGGTTAATGAGCTATTTGCATCACAAGGAGGACCCATCATCGTCGCCCAGGTTTTTTTTTTTTTTTTTTTTAAATATTATTCTTTTATTTTTTCCAATTTTTTAAAAATGGAAAATAATAATATGGTTTTTTTTTCTTTTTTTTAAAGATTGAAAATGAGTATGGAAATATAAAGGGATCGTACGGAGAAGCAGGGAATGAATATATGAATATGTGAAGTGGTGTGCTGAGTTGGCACAATCTTACAACCTTAGTGTTCCTTGGATTATGTGTCAAGAAGGAGATGCTCCTCAGCCCATGGTATGCATTTACCATAATGCCCCTTTCTCATTTATTATTATTATTATTTTCAGTTAAATTAATTTATTTACATTTCATTTTGTAATTGACAGATTAACACATGCAATGGCTTTTACTGTGACCAATTCAAACCCAATAGCAAAAATAGTCCCAAAATCTGGACTGGCTGGTCTGTTCTTTACCTAATCTAATTCTTATATTTTATGTAATTTTCATTAAATAATAATAATAAAAAAATATTTTATTGAACAGCTGAGGATGTAGCATTTGCAGTTGGACGTTTCTTCCAATATGGTGGGTTCTATGCAAAATTACTACATGGTAAATCTTTTTATCACTTTTTTTTTTTAATAATATATAAATAATTTTTTATCCTAAAATATGATTGGATTTCTTTTGCAGTATCATGGTGGGACAAACTTTGGTAGAACTTCGAGAGGTCCTTACATTACAACATCTTATGATTACAATGCACCACTTGATGAATATAGTATACTTTACATTGGTTTGGTTAATAATTTTGATTTTAAAATGAGACCCATTTATTAAAAATGGGAGCTTGATGTATATATGTTGTTAGGGAATATGAACCAGCCAAAGTGGGGACATTTGAAGCAACCTCATGAACTTTTGATGTCTATGGAGAAAGTTTTGACCTATGGTGATGTTAAACACACTGATTATGGGCATTTGACAACAGTGAGTATCTCTGTCTGTCTCTCTAAGGTTATAATTTGGTACAATTACTGACTGTGACCTACATTTTTGTAACAGGCAACAACTTACACCTACAAGGGGAAATGATGACAGCAATGTAACATTTGGAGATAGAACCTATAATATTCCTGGTTGGTCTGTCAGTATTCTTCCTGACTGCAAATCTGAAGTTTACAACACTGCAGAGGTACTGAATTATTTCATTTTTTCCATTATTATAGTTTCTTCTTTTACAAATCAATCCTATTTGTTTGATGAATTTATGATTATCTATCAGGTAAACACTCAGACAACAATAAGGGAGAAGGTTTCAAGCCAAGAGGGAAAAATTAAGAAACCATTCAAATGGCAATGGAGAAACGAGAAAATAGAATACATGACACATGAGGGTGTAGTTGATGGAAGTGTTATCACTGCCAATAGGCTTCTTGATCAGAAGGTTGCTACAAATGATTCCAGTGATTACTTGTGGTACCTCACAGGGTAAGTTTCCCTTTTAATTATCACCTAATTATAATCATAACCATAATCATAATCATAATCATTATCATTATACCCCCCCTCGTCGCCCTATTCCAGTTTCCATCTTAAGGGATCCGATCCACTTTTTGACAAGACAGTAAAATTACGTGTTAAGACTCGTGGCCATATACTTCATGCCTTTGTCAACCAGAAGCATATTGGTAAGTTCACCATTCTCATATCATTTTTATGTATAAAAGGATTTACTTCATATGCATATTGCTAAGCTTCAAATTCAATATCAGGGTCACAGTATGCTCTAAATGGCAAATATGACTTCACATTTGAGAACAAAGTTAGGAATCTAAGACATGGATTCAACCAGATTGTCCCATTAAGTGCCACAGTTGGATTACCTGTAAGTACAGGCACATTAAATACACTTATGATAAGGACAAAAACCCTTAATTGCAAACCTGAAATTTTAAAATTATGGAGCACACTTTGAGAATGCTGAGGCAGGAGTTCATGGACCAGTTGAATTGGTTGCTGATGGAGAAACAATAAGGGATTTGTCAACCAATGAATGGGCATACAAAATTGGTTTGGATGGTGAAAAATATGAGTTTTTCGATCCTAATCATCAATTTAGGAAGCCCTGGCTCTCTGACAATCTCCCAGTAAACCAGAATTTCACTTGGTATAAGGTATGAAATTTCCTATTTTTTCCCCCTTACTTTTGAGAACCTATAGTCTATAGCAATCCACCCAAATTAATTCTAAAAATTTGTTTGGTACAGACCACTTTCCAAACTCCTAAAGGACGTGAAGGAGTGGTGGTAGATTTACTAGGCATGGGAAAGGGGCATGCTTGGGTAAATGGAAAAAGCATTGGAAGGTACTGGCCAAGTTATCTTGCAAATGAAAATGGCTGCTCTTCAAATTGTGACTTCCGTGGGGCTTACTACGATAGCAAGTGTGTCACTAACTGTGGAAAGCCTACTCAAAGATGGTATGTTTTCGAGTTTTTGGGCATACAATATAACTTGTATGATATGAATGTTTCAAGTGCTTTAAGTGAAAAGAAATTAATGATTGTTCAAAAATTACATAGGTACCATATTCCAAGATCATACCTGAACAAAGACCAAGAAAACACACTGATTTTGTTCGAAGAGTTTGGTGGGGTGCCATTGGACATAGATATCCAGACAACAAGAGTGAAAAATGTGTGTGCAAAGCCTTATGCAGGAAGCACATTGGAGCTATCATGCCATGATCGAATCATCACCGGTATCAATTTTGTGAGCTTTGGGAACCCTCGTGGAACTTGTGACAATTTCCAGAAGGGTACCTGTGATTCCTCCACTGCCTTCTCAGTCGTTGAAAAGGTAAAACTTCTTTCTGTTAAATGGATATGGCACTCTTTAGGTTGTTTCACAATCTGGGCTTGTATTTAATTTTGTGAGTTTTTTATGGTTTGTGTTCTTTTGGATTGCAGGCATGTCTTGGAAAAACGAAATGTTCCATTGAAGTTACAAAAAGTAATCTTGGACAAACTGGTTGCAAGAAACATAATCGGCTTGCAGTTCAAGTTACTTGTTAGGATATTCTCGTTTCTTAAGTTTTTAGTTAATATAATTTTTCCTTTTGTTATTTTAGGTTTTCTGGTCTTCAGATTTAATACAACTTTCCCCGTTTTAGATTTCTAGGTTTGATTACCTGTAATTTTATTTTATTTTAATATAAGTAGTTCTGTTCATTATTTTCATCAGTTGCCTCACTTTTTGTCTCTCCTCAAACGCATCCCCCTGCCCCCAACAGTTAAATTAAGGATTATTTGGTTCAAACAGAATATAAGTACCATAAAACCAGGAGATTCACAAGAGAGCTATTCTTTTCAAATGCAAAGATGCAGTTTCCCAAATATAATAATTTCAAGAGATTCTAAGCATAAAGATATGGGATTATGATGATATAATCAAAAGTGAAAAATAGTTACCAGTAATCTGTACATGAGCATTGGCCATCTATAAAGCAATGAAACCCCGAAGTATCCCTAAGAAATATTTTCCTTCTGGTGATGATAGAAACATATTTTAAGAAGGTATGGCAATCCCCACACAAACGGACATTCTTCACAATTTGGACAGGCTTTCCGGGTTTGGTCATTAGAATCCCGAAAGTTGCAGCTAATTTTCCACTGTGATAGAACAAGAATTCCTTCTTTTGACGTTCCTCTACTTCTTGAAGAACAAAACTTGTGTCTGGAACATAACCAGCTTTTAAACATTCTAAGATTAGTATCTCTAGTCCACTGTAAATGTCTTTTACCTGAGGATGAGACTTGTCTCTGGCATAAAATGAATGAATTTTGTTCTCATGAATGATCCAACTCTGACTTGGGAGTTTCCGGAACTCTTTCCCTCGCATATCCTCTCTCATCTTTTCAGAATAATGCCATCTCCCTGATGCAGAGTATAGATTCGATTTAAGTATGTAAGTAAACGGATCTGTTGGTTCCAATGCCAGTATGTATTTTGCAGCAAGTTTTTCCAGCCTTTCATTTTTATTGACTCTACAACTATCAAGCAAAGCACGCCAGACATAAACATCCGGTTCAAAAGGCATCTTCCTGATTGTTTCTTCAGCTTCTTCAAGAAGACCCCAACGACCCAAAACACTGATAAAGGAGGCATAATGCTCTGAAGTGGGTTTGATATTGTATTTAGTTTCCATAGAGACAAATAAACTACGACAACTATCAACTAAATTCGATTCAGTGTGTTTGTAGGCTGAAATAATCAAAACAAACGTGATATTGTCAGGTTTTATTCCTGCTTTCTCCATCTTCTTCCAGATTTCCAAGACTTTATCACCCTGCCTATGAAGCATATGCCCAGCAACTAAACCATTCCAGGAAACTATGTCTTGCATGTCCATTGTATTGAATACATGGACGGCATCATCCATATTCCAACACTTCGAGTACATGCTAATTGTTGCATTCCCTACCCCTGTATCAGTTATGAGACCTGACTTAAGTGCATGGCAATGCATTTGCTTCCCCATCTCATGAAAGCCTATACTCCCACAAAGAGAGAGTATTGATGTCGATATAACTTCATCCATAACAATGGCTCCTTCAGATTGACCAGAGTGAAAGAGAGAGATTGCTTCATTAAGTTGCCCATTTCGAGCATACCCACAAATCATTGATGTTAGCATTGCAGTGTAGTCATTCTCTAATGAACGCTGATGAAACATCTTTTCCGCATCGTCCATCCTTCCACACCTTGTATACATGTCAACCAATGCTGTTTCAATACAAGAATTTGACAAAATACCAAACTTTATGATGAAGCCTTGAATCTGCTGGCTAACTTTAAAATTCTTGAGCAACCCACAAGCATTGATGATGCTAGTCAATGTGCAATCTGATATTTCCAAGCCCTCCTCCAACATTTCAATGAAAAGTTCTAGAGCTCTTGACCCGTTGCCTTTCCTAGAAAGTCCTGCCAAAACTGCACTATAAGAAATACAATTCCTCTCCGGCATCTTATTAAAGACTTCGACTGCCAAATCTAACTTCCCGAATTCCATGTATGATGTAATCATTCCTGTCCAAGTAATAACATCTCTTACTGGCATTAACTCAAACAGATCCATTACATCGTTTACACTCCCACATTTAGTATAGAAACCAATAAGGGAATTGCTCACACTCAAATGAGACTCCAGCCCGACCTTCAAAGCAAGAGCGTGAAGTTGTTGGCCTTTCATTGATTTAACGCTCCCAGCGCAAGCAGTCAATAGAGTAGAAAGAGAGAAATGATCCACTCCGAGTCCCTTACATAGCTGCATACCACGAAAGTAATCAAACGCTTCATCATACTTGAACTCCTTCACCAAACTCGAGAAAACAGTATTCCACGAAGTGATGTCTCTCTCAGGCATTTCGTCGAACAATCTAAGTACAAGTTCCAAAAACCCACACTTACAATAGAATCCCATAAGTGCATTGCAAATGAAAACACAATTCAGGAACCCCAATTTGACGACAATACCATGAATTTGTGAACCTAACTGATAATCCATATTTCGAATGCAAGCAGTCAAAATTGCAACAAAAGTATATTCATTCGGCTCAATACCTGAGTCCAACATCGCAAAGAAAAGCTCAACAGCTTCATCTTCCCGATTCGACTTGGAAAACCCAGAAATCAACGCCGTATAAGACACAACATTAGGACACGAAAGGCCAGAAAAGACTTTATCAGCATCTCGAACAAGTCCCAATCTGAGATAAGCCGCAATTAGAGCGTTACCCAGATAGATATCTTCCTCGAGCTTGAGAAAGCGAGCATGAACAGCTCTGGCGAGGTCAGGGTCACCGTAGCGTGTGGATAGCCGAAGCAAATCGAAGGAGGAAGCAATTGGAGAAAGAGAGGAAATTAGAGGGCGTGAAGCGAAAAGGGGTTCTGAAATAGAGACAACGGGTTGTGGGCAAGTAAGGAATTGGGTGGGAGAAGTGGAATTGAATGGGCGGTGAGAGGGCTTCGGGTTACAGAGAGATAAAGAAGTTTTAGATTGAAGTGGCGGTGGCGGTGAAGGGGAAGGGTTGACGGGCATAGAAGGAAAGCGAAAGAAGATGGTGGGAGGAAGAAGAGAAGACGCAGAAATGGCGTTTGCAGAGAGTGAAACAATGGCTGCCATTCATATGGTTTCATCCAAAGGCGCCAACTTTAACCATAACCATAACTGATATTTTCTTTCCTCTGTTTTCAAGTCTTCATTCTTGGATTTCTTTTCCTTCCCCAACAGTTGGTAGATATAAATATAATATAATTCAAAGGTTTTTGCTTTAAATATCTCTCTTCAAATAATATAAAGGCAAAATTACTTCTTTATTTCTATTAGAGTGAATTTTTTTAAAATTTGTAAATAGTTTGATTTTTTTTTTTTTTTTAGTAATTTCTCTTATTTGTATGTATTTTCATTGGTTTTTATTTGGTTTAAAAGTTTGAAATTTTCTACTTATTTGTGTTAATTTTCTATTAATTTTCAATAACTATTAAAATTAATTGAAAAATCTACCTCATAATTATCTTAAATTAATGAATTAAAAATTAACTCGAAAGACTAAAAGCGATGAGTAATATAATTGAAAACTCTAAAAATTGAAGGACCAAATAGAAACTAAACTCAAAATTTAATGGTATAAGTATAACATTTTGAAACACATAGATCAAATGAAAATTAAACTCAAAATTTAGAGATAAAGATGTAACACTTTGAAATTTAGAGAAAAAAAAAAGTTTTTTTTTCTATTATAAATATGATTTTTTTAATGAAGGGGATGGAATTAATGAGAACCATCCATTCTTCCTCCCACTCTATTTTCAAGCATGAGCATGATGGTTTCTGGAACATTTTTTTTTTTTTTTTTTTTTTATATTCATGATTGAAAAGAGAAGGCTTGAGCAATATATTTTGTAATGTTTCAAAGTTTTGATGTTTGCAATAGCTTTCGTTACGTGGGTTTGTAAAGTTACAAAGGAAAAAGAAAACATACGGTATTTTAAGAGAAAGTGGCTGCTCATGTTTTGGAAGAGTGAGTTTGATAAATGATTTCAAGTTTTTGATGTGTCCAAAAGCATCATCCATTGTTCAAAACTTAAACCATTCCTCATTCTTGACAGACTAAAGTTGATCTTTTATGCTATAAGATCCAATGTGGGATTTGAGTTCAACTATCAAAGCATTTCAACACACAAAGGAACTGTTTGATAAGGGTTGACATGGAACGAACGCAAGGTGTTTGATAAAATGTGTAATCCAGTATCTGGTAGTAGCAACACTATCAAATGAGGCTGAATCCCTGAGTAAGTAAACCCTCAGCCAAGACTTGATTTGCGGCTTCGGTTGGATGGAAACCATCCCAGAAAACGTAGCCGGTGGCATTTGAGCATGTTCCAATTGATCTACTGCTGCAGAGGAAGGAGGTCTCTACTGTTCCTGTTCCACAGCAAGCCCTTCTTGACTCAAAAAACCCTGTGACATTCAAAGTTCCGACTGGAAAGGTCAGTTTCCATCTAAAAAAATGTCATTTTCATCTTTCCATCTGTATTATGATTTCTGATGATAATTATAAGATGTGATGGAAGTAATACAATCTGATAAAGAGAGGGAAATCATCTTCAAACGAGCGTAAAACTCGCCTTTGAAAACTGACTTGAAAGGGTTCTCAAGGGCTCAAAGAGCAAAGACAAGTAAACAAAACTAATTAGGAACAAGTTTGTGGATTTTGTCTGAAAATCTCCATCAACAATGCAGAATTATCTCAAAACAGAATAGTAGGCCATAACATGAAGTGGGTATGTAAAACTTTGAGAATGTTTTCATCTGCATATCCTTTAATTTTAAGTTCCATCTGAAGGTGTTTAAAGAGGATTTTTACCATTTTCTGCAGGCTTTGAGATCATATTCAAAAGAGGTTGATAAATATCAAAGGCAACAAGCTTGAGATCAGAAAATCTGTTCTGCAAACTCTGAGATGTGCTTTGCAGCTTAGTGTTGAATGAAATGGCATCTTGATTTAATCTTTCGATGCACTGGTTGCTACCAGAACCAAAGAGGGTGATAGCTGCTGGCAAGCAACCCAATGGAGGTAACCCTGTCACCCCTATTCTCCTTGCTCCCATTCCATATAGGTTCTGTCAAAGTGAAGATTGTGATATGCTGTAGTTTTCAAGGAAATAAATGAAGAAATATTACAAAATGAATTTGATTTTTAATATGGGTGTCTGAACCAACTTGCATGCACCTTGATTAATCAAACCAATTGTCTAACGTAGTAGTATTTGATGAAAATAAATAAACAAATAAATTTGAGGTTTGAGAAAGAGGAACTGTTGGAATCTGTTCTCAGTTTCCTTAAGATGCATTATATATCTGCAAATAAGAGGAAATAGAAATAGAAAAACTGGGAAACCTGAATGAAGTTTGAGAAAGATGTGATAAGAATGTCAGAGAACTGCTGTGGTGAGTATGTTCTGTAAAGAAGAGGATTAACATAGTAATTCTGAATGAAATCACTGCTGCCTGCACTAAGAAGGTGAATTGCACCAGAGAATATAGCATTGCCTTTCTCTGTTCCCACCATGTTCACAACTTTGCTTTGATATTCCTTGTAATAACTCAACTGCTGGGTTAGTGAAACTGCATGCTGCAAAACCAATGAAAACATGGGTATGTTAAAGCATCACTAGACTCAAAAACTTAAAACGAGAGCCAACACGGAGGAGTTCGAGTTTGCGATCTCAATCGGATATTAGATCTAAACACCTTGTCTCATGAGTTAGCTTAGATACTAGTACACAACTCATAAGCTACTAAATGGAGAGGTAGAGAAGATTATTTACATAGAGCTGAGCTGTGCCATCATAAAAGCCAGAAGCAGCAGAAGCAAAGTTAGCTCCTGTTAAAAGCTTGTTTCCAGTGGCATCTTGGCTCAGATATGCAGGAGGATATGAAGAAAATCCAAGGAATTCAGCTGTGTATTAAAAAAAAAAAAAAAAAAAAAACAAACAAACAAACTGGTTGGAAAGGATGAAAACAGGACTGAAAAGAAACATTAAAAAAGGAAGAAGATGTAAAGATACCAGTAAAATCAGTTGCAAGCTTTCCATTGCAAAACCTTCCTGTTGGTGTGTGAGTAACAAAGTCTCTTCCATAAGGAGGGAAGTTAGCCTTGACAACCGTTAGAAGATTGTTGTTATTTCCGACGTCGACGACCGAGTCCCCGAAGATGCAGAGTGCAGGGACAAGAGGATCACTGATAGCAACTTGAAAAATGAGAGCTAGAAGACTGAAGGGAAGCAAGAAGCCACTGAGTGGAAGCTGCATTTTTCTTTTCTGTTGTAAAAAGGTGAAAGTTTTTGGTTTTGGGAAGAGAAAAAGAAGAAGGGAGAGTGAATGAAGATGCAGGGGGCAGATGGGAGAGAATTTATTGAGAAAATTTGGTTCTAAGAGCGTTGGTCAAATTGCCATAACTCTCTTTTCTTTGCATGGTATGGTTCATTTCCCCAAGGAGAAGCATGGTTTGGCATATCCTTAGATTTTCAGTCCTGTTTAAGTTTTTTTATTAAAAAAAAAAACTGTTTATTCATTTATTTATTATTGTTTTAATAAGAAATATGGCATATGTAGATTAAAGTGAGTGCACTATATTATGTTTGCTTAGGATTGGTTGGAGTCAAAATAAATGCTGAAATCAATTGGAAGAGTACTATTTGCTGCAAAACTTGCTGTTTTCTTACCATTTTATGGAAGAACCTGTGGAATGGAATAAATGGGATTAATGGAGGCCTGCAGAAGTTTTACAGGTAAGTGAATAATTTTTATTTTTATTTTTTATTCACAATAAGTGGGTTGGGAAATTGCCAGTGAAAAATGTTATACAACTGAATCACATAAATTCGGGTTTACATGATATGATTTCAACAATTATACAATACTTGACAGCACTTTACAAGTTGCGTAATGTGGTTTGTAAAAGTTAATTAAAAAAATTACTTATTTATTATTTGAATTATTAAAAATATTTATATTAATTAAATAGACCCTTTCTTCAGCATTTCTCCTTTTCCCCCTTTTTTCTTTCTTGTGAAATGTCAAGCATTGAAGATAGTATCCTCCTCGCAATTTTGTTCGAATCTTCTTGAGAGTGACAATGTCATTTAGACAATTTTCGTATGCCACATGATGTCACCTCTTCAAGAGACGACACATACACGCAAACAACTAAAGTTTGCATAATGAAGTCGTCTCTTCAAGAAATGAGTCTCCACTCGAGAATTTAAAACTATAAAATGGTATAGAACTGTTAAAATGTTTAAAGAAAAGCTCCCTAGTCATCACCACATTCCTGTTCATCGTTTAAAAGAATACAGGTAGTATTTGTTAAAATAAATGATAAAATCCATAGCTTATGTGTTACCACAACTCTCAAAATTTGACTTGTCACTTTGAAAATAAGGAAAAATTACTACAATTTACAAATATACTATACTATAAATTCATTAATGTTATAAAATAAGAACAATACAATGAACAAAGGAAGAACAAAAGTAGTAAAGTAGAGAGAAATAAGAAAGTAGAAATGACAATTGAACTCAATTGTGGTGTGTATTACAAAGGTAACATATACCACTATTTATAGGATATGAGATGGTGTATGTTACAAGATTGAATTCAATGGGGAGGTATGTTACAATATCAAATTCAATGGGAGTTTTATGATATTTTGTAACCTATATAGGTTATGGATATCTACATTTATATATTACATTTATAATACTCCCCCTTAGATATCCATATTATATAAAATAAATGCCTCGTTAAAACCTTACTAGGAAAAAACCCAATGGGAAAAAAAATCCTAATGAAGGAAAAAGAGTACATTATTTTATATATTTTCCTGCCTCATTAAAAAAAACCTTGCTACAAAAACCCTATGGGGAAAAGCATAGCCAAGGGAAAAAGAGTACAGTAATTCTACTCCCCCTCATGAATATATCACTTGAGTTCTCTGAGTCGTCGCATTCCAATGTTGTGCACCAATTTTTCGAATGTCGATGTGGGTAATGCCTTTATAAATAAGTCTGCCAAGTTATCTTTTGAAGAAATTTGTTGAACATTAATGTCGCCATTTTCTTCGAGGTCATGTGTGTAGAAGAGTTTTGGTGAGATATGTTTTGTTCTATCTCCTTTTATATACCCTCCTTTGATTTGGGTTATACATGCTGTATTGTCTTCATATAATATTGTTGGTAAAAATTTTCCAGAAGACAAGCCACATGTTCCTCGAATGTGATGAGTCATTGACCTCAACCATACACATTCTCTACTAGCTTCATGAATTGCAAGAATTTCTGCATGATTTGAGGAAGTGGCTGTAATGGTCTGTTTTACAGACCGCCAAGATATAGCAGTTCCTCCATATGTAAACAGATAACCTGTTTGAGATCTAGCTTTGTGTGGATCAGATAAATATCCAGCATCTGCATAACCAACTAGATCAAAATTTGATTTGTTTGAATAAAACAAACCCATATCAACCGTTCCTCGAAGATAACGGAGTACATGTTTAACTCCGTTCCAATGTCTTTTTGTTGGAGAAGAACTGTATCTTGCTAATAAATTCACTGAGAATGCTATATCTGGTCTTGTGTTGTTAGCAAGATACATTAGTGCACCTATTGCACTAAGATATGGTACTTCAGGACCAAGTAGTTCTTCATTATCTTCTCGAGGTCGAAAGATATCCTTTTTCACGTCTAGTGATCGAACTACCATTGGAATGTTCAATGGGTGTGCTTTGTCCATGTAAAACCTTTTTAAAATCTTTTCTGTATATGTCGTTTGATGAATAAAAATTCCATCAGCTAAATGTTCAATTTGCAAGCCAAGGCAAAATTTTGTTTTTCCAAGGTCTTTCATCTCAAATTCTTTTTTGAGATAGTTTATTGCCTTTGAAAGCTCTTCAGGAGTTCCAATTATATTTAAATCATCAACATATACAGCTATAATAGCAAATCTTGATTGTGATTTCTTAATAAACACACATGGACAAATTGGATTATTTTGATAACCTTCTTTCAATAAATATTCACTTAGACGATTGTACCACATCCGTCCCGATTGTTTTAATCCATACAATGATCTCTGTAATTTGATTGAATATAATTCTCTAGATTTTGAATTATATGATTCAGGTATCTTAAATCCTTTAGGGATTTTCATATAGATTTCATTTTCCAGAGATCCATATAGATATGCTGTGACTACATCCATAAGATGCATGTGAAGCTTTTCATATACAGTCAGGCTAATTAAATATCTTAATGTAATAGCGTCCACCACAGGTGAATATGTTTCCTCATAATCAATGCCTGGTCTTTGAGAAAATCCTTGTGCAACCAATCGTGCTTTGTATCTCGTGACCTCATTATTTTCATTTCTTTTACGTACAAATACCCATTTGTATCCCACAGGTTTTACACCTTCAGGTGTATGGACTACAGGTCCAAAAACTTCACGTTTTGAAAGTGAGTTTAATTCTGCTTGGATGGCTTCTTTCCACTTAAGCCAATCCTTTCTATGGCGACATTCTTCAACAGATCTAGGTTCACAATCCTCATTTTCATGTATAATATCATGAGCAACAGTATAAGCGAAAATGTTGTCTATGGCTACATCAGTTCTATTCCATCTTTTTCCTGTCATTACATAATTTATCGAGATCTCACTGTTATCTTCATATACTTGAGTCTCTTCGACATTTTTATCAATAGTCATGTTTGGAGATTCTTTTTTAATCTTCTCATTTTCAATTGAGTCATTTTGACTATTGATTACTTTTCTTTTTCGAGGATTTTTATCTTTTGAACCTACTGGTCTACCACGCTTCTGGTGTACCGTTGACTCATTAGTTGTAACAACTTGCTGAGTTGGAATTTCAATTCTAGATGGAGCATTAACAGCTGGAATATATGACTTGGTCACTTTCTTAACATTTGTAAAAACATCTGGCATTTTGTTTGCTATGTTTTGTAAATGAATTATTTTTCGAACTTCCAGTTCGCATTGATTTGTACGAGGGTCTAAATGAGACAATAACGATGCGTTCCAGGCAATTTCATTTTCCAACTTCTTAATTCCTCCCCCTAATGTTGGAAAAGTTGTCTCATTAAAATGACAATCAGCAAATCGTGCAGTAAATACATCACCCGTCAGGGGTTCAAGATATCTAATAATTGATGGGGAATCAAATCCGACATATATTCCTAATCTCCTTTGAGGTCCCATTTTAGTACGTTGTGGTGGGGCAATTGGAACATATACTGCACAACCAAAAATTCGCAAATGGGAAATATTTGGCTCTTGACCATAAGCTAATTGCACTGGGAGTACTTATGATAAGATGTCGGTCTTATGCGTATAAGTGACGCTGCATGCAAAATAGCATGACCCCATACAGATATTGGAAGTTTTGCTCTCATAAGTAATGGTCTAGCAATTAATTGTAAACGTTTGATGAATGATTCTGCTAATCCATTTTGTGTATGAACATGAGCTACAGGATGTTCAATACTTATCCCAATTGACATACAATAATTATTAAATGCTTGGGATGTAAACTCACCAGCATTATCAAGTCGAATGCTTTTGATTGTATAATCAGGGAACTGTGCCCTTAATTTGATTATTTGAGCAAGTAATCTTGCAAATGCAAGGTTTCGACTTGATAATAAACACACATGTGACCATCTACTGGATGCGTCAATTAAAACCATGAAATATCTAAATGGTCCACTTGGTGGATTAATAGGTCCACATATGTCACCATCAATTCGTTCTAAAAATGTAGGTGACTCAATTCCCACTTTAGTGGTGATGGCCTAATTATTAATTTTCCTTGAGAGCAAGCAACACATGATAATTCATTAGATTGAAGAATCTTCTGGTTCTTTAATGGATGTCCATGAGAATTCTCGATAATTCTTCTCATCATTATTGATCCAGGATGACCCAATCGATCATGCCAAACGATGAATATATCTGGATTCATGAACTTCAGGTTCATTGTTGTGTATGTTTCAATTACTCGTATATGTGTATAATATAATCCAGAAGAAAAAGCAGGCAGTGTTTCCAATATACGTTTTCCATGTGAAACAATAGATGTAATATAGAGATATTCTATATTATTTTTATTGTTAGTTTCAACATGATAACCATTTTGACGTATATCTTTGAAACTCAATAGATTTCTTTTCGATTTACTAGAGAACAAAACATTATTAATTGTGAATTTTGTTCCTCTAGGTAAAATAAGGTTTGCTTTTCCAAAACCTTCAATCAAGTTTGCAGAACCTGATATTGTATTGACATTGGCTTCAAGCATTGTCAATTTAGAAAAGCATTGTCAATTTAGAAAAGTATTTTCTATTTTTAAGTATTGTATGCGTAGTTGCACTATCTGCCAAGCATAAGTCTTCATTATTCATCTTTGAGTCAGCCAAAATATGAGAAATGTCCATGATTCTTCATTATAAAAAAAAGATTACAATAATTCTAAAAATTAAAGACAAAACTACTATAAATATTCAAAAATTAGCTTGCAAATGTAAAAGAAAGAGAAAACTAAAACAAAACTACTTTTGGACATTATCATAATCAAAGGAAGTATTTGCGACTCCTTCAATAGCATCAATTTTCTCTTCAGGAGACTCAAAAAAATCAGCAACATCTAAATGCGTCATGTTGGAAGGGTCAAATACATCATCTTGATATGCAAAATTTGCTTCCACATTTTTTCCTTTCTCCTTTAATGAGGCTTGATAGAGATCAACTAAGTGTTTGGACGTACGACAGGTACGAGACCAATGCCCCTTCATACCACATCGGAAGCATTGATTTTCAACACTTTTAAAGCTCTTATTTTGTGGAGTTTTTCTTCTTTGATCATCAGTATTTGTGATTTTCTTGAAATCTGAATAATTATTACCACGAAAAGAATAGTTATTTCTTCCTCTACCGCGGTCACGACCTCGACCACGACCTCTATTTGAAATTATAGCATTCACTTCAGGGAATGGTGTTGCTCCAGTTGGTCGAGACTCATGGTTTTTCATTAATAGCTCATTATTTTGTTCAGCCACAAGAAGACATGATATAAGTTCAGAATACTTTTTAAAACCTCTTTCTCGATATTGCTGCTGCAGGAGCATATTCGAGACATGAAATGTAGAAAATGTCTTCTCTAACATATCTTCATCAGTAATTTTTTCTCCGCATAACAACAATTGTGAACTAATTTTAAATAGTGTGGAATTATAATCACTTACTGATTTAAAATCTTGCAACCTTAGGTGCATCCAATCATAACGAGTTTTAGGAAGAATTACTGTTTTTTTATGATCATACCTTTCCTTTAAACTTTGCCATAGAACATAGGGATCTTTTACTGTAAGATATTCAGTCTTTAGCCCCTCATGAAGATGATGTCGAAGGAAAATCAAGGCTTTTGCCTTTTCTTGACTAGAAGTCGTATTTCCTTCTTTAATTGTTTCTCCAAGATTCATGGCATCCAAATGAATTTCAGCATCAAGTACCCATGATAAATAATTGTTACCATTGATATCAAGAGCTAAAAACTCTAATTTGGTAGGACTTGTCATGGTAAAACTATAGCAAAGAAATATACTTATATTAGAAATTTAATAAACATATCAAATATGCATTTTAAACAATATAGATAATTACTACATGTTATATATATATATATATATATATATATATTAACCAATATAAATAACATGCTCAACATATATATGTATTATAGACATGATATTTATATATAAAATAATAATAATAATAGTAAACCATATTGTACATAATACAAAATGTAACAAAATTAATACATAGTGATTTAAAATATACATGTCTATGATCAATTAAAGGTATAATACATATCATAATACATAGCAATATATCAATCTTTTTAATTAAATTATCAAGTAATGAGAATTTAGATATGCATATTTTATTCCCATGTTAATGATAATTCAAATAAACAAATTGCAATATATATATTAATTTTACAACATGCTCATATATATCTATATAAAATGATTAACAACATGTTTAGATAAAAATGGTATAATCATTTAGATCAATGCTATGAAGGACACAAATAAGTATAAGTTTAGGAAAAATAAAAGGATAAAAGATCTTATAGGGAATGAACAATTATATTATACATAATATATTATTCTCATACATGATTAATAAGATAAAACATAAACTAAAGAATAAGATAAATTTAATTATAATATTATATGAATCGAATAATAACTTTGTAAAAGTAATATGTCAATATTGCATAAAATAACATGTTAACGTTTAAATCATACACAGTGTATATATGATGTATTTAATACATATACACTGTATACATAGAACGTTCATAACACAAAACAAAAGCAAAAACAAAATTAACCTACCTTTTGCAAATGAAAGTGGTAGAGTCGTGCTGATAACGTGTTATAAAATAAGAACAATACAATGAACAAAGGAAGAACAAAAGTAGTAAAGTAGAGAGAAATAAGAAAGTAGAAATGACAATTGAACTCAATTGTGATGTGTATTACAAAGGTAACATATACCACTATTTATAGGATATGAGATGGTGTATGTTACAAGATTGAATTCAATGGGGAGGTATGTTACAATATCAAATTCAATGGGAGTTTTATGATATTTTGTAACCTATATAAGTTATGGATATCTACATTTATATATTACATTTATAATAATTAACATAATTTTGTTATTCACCCAAACTGTGAATCTCAAAATTACTTCTCAACCAGTACAAAGCTGTAAATATTCTATTTCAACAAAAAAAAAATAGCATTAAAATCTAGTTTTAGCAAACTACTTGCATCATTTAATTTATATAAGGATAGTTGGTCATCTTTCCCAATACAGACGCATGACTAAACCACTAAACACCACTCTACTAATTTCCATCATCATTATCCATTATTTTGTATTGGGACAAATAAAACAGAGCTATTCCAACATCAACACAGAGAAGAGAGTATTTGAAACGATCCCCCACCCCTAATTGTGCAAGTAAAGATAACAATAAGTTAAACAAACACATTACAAAATCTCAAGGTAAAGGATGATACTTGGTAGTGGTAGCTTTTTGAAGTACAGAATGCAACGTCTCTAATACAATGTACAAGATTTGGAGTAGCTTGTCTTACTCGCTTTCGTCGAGTCAGTAATAGGTTGACATTTGGATCAACTTAAGAGACTTGTGGCCTTGTGGGTTGGTCTATGATGCATCAGAAGCTGAAAGATACCATCATCAGTTACCACAACATAATCGTATCCAACCCTCCGAGCACGTTCATGGAATTCGCCCATTTCGGATTTCTCAATCTGAAGCCCAACTAAGATATTTGCACCAGTTTCACCCTGTTGAAGAAAATATTCGATATATTAGCGAATGGAAGGTTCTTGAAAACAGTCTTCCTAATAAAAGAATAATTTTAAAAGCCAAAGTCAAGTTTTAAACCTTTCCATGATAGTGAAACAAAGTAATGTTCCAGCGAGGACTAAAAGCATCTAAGAACTTCTCTAGAGCACCTGGCCTTTCTGGGAAAATAAAACGACAAAGAACTTCGTTTTCAACATTTGATTTGCCTCCCATCTGCAAAGAGTAATAATGTGTTCATTAGTAGAACATGGACGATGTTTTTGGCCCATACTTCCTAATCTGGTCAAGTTAAGCTCAATGTGATAATGTGCTGCTATGCGAAAATCGGAATTTTAGTTTTACGCCACTACGTCCAATACATACAAATAATGTAAAACACAAGATTGGAGTAAAACAAGGTCAAGATTTTAAGCCCATCGACGATTGAATCTCTAAAACAACAGCTGAAAAACAAAATAAAGGTATAAAAGTACAACTACTCTAAGCCATGCATTTCTTTCCCTACCCACCCATCGACCACTTGGACCATACAAAACATGTGTGTGTGTGTATAAGAGAGAGAGAGAGCTCTTCCCCTCCGGTCTAACTAGCAATTCCACTAACGAGCAAACTGAATGTGAACATTTAATGCTCCATTTAATATTCATTTGATTTTTAAAAATTAAGTTTATAAAAACAATTACCGCTATGAATTTTTTTTTTTATGTATATACTTTTTATCAATGTTCTTAAAATTCAAACCAAGTTCTAAAACTGAAAAAATAAACTAAGAATTCAAACAAGTCCTTAACCATTGTAAAGAATAGGCGAGAAAACAAGCACAATTTTCAAAAACTAAAAATCAAATGGTTATTAAATGGACCTAAATTGGTTAATTCCCCCTTGCAACTTTTTTCAACCATTCATTTAAATTGGCACAATTCTATTGCCAGCAAGTTACTGATGATATGGTTGTTTTCTTGTGCTAAAAAATTATAGCTTGTCTATATTCAATTTCAAATGCAAATATTTGAAAGCACATCACCACACCAATTATGTCATACACACTGGAACAAACTCTTGCATGTAAGATGTCCCTAACAACGGAGACAAAAATGTATGTGTGTGTGTGTATATATAAAAGAAAAGAAAAAGAGATCTACCATAAGGTAGGCTGAGAAGGAGCATCTTTACTATACTCATGCAAAGCCGTTGTTGAGGGCATTTGCTAAATTCATTAGCAAAAAAAAGTA
The DNA here is from genome assembly GCA_002890555.2 of Lagenaria siceraria. Classification (NCBI taxonomy): domain Eukaryota; kingdom Viridiplantae; phylum Streptophyta; class Magnoliopsida; order Cucurbitales; family Cucurbitaceae; genus Lagenaria; species Lagenaria siceraria. The sequence continues at coordinate 10,248,163 of CM016485.1, forward strand.
CTTACCAAGTAACGCAGGTGATCCTTTACAAGATCATTATTTGTGAGATTATAAGTTTCAAGCTGAGACGATTTCATCCGATTCTTCATTTCTTCTAGTTCGGAAGGCATATGCATACCAACACTGCAAAGCACGATGATGAAAATGAATATTATAATATGCTCCCTTCTTAGATACCCTCCACAAGTAAAAGAAGCCTTAATTGAGGTTCTATTTTGTATGTAGTTGGAGTCCCTTTTTATAGTTGGGCGCTTGTTGTAGGCTGGTTTTTTTTTATACCAATGTATTCTTTCATTTTTATCTCAATGAAGATTGTTATTGAAATCATTGAGGAAACGAAGCTACCAAGTAAACAAAACATTTTCACCGATGAAATAAAAAAGTACAAGCAAAATATACATGTGCGTGCATGTATGTATAAACCAACCCACAACGCCCAACAAGCCAAAAGTACAGGAAGACCCAACACGAAAGATAAATAGAACAAAGCCATCCATCTTGATATGGAAGAAACCAACTTAAAAACAGCCAAGAAGCTCAACCATAGGACCCCAAGAAAGCAAAACTTGATAGCCTACGATCAACTAGAACAATATTAAAAGTGTCTGCAACAATGACAAAATTGAAAGTTTATTCAAGATCCCATCATTAGAAAAGTACTTCATTTTTCTAATTTGACCACAGGCTTTCATTGAGAAGAAGTGACAGATTGCAGAAGGCCATATAAAAAACAGCCGAACAAGAGAGAGAGGGCCCCTGCCCGAAACTAGCTCAACAAAAAGGGGGTCTAGTCCAAATGTACAAGACTCAAAAGATAATTACAAAAAGCCTTGTGACAAACACTAGAGAAAGGCATTATATCTCACAGGAGACCACACCTCCTCTCGAGATCCCTAAGGGCCCTCAAAAACTCTCCTATTCCTCTCTAACCATAACCTCAAAATCATAAGCAAAAGTATTTGATTTTGCCTGTATAAATCAATACCAACAAACACATGAAAGAGGCTAGACCTTACAATTGACTGGCACAAACGAATCCAGATGACCCTGATTGAAGTACCTAATATTACTTATGATGACACCTAAGTACTGCCTTGAAACAGGAAAAAGCAAAACAAAACACAAACATAACACATAGAAACAAAACAATTATCCAAGAGCCAAAGAAAGGCAAACCACCCAACCAGAAACCGAAACAAACAGTAAGAACTCTTACAAACCCACAACCACAACAAAAATCAGCAGTTGTAAGCAACCCAAGTATCAAGAAGAAGTAAAAAAGTTAAAATCCAGCTTGGAAAGTTTCAAATATGAAATACCTACTGCAAAACTCCCTCTTTTTGTTTTCTTTGCCTTTGTTTTACCATTCTCATCAAATCACTCTTTTCTATTACTAAATTTTCCTTAGCAGCTTTTTTTGCCACTTCCCTTTCAGATGAAAGTGGAATCAACGAAGCTACTGAGAAACTAGAAAAAAAATTAATCCATATTGGCAATAACTTGATAAGCTTACCTATAAAGAACAACCGCTTCTTTTTCAGAACTATATCTATACTTGAATTCCGTAATATTCATAGGCCCAACCTGCAAATCCAAACTCCCCAGTTAGCATTCATCCTAAGGTCTGTGAATATCAACCAATAATGATTTTTAGCGAGAACACTTTGAAAGACTAATAAACAAACCAGTTCACAAAATCTTTTAAAGCTTCCAGGTATCTCCGGCAATATAGTTGCAAGCACAGCCTCTTGTTCACGACCAACATTGGCAAGTTCAGTAACTATTCTCAGTTTGTCAAAGTTCATATTTGCACCACTGGTTATTACCACAACATTTTCTCCCTTCAAGCCATAATATTTGCAGTATGCCTCAGCTCCAGCAAGAGAAAGAGCGCCTGCAGGTTCCAAGATGCTTCTCTTCTCCTCAAACATATCCTGTGATATAAGAACAAACATAAAAACCTCTGCTCAAACCACTGCTTGAGGAATATTGAAGACAAGCTCCACAAAAAATTACATCATTCTTATCCAAGTGCCATTGAAAGGAGAAAACAAAAATACCTGTTATATTTTGAGCACATATCTATACTAGGTGTTAAGAGTGTCAATATTAGCAAATAGCCTTTTATCTATTTTCCCCAAACATTCATTCAATTGAATCTTCACTCTCACTGTGATCCTTTCTATGGAAGCGTAAAGATTGACCAGGAATCATCATATGGCTTCAACAAATGCATATGAAACAAGTAACAGTGATGTGTAGTTACTAGATTTACTGGACATAAATTGTTGTACATAAGAAACATGTGATACAGATTCTTGTGGAGATTGAAATTTTACAATCAACACGCATCTCCGTAAAGTCAATCTTGTACCAATCAAAAAGCAGAAGTATACAAATAGGAAAAATAAATAAAATACAACAGTTTCATTGAAAATATAATACTTGACATGATTAAGCTACATTTGCATAACACGCTAATCAACTCTACAGTAAATGAGAAGTTATCCTTTTATGTTATATGACAATGGGATGCATATGCATGAAAGGAGAAAAAGAAGCTCAAACCTTAATTGAGGCACATATAGAATCTCGGCTAACAAGAACTACACCATCCATGAGATCTTTGCAAATGCGAAAAGTCTCTTCACCAACTTCTTTAACTGCTACACCATCAGCAAAACCTCCAGCCTTGTCCAGCATTACTCTTTGGCCATGACATAATGATAATGCCATAGCATTTGCATCAGATGGCTCTACCCCAATAATCTTTACCTGTATGAAATATGTGAAAAGTAAGATCGTACAGAAATTAATATTTCTATAAGAGATAATATCTCATCACTGATTTCTTAGAGGGAAGCATAGATATATTAAGAAATCCATAATTCTGACACTTCATCCCATACAAGATTAACTAAAATCCTATGATCAAACCAAGCAGGCAGTGTTAATGTGAACATATAAGTTAAAGGTAAAGGAATGAAAAGGCACCTATTTTACACACCAGGATGCTGTTAAAGTTGGGTTTATATGGAGTCAAAGATCTTTACTTATTTTCTCTCTTTCTTCTTAAGATTCAAGCTACAATAGCCAAGAAGCAGAAGAAAATAGGAAACTTTTATTGAGCTGCAAGAAGAACAGTCATTTCATAAACTGGTACGCAGTTCCTCTAGATGGAGATACAGGAGGCCCAAAATTGGTAATTTGATATTGAGGAATACAGGTTAAGCTTCGAAACTGGTTTGCAAGTTGCCAATGAAAGTCTCAGTATGGTATTCTTTTGCTACTAGCAGGGATGTGGACTAAAAGTTGGTTTCTTAATCAAAAGTATAAATGAATGTGCTTCTTGTAAGGATGAACTTCTAGCAGCAACAGAGTTATGAAATATGAAACGTTTGAAGTTAGAAAGTTACGGAAATCTGAGTGCTTAAATACCCGCACCCACTTATTGTCGAACTAAAAAAATAGTGTTAGGATTAGGACAGCAGAGCATAAAACAAAATTCCACTCCTACAGAGACCAACAGACCTCAGGAGAAACCCTCTTGACATAAGCAGCAATACCAGCTATTAGGCCACCACCCCCAACTGGCACAAAAATTGCATGCACTGGGTTCTTCATTTGACGCACAATTTCCATCCCAACTGTACCCTGCCCTGCTATAACATCAGGGTGATCAAAAGGAGGTATGAATGTGCGGCCTTCCTCTACGCTCCGCTTTTTAGCATATGCTTGTGCCTCATCGTATGAATCTCCAACAAGAACAACAGTTGCACCCAATTTTTGAACTGATTGCCACTGCAACGTTAAAAGTTTTCATTTTCATTAGCAAACCAATAACATTGTTATCTGCATGAAACGCCAGTGCAAGGGGGGGGGGGGGGGGATTGAAACAACCTATAGTTGAAGAAATTAGTGCACCTTAATTTCAGGTGTAGTAACGGGCATAGCAATTACAGCATTGCATCTTAATCGCTTAGCTGCTAACGCAACCCCTTGAGCATGATTTCCAGCTGACGAGCATATAACTCCTTTTTCCAACTGGTCTTTTGGAAGTTTGGCCATCATATTATAAGCTCCTCGGAGCTTGAATGAGAACACCTGCAAATAAAATTCAAAAAATAAAATAAAATAAGAAGGGTTAAAACCATGATTATTTTGCAAAATCATCCATTCACATTCATCACCGAAAGTTAAGGTCCATAAAAAAAAGTAGCCGTCTTCATCTGATGTTGAAACTAAAAGACAGTACAACCACAACTTGATGTACTAAAAAGTTCTTAAATCACCGAAGATGATGAGTGAAAGTAAATATAATATCAGCTCAACAGTCAACGCTACATGTCAAACAAAAGCTTTCATTGAAAATATGGATACTAGTTCACTCAGCATCCTTGAACAAACGACCAAAGAAATGCTAATTTTCAAACCAATAAACTAACCAAAAACGAAAAAGAAAAAGAAACCCTACTAAAAAATCACTTACGGGCTGCAAGTCCTCCCTCTTGAGCCAGATATTCACCCCCAAACGTTCAGACAACGTCGGCGCAAGCTGCAACGGCGACTCAATAGCCACATCGTACACCTTGGAACCCAAGATTCTGGTCAAATACTCCATGGCGTTGAGACTATCCTCGTCATCGTCATGAGAATCCGAACGGTCCGGAACAGCACCGAGATAGCCAGGCGGGAACTGCAGTGAATCTGCCGACACCCTTTTGCGAGGAGGCAAAGGGGTGGCCGGCAATGCGTCTCCAAGAGTCGCAACCGAAGTGTTGGTTACAGAATTAGGAGGGATGTCAACGGTGTGTTTTGAAAGCGTGGCTTGGATGAATGGAGGCCTGTGAAATCTAATTCTGCTACGATTGTCATCAATCGGAATGGAGGTTCCATTGAAGAAGGAGGGTGGGGATGGAAGGAGAGATTTTCGAGCAATTGGGTGTGAAGTGGGTGCGTTGAGAAGAAGAGCTTCCATTGGAACTGCAGGAAGGCGAGCGATCGGAGCAGGAAAAGAAAAAGAGGGGGTTGCAGCAGCAGGGGGGGCGGCGGCGGCGGCGGAGAGGAACTGCACCTGCTCCCAATAAGTTCCTCTGTTTTTCGTTGCTGCTTGGGTTGGCTGCGGTTAAGTGCAGCGAAGCATTGAAAGGGGAAATGAAGGATTTCTTTTGTTTTCACCAATCAAACAAAACCATGGAATTCTTGCTTCCTTCTATTCTATGGTTCTTCTTTTATTCTTTTTGTTTGGGTTACTTAGACCACGATCCCATATTTATATATAACAAATTATTACAAATAATAAATAAAAGATAATATATATATATATATATATATATATATATATATATATTATTTTCCTTTATCTACTTTTTACTTCAAACATTTTTAAAAAAATTGCAAATATAGCAAAGTCTATCCGTGATGGCTATATTTGCAATTTTTTTTAACATGTTGTTGTATATACAAATACTTTGAATCTAATTGTTATATTTGTAACTGTTCTAAAATATTTACTTAACTTATTTTTACAATTTATATTTTTACAACTAAAATTTATTAAATTAATGCAAGTACTTTTCACATAAATTATAAATTAATTAGTTAATAATATCTTAAATATATTTAGTTAGTTAATTAGAATTAGTTAAATTTAGTTAGTACAAAAAATTCATTTTTCAATAATAATAGTTGATTGCTCTTTCTTTTTTTTTTTTAGAATCAAGCAAGTATTTATTGAGATTAATTTTTAGTTGATCCTTCATTGTGAACATCTAATCATTATTGAATATTTATCAGTTAATTATTTATTGTGATTAATTTTTATTACTTCATTCATTATTAATATATCATATTTTTATCTCATTTTTCATGTTTTATATAATAGATTGTTTATTAAAATATATCTTCATAATTTAATTAAAATTAAATTAATAATATTGAATTTAATTAATTATAAGAATAATTTAATATTAGACTATAATTAATATGGCATTCATTAAATGTATTAATTTTAATTATAAATTACTTAATTTTCAAATATTTATAATTATAATCATGGTTGATTTTTAATTAATTAATTTTTATTGATATTTATTGTTTAATTAATTAATCTATTAAAATTATATAAGATTATTATATTTAATTTCATGAATTAAATACAAACATAATTTTTATTCATAAAATTCGGATAGTATTTCTTATGCACAACCAAACACAATCATTTTTTATTCTCACACATCTTATTTCTAAGTATTCTATTCTCAAGCATCCTTTATTCTCAGGCATCTCTAAAATCTTAAACCAAACGGCTCCCTAACGGCTAATTTTAGTCCACACATTTTCAGTAAATCTCAAAAATGTGTTTTGAATACTTTTTTAGAGTGTTTGATTCAAAAAATAAGTCATTTTAGAAAATATTCAAAGTATTTAGTAACCATTCGAAATGGATTTTAAAACAAATGAGTTTATAAAATAAGTTATTAGGATAAAAAGTTGGTCTTGAGTGTTTAATAGCTAATCTCTCCCTAATTCCTCACTTTCACTATGTTGTTGTGGCTACCACCGCCCTCCGCCGCCCACCTCTTACGACCACCACCAACAACCTATTCCGTGCAACCATCACTGGCACCCAACTCCTATGACCATTTTCTGACAGCCACCACCAGTAGCCACCTCTAGTCAACTAATTTGGCCACCACTGTCGGCGACCAACTCCATCTACTATTGCTGCCGTCAAACTTCATCAACTATCGAGTCCAACCCCAATCACCACAAATTGGCGGCTAACTCCGATGATCGCCCCATACGACCATTATTTTAAATTATTAGTTTATAGTATTATATAGTCGTCATTTATAAAAACACTTTTAATATATAACAAGTCAAACAAATTTGTATATAGAAACACTTTCAAGGAAGAATTGTCAAACACATGCGTGTTTCAAAAGTATTTAAATGAAAATAAATTTTTAAAAAATAATATTTTTCTAAGTCATTCCAAACCGACGGTAAATTTAGCACTCGTTTGGATTGACTTTCTAAGTGTTTAAATAAGTGCTTAACACCTAGTTACACATTTAGAAAGTCAATGCAAACAGACTCTTAGTCATTCGAAATCAATTTGTATCGATATTAGTTAAATAATAATAATAATAATTTTTATGTAATATGTTTTTCCAAAAAAAATACTAAAGGTCTGTTTGTTTCACAAGTTTGGTAATTGGATTTGAGACAGACATTTAATATACTTATTTGTTTAACATAATTTTATTTTAAAAAATTCATAATATTATTGTCTAAGAACTTTAAAACCCACCCGACATGATTTTTTAAATACACTCCATACAAGTGGGATTTTTATACATGAAACATGAATAATAAAAATACAGTCTAATTAATTAATAAATTAATATCAATTAATCGTTTTAATTAATTAAATATATTACTTAGACTTAAAATATTTCATCTAATACATTGTCTTTAACTATCAATATAAACTTGTATTAATTATCCTACATATCCAAACACAAATATTAATTATCTCATACATTTAAAATACGGACAATTAAATTTTAGATCTTTAATAATAATATATGTGATCCAAATTACCTTTAATAGATAATCTTTTTTAAAAAAGAAATCAACAAGAAACTAGCGGTAGAACTAAATTTAAAATTTATTAAAAATATAATGATTAAAAATAAATATTTTAAAGTATATGGGCTAAAATTAAACCGAAAATAGTATGTTAACTTAATTATTACTTATATTATACTCACAATTAAAATTTCTCAAAATGAATTGTTTGATATTCCATAGTTAACTAACAAATTAATGAAAACATTATATCATAATTTATGGGCGGGCAGATCTGTCTCTTCTCATGTACTAGAATCGAAACATATTGTAGGCCCCACTAATTAAATCATTCGTGTTTAAAATGTCTAAAAAAAAAATAAAAAATCCCCCACGCGATGAAAAATATTTATATTCATGTGTTCGATAAATAAATCATGTAAAATTATTCATTTCGACTCAAATATAAAATAATGTAAAATGATTCCTGAGACCTAAAAATGAAAGGTGGTTAAATTTAGAGATATGATGATTTTTTTTTTCAATGAGAATAAAATTAAAGTCTGGATTCTCTTAAAATTAAAAAATAAAATAGTATAGATTCTATTTTTCTCCAGCCTCCTTCATTCACACTGAGGTTGAATAAATTATGAATTTTATAAGTCTGTTTAGTAATTATTTGACTTTTTAGTTTTTAAATTTTAAAAATTAAATTTATAAATGTCTTTTTTCTTCAAAAGTTCTTAATTTATTATCTCTTTTTTACCATATTTTTAAGAATTAAACAAAAATTTGAAAACTAAAAATTTAATTTTTAAATTCTTGTTTTTTTAAAAAAAAATTTGACTAATAATTCAACTTTTAATTTTTAAAAACAAAAAAATGAAATAATTATCATAGAAATTGATGAAAAATATTTGAATTAATAGAGACTTTAATTTTGACTTGCGTAGGTTATAATTAACAATTTGATCCATATATCTAAACAAAAGTACTATTAAATATGAAAAAAGTTCAGGAATATTTTAAATACTGATTTTTTTCTTTAACTTTCCAAGTGTTTACAAGGAAATATATTGATTTATTCTTTAGAGAAAGAAATAAACGATACTAATTTACAAGGGAGATCAAATATTTATACAATTGAAAGAAGACTAATTTATGGATTATGTCATTACCATATATAGTTTACTTGTTTGAAAAATGACGGGTTTAGGTGTAGAGGTAGATCAATCATTTATGGTGTATTTTGATTATTTATATGTTTACTTGTTTGAGAAATGACGGGTTTTAAGTGCAAAGCCAGATCAATCATTTATAGTGTATTTTGACTATTTACATGTTTACTTGTTTGAGAAATGACGTGTTTAAGTGTCAAATTGAGCTTAATTGTAATTGACATTGCCTTCTTTCTTAAAAATCGGAGGTTCGATCTTCATCCTGTAGTTGCTGTACTGAAAAGTTTAGGGATTTAAGTTCCAAATCTGGTCAGATGAGAGTGAAGAAGAGATTTAAGTAAAGAGAAAGAAAGGTATGGGGGAAATTTAAATAAATAGATAAGAAAATAAATTACATTCTTAAAATCATTAATTACTTAATTATGGTAAAACGTTTCAACTTAAATTTATCAACGACAGATGTAGAAAAATATTTGTAAGATGGTAATTATATTTTGGCTCCATTTATACATATTTCTAGTTGGCAAATTGATTTAACGTATTTGCAAAAATGGGTAGGAGCTAAAAGATTTTGCAAATATAGCCATTGTTTTTAATCCTTTCTATTTTAGCCAGCTTTACTTCCCTTTTATTTATTTATTATTATTATTATTATTTTTAGGCAAGCTTTTCTTCTCTTTATTTCTTGCTCGCAGCTTTTCATTGTCAATTGAATTCCTACCTATTTTAGTTTGCTTCTTCCTTTTCTTCTTGTTTCAACTTTTTTTTTTTTATAATTAAAATAAAATTCGCTCGAAAACTTATTTATGGCTGCTATTTTGCAAAACAAAAAGGAAGTAATTGACCTAATAAATTGTCGTTCCAAACGTGGGCAAAAAGAATTTACATTTAACCTTCACAATATTTGATTTAATTTTTCAAATGTTTAATTTTAAAAATAAATAATTTTAGAAAAAAATTGAAGTATTCGACAACATCTCAAAATAACTTTTGAAACACCCTAAAAGTGTATTTTAAATAGTTTTTTTTATCAAAATAATTTAAAAAAAAAAAAATTTCAAAGAAAAAAAAATTTCCTCTAGTAAATTTAAACCGACCCTAACACTTCTGTCTGTTTTGTAGGAAGCACGTGGAGTCGAATTGCCATGTGTTTTGGAATTGCAAATGTATTGGGAAGGTTTGGAACCATGTTTATTCCTCACTTATTGTGTGTGTGTGTTTTTTTTTTAATTTGTTTAGGAATGATCGGGTAATCATGATGTGTTGGGAATGGTCGAAGAACAATCTTGAGAAAAGAGAGGTAGATGTGACGACCATTCTTATAATTTGAGAAATTTGAAGCTATTGCAACGAACTTAACATCAATGGAAGGACTTTTGATTTCATCCACCTCCAAAAATCTATATGGAGATACTATATTTGGTCCCTAAAGTTTGAAAAAAATTAGAATTGAGTCCATATGATTTTAAAAATTAAAATTAAATCCATATGGTTTGATACAACTTCATAAATAATCTCTATGATTTGATAAGATTCTCACAGACTTTACCCAACCATAATACTAAATCAAATAATAGTGGCCAAGTTTGTAATTTTGTAAGAATAAATGATATCATCATTCGATCTATGAGATTAATTTGAGAAATTTTATCTATATTATGGTCAATGGTACATCAATTAATAAAACAATCAAAATTAATTAAGAAAGATAAATATAATTTTTCTAAAAGTTCATAAATAATGATTCATTGATTATAAATAATCATCATTAAAAACGTATCCATATTAATTTAATCATATTTATAAAGGTAATGGTACAAAACACACCATTGAATTTAATTTATTCCAAAATACACCATTGAAAAGTTTTTTCTTAAAAAGACTATGAAAAATGACATATATGTAGAAATGAGAAGATATACGTGTGACATTATTTATAAAATCATTAAAATAAATTATTGTAGCAACTTATGTGTAAAAATTGATTAGATAAATGATATTAACTATGTCTTTTAAAATAAAATAAATGGTAACAATAATCTTCTACATAATTTCAAATAATGTGGTTGACATGTACATATTTTAATTTGTATACACATCAACCGTCACTTCAATTTTCACCATTTATTTTAACAAAATATATTTTTTAAAACAATTTTAAAGTTTAAATGTATATTGCATTATTTAACAACCCAATAATTGAGTGAGATAAGTTTACTTTCGCTATAACATATTTTGTATATATTTTTATAAAAGAAATATATAATTTCTACCATTAATCATTATAAAGTAAATAACTTATCTTTTTAGGCCCATGTTCCTTATATGGCCCACCCCATGGCTTGAAGCTTGATTTCGTCCCAACAACTATTAGTTACAACCTGCGAGTATACTTATAAACTAATAATAATAATGCTAAATTATACCAAATATCCCAATATTTTATATTTTATATAAAAATTATCCTTAATCTTTTAAAAATTTTAAAAATACCTTTAAGCTTCCAAAATAAGTTTAAAAATACTTCGCCATTAAATTTTGAAGGAAAATCGTTAGTGTTTTGTGTCAAAATTACTTTTAAACTTTTAAGTGATTAAAAAATACAATTGAATTTAAACACAAAGTTAAAAAATACCCTTATAGTTACTATATGAACAAAATCCTTAATACCCTCTTACTTCTTAATCTTTCCTCTTTTTTTCTCCCCTTCGTTTCTTTATTATACTCTTACTCCTTTTTTTTTTTTTGTTAACTGTTTGATAGTTATTTATCTAAATCAGTTAAATAAATAAAAGGGAAAATTACATTTTTAGTCCTCAAGTTTTGAACAATATGTGCGTTTGGTCCCTAAGTTTTAAAAATATACCTTTTTAGTCCCTCAGTTTATAAGAATAGGTCCATTTGGTCCCTGAGTTTTCAAAATATACCTTTTCAGTCCCTGAGTTTTTAAAAATAGGTTTAAAAGGTCCTCTGAGTATTTTTTTTCTTTAATTTTTTAAAAATAATTATATGATATTTAAAATTAGAAAAATATTTTAGAGACGAAATGGTTTTTAAAAATTATTCTTATAATTTAAAATATCATATAATTATTTAAATTAATAATAAAAAAATTATTTGAGGGATCTCTTAGACCTATTTTTAAAAACTCAGGGATTGAAAATGTATATTTTGAAAACTCAGGGATCAAATTGATTTATTCTTATAAACTAAGGGACTACAAATGTACATTTTTAAAACTTAGGGACCAAACGCACATATTATTCAAAACTTGGGGACTAAAAAGGTAATTTTTCCTAAATAAAAGTAACAGTAAAGACATTTTTAAAATTTTTTTTTTAAGTTTAAGGGTATTTTTTAAACATTTGAAAGTTTAAATGTATTTTTTAAACAAAACACTAGTAATTTCATCTAAAACTAACGGTAAAGATATTTTTGAAAGTTTGAGGATATTTTTAAAACTTTTGAAAATTCAAAAATATTTTTGTCACAAAGTAAAAAGTGCAAGAATATATTTTTTTTAATAATTTAGCCTGATAATAATAATAATAATAATAAGGTTAAAAATACTATTTTGGTTCTTAAACTTTAAAGTTTGTTCAGTTTTAGTCTCTATACATTCAATTATCTAATTTTAGTCCATGTATTTTCAATAAATTTTAAATTTGGTCTCTCAGAATTAAATTTTATCGAAATTGGCTAAATAATAATAATAAATTTTCGTGTAAAAAAATAGAATATGTGAATATATTTTTAAAATATAGGATAAAAATGTTAATAGATAAAAAGAAGTTTTTTAAAAAATCAACAATAAACAAACTATGATGACTAAAATTAAACCTTTGAAAATATAGAAACTAAAATTAAATAAATTTTAAAATATAAAAACGAAAATGATATTTTAATCCAATAATAATTGTTGCGTTATTAAGGGAGGGTCAGTTCGATTCGATCAATTCCAACTTGTCGTTTATTTTTAATTATTGAGAGAAAAGTGTTTTCTACAGATTTTTATTTTTTTTGTCCTAAAAAAAGTTGTTTTTTTATTTTTTTTAAAGCTCTATCACTCCTTCCACTCATTTGGTAGCCTGGTAGGTAGGGTTGCACCGTCAAGCCGGCGTTAACTTTACCGTCCGTTATGTCACAAAGTGACAACTGACAATACATGCACTTCATTTTCATTATGACCACAAAAATGTTAAAAGCTCTGAAATTTATTATCCAAGAAAATCTCGATCCATATTTTTATTTTTGTTCTTTTTAGAATTTTCATGGTCGGGAAAAAAAAACTCATTTTGATAAATATTTATTTGGTCCTTGAATTAAAAAAACTATGCCAATTAAAGCTCATTTTGCCATAAATGCAAGATTCTCCCTCTAAAAAAGGCACTTAATCCGAGAAAGATGCCAATAGGAAAATTAAAAAAAAAAGTCTTGTTTGATTTTCAGTAAACGGTGACCTGCATTTTTGTTTACGAAAATAGATTTTATTTATTTCTAAATATAATAATTATATTAAAAAACAAAAAAAAAAGACTTATCATCACTTTTTCAGCAAGTATGAGGAAGAAGAAAAAAGAATGGGAGAGGAAGAAGAGGGAAGGGGAGTAGAAAGAAAATGGGAAGAGAGAATAAATCATTTTTCTAATTTAAAATTCATCATTATTAAATTAAAATAATTAAGAATTACTCGAAATCAAAGGTGTTAAAATTAAAAGAAAAAACAATAAAAAAATAAATAAAGAGAAATTGTTATGTATAGAAAAAAAAACAAAAGTAATTATACCTATAGAAAAAAGTGTACTTCATGCGTTTGTATTTTCCACTTTTTTTTTCTATGTGTGTAATTACTTTTGTTTTTCTTCTATTTGTGAAAAGACCCCTAAAATAAAAATGAGTATAACATAATTCAACTGCTTTACGCCTACATGAAACTACTATAAATTTGTAGTATCAATCTCGAAGCTAGATCTTCCAACACACATGTTGCCAAAAAAAATAATAATAAATAAAACTGTTTTATCATTGACTTCAAAGTCAAAGTTAAAAAAAAGAAAAAGCAAAAGAAAAATCAACGTGAAATTGATTTTTCCTTTAAAATAATGAAATTGATTTTAAAAATTTGGCAAATAATTGAATGTTTGGTTGATATCAAAACAAGATCGATTTTTTTTTTTTCTAAATAAAACAAGACCGATTTGATTTGAAATCTGAATTCAAATTAATGTTTTTGATATTTCTTTTAAAAAAATTGAATTAAATTAAAGCTTACAAATTCATTTTGACCCTATGCGAAGAGGGGTGGTTCAGCCATGGAAATTTTCTCATTATCTCCGGTCTACACAACCCTGGCCACAAATAAAGAAAATCTCTCTCAAAAAAATAAATATATATATATATATATATATATATATATTTAGTTCTTAAACTTTAAAATGTTAAATTTTTAAGTCAAATAAAATTCTTAAATAATTGAAAATAATAAAAACTAATTCATCTCTTTGACATAAAATAGAATTTTATGTGTCATAAAGTCTCAATTTTTTTTTCTTCTAAATAACACATCACAAAAACCAAAAGAACTAGAAATACAATAATTCAGGTTAGAAAATTGACGAATTCACACTTAAAAATCTTCCCACTAGATAAGAGACAAAATTTCATTAAGTGTTCAAAATACTAAATGGTCTGCCATTTGATTATGTGATAGACTAATGTGCCGAAATCTCCGAATATTTAGTTATGTGTATTTAATATTTTTTTTAAAAAAAAAGTTTTAAAATTATCAAACAAATCAAAGAATCCAAAATCGAACCAGTGAAATATATAATATATATGTGTGTCTTTCATTGAAAAGCGATTTTCATCGGCCTCAATCAGCCCATCACCATCATCAAATCACATAGGTCAGTTCTATTTTCAAATTTCACAATTTCGCCTTTTTAGTTTTTTTTTTCGTAAAATATTTTTTCTTTTAGTATATTTCATTAAAGCTGAAAGGTTTTTTTATTTACTTTTTTGGTTTATGTATTTTAAAATTGGTTTAGTTTTTAGCCCATTGCTAATTTGCTAGTTTATTAATTCTAGATTTTTTTCTTAGAAAAACTTTTTAGGTTAAAATATTAATTTTGTCTATCTATTTTTAAGTTTCTTCAATTTGAGTATATGTGCTTTTAAATATCTAATTTTAGTCTACATAATATTAAGAAATCTTAAACTTAGTCCTTATTATTTGTTATGATTTTTAAATTTTTTTTTTGTTATTTATTAGCATTTTTATCCTAAATTTTGAAAACATATTCACATATTAGCCAAATTTGATAAAAATTATTTCGAGGGACTAAATTTAAGATTTATTAAAAACTAAAATTGAACATTTAAAAATATATAGACTAAAATTAAACAAACTTCAAAGTACAAAAATCAATATAGTATTTTAACCAACTTTCTATTATCTATAAACATTTTCATTATAAATTTGGGAAACATATCAAAGATTTTATTGTATGAAAATTATAATTATTATTTAACCAATTTTGATACAAATAATTAACTTTCATGGACTAAATTGGATATTTTAAAGAATATAAACTAAAATCAAATAAGCTCTAAAGTATATGAACCAAAATGATATTTAAATTATATTATTTTATCTCTTTTGTTTTTTTTTAATTATTATTATAATTAACTTTAGGGTTTCTTTCTTTTCACTGTCATATTCATACATTTAAGTTGCCACTTCCCACTGCATATAGCTGTAACAACCATTGCTGTGGTACTATACTGAATACTCACTGAAACCCTTCTTAAGATACTATAGCAAGGATGAAAATTTATAAAAAAAAAAAAATGTTAGCTAACTACAAAAGGAAAAAGAAAAAGAAAAAAGAAAAAACTCTTACAAATTTGCTATACACAAAACTGAAACTTTAAGTTTCTATAAAACATAAAATTCAAATTTATATTTAATACATGAATTAATTTTTAAAAATTTTAAATTTGCCAATAACCTATTAGATATATATTATAATATTAAGATTTTAAAAAGAAAAATATTCACATATAGAAAAAAAAATGTCAAACTATTTATAGAAAATAGTAAAAAAAAAATACCGATATACTTGGATAGTAATCAGTGATAGATTTCTATCATTTCTATCCCTGATTGAATTTGATAGATTTCTATTAGAATCTATCACAACTATCTATTTGTGTAAATATTTTCCTTATTTTTTATTTTTAAAAAATTTTCATTTAAAAATTTATTATAAAAAAAGTCATCTAATCAAATAAAAACAAACCTTACAATTAAAAAACGCATCTTATAATTTAACCTTCATGAATATAACATTACCAGATTAGCAAGATTCATCGTTTCCACGACAATTTTGAAGAATCGTGTACCTAGAAAGCTGATAACAGTTGAAAGTCAAAAATTACATTGTAACAAAAGAAAGAGAAAGAAAAACAAATATTAAAAGAGGTTTTTGTTTTTATTTTGTTTTTCTTTTTTTATAAATAAATTCAATACGATATTGATGGTAAATCACACTATTCTCTTTTAATACAATTATCACAACAAAGATGGAAGATCGAACCTCTAACTTCCTAAGAAGGGAGATCGTGTCAAATTACCATTGGGTTAAGCTAGAAATATTAAGAGAATGTTTGACTCATCAACATGAATTGAGTTGAGTTGGTAGAAATTATTGATCCAATACTTAGCCCACCAACTTTAAATCCCCTAACTCTCTATCCCTCCAATGTTTTCAATGGTTTCACCTATTGGCCACTGTTAACGACACATTTCGACGATCACATTTGCACGACCAATTTTGGGCTCCTTACATAGACATTTTGGTGGACATTATTTAGAAAGGGCAAATTAAAGTTATTCATGCATTTGAAAGCTAATATTTAAAAGTTTAATGTGTTTTATAAAACATAATACATTTTAAAAAAGAGAGCTTGTAATTAATACCTAATTTCTTAAATTATAATAAAGCTTTTCTTTAAAGTATGTTCTTTTTTTAAAAAATATATTATAAAAATAAAGAAATTCACATTATTTCTTATCATTGTAGCAAGAAGGTGAGAGTTTCAATTAAAAAAATTGAAAACATCTTTAGAGGAATTAGTACATGCACTTGAGTTAGTTTTCTTCTTCATGTCTTTAATTGATGTTTAAAATTAAACTAATGATTATTTCTTAAAATACATGCAATTACTAAAAAATTTTGAAATTCGTTCTAAAAAAACTTACTTTGCAATTCATCAATAAATTAAAAAACATAGTGTGCTAATCAAAGTGGAAAATTTTCATCGAAATCTCAAAATTTCAAGGACTTCAAAATCTTATTTAGGAGAAATTTTGTTTTCCTCTAATTTCGACGAAATTTTGAGAAAATTTTGAGAAATTTAGAGATTTTGAGAATATTTTGAAGATATTCTGATTCTCCCATTTCGACAAATTTTTGAGATTTCGACAAAATTTTGATTTATTCTCAATTCAAATTTTTTAATTTTATGGTCTTGATTACACACAATTCTATAGTTTCACATGCCAATGTCATTTTTGACAACGAATTAAGCATTTTTTATGTGCTACTTTTTTAAATTTCTAACTTTTCTCAATTTTTAGCTTTATTTTAGACCAAACTTTCATTTATAAAAAAATTGAATTTGAAAAAACTACAAAAAATGATCTATATTTATTTTTAAGCTCAATAAAAAAATTTTCATTAAATTTTCATCTTAAAATTGAATTGATGTGAGTTTTTTTCTTTTACCATCCAAAACTTTCATAATTTTCACATCATTTGACCTCAAAATATTCATAAACTTTTTATTAATTTGTAATTATTTTTTCATTTGTTTTTTAAATTTATGCTCTCGACAGTTACTCAGACGTTTATAATAGACATCTAAATATTGTCTTACTTTATAGAAATTATAATTTAAAATGGTAAGTTATAGTCTAATTAAGCCACAATCAAAGTTGCATCAATTAGTTATATCAATTTCTATAAATTTCCATACTTTTTCCCAAAATTTCTATCGATATCGATATTTCCATAAAATCGGGACCTCGATATTTCCATTGACATCAATATTTCAAACCTTGGTGCTAATCTATTTTTTTAGTACTAAAAAGAATCAAACCAATAATAATAAAAATCACGTAACAAAGGAAACATCTATATTGATGACCTCGGAGACCCAAGGATGATCTTCAAGCCAAATTTTTTCCCACAAACATATGCGAACATGAGTAGCAAGAGTATGCGCGCCATTATTAAAGACTCTTGGGATGTGACAAAAGTTTTTAATAATCTTTTGATGTCAATCATACAAAAAGAACTTGTTGGGGAAAGGAGTTGAGAGAGAGAAAAATAGACTAATAAGTTTTTTTTATAGGAAAAATTATGCTCATCTATTATTATGTAGCACAACAAATCGAAAAATAAACTCTAAGAAAAATGAGTTTAGTGTAAAAGAGAAATAAGCTAAGAGAAGACAAGATTTTTTTTTTTGTTTAATACAAAAAAGTAGGGAAGATGACTCCTTATATAGCTGCAAAAGTCCATCAATGTTGCAAAACTATTAAAATTTCAAAACTTACGAAACTCTAAAGTTAATATAATTAAATGTAAAGTCATATATTTTAGAAATAAATGGATAGACTTTTCATGTTCTACCTTCTTCACATTTTATTACTTTTAATTATAATTAATAATTAGATTTCAATAGTTACTTGATTTAAACCAAATAAAAGTATTAAGTATAAGTCACCACTCAACAATTTTATTAATAAAAAACTCAAATAAAAAACAAAAAGGAATTGAATGAAAAAAGAAAAGAAAAAAAAATCTTAAATAAAAATGATGCAACCAAGGTGGGGGTGGTTATGAGGTAGCTTTTAAAAGGTTGATTTGGGTGGTTCAATTAACAATTAATTATATTACATTTGTATTCAAAATGACAAATTTACCGCCAAAATAACAATAAAAATGATCATAATAAAAGGGCATAATTGGTACAACAAAGATTTCCATATTGTGTCTTTCCATATATACTATATAGATAGATTACTTCCCAATAACCAATCAATCAATCGCGCGCACGTGCGTGCGTGCCACAGCCCATTTGGGATTAGGCCTTGTGTGTGGAGATGAAAGGCCCACGGCCCATTTGGGATTAGGCCTTGTTTGAGCAAGAAAGTGATGGTGCGCAAGTCCTTTCCCTGGCTGCATTTAGAAACCATTTTTGTCCATCTAGGCGCAAGCTTTTATTGAACTATTTAAAGAGTGGTTTGTAACGTGACTTAGAAGCAGAGTACTAAATATCGAGCGACATATCGACAGTTCAATCGACATGTCATTGTGTCGAGCTCCTCAATCTGTTGGACTAGATTTTCCCCCATTTCCACGATAATTTGGAAGATGAAATTTTAAATATTATTTTTTGATTAAAATATTTTAATCTTTATTCTTTGAAGTTTGTTCAAATTTAGTCTCTATACTTTTAGTCCCAGAACTTCTAATAAATTTTAAATTTAGCTCTTATTATTATTTTACTATTGCTTTTAAAAAAACTTTTTATTACATATTAGTATTTTTACTAAAAATTTCGGAAACCTATTCTTCACATATTATATTATATTTTATTGCATGAAAAATATTATTATTATCAAATCAATTTTGATAAAAATTAATTTTGAGGGACTAATTTTAAGGTTTATCAAAAGTTCAGGATTAAAATTTGAACAAATTCTAAAATATAGGGATCAAAACTAGAATGAGCTCAGAAATAGGCCCAATAACGTAGAAGGACATTTACAATTTCCATCATAGTAGAATCTTCAATTGTAAAAGAGTAGACATAGTAAATTTGGACAAACCAGTATATATTTTAGTTTCGTTTTTTTTCTCAATCTTTATTAGTTTATTTCATTGTGACTTTAATTAACTACTTATCTGCTTTTAACCAATGAAATAGAGAGAGAAGACACATTTGATTTAATTTAAGAAAATAAAAGCACTTGCATTACTTTTTTTTTTTTTTTTATTATTATAAAACATATGCAAATATATATATATGTTGGGAATACAAGCCAAACTCCATTTCACTAACTTCCATCATCTTATTTAATAAACCCATCAAAGGAAGTGATTATTAATTCGAACTTCAAAGATATTGAAGAACAATCACTAATTATTGTAAGTTAAAATTGAAGTGATGGGTTAAGTGAAGTGAAGTTCTTAATAGGATCTAGAGTTTTGCTAGAACTTGGGCTGCATCATCTTTAGAGACTATCTCATATTTATACCCAACTTTCTTTACATACTCATGGAAACTTTTCTCCTCTGATTTCTCTAGTTCAACTCCAACTAATACATCTGAACTAAGAATACCCTGTTCAACCACAAAAAAAAAAAAAAAAAAAAAAAAACCGTTATGAAATAACTATATGGTTTTTGATTTTGAAAATTATATTTATTTTTCTCACCATTTTTTTTATAGTAATTTCTATATTTTTAAGAAAATATTTGAATTCTTATTCTCAAATCCCAAACTCCAAAATAAGTTTTAAAAAACTAAGGTCTCTTTTGATAACCATTTGATTATTTGTCTTTTATTTATAAAAATTAAATTTATAAACACTAGTTACTCATAAGTTTTTGGGTAATTGTTTTAAATAAAAAAATTGCTGAAAATATTTTCAAATACAACAAAATATCGCTGTCTATCAGTGATAGACACTGATATAAATGTTGCTATATTTGAAAACAACTCCTTAGGTTTTTATGTTATGTTATTCATTTTCTATTGGTATTTACAAAAATCAAGTCAAGTTTTGGAAAACTAAAAAATTAGTTATCAAAAACTTGTTTTTGTTTTTATAATTATTTAACTAGAATTTTTTAGTGTTTCTTTAAGAAGGATGAAAACATAATCGAGAAATTAGGAGAAAACAAACATAAATTTTAGAAACATAAAACTAAAAACTAGCTTCCGTTTGGTAACTATTTGATTTTTGAAAATTAAGTTTATAAAATTATTTCTACCTATAAGTTTTTTTATTTACTTTCTACCAAAGTTTAAAAAAACGGAGCCAAAGTTTGAAAATTAAAAAAGTATTTTTCAAAAATTTGTTTTTAGTTTATGAATTCAATTAAGAATTCAATTGTTTCTCTACAAAATCTGAGAACTATAAGATGAAATTTAGGAGAAAACAAGCCTAAGGTTTTTATTTTTATCAATATTTGGGTGCATCTTGGACTGCACTTAACCATAAAAAAAAAATATATTAAAAAAAAAGTTTAACACATGACAAACATTATGATGTACTAGACGTATGAATCAGCTGTCGAGTATTTTTCTTTAGTTTACAAACCTCATTTGTATTTTTGAAAACATTAATTAACAAAAACAATGAAGTAGAAGTGTAGAAGATGTCTAAAAAGCTTAATTTTCGAAAATTAAAAAAATTAATGACGAAAATAGTTATCAAACAGAGTGTGAATGAGTCGATTTTCTACCTGTTGACGATGGTGAAATAAAGTAACGTTCCAGTTAGGTTTAAAGTCTTTGAGGAAGTGCTTTAGAGCACCTTGCTTTTCTGGGAAAGTAAAGCGGAAGAGAGTTTCGTTTTCAACATTTGCTCTGCCTCCAGTCTGGAAAAAAAAAATGTGTTAATTAGAAATTAATTAAAGAAATTTCCAAATTCATAATTAAGAAAATATATTATTATTAAGGGAAATTTTCACATATGGAAAAAATATCAAACTATTTACATAAAATAGCAAAAAAATACTGATAGACATTGATATACTTCTATCAGTATCTATCAGTGATAGAATTCTATCATTTCTATTAGTGATAGACCTTAATAGACTTCTATCAGCGTCTATCACAACTATCTAAAAATTTTGCTATTTTGTGTAAATAATTTCCCTTATTTTTCTATTTTTAAAAACTCCCCTCATATTAATTACCATGTAACGGAGGTGATTTGTAACAACAGGATTATCTGATAAAGTGTAAGTTTTAAAGCCAGAAGAATTCAAGAGCTCCACCAATTCTTCAAGTTCTGAATCTACTGCACTAACTCTGCACACCATTATATTTACCAAATTCAAAATTAATTACAAGAAAAAATAAAACACTAATAATAATGAGAAAGTATATTAATTTTATAATAAGCTCAAATAAATGATGATCATTTGAGAAGCACTTACTTATAAACAACAACAGCATCCTCTGAGCCAGAGCTAAATCTGTAAGTCATTTCTGTAATGTTTGTACCCAACTGCAAATCCAAATTTTTTCACCCAATTAAACATCATAATTAAGGTCATATAAAACTATGGAGTAATAGAGTGACATTCAAAATCAATAATTAATAACAAGTTTGAAAGACTTGTGTAAAAAAAAAAAGTTCGAAAGACCGGCAAAAATTATTTAATAAGAAATATTCATTTAATGGTTAAAATATCATTTTAGTCTCTATAATTTGAGTGATTTTGAGTGATTTTTGACAATTTCAAAAATACTTAACGACATAAAATGGATGAATGAACAAAACAAATGAACTAACCAGGTCGATAAGTTGTTTTAAGCTTCCAGGTTTCTCAGGCAAGATAGTGGCAATAATAGATTGATCAACATTGGCAAGATCAGAAATTTCACGCAATTGGTCAAAGTTCATATTTGCACCACTAGTTATTGCCACAATATTTACTCCCGTAATATTATTATACGTGCAATACGCCTTTGCTGCCGCAATAGAAAGTGCACCTGAAGGTTCTAAGATGCTCCTCTCGTCGCTAAACATGTCCTGATTCATAATAATTAATCGCCACAACACTATTAGCTCTATAATTAATTATAAGGTAATATATAATATGATGATTGATCATTACACAAATGAATAATAATCCCAAACCTTTATTGCGGCAGATATATCCTCTTTGGTAACAAGAATTACATCATCAAGGAGTTCTCTGCAAATACGAAAAGTCTCATCCCCAACTTGTTGAACAGCTACACCATCTGCAAAATGTCCAATATCTATAACATTCACTATCTCGTCACGATACAATGCCTGTGCCATGGAGTTTTCATCGTTCGGTTCCACTCCAAATATCTTTACCTGTATTGATAAATAACGTCAACGTTTAGAAATTTATTAGACACTAATAGATTAGATCAGTTATTAACTCAACTTCTTGTTTGTCCAAGAAGTTCGTAAATTGAAATTGTGATCCCCATTGTTTATTAACATCAATTCTAATAGCTTATTAACTCCTTAACATTATAGGTTCCACTGGACTGAACAACTTCAACTCTAATTAAAAAAAAAAAGACTTAGTTATTAATTACCTCGGGATAAACGAGCTTATAGAAGGAGGCGATACCAGAAGCGAGACCGCCACCACCAATAGGAACGAAAATAGCATGGATTTGACCTCTCATTTGACGACCAATTTCCATGCCAACAGTACCTTGGCCAGCTATAACATCTTCATCATCAAAAGGAGGGATGAACGTGATGCCTTCATTTGCGCTTCTCTCTTTAGCTCTTTTTTGTGCTTCATCAAACGTATTGCCATAAAGTTCAACCTCTCCTCCCAATCTCTTCACTGCATCTACCTATTATATTATATTACAATAATTAATTAATTAATTAATTTCACATATCAATTATATTAAAAAAAAATAATGAAGTGAATTAATTATATATATATATATATATATATATATATTACCTTAATTTGAGGTGTAGTTGTTGGCATAACAATGTTGGCTACAATATTTAATCGCTGAGCAGATAATGCAACTCCCTGAGCATGATTCCCAGCAGATGCACAGATAACCCCTTTTTTCAATTGTTCTTCATGAAGTTGAGATATCATATTATAAGCTCCTCGAATCTTGAATGAGAATACCTACATATACCATCCTTTTTTAATTACCAATCAATTCTTATTATTTTTATTTTAGTAAATAGAATTAATTGTTAGATGCAAATTATAAAGAGTTTGGAGAGTAAGAGTTGAATCGGTAGAGTTTACTTCTTATTTGGTTCAATAAATTTGTAGGTCTCACTACTAAAAACATCAAATTTATGCCTTATTATTAACTCCTTAGACGGTTAATTTTGTAGACTCTTGGTCCAATTGTTTTCATGATTTGGTTAAACCAAATTGTTGGAGTTCATAAGGATGCAATTGAGTCTTAATTTTGTGGTTTGTTTTCTTGTTTTTCTCAGCTTTTTCTATTAGAAAAAAAAATAATAATAACTCTTTACACTGTAGGCTCTGAAAGTTCACAACTCCATTTTTTTTGTCTCAAATACCTCCAATTAAGTATAATAATATATGTTATTGGTATGTGTGAAACCTTTTGGTAGTTCTGAAAATCAAAACCATGAATGTTTATTTTTAAAGTGGACAATTTGTTTGTTTAAAAAAAATCAAACAAAGTTAAATAGGTTTGATTCTCGTTTTATTTTATTTTCAATATAGTTGTTGGTTTGAGAGAAGTAATCCATATATATTTGTAAATTCTATGAAATCAAATCTCTCAAATTTTCAAATGTGAGATAGTGAATAAAACAGTTACAAAATTGAGTTATATTAATCCAATTTCGCCGTCCCAAAAATTAGCAGCTGCTTTTGAAACAGAGATAAAAACTAATCCAATAAGGAAAAGAATTAGAATAAAAATTAAGAGTTTGGGAAAAATAATTAGTTTACCTGTTGTGAATCCTCCCTTTTGAGCCAGAGATTGATCCCCAATTGAGTAGACAACAAGGGAGCAAGCTGCAAGGGCGTTTCAATAGCAACATCATAAACTTTTGAACCCAAAATTTTTGTAATATACTCCATCTGCTTCTCTTTATCAACCACCGTCGGAGGCGGCGCCCTATGTCCGATCGACCCCGCTTCGTATTGCACTTCCTTCCATGACACATCCTTCACTGTCCCTGTCGCAACCGCTGCGACCGAACCGTCCACTGCTACATTTGCAGACAACCCCTTACCGACCCTTCGTTTTGATACCGACGAGGCAACTATGGATGTTGGCACATGTGTCGTCGTCGAATTAACTTTTTCAATTTTGCTTCTCCTGATCTCGACTTTGCTATTCAACTGAGTCGAGATGGAGGAAGAGGAAGGCAACGATGAAATCGAAGAATTTCGACCGAGCAGTGGGTTTGAAGTGGTGGTGGTGAGAAGAAAGGATTCCATTATTGTAAAGGAAAGAAAAGAGAGGAAGTTGGAAGAATTGAAAGTTTTGAAACTGAGTTTTCTTTTTTTTTTTCTTGCTTATTGCTGTGTGAAGCATTGGCGGGATTTGGTTGGGTTTAAATAGGCAAACTCAATGTGAATGGTTGTTGTCGTTTTCTTTTACAATATATAAGGTGATAAGATTGAAGCCAAGTCGATGAGAAGTTTCTCTAGGAGAAAATTTTCTATACTACAGGAGTATGAAAGATTTTTTATATTCCCTTCATTTATTGTGTGCCACCTTAATTTTTTTTTTTTTAAGAATAAGGTGGGATCCATTGATAATAATGTAAGGTCCACTAGTACTTATGAAGATAGATTTATAGTGTGAACACAGTGAGTATGATACTCCTATAGTACTAGAAAATTCTCTTTTTCTCCATGAAAAGAAAAACTCAAGTGCTACCTTATAGTCTAGACAATTATTTAATTAAAAATTACTATGTAGCAATTTATTTTTTATTTTATATGGGTAAATGAAAGGAAACATGAGATTAGATTCATAAATAGGCCAACATATGACCAAATATTAAAATTTCAATATTTATAAATTTGAGAAATAATTAGAAACTTTTATATAATATGTCAATTACTATAATAATTTTTTAATATTGCAATTTTTTATTATTTAAAAAAATAATGCTAAATTGCTGAATACGAAATAAACTTGCCATAAAATAATTTTTAGGTATGCAATTAATGTTGTCGAAATTAAAAAAAATAGAAAAAAATTCTACATATGTAATTTGATGATTTGAAAACAAAATTAAAAAAAGAAAATTATGGGTAAAAACAATAAATCTGGAAAAAATTTATGCCAAACTTTTCTGAAAAATGAAAAAAAAACCATGTATTTCGAATTTTTTTATTGTATTGTTTTTATTTATCTTAAAAAAATAAAATAAAAAGTTTTAACAAAAAAAAAAAAAATTGATGCTTTTGTAATTTTGCCACCGAAAAAAAAATGAAAAAGAAATAACGTGTTTGAAATTTTCGTACTGAAAAAAAAATATTTAATAAAAACATTCAAAATTTCCAAATTAATAATAATAAAAAAACTAATTGTGATATGAGTATTTTGGTAAGATAAAAATAAGAAAAAAAAAATGATAAAAACTGAATAAAAAATAAAGTTATTTGAGAAATTTTTGAAAATATATCTTAAAGTTGAGTCGATTGGACACAATTTCTCAAATCAATAATATAGATTTTATCTTAGTTTAGTTATACTCATTTTTTCAACGTAAATGTCTTTTATCATTAATTTTTTTAAACAATATGCGTATATCAAAATTATATTCATGCCTAATCGAAAGTGATGTGTTTGGCTATTAGAAACGTGGGATTGAACCATGTGAATGTCATTGGCTTTTTGGCCGGACTTCCATTATTATTTCGTGATGCCTCCACCGTGAAATTACACGTGTCTATTACTCTAAATTTTAAAATATATCTTCTCCCATTCCAAATTTTGTATTTCTAATTTTTTTTCGTATTATTATTATTGTTTTGCTATTTGTACCCCACATATTGGAAAGATATTGATAAGAAGTGTATTCTTATCTACGAAGAATTTTGTGTGTGTTTGGAAAAATTTCGTGTGTGTTTATTATATTTATAAGTAGATATATACAAAAATTGTATATTGTATAGATGATTCATGAGTAATAAAAGTTGCAACAGTTGTTGTAACGCTCCAAATTTAGAAGGAAAATATAAATGAACTAAAATCACATTTCAATGAGAGGAATCTTAAAAACATGAAAATATGGTTAAGAATGATTTAAAAGAAATGAACACTTTTCTTTCCCCTAGCTAAATTAGGAAAATCTAAAAATTAGCCAGATACTACTTTTAAAGTAGCCGTGGAATTAAGGTGTTTTTAAAAGTAATTTTAAATAAATTTGTTTTACCAACTACAAAAGACCGTTATGATTTATCAATAATCACTTTTATCTCCAAAAGGCACGCTAAAATCTCTAACCTTTTTACTTGAAAAACGTAAAAAAAAAAAAAAATACGTTTCTAAAAACGGTTTTTCGATCTTCGGTTGCTTAAAACTTGGAGTTGAATCACAAACTCCACGCCACACAATAAAATATTATGGCACTCCCGGCCATTTCCATATTTTACTACTTTTTTCCTTTTTTTTTCCCAATATGTGCCACTTATTATTTAATAAATTTAATTTACTATATTGTATTTTAATTTTATTTAAATAAACTATAGTATATAAACTAAAGAAAATGAAAGGTTTCATATAAGCTTTTTACAAAAAGTAAAAAGTTAAAACAATTATCAAAGATCCATTGTTTCCTTCTATTTGGTTTTAAAAATCAAAAAATAAAAATCAGCTATACACCTTTTTTTTTTTTTTTTTGGGTGGGGTGATTTATTTATATAAAAAAAGACAAAAAATCAAAATCGTTATCAAATGAAACTCATCAACAACTGTTAATTTTAGCAATTTTAACCACATTTTATCTTGAATTTTTCCAACGTAAGCTTGAAGTTGAAGCTTACATTGGGGTATGGTGAGATAGAGGATGTACAGAAGAGAGATATAGTAAGAAGTGTCTAATTTTACTATTAAAAATAGTTTGTGAGTGTAATTACAATCATGATCATAATTTATTGATAAATCTTTTTAGTCGACAAATGTAATTAGTATGTGAGTGCAATTACAATCATTATCATAGTTTTCGCTAAATTATGCTCATGTTCGATTAACCAATAGTTCGTATAATTGACATTTGAATTTGAATTATTTATATATACATATATATTATGAGTATTAGACAATTAAATAACTTTTCCCCTCCCATGCTCCACCCAAATTAAATGGCTAGCTTAGGAATGAAGTTGCTCTTGAATCCATAATTTTTTTCCTTTTCTTTTTAAATTTTGGACTAATAATTTAATCTTTAGAATTATAATATTTGTATCAAAACTTAGTTACCACTCATGTACAATGGTAATTTAAAAAAAATAAACATTTTATAAGAAGATAATAAAAAGAGTTTTTTTTTTTTTTTTTAAAAAATTATTATACTCGTGATCGATTTTTTTTTTTTAAAAAAACTAAAATTAGAGTGTAGGTGTTGATTTCAACATTTGTAAGTATACTAAAAATGTCTTAATCTATTAAATTAACATATTTGTGAATATTTTTTTAGCTCAACGATAACATTCTACGAAATTTTTTAAATATATATATTTTAAAGAATAATAAATTAAATTTTGTCTGTTCTTAAATGAACATTTTGCACATGTGGTATCTAATAGCCACGTCATCTCTTGATAATCTCAATGAAACAAAAGGAGACAAAAAGATTAGATCAAAGAAAAAGAAATACAAGGACACCTCATAGATGATACTCATCCATCTGAATTCCTTATTTTAATGCTCCACTTATTGCTTTAACATAAAAAATATATATAATGATGCACGTAAAAAAAAATTATGGATGAAAAAAATGTCAAACTATTTAAAAAAAAAAAAAATTATTGATAGATATTGATAGATTTCTATATGTATTTATTAGTGATAGATTTATATCATTTTTATTACTGATAGACCCTGATAGATTTCTATCAACGTCTACCACAACTATCTAAAAATTTTGTTATTTTTTTTTTGTGTAAATAGTTTTCTTTATTTTTCTATTTTTAAAAATTTTCGGTTAAAAAGCCATTTTAGTCTTGTTCTTTCAGAGTTAATTTAGTTTTATTATATATAATTTCAAATATCTAATTCAAGTTGCTGGATTTTCAATAAATTTTTGTACTTGAGAGTTATTTTTATTGAAAATATAATATGTGAATATATTTTCAAAATTTTTGGTAAAAATGTTAATATATAACAATTTTTTAAAATAAAAATCAACAATAAACTAGCTATAGTACTAGAGGTAAGATTTATTAAAATACAAAGACTAAATTTAAATATTCAAAACTATATGTACTAAAATTCAACCAATTCTAAATTACATGGATTTTTACATAAAAAAACATTAATTATTACTAGATGCTATGGAGACACTCTTTTTGATATTTTCAAGAGAGTTCCTTAATTCTCTTTTTATTATATTTGTGTGAACTTTCACTAAAATCATACAATAATTATATATTTTTTAATTGTTAGTTAAAATTGTGTGTTGAATAAGTGATTATGAAATAAAGTATAATAAAAACGAAAGATATATTTGAGAAATTTTAAAATTAGTTTTATTAGGTTTAAATCACTTTCGAACATGTTTTTAAGTATTCAAAATTAATTTAATTAATACTTAATTTTATACTTTTAAATGCTAATTTTATACCGTTAAAATTGATTTTGAAGAATTAAAAATATGTTATGCAGTTGTTTTGAAAATGATATATAAAATTGATTTTAACAATTTTAAAATTCCTTTCAAATATAGTCATAAGCATAAGGTAAAAAATCTAATTAACATTTCATCTAATTCATTAAGAATACAATATTAATTTTTTTTCAACTAATTAATAACCCTTACTTAACTTTCACACTTGTAATGGATCATATTATCATCTTCCTAATCTTTATATAAAATTATTAGGAGACAATCAAGATTAGATCAAATGATGAATATTTAGGAATGTGTGATACACGATGTTTCATCATAATTATTATTTAATTTTATATTTTTCAAGATTAGAAAAAAGGTTAAGTCTTGATATCC
Organism: Lagenaria siceraria; assembly: GCA_002890555.2. Taxonomy (NCBI): domain Eukaryota; kingdom Viridiplantae; phylum Streptophyta; class Magnoliopsida; order Cucurbitales; family Cucurbitaceae; genus Lagenaria; species Lagenaria siceraria. The sequence continues at coordinate 10,277,914 of CM016485.1, forward strand.
TTACACGTTATATATATACTAATACCTTTTGACATTCCAAGAGTTTCTCAGCCTATTTTATTTATTTAGCTTGTGCTTAACGTCATTTTTTTTTTCTTAATTATACTTGTTAATTTTTATATTAGTTTCACACCCAGATAAAGATTCACAAAATGAAAACATTCAAGAGAAGTTATTTTTCCAATAATTAAGTTGAAACCACGTTGTCCTCAGCAATTATTGTTTTCTAATTGGATAAGGAAAACAATATAAATTATACTATTATAGTATGTAAATAAAAAAACTAAAATAAATTATATAAAAAGTTTACAAATAAAATTAAATTTTGAATAATAAAAATCAGTTAAAAATAGGATAATTGTTTTAAAAATCTGTCGAAAATATTTTCAAATATAACAAAATGTCATTATTTATCATCTGTAACTATTATTGTCTATCACGAATAAACAGTGACATTTTGCTATATTTGTAAATAAGTTATCTTATTTTGCTATATTTAAAAATAATCTTAAAAAATATTCGATTGGATTTTTTTTTCTTTTATAATTTTAAAGGTAGTGCACTTTCTTGAAGCCATTGGAAGTAATCTCATTAATGTTTGTTGTGGCCAAAGGGACTGTATCTTAATGGTCATTGACTTGCATTACCTCTTTTGATGTAAAAATTCAAATTTCCATATCCTTGTACTATTTTTTGTTGGGTGGATATCACAAGATAAAAGAAAATAGATTAAAATATTACTTTACCAAAACAAATATATAGTATTAAAATTAAAATTAAAATTAAAATTAGACCTAAACTATATGAATTAAATTGGAATTAAAAATCATAAAAGACTACATTAACACTCATTCCAAATCATAAAGACGCAGTTGTAGCACTTATAATCAAACAATTAAAAAGGAAATCATAACTCAATGATTGAAGACAAATACTTTTCTATCAGTTCAAGTTTCAAATCGGAGGTCCACGATTATATTAGTTTTTTATTTTGAAAAAATGGTAAAAAAGAATTAAAAAAAATTCACTGATAGAAAAAATGTTAAACTATTTACAGAAAACAGTAAAAAAAAATATTGATAGACTTCTATCATTTCTATTATTGATAAACATCGATAGATTTCTATCATTTCTATCACGGATAGATCCTGATAGACTTCTATCAACATCTATCACAACTACCTAAAAATTTTGCTATTTTATATAAATAATTTCCCTTATTTTTCTATTTTTAAAAATTCTCTTTAAAAAAATATAAATTAATAAAGTGTTGTTTTCAAATATAGAAAATTGAGCCAAACTATTTACAAATATAGAAAAATTTTATAGTCTATCAACGATAGAAAGCGATAAAATTTATTTGCTTGAGCGATAGAAAGCGATAGAATTCTATCGCGGTCTATCACTGATAGATAATGAATTTTTTCTATATTTGTAAATAGTTTGATATTTTTTCTGTTTATAGTAATTTCTTATTAATAAATATACATTTTTATCTTTTAAATTAGTTAAAATTTTTATTATTTATATTATATGTACATTAGTAACATTTTAATTCTTATTTATATAATTCATGAATTTTTTTAAAAGATATAATAAAAATATTGATATATCTCTTAGGTTAATGTTAAATCTATAAAATAAAAAAAAAATAAAAAATAAAAACAAAATTATTTGACATATGGACAAAAATTTAATAGATGGGTGCGGCGACATGAGGACAATTGCGTAGCTAAGGGAAACTTCATTACAATTATTTAAAACATCTAAAGACGTGGGCAAATCACATTGCCACAATATGCTATATTTATAAATATATAAAATTTTTAATGTTTATTAACTATAGACTGTGATAGACATGGTAGTTTTTTTGTCGATAGATAGTAAATTTATTGTTAAATAGTTTATCGTTTCTTCTATTTATAATAACTTTTCTATTCTTTTTTGTTATTTCTTTACAAATTTTCTAATAATCTCATTTTTCTTGTTCCTTTCAAAAGTTAATTATTACAAAATGGTATTATGCAGATGATTACAGAAATTTATATCTAACTTCATTTTTCAATATTTTTGGTAATTAAAGATAATCACAACAAAATGCCTTTTCAATTGATTAGTTGAAAATAAATGGTAAAAAAATAGAAAGAGATATAATATTTAAAAAGAAAAACGAAAACGAGTTTGTTCAAGATTTTTTAAAGAAAAAAAGCAAGGAAAAGATAATATGTTATTTATGGTGGTGTTCAATGGGAGAATTTTTGGAGAGATTGGTGAAATTTTAGAATATAGCTCTTAGTGATATAAAATTAAATTTGTCTTCATCTATTAACTTTAAATTTTTGGGTAAACTAGTGATTTAACATAGTATCAAAGCAAGTAGACCGCTTAAGCTTTTGGGTAAATCAACATTTAACAATAGCCACTAAGAATATAGCTTTCCAAATGGAAAAGACAAAAGACAAAAAGAAAAAAAAAGATGACACATGAAACACTGTGGTTGGCTAATGAGTCTCGACAACATAAATGGTTGCAGCCTAGTTTGCAACTAGAGATGTTCATTTTCTCCATGGAGGCGGGCCCCACAGGGACCTGTCCCGAATGGGAGATTGAGTGAAGAAAAAAAAATTCCCCGAAAGCTAAATGGGAACGGGGAATGCATTCTTCGTCTTTGTCTCGGCCCCTGCCCTGTTCCTTGTCCCTTCCTTTTAAGTTTTTTTTTTTTACATATTTATCATAATAATTTAATGTTAAGTTATTTATTTTTATTATATAAATATTATATTTAATTCTCAAGATTTATTGTCTAATGACTAAAATAATAAATATATTTGAATTAGTATAAAAAAAAGATATGTTTGAATTTTAATAAATTTAGATTATATATATGAATAATTTGATACATAATTACTTCAACTTAAAAATTTTGAGTAGTTTTTCTTTAAATTATAATTGTCCACGTAGAACTAATTATATAAAAGTTAACAATTTGATTAAAACTTTTCCATAATAGTGATTTATGTTAATTGATTTAAAAAAAAAAAATCAAAGGGAATTTTTTTTTTGCGGAGAACCCAATCCCGCCCCGATCCCCATAGGGTATTTGGCAAGGAAAGGGAATGAAATGGGGAGCGAGAATGTCTATCTCCAGTCCCACCTTGCTCTGTGGACATCTCTATTTGCAACCAACTAATTCATAGAGATTGAACCAAATTAGTGTCATTATTTGGCCCGATCCTATTTGAAACATATTTTCAAAAGATCGATACAAAAATTTACGTGATTAACAATGTGTTAGCTAGTTCACTGATAAAGGGAGAAATCAATTTATTATTAAAGAGAAATATTAGATAATACAAATTGCAAAACCATCAATTTTTTTTAAAGAGACCCGTACTTGATCATTCAAAATACTAGATAACTTATTGAAGACATTTCAACTAGATTTGACATCTCACTATTGTGGTTTTATTTGGACTATTTTCATAATATTCTAAAAATTTTCTCCTTCTCTATCCACAATTTCAAACGGAAAAAACAAAATCTTGCATTATGGGATATTTTCTAATCTACAAGTTTAATTATATATGGATCTAACTCAAAACAAAATTAAAAACTTGAACTTTTGAATTAGCGTCAAACAAAGCTAAAGCCTTATCCAAAAAAGTTCATCATAATCCAATCCATCTCTTAGAATCTTGTGCTAATAAAATCCTCTCGATTATTATACATTAAGATTATTATTTAAGGCCCTCGTGCTATTATTATTATTATTATTTTGTTTATAATAATGTGGACCATTTTCTTGTTTGTTTATTAAACTCATCTTTTAGGAAATTAAATAAATGTAACCTAAGCTGGACCATGCTTGGTTACGTCAAAGTCATATGTTTGTTTTTTAATGATGTGTGGTCCTATGTTTTCTTATTTCAATATCAATATGTAAACATATGTTGTTTGTTTGTTTCTAATTATATGATCCTAAAACCACGTGTGAATAACAGTAGTGGTCCTTTTATAATATTTATTTATTTTCATATCTCGATGGTGGATGGAAAATTTATGTTATTCAATTTCAAGAATATTTTGTGTGAAAAAAATATTTTCAAGTACTGAAAAACCCATTCTAAACAAAATTCTAATTTAATAATATATAAATAAACCCTTTTAGTTTTAATTAATTTTAAGATTTTTTTTTGCTCATGGTAGAATTAATTTAAAATTCTAAATTACACAACCCATTAATTTGTAATTAATATAAACAAGTTGAGGAAAAAAAATGATCAGAGAATTGATTAAATTACAAATTTAATCCCTAAAATTTAGAGGAAGTTAGAATTTTGTTTCTACATTTTAAAAAGTTAATATTTAGTCCTTAAAAACTGTTTAAGAGAGTTTGATCAAATTATAGGAACTAAATTCTATTGTGAAACTATAAGAATTAAATTTTAATTTTCTAGGAACCATAAGAATTAAATTCGGTTAAAAATTATTTTTGGTCCCTAAACTTTCATGAAAGTAACAATTTAGTCCCTGAACTTTGATTTGTAACGATTTAGTTTCTGTACTTTCCATTTTGTAACAATTTAGTCCCTGAATTTTAGTATGTAACAATTTAGTCATTGTACCTACAAATTTGTAACAATTTAGTCCCTAACGTAAAAAATTCATCAAAATTATATGTCAATTTTTATTATTTTATGATATAAACTTTGTATTTTATGAAGATATTGAGTCTCTAATTAAGTTATTGGTTTATTTATGCAAAAAATCTCATTAAATCTTAACCTTAATTTCTACAATAGGGGCTAAATCATTAAAAAAAATTTAAAATATAGGGATTAAATTGTTACATAGTAAAGTTCAAGGACTAAACTGTTACAAAAATGAAAGTGTATGTAAGGACTAAATTGTTACAAACCAAAGTTCAGGAACTAAATTGTTACTTTCACGAAAATTTAGGGACCAAAAATAATTTTCAACCATTAAATTCTAACTTTCTCGGAACTAGAAAAATCAATTCAATTTACAATTTATTATTTGTATTTATTGTTTGTTTGTATTTTTTGTTTTGTTTTTCTTAATCAATTGCAATCGATGTGATATATATTTGCTTTTATTTACAATTTGTATTTCTGAGTGGTCCCAGTTAGATTTTAAAAAACATGAGCAGCTTTAATTTATTGAAAAATAAATTTGGTGTTGTGTGAACATAATAATGTTGGTGTTTAATTTAATATTTAAGTTTATACTTTTAAATTGAAATTTGTTGAGTTTTAAATGATTAAAAACATATTTTAAAATAATTTTTAAAAATAACAAAGTGATTTTAATCCTTTTAGAATTACAGTTAAATTATACAAAATATTCTTAAATTTTACACTTTGTGTCAAAAATATCTTTCTATTTTCAAAAATTTCAAAAATTAACTTTAAAATTCTAAAATGAGTTTAAAAAATACCCTTACGGTTAATTTTGGATGAAAACTGTTAGTGTTTTGTGTCAAAAATATCGTTGAGCATTCAATACTCTTAAACTTTTAAAAAAGAAATAAAAAATACCCTTACTATTATATGAATAAAAATCGTTAATACTGTTTTACTTATTTGTCCTCTTTTTCCTCCTCTCTTCTTCAATACTCTCTTACTCTCATTTTTGTTAAATGTTTGACATTTATATATCTAAAAAAATAATAAAATAAAATATTAGTTAAGGTATATGGACTATAATAAGAAGAAAAATAATTATGGAAGTACCAAGAGATTTTAGGATTCAACAAAGTTGTATGTTAGTTGTTGAGTGTGTGTTAATAGACAAATACATTTGTTTTTATTTGACTATTTATTGTTTTGGTATGTTTTAAGAGGAGATTTTAATTTTGGAATTTTGTAAATTTTGTTTGTATTAACTTCAAATTTTGTTTGTTGGAAAATTTGGTGTAAGAATTATAAACATAAGAGAAAAGAGAGAGTATTTATATGAAAAAAAATGAGAATATCTATGTAATTTGTTTTAAAATTCGTTTTTTTGAACTCAAGAAAACCTCAAACAAATTGATCACCATATTAACAATAGGAGCATTTTTAAACTTTTTTTTTTAACGGTTCTTGTTCACATACTAACAATGACAGTATTTTTTTTTTTTTGTTTTGAAATTTAGAGTATTTTTGAAACTTTTGAAAGTTTAGGGATATTTTTTAAACAAAACTTTAACGATTTCCATCCAAAACGAACGACAATGGTACTTTTGAACTCTTTTTGAAAGTTTAAGGATATTTTTGAAAATTCTAAAAGTTCAGGAGTATTTTTAACACAAAATGTAAGGTTCAAGGGCTATTTTTTTAAGAGAAATTATTATAAACAGAAAAAATATCAAGTTATTTACAAATATAGAAAAATTCCATTATCTAAGTGATAGACCGCGATAAAAGTCTTCGCTTTCTATCGCGATAGACTTCTATCGCTCAAGCAATAAAATTCTATTGCGGTCTATCGCTGATAGAAAGTAAAATTTTTCTATATTTAAAAACAACTTTTTTTATAATTTAGTTTAGAATCACTCTCAACCATACCCCAAGTCATATTTAGATTGACATTATGATAACTAAAATTTTGTATTGGAAGGAGGCATAAATTTGCACAGCATGAATGAAAAGTGTACTTGTTTTGGCATATGTCATTTTTTTTTTTGGAGAGAATTTGATGTATGCTATTCTGACTAAATAATGTTAATCACCGAATTATATATATAATTCTTAGCAGGGTGGGAGATTGAACTTCAAATCTTGATATTGATATTACAAATTTATGTTAGTTGAACTATGCTCATGATTGATGCTAATCACCAAACTATAATAGACTATTATTATATATATATTTGGTAATGATATTTTCAATGAGAATACTAAACACTGTGACTACGTAGTTCGATAACCTAAAGATTCACTCTTAAAAATTAAATGAGATTATAATTGCAATTATATTTTATTTTTTTCATAAAAAATGAAGTATTTTTTATAGTAGTTAGATATTATAATTCAAAGATGTCAACATGAGTTTAGCTCAATAAAAATGAACGTGTATTCCGTCTCTTAGAGTGAACATTCAAATTTTTATTATGAAGCTTTCCATATGAATTTGAAAAGCCGTGTCAAGAATATTTTTCAATTTGGATCAAATTTACCGCACCCAAAGAAAGCTAAGAATAGAGTTTTATTTCTTTATCACATTAAACTTGAGACGAGTATTTCTTTTCTAGGTTGGAGTGAATGATGTAAGATGAAATTAATGTTATAAATATTACAATAATTTAGTTTATTCTATTTTGTTTTGTTGTATCACACACAAAACAAACTAGAGATTTATAAACACAAATATGTTAGTTCTCGCCCTACATTTAAGAATACTAATAATTAATCATTATACTAAACTAAAAAAAATTGCTATACTAAGTCTATAATGAAAATTTTCACAAATAGAAAAAATGTCAAATTATTTACAGAAAATAACAAATAAAATACTGATAGACATTGATAGACTTCTATCAGCATCTATTAGTAATAGACTTTTATCAGCATCTATCACAACTATCTAAAAATTTTATTATGTTGTGTAAATAATTTCCTTTACATTTTTATTTTTAAAAATTTCCCTTTTAATAAACCATTTGCATTATTATTTCATTCATAAACATAGATATAGAAATATAACACTATTATTTTATCCATATACACACAAAATATATATGATTAATCCACACCTTAGGGCTTCATTTCACTAGAACAGAGATGAAACAAAGTTATTCTTATTATTCCCAACAACATCAACAAACATCAAGATTAATTTTTGAATTTCACACATTATTATTATTATTATTATTATTATTATTATTATTATTATTATTATTATTATTATTATTATTCATATGATTTTCCTCATAAACCATAAGGAAGATTTTGTGTTTTGGTTTTATAAGTGTGTGAGAAGAAGCTTAGAGGCAGGGTCATCAGCAACAACACTATAATTGAAACCAAGCTTCTTAGCAGTTTCATGGAATTCACCCATCTCTGCTTCTTCAATCTCAACCCCAACTAATACATCTCCACTACTTATACCCTGTTCATATTCAACAAAAATTTAATATTTAATTCATTAACATTTATTATTACACTTTAAAAAAAATAAATACTTATATATAATATTAATTACCTGCCAACGATAGTGAATTAAACTGATGTTCCAGCGAGGACTAAAAGCATCTAGAAACTGTCCTAGAGCACCCAACCTTTCTGGGAGAGTAAAACGATAAAGAACTTCGTTTGGAACCTTTGATCTGCCTCCTACCTGCATATGAAAAAAAATATTAATATACCTAGTAGATGTATATTTCAATGAAACGAATTCTTGTTGTTGGAAATGACTATGGGCCAAAATAGCAAAAAGATAAAAGTGATTTTGAGGGAAAGGAGGTAGAACCTTGTCCCACATTAGAAGATTTAGTTTTGGCAAATGGGTATATATATGAAGGCTTGTAAGGAAGATTTTAAATCGTAGATGTGGTGGAAGTGTGAATTTTTCTCACATGTGCGTGCCACTGCTCGTTGGAGCAGGCGCATGTACTTAAAAAGAAAAAAAATTTTACTACCAGATCTAGAAACGTTTTTTCTTTCTTCTTCAAAGGGTTTCTGCAGCTTGGTTGTTTAACACGAACCTAATTCTCATCCTTATTTTCCAATTAATTTCCATCTGTTCTCTAACGAGTGCACGTCAAACATCGAGTGTTGTGTAAACCTTGGGGAGCAACCGACTTCTTGTGAATTAGCACTAAGGTTGTGCCAGTTCTTGCTTTTAAATTAGTGGCTTCATCCATGGCACAACAATCTACGTCTAGTTCTTCACTTATTAGGAGGTATATCCTAATGCTGAACTATGCTTAATTAGATTCCACGATTCAAAAGAGGTTATGATTTTGTATTTGATCAATGATTAAATTTCCAAATCAACCACTAAATATATATATAACTTCGATTTTTCTCTCAATAACACATTTTCTGATCTCTATATTGATTTCTTGGACCATGCTAATTAAAATAAACACTTAGATAGATCCCCTAACTAGTTGAAAAGCAGTTCAAGCATTTTCAAGATTACATTAGAGAAAAAAAAAAAGAAAAAAAAAAGAATATTTACCATGTAACGCAAGTGATCCTTAACAACCTCATTGTTTGTGAGATTATAAGTTTCAAATGGAGAAGATTCTATCCTCCTCTTTGGATCTTCAAGTTCTGAAGCCAAATTCGCCCCCAACACTACATATAAACACATAATAATCATGTATAAAAACAATATTAAATTATGCTTCCTCCTATATTTAATACTCTACCAACCAATTAAACAAGGAATTATTCAAAGAGGTTGATAAAAATATATAACTGGGTCGTTAAAGGGTGAACTTTGTCATACCTCCAACGGTTTAAAGGGTGACATCCATATTGAATAATTTTTTATAAGAAAAATACTTCGCACTCATCTTTGTGCAGCCTACTCCACGGTTTAAAGGGTGACATCCATATTGAATAATTTTTTATAAGAAAAATACTTCGCACTCATCTTTGTGCAGCTTACTCCAGTGTCCAATCATAAATTGTCACTTGATAAACTTTTTTTTAATAAAAAAAAATGTATATTTTTATTTTTGTGATTGAAAGGGATACATGAATTACTCTTTTTAAAATATACCACATTAAAAAGTAGAAGAAAAAAAAAAATAGAAAGAGAGAAACTGAGCAATAATTACCTATAAAGAACAACAGCCTCATAATTTTCAGAGTTATATCTGTACTTCAATTCAGTAATGTTACAAGGCTCCACCTGCAAAAAAAATCAATTTTTTTTTATTAATGACCCAATTATATTCATAATTAATTTAATTGATTATAGATGAAGAATATTGGGATTATAAAAAAAAATAAAACAAACCAAGTGAAAAAATTGTCTTAAGGTTCCAGGCTTCTCTGGCAGTTTGGTTGCAAAAGTAGCCTCAGTTTCATTAGCAGCATCAAGAATGCGACCAAGTTGGTTAAAGTTGATATTAGAACCATTTGTTACCGCAACAACATTTACTCCTTTGATATTATTATATTTGCAATATGCTTTAGCTCCAGCAATTGAAAGAGCTCCTGATGGCTCCAAACATGCTCCCATTATCTTCATACATTTCCTATAATTATAATTTAGGTAATCATTAAATTATAATGAGTAATGATTTTACGGATAATAACAAAGTGTATAGTAATATTTTAAAAGAATTACAAATATAGCAAATTCTATCAGTGATATACCACCTAGGTCAGAAAAGTCTATCATTGATAGATTTTGTTATATTTGCATTTTTTAAAAAAATCTTGTTATATATGCTAATACTTTGAATTTGATTGCTATATTTGCAACTATCTCTATAATTTATATGAACAACAAATAGCCATCACTAACACACTTCAAAATAAGATTGAAAAATAAACTACTTTCTAAAAATCAAGCCAAAATTTTAAAAACTAGAAGTATGCTACAACAAAAGCGGATTTTCATGACATAAGGGTTTAGCCAAATTGATAGTAGAGGAGGAAAAAAAAAGTGTCATAAATGTAAACAATGTGCGTCTTCTATTGGAAAAAAAATGCAATTTTCGGACATCAAGTTTTTTGTAACAGTTTTTCAACGTCACAAATTCATGACATTTATTAATTGTTATTAAATAAATTTAATTATTTATTTTATTAAAAGAATATGAATATATGATTATATTTAAACAAGAAACCCTTTTCTTTCAAAGTTTTGTGTTGTGCTTATAAAATCTTCATATTAGAGATTGATATTATAGATTTTTAAAATATATACTTTAAACCATTTCTTACGAGTAATATCTCTAGAATATTCTAATACTTAATACTTCTAGTAATTAGGCTTTGTTTGGACTAGACCCAAATATTTCTAAACCAAAATTAAATTTATATATTTCACATAATTTATAACTATTTTCACTTGATTCTATTTGAAATTAACTGAAAATCTATTATTAAAATAATTCTTAAGATCCGACATAATTAATCTTCCTAAATAAATCGAAAAAAATAGAAGTAAATATTAACTACACTAGTCTATATATATATATATATATATATATATATATGGGGTAGAAATGAAAGTTTAATAATTATATGGTTTTAATGAACACAATCATTAGTTTGGAGTTTTAAAAGATATAATTAATTAATTTGATGAAAAATAATTAAAGACCTGATATTTGTAAATTAATGAAGAAATTAAAGGAAATTTTTTTAAAAAAAAAAAAGTCAAACTATTTATACAAAATAACAAAATTTTTAGATAGTTGTGATAGATATTGATAAAAGTCTATTAGAATCTATCAACGATAGAAATGATAGAAGTCTATCACTAATAGATACTGATAAAAGTCTATCAATGTCTATCAATATTTTATTTACTATTTTTTTTTTTGTAAATAATTTGACATTTCTTCTACCTGTAAAAATGTTTTAAAATTAAAGGGCAAACCTTAATTGCAGTAGAAATGGCGTCTTTGTTCACAAGAACTATACCATCCACCAGCTCTCTTGCAATGCGAAAACTCTCATTCCCAACTTGATTAACACAAACACCATCTGCAAAACTTGCAATCTCCTCCAATTTTACTATCTCATTTTTATGTAATGCCAATGCCATACAATTTGCATCATGTGCCTCCACTCCAATTATCTTTACCTATATATTTATAAACACACACATGTGATCACATATATAAAAGTTTACTTGCCATTTTGTTTCGGTAAAATTTAATATTATATTATCTAACACTCTCCTTCACTTGTAGGTTTGAAATATATATGTAGAATACCCAACAAGTGAAAGTCATTATTAATTGAGGAGGAAATAATACTGCAACCAAGGTTTGAACACATCACATCTACTTTGATGAACACATCACATCTACTTTGACCTAAAAGTTTAAGTTGATGGACGTGAAACATGAAATAACAACTAAGTAGGGGTTTGAACACATGACCTCCTGAACCACTTACTCTGATACCATGTTAAATCACCGATTGACCAAAAAGCTTAAGATTATATAGAAAAACGTAAATTTAATATTATAGTATCTTAACTGCTTCGAATATTTTTTTACGTGATTAAAAAAGTGTATTTTTAACTACTTAAAGTCATTTCAAATAGACATGGATGCACGTAACTCACCTCAGGAAAAACTAGCTTGTAAAAAGAAGCAATACCAGCAAGTAAATCACCACTTCCAACAGGGACAAAAATGGCATGTAATGGACCTCTCATTTGACGTGCAATTTCCATTCCAACTGTGCCTTGGCCTATGATAACATCTTCATGGTCAAAAGGAGATATCACAAGAAGGTTCTTCTCTTGGCTTAGTTGTTTAGCATATGCTTGTGCGTCATATAAAACAACCTTCCCAACTAAATTTTCAACTATCTCCACCTACAGGTGAAATAAAAATAAAATTAAAATTCACATTTTAAAGACAATTAAGAATTTAATTTTAGGGCGGTGAAGAAAAATGAGTGCACCTTAAATGGAGGAGTTGTAGTAGGCATAACAATGACGGTCTCAGTTCCTAATTTGTTAGCAGCCAAAGCAAGGCCTTGTGCATGATCTCCACCCGTTGATGCACAAATAACTCCTTTTTCCAACTCTTCTTTAGGAAGATTAGCCATCATATTATAGGCTCCTCTAATCTTGAATGAGTATCCTTTTTCCACCTCTTCTTTATGCATTTTCTTTTCCAACTCTTCTTTAGGAAGATTAGCCATCATATTATAAGCTCCTCTAATCTTGAATGAGTACGCTTTTTCCACTTCTTCTTTCTGCACTCCTTTTTCCAACTCTTCTTTAGGAAGATTGGCCATCATATTATAAGCTCCTCGAAGCCTAAACGAGTATCCCTGCAAATCAGAGTTTCTTAGAAAGAGTTTGACACATAGTAAGCTATAGTTGAATAATAATAAAAAAGACTAATAATCAACCTCTAATGATCAAAGAGATGAAAATTATTTGATGGAGCTACCAAATTATTAGAAGCATAAAAACTTTTGAATCTGCATATCCAACGTTGGTTATTGAGAGATAGCTACTACTGTCATGAGCTAAGAATTAATCGTTGTTTTTATAATAATAATAATAGGTTAAACTATAAGTGTTTATGAGATTTGTGTATGTTTTTTCTTAAGCTTTCGGAAGTGTCCCAATAAGCCACGCCCATTTTATGTCTAATAATTCTTTGATAAATTCATAATATTTTTACGAATTTAATTGATCTATTAGAAATTTTATGTCTAAAAGAATATTAAGACTCATTTTAGTAACCATTTAGTTTTTGGTATTTTATTTTTGAAAATTAAGCATGTAAACACCATTATCTTCATCTATTGATTTCTGTACTTTGTAATTAATTTCTACATTTAATGATTGTTTTTAAAATCAAAAGCCAAATTTTGAAAACTTAAAAAAAAAAATTCAAAATCTTATTTTTGTTTTTGGAAATTGATTAAGAATTCAAATGTTTACATAAGAAATATAAAAACCAACGAGTAAAAAATTGTGAAAAACAAGTCCAATTTAAAAAAAAACTAAATAGTTATCAGTTAATTTTTTTTTTTGTAATTTTGAAAATTGAAAGAGATGTATTATACCGAGTGTGAGTCCTCCCTCTTGAGCCAGAGATTGACTCCCAACCCATCGGACAAGTTAGGTGCCAAATGGAATGGTGATTCAGAAGTGACATCGTAGACCTTAGAACCCAAAATTCTGGTCAAATAGTTCCTCTGTTTTGTGTCATCAATAACCTCGGGGCGTTTTGGAATGGCGCCCAGCTCCCCAGACGGGTACTGCAGGTCCTTCCATGACACAACCGGAATGTTAACCACAGTCTCATTATTGGGATCAACAAACACATCTTCTGCAGCCTTATAATTGTTTGTATTATAATCGTCTTCTTGATTCCTTGGATGGCGTTGTTCCCATGGATTTTGGAATTGGCCGCCATGAGCCCTTTCCCTTGGATGTTGTTCCCATGGGTTTTGGAATTGGCGGCCATGTTCTCTTTCCCTTGGGTGTTCTCGTTGCCAATACGAGGCCATTGCTGACTCTGTTTTTGCTGCGAATAATACAATAATTTTAAGCTTATTGGTAAGGGAAATGGTAGTGGTTGTGTGGGTTTATATAGAAAAGTGACCAACCTCTTGTTTCGCATTCTACCAATCATTTTAGCAGAAAGCAACGGTTTGATATTATATTAAATTTACTTTTAATTTATCAATTTAATATACTTTTAATCCATCGATTTAAGTTTTTTTTGTCAATTAATGATTTAAGATGTTATTAAAATAGATTATTTAAAAATATTTTGAATTCAAGCCCCTACAATATTCTTGTCTACTACATATATTTTAATTTTTTATATGTTTAAAATGATTGTTTTACTTTATTATTATTTTTTTTTTGAGGGGTTAAAAAATTAAAAGGATCTATTTGTATTGAGGATAAGAATCGCGTGTGTTGATAAATTTAAAAATAAAAAACCGACTGACAGTGTTGGATAATTTGAAATTTCACCAATTATTGTATATATTAAATGAAGAAGAAAATTTTTAAATCAAAACCCCAGTGAGACTGAGAGTCTTGGATAATGTCGGTGCCAATTATATGGCGGATTCACAACAACTGGATCATACTTAATTACTACTCCTACTAATTTCATTTCTTTCTCCCGGATTTAATGTTAATTACCAAAACTTTATCAGTTATTTATTTATTTATTTTTTATATGTTAATGTCTTTTGAAAATAAAATGAATACTCACTGTTGTAGTTGAAATTTTACTTGACATATAAGGAAAAAAAAATTGAGTTCAAATAAGTTCCTGTTCTAACAAATCATTGATCCGATCAGATCTAATATTTACTTAGGTAAGATAAGGAAAAATTCATCTCATTCAATCTTAAGAGAAAAAGATAATCTCATTCATTCTTCCTATATGAATACATGATTATAACTTCATATGAGTTCATTTAAACTTAATCTGAGATATGAGATCTTAATCGAAAACTTAAATTTCTAACTTTTTCTCCATCTCTAACTTTAGTATCGATCCAATTTTATTTGTTTTGCAAGTTCTTTCTTCTCCAAATTACATATTTATCGTTCCTGTCATGTAAAGGTTAAATGTGTTTTCTCCGGTCTAGATTTTAGCATAACATTAACATTTTTTTTTTTTTGGTAATGATCCAATTCAATGTTAATAACCAAAAATTTATGCACACAAATTGAAACAGCACAGAAACTAAATATATATCCTGTAAATATATATAGCACTAAGTTTAAAATTATACAAAATAATACATTGATCAACAATTCAGTATGATATAAATTTATTTAGTTCAACATACGGACTAGAATTGACTTTAGTCTATTTCTATTGGTAAAAGGCATAGGGATTTTAAATGAATATAGATATGCTACTTAACTAAAATATGTGATATTTTTTTGAAAAAAGCAAGTGAATAAGACAAACTACTTAAGGGACTGAGGTTAATTTGTGGGAATAGTCTTTACTATTAGAAGTAGTCTAAGACAAAAAAAAAAATGACGTTGACTTGCAAAGAATGCAAGAAAATGGTAAAGGAATTCAAACATTTCACACTTTTTAAATAAATTACAATGTTTCCAGTTCTCATTATATTTACATTAATGACATTTTTTTGCTTTATTTTTTTTAGTTATAATAGAAGTGTCAACTCACTTCTTACATCAATGTTGAATTCATGAATATATATAAATAATATTGATAGAAATATTAACAATGTTTCATAGTAAAAAACAATGATAAAAAAGAGTAAAAAAAACAACTAAAAACGTACAAGGTTAATCCTATAGTTCTTTTTAAAACTTTAATCACATTTTTTTTAAAAAAATTATTATAAATGAAAAAAATTATCAAATTATAAAATAATTTTTTTTTTTTTTTTTTTGTTATCTATCAGAAATAGTCCGCGATAGACTTCTATCGGTCTATCACTGATAGAGAGTAAAATTTTTCTATATTGTAATATTTTTGATTTATTTTTTTTATATTTAAAAATAATTTTTTAATTTTTTTACTCAATAATTATAATTTTCAAATTTTATAATTATATTTAAATTAGTAAATGTATTCTATAGGCAAAAATGGTAGAAAGGAAAAGATATATAAATTAGAGAGAAAGGGTAGAAAAGTTATAGAAAATTTGTGAGTAAATGAAAAGAAAAAAAAAACACCATAATCACTTTTATTAATTAAAAATATATAAAGTCTGTCTGTCTATTATTTCTTTTTATAAGAAGTCTTACTCAAACTTTAATTTTCATCCATGCAATAGGTCACGTGGCATCTATCGTTTGTCTTTATGAAATAATTAGGAAGAGTAAAGATATATTAAATCTGATGAAAAAGAAATATAGCCACATATATAAAATAAGTAGTAATAGATTCAATTTTTATTTTCATACTTTTGCCTTAAATGTAATTATTGCAATGCGACAAAAAAAAAAAATCTTTTTCTTTTATTTTTTTTAGGAAAGCCAAAAGAATTTCTTCTCTTTTATTGACTTGAGCTTAATATTTATTTTTCTACATTATACTAAATCATGTAAATAATTTGTATTGTATTCTTGGTTAAACTTATCTTTTTCAAGGAAGAAATAAAGTTACATTGTTATATATATAAAAAAGAAAAAAAAAGGTAACATGTAAAGTTATAATATTGTAGATTTTGAATAGTTATTTTGTTTAGAATTTTATAAAAAATATTTTAAATTAAAAGTAAATATTTAGTATTTAGAAAAATTACTATAACCATAAAAAATATCAAATTATTTACAAAAATTTCATTGTCTATTAGTGATAGACCGCGATAGAATTTTATCGTTTTCTATTGCTCAAGTAGATAAATTCTATCGCTTGAGCGATAGAAAACGATAGAATTCTATCTCGATCTATCACTGATAGACTGTAAAAAAATTTTATATTTGTAAATAGTTTGACTCATTTTTCTATATTTGAAAACAACCTTAATATTTAGTATGTATATCAAAATTCAACCAATTTAATTAATGCATTAATATTTTAAAATTAAATAGTTAAAAACTTTACTAGATTGATAGTTAATCTTACAATAAAATATTAAAAGAGACGCAAAAACTTTCTTCATAGCTAATGTCCAAGATGAAAAAAAATCAAAAGGCTTCCAATTTATTTGCACAAGTACAATTAGTGATTATTTGAAATAATCAACCTTCCAGAGATGATATATATTTTATAAAAGTTAAACTATATTCTTATTAGTTATTTAATCTTTGATGTTTAATTTTGATAATATCTTGATTTGATTTGTTGTTGTGTAGCAATAATTATTGTCATACCTAATTTGCAAGTACCATTTTTCAACATTTATTTGATTTTTCATCAACTATGCATTTATTTAGAACCTCTTCTAATATCTCCAAATTACCAGATCATGTATGATGTATTATTGTTAATTTTTCTTTGAGCAAACTAATAATTTATTGAGTATTCTTAATTTAATTTGAACCATTATAAGTTATCGTCTTTGTAGGTCTTTCGCAATCCTAAAAAGAATAAATAAAAAAATAGATCTTATAATTTACAATTGGTCGGATAAAAAATTAGGCAAAGTCATTAGCACAAGTAGATAATAATTTAATTCATATGCTTTGTGACATTTGGATAGAATTTGATAATATTGCCATCAATGTCTTTGGAGAAACCAAAGGGACATCAGGGAGGGGAGACAAAGAGGAGAGGGACGAGAGAAACGAAGGAAGGAGGAAAAAAAAATCACCTGATATAGAAAATTAGAAAAATATTACAAATGCCACCTCGTTTAAAATGATTAACTCAATATGTCAACTCATTTTACCTATGTCATAGTCAATTAACTGCCAAAATAACTACCATTTAAAAGTATTTTTCAAACCTTAAAAATTAAAATATTTATTTTAAAACTTTAGAAATTAAATAGACATTAATTTTAAACTTGATAGATCGAAAAAATATATTTTGTCTTTATTATTATTATTTTATTATTATTTTCGGTTCAAAGGGAGGTTATGAATGATTGAATGAAGAATGATGGAGCGCCAAGCATGGCGCTGGTGAACAGCTACACGTGCTTTCTTTATTTGGAATTTGGGACCCACCTTGTCAGTGTTTGGCTAGGGCCCACTTTTCCCCATCCGGATTCAGAGTAAATTATAGCACTTTTTTTCTACCCACCTACCCTACTTACTTAGGTTAATTGGATGGGAGAGGTATTTTTGAAAAAAAATTAGGAAAAACAAGTATTTTTTTAAAAATTTAGGTAGATAGGTTTTTTTTTTTTTTTTTTTTTTTTTTTTTTTTTTTTTTTTTTTGTTGTTATTAGTGTTTGTCGGTTTAACAGACGGATTCTAGTTTCTTTATTATTTTTTTTTTATGTTTTATGTGTTGTGGTTAGAAGATAATGTAGCTTAAACAATTTTTTGTTTTTCTAACTAAATTTACTTTTATTATGTTATCTTTTTTTATTATGCTGCGGTTAGGATATCTTTTTTTATTATGTTATCTTTTGTTTTTCTAACTAAATTTATTTTTATTTAAAATTTTAAAATTAAATTTAGGATTTAATATTTTTTAAAAAAACATTTTAAATTTAGTTTGTTTTTAACGTAATCTTTTTTTTTTTTCATTCGTATTTTTTAGTCCAATTTTGAATTAGGATAATATTTTGTTTATTAAATTTAATTTTTTTAAAAATTTTTTTGTTCAAAATTGATGTTTATTTGATTTACGTTTTGAAAAAAAATGCACTTTTGATAAAAAAAATTGCAAAAGAGTTAGTTTAAAAAATAATTAGAGGAATGGGATAGATTTTTTGTCCCCATTAGAATTTCAAATCTCTTTGACAAACGGAGAGAGCATACACTCTCCATTACATTTCATTTGAAAAAAAATTTAGCTCGTGTGAAACTTATAATTGTATCAGTTAAATCTATAAAAAATCTAATTAATTTTAAAAAAAATCCTAAATTGATTTTTTAAATTCTAACTAGCTTAAAAAAAGACCATTAAATCTCTTAAATCTTAATTTAGCTGGAAAGTTTATTTTCTTCTTACTGTTATGGTATATATGAATTGAATACACTAGCAAACTAATTACAACTCAATTAGAAACAGTACAATCAATGTTGGGAACATTTGTAGAATTTAACTCATTTTAGTTGTTACTTAACAAAATCACATATAATCCAATTTTTATGTTTCAAATATTCACCAAATTTCACCGGCTCTATAATTGTGAAAGTTTCTACTATATTTTAAATGAATAATTGATTAGTCATTTTAGCCACTAAATCATCGAAAAAATTAACTAATCAGACGAACATTATATTTGTCAAATTCACTTGACTCTACAAATTTATAATTAAAGAAAGCATATTCAACACATAAAAGTTAAAAAAGAATATAATTACACAAATTAAAAAGTTAATAAAAATCATTGAATTTAGTAAAATTACACACCTATTTCAAAATTCGAGTTGAAAATATTGATGATAAAAAAGAAAAAAATACATTAAAAACAATTCAGGTTAAAAATATTAAAAATTATTAATTCTAAATTTAATTTAAAATTTTATAGAAAATAAATTTAGTTGAAAAGTAAAAAATAGAAAAAACAAAAAAGAAAGAAAATTTTTCAATAGAAAAAAATTAATTTCAAATTTCGAAAATTAAATTCTCACTTTTGAAACCTAATCAAATAGACATCAATTTCGAATAAAAATTAAAAAATAAGAAAAATAATTGAATTTAATAAACAAAATATTGTCCTAATTCAAATTTTGACTTTAAAAAAATAATTGAAAAGAAAATTACGTTAAAAACAAACTAAATTCAAAATGTTTTTTTTTAAAAAAAATTAATTCTAAATCTAATTTTAAAATTTTAAATATAAATAAATTTAGTTAGAAAAAAAAGACAACATAATAAAAGAGAAGGGAAGGAGACAACAAAAAAAACAAAATATAAAAAAAAAAATGTTTAAATCAATATACATTTGAAATAAGACAAAAGGAAAAACAAAGAATAAAAAAAAATTGTTTAAATCTTCACACTATCCCTAACCGCAGCACATAAAACATAAAAAAAAATTAATTAAAAAACTAGAATCCGTCTGTTAAACAGACGAATACTAATAACGACAAAAAAAAAAAAAAAAAAACTCTGTCTACCTAAATTTTTTTAAAAAATACCTGTTTTTCCTAATTTTTTTTCAAAATATCCCCTCCCATCTAATTAACCCCTAATTTACTTTTTTAGTCCTATTTTCATTCAACTTTTCTTTTAAAGAAATATAATAATATTAATACAGAAGTTTCTTGTCATTAGGAACTTTCTAAAATAGTTTCATATAAGAATTAAATTCTAATTTTATAAATCATTAGATATTACATCAATAAGTGTCTATCACTATTTGTCACGAGATATTGATAGATGAAAATATTTATCACTAATTTTATAAATCATCAGGAACCACATCTATCAATATCTATCGCTGTCCAACACTGTAAAACAGTGATATATTGTTATATATTTAAACATATTTTTAGTAGTTTTGTGATTTAAAATAAATACCCTATTTTAATTGTATTCGAAACTCTATGGCTACAAGAAGTTAAATGAAAATAATAATAATTATAAGCGAAACAGAAATATCAAAGAGAATTTTTTTGGTAGAAAATATCAAAAGAGAGTGATTGTAATATTTGTCCACATGTCACAAAAACGTATAAGAGATGCATTCAATTATTATATACTTACTGACAATGTCAAATTTTAAACTTTTTGTTTTTATAATTTTTCTAAAAATATTTGTGGACATCAAAATTTAATTAATATTTTTCATCTTACATTTCTATAAAATTGAAACTTTAAATTTTTCGTCCATTTCAATTTTTTAAAATGAGGTATAGCAATAATTGTTGGTATACATTATACAATAACAAATAAAATCAAGATATTATCAATACTGTATATTAGAAATGAAATAGTGGAGAAACTTCTTCTACACTCATTTACCTTACTCACATCTTTCTTTATTATTATTATTATTATTTTTTTTTTTGTTAGAAGCACATCCTTTTTCTAGTCATTACTATTTATACAATGAGCTTTTTAGTTTTGTTAACCACTTATTATTTTTATTTTAATAGATTAGATCAAATATCAAATTTGAAAATTAAAAAATGTGCTAATAGCGTAAAAAGTATATGTTCTATTTTTCCTTTTATTTTTCATATACTATTTGCACATTTGATTTTTACACTATTAGCACATTTTTGTAATTTTCTAATTTCATATTAATTTAATTTAATAAAATATACAATAGATAGTAATGACTAGAAAAAGGAGACGTTTCAAAAAAGAAAAACAATAAACAAAGATGTGAGTAAGTAGAATGAGTGGAAGAAGTTTCTCCATTATTTTATTTTTAATATATAATATTGATAATATCTTGATTTTATTTGTTATTATTGTATACCAACAATTATTGCTATACCTTATTTTTAGGACTAATAGTATAATTTTTAATCATAGATTTCAGTTCTTTTTTTTAATATATATATATCCAAAAATGAGATCACATGTGACTTATTACATAAACGGAAATTAAAGTTTAGGTGGATAATGATACTACATTTTCCTCGAAAAGATATATTTGCATGAAAATTATTTAAATTATTTAATCAATTTTAATAAAAATTAATTTCTAGTGACTTAAATTTTGAGATTTATTGAAAGTACAGAAACTAAAATTAGACATTTCAAAGTATATATAAAGACTAAAAATTTGAAGAGAAAAGATTTTTATGTCAAATTGTAGGAGGGGCGATGTAAGAGAAGTTGGCGAAAGAATTGGATTGTCGCTCCAGCGAGTTGAATTTGATGTTGAGTTGGTTGTGAAGCGTATTGGCGCTTTCAATTTTGCTAATTCTCCTTTTGGAGTTCTCTTTGGTGAATTTTACAGCTTAATACTATTGATATTTCCAGTTCAATTTGTTGAACTCATTCTCCTATTGGCAGGACCAAATTATAGTTGTTTAAGAGAGTGAGTGAGCTTTTAAATGTTTCCTTTGAATATAACGTTTTTCCTTCTAAAAAAAATAATAATAAATAAATAAATAAAAGAAGTCAAATATATGTTTATATGGGCATCCTGACCATTTGTCATAATTATTCAATGTGAACAATTATTTTTACTAAAATTTACATAAAATATTATTTCGTGATATAAATTGATTAGTTTAGTTGATATACACAAACAAAATGAGAACACTTATCATTTAAAGCACCCAAAAAAAAATTGTAAACACAATTACACAAATATTTTATATTATTGATGAGAGAAAAGAAAATAAACCACATAAGTTTGATTACTTCTTCACCATTATTGCAAAAACTAGAAATGCTGTATTTAAATACAGAATAGAAGTAAAGCATATGGTTTAGGTAAACCATTTGCATTATTTTATTTAAAACTATATACATATATAGATATGTGACAATAATTATTTTATTTAAAACCATTTTCATTATTTTATTTAAAACTTTAATTTATATAATATTGTTTTACACTTGTGTGAGAAGCTTGGAGGCAGGATCATTAGCCACAGCAACATAATCAAACCCAAGCTTCTTAGCACTTCCATGGAATTCACCCAACTCTGATTCTTCAATTTGAAGCCCAACTAATACATCTGCACTAATTATACCCTGCTCAACCACACAAACAAGTTTATTATTTTTAAGTAAATTTAATTATATCCATACTCTAATAATTAACGAAATAGCTTTATCTATATATACCTGTCGACGATAGTGGATTAAGCTAATGTTCCAGCGTGGACTGAAAGCATCTAAGAACTTCAATAGAGCTCCCGACCTTTCTGGGAGAGTAAAACGATATAAAACTTCATTTGGAACCTTTGATCTCCCTCCCATCTGAAATAAACAATATATATATTCATTAGAAAAAGACCTTCCAAAAAAGGGCAAATTACAATATCCACCACTTAAATATTATGAGCTTTGCAATTACACCCTTAAACTTTCAATGGTAAAGATTGGATTTTCAAACTTTTACAAGTGTTAACATTTGTCTTTTAAATTTATAATAATGGTAAAAATTGGATCTAGAAAAATTACCATGTAACGTAAGTGATCCTTAACAAGTTGATTCTTTGAGAGATCATAAGTTTCAAATGGTGAAGATTCAATCTGCTTCTTCACATCTCCAAGCTCTGAAGCCACATTCACCCCAACACTAAAAAAAAAAAAAAAAAAAAAAAAAAAAATGAGGAGAGTAAGTAAAATTAATAAATAACTAATACATAAACTTTAATAATTATTACCCATAAAGCACAATAGCATCCTTTTCAGAGTTAAATCTGTACTTAAATTCTGTAATGTTTCTTGATCCCACCTGCAAATTGAATTATATTATTGTAATTGATTAGATTAAAATTTTATTAAGGTAAGATTTGAATAATTAAGAAATTACCAAGTCAGAAAAAGTTCTTAAGCTTCCAGGTTTTTCAGGGAGTATAGTTGCAAAGGTAGCCTCTGTTTCATTACCAGAATTAGCATTATCAGCAATGCTTCCTAATTGATCAAAGTTCATATTTGCACCACTTGTTATTGCAACAACATTTACTCCTTTTATATTATTATATTTGCAATATGCTTTAGCTCCAGCAATTGAAAGTGCTCCTGCAGGTTCCAAGATACTCCTTGTTTCCTCATACATTTCCTATTATATGAATAACCCACATGTTAAAACAACACCAATTGACTTAAAAACTTAAGTTGATAGTTATGATAAATGGCTAGAAACAAATTATACAAAATAAAGTTAATGTATAATTAGCACTATGAAATTTAAAAAATTGTTAGAATTACCCTCAAAAAAATTTCATCTTTTAGAACTAGCACCCATTTAAAACATTCGTTAAAATAGTTTTTCTTGGTCCATCTTGGTCGAGATTGACCATTGAGATTTAGATAAAAAATTTAACTTTTTCATCCTATCAAATATTTTTAGGGGTTTCTTGCTGAAATCTGTGGTAGGATTAACATCGAGATTTCATATATTTCCCAAATACTTAATTTTTTTTTCACAAAATTTGATCTTTCCCAACATCTAAAAATCACAATGCAATCACTTGGGATCCATCTGAAAAATCATTTTGATAATTGGTAAACCCATTTGGAAATGTGAAAATTCATATGATTGTGAAAACGAGAATTGGGCAAAAGATTTGAACAATTACGTAAGATTTGATAAAGATAACCGAATTTGGAGAAAATTTGAAAAGATATAAGATTTGAAAAAATTAGTACAATTTCGGTGTATCTCTATGCTACATTTCACTCAGAAATTCTAAAACAATATTCGATAGGATGAAAAAGTAAATTTTTTAATCCAAATATCGATGATTAACCCCAGCTGGAATGGACCGAAAAAAATCATTTCAACGAATTTTCTAAAAAGATTAGTTAACTAGAACGTTTTGAAAGATAAAAACATTTAAGGGATATATTCCAAAAATTTTACTCATATAATAAAGAAACCAAAAACTTGGATTTTAGGAGGATTTTGTAAGCATTTCTAAAAATGGAAAATCAGAAATATGACCCAGTTTTTAAAAAATTAGAAACATGAAACTAGAAACAGAAGAAATTCTTAAAATTTAGAAAACCAATGAATGCAAATAGAAAGTGGGCATGAAATAGAAAAGGTAAAACCTTTATTGAGGCAGCTATGTCATCTTTATCAACAAGAACAATACCATCAATGAGTTCTCTGCAAAGGCGAAAATTCTCATCCCCAATTTGCTTAACAGCCACACAACTTCCAAAATTTCCCACTGTTTCTAATCTTACTACTTGGTCATTATGTAATGCAGATGCCATTGAATTTGCATCATTTGGCTCCACTCCAATAATCTTTACCTGTATCATGTGACATTTAATATATTAAACGGTTTGTTTGAAATGACTTTCTAGTAGAGACAGAGAACTGAGCCCACCTCAGGAAAAACTAGCTTGTAAAAAGAAGCGACACCGGCAAGAAGACCACCGCCCCCAACGGGGACAAAAATTGCATGTACTGGTTCTCTCATTTGACGTCCAATTTCCATCCCAACTGTGCCTTGGCCTATAATGACATCTTCGTTGTCAAAAGGAGGTATTATTGTAAGGTTACGCTCTTGACTTAGTTGTATGGCGTGTTGTTGTGCGTCATCAAAAGTATCTCCAAACAAAACAACATTTCCTCCCAATTTCTGAACTGCATCTACCTGTAATGTTTTAAAAAGTAAGGAAACCTGCCTTCTCTAACTTAAAAATTCATCAAATTAATGCGAAAAAGTAAGGTATATATCATATAGTTTAAGTATAATGAAATGATGAGTGGACCTTAAATGGAGGAGTTGAATGAGGCATAACAATGAGGGGCTCAATTTTTAATATTTTAGCAGCCATTGCAACTCCATGGGCATGATTTCCAGCTGAGGCGCAAATAACTCCTTTTTCCAACTCTTCTTTTGGAAGATTTGACATCATGTTATAAGCTCCTCTCAACTTGAACGAGAAAATCTCCTGAAAATTTCTCCCAGAAAAAGAAAGAAAAAAAACCCAATCATAATTTAAAAAATTCTTTCCATATAACCATAATTTCAATCACCCCTTATGAATTTGCCAATTATTTTTTTTTTTGGGTAATTTCTCAGTTATTTATCTACATATGGAAATAATGGTTTTTAAAATTATTTGAAAACTAAGAGTCTATTTAGTTCGCAATTTGGATTATGTTTTATGTTTTCAAATTCACATCGAATATTTATTTGATAGACAATTCGGATTCTATTTCTGAAAACTATTTCCAGATTTTGTGATTCAAACGGTGTAATTATTATAAATTAGGTTAAATTCCAAATTTGGTCCTTATGATTGGGATAAGTTACAAGTTAGTTCATATGGTCTTAAAATTTAGAATTTAGTTCTTATGATTCGATACAACTTCATATATTGTCCTTATGATTTGTTAAATCCTATTAAATAATCCATAGAAATTATTTATGAAGTTTTTATCAAACCATTATGAGTTAAATTCTAATTATAAACCCTAGACCTAAATTATAACTTCTTTCAAACCCTAGAGACAAAAAAATTAATTTATCTCATAAATTATATAATATTACAAAATAATAATTATATATAATTTTTTTTAACCTAAAACCACATTCATAAATAAATTAATAGTAGTTTATTGTCAACTGATGTTTAGTGTAACTACAACTAGTTTGCAATGGTTTAAATTAGAATCTAATTACTGAATTCTCCTACCAAACATATATCTAAAAACATGAAATATAACTCTATTCTTATTTAATCTTTTGTTTTCAAAATTATGTTTTTAGATTCTCTACCAAACATGTCCTAAATTTGTAGTTTTGAAAATTTAGTGTCAAAGAACAATAACTTATAATATTATAGTAATAATAATAATTATACCGAGTGTGAATCCTCCCTCTTGAGCCAGAGTTTGGCTCCCAAGCCATTGGACAAGTTAGGTGCAAAGTGGAATGGTGATTCAGAAGTGACATCGTAGACCTTAGAACCCAAATTTCTGGTCAAATAGTTCCTCTGTTTTGTGTCATCAATAACCTCGGGGCGTTTTGGAATGGCGCCCAGCTTCCCAGACGGGTACTGCAGGTCCTTCCATGACACAACCGGAATTTTAACCACAGTCTCATTATTGGGATCAACAAACACATTAGTATTGCCTCCAAATTCTGCAGCCTTATAAGTATTTATATTATAATGATCTTCATGATTCCTTGGATGGCGTTCTTCACATGGATTTTGGAATTGGCCGCCATGTTCCCTTTCTCTTGGGTGTTGTTCCCATGGATTTTGGAATTGATGGCCATGAGCAGCTCTTTCCCATTCCCTTGGATTGTTTTGGAAATGGCGGCCGCCATGTTCTCTTTCCCGTGGGTGTCCTCGTTGCCAATGTGAAGCCATTACTCACTCTGTTTTTGTTGTTGAATGATATGATAATTTGAAGCTTGTTGGTGAGGAAAATGGAAGTGGGTGTGTGGGTTTATATAGAAAATGACCAACCTCTTTGGTTGAGCTTATTTTGGAAAGGATAATGATTAACTACACCCCATGCAACTTTATACAAAATTGTTTGTCACTACTAATTTTTAATCCACAATATCGATATCGATTGAAAAAAAATATTGAAATCTTAATTTTATGTAAATTTCGATGTATATTTATGAAAAAATTATAAAAACAAAAAAAAAATTAATAATAAATTTAAATTAGTAAATTAACATTTTATTATTTTCAAATAAGTAAACATATCTATTATTTATATTCTATTTTTATTAATGGCATATTGATGCTTATTTTTTTGTGTTTTGTGGATTTTTCTACCCTACAATGGAAATATCGATTCAACCCTCATATCGATATTGAACACATGGAAACGTGGAAATATTGATGAAAATTTAAAGGTGGACAATACATTTTTTTTTCTTTTTTTTATATAAAGTAGAAAAAATAAGAAAAAATAATTTTTTTAAAAAAAGCCGCCACATGGTAAGAATTTATTGGGTGTGCAGTTTGGGCTACACTAAATGAGTGCAGCTAAACAATCATCTCAACTTAAAATTAGCTCTCCCACTTCTATAGTATAAATTATTTTATAATGGTGAAAATTTATTGCAATTACATAAAAATATCTCCCCAACTCTAAATACAAAGAAAACATCACTCACACAAGTATACAAAAACTTAAAAGTGTTTTAAATTGGGATAATTTAAAACCAAAGACATAATTATTTTATAGTGTTTCAAACTCGGTCACTTTCTAACATTTGCGATATACGTGGAAAAACTGCTCTTTTAATATCTTGTCCAACTCTAAGAGTGTCGACAAAAAAAAAAACTTATCTAGTAGATGGATGACATATATTTTAATTTATTTTTTTAAAGAGTAACTCAATTATTGCCCAACTACGGATTTTTCCTTTTTTTTTTATGTTTTATTTTGGCTTTAAATTTTTGCTAGGCGGTTGGATTGAGCTGGAAAAAAAGGCAAGCCCAACCAGCAAGCAAGTAATCGTTCTTTGAAAAAATGGTAGAAGAAAAGTAATCGACATCATAAAAGGATAAGAAAGTGATAGATTCTAATAGTAAATACTATTGAAGTTTGCACATTTATCGAAAAATTTCTCTTTCTCTCTATTTTGCACATTCATCCAGAAACTTCATCTTATAACTATGTACGCAAAACACAAACTTTTTCTAATTTCAACATATTAACTTTATACTTTATAACTCAACTCAGTGCCCTAAGCACCCCCATAAACTTATGATTTTGGTTTTCAAACATTCCAAATAAAAAAACACATTAAACTTGGTGTACTAAGTTTAGTTGTAAAAAATGTTTTATTTTCCTTATAATCGAGGTAAAAAAAAAGAATTATTTGTAATTGTAATAATTTTTCAGAGTTTTTAGTATCCGTGTGTTCTTTAATTTTGTAGTTTTCTACATAAATTTTGGTGTGTTTGTTTATTACTTTCTTTTAATTTTTTAATTATTATTTTTATTTAATTTAGACCTATTTAAAATAAATTTTTATATGAAAATAATTTAGACATATTTGAAAATAATTTTTACTAACTTTTTTTCAAGCACTTAAAAAAGGCGAAAGGATGAACATCTATTTGGATTGACAATAATGTAATACAATAAGTTTGTAATGTAATATAATTTAAAACTCATATTTAGATTGAGTGTTTTAGACTCGATTTGTAATATCAAACTCATTCTGTTCAAATTCTTACAGTTTTCCACTCAACTCTCTTTTTCACCATTTTCATACTTCACAGTTTCATTTTTGTTACGCCTTCGATTTCTCACTCATTTTAATATTTCTATGATTTTTAATAATTATGATTACATTTTTGTGTTTCAACCAGCATCTCAGAATCATGGGTGTTTCTTAAATGAAAGAAAATAATTTTGAAAATCAGAACACCACTGACAGTCTTGGATAATTTCAATGCCATTTTTTTTTCTTTTGTCCTTTTGAAGATTTTTCAATCCCAATTATTGTATATATTAAATGAAGAAGAAAAATTTCAAACCAAAAGCCCCACCGACAGTCTGATAATTTCATTGACATTTTTTTCTAATCTTCAATGTCAATTCTTGTATATATTAAATGAAGAAAATTTTCAAATCAAAACCCCGCTGTCAATCTTTGATAATGCTTATTATGGTGCACAATATTTGAAATGTTTTGAATTTGTTATCTGACGCTTTGAATAATTAAATACAAAATTTTGCTGATCGATGTTGAAACTGAACGTAAATCTGTGTGTCGATTCTCTATTCTTTTATATTTTTTGTATTATTTCTTTGTCAATTTCGTAACAATAGTTCTATAGGCATATCTTGTCGTATTCATATTAATATTGGAATTATATTATTACTCTCCTTTACTTTTTTGTGCCGGATTCAATGTTAATTACCAAAAAAAATTGTAATTTTTCTTTTCATGGATGATCCAATGCATGGGATAAAGTAATCATGAAACTCTGACCATAGAAGCAATGCTCCAGAAAAAGAAGATTTGTTGCAATGTAGCTTCATAAGAACCATAAATAGAAACACGTGAAATATTAGCAAAAATAGAGATTTTAGGCTATGTTCTTGAATAATTTGAATTTTTAAAACAAAATGAATACTAACATTTTTGGTAATCACCCGGAATTTTCACACAAACAGCCCAAAAATAAACATCTATCTGTAAATATTTATAGCCCTAAGTTTAAATTTATACAAAATAATAATACATTCAACCATTCTAATACAAATTTCTTTTGTTAAATATACGGACTAGAATTTCGATTAAAAAAAAATACGGACTGAAATTGATTAGTCTATTTCTATTGTTAAAAAGTATATGAATTTTAAATGAATACAGATATGCTATTTAACTAAAAATATATGATGTCTTTCAATAGAATTGCACGAACTTACCATCACTACTTATTATTATCATCATCATCATCGAACGAACGAGAAAGATCCTCATTGATATAAAAGTATGATTAATTAAAAAAAGACCAAAATGAATTGATAGCTACAATCTATTAACAACAAAGTGTGCAATAATCTTTTCCGGTGGCTCAATCATAATAGCTTCAAATTTAAATGTGTTTATATGTTTGGTTTGGAGCAATTTTAATGTTTGGTATTTTTCTTATTTTTTCTTAGGAAGCGATGAATAAAAATAAAATCGGTTAAAAAGACTCATTTTGATTTATGAGAATAATTTTCACTCTTAAGACAAAAATAATTACATTAACAACATGGAGAAGAGAATGTATTATTATTATATATAGTATTCATTAATTTTCATCCAAACAATAAGTGACCTGTCATCTCAAGTTTGTAATTATGAAGGATATATGAAATCAAATGCAAAAAGAAATATATGCTTGGAAACAATGCAAAAAGAAATATAGCGACATTAGATTAGTAGTAATATATTTCAATTCTTTATTTTCCTTAAATGTAATTAATGCAATGCATGATTTCTTTATTTGGAAAGTGGGACCTACCTTGTCAGTGATTCGCCGGGCCCCACTTTACCCTTTTTTGTGTTTTCCTCCATAAGTTAAGGGTTTTAAATGAGATTTACAAAAATGGTCCGGATTCAATCTTTTTAATGACCGAAACGCCCGACACCTCAGCATTTATTTATTTTAAAAAATTATCAGAAATAACACCGCATTAAATTTTCATCCTACAAAACTAACACTATTTTTAGAAAAACTCGTTAAAAAAATAGAATTTAACATTAATAGAATTGTACCCCTGTAACATATATTTCTAGATCCATTTCCTCATTAGTCAGTTCATCTACTTCCTCATATCAATAGATATGGTGATTGTATAATTTTTTTCGTTTTCTTCTTTTTTTTTTTCTCCTCATCCTTCTTCTTCTTCTTCTTCTTCATCTTTTTCGTTTTTTTTTTTTGTTTTATCCTTGTCTTTTTTATTTTCGAATTTGACTTAATTTATAGAGAAAACTTTTAAAAATAAAAAAAAATTAGGAAAACTATTTACACAAAATAGTAAAAATTTTAGATAGTTGTGATAGATGTTGATAGCAGTCTATCAGGGTCTATCAGTGATAGATACTGGTAGAAGTCTATCAGAGTCTATCAATAATAGAAATACTAGAAGTCTATTACTGATAGAAGTCTATCAATATCTATCAATATTTTTTTTTTATTTTCTGTAAATAGTTTGACATTTTTTTTTTTTGTATCGGTGAAAATTTCCCTAATTTATAGAGGGAATGAAATTATAGAATTTTCAAGGTTTCTCATTCATGTACAATTTACACATATTTAAACCCAAATTAAAGAGACTTAGGATTAATAATCAAATATGTGGCCACCCTGACTCTTTATCAAAATTATTCAATGTGAACAATAATTTTTTTTATTAAAAATTATATAAATATTTTTTTTATAATATAAATTGATGAGTTTAGTTGATATACACAAACAAAATGAGAACACTAATCATTTAAAGCGCCAGAAAAAAAAAATTGTAAACACAAATATGTTACTTCTTGACCATTACAAAAACTAGAAATACGAAGTATTTAAATACAAAAATAAGAGTAAAGCATATGGTTTAGGTAAACCATTTGCATTATTTTATTTAAAACTATATAGATCATATAGATGTGACAATTATTCCTTCCCATACAAATGTATATTGATTATTCCACCCACATATAGGCTCCATTTCACTAACTCACCATCACATCCCTCCAAATCAGATCAAACAGAGAGAGCTTATTTAACTAAATTCACATTAAAACTTACTTAATTAGGCGAGTTTAATTTATACATCAAATGAAAGGAACCACCAAGGATGATGTTATTATATTGTTTTACACTTGTGTGAGAAGCTTAGAGGCAGGATCATTAGCCACAGCAACATAATCAAACCCAAGCTTCTTAGCACTTCCATGGAATTCACCCAACTCTGATTCTTCAATTTGAAGCCCAACTAATACATCTGCACTAATTATACCCTGCTCAACCACACAAACATATTTAATGTCACATTTTGATAGATTTCTTAAGTGAATTTAATTATATCAATACTTTAATCGTTAGCGACATAGTTAATTTATACCTGTCGACGATAGTGGATTAAACTAATGTTCCAACATGGA
The DNA here is from genome assembly GCA_002890555.2 of Lagenaria siceraria. NCBI lineage: Eukaryota > Viridiplantae > Streptophyta > Magnoliopsida > Cucurbitales > Cucurbitaceae > Lagenaria > Lagenaria siceraria. The sequence goes on from CM016485.1 coordinate 10,310,395, forward strand.
CTAAAAGTATCTAAGAATTGTAATAGAGCTCCTGTTCTTTCTGGGAGAGTAAAACGATAGAAAACTTCATTTGGAACCTTTGATCTACCTCCCATCTGAAATAAATGACATATATGTTCATTAGAAAAAAACCCCTATTTTTTTCTTTTTCCTAATTTAAGCATTTTAAAGCTCAAATGTTATAATATGCCACCAAAGTGAGATTAGCTCAATAGAAATTGACATGACCTTCCTCCTTAAAGGTTAAATGTTCGATCTCCATATCTTTGCAGTTGTTGTACTCCAAAAACAAAAAAAAAAAAATATGTTGCTATAATAGTGAAGAATAATTACCATGTAACGCAAGTGATCTTTAACAAGTTCATTCTTCGTGAGATCGTAAGTTTCAAACGGAGAAGATTGTATCCGCTTCTTCACATCTCCAAGTTGTGAAGCCATATTAACCCCAACACTACAAAAAAAAAAAAAAAAAAAAAAAAACTTAATTATAATAGGGGGAGAATGTAAAATTAGTTAACAAAACTAACCTCAACTTTAATATAATTTAGAAACAGTTGTAAATATAGCAATCGAATTCAAAGTATTAGCATATATAACAACATTTTTAAAAAAATGGCAAATATATAGTGAAATCTATCAATGATAGATTTCTATCGGCAATAGAATTTTTATGATCTAGGTGGCCTATCACTAATAGATTTTGCTATATTTACAATTTTTTTAAAATGTTACTATACACACTTGGTTATTATCCCTAAAATTGCTACTCATTACAATTACCCTATAATTTACCTATAAAGCACAATGGCATCCTTTTCAGAGTTATATCTGTACTTAAATTCTGTAATGTTTCTTGATCCCACCTGCCAAATTCAATCATATCATTGTAATTAATTAGGTCCATGATCATGGATAATCAAGACAAAAACTTTATTAAGCTAATTAAGATTGAAATAATGAAGAAATTACCAAATCAGAAAAAGTTCTTAAGCTTCCAGGTTTTTCAGGGAGTATAGTTGCAAAGGTAGCCTCTGTTTCATTACCAGAATCAGCATTATCAGCAATGCTTCCTAATTGATCAAAGTTCATATTTGCACCACTTGTTACAACAACAATATTTACTCCTGTAATATTATTATACTTGCAATATGCTTTAGCTCCAGCAATAGAAAGTGCCCCTGCAGGTTCCAATATGCTCCTTGTGTCCTCAAACATTTCCTATTATATGAACAACCAAACACCAATTACCACGAAAATAAATACTAATCGAGGAGAAAATGACATTACAGGAGTTTGAACACATAATTTCATGCTATGCTACTATGTTAAATCATAGATTATATTGACGCAAAAGTTGATTTTAGCACGATTTTGGAATATAAAAAGTATAAAAAGTTTAATGTAGAAGAATTTTTAAAAATAGAAAAATAAGGAAAACTATTTACACAAAATAGTAAATTTTGTAGATAATTGTGATAGACGCTGATGGAAGTCTATCAGGATCTATCAGTGATAGAAACGATAGAAGTGTATCAATGTTTTTTTTTTTTTTTGCTATTTTCTGTAAATAGTTTGATATTTTTTCTATCTGTGAAAAATTTCCCTTTAATGCATAATTAGCACTATGAAATTTTAGATCATATATTTATTTTAGAAGTAAAAAAAACGTTAAATAATACTTTTATTTATGTGTTTCTAGAGAAAATTAGAAATAGAATCACGAAACCAAAAACTTGATTTTAGCACGATTTTAGAAGTGTTTTTCAAAAAATAGAAATAAGAAACGGTAGAAACATGAACCGTTATTAAATGTTTCTATTACTTCAAAAAATTGAAAACATGAAATTAGAAACAAAAACGTTATCAAACAAACAAATCCTTAAAATTTAGAAAATAACAAGATCGAGCAAAAGAAGGGTAAAACCTTTATTGAGGCAGCTATGGCATCTTTGTCAACAAGAACTATACCATCAATGAGTTCTCTACTAATGCGAAAATTCTCATCCCCAACTTGCTTAACAGCCACACCATCTGCAAAAGTTCCCACTGTTTCTAATCTTACTACTTGGTCATTATGTAATGCAGATGCCATTGAATTTGCATCATTTGGCTCCACCCCAATAATCTTTACCTGTGTATCATATGACATTTAATATATTAACCGTTTGTTTTGAATGACGTTCTAGTAGACAGAGAAATGAGCTCACCTCAGGAAAAACTAGCTTGTAAAAAGAAGCGACACCGGCTAGAAGACCACCGCCCCCAACGGGGACAAAAATTGCATGTAATGGACCTCTCATTTGACGTCCAATTTCCATCCCAACTGTGCCTTGACCTACTATGACATCTTCGTTATCGAAAGGAGGTATTATTGTAAGGTTCCGCTCTTCACTCAGCTGTCTAGCATGTTCTTGTGCGTCATCGAAAGTATCTCCATGCAAAACAACATTTCCACCCAAATTTTGAACTGCCTCTATCTGTAACATTTTAAGAGGTAAGGAAACATCATTTTAAATTAAAAGTTCATGAACTAAAATTTTAATTTAAATCGTAAAGAAAATGATCAACAGACCTTAATTGGAGGGGTTGAACGAGGCATAACAATGACGGCCTCAGTTCTTAATCTTCCAGCAGCCAATGCAACTCCTTGAGCATGATTTCCAGCTGAGGCACAAATAACTCCTCTTTCCAATGCTTCTTTTGGAAGATTGGCCATCATGTTATAAGCTCCTCGAATCTTGAACGAGAACACCTGAAAATTTCCCCAAAAAGAAAAATAAACACATTAAAACCAATCATAATTTTACATAAATAGTTTCCATATAAGAACAATAATGGGAGTCTTGTACATAAATTCTTTTTGTATTCTTTTAATTTTTCAATTATTTTGCTGCTTAATTATTTATGTGGTTGAAGTGAGTCTTTTTTTTCAAACAAGTTGTATATCTAAAGACATGTTGATTTAGTTGTGTTAGTAGAATTGTCTTATACTTTCGAACAAAAGAGTGAGTGAGTCTTGTACACTCATGGTGGAGATCCGTAATTGAACTTTATTGAACGAGTGGAGTTGACCTAATAATAGCAAGACAAATAAATGACTATTTGGAAGGTTCAGTAGTCATTCATGTTTGAGGATTATTAACTTGAAAATGCAACGAAAGTCAAATTATTTGTGTATAAGTGAGGGAAAACTATGATTATGATTTTTCTTTTGGGTAACTTCTAAAAGCAAAACCACGAGAGTTTATATTTCTAAGAGTAAGTATATTATCGTTATGATAATTTAATGTATACTTACATATTGAGAGTCATCCCTCTTGAGCCAAAGATTGACCCCCAATTGAGTGGACAACTTGCGAGCAAGTTCCAAGGGAGATTCAATAGCGACATCATAGACTTTAGAAGACAATATTTTGGTCAAATACTCCATTTGTCTTCTTTCATCAATAACCTCTGGCCGTTTGGGGATGGCCCCGAGCATCCCGGCCGGGTACTGTAGGTCCTCCCACGATACCTCCGGAACCTCTGTAAGGCTCGCAATCGAGCCGTCGACCACAACATTGGTCTTAGTATTATTACTATTAGCACTATCTTTAGGAGGCTTTGAAAGAGAAGCAACGAGTGATGGAAGATTCGAACGTCTGACGACTTTGGTTTTGTTGGAAAGTTGAATAGAAGAGTGCGGAAAAATGGAGGGTTGAGATGGAAGCAAAGATTTATGGGTGAGTGAGTTTGGGACAGTGGTTGTGGTTGTGGAAAGAAGAAGGGACTCCATTTTTTTTTTTTTTTTTTTTTTTTTTTTGCAATGCCAAAGTGTCTACAAATTTGCTTTAATTTTGTGAAGTGATGAGAAATATTTGTGGGAATTGTGGGGTTTATATAGAGATGAAAGACTCAATTGCTTGTTACTAATTTGAAGTGTTGTGTGCATCTCCAAATTTCACGTGTTTTTCAAGGATGATGATAATAATAATAATAATAATAATAATAATAATAATAATATATCTTGTGATCAATTATTGCAGAGAACATTAAATGAATAGAAAATAAGTGGTGTTTTTAAATTTTATATATATATGAAATGGAATGAAAGAAAACCGCTCTCATCACGCCGTATTCAGAACAGTGGGATGATAGTCTAAATTGTTTATCTAAACAGTTTTTAATTAATAAACTCTTTTTTATGATGACCAATACAGTTTCCAAATTTTATATATATAAAAGAAAAAAAAGATTTAGATTGCGACGAAACTCTTTTTACTGAATCATGATGACTCAATTGATATATGAGTGTGATAATAATTACGATGTTTATGATTTAATTTGTGTCCTTTACTTCTAATTTACTAAGAAAATGAAACTCTTTTTAATTACGATGAATAATATAATTTTAAAATTTTATAAAATTAAAAAAAATGAGACTTAAATTGTATCAAATTTGGGGGATTTTTTAAAATAGAAAAATAAAGAAAACTGTTTATACGAAATAACAAATTTTTTAGATAATTGTGATAGACGTTGATAGAAGTCTATCAGGGTCTATCAGTAATAAAAAAAATTATAGAAATCTATCACTGATAGATGCTGATAGAAGTCTATCAATCTATGAGTATTTTTTTTTTTTGGTATTTTCTGTAAATAGTTTGACATTTTTTTTATCTATGAAAATTTTCCATCAAATTTTGTAATTATTATTATAGTTAATGGTTGGTGTATTTTAAAATATTCAATGATTTGTTTATAAAATCTCGTGGATAAATGGATTAAATTGAAAGTATGATGGGGTAGGATTGTAATAACCATCCTTATAATTTAAGTGTGATTTTTCCAATTTTATTTTGGAAAAAAAAAACATTTTTTTTCGTGATAGAATTGGCTTATTGAGAAAAGTCACCCAATTTAGGGAGATTGCTGAGGCGGAATAGCTACTGTAAAGCCTTGATTTAGTACACCAATTTGCCGTTGGTGATGATATCTTCCCACAAAATCTTATGGACCTTGGATGCACCATTGAAAATTCTGTTGTTCCTTAAATTTTTCTATTTTTCACATGAATAACGTAATGAACTATTATTTTATACAAAAGTCTATCTCAATTTACATTTTCAGACATATAGTTTTTCTTAAATATATAATAATATTAATACTAAAATGTGCATATAAGAAAAGTTTGTTGCGGTTATAAACTTTCCAAAACGATTTTCTTTTTAAAACCTATACACAAGTAAGAAAAGTTTCTTCAAAAATCCAAAAATTATACTCCTCATAAATGAAAGCAAGAATCGGCAAGAAGTTTCGAAGGAGAAAACAAGGTATATTTAATATATATACAATGCAATATAGTTTATATATATTTGAATTTTCTAGAAATAAACGATCGTATATTTGATAAGTGCATGAACATGACAATTTGTACAATATATCATTTTATATACCAAACGATATATTTATGCGATGTATATTTATATTTTTTTAGTATATTTGTAAACATACCAAAAAAATAAACTTTGGTATATATGATGTATATTTACATGCTTCAGTATATCCGACATATACTTAAGATCTCAATGGAGAAGTGACTGATTTTCAACTAGAAATATGGGGGAAAAAAATAAAGGAAATCTCCTAAAATAAAGGAAACATTAAGTTGAAATATCTTGCATTAAATGAATATGAATCGTCAAAATTAATAAATGAAATAACAAAAAAAAATTTGAAAATAATGTTAATAATGAAGGAATTAAACATTAAAGAATTATGAAATAATTTGAAAATGTTAAATTGGTAAAAAATTAAAGCTAAAAGCTTTTTACGAAATAATTCAAAATCTAAGACATTTATGAAATATATGGTGTAAAATGGATTTTCCGTGTAAAAATCTCAAATAATTTTTCTTCATACTTAAAATAAGTTTCAAACATGTCATAAAATACTAAGTGGGTGTTTGGCCCACCGACTTCACAAATCAATGTTAAATAACTCAATTTCACCAATTTCACCCGTGTTCGTTATTGAAATTTTCACATTTATTAAAGCTCCATCTTTTCCTCTTTCTATCTCCCTCCTTCTAATGCTTCCTAACTTTATACTAAATAACTTTGCACCTCAATCATAGACTTCCTAATTTTAACATATTAAATTTCATACTTCAAAACTCCACTCAGCACTCCAAACACCTCAAATATAATTAATGATGAGTGTTTCTATTGATATGTCAAATTAATTAATTTATTAAAGACTAAATCATGCATCTTTGAATTTATGATGTTTTAGTGAGTTTGAATTTAATCTTTTTAATATTTTAAAATTATAGTTATTTTCAAATATAGCAAAATGAGTCAACTTATTTACAAATATAGAAAAATATCACTATTATTATCGGTGATAGATATTGATAGACTACTATAATTTATCAATGATAGATATTTTAAGATGTCTAGTATTGATAGACAGTAACATTTTGTTATATTTAAAAATATTTTCAACAATTTTGTTATTTAAAATAATTATCCTTAAAATTACAATACATTCATTATTGATATTTATTTCTGTTTTTTAAACCATCTAATTAAATTTCAAATTATATTATTATTATTATTATTATTATTATTATTATTATTATTATTTTCTTTCTAATTTATCACATGTTCATTTAATTGAAAAATAATATATTGACAAGCAAACAAACAAAGGGGGAACTTGGATGTAATCGACCATCCTCTTATTGTAGCACACGCTTTGAGATGAGGGTTAAATAAATAAGGACCACATTTTAAATACGCCAACATTGGACCACATAATATGCATAAGTGAATTTGGCTAAATGGTTGCACGCTCCTTCTTGAGATCGAAAGTTTAATTTCTCATTATGTAATTGTTGTTTTAAGAAAAATATTAGACCACGTAATATATCAAAGTGAATTTGGCTAAATGAGTAATTAGTACACATGTTTGATTTCTCGTACCTTCGACTGTTGTACTAAAAATAACATTGGACTACATAATGTGTCAAAATGAGTTTAGCTTATGGTAATTGTTATACATTCTATGTGTTGAGATTAGAAATTTGATTATCCATCTCTATAATTATTATACTACAAAAATATTGGACCACATAATAAACAAAACAAACAAACAAAAAAAGCTTTGGATATTTGATCAATTAGTTCTCTCCACCTACCAAAAGTTTCTAAAAGATGGAAAATGATGCATAATCCAATCAATATTTTCTCTTCTTCTAAAAAAGAAAAAAAAAATGTGGTTTTGGACCTAACTCGAGTAATAGATTCAACTACTCTTGTCCAAGTTATGAATTCGCCTAAAAAATAACCTATTAAAAAAAGGATTGTTTTCAAATATTAAAAAATGAGTCAAAATATTTACAAATATAAAAAAAATTTACTGTCTATCAACGATAGATTGCGATAGACTTCTGTCGCGATCTATTGTTGATAGAAAATGAAACTTTTCTATATTTGTAAATAGTTTGATATTTTTTCCATATATAATAATTTCCCTTAAAAAACCGAGGTTGCATTTTAGTTTGGGCTATTTATTATTATTATTTTTAATATTTGGGATGGGAGATCAAACTTTAGACCTCAGATTGATAGTACAAGTTCATGCCAGTTGAGTTCATTGGGTTTAAGTAATAGAAGAAATTTATATTTGACAATATGTGGAGTGGAGGAATCAAACTTTAGACCTCGAAATTGATATATACGAGTTCAATCTAGTTGAATTATGCTCAAGTTGGCTCATACGTTGTATTTTTTAGGAAGATTTGAGTAATTTTTTTTAAAAAAATATATACGTCTTTTTCCTGCATGCCAACAATTAATCTGATTCATATAATTTGGATTTGATTATAAAATTAATTTGGCTTCTAAATAAAATGAGTTTGACGTCACATGTGAGGAACCTTAAAAATGTATTATTGTATTATTAAATAAAATGAGGCTGCATTAGTTGGGTTAATTCGATTGTTTGTGTTTGGAAAGAAACAAATATCAATAATGTATTATTGTATCATCAATCATGTAAGTTTAATTTATTATCAACGAATTTTAATTAATATTAACCAACAAAAAGAATATAATTTTAAATATCAAAATATTTATAAAAAAAGACTAACTTATTAACATTTTTACTAGGATTGTTTTGAAATATAGAAAAATGATCCAACTTATTTACAAATATAGCAAAATGTCAATGTGATAGACATTGATAGATGTCTATCAATGTTTAGACATAGACATTTTGCTATATTTAAAAACTTTTCTAACAGTTTCGTCATTTAAAAAAACAATTATCCCTTTTACTATCTATTTTGAAAATATATTTACATATTATATTTTCTTGTATGAAAATTATTATTATTATTTAATAAATTTTGATAAAAATAAATTAATTTTGAGGGATTAAATTTTAGATTTATTAAAAGTACAATGATTAAAATTAGACAATTAAAACTATATGGGTGAAAATTAAACAAACTTCAAAATATAAAGACTAAAATAGTATTTTAATTTTTTTAAAAAAATTATGAAGATAAATTTTGAGAATATGATATGCTCGTAGTACTAGAAATTTTTCTAAATAAAAAATCTTCGATGTCGTGAATTAATGGACGAAAAAAAAAAATTGAGATTCCCCACGGTATGAAACTTCCAATAATATGCAGCTGTTCGTAGCGGCATCCCCCTCCCCCTCCCCATTCCCATTCCCATCCATTAATTCAATCATTCATAACTTTTGTCTCCGTAAGTTGAGTAATGTTTTTTTATTTGCTATCCAATCTTTTATTTCGCCAAAAAAAAGGTTTTTATTTGTTTGTTAATAAAGTACGTTCAATAATGTTATTTGTTTTTCTTAAAGAAAACGTTATTTGTTAAAAAAAAAAAAAAAATTGTTTGATACTAAAACTCATTGCACCTTTCATCTATAACTTTAATTATAATATTATTTTTAAAATACAAATTTTAATTGGTATTTTTTAAGCATATAGTATCAATAGTTAATTTAAAAGATAAAATTATCATTTACTCCTTCAATTTTAAAATTTATATCTTTTAACCCATAAATTTTATGAAATAGTTTATTTTAATTTGCAACGTTTTCACAGTTAGATTATACTTTTTAATTAAGGAAATTTTTACACAAAAAAAAATGTCAAACTATTTACAGAAAATAGCAAAAAAAATATTGATAGACATTAATATACTTCTATCGATATCTATTAGTGTTAGATTTCTATCATTTCTATCACGATCCTAATAGACTTCTATAAATTTCTATCACAACTATCTAAAAATTTTATTATTTTGTGTAAATAATTTCTTTTATTTTTCTATTTTTAAAAATTTCCCTAAAGAAATAACTATAAACACAATAATTTAAACAAGAGAAAAAAAAAAGACAAGATATTTTCAAACATTTTGAAATTTATAAAAAAAAAAATAGGACACAGAGAAGAACATTAAATGTATAATTGTTATCAATATAAATTTTCATAATCTTCGCAATACTAAACACAAATACACAACAGGGAATATTATGATGAAACAAACTTCTTCTATTCATTCTACCCACTTCCTTTTTTTATTCATCATTATAATTTTTTTTTTTTTTGTCTTATATTAAATAAATATCAATTTGATAAAGAATAAAATTGCGTAATAGAGTAAAAATTAAATTCTTCTATTTTGCTTTTTTTACTTTTACGCTATGCTTAATTTTATTTCTTACGTCCGGTTTATTAACTAATATTTATTTAATCGGAATTTTAACCTTACTAATATTTATTTAAATTATAAAGATTATCACAATCATGAATTTTCATTTTGGAATAATTAACTCTATCAAACTTCTGAAATGGTTATAATTAAGTTGAACTGTGTAATTAATAGTTCTACAATTTGTTAGTGTCTTAATGATATGGTTTTTCATATGTATCTTAGGTGTAGTACCTGCAATTAACTAAATATATATTAGGAGAAAAACTTGTTAATGATCATTAGCCTAATTTAGTTCATGATCAGTCTAATTTAAATATCCTTTGGTTGCATTTAAACAGGAAATAAAGTAAATTTATAAAAAAATTATGTGAAACATGTTTATTTGGTTATAACCAGATTCTTATTTTATGTGAACAAGAGTGTTAGAACAAGGAGTTTCAGTCTCTCCTTATATTGAGTATGGTTAGAAAAACATGAACAATCATTATTAAAAACAAATTATAATAACTATTCTATTAAATTAAATATATATTTAGTTGAGTGAATGATAGTTAACTTGTTTAGTTGAGATGAACAAATTGTTTTCTTCTCACAAAGCCACACAAAACTAAACTACAAATATGTTAATCATCACAAAAACTACATAAGTTTGATATACTTTTCTCCGTTGAGGATCACACGTTGAAAAGTTCGAGAGACTTCACAATTTTTATATAAGATAGATGAACTATTTCTCTATTACCAATTAATTTTTGAGTTGGAACCCTATGTTATCTAATATGGTATTATAGTCCATGAAATTAGGGGTGTTTCTGGGTTGGATTAAAACACTTTTTAGACTCAATCCAATTATTTGGGTTGTAAGTTTTTTCAACCGAAACAACCCTTATTAAATAATGAACTCAACCCAATTCAATCATGAAACATTGTAGACTTTGGAAGAGTTGATCTAGTTACCTCCAATTTAGTGGAAAACTTGCGAGCAAGCTCCAAGGAGGATTCAATAGCGACATCGTAGACTTTGGAAGACAGTATAGCAGTCAAATACTTTATCTGCATTTCTCTATCGATCTCTGGCCGTTTGGGAATAGCACCGAGCATCCCAAGTGGGTACCACGTGTTATCCGACGACACCTTTGGAACCTTTGAAACCTAGATTTCGCTCTCAATCGAACCGTCGACTAAGCATTGTCCTTAATATTATTACCATTAGCACTACCTTAGGGGGTTTTGAAAGAAAAGCATTGAGTAATGGAAGATTCAAACGCCTGATATTTTGTTGCGAAGTTTAATGGAAGAGTGTCCAAAGGAGAAGGAGGATTGAGATAATGGAAGCAAAGATTTTTGGGTGAGTGAGTTTAGCACAGTGGTTGTGGTTGTGAAAAGAAGAAGGGGCTCCATATTTTGGACAATAATGCTAAATTTTGCAAATTTATGCTTAATTGTTTTGTGAGATATTTGTTGGATTATATATGTGGGGATTTATATAGAGATGAAAAAAGAAAAACCATTTGTTTCTCACTAATTACTGTGCTATGTGCATCTCTATCTCTCTCATTCATTGTAAATGCCAAATTTCACATTTTAGTATTGGAAGATGAGAAAATTAAAATTTAAACCATGAACAATATAAAGGATGATATCAATGTTGAATATTGTAAACAACAACAAAATAAAACCATGCACATCACTCCATGTGAAATTCATCAACAAGCAATGAAAGCGTAAACAATAACAAACGTTTAGAAATTTATGTAGTTCACTAAGAGCGTGTGAGATACATCTACCGGCAGAGGGAGTGAGTAGTTTTATTATTTGAAGAGAATACAAGAAAACAAAAATACATATATTGAAGCGCTAATGGAATTAGAGGGTTTGTATATGACACTTCTCTAAATTCTAGACCCAAAATCAGCTAGACCTTGTATTTGGTCATTCGGAGCGTCAAATAACAAATTCAAGGCATTCCTTTCAACATATATATTTCAATCATTCCATCAAATTTTCAATTTGATAATCAATAAAGGTTACTAAACTTGTGAACCAATCAAACATTTAAAGTTTAAACCATCGAATTGTTGACAAAACACAGCAAGACATTTAGAGAGAAAGTAGGTGTGCTCTGCTCTACCAGTACTAAAATTCTTGCAAGTTTTGGGTCTATGGAAATAACAAGAAGAAAGCTCATACAGTACTGAAAGTCTAAAAGAAGTCGAAATAACTTTTGAAATCGGTACTTTCAGCCGAAGCATAGATCGACTGGTTTGAATGAACCAAAACAAAATGGCTGCTGATATTACATATTAATCAGATTCTATTTGATGAATAGATCATGCATACAGCAATGTTAGCGCCCTCAATCTCTATTTCTACCTCTAATCTAAAGGCTATTGACAACCCATTTTCTACACAGCCCTTATCAGAGATCAGACTAAAATTTCAAAATGTACAGCTCTCACCTAATAGCAGACCCTCTTATGGGTCGCAGCTGCACGACGAGCTCACAGAAAAGGAGCCTGCATTAAGCCAGATGTAAGATGCAGGCACAGGAACATTTGCACTTCGCATATTGGCGATGAGCAGCCCGACCAAGTTTTCAAAATACAGATTGGCCAGGAGAACGCAGCTAGCGGAAATAATGAAGACAAGAGAACCCTCAGGGTTATTAACAAAAATGGACTTCAGAACAATTTTAAATGTATTAGTAGTACAATAACAATGTTGAGCAGCTGATAGAGATGCTTTCTTGAGGAGCTGCTTACACTCAGCTGTCCTTCATTGATGAAAACATCCTTCCCGGATGTTACGGAAACATTTACAGACGACGAACCTGTCAAATAGCAGTTGTCTTGATTCGGAAATGATTTGGAAGGAAATACTTAATGCATTCAAGAATTGGTCTAACTTACAGTCATAACTCGCCCATCCAATCCGTTGTCGAGCTAAGTCGTAGACAATGATCTTATCTTTCAAAACAAGATCTACAAAATGAAGGGGTGCTCGTCATTGAAAATGAAGATGAAGTTCATGGCACAAACCACAACTTACTCAATTTCGTTTGATGGTGGTTGTTTTTAATTCGAAATTTGAGAAAAATAATAGGAATGTGAGGCTATTTGGGCGTGGAATTTAGTATGTTTATGAGTTAGGGCCTTCTAGTTTGAGGTTATTTGTCTGTGTGTGTGTGTGTGTGGTGCATAGGAATTTGAGACTATATTCAGGATTTAACCTCCTAAAATGTTTACTCCATCCTCAGCTTTCTGAAAACCAATGCACCATAAAGCTGGTTCCTGCAAGAAAAATTGTTTTGCATTATACAAATGTCATAATTCGGTATCTAAATCTCTCAGAAGTCAGGATGGATGAATGAAAATATCCGAAATGATGTGCTAGCAAAATTATCGAGCAACTTACCATGGAGTCAAACTGAAGATATTCTTCAGGCGTCACCACCATGGTTGCAATACCCTCAAAATTAAAGCTGACCACAGGAAATGTTTCTGCTATACTAAACATAAAAACATGTAATCATTTAGTTCCTGCAAAAAGAAAAGAACAAAGGCACACTTCTCGTTGAAAATTAATCCTAGTTTCCAATATTATTTGGTTAAGTCACACACCTCGTAGAGACTCGATAACATTGGCTACCCCTCGAAATTGTGGAAGCGGCTGATTGAGAAACAGCAGAAGTTATCTGCAAGTAAGTGACAGTAAAATCAGAACCAATGCGTATAGATGAAAGCATTATCAAAATTTTCACCACTACCAGCTCGCAAACACTAGATCAGAAGGAGAGGTAAAAAGCTGATGATGTTATGACGTATGCAAAATCAACAAACAAAGAAAGCGAGATAACATAAACAGTAAAGATCGACACAAAGATTTATGTAGTTTACTAACAGTGTGTTAGCTACGTCCACGGGCAGAGAAAGAGAGCAATTTTATTAGTAGAGAGAAATATCAGATAATACAGATGCAAAGGCACCAGATAATAGACTCAAGGCATTCCAACAGATGAAATAAGAACAAGGACTCCTCAGCACTGAACATGGAACCATGGCCTAAATAGAGATATAACTGGAGTTGCAACAAGCTATAAAGAAAAAAACATATTTATCAATAGAATACCATTTTTTCACAAACTATTGCACAAAGGGTAATCATGTTGAATCAACACCAACTGATATCAGTTTAGTTAAATCATCCCTTCTATAATTATATATTATAATCATGAAATTTATTACAAGAAAGCAATGGAACCCCAACCACTCCCAAAGAAATCAAACCTAACCATAAGAGACATACAGGAATGCAAACAAACTTACCACACTGACAATCCAATCGTAAACTTCTTCCACAAGGTATGCCAAAGTTGTCCCAGAGTCGATAATAGTTTCTCCTGCATTTGATATCGGAAACACCATGGGGTTTGGAAACAGTTGCCCGCTGAGTGCAATACTCTGTAAATTTAAGGTATAGTGCGGCCTGATTTCAATTAAAAAATAAATAAGTTGTATACAAATGATAAAATTATAAACATATAGAATGCATATCTTATATATCTCTAACAAAAGAATACAGAAAACAGGCAAAAGCAAAAAATTGTTGCCAGAGACGAACAAAAACTCATTGAAAGAGTGACACGATCAGCAAAGGGGGTTATGGACAGTGCAATATTTCTATAAAAGTTTCCATGTTAAAGTAGAATTCATCCCCTGATGAAGGAAGAACAGCCATGAACCGTGGAGTTCAATTACAAAATATGGCACAATTAGTTAGAACGAAGAAAAACTTTCAAATATTTAAGAATTAAGACAAAACTCGGCATAACTCTTTTTTTCATGGAGGCCATCCCTCTTTTGATGTATGATGCCAATCTTAAGATCTCAAATTATGGTTGGGTAGCATCATCTTTCCAAAACCAGAATCAGCCTCTTTATGTCATGTGGTTCCAAACTAGAGACTTCTAATTGATCTTTAAAATATTGATTGTGAGAAAATCATGACATATTTCAAATGGCAGTGAACACAAGAGGTTTCGGCCTTACAGCGACTTCAAGATGGCATTTTCTTCACAAGCACTTAAATGAATTATCACATATCACATCTCTAGTTCCTCCCAATTGAAAACTCTAGCCTTAAAACAAGTGATGTGTGATGAAGGTAAGTATGTCTAGCAAATCTGGTCAAAGATGGATCCTACTGGAGTCATTCATTAAATTCATTGTGGCTTATAATTTTGAGGGAATACTTGGGGGGGATAAGGATCCATAATTTCATGGACATCATAAAGAATAAGTAGAACTAATAACCAAATCTTTCACAAGATAGAGGACATACTGAGATGGAATAAGTGGACTATAAACAATGCTGGGCTCCAGAATCTCACCAAGAACCAAGATACCCCCTCCATTTTCCCCTCCTTTCAAACAATGGGAGAATACTTTAGGTGTTATCCCTCGAGAAGATAATTGTGAAATTACTGAGAACTCCCCTTGACCAAACCCAAAAATTCCATCAAGTGCTTTGGTTGCCTGAGTCAAATCCCCATACTGATATATGCTACACCTGCATGGACAACCAAACAAAGCAGTAATTATAAGTACCCAACCAAAAATGAATAAATACACACATGGAATCAAAAGATCAAGAAGAGTGGATAAGTAGAGCAGAATTTTCTTTCAACTCGATAAATATACATCTGGTGCATTTCACTACCAATTTGACTTCTGTAGTTATCAAGGACAAAATATACTACACCTACAGCCCCAAAATAATGTATTATTGAAAATATATCAATTCAGCTCGGGGGCATGCCGTATACAATGGCTTCTGATGGTTGGAATATCAAATATGATATTTGGGCTGAAATCTATAATGGGTTTACTGAGTTGGTGATACACAACATGATACCTAAGTCTTCACAAGGCATGGAGGCAGTTAGGGAGGTTGAGTTAATATCTGTTTTCGTCTTTATATATATATGCATGTGTGTGTGCGCGTGTATGAAGGAAAAGCCCAGTGAAAACATGTTTTGATAAATATTTTTCAAAAAAAAATCCCTCCAACAATGTCATTCTTCCCTGAAATCACATGCGTGTACACAATATTATAACTTATAAGTACACAGTGACTTCAATCTTCACAAGTAACACAAATCATAATAAACTACCAAATAACTGGTAAATTTCTTTAAGACTTGAGTGAGCTTCTGAGCAGTTCAAACCCAATATCCTGTACAGGTATAGAGCGTTTAAAGAAGATCTATCAACTCACCCAAAAACAATAGTGGCTGAAGAATTTGCAATCGTTGACTCCCCTAGAAGTATGTCAAAATGCATCAAATCAGTAACATAAAAGCCCGACGTCCCACTTCTATCCCGATAATGGAAGGTATAACCACAATGGTCAGTGTGGGATAAGCATTGATCTGTGGTGGTCGGAATTGCAGCACATATTGGATCTGTGCAGGGAACAACCCTAGCGGAGGATGACTTTGTAGCATCAAATAAGTTGAGTTCAATCTGTACAGATAAAACACCATAAGCAATCAAGCAAAAAATTCTCCATTTTGCAAGGAAGTTATGATATCCATTATTGGTAAACTCTGAAACCTCCTCATTAAGGGAGAGGCATGATGACCTTAAGCTCAATTGAAAATATAATCAGTAAAAGAAGGAACAAAAACATAAGAAAACAGAACATTACTCCAAGTCCGCTCGATTGAGGACAGCCATCGCAAGGACTGCAAGTGACCCACAAAATATCACTCCCAGTATCGATCTGCACATTGAATTCCCTCTGAGGATTTCCCAACTTCACTTTGGTGAAATAAAGCCTACAAAAACCAAGACCCGAAGCCGCAATTAAATAACACCGGACAGTACAAATTATGCAATAAACCAATTGACTTCCATGAAACTTGTAGGTAAAGAAAAAGATCAAGATAAAAAAAAACTTGGGTTTTCTGTAGAAACCGCCAAAAATAGGTTAATTATCATCGTCAAACTATTGTTTAAGACAAATGATCATCCTTGACCGACTATGAAATCAGAATCAAACAATTGGCCATGTATACAGTACGAAAATAATTTAAAATTGCACGAAATAAGAAAGACGAGAAAGTAAACACGACGCACCCGACAAAAGGATCGGAGGAGCCTTTAACGGAGAAATTGACGATGCCACCGGCGAGTCGTCGCAAGACGCGGGAATGGCGGAGGCGGTCGCGAGCTGTGAGGGAGTGGAAGTGGGGAGTGGGAAAGTGGGGGAAGGCTCTGTGGAGAGGCAAGTGGTTGGGGAAGGTAGCCGCCGTGCCGGTGACGACGACGACGACGGAGGCTAAGGCGGAGATGAGGCAAAAAAAGAGGCGCATTTTTTGTGGGTTTTTTTGGGGGGAGTCAGTGGGCAAATGGGTTGTTGTTGTTGTGTGGAAAAGAGAGGGAAACTTAGCGACGAAGATCAAAGTGGGAGCTTTCTTGTTCACTTTTTGGAGATTGAAGGAAGTGGCACACGACACGACTGAGCAGTTGGTTTTTTTACAGGCAAAGGTTTAAGCCAAATTTCCGACTCAACGTTTTTTCATTTTTCTATTTATTTCTTTTTGGAGTAAAAACTTATTCATTTTCCCTCATTTGACGCAGAATGTTATAATTATAAAACGACTTGGTGTGTGTTTAAATACATATTATAAACTCTAGAGCATGTGGTGTGGGGACCAAAAAGTCCAAACTACCCTTTCTTCTCAATTCTACTTGGTGGGACCCACGAATTAATCAAAAAGACTATCCTTTTATTACATGAGAAATAGTACATTTCAATTATCATTGAGCTAAGTTCTTTTTAGTCGTGATTTCTATTTCCTGCCTACAACTCTAATGGTGTAATTTCAATGGTTTAATTTTAAAAATAATAGTAATAATTTTTTATGTGTAAACTTAAAATAACGGACCATTTTTCGTTTTTTTCAGAATTTATGGGCAATGGATTTACTAAGTTTAAAATTATTTAGGATGGACAAATAAGTTATTCAAAGTTGAACTAAAAATATGTCAAAGAAATGGTAGATCTTAATTAAAAAAACAATAAATTAATTGTAAAATTGAGCAAAATAAAATAAATTCGAGCTTAATAATAATGTACCAATAAGCTTATGTAATAGCAATAAATTAATAACAATAGTATTCTAACATGCATAAAAATTGTATTATTAATTTCAAGATTAGAAATTTGATTCAAACTCCCACTTCCCATCTTGTTAAAATAAAAAAAAAAAAATTGGGTGCAGCCCCACTACACACAATAAAAATCTGCCATGTGACAGTTTTTTTAATATTTTTCTTTACTAAGTATAAAAGTGGCTACATAGGGATTGGGTGCAAAAATACTCTCCCAAAAAAAATTACTAAATATAAAAAGCTTATCATAAAGAGGAACAAAAATAAAAAAAAATACAGGTCTGTTTGGACTTTTTAAGTGTTTACAAACACTTATTTAAACACTTAGAAAGTCAATCCAAATATACTCGAAAACTATTGCCTAACTACCGAAGGCATTAATTACATTACTTACTATTGAAATTAAAAGTTTAATATAAAAAATTGTCTCATCCAACTAATGTCAAGTGATGAAAATTGAAAGGTTTCCTTTTAAAAGAAACTCATACCCATCATGCATATAAAAAAAAAAGTTTGTACTAAAATATATTTGTGTCTCTAAATTTCGGATTCCAATTTCTATGTGGTTTCTAAGTTTTAAAATATTATAATTTTAGTCATTAAGTTTTGAGTTTAACCTCGACTTTGAAACCTAGAGACCAAATATTATTAAGGTTTAAATTATACTACGTATTTTTCATAACCCACAAATAAAGAAAAGTAAATTAAAATTTTTGGATTGATTAATAATTTCACATCATCATCACATGGTTGAGAAAAGACATTGACAAAGGTATAGTTAGTCGGGTTGACGGGCAAAAGGTCTTGGTCTTCTTTTATTTTATTTTATTTGAAAAAGCAAAAGGCTTGGTCTTAGCTTGTTGTTTAAATTCCGCCGACTATTGTCAGTGTCGGTCCAATACGCGCACGCCATTTTTGACGGCTTTTTAACAAACACAGGCCGCGCCTTGGCCCGGGTTCTCAATTCATGCGCCACTTCGTCTTCTTAACTACAACCTTTACATGTTTTAATTTTAAAAAGTTTTTGAAAGTTTTAAATTTTTTTAATATATTTAATTCAACAACGAACAAGTGTTGAATTAGAATGTTCATGTTCACATGTTTAATAAATTTTTTAATTTAAAAAAATATTTAATAGACATTTAAATTTTCATTTTGTATCTAATAAATTCACGAATTTTCAATTCTTTATTTCATTACATATTTTGCAATTTTAAGACTTATTAGATTGGAAATTGAAAGGTCAAAATTATGTTGATATAACATCTAACTTTATATTAAACATGTTAGTTAATTTTTACAATTTTCGAATATGTTAGAGGTCTATTAGATATAAAAATTAAAAGGTTTAAGAATCTATTAGACATTTTTAAAGCTAAACACAAAATAAGAAAGTTTAGGCCTCATTTGATAATCATTTTGTTTTTTTTTTAATTTTGGTTTTTAAAAAAGAAAAACAATACATGTGTGGTTGATAATTGTGTTTTAGTTTTCTGTTTTTCAAAGAAACAAAAAAACCAAAAAAATGTTTGGTCATTGTTTTTCGCTTTTTGTTTAAAAAAATGTGAAGAACAAATAACATGTTTTATAATTTTGTTTTAGTTTTATTTTTCTAATAAAATAAAACCAAACCATTTTTACAATTATTTTTATATTATAATTATAAAATTATATCCTTGTTTTTTATATATAATATGCAGGATGGGGATTTTTTTGTTATTTTTTAAATTTATATTGATAAAAAAATATCAATATTTTAAATAAACTGATTAATCACAATGAAAATGTCTTCTATAAAAATAAAATAAAATAATTACAAAAATAAACCTATCCAGAAATACACAAAAATAATTTTATTTTTGTAAGAGCAAATTACAGAAGAATAAAAAAAAACTAAAACAATTAATTTGAACCCAACAAAAAAAATCACACTCTCATGTGGTTTTCTGTTTTTTTTTTTTTGAATTTTTTTTTCATATTTCACAAATATTTTAACCTCAAAATTTTAAATTGTTAAAAAAACTTTAAAACATATTTTTGGTCTTGAACGAAAAAATATTTTTTTTTCTTAAATGAAAAATGAGAAGTGATCTGAAAATGAAGAGTGAAATATAAAAATATTCTTAAACATTATTTACCATTCAATTTCATGTAAAAGAATAGAAATTACTTTTATAAATAAATAAAAGTGAAAAAAAAATGCAGTGGCCAGGGCAACCCATGCAAAAGAGTGGCAAACATACTCTTGACCATTGGGAAACTAAGAAAATTCAATACAATAATCGCGGTTTTTCAAAAACAAAAAACCATTTTTAAAAACAATTTTTTGTTTTCTTTTTAAATATCTTAAAATTTTCAAAAACGTTTTTATAATTAAAGAAGTAAAAAACTCAATCCAATACCAAACAAACATGTTTTTCAAAACCTAAAAACTAAAAACTGATTGGTTATCAAACAACTCCTTAATGATATGTTAGAAAAATTTTTAAGTGTAAAGATAAACACAAAAATTAAGATTAAGATCGTCTTGTGATTTAACCTTTATTGTAAATTTAGTTTAAGTGTCGTATCCATGATATTAAATTGTCATCGACATGTCGATATTTTTACATTTTCATGGGTTCAACATCAACACGAGTGAGTAAATAGATATTTCCACTATATTGTAGAATCATCCACGAAAACCTAAAAATAAGCAACAAAATATTATTAATGTAAATATAATATAAATAATAAATATGTTAACTTGTTTAAAAATCATAAAAGGTTTATTTGCAATTTTTTTTTCTATTTTTTAGAAATATCTGCCGACATCGATATTTTATCGATATTTCCATAATTGTTTTCGTAAAATTAAGACCTCGACATTTCCATCCACGTTGACATTTTAAACCTTGGTCGTATCTTTTACTCCCGGACCAACTTCTACTAACTACTAAGTTTCCTTTTTAGTTTCAACAAATAAAATGAAAGATAAAATATTTTCAAAACTCACTAAAATATTATAGGGTAATTGCAACATGCAACACTTTTAAAGTTAATAATTAAGTGTATAGCAACATTTTAAAAAATTGCAAATATAGCAAAATCTATCGTTGATATACTTCTATTAATAATAAACTTTATCGCTAATAGACTCTTATTAGCGATCCATATCACCGATAGACTTTGGGAGTTGGATTTAAATTTATATTTGTAAATTTTTTTGCATTGTACTATATCTGAAAATATTTTGATCCCGAATGCTATAAAATATCACTTTTAAAACCAAATACGCTTCAACTACAAATCTTACCGATAGATAATATATTTTGCCAAATTTTTAAGTTAATCCTCTGATAGTTCTTTAAAAAAAAAAAAAAAAAAAAAAATAAAATAAAATTCATCTGGTAATTGTCATCCTCCGCTTGGTAGTTGTGGAGCTCAATTTCTTATTTTTAATTAATTAAAAAAAAAAAGAAAAAAAAACTGTATTGCGCTATCCAAATATAGTAGCTTAAGTTGAACGTCCGAAGCTGAAACTGTCCAGTCCCTTCAAATTCCTTCTTCAACCACCATCCATGGCTTCCACTCTCTGTTTTCCCTCTATCACTTTCCCCTCTGCTCCCCTCCACAAACGAATCCCTCTCAGACGAAGAACCCTATCTCCATATCTCTCCATTAAATCCTCCATTGACGAAGGACGAAATCCCTCAACGCCCACAAAGCTTAAGAACTCCACCAACACTGCAAAATCCGGTTCCTGGGTCAGCCCTGATTGGCTCACCTCTCTCACTCGCTACATTACTCTAGGGCAGGGCGACGACTCCGGCATCCCCATTGCAACTGCCAAGCTCGATGACGTTTCTGATCTTCTTGGCGGTGCCCTTTTCCTTCCACTCTTCAAGTGGATGAATGACTATGGACCCATTTACAGGCTCGCTGCTGGCCCTAGAAATTTCGTCGTCGTTAGTGATCCCGCCATTGCTAAGCACGTTCTCAGGAATTATGGGACTTACGCTAAAGGCCTTGTTTCTGAGGTTTCCGAGTTCTTGTTTGGGTCGGGTTTCGCCATTGCAGAAGGCCCTCTCTGGATGGTAATCTTCTTGCTTAACTGTTCTGTTGATGAGCAAAGATAAACTGAGAATTCGTCATAGTGTATTGCATTTTTAATAACTATTAATTTACGGTTCATTTATGACTCTTTTATATCAACATTGTCAGTTTAGTGTCTGTGTGTTTTTTTTTTTTGGATAATATGTGGGTTTGGAAAATTGAATTTTTGACTTTGAGCTTGATATATAGTGCGAGTTAAGCTATGCTCATTTTGGCACTTCGTTTGACTTTAACACATAAATTTCTACTTTGACAAATACATATGTTGTCTTTTTTAAAAGAAAAAAAAAGTTTAATAGTAACTAAAAATTAAACTTAGGCAAACCATAATCACGAGATATTTAAATGTCAAACTAACTACTAAAATTGAACAAGGGGAGGTACGGCCAAAAGCAACAAAGAACAGGGACTATAATTGTAATGTAATTAAATTAAACTGTTTTTTATATTATTTTTCAGCCATGTTTTCCCAACCTGGGCGCATTATATTAATATTTCATATTGATTGATGGGTAATGTAACAAAACAGTAGGTACTTGTATTTTGGGAACCTTTTGAGTCTTTTGTATGTTTATTGTTTGATCTTCTGCAATCTGTATAAAGTTGCTTCTTTGCTGTGCATGTTTGCTGTGAAAGATGTTTTCATAGATTCCACTATAAGCATTATATGAAAAATAACTGTGTAAATGAAGTCTTGGTGGGTGATTTGTGAAGCGTGAATGAAGAAAGGGAAAATTCCCTGAAAATGTGGGAAATTGAGTACTTTTATGCATTCGGATGTGCTATTACTCCCTCTATCATTGATTATTTTTACTACTGGTTACTGGTTGGATCCAGCTTTATATGGAACTGAGTTTAAAGCCACTGAAGTTTTAGATTATTGTAATACTTGAATTATGGGAGAGAGCAAAAATTTTAACCTGTGGGATATGCACATTTAACTGAATGTGCTCCAATCATTCAAATTCCTCCGTGATTCTCACTGGATTTCGGATGTTATATTTTATATTAGGTTCGCCGTAGGGCTGTGGTTCCATCTCTTCACAAGAAGTACTTATCGGTTATTGTTGATCGAGTATTTTGTAAATGTGCCATGAGATTGGTGGAGAAGCTGGAAAAGGATGCATTAAATAATAATTCGGTTAACATGGAGGAAAAGTTTTCTCAACTAACTCTTGATGTTATTGGTCTATCTGTATTCAACTACAGTTTTGATTCTCTCTCTGCTGACAGCCCTGTGATTGATGCAGTTTACACTGCTCTGAAAGAGGCAGAGGCTCGTTCTACTGATATTTTACCATATTGGAAGGCAGGTTTGCGTCTGTAACTTGTTCTGTTTGTGACCACCATTTTTTCCAACTCATTTTTGACTTTTACTTCTTGTTGGTGTAGATTAAGGCTCTGTGTAAGATAATCCCAAGACAGATAAAAGCTGAAGAAGCAGTTACAGTGATCAGGAGAACTGTTGAAGAACTCATTGCCAAGTGCAAAGAAATTGTTGAAACTGAGGGTGAGCGTATTGATGAGGAGGAATATGTGAACGATGCTGATCCAAGCATCCTCCGATTTCTGCTGGCCAGTAGAGAAGAGGTCTGTTCTTGTTAGCTTTAAAGTTTTCCATTCATTACTAACATTTTGCAATGTAGTTTAAGCATTTGTTATGCTATTTTAGTTCAGAATTACAATGCCGTCTGATGTCCTCTGAAGGCATATTATTATAGATTTTACTACATATTTATCAGATTCATGGTAAGTACAACAAATATCCCCTTTTATCTTCTCCTGTGAACAGTTGGTTATTTTGTATGCTAAATAACCGATCAAGGAATTTATTTCGTGCTTATGAAAAATGTCCCATCACATTGTGAGCTGAGATGGTTATAGGTTTTGGTCATGTAGTGAGTTCAATATAATAATAACAGGAAAGAAACCTTTTTGTCCCTCATATGAAGTTTGTTTCTTCGACAAGCAAAAAGGCAATAAAAAAATGCACTAGTGACTTATGACAAGAGACGTTTAGAAATACTAGTGGGGATATATTATGAATATTAACAATGATACATAAATTACCAGAAAAATTTGTAGAGCTGAGTGGTTATAACTTGGAGGGTAGTTTCGGGAAAGTCTAAGCCTCTCTCAAAGTATTTGTGGATGTCGTAATTTTCTTTTCTTTTATCAATACTATTATCTTTTAGTTTTCACTTTTGGGTTCTACCAAAGGCCAAAATATTGGAATTAGGACAGTTTGTGTCTATTACCCTAGTTCAAATGAATGCTTAATTCTTCCTCAATTTGCTAAGTTCTTCCCTATGGCGTTATCATAATATTGAAAAACTACTAATCGTTTGAAATCTGCCATGTTACATCACTGATACTTCCCTCTTGTGTTGTTTAGGTCTCAAGTGTACAATTACGAGATGATCTATTGTCCATGTTGGTTGCTGGACATGAAACTACTGGCTCTGTTCTGACTTGGACACTGTATCTTTTAAGTAAGGTAATCTGGTCATTTGAGTATATGTAGACTGTAGGGTTTCCAGAGTAACTTTCACAACCTTAAAGATATTTGTCCCTCAATGAGTTATATTCCAGTGCACTCCAACCCTCCAGACAACATTTTACTTTCTTAGTCCCCCTTTCTGTCGTAGGATTTTTGTGGGATTGATTTTTTGTATGCCTTGTATTCTTTCTTTTTCTTTCTTCAATGAAAGTTGTCTTTCTATTGAATATATATATATAGATAGATATGTCTGTGTATCGTTGACATTTGCTTTGTGGCTTCTTGAACATGTTCATCCTTATGCTCTAAGTTGATTGCTTTGACTATACTTTTCCTCGGGCTCAAATTTTTCTTTAGTCAGTTTTTCAATATGATTTATTGTATTATTCTGCAAATCAGCATTCCTCATCATTGGTCAAGGCACAAAATGAAGTTGATAGAGTCTTACAAGGAAGGCCTCCTTCTTATGAAGATACGAAGGAACTTAAATATTTGACACGTTGTATCCTTGAGTCAATGCGTCTTTACCCACATCCACCTGTACGTTGCAATACTTGTTTCTCAACCAATTGAATTATGACATGAAGATAAAAGAAGAAATATTTATTCATCATTCTGCTAATCTTGTTTTTTTCTTAATGTTCCTTAAACCTTTCAAGGTTTTGATAAGAAGAGCTCAAGTGGCTGACGTACTCCCTGGAAATTACAAGGTTAACGCTGGTCAAGATATCATGATTTCAGTATATAACATCCATCGCTCTTCCCAGGTACATACTTCAAGGGCTATGTTTCTAGGTTTGCGATAGATAGACTCTTTTGTTCATTCTAGCTCAAGTTTCACAATAAAGGATTTAGAAGATTCTTTCTTCTGTTATGTTAGTACGTTGGCAGACTGGCAGTAGTTGTTGGAACTTAGTTGAAGGTTTCCAAATATTGTGCTTGCAGGAATGTTTACACTTGCTTCATTGAACATACATCACTTTTGATATCCAATTAGTTAACTGTTGAACTTTGACTGGCATTCTGTTCTTCAGCAGATTTATTCTGCTGATGGTAAAATGATAGTTCCATCCTCCAACAAAAATCTATTACCGAGTGAAATAAGCTAGTAATAATAATTTATTACCATAATTAGGAATTGGATGATAAGTTATAGTTTAAATTTGAGCAATGAGGGGAGGCTTTCTAGGATATTTGAAATTATAGGTGAAGTTTCTTGCAGGTATACGTGTACATTTGAACACATCCCATCCTTAGAACTCACGAACACACAAATATATACAAAACGTCAGGAAAGGAATCCTTTTCTTAAGACTGTCTCTAAGATAAGTTGTTGGTCATTACAAAAGTTGATCTACAATGCAAACTTAGCAAAGCAAGCAAATCAATCAAGAACTGAATACAGAAAGAATACTTACATTCTTACTAAAAATTAAAGTATAAATCATTTACTTTGTCTCAAGCATTCTCAATTGTTCTTTTGTTGCTAGTTTGGAAATATATTTTCGAGATAGGGAAAGTTGAACATGTTTTTGCTCTATGAAGTGTTTTGCGCAATATTGTAACTCACACTAATGTTTCAAGGTCTGGGAACAAGCAGAAGAGTTTATACCAGAAAGATTTGACTTGGAAGGCCCTGTGCCTAATGAAAGCAATACAGATTTCAGGTACACATTCTATTTGTGTGTGGAGACTACACTGTTGGTTGTTTTAAATAGTAGTAGACACTTACCAGGCAAGCAGCCGATACAATCACCATGTTCGGTGCGAGTTGCTTGACCTCAAGTTAGTCATCCTCTATAAGGCAAGCAGTCAATACACATGCTAACATGCTCAAATGTGGCATTTGAATGTCCTGGCGCATTAGACATTCTTACACTGGCTGGCCGAAAACAAAACCACCATTTTTACCTTTTACAGAAGTAATTTGTCTGATGCTTTCTCCCCACTCCTCTTCAGATGGTGCCCATCTATCTTTCTCTGGCTGTAAAATAACGAGTGACCACCATTTTCTCTCCTTCCTGCATATTAGTTTCCTAGAAATTCCTTGCCCCTCCACCTTTGTGACAGTTTTTGAATGTGGCCGTCCAATTACTAAGGTTGCCATTTCCACTCTCCCTTTCACCTTTTCTGCTCCCTTGCCTTGATTTCACTTGTTTAATCTATTTATTGACGATTAATTTTAAATCATAAAATTAGTTTATGAACTTGATTCAAAAGCTTGGGCTATATTTAATTTAAATACTTAAGTAATTGGACTTCATTTGACAATCTTTTGTCCCTCTGATAAAACATGTTTAGTAATCTATATTTTGTCTCATTTATACTGCTTTCTCATTTTGTGCATTGCACCAAAACTGAAAAGAGAAACAGTGGGTTGGGTAGTATTTTAGTCACTAGTGAGTGGTACAGGTACTATAAGAACAGCATAATAATTGGATCGTTTACATTTTTTACTTCCACTTTGGATGATGCATACTTTTGATCTGCAATCAGATTCAGACCTAGCTACCTCGTTATCCTTCTTTGATAGATCTGAATGACCAAATTATACAATACAGATTTATTCCGTTCAGCGGTGGGCCTCGAAAGTGTGTTGGTGATCAATTTGCCCTGCTTGAAGCTATTGTTGCACTTGCCATATTTCTACAGCATATGAATTTCGAGCTGGTTCCGAATCAGACCATTGGGATGACTACTGGAGCAACTATACATACAACAAATGTAATGTTTACTATGCTCATTCAAGTCGTGCTACCTTTTATTTTATATTTCTGAGCTCGGATCCCCAGTAGTACCTGCAACTGTGATTTCTTCTGATTATTATTTCAACAATTCATTTCCGACTTGTGTTCTTGGTATTTCAGGCTGTGCTTGATGTTTTAAAACTACAACTAGATTAAGATAAAATATTTTTTTGAAACTGTGTTTTTTTTAGGACAGATGATTTTATTTTCAGAACTGTGTATGATAAATTGGTATTTTCCTTCCTTAATGAATATTGTCTTATAAATCTTTTTGTTGATATTTGAAAGATTATTACTGTAACATTCATGGGTTTTCCATAGAAGAATGGAGGATGAAATTGTAGAAAACTATGATGTATATGATAGATTGATACTTATGGGTGCTAACTGCAATGCAGGGTTTGTACATGAAACTCAGCCAAAGGAAGCTGACCCCAGAATTAGTTTCCCCTGCTTCTTCAAGGTAACTGTTGATGATGTACATAAATTATCGTTAAGGAAGAGAGTGGGAAAGAGATTTACATTTTTTAGCACTGTGTGCTGATTCTTTTGTCTATAGACAATTGCAGATATATATTGAATCAAGTATGCAAATCTTATACATTAGAGAGTCTGTTTCGTAGGAATAAGATGCTTGAGAATGAGATTATTCTATAATCCAA
Organism: Lagenaria siceraria; assembly: GCA_002890555.2. Lineage (NCBI taxonomy): Eukaryota > Viridiplantae > Streptophyta > Magnoliopsida > Cucurbitales > Cucurbitaceae > Lagenaria > Lagenaria siceraria. Next base: position 10,338,313 of record CM016485.1, read on the forward strand.
CTCAGTCAATAAGATTTATTATTTGAATAAACCAACCCAAACAAACTTATTCCAGTTTGAGTTGGGTTGATTATTCATAAAAAATTTCAGAACATTAATAGCAAACAGGAAAAGACCTACTCCCAACAAAAAGAATAGTATTAAGTGGCCTCAATTTTTGTTGGGTACATGTGGAGATGAGAGTAAAGAGAGGCTAGGGATAAATATAGGCACATGTTGAAAAGAGAAAAAAAGTAAAGAAAGCTAAAACAAAAGGGAAAGTAAGCCCACCCATTAATTAAAATTAACTTTTGAAATGGGCTCTCCTAACTTGTTAGATGACCAAGATTCTTTCTTTGGCCCCAAATTAAAAATCTTGGCCATGAAAACAAAGTTAGAAGGCTTAGATCACATAAAAGTTCTCTCCAAAATATAAGAATTAAAAGGAATATAAATCTAGTACAGTGAGATGCAACTTAGTTTCAATGGAGATGAGTTGGTATGGTATCGTGGGATGTGGGGAAAAGGAGATGCCAATGCCAAAAGCATATCCCTTGGAAGATGCTGTATATTGCAGCCTTTTCAATCGCTTTCTACTTTTCTATTGATGTTTTCTTTTACAAAAAGCGGCCACAAACTCCCTTCTTAGGTCATTTCTACCCTTTTTTTATTGCCTTGATTAACAAACCACATCCTATATAAAACCCAACCCAACATTGATCATCAACCCCTCTCAAAATTGCACCAACCTCACCGCCCCAGATGGCGGTGGCCGGAGATGGAAGCCGGGGTGGTTGCTGATGGCTTTCCTTGGTGATGATGCCTCTGCTGCATAATTTGCCTCAGGTCAGGTGTGAGGTGGGAGATTGAAAGGGCAACTAACATCCTTTGGCATATTCTTTTCCTAGACTTTCCTCTTAATCTCTCTATGCACTTTTCTGGTGGATCTTGGGATTCAGGAATCTTTGAACAGGGCAAGTCAGATTATGTCCTCCACCCTCGTTTTCCTCTTTCTTTTTAAAATTTTTAGGTTGGGATAGAATGGATAACAATATATATTATGTCTTTTAGCAGATGTATGGAGTTTCTTTTATGATCACTTGAGTTATACATCAATGTATGTGCAAGAAATCTATATGTATGAAAGTTATAAAGAACAGATATTTCCAAGTAGTAGCATATTGAAAAATGAGTTGTTTGTTTTAAATATTTCAATGTTTTATAGTTAGAATTATAAGAAAAAGTTGTCATTCTTGTAGGCCACTAGTTCAAGCCTTGACTATATCTTTGAAAATTTCCCTCAAAATTATATCATTGCAAATATTCCATACTTACAACTGCTCAAATTGATGAACAGAAGAATGGAGAAAAGTTCCAAGCTTATTAGTGCTCAAATTATTAAAATTTTGAAGTTTATTAGTCCCACAAGGCACAGCTTTACAATCAAAGTCTTTGTTGGTAAAGATACTCTTAGTTTAAGTGCTTTATTCCACTCGTAGACATATATCATACTTTACTTGGTATGAAGGGTTTTTTGTTACCTTGACAAAATTAGAAAATTAATGGAGCAACGAGTAGGAGAAATTTCTAAATTGTGATTAAATTACAAGTTTAGTCTTGTCTTGATCTTTCAAAATTATTTAATAGATTCATAAATTTTCAATTATGTGTTTAATAGGTTTGTGGCAAATTTAAAAATTTTCAAAATTAATTGATCTATTAGATATAAATTTGAATTTTATGTTTAATAGGACTCTAAATTTTCAATTTTGTGTATAATAGATTAGTGGATATTAAAAAATTTGAAAGTTCAAAGACTAAATTTGTAATTTAATTTTCTTTGATACATGTCGTTTCATCTGTTCCAACAAATAACTGCACTATGTATAGGAAACTGAATGATTCTTTGCTCTTTAAAGATTTGACATATGAGATACCAATATTTGGAGATGAAATTGGTTTTGAAGGATATACTTGAGTAATTTGAGAAATATCTCAAGAATTTTGTGACATTAAAATTATTCCTTCCCATGTCCAAAATACAAGTGTTTTGAGCTCAAAGAAATGAAACAATTGAGGAAACTTCTTTTATGTTTGGCTCTTTCTTCTTCTTTTTTAAAATGTTGCTATAGACTTAGTTATTATCCTTAAGATGGTTACTCATTACAATTACTCAAAAAGAAAAAAAAAAAAAAAAACAATTTTGACTTTAAACTTATCAAATTTACAGTAAGGAAGTACAACATTAATCTAAGTTAAAATTGCATTAAACAAACCCATTTTCTCTCTGTGTGTAATAGGGCCGCGAACTGTGTAATCCATTATGCTATTGGGTTTGATAATTTTGTTGGTTTTTGTAATTCTTCCATTTCATAAGATTTTGGGTGCAGTTGGACTTCTAACTTTTCGAGTTGGGTTTTGGATGTAATTATTTGGTAATTTGTTGGTTTCTTCGGCTTTAATGATTTCCCTTTTTTTTAAAAAAAAAAAAAAAAAAATCCATTAATTGCATGCAACTTACAGTATCCTCATTAATGGATATAAAAGCTATAGGCAAACAAACCGCTTGCGTAAAAGGAAAAATGGGATGAAACAAAATCATCAATGGCATTTGGTTAATTTTCTCTTGGATGGCTGATTGCCTTAGTTCTGAAGGAAGTACTCCTAAATAAACAATATCCCTTTTAAATGCCCTAATCTACTTTGTCCATCAGGTTTTTCAGTTGACTAAGCAAACCCCAAATTACCCATTTTAGTTCTTATGCAATTTGATCAAAATTTTGTAAAAAGTTAAGCATAACTCAACAATAATTTACCGGTATTCATTTCCTTAAAATAGAGAATCATTTCTTTGAAGTTAGATTTAAATCTCCATACCAATCTCATCTACTTTCACACTATAAATAAGAAGAAAAAAAAAATCATAAAATGAATTAATTGCATTAGGTTAAAAATTTAAAATACTATTTTTTACCCTAAATTAATATTCTCCGAAAATCTCATGTATGAATAATTATTACGTGATCTTTTCTAAATAAGTTGAGAAAAACAGGTAAACACAAGTAGATGAAAAACACTCAAATTTACTGAAAAAAATTACTACTATATACATCTATTAGATTTTCACATTTCTCTCTAATTTAAAATTTAGAAATCAAAAAGTATTTTTTTTTTCTAATTAATACTTAGGTACCGTCCATCTTCTTTCGTCCCATCCAATTATATTAAAAAAATACATTAAAATATTTAAACAAAAAGAAAAAAAAAAGTCCGTCACGCAGCAAATTGAACTTTTAGTTGAACTTTAAAAAAGGAGTTATTTTTTCTCTAAATATCGATAGTAGTGTAGATATCATAGATATTTTTTGAGGTTTAAAAAAAAAAAATTTAGGTGCAACCATTTTTTATGGCGGCCCAAACATCATTCATTGATGTGAATTTGGCAAAAAAAATTTTAATAAAAAATTAGATTATTTTATTTTACTTTTAGTGTTGTAAGGAAAATAGAGCATGTGTTTAGGTGCAACCTATGCATACCTAATTATTGTAAAAAAAAAAAAAAAAATCTATAATCTTGTTTCTAATTCCCTCAAATAATGCACTCTCAATCTCATCTCTATCTTTTCTCAAATACTTTAAATTCCATATATCATAATAATCCCCCAAAACTAAAATAAAATAAAAAAAAGCAACAAAAATCCAAATGGCTTCTTCAACAAACTCCTCCTCCTTCTCCTCCTCCTCCAACAACAACAATGTTCATCATCTTCATTTCGTATTGTTCCCTTTTAATGGCACAAGGCCATAGCATTCCCATGTTAGACATTGCCAAGCTTTTAACTTCTCAAGCCACTGCCCTTTCCATTACAATTCACATCACCATTTTAACAACTCCCCAAAATGCAACTCACCTCCAAATCACTTCCTCCCATTATCCCCACATCCATCTTGCTCTCCTTCATCCCCATAATCAAAATCTTGACCAATTCATTTCCTTAAACAATTCCCTTTCTTTCTTCTCTTCTCTTGCCCATGATCTCCACCCTCAAGCCCTCTCCCTTTGCCAATCCCTTTCCCCTAAACCCTCTTGCATTATCTCTGACATTTGCCTTCCATGGACCCTCCACATTGCTTCCCACATTGGGGTTCCTTGGCTCTCCTTCTCCGGCGGCTCATGTTTCACCAACATTGTTATGACCAATATTATGGCATCTGGGTCTGGGACGGGGAATATTCACGAGTGTTTTGAGGTGCCTGGGTTGGAGCATAGGATAGAGGTCACCAAGGCTCAATTGCCCCTTCATGGGGTTTTGAGTAGTGGGATGATGAAGTTTTTGGAGCAAATTGGTGAGGCTGAGAAGAAGGGTTATGGGATGATTGTTAATAGCTTTGAGGAGTTGGAGGGTTCTTATGTTACACATTTGAAGAAGAAGGTTAGAGGAAATAGAGTTTGGTGTGTTGGACCTGTTTCTTCTTGTAATAAACACTATGTGGACAAAGCTCAAAAAGGTACTAATCTTAAATTGTATTTATTATTGCATTTAGTATTTAATTTTAAATATGAAGTAGGTTAAGTAGTCACCCTAATTTGAACTCATGATCTAAGTTAAGTTCTTTATTATTTACACGCAATTGTATGATATTATTGTTCAATTTAGGCATAACAAACCTCATAACTTTACTTTTTTCAAACCACTCAAAACAATAATTCAACTTATACTGATTACTACAGTAATATAAAAACGGTCCATTATTAATGGAATTCCTTGTCAACTCTCTCTATACAATACTCATAACTTGTAATAAACAAGGAAGGTATATTAATGTTATGAATGACCCAATATCGAATATTGGTGATAATATCAGCAAAAGAACGTCCTCTTATAAAGTCAAAAGTGGATCAATTCCATAAAAGATGAGTTCAAATCACCTACATGTGAAGAGATTATATATATATATATATATATATATATATATATATATATCATCTTATCTTTTTAAACACCTAAAATTTAATGTCAACAGGCAAAGGCTCAACAGAGGAGGGGCAGGACAACAATAACAACAATCATAAAGTCATGAAATGGCTAGACTTGCAAGATCCAAATTCAGTGCTGTATGTATGTCTAGGAAGCCTACACAACTTGAAAACTCCACAACTAATATAGTTAGGGTTGGGGTTAGAATCATCAAAAAGGCCATTTATATGGGTAGTAAGAGCCTCAAACAAGCTAGAAAAATGGATTCAAGAAGAGAATTTTGAAGAGAGAATCAAAACAGGAGGTGTTATTATAAGAGATTGGGCTCCACAACTTTTGATATTACCACACTCAGCCATTGGTGGATTCCTCACTCATTGTGGTTGGAACTCAATCCTTGAAGCCATATCTGTTGGCTTACCAATGCTCACTTGGCCTTTATTCTCAGACCAATTTTTGAATGAGAAATTGGTGGCTGATGTTTTGAATATAGCTCTGAAAATTGGTGCAAAAAATCCAGTGATGAAAATGAAAGAAGAAGATCAAGAAGTTCAAGAAGATCAAGAAGATGAGGGGATAATAATAGAGATAAAGAAAGAAAATGTTAGGGAAGGAATTGAAAGGTTAATGGGGAAAGGAGATGAAGCTGAGGAAAGAAGGAAGAAAGCAAGAGAATTTGGGGTTATGGCAAAGAATGCTTGGGAAGAGGGTGGATCTTCTCAGCTTAATATTAGATTATTGATTGATGATATAATGAAAGAAACCAAGATTATTTCATCTTAAATCTTTTGGGGACTTTCCAAGGGCTATCTTTAGTTGTTTGTTTGTTTTTTATTTTTTTAAATAATTCTTCTTTTTAATGGTTAAAAACTTGATTCTTTGGACTTGTATTTGAAGAAGCATTTTGGCTCCTACCTAAATGCAATGAGATAATTATTACAATTTGTTTGTGTTTTGAAATAATTTTGATGATTACTAGTATGTTTGGAATACATTCTCAAGTGTTTAATTTAAAAAATAAGTCATTTTGAAAAAAATTGAATGGTTGACAACTACTGATCAAAATAGATTTTGAAGTATATTTTAAATAGTTTTTATCAAAAGAATTTAAATAAAAATGAGTTTTTTGAAAGAAAAAAAAAATTCTCAAGTCAATCTAAACGAGTCCTACATCACGCTTTTTCTTATTTTTTTTGATGTGGTTTATCACAACAATTTTTTATTTTAAATAGTCGGAGCACACTTTTTCTTATTTTTTTGATGTGGTTTATCACAACAATTTTTTATTTTAAATAGTCGGAGCTTTCCTCCCCTATACCCAAGAGCGCTCATCCCTCAGGACAAATTTAATATAAGCCCGAACCTCCCTCAACTTTATGCTCTTATATATATATATATATATATATATATATATATATAATTGACATAATATTAATACCATTAGTTAGCTTAGTAGTAAATGTATGTTCTAACCTCCTTCAGATCCATTTGTTTTTTCAAATTATGAATTATAAAGCTCCGTCAACAAATTTTTTAGATCTGTCACTCTATTATTGAGAGCAATTAAAAAAACTGTTAAATCACAAGTTTTCTATTAATTTTTATATTGATCTCTTAATATTGTCCCGAAGTCCCTACTATTGATCTTTTTTTTAAGGAATTTTGGACTTTGGTCTAATGGTTTGTGTCTAAATAAAATTTAAAATTAAAAACAATAGATAATATGTGGTTTTAAAACGGTTGTTTACAAAGGTCTTTGTTGTTCAGAGTTAGAAATCATCGGTTTAAATCACATTTTGGTCGTTAAGTTTTTATATTTTCAATTTTAAAATGTTAATTTGATTTTCAAAATTTTAAATTAAAATACACTTTTGGTCCTCGAGGTTTGGGCTTAATGTCTATTTGGTTCCTGAAGTTTCAAAATGAACACCTTAGTCCCTAAGATTTGGAAAATGCTTCTAAATGGCCCTTGAGTTAATTTGACCGTTAGTTGACTAACGTAAAAGTGAAATGGCGTGTTGAGTGAACAAATTTTAAATGAGGTGGCTATTGTACTATTTTTTTTTTAATTTTTTACTAGGTGGATTGTTTTTTTCCTCCCTTCTCTTTCTCTCTCCCCTCCATGGAATCCCCTTAATTTCTCTCCTCCTTTCATATCTGTTTTTACTCCCCTCCATGACTGTGTGCAAAAAAATTCACCTGCTTTCACTCATTCCTAAAATAGCAAATCCAGATAGCAAACACAAATTCAATTAAATCTCCAAATATATCTCCAAAAATCTCCAAAAAAAAACAAGAAAATTAATTCAAAATCAAATCTGAACTGGTGGCAACGGTGTTCAGTTCTTAGTTGCCATAGAAGCTCTATCAGTTACTCTGCCTATCCTCATTTTCACAAAAAAAAAAAAAACACCAAATCTAAAAAACACTACTAAATGTATATATAAATGTCGAATCTAATTTAAACACTATCATTTTGCCTAAACTCTTGGTGATGAGATATAATTATGTGGTTAAATTATAATTTTAGGCAATTAGAAAGTTTGACCTAAAGCTTAAAATGGAGATGCTCCTATCAATTATCACTCCAATTTTTAAAGTCTTTTTTTGGATTTGTGCTTGCTATTTTAGGGGTGAGTGAAAACAGATATGTGATTTTTTTACGCAGACATGGAGAGCAGTAAAAACAGATATGCTTTTTTTTTTTTTTTTTCAAGGAGTAAAAACAGATATGCTATTTTTTCTTTCAAGGAGGAGAGAGATAGAAAGAAGAAGGGAGTAGAGAAACTAATGGGATTCCATGGATGGGAGAGCGGAATGGGAAGGGAGGAGAGAGACAAAGGAAAGAGAAAAAAAATCCACATAATATAGAAAATTAAAAAAATAGTACAAATGCCACCTCATTTAAAATTTACCCACTCAACATGCCTCGTTACTTTTCCGTTAGTCAACTAACGGTCAAATTAACTCAGGGACCATTTAGAAGTATTTTTCAAACCTCGAGAACTGAAGTGTTCATTTTGAAACTTCAAAGACCAAATAGACATCAAGCTCAAATCTCGGGGACTAAAAGTGCATTTTGCCCTTTATTTTATTTTATTTTAATCTTCAAACTTTTATAGTGTCTATATATGATTTTAAGTTTTAAATTTTTTTAGCTATTTTTGTTCTTATTATTGATTTATCTCACTTGATATTTACTATTGTATAAAATTTAATAGTTAAAATGAAACCAAACTCAAAATTTAAAATACTAATATAAAACTTAAACCAAAATTATTTTGGAAAGAAAAATTATTTTGGAAAGAAAAAGATAGACATTTTTTAAATCAAAGAGAATATTTGTGTATATTAGATTGCATCTATTTTTGTGCAACTTAGTTTAATTTTTTTAAAAAAATTTGGTCAATTAAATGAGTTGCGCAAAAATAAATAAACTTAGGATGAACTTTATTATTTTTCAATTTCAAAGGTTTTTTAATTTTTGAAGTCATCTCCTTGTGCGTGGTGGAAGGGAAAAAGGAAATTTATTATTTAAAAAGTAAATGACAAATAGAAAGAAATTGAGAGTAATATACAACGAAATGGGCCCTGGTTACTAAAAAAAACAGTGAAGAAAATGATAGATCGAATACTATGTTGTGCTTTTTATAGAAAAAAAACAAAACAAAAAAAAACAAATAAATGATCTTTTTATTTATTATTATTATTATTATTTTGCAAAATACATTTTTAGTCCCTCAAGTTTGAGATTAGTGTCTATTGTGTTCATGAAGTTTCAAAATAAACACTTTCGCCTTTGAAGTTTAAAAAATACTTCTAAATGGTCATTTAGCTAAATTAACGTTAGTTAACTAATGAAAAAATGTCTTGCTTTTGAACCCGTGACCTCTTAGGTGTTTTGGTTTTTTTTTTTTTTGTTCCCACTATCATTAGGACAAGTCTGCCAATTCATGATGGTTTTGGGTTGCACTTTCAAATTGTTCGATTTGGTCATTTTACCTTCACATTTGGTTCAATTGTGTCCCTATACTTTTAAAATGTCAATTTTAATTTTTGTACTTTCTAAATTTCATATTAGAATTTTGAAAATAGGAACCAAAATAATATTTTGAAAATACAAGAAAAAATTTAGACTAGAGCATAACTCAATTAATTAAGAAAAATATTTAAAATTTGAAGATTCTGTTTGGTAACTATTTGTTTTTCTTTTTCTTAAAAACTGAATTTATTTTCTCTCAATTTCTTAATATGTTTTACATATTTCTTAAATAAAAGAGTTGAATTCTTAGTCAAATTTAAAAAATAAAATAAAATTTTTAAAAATTTCAAAATTTGGCTTGATTTTTGAAAATATTGATAAAAAGCATATCAAAATGAGAAATTTAGAGTTAGAAAAGATGTTCGTAGATATAATTTTTAAAAACTAAAAATTAAAAGACAAATTGTTACCAAACATTGCTTTAGTTAAATTATTTATATATACTTTTAATCTTTGGTTAAAAAATGCAAAAAAGAAAAAAAAAATGCAAAAAAAAAAAAAGCCTTTTTGAGTCAAGTCTTGTACCTGCGTGCTGTACGGCTTGCCATTTGTATCCATTTCTTTTCCGGTATTTATATATTCAAACCATTTGAACACGCAAGATTCGAAATATCGATATCGATCAAGGTCTCAATTTTATGGATATATCGATAGAAATATCGATATTGATGAAAATTTTGAGAAAAATTATAAAAATTGATAAAAAAAATTGAAGGAAATTATAAAGTTAATGAAATTTTGATTGTGACTTAATTAGATTATAACTGATTATTTTTTTATCATAATTTCTATAAAATAAGATAATATTTAGATGTCGATTATAAATGTCTGTGTAAATATTGATGCGAAAGCAGGAATTTTAAAAAAGTGAAAAAATAATTACAAAATAATATAAGGCTTAGAAATATTTTGAGGTGAAATGATGTGAAAATTATAAAAGATTTAGATGGTAAAAGAAAAAAATTCAAACCAATTCAATTTTGAGATGAAATGATGTGAAAGTTTAATGAAAAAGTTTGAATGAGATTAAAATAAATATAGGTTATTTTTTGTGGTTTTTTCAAATTCAATTTCTTTATAAATGACAGTTTTGAGTCGAAAATAAAGCTAAAAATTAAAAAAAAAAAATAGCATATAAAAAAGATTTGATTTTTTGTCGAAAATGACATTGATGTGTGAAACTATAGAATTGTGTGTAATCAAGACTATAAAATTAAAAAACTTGAACTGAGTTAATGTGTAGTTAATTAAAAAAAAAAAAAAAACAAAATTTCTTCCTATCAAGATTTTGATAACATAGAAATTTTCCACCATGGAGTTATTATTCTCGAGCTATGTTTGGATAAACATTTTCATATAATTTGACATGAATTTGCAAGAAATTTCATTCCATCTTTTCTCTTCTTGTATTTGGCAGGCGATCATTGCACCAAATCCATTCATATTTTTTTTTTTTTTGGCTCCATTAGTATTTTTCATTTTAAAAAAAGATTGATAATAAAAGATCTAGTTCTATATATTTTTTTTTAATTACCAGAAAAGCAAATTCCTAGATATTAAAATTTGATTGTTCGATGATGTTTTTTTCGAGTTCGCGAAATATTTTTTCTTACATTGTTTATAAAAAATTGTCAACAAATAACTTCACAAATTGAAATTAAAAATATATATATATGAAAATGCTTTCGTACTATAAATAATCAGAATATTACCTATTTCAAATATTTAAGATAAAGAAAAATAAAAAAAAAAAAAAATTATGAAAACTACTAAGAACTAACCACATATCTAATCTACGTACTTTAACTTTTGAAAGTATTTTTTAGCAAAGTATAAAATCAAAATTTTAAATAATGTATGAAATTACAAAACATAAAATACCTTTTCTTTCAATATGTAAATTATAATATCTTCAAGTATTATATAAATACACTTTGAGTATGGAAGTGCTTTAGAAATTTCCTCTGTTTTTCTCTCTGCTCTTTTATGGTGGAGGTTGGTTGAAAAAAAATATTATAAAAAAGACCAAAGTACATTAAAAAATTAACTCCATATATATAATATCATTCTCCCGACTACTATAATTTTTTATTCCATATATCATGTTATATTATTAACAATGACTTTTATAATTATTGAGTTGGTTAGAAATTAGTTTTGAATTTTTTTTTAAGAATTAAAGCATATTTGATCTTTAATCCTTTGACGAAAAACTATATATTTCTTAATGTTTCTAAATCACACTTAATTTCTTTTTAGTTCGAGATGGGTAAAGAAATTCAAACTTTAGACCTTTTAGTTGAGATTATGACATATTTTATGTTAATCGAGTTATGCTCATTTCGACTACACAATTACAAAAGATTAACGTACACAATAATCTTAAGTTAAAATTATCGTTGACCCATGTTTAGTAGACTTTTAATATCGTAGCTTATGAGATCATTAAACGTGTTTTTCTTTTGGTTGGTCTTGTCATATTTCATTTGGAGAGATCTTTATAGGATAGATATTGTTTTTGGAAGTTTAATGGAAATTTCTTCTCTTAAAACAGAAAAAAAAAAAAAAAAAAAGAAACAGAAGAAACTTACTATGTTTTATTAATACAAATTAATTAAAATTTCAATATATGTACCTCAATTTTTTGTATCCAAATGAATGTTAATCATAAGATATATAAATTTTAAATAAGTAAAAACTAAACTACGTACGCGAATTTTTCTTTAGCTAAATTATAAAAAAAAATAAATATCCTTCAATTTTTTCATTTATTTTTAAAAATATTTATGTATTACCATTTATTTATCCTAAGCGATTCAAAACTACTCTATAACTTCTTTTGGATGTCAAAGAAAAATTACTACTTAGAATTGTTTGAAGGAGACCTATAACATAAATTTATCATTTAAGTTCCAATTTTCATACAACATTCAAACATATTTCTACTGTAAAAATAGTTTTGAAACATTTAAGTGCATGTTTGACCGTGATTTTAACCAATTTTAAAATGGTTAAAATCACTTTATCCAAAATTATCTAGAAACACACCTAGAAAGTCAATCAACACTATCCGTTAATATTTAAATTTACACTTTTAAACACAATTTTCATATTATTGAAATTGATTTTTCATGATCATAAGTATTTTCAATATAAGTAATTTTAACATTTTTAAAATTATACTCAAACATATCATAGGAGTAGTATCGTGAAGTTTGTAAATTAGTTGAGAAAGAAATGGAAAAAGTTCGAGGCTTCTTTTTTTTCTATAATTTTTAACCGTTTCTCTTTTTATATATGATGAACAATAAAGCTAAAAAAAACTCCCCTTTCGTCTCTGTTTTCTGAGTTTGCAGTCCATCCATGGCTTCCACTTTCTGCAACCAGCTTGAGTTTCAGCCCCACTTTGTGTTAGTTCCTCTCATGGCTCAAGGCCACATGATCCCTATGATCGACATCGCCACTCTTCTCGCTCGTCGTGGCGTCTTCGTCACCTTCGTCACCACCCCACACAATGCTACCAGGTTCGTAATGACACAACAAACAAGAAATAAGAAAGAATAATTATACAATTTAATTCAAAATTTCTTTCTAATTTCTAATTTCTCTTCCAAATCTTTGTCTCGCTTTACCCTGCAGGTTGGAATCGTTCTTCGCTCGAGCTAAGCAATCTGCCCTGTCAATTTCGCTACTCGAAATCCCCTTCCCCTGCCTGCAAGTCGGCCTCCCGCTCGGCTGCGAGAATCTCGATGCTCTGCCGTCTCGTGGCCTTCTTAGAAATTTCTACAAAGCCCTGTCTTTGCTTCAGCAGCCATTGGAGCAGTTCTTGGATCATCATCTTCTTCCTCCCACTTGCATAATTTCCGATAAGTATTTATATTGGACAGCTCAAACAGCTCACAGATTCAGATGTCCAAGGGTGGTTTTTCATGGAACTGGCTGTTTCTCACTCTTGAGCTCACACAATCTTCAACTCTACAGTCCCCATAGCTCTGTTGATTCTGATTACGAGTCATTTTTGGTGCCTGGATTGCCTCATAAGATTGAAATTACAAAATCCCAGCTTCCTGGATCCTTTGTAAAGTCTCCGGATTTCGACGATTTTAGAGATAAAATAACAGAGGCAGAACAGGAAGCTTATGGGGTTGTGGTGAATAGCTTTACAGAGCTTGAAGATGGATATTATGAAAATTACGAGCGGCGAATTAACAAGAAACTATGGTGTATTGGGCCGGTTTCGCTTTGTAACAAAAATAGTTTAGAGAAATACAACAGGGGAAACAGAGCATCGATAAAACAGTGCAATTGTTTAAACTGGCTCGATTCAATGATCCCGAAATCAGTCCTTTACATCTGTCTCGGAAGCTTATGTCGATTGATTCCTTCACAACTCATCCAACTTGGGCAGAGTTTAAAATCTTCAAATCGTCCGTTCATCTGGGTGATCAAGAACAGAGATGAGAATTGCTCTGAGTTGGAGAAATGGCTATCAGAGGAAGATTTTGAGGGGAAAATCAAAGGCAGGGGATTGATCATAAGGGGGTGGGCTCCTCAGCTGTTGGTTCTATCGCATCGGTCGATCGGAGGGTTTCTAACGCACTGCGGATGGAACTCGACAGTCGAAGGAATCAGCGGGGGGGTGCCGATGATCACTTGGCCACAATTTGCAGAGCAATTTTTGAATGAGAAGCTGGTGGTGGAGGTTTTGAAGATTGGAGTGAGGATTGGAGTGGAAGGGGCAGTGAGATGGGGAGAAGAGGAAAGAGTTGGAGTGATGGTGAAGAAGGAAGAGATTGAGAAAGCAATTGAAATGGTGATGGATGGTGGAGAAGAAGGAGAAGAAAGAAGAAGAAGAGTTAGAGATTTGAGTAAAATGGCTGCCAAAGCTATGGAAAATGGAGGATCTTCTTATGTTAATCTGTCATTCTTCATCAAAGATGTAATGGCTCAATCATCTCATCTCAAGGCTTAACCTTTTGTTTTTCCTTTTCAAATTTACTTACAGTTTTTGTTGGTCTACTTAAATTAAATGTGCATATGTTATAAATCACGGAGTTAATAAGTACGAGATAAATGTATAAACTTCGTTAGTAAATTACCCAAAGTGTATTTATTATAATTTACATATTGGTTTAAAACAATTCAAAAGTTTTTTTTTTTTTTTTTTTTTTTTTCTTCCCGCAATTTCTTACCAAGATGACCATGGAGTATTCATATATTACTTGAAAATTTGATTTTATATAGGGCTAGAAAAATGTTCGAAACTTAAAAGTAGCTTGGATGCGCCAGTTTTCATACCTTTTAATTTTTGGTACTTTTTATACCTTTTTATTCTTCTGTCCTAAAAGTTTGATAGTAAAACTTCATTTTTTACACAAAGCTTGGTAAGTATCAATTTTAATCATTATCAATTTTAACCTAAAACTTTCAATTTCATCAATTTAAACTTCAAATTTGAAAATTTTCTATCAATTTACACCCTCGATTATGTCCCATAAGAATTAAAATGGATATAATTTGGAGTTTAAATTGATAAAATTGAAATTTAGAATTAAAATTGATATGACTAGCCAAGCTTATGGTAAAAAATGATTTCTCAAATTTGAAATAGGTCAAGCATATTTGAGCTTTTTTAAAAACCATTTACATTGAGATCCCCGCACTAGTGTGATGCTGAGCCTACAACACTCTGATACTTAAGTCTATGGAGTGAATAATTTAGCTAAGCACTAAAAGATTTAGGGTCAGCTTTTCTCTTGTAAGCCTATCCTTTAACACATGCCAATGGTTGTGTGTGATGGTAGGAGGTATCAGGGACGTTTCAGGAGCTTGAGGTTGCAGGGTGTCCGTCCGACCTCAACTTGTTTATTTCCTGCTTGGTATATATTTACCGATTTGATTGGTTGACCCATATCCCGAGGCATTGACATTTTTCTTTTTCGAACATGCGTTCCCTTTGCTCTTTTCTCCATACCCTTTGGGTTTGGGTTTGTCTGTTGGCTTCGAATCTTGTCTTGGGCAACCCTCAACAAGAGGTAATAGACTGAATTTTAAAAAACAAAACCAACTATATAGGTGAATCTTTATTAAGATTTTTTAAAAATAAGACAAAGATGAGAAAATTACCTTTTAAGTTCCCAAATTTTGAAGAATATATGCATTTGGCCCTAAAGTTTTCAAAATATATATTTTTAATCCCGATTTTTTAAAAATATGTTTAAAAGTTCCTTCAAATAAATTTTTTATTACTTTAAATAATTATACGATATTTTAAATAGAAGAATAACATTTAAAAATTATCTATTTTTTCTAATATTTTTTAAAAAATATTTTTTTTTATTTTAAATGTCATCTCATCATTAAAAAAAATACTTCAATAACTTTTTAAATATATTCTATTAAAATTAAAAAGATACATTTTAAAAATTAGTAAACCATATGTACATGTTAAAATTTCAAGGACTAAAAAAAAAAAAAAAAAAGTACATTTTTTAAAAATTAGAGATCAAACACAACATTCTTTAAATTTTAGGGATTAAAAGGATAATTTTCTTGAAAAAGTTGAATGAGGCCAAAAAAGTTTGAATGGATTTGGATCACTACAAAACACGAGCTGAAAAAAAGATGAAATGAAATTCCTGAGAAATTATATAAAAGCGAATAAAGACACATTCTTAACTCATCCAACGTTGAATATTTATATATATTATGAAAAAGGAAATTGACGAAAATGGCAAGCCTACTACACGCACGTAGTAGACTTGACTGAAAAGGGTTTCCCCGCCTTTTCTTTTCCTTTCTTTTTCTATAAGATTTTTTTCCTTGGTAAAAATTATAAAAAAATATATATACACTATATTAAAAGGAATTTTACGAATTTTCTTTGCCTTTGAATCTTTTAATAATGACTATTTCGAACAAATAAATAAATAAATATTTGTTGTGGTAGATCAATAAATTTATAATTTTATGAACCTTCTTTGCCCTTAAATCTTAAATTTTAAAATGTGATTCATTGTTGTAGATCAATAAATTTATAATTTTCAAAAAAAAAAATGTGTATATTTATTGTAGATCAATAGATTTATCGTCAAACAAAAATAAATATTTATGTTATTTTGAAATTTTAACTTTTGATCCTTTCTTACTAACCAATAAATTCATTTTCAAATATATATAAAAATAAATATTTATGTTTTTTTCATTTCTATTAAAAACATTCACAAATAATCATTATTAATTAAAACAAATCTAGCAACTTTGACTTTCTCTTAAGGTTATTCTTTGATGTGAAAAAATATTTTTTCAGATAGTATTTTCTTCCTCATTCGTGTTGAAAAGATTAGGAAATAGCTAATAATTATTTTTGTTATTATCATTTGTTTGCCTTAAAAATAAATAAATGAGTAAATAAAACAAATATACTTTGACAAAATTGGAAAACTACTCTAAAAAAAAAAATCAAACTATTTACAAATATATATAAATAATAAATTTTTTTATATTTTTAAATAATTTGGTTTATTTTTCTATATTTACACACTCCGATAAAATCATCATTTTTTAGTTTGTGGGTGTGAGTTGTGTCATTTTATTTGGTGATTTGTAAAAATATGTTCGAAATTAAATGGACAATACTTACCAATACAATAGACAGTAGAAGCTTCAATTAATTTTAAGATATGATGATATCTCTCTTAAAAAAATATATAAAAATAAAGATATGATATATTTTAATTTATGTGTTTCTATTCCCATTTAATAGATATTTCACTAAACTTTCTAGACACCTAAAAATATTACGCCCTACACTCCCTATAAATATTTGTGTGTTTTTGTTTTTTTATTTTTGTTTTTCTTTTTCTCCTCAAAATTTAAACCCTTCACAATCGCCAATTAATGATACGAAAACAAAGACGACCGAATAAATTAAGCACTAAATCGGTAATATATTGAAATATGTTTGCTTTTTTTTTTTCTTTGGAGAAATTTCTAGTATATGCTATTTCTACTCATCTTATCATAATTCAAAAATATTTAAAAATATATATATTATTTTAATTTATAAGTTTCACGCAATTATTCCATATATCTTTTAGGGTAAGTGATAAATAAAATTCAGACTTTGGCGAGTAATTTGAATTCTGTCTTCTCCTTGTACCATCCTAGTTTTTCACTATATGGTCCAATATGGTGGTGAGTTTGCTATTTTTTTTTTTTTTTTTATAATCTTTCAATTCGAAAGATTTTGAGCGGGTTTCTAATTTCCCAAGTTGGACTTTGAATGTAATTTTTGGTGATTCATATTTGTACTAAGTGTTTCTCTCTCTTCTTTTATTTTATTTTATTTTTTTTTTTTGTTTTTAGTTCAACATGACAAGGTGAGGAAATGAATATATTTAAATTGATTATTTTTCTCTTTTTTAGTTGTCAATAATAATATGTTGTCGGTATTCTTTTTGGGTAATACTTGGGTGCATCTCAAGATGCACTCATCTCTATGTTTTTCTTTCCACCACTCACACCAAAAAATAATAAAAATATTTCAAAAAATAAATAAAGATAGTTTGCCACATGTCACATTATGAAATAATACTTTGGTGGGATGCACAAAGATAGGTGCTCTTCGGAGTGCACCCAAATATTTTTCTTCTTTTTGTACAATAGGGTAGAAGATTTTTAACCATTAGTTAAGTTACTTGTTTTGACACATGTTGACAATATCGAAAAATAAAATAGTTCAACTAGTAACTAATAGTGATGTGACATTGCCATTAATTATATATATATATATATAAAAAAAAAAAAAAAAAAAAACTTAGGTATTGTATGGGTTCTTAGATCTCGTGTAACCTTGACAGTTGTCCAATAAAAATTTCTATATAACAATATATTTTTTTATTTAAAAAGAAAAAGGTATGTTGCACCTAATGATTGTCTTTTAACTATTTGCTCACAATCTCAGACAAATAAGTGGTAGGATTTAAAGGAAGGAGAAGTCCTTCTCTTTATATCAAAACTTACCATTTCTAAATTCCAATACTTTGTGAGTATTTTGGAGTTTGCAGCTCTCAGCTTCTTGCAGGTAAGAAGGTTTTCTGTTTCTCTCTCTATTTTCTTGTGCGAGAAAATTTGTAGCTATTTTTTTCGGAAAATAATTTAATTCAATATATATGTTTGTAATCTGTTAAAAAACTTTTCATAGAATGAATTAATGGAACAATCAAATAATATACAACTAAGATTGCAGAATAGTCCCCACAATATCTACTATTTTTCTTTCCTTTTTCCTTACTCTTTCTTCTTACACTCTCTCTGTGTTTTATTTTTCCACACCCCTTTCGCTTCCATTTTCCACTAAAAAGGTTTATTTTTTTTCATCCACAATTTGTTGTAACAAAAATTTCTTGTTACGAATCGATCTTAATTATATCATTCAACTTTAAAAAGTTTAATTTAATTCGTGAAGTTTGAAGTTTGAAGTTTTTTTTTTTCTTTTCAAAACAATTTAATCCTATAAGTTTCTGTCTTTTAAATTTTTGAACGAAGAAGTTTGTGTTTGCACTCATATGTTTGCCTAAATGACCAAATCTTTTCAGTACATATAAAAATAAATTTGAGAATTGGAGTTGGAAAAAAAATCATAAATGAAAGATCATGAGATGAGAGGAGGAAAACTACAACTAGTATATATGTTTAAATTCATGTACATACGTAGATACACAAACTCTTTTCTCTATAAATTTAATGGTAAAGAATTATAAGACTTGTTTCGATACAAACTTCAAACTTCAAGAGTTTTATAAAAAGTTTTGAGGTACAATATTGAAAGAAACCAACCCATAACTCAGTCTTTTTTATAATTTGATCATCATCATCTTTTAATTAGAAGCAAATCGATTCTAACAAATGGTTAAAAAATGAGATAATGATAAAAAAAGACCCAATATAAATTCTAAAGTCCGATATGTGATTCACTTTTTGAAATTTAAGAATTTTTCTCAATTGCTTCCATTATCATCGGTCAAATTAAAAAAATTATTCTAAATTTCTTTTTCCCTCTTCCTTCCTCTTCCTAATTTTCTCTTTTTCTTCTTCTTCTTCTTTCTCACCTTTGATTTTCTCTTCTTCTTCTTCTTCTTCTTCTCCATCGTATGCTTCGTGGGTTTCCGATCTCTCTGTTGTGCATATAGGTTTTGATCTTAGTAGTTTTGTATAGTAGAGCGAGAGGAGACTAATCTATCTGAGAGAGAGGAAAAGAGAGAGCGATGGGCCAATCTGTGTGTGCAAGGTTCCATTTTGGTAATTTCACCCAAACATCAACAAAAACTCAAAAACTTCAATGTCAAAAAGTATGGCAAATTTCATTCACTCTTTTAGCCCTCCATCCACCAGACTCACAAATCTAAACTAGTCAATTGACTAAAGCTTAGTTTGATAATGTTGTAGCTTCTAAAATAACATTAGGTAAATTTTAATTTTAATTTAGAGAAAACTAGTTAGGATGATTAATACTAAATTGTATAATTTAGTTATATGAACCAAAGTAGACTTATCATTTAAGTTATTTTCATATTGATAATTAATTTATAATTTATTCTAATATATTCATTTAAAATTTTATGTGATTTAAATTTCAACTAAGTTTGTTTAATCTAAATTATTTGATAAGAGTTTAAAAAAACAGGTATGAGCTAAATTTAAAAGTTGGTATGTATTAGTTAAAAATTAAAAAGTAATTCCAGTGGATTAATAAATTGAAAACTAAATTAGTTTTAAAAGATTAAAAAACATGTTTTACCTGTGATTTTTAAAATGACAAAACAACCCTTTTAAAATTATTCTTAAATATGCCGTAAATAATTTTTTTCATATAATCACTTTTTACCATTGAAAACAGTGAGCCTAAACTGTTAATAATCCACTTTTTATGGTTGGTTACAAACGCAATCCCAAATCGGGTGTAATTCTTTCCTTTAATGTTACCGTAGCACCACAACAGCAATGGCGGCGCCTCAGCCTCACTTCCTTTTATTTCCATACATGGCGCAAGGCCACATAATCTCAATGCTGGATTTCGGGCGCATGCTAGCACGGCGGCGCGTGATCGTCACGCTCTTCACAACGCCACACAACGCATCCCGTTTTGAAACCATAATCGACCGAGACAGAGACTCATTGGGCCTCAAAATCAGCATCGTCAAGATCCAATTTCCATGGAAGGAAGCCGGATTGCCGGAAGGGACTGAGAATCAAGACCAGTTTCCGTCGTCGGTGCCGGCGATGGAATTCATGGCCGCCGCAACAGTACTTCAAAACCCAGTCGAGAAACTGATCGAAACTCTTTCACCACCGCCAAATTGCATAATCTCCGATGGTTGTTTGCCTTTCACAATGAACATTGCTCGCAAATTCAACATACCCAGAATCTCATTCCACAGTTTCAACTGTTTTTACAACTTAGTCATGCGAAATGCCTACCAAATTCTCTACACCACAAACTCCGAAGAGGAAAACTTCGTAGTTCCTAATCTTCTCGATCGAATCGAAATCAGCAAAGCAAGATCCCCAACCCCAATTTCTGAAAATCTCAAAGAATTTGAAATCCTCTTAGGCAGAGCTGAAATGTCAGCATATGGGATGGTGCTGAATTCTTTTGAAGAAATGGAGCCTCAATACGTGGAGGGTTTGAAGAAAACAGTAAACAGATTATACTGTGTTGGCCCTGTTTCGCTCTGCAACACGAACACCATGGACAAAGCAGAGAGAGGGAAGAAATCCGCCATTGATGAGCATTCCTGTTTGAAATGGCTCGATTCACAAACACCAAGCTCTGTTCTCTATATCTGTTTTGGGAGACTCTGTAATCTAATACCCAATCAATTGATAGAGCTGGCATTGGGTTTAGAGGCTTCAAGAAGGCCATTCATATGGGAAATTAGAACAGGGGAAAATTCAGAGGAATTGAGGAAATGGGTATCTGAAAATGGGTTTGAAAATCGAATCAAAGGAAGAGGGATTCTGATTTGGGGGTGGGCACCTCAAGTTCTGATACTCTCACACCCTTCAATTGGAGGGTTCTTGACTCACTGTGGGGCTAATGGGATTCAAGAAGGGGTATGTTCAGGGGTGCCATTGGTGACTTGGCCTCTGTTTTCGGATCAGTTCATAAACCAGCAGCTTGTTGTTAAAGTACTGAAAATTGGAGTGAGTGTAGGGGCGAAGTTGCCTGTGAATGAAGGAGAAGAAGATAAGTATGGGATTCAGGTGAAAAGGGAAGATGTTAAAGCTGCCATAGATAATAAATTAATGGATGAAGAAAGTGAAAAGTCGAAGGAGAGAAGAAGGAGAGTGAAAGAGCTTGCAGAGAAGGCAAGAAGAGCTGTGGCAGAAGGAGGATCCTCTAATCTCAATCTTTCGTTGTTGATCAAAGACATCTGGAATACCAAGAAAACCAAAATATCTAAAATTTAATAAGAATATGTATTATGTACCTGATATTAATAATAAAAAGTTTATAAACTTTTTTTTTAAGTTCATAAAAAGTTTAAACCTATTTAAGAAAAGAGTTAAAAGGCTTATATTTAGTTTGATATATTTATAATTCCTTTCAGAAATATTCATCCATATTTTCATAAAATAGAGATCTTGAAATTGTTGTGGTTGAATAAAGAGATTGAAGATGAGTAAAAATAGAAACATTTTAATTATTATTTTATATATAACTCGGCTCAAATGGACTAATAAATTTTTGATAATAGATTCTGTTGTGGTCATCAGCAGTTAATGGAATAAAAAGTTGAGTAATTGCCATGAGTATCACTTTTAAAGCTAATAATAAGTGTATAACAATACTTTTAAATAATTATAAATATAGCAAAAATCTATCAGTAATAGAGTTATTGATATAATCTATCACAGATAGATTCTACGAGTTGAATCTAAATTTTGCTATATATGCACTTTTCTTTTGTATTTTGCTACATCTGCTATTACTTACTATATTTAGAGGAGGTGAATAGGGTTTCTTCAAACTAATTGAAACTTCTTTTTTGATATGGGCTCAATTAAAAAAATTAATACATTTTTTTGTTAATAAGTAATTTAAACAATAATTTCATACTATATGCATTCACTTTAAATGACCAAGATAGTGACATTAACAAACTCAAGCATCCAATTTAATTTGTAACAAGATTGGTAATATAAATATGCAAAAATAAATTCAGCCAACCTAAATAAACAAATGTGAGCAATTAATTTTAAGAATAGATTATAGCAACTAATTTCATGCAAATAAATATAATAAGAAATTAATTACAAAAATAAATTAGAAAAGAAATAGAGAAATTGACATTGTGATTTAGTGGTTCGACACAACCCTGCCTATATCCACTTTTCAATCTCCTCTTAGGTATGTCACTCAAACTTGACTCTTTTCACGACGCTACAATGTTCTTTTTTCGAGAGCCAGAACAAACTCGATCCTTTCTGCGGTTGAGGATCAAACCATTACAATAATATTGTTATGGGTTTAAGAGTAATCCCTTACAATAGATTTGAAATGAAGAACATGACAAAACTCTCTAAAAGAGTGAATTTACAAATTTTGAACTCAAAGCAAATCAATCTCACCATACATAAATTTCTCTCAAGAATAAGATGAAAAAAAAAGAAATTAAAGCTTGGAGAGAGCAACAATGGAAGCTGTGTTCTATGGAGGAATGACAAATAATGAAAAACGTAAAATACTAATTAAACACTAATGAATCTAAATTAACAACTACAAGCCAACATGAACATTGCTCAACTAACATAAGACATACTCTCTTAACCAAAAGGTCAAAGATCCAAATCTTTCTATCCCAAATTGTTATACTAAAAAAACCACATTATACAAGTAACAATTCTCCTACATCCTTTCATTCCATCACTAAAATGGATTTGAAATATATAAAAGATCTAACAAGTAAAAATCAATATTAATTAAGAAAGAAATAACATTACAGGTGTTTGAATACAATACCTTTGAACCGTTTATTAATGAACTCGTTAAGGTGAACATAGTTCAATGATAAATGATAATTGACATGTACTCATTCTCTTGAAAAGAAAGATTCAAACTCTCATATGTCTCACTAACACTAAAAAGTAGATATATGTATTTGATAAGCATAACCAAAATGGCCTCTTGGAAGACTATTTTGGTTACGTTAATAACTATTGTTGATTAGGATGCAAAACTTATAGTTGATTCATCAGCGTTACACCTAACAATGCAATGTGTAATGAAGAGTTTAGGGATATCCTTCCATATGAGATAAAAAGAAGTCATATAATGACACATCAAAACAATGCCATTTTTCATTTGTTTCAAAATCACACTTTCCTCAAAAGTTAGAATTCAAAGAATCACTCACTCCCACGTTTGCATATCCCTAAGTTCGATTACAAACAGAATATACATGATTTCAAAGAAAATCATATATACAACTGACCCCACTTACAAGACACAAAATTAAAAAATAAAAAATAAAAAATAAAAAAAAATCCACATTACAAACTTTACAACTGTGATGACCGGATCGCCACAAAATCCATCCATGGCTTCGAAGGCGTGTGATGATTGTGGTCTTGTTCTGGCTAGAAACCTTAAATCACCATCAATCAATCAAGAGTGTTACTGTTTGAATTGTCAAGATTTATAAAGACAGTTAATGACCTAGCTCCTAGCCGAGTCTGCACGATCAATTCGAGCTGCTCGCCATGACAGTGAATTGGAAGATTTTAATAACAAGCCCAAGGCCGATGAACAAGTTGCTCTTACAATTGCTTCTCCAGATCGACTCATCTTACCAACCAATAAACCAAAAACCTAATCAAAGTAATAAATTGATTTTTAGATACTCTTCTAACACAAACATTCAAGAACACTAAAGTATGGAAATATATACTATAATATTATAAGAAAAGTAACAAGATAACCTAATCTTTCGAGAAGACTAGTCTCTTCCAAATTTCCCAAAGGAAATCACACAAAATTCTTCACCTTGCTCCCAACTCACACCCTCTATTTATACCTAAAAAGTCTTAACAAACTTTATAGGTAATAACTAATATGTCCCTTCTAATAACTATACTAATAATCCTAGAATTTTCTTAACTAGGGGTCTTTCCAATCTACTCCCTCTATTTATAACTAAAACGCCCTAACAAACTTCATAACTAATTACTAATATGTCCCTTCTAATAACCTTAATATTTTCCTAACTAGGGTCATACAGAATCTTAAACATACTCAGTAACTGACAGTTGGAAAATAACCTGCGTGTAGTGAAGGGACAGAATGTGTTGGTCATCAGTCAGCGCTAGCATACTACTAGAGAAGTAAATAGCGTTTGCTTGAATCATTGGCCAAGGTGCATCGAAAGCCTGGCACAGCACATAAACTTTCAAAATAAGAACAAAATTATCATAATAAAGGTTAAGCAAAAAGACCACAAATGTAGTTTAACCTGCCACTACTAATAAAATAATGTTATAATAATTTTTAATATTGAACAAAGAATAAGTAAATGGTTAATTAGTTATTGAATAATAATAATAAATAAATAAAATCCCAGCCCTGCCCTTCCCCTGGGGCATGGACAGAAACGGTCCACCAAGCTCCAAGCCTACCACAACTCCATCAAAATGCCAGAAGCATTTCGAAACAGGACAATGAATTTATATTCACAGAAAAACAAATCATGTTCAGCAGCAAGAAATTTAAGCAGAATGCAAATTATGATGCAACAAAAGCAAAAGGTGGGAACCTGAGAAATAATAAAAGGTGGAAAGCATACACTCGCGAACCGAGGTATAATAAAAGGTGTGAGCCTGAGAAATAATATTAACACACAAACACATATCTAGTATATATATGATAGCATGGTCAAAGATGGTCCAAAGAGATGCATGGCTGAAGACAGTCAAATCCCTTGAGAGGTGATTGCCAGGAAGAAAATAATTTCCCAATGCCATATTTCTCTTGAAGATATGTCAGTCAGAATGAATACCTTTATTGTCGTTGCCATGTAAGAGTCAACCCTGGAGGGGAGGTACTGAGAAATTTGCTTTGAGAAATCACGGACGAAGTCTTCATAGTCATTTCTGAAAGGAGGCAATCAGGAATATTTGTATTTCATTGCAATGTAGAAATCAATAAAATTAATATCTATTTCCAGAAGTAGGCAGCCATGTCAAACTTTATCTCTCACCGATGATCTGAACTGAAAAAATGCATGTTGAAGAGGATAGGCAGCTCCTCAACTTCCACTAATGGGGCAATCCGCTTAAAGGTACTCTGTCCACAAAAAATAATATCAAATAAAGGGGGATAAGAAACAAACAAAAGATGTTATATTTCAAAAGGGTAGTATCTGATAAAATATCAACTAAAAAGATTGTTAACCATTACCCGGCAAGCTTGACGAACACCAATATCATCATCATAAACATGCAACACAAGGCGGGGAATAGTTGCATGAACCTGAGGCCAAAATAGTAGCAATTGCAAATAAATCTAATAGAACAGTCCCCCTAAAATACTCCACCAAAATATTTAGACAATAAATGTGATCGATACTCAATAGGCCAATACGAGGGAAAAAGTAACTAAGGAAATCTAGAATACAAAATTTGCAATGTGAATGGCTCACACAAGTGATACCATAGAAATGGTCATGTAAAAGGCACAGATTTTTTATTTTATTTTATTATTACTATTAATTTTACTGATAGATACAAAACAAAGATGTCATGTTGCCAATACAAACGAAAATCAAAATTGTATCAAAAGGGATAAAGTAAGATATTCAAATTGAGGAACTCTTACTTCAAATAGAGGAAAGTGGTTCCTCAAGTATACGGGAAGTCTGTAGGAAGACAATGCAAGTAAATACAATTCTAGGTGAGCCTATTGGCCACTAGAACTCCTTTTTCTCCCACGCCCCTTATCTAAATTACCCCATTATTGCTCATCCTCTCCCACTAACCTCTGTCTCATATTTTTCATTAAGTCAAATTACTGTTGCATATTAACCCCAGCAGAAGTAAGAATATCAGTCCATAAATAGACAACAAGGAAACTGATTTTCATTGAAACCAAGCCATGACATATAGAATAGCTCTGTAAAAGTCCAAATTTTCTAGTAATTCGTATAAATCACACATGTAGAAACAATAAAATAACTGGAACAAATTTGTTCCAAAGAGATAAATAAACCACAGGTAACCTGGGTGGAAAATAAGACAGGAAAAAAACGGAAGTAAAAAGCAGGAGATCAAAAAATAAGTAGAAAGAGATGACCGAGTGAATTGAGGGATGCTATACCGTAAGCAGAAAAAAGACCGGAAGTTTTATTGAGCTTCAAAACATAAATAAAATTAAAATGCAAAAGCATGTGAATGTTATCTCATAATTTTAATGGGTAATGATGGTAGGAACAAAACCTGCTCAAGAAAAGCCTCACGTTGTTGCCCAACTCCACAGTTACTTAATACTCC
Source organism: Lagenaria siceraria (assembly GCA_002890555.2). Classification (NCBI taxonomy): domain Eukaryota; kingdom Viridiplantae; phylum Streptophyta; class Magnoliopsida; order Cucurbitales; family Cucurbitaceae; genus Lagenaria; species Lagenaria siceraria. The sequence continues at coordinate 10,364,860 of CM016485.1, forward strand.
AAATGCAGCAAAGGCATTAGCTCGTATAACCGTATTCATGCAGCTCTGTTGGATACAACTAGGATATTAGTTTGCAATATACAAATTCTTACAATAAAATTACAATTGTGTTGAAACACTTTGTATTGGCTAAGGAACGCAGCAACATACTTGGAGATGGCGGAGCCGCACAGAGAGATTTAGCAGAATGGGTTCCACCGCATCATTAGGAGATGCTTCAAGTATCTAAGACAAGTAAATGGAAGTTGATAACTAAACAGACCAGAATCCAGAAAATAAGTAAAACAGATTAGATGTTAAAATGAAAAGGAGGAACTAGCCATAAGTAAACACGACAGTGCAGTTGATTGCACAGATTCATCAACATCATCCAATAATGCTAATATTACACCCAGAACTTGAGCTGTATACTGCAGAATTTGAATAACTGGTATCTGCAATTTCAAAGTTTTGGAAGAAGTCAACTACTCAAATTTGTGCAAGAGAAGAAAGAACGCTAATGGGTTAAAATGACAGCTACAATAACGATATTTATGACAATGTGATTACAAAGTCTATAACAATGATAAGATAAAATGCAATGTTATCATATTAAAGCCCCTAATCTTACAAGAAAGAAAGATCAGTGAACCATTCGTCTAGATCCAGAATCCTATGTTCCAACAGTATAACAAAACTCAACTTTATATCAAAGGACTAACTAATAAAAACAATAACAACTCATATTAAGATATTGGACGTCAATTCCAATTTTGATAACTCATCCCGGTGGAATTAACTACAAGGAAAGTTGAATACCTGTACAAGTCCCCTTAAGCACAAACGTCTAACAGTTGGAGACTCATCAGATACATGTCGACAAAACACTTCAACAATTTGTTCTAACAGGGAGCCAACATGTCCACTACAATATCAATAGTATTTGTAAGTTAGGAGTCTGCGTCAGATTTTAATAAAATTACTTGACTACTCAAAAAAGACAAGTACATGCAAAGTATAATATTAGAAAATGACAAATCGAACAAAATAAAATTTGTTATGAAACTTCATTAGAATATAAATTTGTTCATAAATGAAAAGGCCAAACATTTTTCATGAGCACGGAAGACTAAATTTTATCCACAATTCCCCCGAAACCTTTTCTTTCATATGAAATGAAATTTATTGAAGATTAAAATTCTAAAACAAGTTTGACCATTCCCTAACTGAAGATTAACAAGGACTATAACTTCAGTTGCAGTATTTGAAGACACTTTCCATCATTAGCTCAGTCTCATGCCAGCAGAGTGCACATAATTTCCATGATAATATCTATGAGAGGTTCTCCATTTAATCCCTCCTCACACAACTAGACTCTCTCCCTCTCTCTCTCTTTTTTTTTATTTTTTTATTAATTTTTCCTGCACCTTGATAAAGATCATAAAAGATTGTTAAATCACTGATCAACCCAAAAATTTGTGTTGATGGGTTATAGTAAAATTAATTACATCAATAATTTAGACTGCTTCACTTGTGAGATTGAAAATCTATAGAATCCACAACCCAAATTATATTTCTCTAACAAAAGAAGGAATCACCTAGAAGGGAAAAACTGAACCTCAAAGTCACCAAATGACAACCTCCATCAAGCTTTAGTACCTGAAGGAAGTTTCCTAAGAACGGTTGGAATTTCCACTACTTATAAATGATTGTGTAAATATTATTTGTCAAATATTTAGTCTTTATTGTCTTAAATCTTTTCCATATTTGGGGTAGGCCTTTCCCATAGATAAGAAGACCTAATTTGCACATATATATAAGAGACTTTTATTCTCTCTAAATTAAGATGGTATTCAAGTCCATGAAGTCAAAATAGGTATTCGGTTAATAAATAATTTTAAAAAAATAATAATAAAAAAAAAACATTTTGAGGGACATGTTGAGGATTCTACATTGGAAATGAGGCTCACAATCTTTATAAGATAAATGGATTACTCATCTTATCACCAATTGGTTTTGAAATGGAATTCCATGTTTCTCTAATATAGAGCATGAAAAGCATAAATAAAGTAGGTTGAGGGATCTGCAAGAGTAACTTATATTAAACAGAACCTCCAATTACTCAACCACAACTCAATCTTCTCCAAAACCATATTCCTAAGAGAGACTGACTAGGACCTGCCCCTTAATCCAAATAAACTGATGTAGCATAATATTATAATACCCTTTTTTGTAACTTCGTTCAGCGTTTCTTTGATAACTTAGATGTAAAATATTATAATACCCTTTCTGTAACTTTGTTTCCCAACATGTACCAGTCTTCCTAGCTCTTCAAGTTCAAATCAATTTAATTAGGGTTGTATGGGCGGTAAAATAGAGAAAAATGTCTTTGTTCATAAAAAGAAAAAAACAGCACTTATAGTAGCTTAAAATTGCGTTCTAAATCATAAAACATTTAAACATTTTCACCTTATGTGTACGCTCTGCTTCTTGTTCTTTTTTATTACTTCAGCTTTATTCATGATGATTTGTTCTTAAAAGAGATATTAAAAGAAACAAAAAACAAAAACAAACAGATAAATGGTACTATAGTACGTAAAGTGAATAAATGAAACCAACTAAAGAAAGCAACTCGAGAATAGGATTCTTCTCTTAATACCTGTACCGGACAAACTCAGATAATGCAGCAGTAGCAGCTTCTCGTTGATATCTTTGATGTCCATCCACTGATTTACTCAGTATCAAGCATATATGTTGAACCTGAAAGATTAACCGTAAGATTTGATTTCAATTATGCAACCTACTCCTATGTAAAACCATGCCAGAAGAAAGTTCTTGTGTGGGAATTATTGCGAGTGATTTCATAAACACGATATAAATGTGATGACCAATATATACTCTAGAAAAAAGTTCTATTTGGGTCCAAAAAGACAGTTCAATACATCTGAAGTAATGCTCTGTTAAGTACAGACTTGAAAGAAATAGCAAGACACTGCTTGCAAGTAACTTCAAACATCAGTACTAAAAGCCATATGTTCTTAGTAGTATTTACATGTCATGTTTTGGAACACAAGGAACTTCATACTTATCTTCTTAAAAAGAAACAGACCCTTCTCATGTTCTTTTCACAGTCTCAATGAAAAGTTCTCAATTAATGTCAAATAATGTGTTTTAAATAAAAACACTCATGTGTTTGGTTACATTTTCTCAAAAATATTTTTCTACACAAGTTTGTTTAGTTTGCTATACTCAAAGTGTTTCTATTAATGTCAAATTACTATAAAAGAAGACTATTAAACATTGTAACTGGTCGCCAGAGTGATTGCCAGGTTGGGTTGCATAGGTGGTTGCGGGAGGTGATTGTCAGAGTTCGCCACCGGAGGTAGTCATCGAAGCTAGTCGTGGGAGGTGGTCTCGCCAAAATTGGGCGTCAAAGGTTGTCTTCATTGAAGTTGGTCGTCAGAGGTGGTCGCCGGAGTTAGTGTTTGACGAGAGAAGTCATTTGGAAACATTGGAGGGAGGGGGAGTTGGTTATTCTAACCACTAAGTTGTAAATAGCGCTAATGTATCAAAACGGGGTGGGCTAAAATAACCCTTACCCCCATTTTCTTAATACACGCCCCAATATTGACTCGTTGAGTGTGCTATTATAGCCCACTCAACCCATTCCAAGTTGGAGCCTTAAACACCCCTAAGAAACTACAAAACAGCACCCAACAAGAATTCATTACACTAGAAGAGTAATTGCTAAATTCTCTAGAACAAACACATCAAAAATTTGCATTACCAGTCCTCTCAGCCAAGATTCAAAGCACATCGATTCCACCAAGGTCTAATTGAAGGAATTACTGACAATTACGAGGCTTTTAATCAGTAATACCACTCCAAAGCAATACCCTTTACCCTCCAGTAAATTCTTAGTCCTTATAACCACTTCATAACTCCAAACCTTACTTAAGTTTCTCCAATGATTTTCAATATCCCAGGGTTGGTGAGTCCCACAAGTAATTCAAGTGATTTTCTCAATAACATCGTCAACTTCCATCAATTACTTGGTTTATTCATCCTCCATCACCATTTCATCTCATTATTTCTCCGTTGATGACTAATGGTGAGTTTTTATTGTAGTACAAAACAAAATCCCTTTTAACGTCTTATATATTGGACTAAAAGTGCTCCCCAAGGTGATGAATATCAAGAGAGAATTTTATTCAAATCAATTAAAACTTGCCAAAACAAGAAGGCATTCTCTCTATTTATAGAGAATTGAAAAGCAAACTAATCCTAATCTTTTTTAGAGAAGAAAACTAATCCTAATCTTAATCCTAATTAATTAAAGAAACTAATCCTAATCCTAATAAATCAAAGAAACTAATCCTAATATTAATTAATTAAAGAAACTAACCTAATCCTAATAAATTAAAGAAACTAATCCTAATCTTAATCTTAATAAATTAAAGATTTACCCATAATACCCTAATCCTACTACATCACAAGGATTCTACACACTACAAAATATCAGGGTAAAATAGGAATAGAAGATAATAATTCTATTTCACAATTGTTACAAGGGTCTATCTTAAATGAAGAAACACCTAATAGATAAAAGTTAAAAATCTTACACATAACCACGTCCTAGTTACAGCTAATAAATATAATAAAGTGAATATTAAAGCATAAACCAACATATAGCCTAGCTGTTTTCCAAAAATAATAATAATAATAATTAAAAATAAATAAATAAATAAAAACAAGATCCTAGCTGTCATTCTACACGTGTACCTCTTTTGGCCTCTTTATTGAGATACAACCTGCAAGGTCCCCAATAAGATTTATCCACCTCTCATTTTCATTCTGCTCCCCATCTCTAGCTAAGATCTACAAATGACAAAATTTCATGAGATCTTCTCACAATACGGGAGGGACGTGATGCTAATAGATTGTCTACCTTTCCCATTTCTAGATCTCCCACACATTCACAAAATGCCTGGAATGCTGTGAGAAGAGCCCTGCAAAAGTAGAGGAAAACAAATGAAATTATGATTTTTTTTTTTTTCAATCAGAAACTTGAATGCAGTCAATAAATGAAAAGAAAAAGTGCATATTAAGCACGATTGCCAATGACTTCAAACTCGAAGTAAAAAAGAAAAGAAAAAGAAAAAAAGATGTTATGGCATTATTCTTCCAACTAATTAAAGTATGAAAAAACAGCAAATGTGGAGCGAAACTTCCATCACAATTCCACCCATTGATATTGGCACCTAGATTCCTCAAAATACTTGCTTCATATATATCTGCTTGTATTTCCAATGTTTTACCCATTCCACAATCCACATAATACCACTCTTCGTTTTTAATCTGGTTTTGATCATTCTTGGAACATCTTTGATACATCACCCCCAATCACTAGAATTGGGTGGGCTTAACTGTCCTCCACCTTAATCCAGAGTCTTCAAACAATGTGAACTTGGATTATGAATATCAAAATAAATCAGAACTTCATGGAGTTCATAATGTTAATGAACAAAGAGGACATGCTTTAGGCTTCATTTCACAAAGATTTGTGCAAATATACGTCTGCAAGTGGCTACCTTAGTTGTTCGTGCTGGCCTAAGCTTGCTTGATGATGGCAACTTCCCAGCTGGAGAATAAGTTCTGCAAGAACTAAAGCATAGTTTTGTTCGACAGCTTTCTTTCCAACTTTACCGCCTCCTCTACTCCAGGGGAAAAAACAAAAAATTATGTTACTGAAATAAGAGGTAAATTCAATGGGCTCAGTTATTATTCCACCAACCTGAAAAAGGCAGTTAATGAAACAATAGCGGCCTGAGAAATATCGTTCTCTATATGATCTGACCCATGGCTAGAAAATTCTGCTCTCTCTTGACTTCCTTGGCCGAGGGGAATTTGATTGAGAACAGATAACACATGCTCCAGGAAAGAAAATGAAAGGACTGTGTGCTGAGAGAATACCTGTAAAACAGGAGAATTTAATATATATAAAGGTTTTTAACTTTGAGGAGTTGTTTTCAAACCATCCGACAAAATCAGTTAGAAGGGAAAACATAGTGCATATTGCATTACTACTGAGGAATATCAGTAATTACAAAAGAAGCCTGAAAGTCCACTAAGGCTTTTAAGTAAGGACAACACTAGTACAATATTTAAAGTATAAGTCCTCTGGGATGTTCTTGAAAGACGAGCACTACCTCGCTAATCACCACCTAATTTTGCTTAAATTTCATGGGTCAAGTGTCAACAACATAAGTCAAACCATCAGAGAAGTGAACAAGCAGAGTTACGTACGTTCCAGGGCAAACCAGTAGAACATTCTAAAAAGTGGAAACGAAATAGAGCTCACATGATCTCTTTTCATTAATTCAATGAAAAAGACTTGTTTCTGTTTCAAAAAAAAAAAAAAATAGAGCTCACATAGAATGCATCCTGAATTGGCCAGCCACCACGGAGCCTAGATATATCTTTTGTGACTATATCTCTTCCAGCAGTAGCTAATACTTCATCAAATACAACCTTTGAACTTGTATTCTCAGCTAGGGAGGAAATCTAGCTGGGGTTAAGGGTTTACTATACCAGGAAAATAAATGAATAAAAGGAGTACTTAGAAAAGTGATTGTTCAACATGTGAAGATAGACATAGCCCAAAGAACACACAAATGAACAGAGACAAATTACACAGCAATTTGGTGGAGAAAGGTAGGATAAAAAATAACCTCTTAATGTTTAGTTTCAAGTTGTTTGTTCATTAATTGCTAGTTATTGGTCTGTTTCTTCTGTTGGTATACTCAATAGTTGGTTTCAGTAGTTGTTTGATCAGTTTGGTAGTTTGTTTAGTAGTTGCAACTACGTCAGTTCATATTGTTAGTTATTAAGTTGACATCTTCTATAAGTAGAGAGTAGACAATCTTGCACTCGCTAACTTTCTGAACACTTTGATATTAAATAAAGAACTGCTTTGAATAATCCTACCAATTGGAAGCTTTAGATGCCAAAGTGCATCATGTACATCTAATGGATCTTATTCTCAAATACATTAAATGTATTTGAATTGTTGTGTCCTTGTAGTAGTTCCATCACATATGCATTCACTCCCACTCTTCCGACTATCTTGGAAGGTTCAACTTTACATGTGCTACGTTATTGTAACTTTACTATTATTATTTTGGAGTTTCCATGTATGCTTCTATTCTATAGCAAGTACGCCACAACTAAGGCGTAATCTTTATTATGGTTGCGAATGTCTGGGTACCTTCCACTAGTGCATGGAACTTAAATTTAAAGCGTAATCTTACAGAGTTAGAGATATTGGAATGGACTTCTCTTTCCTCCTATTTGGCTTCCATTAGATTGTGAAACTCTCCTGATACTTGGCTGTGGCCTCTCGACCCCTCCACAAAATTCACTGTCAAATCTCTTATAGCTGATTTAGCAGGTGCAGTGGATTGTGTTTTATCTGATCTTTATTATGTGATTTGGAAAGAAAGATATCCAAAAAAGATAAAAAAATTTCTATGGGAGCTTAGTTGGGGCGCCATAAATACCGCTGATCGTTTGCAGCGCCGCTTCCCTCATTGGTCTCTGTCTCCATCTTGGTGTCTTATGTATTGTAATCATGCTGAAACACCGACTCATCTGCTTTTACAATGTTCCTTTGCTAACAGTTTTTGGAACATTGTTTTGCCTGCTTTTGGTTGGTCTTACACGCGTCCCAATAATATCTCAGACGCATTGTCATCTCTATTGGTGGGTCATCCATTTGGTGGTACCAAGAAAACAATTTGGTTGGCTCTCATTCACGCTTTCCTCTGGAGCCTCTGGGGTGAACGGAATAGGCGGCTCTTTCATGATTCTCTCTCCTCTTTCAATCGCTTTATGGAACTTGTTTTATCTATTGCTTTTTCTTGGTGTAAAACAAAGCATCCCTTCACTCATTATAGTTTATCCTTTTTAGTCAGTAACTGGCTATCCCTCCTGTAACTTGCTTTCTCTGGGGTTTATAAACCCCTTATTACTATTAATAAATGTTTCTTTTACCAAAAAAAATGTATGCTTCTCTTCTACATTTTTAACTTTAGTGTATAGAATGAGAAGAGACATTCTCCAGTATTTGGTTTCACATTAACAATATGCTCCATCTGAAGGTCTACTTTTTCATAAGTGTACTTGTAAAACAAGATCCCCTTCTTGTTCAGCCTCCTATGTTTATAGACGCTGCTGCTCATCTTCCATCCCTCAGTGACTATGGGCATGTAGTTTAGCAAGCCCATCTGCCTCTGCTTCGGCTTCCTCACTGATCTTGGCACTTGAAGGTACCATCAAGTCCACAGATAGCCTAGAGTCTTTGAATAAATAATTTCAGATGGAAATTTAATAGTCAAACAATTTCATATTATCTATGTTAATTAAGCTTCTGATAAGCATAGATCCCATTGTTTTGGCCTATTTCTAATCAAACAACAAATCAAGTCACCTAGGACAAGCTTGAGTTTGTCCATCATTTTAGGGGTAGCTAGCTAGTAGGTCCTGCTTTTTGAATTTGTATCAAATTACTTCCACGGGCTTCATTAAAAAATAAATTAAAAATTTAGAATCTAATGGGTGCTAGTTTTTAGAATTCTACGTACATGGAAAAATCTTTGAAGAAGAAGCTACTGTAATGAATATCACGTCATCCTGAACAGGAAACAATGCCTCATTTTTACTAAAATGGTAAAAATACACACTACACCAGCAATAGGAAAACATTAATTAATTATATTTAAAAATAATAATAAATAAATAAAGGATACTGCTCCAAGAGTTTCCAGTCGTATATGCTTCTCGGTGACATGAACCACAGCAGAAAGCAATGCTTGGGTTGTCCTAAACAATAGCATATCATATGAAGATATTCATAAGAAATATTCATGAAAAATGGTTTTCAATTACTTTCCTAATATTTGAAATATATCACAAGTTTTTATAATGTAAAACCTTGCAATCTCCGTCTCACTTAGTTCATTTCCTCTCTTGGTGACAAACTCAATGACAGCTTGAATGGCCCCTTCAGCAGACTGCTTGATCTTGTCACATATAGCCCCTGAACATCCATGTAAGGTAGCAACAAGCTGCAGAACATAAATGAAAAATAAATTTGAAATTTAGGTGATCAACAACGATCACATACAAAATACACCTTACCTCGTCCTTTGTAAGTAAAATGCAGACAGAGGAAACAATTCTGTTGAAAACCTCAGATGGATCAATAGATGTATCCTATATGGGAAAACAAACCTTATCATCCAAACATCATTCTGTGACCTTGAGGATGATCCAATTAGACCAAATAAATAACATGAATGAAACATCTTTGGCTAGGCATTAAGACAAACATACACTCCTTAAGATGGCTATAACATCCTCTAAAGATGACAAAGCAGTGTAGGATAGTTCTATATCTTCACCAAATTTAGAAGCTGCTGGCCTTGGCAGTGCAAGAGAGATGCTAAAGAGTTGATCCAAAATCTATAAAAATGAATATAAATAAATAAATAAAGGAAAAAGGAAACAGAAAGTAAAGGCAGAAACAAAATTTACATAGTTGCATCAAATCTGTGAGAATAGTAGTAAACAAATAACAACAAAGATAATCCAATTATTATTACCTGAGCAGAAATTTTTCTAACTTCAGAATTAAAGTCTGCACAACGTGGAAGATAAGTAATAACCCTTTCTCCTAAACACAAGGCTTCGCGACTTGGTAACATAAATGCCGCTATCAATTGGGAAAAAAGAAAAGGTGAAGAACCGTAGAAATGTGAATAGAAAAAGGGAGACAGCGAGGGAGAAGAAACAGCTTTCAAAGCTAATGCTAGAACAAAGTTTACATGGCAGCTTGGGACAAATTCCTTGCAGACTCCGATCAATTTGCCTGTTGTGTGTGCAAATTCCATGGCACCCTAATGCACAATATCCACTAATGCAAACCATTCGAAACTTGACAAGCATCTCATGCACTGCAAGGCAGCCCCTTCTCCTTTGACATTCCACTGGCGATGAAACGTATAGATCAATTTGTCTCAGAATATGCAAGAGCTGCTCTGCACGACTTCGACCATCTTCTCCACTAGTTAATCAGATAGATAAACAATTAAGTTTCAGGTGATAATGATAGTTAGGCAATAGGTGGAACAAAAAATTTATAAGATGTATTTGAACAAAAAGAATATATGGAAAGATGATCATTCTCCAATAAAATTGAAAGAGAAGGATAGCATAGAGAAATACAACGTTATAGCAGTACCAGTATCAAGCTTGGAGAAGATAAAATATAGGAGGACTCTTGTTTCAGCACATACATTGGCATCAAAAATAGAGTTTGACACAATTCAGAAGTGGGAAGGAAAGGAGGGAAGGGAAATCCACAAATCTTTCAGGCTATAAATTGTTTGACTAGGAATCAGCGTCCATCCCTTTCTAAGAGCAAAAAACCTCACCGTGTTAGTAGCCTTATCTCAAAATCTTAAATGTAGTGAGAAGTTCCCTCCAAATTAAGGCATATCAGCTACCCTACACGTACCTTCAGCAAACAACAAAGACGAAAATAGAGCAAATAACCTATTTTCTATAGTAAAGCAAAAAAATTAACCCCCTTTTTTTGTAGTAAAGCACAAATTAATATTATACCAAAAGGTATCATTAAAAATTAAGCATCTTGTATACTGGACATTGGTTTCTAAACCTTTAGAAGAGTGTCAGTGCATTAGAAATTTGAAGAAAAGAAATTCAGCCTTATTAGCCAAAATGTTGTGTTTTTCCCGTCTTCTGAGTTCTGGCATAAGGTGATTGTTAGCATTCATTGAAAAGTTGAAACTGGTCGGTCTTCTAAAATCAGAAAATCAAACAGTTCAACTCCTTGGGTGGATAATTTTAAGTAGCAAAATCTTATGGATTCTCTCTTCTTTCAAAGTGGGACATGGAAGTAGAATCAAATTCTGGTCAGATATGTGGGTGGACTCTTTTTTTCTTTTTTTTTTTTTAAAGGATACTGAACTTTTGAAAAGAGGCTAATGCTCTAAAATATAAGATAAAGAGAACAAAATGAAACAAGATGGAAGTAAAAACCTAAAATACCAAAGATAAAAATCAACTAAGAAAGAGACATAAAATTCTCCCAGTTCCTGTTCAAATCTTGGATGGAACAACCCTTGAAACTTTCAGATAGAGAACACCATGAAGAAGACTTCAGGCGGGCTGAATCAAAGCACTACAGACAAGAGCGTGACAACTACTTAAATATACACTAATTTCCCTCATTTCATAACTCATGTAAAAGCCCTATAGTTAAATTAATCCACGGTAAGTAAGGCTATGAACTTAGAAGAGGGCCGCACATTCTGTAAAACATTATCTCTATACTGATTGTTGAAGACCCACTTGAAACCAAAAGATTGAAGCAGATTAAACCAGCAAAATCGAAAGTAAGAACACAGGAAAAAAAAATGATTAAGACATTCTCCATCATTCAAACATAAAGGACAAACCAAGGCCAAAAGGGTCTTCTCCTTTGACTGAAATATGTGGGTGAACTCTTCTCCTTTGACTGAACTATTTCCTTAAATATTTGAGGTTCCTTTTATCCAAATCGCATAATTTCTGAAGTTTAGACTCCTCAAATTGTTCTTGGCAGATTCCTTTAAGGAGAAATTTTTAAGCTGCAGAAATGGAGAAATTTAGTGCTCGTATGCTTTTATTAGAAGGGATCCAAATTTCCCCAGGGAGGATACAAAAATTTGGTATATTTGACTCTTCAGGCTCCTTCAGATACTCTTCAGAAAAAACTCCCTTTTATGAGGCTCTCCTTTTTCCTGTATGTTTGAAGGCTTAAAATCAGCCTCATTTGTTATTTCATTGTCATTTCTCTTGTCACTGTTGGGGTGCTTTATTCTCTCAACTCAACATGAGTCAGGTCTTTGTGGGAGGATACAAGATAAAATATTTGACATTTTCTTTGCCGTCTAATACTTCACAGAAAAGAGCATAATCCATGATATTAGCTTTTCTATGAAGTATCAGACGACAAAGAATATGTAGAAATCAAAGTATTTTTTATGACAAATCTCTTGATTGGATGGATCATTTTTATTTCAAGATTAAAGCTTCCTGGTGGTGTTTGTTGTCTGATCTTTTCTATGGATGTTCTCTTAGTGATATTAGTAATAATTGGGGGGCCTTTTTATAAGGGTTGAGGCTTGTAGCCATGTATTCCTTCGTTCTTTTTTGCTATTTCTGTACCTTTTCCAACCTAAGACTACTGTTTGTAGTCTATGAATGATTGTATTTCATTTCCTCTTTTTCATCAATCAATGAAATTTTGTTTCTTGATTAAAAAGAATAATAATAATAATAACACTATACGTAACAAAAACTTCACAGTAAAAATGACTACATATCATATCTGGGTATGTCAAATTCAAAACTTATAAGATGATGCGTGGTTGACTTTATATTAGGCACAATGGGATGGTTTATTAACAGATAAAAAATCAAAAGAAACATGTGAACTTCAAAAATTAGATACCTTGTCAGAAGAATTGTACATAGAAGAGTAATAAGATTGTCAATAAGAGGATTGACTACTTCCGCTGGTTCACTTGCTAAAGTAAAGAACCCTAAGGTGGCCTGAAAAATAAGTTCAAATATTCAAAAAGTCTCAATCATCAAAATAAAGATTTCACTACCCATTCTAGTATTTTGGAGTATTAGTCTCTTTTCATGATATCAATGAAATTTTTTTATTTCCTTTTCAAAAAGAAAAAACTACCAATTCTAGTAAAAAGCGATAATAAATATTACCTTCATTATAAGATTTCTAGTTTCAATGGTCAGTTTTGGTTCAAGAGAAACCAATGTGGTGCACGCGCTTAAAGCAAGAGCCTAGAAAAAAAATCCATCTGATCAGTGGCAATACAAATCAAATATAAATTATTGGCCACCAAATTTATTTATAATGACACCTGAGTGCGCAGAAGTTCAAAATTAGAATCAGAAAAGCCACCATTATCGTCTCTACCCATTAATGTCAATATGTAATCAAGCAACTGATCCCTTCTCTTCAGGGGAAACGTTGACCCATTTTCAGCAGCATTAATGACAGCGCGACCTATATAAAGTAAAGATCAACATTCCCTTCATTCCAACATCATAGAACCTACAAAGTAGAAGCCCAGTGTCTACAATGTTCTCTTACTTTAAATTTCAACAGCACAGAAGCTATTATAACACAAGTCCAATGTCCAAATGGATAATATCCCGCCCAAGAAAGAAAGAGAGTAGCACGGATACCACAAGAGAGTTTATGAAAATCTTCTAAAACACTGGCATCAACTTTTTTAAAACATAATCAGGCAACTGAAAGCCAGCCAAATTTGCTCCAACTCCCAGTTTGTTCTTGAATTGTAATTGTAGGTTATGACAATATACATTTTTATGTCTTATAATTTTAATTAGAGAAATTATAAGAAATGAAAGTAATGCTGTAAAAATGTACTTCGTTATGGATTAATGCTGTCAAATCCATGACTTCAGAAATTTGGTTTGAAAGGAATTAAAAGAAGAATTAAGACAAAGCTAGAGTTTGGATGGAGCATTTTGATTTAGTCACTTCCAAAGCTTCACATTGGTGCTTTTGTTATAATTTGTTACTAGTAATATATGTATTGATTGATAGTCTTTCATTCTTTCTCATTAGCCTCTCGTATTTTTACTTCACTTTGCCTCTTTATCACTCCTTTAGGAGTTCGTTTCCTACTAACTTTTTGTATATTTCATTAGATGAATGAGAAGTTCATATCTTGGTAAGACCAAAAAAAATTATAGATAATAATAATAAATTATCCACCTCACCCAAGTTTCCTTACTTCCCTACTGAGTTGAGCATGGAACAACATATAGGCACCATCTACTTGAAATGAATTGTAAGATTCTTCAAAATATTTTGTAGGCAGGTATGTTGCTTTTTATTATTCCTATCTATGCTACTATTTCCTTTCTTAGAATATACAGCTGTACATAGATAAATTGTAAATATTAACCAATTATAGATAGACTGCAATAAGCTAGCCTTAAGCTTGTATTCTTTCTAGATTAGTACAGTCAAAATCTGATGTACTTCAATATTGAAGAATGCTCTCCACATTATTCAAGAAATATGTTTCAACTGAACCAAAGAAGATAGATTGCATTTGTTAAAAACTTGAAGTGATGTCACAAATGTAGTACAAAATATTCAAACCTAGTAAATCAATTGCAGTGATGACGGCTTGTTTTGCTGTAGGATGGTAGACATTAAGAAGCCGTGATAGCATATTGGTACCCTGTAAGATAAATAATTAAATATTAGGAAATATGCAACCTCAAGACTTATGACAGAGAGTTGATGAGGTACGAAACATCTAAATTCAGTAAAAAGGTAACCAAACAAGCAAATGGCATTCTGCAAGCAAGCAAAAAAAATCAATTATATTGCCACTAAACCCAAAAACTTATGCTAATAGGTTAAAATAAATTTAAAGGCAAAATACACTTTTGGTCCCTGGGATTTGAGGTTGGTGTCTATTTGGTCCCTGAGGTTTTAAAAGTGACACTTTCAGTCCCTGAGGTTTAGAAAAATGTTCTAAATAGTCCCTGACATCCTTTAAACCGTTAGTTGACGGTTAAAAATGATGATATGGAAGTATTTAAATGACTAGATGTGGCAAATTGAGTCTAGTCATTTTCACCTCTATTTTGCCGGCAAATAGTCCATCTTCTTTCTCCACTTCACCTCCATTTTGTCGGCGAAGTTGTCTTCACCAAAATCAACATCGTCAAAGCCAACACCAAAAGACAAAAACGTAGTCATCGCCACCAGCAGCGGCATCAGATCTCACCGACGAAAAGGGCTGCCAGTCGACGTGTCAGCATGTGCACTGTCGGACTCAAAATCTTCGTCCCCAGAAGTTTATAAGGGAAGTGGAAATGTATCGTCAATCATTGAATTGCAGCTCTAGCTTGGCTCTGATGAGATTCAAGGCAAGGAATTTAGTGGCAAAAAGAACTAGTTCGGGGAGGAAGTGGTATGCCATTCGTAGATGACTAAAACCACTTTCGGGTGCATAAAATAGATGTGATTATAAATGTTCACCATTAATCCCACTAGTAGACCTTTAATTGCGTAGCTGAGGAAGAATTTGGGAATTGAGTGTTTTCAATTTTTGATTTAAGGGAAATTTAATTTGGGGTTGCGTTTTGAAGATGGGTTCTTTAATTTTCGATTTGGGGGAATTAGGAGTTGATTTTGAAGATGAGTTTCTTTCTATTTCAGATTTGGGGGGAATTTGGGACTGAGTTGAAAATAGGTTCAAACAATAATCAAATTTGGGTTCATTAAGGCTGATTTGGTAGATGGGTATTGGCCAATTTGAGGAGGATTATTGATTGGAAAAGAGGAAACAACAAGGAATCAACGGATAGGTGGTGGGGATGGGAAGGTAGAAGGTAGAAGGTCTTCCTTAAAGGAGAAGAGGAGCTTGAAATTGGTGAGGCAAGCAATGAAAAAGGTTGTGGCCCCGTTGAAATGGGTGGAGGAAAGGTAAGAAGAAGGTAGAGAAAGGAACATGTGAGGAGGAAGATGGAAATTAGCCGGAAGCGGCCTAGTCGAACATGGCTTCTTAAATTTTTTTTGCCACATCAACATAATTAAAAAAATATTATTTTAACCAAATTCATTAAAAAAAAGTCATTTTTTTAGCTTAGTGATCAAAATTTGCCACATCAATTGAGCCTAGTCATTTAAATACTTCCATATCATCATTTTTAACAGTCAACTAATGGTCAAAAAATGTCAGGGACTATTTAGAACATTTTTCTAAACATCAAGGACTGAAAGTGTCACTTCTAAAAACCTCAGGGACCAAATAGACACCAACTTCAAACCTCAGGGACCAAAAGTGTATTTTGCCCTAAATTTAATTATATCAACACCTTTAACACTCCCTTCACTTATGGATTAGAAAATTTGTAAGAGACCAACAAGTGGAAAGTGACATTAATTGGAGAGAAAACGACATTACAGGAGTATGAACTCATGCCCTCTAGCTCTAATCCCATGTTCAATCACCACTAATCCAAAAGCTTAAGCTAATCGCTTACCGTAAATTTAGTTGTAAACATAATCCAAACTAAGGAGTTTAGCCCACCCACTTGAGTTGGGTGGAATTGGTTGTTTGGCCCATATTGCACAGCACAGTGTTAAATAACTCCACCCCACAAACTTCAACCGTGTTCACTATTGTAGTATACACATTTATTGAGTAACTCCATCTTCCTCTCTCTTTCTCTCTCCAATATGTTTCCAATAACCCTACCACACAAAAAAAATAGGGGAAAAATACACTTTTGGTCCTTAAGTTTTGGGTTTAGTTTCTATTTGGTCACTATGTTTCAATTTCTAACACTTAGGTCCTTGAGATTTCAATAATTCTCAATTTTAGTCTTTGAGATAACGGAACCGTTGGTGACTTAACGGGAGGCTGACTAGGATGATGATTAGACTAATTTTAAACCAGATTGATAGCGTGACTATTTTAATTTTGATGGGTGAAAAGATCCTTTTTAAATAAGCAAAAATAAATAAACTCAAGAGACACTAGATGGACTGGGACGAAGAAACAAGAGTCAAACGTTTTATTTATACAGAGGAAGGACAAGAAGCAGTGCTGGGTGAGGAAAGAAACTTCATTGTTAAGAAAAACAAAATTTATAAGAAAAAATTTAAACAATATTTACAAGATTTGAATAATGCTGTCAATTTTACCAGATTGGTTTAGAAAAAAATTTATAAGGAAAACAAATTTTCATTCTTACTGTAGTTGTTATACATAAAAAATTCTTTAAAAAAAGAAAAAAAAAAACAGAGGCAAGCTGCAAACAGAAGGGGATGTCGAAGCATTAAAGAAGATTCGAACAAAAAAGTCGAAACATTGAAGAAGATCTAAACAAAAAAACTTCAACAGTACCGATATGAAAAAAAAAAACAATTTCTCATTTCTTGCTCATCGCTGGCTTTCATAGATTATCTCTTCCTTCTTCCTCTTAATAATTGGAAAAAAAAAAAAAAAAAGAACTCCATTGTAGCCTCTTCCTTTCTTTGAAACAAAATATCCATATTAGATTTTTCTTAATATGCATGGCATGTGAGAAAGAGTTCTTTAGGATTTATATTTTAGTTACTTTTCCTTCCACAACAATGTCTCTTGAGTCTCTTAAAAAAAACAATGTCTCTTGAGTCTCTGTTATTTTTATTTTTGTTTATTTAAAAACAACCTTTTCACCTATCAAAATTAAAATAGTCACCTCATCAATCTATTTAGGTTTAAAATTAGTCTAATCATCATCCTAGTCAGTCTTCCGTTAAGTCACTAACAATTCCGTTATCTCAAGGACTAATATTGAGCCTTATTGAAATCTCAAGCACCAAAGTGTTAGATTTTGAAATATAGGGATCAAATAGGAACTAAACCTAAAACCTAAGGACCAAAAGGGTATTTTTCCTAACAAATAATAATATTTTGAAAGGAAAAAAAAACACCTTTTTTAAATACAAAATTTATTTTAAACAAGGTTTCCAATTTGGAATCCTTTTCAAATTAGGAATTTTGATTCAAATAATAATCAACAAATGGGTCAAATTTAAATCAACACATAAGTTCGATTCAGTTTGAATCAAATTGAATTTGGGCATAATCAAATTTCCATCCCAAATCAAATTCCACAAAGTTTATCTTAGAATTCTACTCCAAATCTAAACCAAATTTTGGATACACTCTTTCATGTATTCCTAATTCTATTTAGAAAGACCTTTCCACGGATTTCATTCTAGGTTTACCTTGTACACAACGCAATTTTGACTCGGTGTTCGTTATTGATAGGTTTAACAAAATTACACCTTTTTTACCTTGCAAAAAGACTAAAGATACTTCTAATATTGCTAACCTCTTTGATCGCGAGATTATTAGACTTCATGGCATTCCTATGACAATTGTCTCCAATAGAGATGTCAAAATTATGAGCTATATTTGGCGTTCATTGTGGAAAAAGTTTGGTACCAACCTATCTTTTAACACTACAAGCCACCCTCAAACTGATGAACAAACTGAGGCCACTAATCGAACCCTTGGGACCCTACTATGTTGTCTAAGTGGAGATAAACCTCGACGATGGAACCTTGCTTTGGCTTAAGTAGAATTTGCCTACAACCATATGCAAAACTATTCAATAAAGAAGTCACCATTTGAGGTTGTCTATACTCATCTGGTTGATACCCTCATAAGTTTTTGTTTTAAAGATCATTAGTTTTAAATCTTTATCTCAGCCGGTTGGTTATTCTTTTAGGGGCTGTTTAGTCTTTATTCATGTAACTTCCAGCCCTCATCTTTAAATAGGTGGTTAATTTGTACTTGAACCAGTTTTGCATTTTGAATAAGAATTTCCCTCACTTGCATCCATCAGTGCTCTTCAAGACGAAAGAGGTTGTGAGCTTTGGAGCTTACTACTTTGCTTAGACCCACCAATAGACGCAAAATCAAAAGTTCTTTTTTAATAGGAAACAAAAAATGTATTAAAAAAAGCCAAACCAACTGCCGCACGAACAGCCTAAGGGCCTGAGGTAGAGGAAACCCCACCCAAAAACTAACAAATCAGCACCCTCCAATCACTTATAATAAGGAGAAGCCTATAATTTACAATAGAATTTGGTTTGAAACCCACCAAGAAAATAAATGTTTCCCTCAAAATATATATACACACACTAAATTGAAGGTTTAAAAACCTTTAGATTCTTTTTAATATTCAAGAACTTATTAAACACAAAAGTAAAAGTTAAAAGTTAAAGAATCTATTAGAAACTTTTAAAATTCAGTGACCAAATAGGCACAAACTTAAAACTTCAGGGACTAAGCTTGTATTTTAACCTAAAAAATTTAAGTGCTTGAATCACTCGTTTTCTGGAAAAACCATTCTTATTGTATCAATCACATTACTTTTAACTTTCCACAAATTACGCAAAGTTGAGATGTTCAAATCTTTTTCTTTTTTTAATAAGAAACAAAGGTAAAAGGATTTATTAATCAAAAAGAAGAAAGATTTAAGCGGCTTTTCCACAATTCTTCTTAAAGTTCTTATGCTCTCTTTGATGCGGCTCGATTAAAGGCTTCTTCTTGGTGTTCTCTATCCAAATACTTTGAGGGGTTTTCAATTCATGACATCTACCGTAGCTAGATTGCTTTTATTGAGACTTATTAAGTTTGCTGTTTTGTGTTTACTTCCTGGTTGTATGTTTTTCTCTTTAATGTTGTTTTGGGTATGTTTTTGGAGCTTTTATGTCTCTAAGGTTTGATTTCTCTTTTTGCTTCAAATTTCTTGTATCTTTGAGCAATAGTCTCTTTCCATTTACTTGATGAAAAGTCTCGGTTTCCTTTTCAAAAAAAAAAAATCAAAAAGAGGAACAGTCTAAGGCCCAAGGAGCCCCTCTCCCAAACAACATCTAACGAAGCACACATCTCAATCTTGGAGGATATAAGCAAGGCTATAATTACTAGATGTTCAAATCTCTTTCTTTCTTTTTCGTTTCTTTTTCCACCCCCTTTTTGGGTCCTTTGTATACATGGTATATCCAACAATACATTTTGGGAGTCATGATGTACGAAAATCAACACTCATTTTCAGATGAGAATGGATCTTCATAAACTTAGGCAGTTGATTATACTTTTATTTCTTACTCTTTACTGCAAACCATCGTATAGAATATTCAAACACATACTGGATTTTTTTTTGTCTCATGCCCTATTGTTCAGTGGTAGAGACATTTTTGTTATTTATCATTGGATGTGATGATGATGCTAAGGGCGTGTCAACCTAGTTGAGATTCTCAAGTGCATCTACTGATCCTTAGGATTCTTTCGCTCTTTGTTTCTATTCGTGTATTTTAAGCATTAGTCTCATTTCATTATTTCAGTGAAGAGGCTAGCTTCCATTTCAAAAAAAAAAAAAAAAAACAGAATTGCATCAAACAAATGGACAGCAGAAGAGAAATTTGTTTTCCCTCAAATTTTACTCTGGGAAGTCAATTGGCAAATTATAAAGCAAATGCTGAATTTACTAATAAACCGATAAGAGTACAAAAGAAAGGGAAAAGATTTCTCACAACAAGAGCATCTATCCTGGCCTCAATAACTGTTGATGGAGCATATTTTGCAGCATATCCATACATGAGAGCCAAAGCAGCATGTATGTCGTCAGACTCCTCTTTTTTAAAACCATCAGAGAAAAATGATAGGAATCTGCATTTAGGTAGAAGACAAGACATCTCTTGTCAGACTCCTCAGTAGTCAGATGTATGTTTCAGAAAAAGAAAAGTTCCACACATTCAATTTACTCCTTAAAAGAGTGAATTGCACGCTAAAAGTGAAAGACAAAAGGAATAAGACAATCACTGAGAAAGAATTAAGCTCTACAGGAAGAGGGAAGGAGGAAAAGGCATCTGTATCATATTTAATATAAAGTATAAGGTATAAGCAATAGCTTCTCTTGCATATGAACAAACATATGCAGCATAAACTTAGAATATTAGTCGCCCCATTCTCATCCATGGAATAAAAGCAGGTTTCAAAGTCAAACATGTGAGTAACATGCATCTAACCGATAAGATATAGTAGCTACACAACCATCCAGACTTATACGGAAAACATTTTGAAAATATCAAGCAGTTGATCAGAGAGGAATGCTCAGGGGAAAAGACGACTTATTGATAATAATCCTGAACAACCAAATAGAAAAGCACATCCAAGTACGAACCTCTGGAAAAAACTGTGCCCCATATTATCCAGAATATCTTTCAGCTTTTCCAATACAGTATCCAAATGGGATGATGCAACCTGGACTAGCCAATAGCAAAGATTATTATATGAACTAGTTAATTGAAGAACTCGACAAAGAGCCAACAATAAATACCAATCCCATTGCTTTTGCCAAACCAAGCCTATTTGTGGGAACAGCAATATTAGCCTGTTTATACATCAAATCTATTTTATCATGTACATAGGCTCTATCATTGATCTTCTGAAGAAGTATGCCCAAGCACCTATAAGAAAATTATGAATTAAATAAATATAGATGATTGACGGATAGCATGATAGTTAGTGGCATAAGCTGCCAGCGATTATAAAAAAAAGGGAAAATTACCTTTTTAGTCCCCAAGTTTTGAACAATATGTGCGTTTGGTCCCTAAGTTTTAAAAATGTACCTTTTTAGTCCCTTAGTTTATAAGAATAGGTCAATTTGGTCCCTGAGTTTTCAAAATATACATTTTCAGTCCCTAAGTTTTTAAAAATAGGTCTAAGAGATCCCTCAAATAATTTTTTATTATTAATTTAAATAATTATATGACATTTTAAATTATAAGAATAATTTTTAAAAACCATTTCGTCTCTAAAACTATTTTTTCTAATTTTAAATATCATATAATTATTTTTAAAAAATTAAAGAAAAAAAATACTCGAAGGACCTTTTAGACCTATTTTTAAAAACTCAGGGACTGAAAAGGTATATTTTGAAAACTCAGGGACCAAATGTACCTATTCTTATAAACTGAGGGACTAAAAAGGTATATTTTTAAAACTTAGGGACCAAACGCACATATTGTTCAAAACTTGAGGACTAAAAATCTAATTTTCCCTAAAAAAAATTACATAGAATGCATGACATTTAAGAAAATTTTACAGCGGAAAAAATCATCATCCAAAAAGTTAAATAGAATATGCAATCCAAATAACCAAATTCCATCACCTGTGAAGTAGTGCAGAATGTTCATCATCAGAGACATAAAGTTCATATTGATTGCTGAAAGCATTTCCAAGAGATATAACCCAATTCGTGTCCTGAATCACGTCCAAAGATTCTGCAAGAAACTGAATCAAAAACAGATGTAAATGGTAAGGATCATGAAGAAGGACCTTTATTTTCACTCTGCATTTATCCAAGCACTAAAACTTATTTTTACTCGTAGAGGTGTATAATCTTGTTCTTCCTTTTTCTTTTTCTGAAATAGAGGTACTCTTCATTCATGTATGACAAGATTACTTTACACTGATAAAGAAAAATGAATGAGAGATAAGGAAACTCAACAAATATCTTATTTATAGAAATTTTTTAGCGACTTTTCCTTCATTTTAATTATAGACTTTATTAGCTCCTATGTATATATGTGTGTGTCTGTGTGAATATATATGGCTCTAAGAAATATAATAAGTATTTCCCCATTCTTCTCTTACTCTCTGGTAGACTACATACTATTAAAGCACCTTTTTTAAGGTTAAAAAGGTCGTATATTTTTAACTCCTGAATTGTCAACACCACCTCCTTGGTCAAGGGATTAGAAGAGCCAAAAGGGCTTTGACAAGGAACTAACAGAAGGATAAATTTTCCAACCTTTCCAGTCTTCTTCATCCTTTAAGGTCACCAAATCATCATGGTCTTATTTATCATCCAAGTGAAATACGGATATTTTATCCATCTGTATTCACATGCCATAACACTTCCCTCAAGATACCATGTCTTCTAATTGGGCAAGATCTAAAGATATTGGAAGAGCAACCTCAGGATACCATGTCTCCCTTGGAGATAATTTGGTTTCATAGATTAGCAGCTAAAACGGTTTCATGCTCAAATCCTTACTCAAGAGATAAAGCTATAGTGCAGGTTATGTGTGAAGTAATGTGGATAAATACATTGATTCCTAATTAAATTGCAATATTACAATTTTGATCAAATTGCTTGGTGACATGCCATCGTTTATATTACGTCGAGTCCGATTTTTTAAAGAGAACATATAACTGCTATTTCATTTATGAGAATGAGAATGTGGGTTAGGATTCTAGCTTGAGGGGGAAAGACTATAGCATGAATATTATTCTATAATAGTGTAAATATCTTTTTTGTAGAAACCAATTAGTAACTTGTCTTTTATTATAATTTTACATTCTATTAACTTAAGGCTTATGTACAGATATGTCTATATATATGACTAATGTTTTCTCCTTTTGACTTTTTATTAGACCACATTAATTAGAAAATTGAGCGATCTACTTGGGCTATTGAAGAAAAACTGCAAACGATCTAAAATATTTTCTAATTTCTTATCACTTATTTCGAAAAATGAGATCAGAACACCATGAGAATTAAAATTAGAACAATGCATATCCAGGAAAAAATTAATAATAAGTTGAAACGTCCATATTTCTAAGAGAAACCACTTACATTAATTATCATGTCATCCCAAGTCTCTTGATATAAAGGGTTCTGCTTCAGATCTTCTGGATCACTAATATAAGCCTTCATTTTAGGTATCTAGAACTTCCCAAAGCAAAAATCAATTAGATTCAATAGCATAATCATTCTTACAGCACAGTAAGAACAATAAGAATAATAAAAATAATAGTATAAAAAAAGACTAGTAATTGCACGACAGATAATTCGTGGTCCCCACAAAAGATATACTATATCTCATAATGTCAACAACTGGTCAACGTTGAAGTATTTCAATGCATTAAGAAGTTTTCATGATTTATAGACTCAACCATCGATCTCCTCCAATTTATAACTCAGTATCCCAATTTCTATTTGACAAATACTATAAACACTGTTCTTTTTCCCCTTGACAGAATGCAGATGCACGTGAATGATGAAAACAATCTAGACTCAATTTACCCATCTCATCAAAAGCAATCCCAAGACACAGGATGCAGAACATTTGAAACGTCTAACAGCATAACTATCATTTATCAAGTGAATTTTAAAAAAGCCAAGTCGCTAACATTGTGTAATGTGAGATATCAAACCTCTATTTGAATACATTTCATAGTTTTATATCCAATGTCACATGATGATGTTTATTTTAACATTTTTTTCTATATCTAGGAGTGTTTGAGCACGCTTGTCCGCACCTCAACAATCCAATCTCACATGATAATGTTAGTTTAACATGTTTTTTATATCCACGAGCATTTGAGCCAACTTGTGAACACCTCAAATTTTAGTGTAGCGAAATATATCATGTATCATCAAATATCAGGGTTGTTTTCAAATATAGAAAAATGAGCCAAACTATTTACAAATATAGAAAAATTTTACTGTCTATCGTAGATAGTGAAATTCTCCAATATTTGTAAATAGTTTGATATTTTTTCTGTTTATAATAATTTTCCTAAAATATCATGTATCATAACAGCTTTTTATATCTACGAGTGTTTGAGGCAATCTAATGGTAGGAGTTTCTTTCAAGATTTTTAGTTAGGATCTTAAAATTTATGGATACTTCTAAGTTCTAAAAAGAAACTAACATTGCTAACACATTATTGAGACGTTCCACAAATCCATATTTCAAATCACAACTATAAAACATGAGAACTTGAGTTATAAAACATTGCCCCTAAACAGAGTTTGAAGGTAGAGGGGTATCAAAATCAAAATTAACGAACTCATAAGATAAATATGGAGACTATTCTAATTGCAGTAATTTAGGCCCACTCGGTAACCATTTGGCCTTTTATTTTTAATGTTTGAAAATTGTGCTTGTTTTTCACCATTTCGTCAATCATAATTTTCATCTTTTCTAAGTAGAAATTTGAATTTTTAGCCAAATTCTAAAAACAAAAACTACCTTTTCTTAGTTTTCAAAACTTTGACTTAGATTTTGAAAGCAGTTCTCAGAAGTATACAACAAAACAAAGAAACCAATAGGTAGAAGTAGTGTTTGTAAGCTTAATTTTTAACAACCAAAAATCAAATAGTAACAGGGACTTAGAAGTCCAAAGTTGAATTGCTATAGTAGCCATTCTTAAAAATTATAAATAAGCTAAAACAAATTTTAAATACCCAAGCCTTGGACAAGAAAGAAACTAGTTATATTACACCCAAAAAAGAAACCAGATGCAAGAATGAAACAAATATACTTACGTGTGTGTGTGCGTGTGTAGAGGATTGCAATGACAATTGAAAATTTCAATGCAAAGATTTGACAATTTAAATGAAACTTTTGTTTCCTTGTCATAGAATAATAATAATCATCATCACCATCACATGTTTCGATAAAGTAGTACCTCATCTTGCCAAAACATGTTGATATTTTTTGGGAAGAGAGGTGCCAGATAACACAAGACCTGTAAATAAATAAATTGTACCAGCTTGTAACACATCAAGAGAATAGATGAAACAATGATTGGACAACTATGTAAGAATACTGAAACACAATCATTCGCCAGAATACACCAACGTCAAGACTTGATAAAGGTTATATTGATAAGTTTAAATTTAAATAAATCATTCCATTTATAATGCATTCACTCTAAGCAATTGCTAATATTTCATTCGCGAACTCAAAAAAAATTTACATTAAGTTTCATCCTTGGAATTTTTCTCAAAATACCAGCCAGTATTCACCATTTTTGTTAACGCCAACCATCTTTTTTGCAGAAGGTGAAACGGTTGTGCATACAAAAAACGATTACTTACTGTCAAAATTTGTGTTGCTAACTGCTCTCGTGCTAGAGGATCATGCAAAAGAACCACTAAGCGAGCAAAAAGTTCCTAAAACATGGTAACCACTCTAAGTCAATCGTATCATAATATGGACAGATTAAACACCACAGAGGGAAAGTTGGCAGTTACCTCAGGATTTGGAATATCAGCACGAGTTTTACATTCACTTAACATACTATCTCCATAAGATCCATGCCTGCATAATTCTGAAATGCACCTGCAGACCTGCAGCAGTGGCATTAATAGAATGCCCCGGACAAGCATTCTACTTTATCTGCAATCACGCATATCCTATTTCTACACTCTAGAAGTATGTAAAACCAGATGAAAGAAAGGTGTTACAAAGACCTACCGTTGCAGCTGCACCAGTATACCTCCTTGGAATGATCATTTTCAATAAAAAGGGCCATAGAATATGCTGCAGTGTAAGTTAGGCATAATATTTAAATAAAATCAGAAGGGAAACGAGAAACAGGGTGAAATACAAAGGAGGGCAGAAAGAGTGAAATTCCATCTATGAAAGTCTGAACGTAGGAAAAAAAAATCCAGCATAATACCTCCATTTCAGGAATTGTAATGGTCAGTAGAAGAAGACCTTTTTCGCTAATTGCTCTCAGCTGTATAGGAGAAACTGTCCCCATCTTCACCTGAAAGAATGACAAGTATAATAAAAGAAATAATAACTACACATTATACATTTTGGAATCAAAATTCATAAATAACATAAAATACAGAATGGTGGTATTTATACAGTAGTATGTGAACCTCCATTCTCTTGTATTGGAAAGGAATATAAGCACCATTCATCCCAGCTAACTCCTTTGAGCGTCCAGGATCATTTCTATCAACTTTGATGGCACAATGGCGCACAAGATACTCAACAAACATCTCTCCAGATGAACCAACCAGGTAGCAATGTGACGCCATTACTACAATCAACTACAAAGTAATAGACATTTTAGTACCAAACAAAATAGAGCATTTCCCATGTTCTTAACAAAATCAATATATATATTGTTAAATCATTGTTTAACCTAAAAGCTTAAGTTGATAGATGAAGGTAAATTTAATATTATATCAAGACTCTAATACTCCACTTACTTGTGAGCTTGAAATATGTAGAAGATCCAACAAGTGGAAATCAATATTAATTAGGGAAAAAATAACATTGCAAGAGTTTGAACACAAGACCTCCTGTACTTCATGCTCTAATACCATGTTAAATCATCAATTTGACTCAAAAGCTTAAATTGATTGGTGAATGTAAATTTAATATTATATCAACTCTCTAACATATATATATATATATATATATAACATCATACCTCTGAAAGTGCCTTTCTAACGCCTAGATTTTGTTCGTCTAGTAAGGACTTAACAGCTTCAGTAAGTAAAGGCCTTTTACCATGCCAAGCCTCGGATAACCTAGATATCATAAGAAAGTCAAATCAAGAACCAAAAGGAATGACAAAATGGTTGGTTAAATATAAGGAGGCCAAAAAACCTTGGCAAGAGGTGCTTCAAAACACAAAGAGCGCCAAAAGTTAAAGGCTCTTCTTTTAACCTGCATTTCTGAGAATGAAAAAAGAGAAATAAAAGGAATTATTAAAACTCGAGAAGTTTCAAAAGTGTAGCACCTAACATACATACTCCCAAGCTAATATAAGAATAATTCTTATGCAAAATGTAGATTTGTATAAACGAAAAAAGGATATTATATTTATTTAGATTACATTTTAATCCATTTTTTCTTTTAGTTATTCGTCATTTTTTCCTTTTATTTCATAATCTAGATCTTCCTACTTGAGAAATGTCCAAGATTACAGTGAGATTTGTTTTCTGTAAATTCTAACTAATTATATTTACTTGTAATTAGTTTCTACGTGGTATAAGAATTTGATAACTAAGTCCACCCAAAACTCCACAAAACAATGTAAATATCACTCACATTTAAGAGAAACATAAATAAATCCTCGGGATAAATCAAGCCAACAGTTAAAAAGCAACGCTGTACTTCATTATATGTCTGCACACAGAGGAGACAAGATTATAATGCAAATAACAGAAACCGAGTGCCAAGAAGGAAATTAATTCAAAATATTATGGATGACAAACAGAAAGGGAAAGAAATGCCTTTGCAGAAAACCTCAATACCTCATATTCTACAATTTAATGTGAGAGGGAAAATTTATTTTGATAAGAAACGGAATTATATTCAAAAACCATCCCAAAGAAACAACCGGGAGGCTGGTGTAAGGGGAACCCCCACCCAAAGAACTACAAAAATCTTCAAAGTACACCAGACTGATAATTGATAAATTACTAAAATACGTGGCAGAAAACAGGAAAAACTCACAAACATCCCCAACAGTATAATATGTAATTTTCTACAGCTATCAAGAAAGAAATACTAAACAAATAACCGTGTCCAGCTAGCAGTAAGAAGACAGACAGTCTAGGCTCTTCCTAAAACAATTTTCAATTATAATATACCCCAGTCAATTGAAAGTGAAGTCTTACAATTTAAATTACAATATTCCAAAAACAGGAAAACATGAGAGAGGGAGGGGGATGGAGGGGGAGAGAGATAATAGTGGGCAATGTTCACGGACAGATACTTCAGTTTTACAGTTGTTCTGTCTGCAAACATAGTCGATTATCCTCCCTCTTTCTCTCCAATTTTTCCTTTTGTTGTTGGATCTGGCTTTCTTCGGGTTCATTCTTAATTAATCTGGTTGTTTTTCTCCTTGTTGAGCTAGTTGTTTCCTATTCTTTTTTCTCACACCCTCAGAGTTTGTATCTTGAACCTTTGTTTTTTTTTTAAACGAAATCAAGACTACATTGATATAATGAAAGAGTCTAAAGCTCAAAGTCGTCCTGAACCTTTGTTTGTGTTCATTTCTCAACGACAATTTATTTTTGGTCAAGAAAACGTGCATAGTCACTGGTCATACCTTTAATCCTGTTGAGAGATCAGACTCTTTGCTTTCATTATTGATGCACACCACTGGGAGAAGTGTTGACAGAATAACTGTGAGATCCTACAATTGATCACAAGAGTAATTTGCAATAGAATTAGACACACCATGCAGATTAAGAATATACATACTCAGATGTTAAATCACATTTCTTTTTAACCTCGCTTCAAGAAAGTTGCATGAGTAGAAACTTAATTGTTTGAAAATTGAAATGCATGAAAGTCATGCTTGTTAAATTTATACACCTTACACAATCCATAAAATGTTACTTTTTTGCAATGAAAAATTGTACAATTATTGATGGAAACTCATATAAGATTCAAAAGAATATTATTCATCGTCCTCAAAAGAGAGTTTACAGCCAGCTTATATAGGATATTATCAGCTGGGCAGGTTGTAACTAACCACCACCTAAAAACATAAGGAAATAAAGACCCCTCAAAAATTAAATACAATGTCTTGAAACTAAACTGAACCAAAAGATCCTAAAGATTGTCCAAGAATAGAACAATCTGACCCCAAGAATACAAAAGAAAGTCAAGATACATCAAGAAAGATCAAGACAAAAAGATTTGCATCAATTATTACATTTCGTAAAATTATAATTTATATTTATATTCACATACTTATATATAATGAAACAATAATAGTTATTTCTATTTGTATACTAACAAATTTGCATATATTTGGTATATATTTTGACAGATAATGTTTGTTAAATTTGTACACCAAACACAATCCATTAAAACCACAAACATTTTGCAATGACAAGCAATACCTTCACCACCACCATTATGATATGTTTTAAACTAATCTTTTTATTTTTTTTTTTTTTTTTTTTTTTTTTTTTTGTCCATAAGAAGCATTTCATTGATTAATAAAACAGAGGGCCAATAGACAATAATCAGAAACATTTCGAATGGAGACTAAATAAGATAAACTGAAATGACTAAAAGGATGTTTATTTTTGCACCAATAAAAAGCAGTAAACAAAACTGTATCCAAAAATCTATCAAAAGATAAGAAAGAATCCTTGAAAAAGCGACCATTGCACTCGCACCAGAGAGTCAAAAACAACACGCATAAAGGTCAACCAAATCAGTCGTTTAGTACCACCGAAAGGATGACCCACCATAAGAGATGCCATAATATCAAAAATAAAGTTAGATCCTGTCAAAGACCAATCAAATGCTTCCAAAACAATGTGCTAGAAATGAAAAGCAAAAAAGCAATGCACAAAAAGATGAGCAGGAGATGCCCTGTCGCACTGACACATAATACACCAAGATGACTATTATAACTAAAACATATTAGTTGTTGTAAATTTATAATTAAACCCTAAACCACTCTTAAACTAAGGGATTGTTGCAAATTTGCAATTATAGGCTCAAACTTATGAAATTGTTGCAATTAAACCCAACCAATAAGATAGTTATAAAGTAGGGCTTAATTACAACAATTTCATATTTGTTCATTTCATTGTCCTTTAAGCATTAAACTCATTTCATTAATTCAATGAAAAAGTCTTGTTTCTGTTTTAAAAAAAAAATTGCAACAATTTCATAACTCAAGAGAAAAATTGTTGGTACTTAATGGTGTTTTGTACAAATTTGGGGTTTTCAAATTCCCTCTAGTATGTTTTTTGCACTCCAAATGGGAGCTTGTATCATCGATGTAAAGTTCTTGTTATGAAAAATGAAATTATTATTCCATCATATTATAAATACACACTAAATCGAAAAGTGATAGATCCCCAATTGTAAGGTCTACCCACGGGAAAAAGCGGGAGAGGATATAATGAACAGAAAGGATGTGGTTTTTTGTTTAGGATTTTAACTTTGTAACCGGGATCCAAGTCCGTTCCTAGTAGGAATTGAATTCACTCTAGGCTCATTCCCGGTAGGAATTGGGTCCACTCTTAGTAATAGAGTATATACTGGTCGGTAGGCGTCAATAGGTTTTCATCTCATAATTATTTCTTTTGGTTAGGAATTAGGAGAGACGGATGCTCTCGAAATCTCCCTAAGATTGTTATTTCCATTCTTTGATCAATAAATTGTATTTAATCAAATTGATTTGGTATCGAAGCACAACTAAAAATTGAAGAAAAATTCACAGCAATTTATAAGGGAAGAAATCCAGCAAAGGTTTGATGTGATAGTGGAAAGATTAGATTCAAGAGAACGCTAGAGAGAAATTGAAGAGGAAAGAATAGATACCTCTCAAAGGGGAAGAAACCGATTGCTGAATTTTCAATAGCAACCTCAGCCTTGGGTAATGTCAAAAACAACAAATCAATGGGAGGATTGAATGTTTTGGGACCCCTCACACCTGTCTTTGATTTGCATTTACGTGAACTGGAGTTCCAAGTTTTTATGGGAATAATCTGGATGGATAGCTACATAAGGTTGAACAATATACTATGGTAAATCAACTCAGCGACAATGAGAAGTTAGAAGCAGTTGTTCTTTGCTTAGAAGGTGAGGCTTTATTGTGGCATCAATGGGCTGAGAAACGTCAACCAGATCATTAACCGATTGCCAACGGTAGGTGGTGCTCGGCAACAGCCGTCGATGGGTGATCATTGCCAATTGTCGTTCCTCAATCCCTAGTCCCGCTTGCTGGTCCCAATCCCCAATCATCAAAGTGGTTGCTACCCACCGATCCCCGATCGATGGCCACCAAGACTGAGGACTGGCGACCGAGACCGCTGACTACCAACCACCATTAGTCACAAATCCCAGTCGCCGACGATTGGTGGTGGTCGTTGATCCCTCTTGGTCACCAACTGCTCGTCACTGTAGTGGTTGTTGGTCACCGATCCTCGATCTTGATCGCCAACCACCAACCCTTGGTCACCAACTACTAGTCGTGGTCACGGTACTCGATTGTCGACAACCTATGGCTATCGACCAGGACTAGCCATTGGTGACCAACAACGAGAACTAAGAATTGGGAACTAGCAACCACTTTGTTGTTGTTCCCTGATCGTCGTCGGTAGTGGCCAGTGGGCATTGACAGCTTCCGGTGGTGGTTGAAGACAATGGCCACGGTGGGAGTGAAAGTAGAGAGATTTGAGAGAGGTAGTGTGAGAATATTTTGGTAATATATATCATGAAAAATTGCAATTAATCACTCAAAACCCTTTTTTTCTAAAATTTGCTTTCAAGTATCACTCAAAATGACCTTTTTCTCAAACTCATCTTTTAAAAAGTCATTTGAGTGAGGGTCAGGCGGGTTGTCCCGTGAGATTAGTCAAGAGCGCATAAGCTGACCCGCACACTCACGGATATCAAGAAAAAATGTCATTTTTAGTGGTTGTCAAACATTACAAATCTTGCTACATGACTTTTTTTCAAGATTAAACACTTGAAAAGTCAATCCAAACACACTCTTTGTGTTAAAAAAAAATGTCATCTTCGAAAAATATTTTCAGGCTATGTTTTCCCTTTATAGTTTCTAAATTTATAAAATATGGCATTTACAATTAATTATCAATAACCACCAAACTTAAAACCTCATGAATCATCAATTTATTCTAACCCATTAAAAGTAATATAATAAGTTTAAAAAATAAACATTGATCACCATAATTAATTAACATTTATAACTATAATTAAGTTGTTTGTAATTTTTCCTATTCTTTACAACTATTAAAGGTGGTCCACCATACTTTCACCAACAACTTGAGCCCTATTATTTTTCCTCTTATTTTAGTTTTCTCTCATTTCCTACTTTTAAATTTCTTAAATATCAAAAACAACTCATGGCGTTAAGCAACATTTAGGAAACATGAGAGACATGAGTCAAATCCATTCTTTGAATCCTAAACTTGACATGTATTGATTCCACTTTGATGAAGGTGCACAGTAATGTTTGTCTAGAAACTATCTAAGTGTAAATACATTTTAAAGAAGTTTGCATAGAGTCGAGGTGTTCAAAAAACCCAACAACCCGAAGCACTCGAGCAACCCAACCCTAATTTCCGATTTGATTTGGGTTGGAATTTTGAGGAAACGACCATTTCGATTCAGTTTGGTTTGCGTGTTCAGGAAAAAAAATTTGATTCAACCCGAACCGAACCAGTCATAAGTATTATAATTATATATATACATTAGATTTTAGGATTTTCAACTCTTTCATTCCAACGTTTCAGCCAAGCAACCCTTCAC
Source organism: Lagenaria siceraria (assembly GCA_002890555.2). Taxonomy (NCBI): domain Eukaryota; kingdom Viridiplantae; phylum Streptophyta; class Magnoliopsida; order Cucurbitales; family Cucurbitaceae; genus Lagenaria; species Lagenaria siceraria. Next base: position 10,397,618 of record CM016485.1, read on the forward strand.
TTCTCTCTCTTCTTTAGTTTTTTTGCCCCACTCATTTCTCTCTCTTCCGTTTTCCTATCTCTCTTCTGTATCTCTCTCTCTTTCGCCATTCTCTTTCACTGGTAACTATCTCTCCTTCTTTCACTAGCCACCACTCTCTCTCTTACATTCGCCAGTCACGCCTCTTCTCTCTCATTTTTCAACCGTCATCCACTATCTAGTCAATCGTGAGCTACTTTGCCTCGCCAATGTCTTTTGATCACCAGATCACCATCACGTTGCCTCTTCAACTTCAGTCGAACGTGAAAGCAAAATGCCTCTTCAACTTTTGTCGAAGGCATCTCTCTTGAAATGGTTGAACCCAAAGACCCGACCCGACCCAACCCAATAAATATGAGGGTTGGATTGGGTTGGGTTGGGTTGCGCACTCTACCTAACTCGACCCATGGACACTCCTATAGAGTCATCTTACTACATGCATTCCACTATATATATATATATGAAAAGGGAAGGCTTAAATCACCACTAAACCCAAAAAAATTAGTTCATGGGTTACATAAACTAAAGGATAATTATTTTAAATGGCAAAACTACTAAAAATATTTTCAAATATAGCAAAATGTCAATGTCTATCAATGATAAACAATGTATTGATAGATGATAGTAGTCTATCAGTGTTTATAGTGTCTACCACTCATAGACAGTGATATTTTGCTATATTTGTAAATAAGTTAGTTCATTTTGCTATATTTGAAAACAACCCTAAATTTAATTCTATAATACTTGAACAATCTCCCTTACTTGTGGGTTGGAAGTTTGTAAAAACCACACCAAGTGGAAATAAATTTTAATTAGGAGGAAATGAAATTACAGGAATCCGAACATAGAATCTCTTGCTCTAATACTATGTTAAATCACCAAATAACCTAAAAGTTTAAGCTAATGAGTTACGATAAATTCAATACTTCAACAAGAAGCATGAAGAGAAATGTCCAACCTTAGTGATACAAATCCAAAAGAAGATGTAGACTAAGTAACGTGGGAGAATGCATAAAATACATTGATGGCCTTTTGTCCGTGAGAACAGGACAATCGTTAATCGCCAAATTCAACTGAAAGCACGCCTCAAGTGGTAAAATGTACAAAATGAATGTGGAAAGGAAACAACATGCATTACCTCAAAGTCAAGGAGAGGAGGACCACTTTCTGAATGTAAAGAAGTGTTTAGGACATTATGCAGACTGCAAGTAGTTACAAATGCAACATCCTGGCCTTTCTTATATCTGATTAGCAAAGTAAAAAGAGATCGAACAATCATCAGTACAGCCACTATAAGATATTTACTTCTAAGGGCTGTTTGGATTGGGAAGTTGTTCCCAAAATCAGTTCTTTATTTTTGTTTTCAAACCAATTTTTTGGAACAATTTCAGGTGACTTGTAAAAATAAACATTAAACATTATTTTTCGCTTGAAATATTCATAATCTCATTATTTGGAAGAAAAATTAACTTAAAAAAGAAATAAGAGGAAAAAATGTAGTTTAACGTATAAATTTCACAGAAATTTGTAATCTAAAGAGAGACTATTTTCCAAAACAGTCCCAAACAACCCTTTACTAGTTTAATACATCAATTTATCTTACAGTTCCAACATGGTGGGTATAAGTCTGGGCAAAGCAGCCTTTAGTTGTGCCCTAGTAATAAGACCCACAATTTGACCTAATGCCTCCACAGAAGAAATACGAACCTATGGCAAAAAGAAGAAGAAGAAAAAAAAGATAACATTTAGAAGATGAAATGGTAATAAAGATAGAACTTCATATCAAAAAAAAAAAAAGGAAAAAAGATGTAGCCTTAAAAGGAGAGAAATCTCCAAGAATAAAATCAAGTCTTAAATATAAATAAAAAATAACAAATACAATAAGACAATTTCTCTATTTGAGAATTGGAAAGCAAACTAATCCTAATCCTAATCCTAATAAACCAAGGAAACTAATCTTAATCTTAATCAATTAAGGATTTGACCAAGATATCCTAATTTACCCTAATCCTACACTACATCATTTATCCCTAAAAAAAATAAAAAAAAAAAACTCATCCTCAAGTTTCAAAAAGAAAATGAAGAATACAAAGCTTCTTTTCTCGATGATTTGTAAAAATCCCAAATAGAATCGTTGGCCCATGGAAATTTTGCAGTACAACTAAAAAGATTGAAGGAGCCCATAAAAAATCTGAGAATGGTAGAGCATGACCCTCATCAAAAATTTTCTTTGGTTGTTGAGAACTATATACTTGCCTGCCACCGAAATTTTGCTCAACCATTTTAGCAAAAGTTGGAGTATCAAAGCAACCCATAAACCCATTTGAAAAGTCGTTGCATAACCCAGAATTTGTGAAGAAATTGGTTGAAATAAACCCACGAAAAGGGAGGCAACAAATCGAAACTGGGGAGGACTGAACCCAAGTTGGGTCGCACAAATTCGAAGGGGTCGATTTGTGTGAAACACATGCCAGGAATTGAACGCACAAGTTGGGTCGGGTCAAATGGATGATGTGTTTCCACATATTCTTCCTTGCTGCCTTCTAAGCAATCAGTTGCAACCAAATATTCGAACTTTTTCAAATCAGGTTGCTTAAGCCTACCTCTTCTTTGTCGGAATCTCCTCATTTATTATCACGTCGTCTTCTTTCTTGAAGAGGACTTCCTAGATTTTTTCGCTCATTTTCTACTTTGCTCAATTGGTCCACGTGTGGGTTCCAAATTTCTAGTGGATTTTATGTCTTATGTATTTCTTGCAAGATTCTAAAACCTTGGTTGAATTCTCGATGTTCTTTTAATTTAGCAAGCTCAATGATTTCCTTTTTGAACTCTAGTCATTGTTCTGAAAGTTGATCTATGTTTTGAGTCATCTTTCCCAACAAACATTGGATCTCTTTTACTCCCTTCTTCATTTCCTCCAATACTTCAAGACTGATGTACAAAGTGAGTGTTCTTAAATAAGTTTCAGCCTCATAATTGTTCTAGTAATGATTTATCAGTGCATTTTGATGTTGGTCATAATAATTCTCACACTCTAAATCACTTTCTAAATCATCTAAGTCTCATTTCTCACATCGATTTCTTGAAAAACCAATCCGATTAGATCTTTTCAAGTTTTTTCTTGGTGATGTCAATTTGTTTTTATTTTTCGAACTGTATTCAAATTTTCATCGCCATTGCTTGAATCATTGTGTTAAATATCCAATGTGGATTTTGGTAATAATTTTCGTACCAACTGTTATATTTCTTCTTGGGCGTCTTCCTTGATTGGTAACAGTCCATTCTTGCAAAATCTTAAAAAAATTATTCGGTTTCTTCTTTTTTTCTTGAATTTAAAGGGTTTCCTAATTAAATGTGCATTGTTCGACAACAAACACAACTCACAAAGCACCCTTTTGCAATCAGCATCGCCAAGAGTTTTCCAATCTACTACCGGCTACAGACGTTGGCCCAACCAGCTACTCTGATACCAAATTGATGTAGCCTAAAGGATAAAAAGGAGAGAAATCTCCAAGAATAAAATCAAAGTCTTTATTATGAATCAAAAGTTACGAATACAAGAAGACAATTTATCTATTTATAAAGAATCGGAAAGCAAACTAAACCTAATCCTCATTAATCAAAGAAACTAATCTTAATCCTAATAAACCAAGGAAATAATCCTAATCCTAATCCTAATCCTAATCAATCATGGAAACTAATCATAATCCTAATCAATTAAGAATTTGACCCAGATACCCTAATTTTTCCTAGTTCTCCTAATCAATTAAGAATTTGACTTAGATACCCTAATTTGCCCTAATTTACCCTAATCCTACTACATCAAAAAAAGAGAAGGTAACAAAGATAGACAAAATGTCAACAACAAAGACAAAATTCAAGCAAAAAATGGGGGAATGTATATCATGCAGGTAGTTCCTTGGTAGTTAAGCAACTTCTGCAAGACAAATGCAACCGAAAGTGCCTACATCCTAACACCAAGGAGTGTTGTGAGGGCTTTCTGATGTTTTGGAGAAATTCCCCAACGTCCTAGTTTCAAACTTTCAAGTAGAAAGTTTAATAAATGGCTGTCACTTGGAGGTTGTGATCATGTATCCCTATCTGTTTTTTGAGTATTAGTCTCAATTCATTATATCAATGAAAGAGACTCGTTTCCTTTTCAAAAAAATAAATAAATGGTTGTCACTCGGAGGTTGGAGCTAGTGTTGGGGTGTGCGAAATCTCCCCCATCAATTGGTGGGGTGGGCCGAATACCAAGGATATAAAACTTTTTTAGGGAACCAAGGATTTATTTTTAACCAAAAATGAAACCTTTCATCACAGAAATGAAAAAAGACTAATGCTCAAAGATACAAACTCCACAAGGGCATGAAAGAAAAGCAATTAAAGAAGGCAAAAATAATAAACAATTACCAAATTAAATTACAAAGGATATATAAAAGCTTTCCAAGTAAAGCAAATATCCCGAAGAGAAAACCCAACAAAAGCCTTTGAGAGAGAAGGCCAAGAGGAAGTCTTAAGACGGCCTGTTAGTCTCATCCCTTAATATCAAAGGCTCAAAAAATAAAACTTAAATTTAAAATATATATATATATATATATATATATACAATATATATATATACAAGCTCTCCAAATAGAAGACAAAAATAAGAGATAAACACAACTAATGAAGAACATGGGCCAAAAAGAATAAAACCTTCAACTAAGAAGCACAAAAACTTAGAGAGAGAGTCCCATAAGAAACTAAGAGACAACCCAAACCAAAACAGACCAGGCCAAACAAAGAGAAACAAACAAACCAAAAAACTAACGCCAGTAAGAAATGAAATATAAAACTTCTTTTTGGGGGGAGAAATTATTCGCTAGGAGTCTATTGATTTTCCTCCTTTATTTTTATGTTATTCAGCTACTTATCTACTTTGCCTTTATACAGTAAGAAATGAAATGTATCTTAGTATGTAAATTCGATAACATCATTCAAGAAAATATTTTTCAACTCTACTCGGATAACATAAAAGTCCAACTACACCTCAAGGTAAAGACTAACTAGTGAAACAAGTATCTACACATATTTGTCTTATCGTAAGCAAAAAACAAAACCAGAAAAAAAAAAAAAAAAAAAAAAAACATTTTCTAACCTTTAAATCACTAGAAGCAGCCCAAACTCGCAATAAAAGCTCAAAAGCAGAATTCAGAAATGACCTGCAATTTGACAAGAACCCATTTCTTTAACAGAAATGTTAAATTGAAATATTGAATGTAAAATGACACCAAGGATGATAGAGCTTGTCTCACATAACATCACCATCAATTGACGAATGTGAAGGGAAGTCCACACTATGCTGCCAAGCAGCTTGACACCAACATTTAATTGCTGCAGAAGTAGAATGTGTCACAAGATGGCAGCAAGAAGAGAAACTGAAGATGAGCTATAAAAATCAACAATTTTTTACAAGATTCATTATTTTGGCTAAAAAGAATAACGACAATAATTGATTGTGAAAAATAAAATGAATGTCAAGATCTTTAGTAATTTGATATATAACATTTCAAAATGTCACATGCATCCAAATTATATTACCTATTAACCTCAATCCTTTTAAATAATAATATTAAATTAAGCACAAATATATTCTTTGGATTTTGAAACAGGAAGATAGATTTGTTAACGCCCGCACCCCACCCCACTATAGTCTCTCCTCCCTATTCTCTAAGAAAACCTCCAAAGAATCCCTCTTTCCCCTCTATAGAGCTCCTTCCTACAAAGGCAAGCAGAAAGGAAAAATTGGTGATAGTGATAACAATAAAATGAGGCATGCTTTCCCATGATGTTCTTTTCCAATGGAAAAAAAATTCTATTACAAATGAAAAAATAAACATTTAGATGCCTTCAAAAATCCATTGTCACTAGAAAATGGTCAATTCAACATTTAGGTGTCTTCAAAAGAGCCATTGTCACTAAAGAAAGGCACTGTTAGTGACCACATACAAGAAGTTTGAAGATTGAGACCACAAGCAAAAAGTTGGGAGTTAGAGAAATGCCTTGACAATAGTGTAAAGTGCACAAACACATAACTCCATAAAAGAAGGTCATTCTAGCAAGTCCTAAATTAAAAAACAAATTTATGCTATGATAGATCAAAATACAGAATTCCTCAATTAAACTGAAAAGCAAAGCAATCCAATCCACATCTCCCAAACTTAGGATCAGATCTTGTTTTTTGATAAGGTATAGAAAGTCTCCAAACCATTTGCAAAAATAGGTCTATGAGCATCTCGAACATTTCCAAGGATGGGCAGGACTCTGGAAAGCACACCTTTTAGTCGCGGCGTGAACTGTAATGCTTTAGTGAAGAGTAAAATCATAAAAATCATGTTATACAAGTTGGTAAATAGCAGTATAGCAAAATAAAGTTCTGAAAATATGACATAGATAAATAAATGTTGTTTGTTTACAAACCATCAGAAGAAGCAAAATCTGCCAGAATTTGAACCATAGCTGGTAAAGCTGAACTAGGCCCTCCCAAATGAAGATATATTTCTTCCATCATCTTCCACATCACCATAAAAGAGACTAGTTATTGCAAAATCAATAAACAATCCACAGTCGACAGAGTACACATACTCATACGAACACGCAAACATATTTGTACAAAGATATGTTGTAGTTGTATGGTTTTTGACTGACCAAGCTGGAAGCTCGAAATTATAGAATTATTTGGCAGATATTAAATTATTCATTACGAGGAAACTTGGAGCCAAAAGCAATATAAAATGGCAACCAGGAAAGGTTTGATAAATTATCTTAATATCATTTAATTGGCTTCCATGAGGAAACTTCTGAAACCAATTAAGAAAGAAAGAAAGAAGAAGAGGGGAGGAATTTATAAAAGTAACTGCATGCTTGACCATATTTTCACATAAGAAGTATGCTTGACCAATTTTTCCAAATCCTTTTTGTCTAAGTGATCACACCAACTCATCTAGATCCTTTTTTGTCAAAGTCCTCTTTACCATCAGTTATAACGTTAGTCTAGTCATATAATTATACGTAGCTACATGATATTGAATGCAAGCATTTATTCTAAACACATGTTCTACTGATCATATTTCCCCCGACACTCATAAACAACATGAATTACAACAAACTTACTAGGTCAGGCAAATGTGAGCCTATTGAAACAAGAAGCTCTGCAGCAGCTCTTTGCCACTCAGTATTAAGTTCCTACATCATGGACAATAAATTAAAAACTAACTTGACCACACGAGAACTTTACAAAATGGAAAGTAGTTTCACAACCAATAAGCAATTTCCAATTGGTGAAATACTACCAGGTTTCACACTCTAAAAAAAAAGTTCAGTTCATGGTCAAATTTGAACATCAAGATCGATTGGTGGGATATTAGACTACGAAGGTGCTTCAATATTATAAATTCTAGGCTTCAACAAAAGGACTAAATGGTCAATCAAAATAACATTTTTGTAGAACATTTAGGAAAGACTTAAATCATTGTCAAGACTACAATGCTCAATTACAAAGAAGTAATATAACAGAAATTCATTCATTCAATATTAAACTTATTTAGCACATTCAACACAACACATAAACTGTCAAGTGACAGTTTAGTGGTCTTGATAGAACAACTAGTCTAGCACTTCGATCTGGTTTCAGTGCTAAACCTGACATAAAAATTGCAATAAGTATGACCTTGTATGGCAGCCACCTAATAGTTCTGGAAATTTTAATTCTCGTGGGAAGAGATGGAAATAACAATGGTAAATGAGGAAATAATAACTCCAATAATAATAATAGGCCCCAGTGCCAATTATATGGCAATTTTGGACATACTGTACTGAAATGTTATTCTAGATTTGATCCCACATTTCATGGAGTTAACTTTAATTTCACTTTTCCCTCTAATTTTTTAGAATTCAGATAAGCCAGCTATAATGGTTGCTCCTAACCTTAATGTTGATACTAATCAGTATCTTGATTCCATTGCAACAAACATGTGATAAATGATCTTTCAGATCTTGCTATCACTCCTTGTTAATCTGGTAATCTAAGAAGCACGGACACTTTAGTTTGGCTAACGTGTCCGTGTCCGACACGTGTCAGACACTTGGACACTCCGACACTTGTTGGACACATATCGGACACTTGTTAGTGCAACAAATGTGTTAGACATGCATTGAACACTTGTTGAGTAGACCAAAAAGACACATATATGACAATAATACTAACTTTTGAGTGTGAAATACATCAAGCTAAGTCTTTTAAGCATATAAATGCATCAACCCATTTACTTTTAATTTTATTTTGGTATGAAGATGATATATATTTTAAAAAATGTATATTTTAGTAAACGTGTCATTGCCGTGGCGTGTCCTAGGTATTTAAAATATGGCGTGTCGCCGTATCCGTGTCGTGTCGTATCCGTGTCTCGTATCCAGATCCGTGCTTCTTAGCTGGTAATCAAGTACATATGGATAATGGAGCAGGTTTATCCACTCCAAATGTTAGATCTTCTCATTTTTTATCACCTAATAATTGTTCCTTTATTCTCAAAAATCTACTCCATGTTTCTCAAATAATCAAAAATTTGATTAGTGTCAGTCAATTGTCAAGATGTTTTCTTGTAATATCAATATAGGGAAAATAGAACAAAGCGCTAAGAAGGAAAAAATGAAAAGTATCATAAACCATGAGATGACATGCCAACCTTGCAATTTTGAAGTTACAGTAGTCATGCCTCCTAAATGAAGACACTAGTTTCCGAATTGAAGCTTCTATATCAGAGATTAATATATTTACAAGCCAAATAAAATATCATTTCTTCTTTGGAAATAACTTATGGCTTGAAATTCCTAAAATTATCTTAATGTGACAACCAAAAAGATTGGAAAAATAGAAACCGAACCAACAACTTCAGTATGAAAAAGACCTTGGAAGAGATTATCTCAGTCGTCGAAATCTTTGCAAGCTTGGACATGAAAGCTGGATCAACATCTTCTTTGTCCAAGGCTCGCACTCCGAATGACATTACTAGAAAAGCTCCAGCCATATTTCCAAAACGCTGAAAATGACCACCAATTTTTAAAACGCATTTTCAATAAAGAAAAATGAATAACTACCATGTCATAATTCCTAAGAAGCAAGACGAAGAAGTAAATACTGTAATTACCCGGCGTCCTCCTCGTGAAACAGCATAGCAGCAGTCGAGAACCAGAAGCGGATTCCTGATATTGCAACAGAAGTTCAAATTCACAATTTACTATAAAAGAAACCAGACTCAAATAGCTAAAGACAAGTGAGAGAGAATACAATGTAGCTATGTCCTTAAGCGAAGCCATGGACGCCTCCCTCACTATGGGCGATTCATCAGCAAGAGATGAAACTAAAATTTGAACAGCCTCTGCAATTAGTGAACACATGCACACAAAATGATCAATAACGAGCTTCCATAACACGTCAACGATCGTTATATCCATTTAAGAAAATCAAACAAACAAAAAAAGATTGATTGAAATTACAACAGATAGAAAAGTGAAGGAACCTGGTGCAGGAATTGAGTTTCCGGAACCCGACGATGCCATGGCAGGATATAAACAAAATCAACAGCCTAGAGAGGTTGGCACAGCGATCCTGCTGCTTCGTTAAATTTCCATGGCAAGTTTACAGGGAAAGGAAGAGGCAAGCAATTCTCAAGTTTCAACGGCCGTGGATCTAAAATTCTTTTGACATGAATTCTTCAGATTCTTATATGCAACAGAAAATTCCATTTTTTATTTGTTTCTACCATGCTATGAACTAACGATGGCACAAGGGATTTAATCTAAAGCACAGGCAGAAATTACCCTTACAAAAGTCCAAAAATTAATAAATAAATAATAAGTAAAAAATAAAAAATAGCATAAGGGAGATAAATAAATAAAATATTGGGTATTTTCAAATATAGAAAAATGAGTCAAACTATTATTGCTATAGAAATCAATCGCAGTCTATCGCTAATAGATCGTAAAAATTTTCTATATTTATAAATAGTTTGATATTTTTTATGTTTATAGTAATGTCCCATAAAATAATTATTTATAAGGACGGTTTTTAAATATAAGAAATGAACCAAACTATTTACAAATATGAAAAAAAAAAATTACCATCTATCAACGACCGTGATAGAAATTCTAGTGATAGACCGTGAAATTTTTCTGTATTTGTAAATATTTTGAAATTTTTTTTTTATAATAATTTTAAAAAAAAATCGCTAATTACCTTGACCATTTGATTCTTATTTCTTTGTTATTAAATACAATAGAAATAGGAAGATTTGAACCACATACTCAAATCACAAATCTCGTACTAAGTTGAGTATGCTCACGTTGATATTTGATCCTCATTTTCTAATTTGTTGAACTCAAACAAATAATATCTTTATATTTTTCTTAATTTACCTTTTTCACTAATTAAAGCATCATGTTCTAAAAGAAAAAAAAATGTTTAGTTTTGGTAAAAAAAAATTAGGAATTATACTTTCATTGGACATTCAATAAATGCTTTTAAATTCTATTAACTTATAATTAAATAGCAGATTTTAAATTATTCAGCCAAAAAAAAAGTTTGAAGTGAATGAAATAAAAAAAAATATATTTATTTAGATGTTAAATTAAAAAAATGTTTCTTTGAAAGAAAAAAATCTATATAATTTATATAAAAAAATATCCTAAAATATACTGTTAATCACTAAATGTAAGATTATCTTATATTCTGTTATTTTTTATATACATAAATTAACATATAAGGATAATTTAGAATATAGGAATATGTTCAAACATAAGTTCGTTCCCTACGTAAAGGACAAAAAATAATGGCTTACATTGACCTTCAAAACAAAAGCTGCAAGTTGGAAGTTTTGGTCCATTGTATCATTTGCAAATTACAAAAACTACCCTAAATTTCTAATTAACTCCTAAATAATTTTAAACTGAAAAATATTATCACGATTTATCCGATTTACAAATTACACCATAAAATGTTTCAGAAAAAAATTACACCATAAAAAATGTTTTGGTTTAGAACTCTTCTAATGTAATTGTTTTAACTGAATAATTGTCATTAAAATAAACTTGGTTGAAAAAAAAAACTAAAAATTAAAAGCACACAACTAAAGAAATATAAGGGAAAGAGGATGGATTATTGAATCTCGATAAAATTGAATGTTTGCGGTGAAAATTGATACAACGTAATAAATTTAGGAATACAATTTTTTATAGTACAACAACGGTAATAATGAAAGATCGAATCTTCGACTTTTAGAGTAAACAATGTCATGTCAATTATAGTTAATACAAATTGACCACTTTTCAAAATGATAGTATTATTAAACTTTTTTTTTTTTTTTAGAGAATCAATGACATATAAAACATATGTATGATACAATATTAATAAGATTTCAAAAAATAATAGTTAAAATCTGGGAGTTTTGATAGATTTATTCAATAATTAAATTGTGTATTGACAAAACTTGATATTATGATATTATTAAGTTTAAAAGATTCTACATTGTTTTTTTTTTTAAATTAAATTTTAGTGCATGAATGAGCAAAAAAATGAATGAGCAAAAATTGAATATATAGAGTAGAAATTGCAACACCTACCATGTTTTAAGTTTAATTGGATGCTTTTTGAAAAAAGAAAAAAAGTAATTATTTTAAATGGTAAAATTTTTGAAAATATTTTTAAATATAGCAAAACGTCTATCACTGAAAAACACTGATAGACTACTATCATCTATCACTATCGATGTCTATCATTGATAGACAATGACATTTTGCTATATTAGTAAATATTTTGACTTATTTTGCTATATTTGAAAACAGTTCTAAAAAAGTTCAATTTGATAAAATTGCAAAGAAAAAAATCAAACCACACCAACATCTAAGATGATCATTAGTGTATTGTCTACTAAGCTATGCTCGAATTAGCTACATTCAAATTTCTAAAAAAAATAATAATAATAATAATAAAAAAAAACTCATCTATACAATTATTTGATTGGGAGTGTCATTTTGATTTTGGTAATTATTGGATAGATAAATACAAGCATGAAAGTGCAAAATAATAAAGTGACACATTTGAGTTTATTTCATTGTCCATATAGAAATTTTTTAGGCAAGAAAACATGTCATGCCTACACAAACCTCACGAATCTCACTTATTTGCACCCAACAAGAACTAGCTTTCGAGATTAGGTGAAAAAGCGTACTCAAATATTTAACTCTTATAAGAAGTTCTATCCGAAAAAATAAAAATAATAACTCATAAATATTTTTCTTCTAGGGTTGCTATATGTAAAATAGATCTAGAAAACTATACCTTTAAAAAATAGCTAATAAATCTTTTAACTTGAATCTCTAAATTTAAAATTTATAGTACAAGTTTTATGTCAATTGAGTTATGCCCGTCTTGACATTGTTTAACTTTTTATGTGATAGAAATTTAAACGAGCGTATTGAATACAACATAATTTACAAGTTTTTATTAGTACTAGATATAGACGGTGGGAGATTCAAAATATTGAACTTCTCAAGATTACGTGTTTTATAACTGTTGAACTATTTTATGTTGACAACATAATTTAAAAGGTGATAATCTATTACATACTTTCTAAACTAAAAAAAAATCTATTAATCACAATCTAAGTTTTAAGCAAAAACTTGTAATATGACGAATATTAAACATTTTGTAGATAGCTTGATGAATGTAAAGGAGATTTTAGTTTACTCTTCACCAAGTAAATAACGTTGCTCACTCACTTACAAACTATGACCACCTCTTAATCCCCATTTGGACCAAAGAGGTTCGGACATGAGATCCCATGGCTTAATTGTGTGTGTGTTTTTTTAATTTTGTTCTTTCCTAATTCTTATTTTAAAATATAATTAAGAATTAATATACGAGACATATCTGCTAAAATCACCTTTATCAAATTCCATAAAAAAAAGAAACAACAAAAAAATGGCATTTCTTAATTTATTTGGTTAAAGTATAATTTGAATAGAAATTCTTTAGAACTTAGATAGAAATTGAGATATGAAATAGTGTAGTGAGGGACATGGATCGAATATTTGAATCATCACATCAACGTCACAAAGTTTTAAATTCTAACTTTTGTTCAAAATTCTAAAGAATTTATATTTTAAAGATAGTTTTGAAACGTTTATGAAAGTTTGGAGTAATATTAAACTTTTGAAAGTATATTGATATTTTTTAAACAAACATAAAAGTAAAGGGTATTTTTTGTAATTTTAGACATTTTGCTTCTGGTATGTGAGCTGTCTTCACGTCTGTGAAACATTTGGATAATTTAGTGCAGACACGAGGTGACGTGGCCAATCTCAAATATTGAGTATATTATAAGAGCTTCCTACTTGGGCTGGGCCTTCAACGGTTCCACCGACCTTGTTGCCGGTTCAACGGTTCAAGTGCTTTTTTGTCCGGCCCATTTACATGTATAGTCCAGTAGCTCGAAGAGGTAGCACTTAGCAGCATCTCCTGTTTCGTCTTGAAATTATATTATGCGCCTTGAAACCATATTATATGTGTCTACAATATTTGCATTGAAATTATATTTTACGCTCAACTAATTAGGATATATCCTTAAAAAAAAAAAACAAAGTCGTAGCAAACATAACTCAATTGATATACAATATGTGCTAATTAAGAGGTCAATTTGAATTCTCACCCTCTATTAAACTAAAAGAAGGGTTGTTTTCCAATATAGAAAATAAGTCAAACTATTTACAAATATATAAAAAATTTATTGTCTATCAACGATAAACCGCGACAAAATTCTATCACTTGAGTCGCTCTCGCGGTTTATCGCTGATAGACAATAAATTTTTCTATATTTATAAATAGTTTGATATTTTTTCTATTTATTATAAATTTCCCCCAAGAAACTAATTAAGACATGTACTCAAAGATATTAAAAAACAAATACTCAAGATTCAAATCTCCCTAACTCAAAAATATATGTGTATGTGTGGCTTTGAATTCTTTATTCTTGAAAAGAAAATGACTTCGATTTCTTTTTCCATTCTGAAATTTTGATTAAAGTTTAACTTCTCATTATTTAATAATTTGACTGAAAATTCAAATAATTCTTAAAGGAATATAATAAGCATGAACAAATTGTCAAAAACAAAATCGTGTTATATACCACTCAAATAAACTAGCATAAAACATATCAAACTTGACCAAGAAGTTAAAATTCAAATCCTCCCCCTAAGTTTTGTACTCAAAAAGCAAATTCTCTTCCACACCGAGTCATCCATAACCACCTTCTTTGGCATTGAAATCATAATGAACCATTTTACCATTTTCTTCTCAGTTCAAAAACATCTAAAAGATGAAATAATGATTCCCATTGAAATTTGAACTATGCTCAAATGGGTTATAATAATCTATCACCAGATTTTAGTAAAACACTGAAAATTGACGAAAATTATACGATTACACTTTACATCCTTGAAATAAACCCGAAGTGTAAAATTTGGAACACGAATTAATCTTCCAAAGTGTTCTATTCAATTTGAATATAGAAAAAGTAGAACAGATGATAAGTTCCAAACAAATCTATGACTTTCCGATCACTACTCTACAATGTTACGAAGACATTGCATCAACTTCAAACTGAGAATTTCCCTTTTCATGCTAAGCCAGACAAAAGAATTGCAGTCTATATCATCAAACACTATCAAAACTAATTTCTAAACCCTAAACGACACGTTCAAGATTTCTAAGAACTGGTGAATTTGGTAACCGCTTTTGTCCCCTCAGATACAGCATGCTTCGCAAGTTCACCAGGAAGCACAAGTCGTACAGCCGTTTGGATTTCCCTCGATGTGATCGTCGGCTTCTTGTTATACCTAGCCAATCGCGATGATTCCTGAGCCAGTTTCTCGAAAATATCGTTAATAAAACTGTTCATAATCCCCATAGCCTTGCTCGAGATTCCGATATCGGGATGAACTTGCTTCAAGACCTTGAAGATGTAAATCTTGTAGGTCTCAACGCCCTTCTTCATCTTCTTCTTTTTCTTTTCCGTCGAAGCATCTTTTGGAAGCTTTTTCTCCGCCCGAGGCTTCTTCTCGCCGGCGGGAGCCTTCTCCGCTGGTTTCTTCTCGGCGGGCTTCTTCTCAGCCCTTGGAGCCATTTCAGTTGGACAAGCCTTCAAGTTTGAGACTGAGACGAGGGAATTCGTTTGAGAAAGATGGGGATGGAAAAATTAGGGTTCTGTTTATATAGGAGTGCTGGGAGCAGCGTGATTTGTCTATCTCTTGTGACGCGGATTATTACTTTAAGATCGTTCGATTTAGTAAAAGATAGATTGAACGGATGAGATGGCGTCCGAAAATAAAATGCTTTTCGCGGGTCATAGTGCGTCTTTTCTTTTTAACTATTTAAATATTATGGCGCGCAACATCTCAAAATAATTTTAATCAAGTCGCGGTTACTATAAATCGAAAATTTGAAAATTAAAGTAAGCACCTAAATAAATAAGTCTAATCATCTAATTATCTTTTTTTAAAAAAAATTAAATAGCCTATTGGGCTATTATTTTACTTAAAAAGTCTCATTCAATTTACTGTTTAAACTCTTTTTACCATTCGAATTTTAAAAAAAATATATACAAATAATAATATTAATATCAAATGAAGCATGTAAGGAGATTTCTCATGGTTATGAACTTTCGAAAATAGCCTTCTTTTCAAAACTTACACCGGAAAACTTATCAAAAATTTGAAAACTGTTCTCTTCATTAATAAAAACAATGATTGGCAAGAAGTTTTGAAGGAGTAAACAATATATATTTTGATATAAGATTATTTTCAAATGTAGGAAAATGAACAAAAATGTTCACAGATATAGCAAAATTTATGCGATAGACTACTGCGTCTATCTGTAATCTATCGCGACATAGATAATAGTCTATCGCAAATAGATAACAAAATTTTGCTATATTTATAAATATTTTCAACATTTTATCATTTAAAATAATTTTTCATTATATAACGTGTTGGCTTTTTGGCCCTTAATCTCAAATTAATTAATTAATTAATGTTTTGATGATAACAAACCTGCTTTTACTTAGTAACAATTTGAGTGTTTTGAAGTGTCAATTGTGTAGAGCTTGGAACAACGGTTCCAACGCAATTTGAATCACTCAAATCAGAGTTCAATTGAAAAAGATATAGCCGAAACAAGCTTAATGGAAAATTACCCGATGCCGATGACGTGGCGGCCAAATCATCAAAGTGGACCTACTAAAGGATGACAAGTGGAGCAATAGATAAGTGACACATGGAGCTTTTGAGTTTTTGTTGGTTTTAAAAAGAATGATTTTAAAAACAAAATAAATTTAAAAAGAACATGAATTTAATATTATTATATATGTTTGTGTCTAACGGCTAGTTGCTTTTAAAATAAATTGAATTTAATATTATTTTATGTTTGTGTCTAACGGCCAGTTGAGTTTAAATCTCCATCATTCAATTTTCTTTTAACATCATCTAATGGTCCAAATTTAATGTGGTTTTCACCTATCTCATCTCTTTTTAAACACCTCATCTTCTCCAAATTTCTATAACAATTTTACATCTTTTTACAATCCTCCATAATTCATTAAGCTTCCATTGTTGCTCTCTCTTCAAGCTTTAATTTTATTCTTTTCATCTAATTCTTGAGAGAGATTTATTGTATTGTGAGGATTGAATTGTTGAGTGCTACAAATTTGTAAATATACTCTTTGAGAGAGTTTTCCTCATCTTGTTCTTCATTTCTAAACTTTTGTAAGGGTTGCTCTTGATCCCGAAAAAAGAGTTGTTGTAACGGTTTGATCCTCAACCGCGGAAAGGATCGAGTTTGTTCTTGCGCCCAGAAAATGAACATTGTAGCGGTTCGACTCTAAGCCGTGGAAAGAGTCAAGGTTTCTAGTGACATACCCAAGAGGAGCTTGAGAAGTGGATGTAGGTCGGTTGTGCCGAACCACTATAAATTTTCGGTGTCATTTTCTCTATCCCTCTCCTATTTAATTTTGCAATTAATTTGCTATTATAGTTTATTGTTTGTAATTAATTGCAACTTTTATTCCTTTAAATTAATTGGTCATATTTGTTTACTTTGATTGGTAGTTCTTAAATTTGCATATCTTTACCAATCTTATTATTAGAATTAAATAGAGTGCTTCAAAGTATTACTTTTAATTTCTTGATTATTTTGGATTGAATTTATTTGCATGAAATTCTTGTTTAAATTACTTGTTAGTATAAAGTGTATTAATCTGTTTAATTGGGCCCACATTATTTAAAAAGTTTTCATTAGCTTAAAGAAACCCTATTCACCCCTCTAGGGTTGTCATACCGGTCCAACATAACGTAATATAAATTATATAGAAACTACAAAATAATAAAATGTTAAGCATAAAATATGCTCATAAATTAATAATTCATATTTCAACTTAATATTTAATAGGTAACTACGAGTCTACGACTAGTTTTATGATTTATTAATATATTATAAGCACATCTAAAACAAATTATAATTTCTAAATCGTAAAAGAAATCTAAATTAGTTTACCGGTAACAATGTAGAAGTTTAATTGAAATAATTATATGTTTAGCACAATATTTTTGAAACTAAATCGAAAGGATTAATATTAATCATTATACTTAAAAAAATTCAGAATTTAAATCCATACAATCCAATGTTCTGAATTGAAAATTTTCATATATTATTTAAAAGGGGTATGTATAATTTCATGAGAAATTAAAGTCTCGCGACAGTAAAAATTGGATTGAAAAAAAAACACACAAAATTGAGCACTAAATTGAAAAAAAAAAACTAATATATTTTAGCATTTCATTTTCATTTATTTATCGAGTTACAGTTTTCCAGGTGATACACACATCAAGGACAAAATGTGATGGCATAATCAGCTCCACCCGTACAAGTAAAAGTACTTGTCTTATCATCATAAGCATAACTATAAGCTTGCGGACACTGATTTTTGAAAATCCTTGAATAATTGGTCGGCGGGCAAGTTTCCGGTTGATTATGGTCGCCACTGCAACAATATTTCGGCTGATTAAAAGCCATACAAGCACTTTTACAAGCAATCACTACGCCACCTTGATCTGTAATGGCTAATTTCGGTGGACAAACAACATTTACATTTCCTGTACAGAGTACCGTTTGGCACCCACCCGAGCCGCCAATCGGCACCACCGAAACAGGCAAATTGAAGCCATCAACAAGGCTGATGTCGAAGAAATCTTGGCCACCGTTTGGCGCTACGGTGAATTCAATGAGGCTTGCTGGCGGAATTGCCCCGGCGCCGTTACATGTGACTTGGCCATTGCCACAATCGGCGGTTGCGCACGAGAATTTTCCACTTGCATCTGTGGAGCAGAGAGTTCGAGCCCAAAATCTGCCGGACCACGGCGGGGAAGTCGTCACTGTCGTTGTTGATCCGGGGAGTAATTTGAAGCCGGTGGTAGATAGTTGGTTGCCGGCACCGGTTAAAGCTCCCGGCCAAATTGGGAACGGACAATTGTTTTTAATGGCGAAATTAACAGAGTAAACCCCTGCAAATGCAATATAATTATTAATTTAAAATGATAGACAAATTCTTACCTATTTGTGAACGAATAATTAATTTTTAGTCCATCCGGACAAAAATTTCTTACTTTTTTTTAATATTTTAATTAATTTTTAGTTATCTGTAATGAGAGTGGAATGCATAAAGATAAATATACCTTAAAATGTACTCGAGTATTGGATAGTTGATTTTATTAAATATAAATAATTTTTGTATAGCCTAAATAGTTATTCAATAAAAAAGTTCACTACAAATTTTTTAATATTTTTTTATTTTTATTTTATTATAAAAAGAAAAAAAGTATGAAATTAGGTACAGTCCAATAATTAATTTTTATTAAATTATATAATTCAACCATCTAATGAGATCAAACTATTCTCCAATAACTTCAAAACCAAAAAATACAAAGACTAGATTGGAGAAAAGAAGACCCCCTTTGGCTGTCAATACAAACACAATCACAGGTATACTCTTTAATCTCAATTTCATAATGTATTGAAAATAATTCAAGTGCATATAATGAATTAAAATAAATTAAATTTTTTTAATATTTGTAAATAGTTTGATATTTTTCTGATTATAATAATTTTTCTTAAAATAATGGAAAATTACTATAAACAGAAAAAATATCAAATTATTTACAAATATAATTTTTTTTTATTGTCTAAACCGCGATAGAATTCTGTCGCTGATAGATAGTAAATTTTTTTAATATTTGTAAATAGTTTGACTCATTTTTCTATATTTGAAAACAACCTTAAAATAATCTCACAAGTATTTTTAAAATCATAACTAATAATATAGAGATTTAACTTTAAAGTACAATAGGAATTATATTTAAAAAAAAAAAAAAACAGAGAACGTACCTGAAAAAGAGAAGATGATGAATGAAAGTCTAAATAATTGTATTTGAAATGCCATGGATGTGTGGACTCTCTTCGTAAACTTCGAACTTTCTAAAAGAAATTGTTTTCTTTGTGAATATATGAACATGGACAGGCCAATAGAAAGGCTATTATATATAGTTCATTCATCGAACTAAAAATGGTATTTGATAAATAATTGACAAGGCATGTATTTTTATATATATTAAAAAAAGATTTTCCACGTGTTATTCATAACTTCGTATTAATTAGGGCAAGTCCAGCTTAGACCCTCCTTCTAGGGAAAATTCCCCCTTCTATTTATCAACAATAAATGAGGAAAAAATAGGCTATAATAATAACTTATCCATCTTCGTAACGGTTTCAACAATTAATTCTTTCTTCATTATCCTCCAAACTTTCAATTTTTCAAGAAATTTCATACCAAAACAAGGATAGTTAATGTACTAAAAAAAGTCGGTAGTTAGAATTTCTATATCCTTTATTGTACTAAGTAATAAATAAATAGAAAGAGAAATTTCATTATTTGCTTATCCATTTGTGCCGTTATTTTTTTTTAACAGAATATTAATGTAGAATTAGGGGATGCATCGGAATATTTTAACTAAATTGATACTAGTTCTTTTAGCACCCTCATCATACCTTGAATCATGATGCATTCAAACAAAATGAGACCATTTAATAT
This sequence comes from Lagenaria siceraria, assembly GCA_002890555.2. NCBI lineage: Eukaryota > Viridiplantae > Streptophyta > Magnoliopsida > Cucurbitales > Cucurbitaceae > Lagenaria > Lagenaria siceraria. The sequence goes on from CM016485.1 coordinate 10,417,867, forward strand.
AAATACTGTTAATTAGTTAATATAAAGACCGTTTTAAATACTCTGAATCACTTTGTGCCGTTGTTAATATAAAGACCATTTAATAATCACAAAATCATTTCATTGAAAAAAACATACCATACTTATCAACAAGATTATGAGAAGTAACATTAGTTAAAAAATATATATATACACGTAGAATTATCATCATATCTACGTCAACACTTAACAGACCCAAAGAATTAAAGTATATCTTTTACAATCTTATAAACCAAAAAAAAAAAAATTGTTTTAAACGCTCTGTCGTCAACATTTAGGTTATGGATGATAATCATTTATTTCTAACCACATGCTTGTTTTGTTTTTCTTCTTTTCCAAAGGACATGCATGCTTGTTAATTAAAAATGTAATAAATCATTTATATTATTTGTTGTATATCGTTGCATCAATACTTTGCTTTTTAATTCAAAAAGAGGTGGGGCAGAAATTTGAGCATCCCATCTTCAACAGTTAGTTTTTTCTTTTTTGGAACCAAATCTAAATCATCGTTACCTCCCAACAATTGTACTGTATGTATACACATTGATACAACAATATAATATAAATTTATTATTATATGAAATTCTGTGACGTCTATTCCAATAATTAATGAAATAATTCAGCAAGGGCAATGTCAAATTGTAAATTATTTTATAGAAGGATAAAATGAAGATTTTAAGTTCTACTTACTTCAAGCCTGAACATGTATACACAACACATATTCTAGAAGAAAAAAAAATTATTTTGACACAATTAAATTATTTGATGGGGAACCCCATATAGTTATTGCAGTGATTCTTACACAAATAAAATTAGCAAAAAAAAAGGTAAGAGTGAATACACAAAATTATTTTGAAAGCAGGAAATTAACCCAAAAGGTTCGTGAAAGAACCCTAAACGTGCTCAAGCTCTTGAAGCTACTTTCATAAGTTACATAAATACAAATGAATTATTTGTAGGTTTCGTTTGATAATTATTTGGTTTTTTTTTGTAAATAAAGCATATAAATACTACTAATTAATTTCTTTATTTTACCATCTATATTTTAGGAGTATTTTCAAAATGTAAGCCAATTCTTTAAAAAAAAATTGAGTAAAAATTCAAAAATTTGCTTAAAAAAATGTAAAAATCATAACAAAAAATATGAGAAAAACGAACAAAAACTTTTAAAATAAAATAAAAAAATGATTATCAAAGGTGATTTATCTACTTAAAGTTTTTGCCTTCGAAGGTCTGACCAAACTGCCAATTGGCGGGAGCAATGTGCCATGAAGTAGAGAATCTGCCATCACTGGTTCGAACCCTGAAGGTGAGGGACTCGCCAACCATCATGGCGTTGGTGGTCCATTTTTGACCCCACAAACGAGACATGGCTGTCCATTTCAGCTTACGATGACCCTTCACTTGGACACTTGTCAAATCTCCAGCTCCTCCCACGTTCCACACTAACACTTGGTTGAAATATGGATTTCCAGTTATTGTGAATCTAATCCCTCCTTGCTTTTTGCATGGAACCCTGTAATGATAGAACTATATATTAATACACAAAACTTTACAAAGAGGTGAAATAATAATCTATATATTTATGTTTTATGTAATTTTTTTTTTCGATTTAATATATTACATTATTCAATCCCTTTTTTCTTTTTTTTTTACCTGCGGTAATTGATAGGAACAATGCCAGCCTTGAATTCAGCAATGTTGAGGAAAACAGGCTTGGCTATATCGAAATGCTCGAGGGGGGGATTGCACCATCCGCCATTGTCACTAGGAAGGTTGTAGTTTGGCGGGCAGTGGTTGGTGCCCGTTACCATCAGGGACGGCTGCCCGGGCTTGCACCACTGCGGATCCTCCACGCATTTTATTTCAAAGCAAGCGCCGCAGCTCTGCCCATTGTTGAACAGCGCCATACTCAGCGCCGCCGTCTGCATCCCATACCCTTCCTTTTCCACGTCATCGTACCCACATGCACCACCTATATATATATATACAACTTCATTATTTTCGATTAATATTAATAAAAAGTATATGGGTTATTATAAATTTAATTAGAGCAATAATTAAGTACAATTTTATTTTCCTACAATTCTTTTGTTTATCACGTGACAAGAAAATAATAATCAAATTTTTAAAAAGAAAGTCAAAATTTCTTGCGACATGACCATTTTTAATTGGCAAAGTGGTATGCACAAAGATAGGGGTAGCCCAGTTAACACCCAAATATTTTTTATTTAATTATATCACTTTGATATCATTTTAAATTACTTATAGATTATGGTAAATTTAAGTTTAAAATATATATTTTTTCCCCTTATGTTTTAAGGTTTGTTCAATTTAGTATGTATCCTTTAAAAAAAATGTAAATTTAATCCATACTTTTATTGTTGATTTTTTTTCAAAGATTTTTGTTATTTATTAGCATTTTCGCTGTAAATTTTGAAAACATATATTCAGCTCCGAATAAATTAAATACATGCATTCAAATCCAATTATGATAAACATTAGCTTTGAAGAACTAAACTTAAGACTTATTGCCAAAATGAGCTTAGCTCAATGGTAATTGACATAAACTTTCCTCCCTAAAAATTAGAGGTAATGCAATCCTCCCATCTCCATAGTTAATTGTACTAATTTTCTTTTTACGATTTATTGAAAATATAGAGACTAAAATTAGATATTTAAAAATATCAAAACTAAAATTGAACGAAATTTCAAAGTACATAAACCAAAATGATATTAAATAGACATACCGAAGGTTCCGGAGCCACCTTCATAGAAGGTAGCATGAGCGTGCTTCCAAGGGCCAGGCTTAAAGGGCGGCCTGTGATGCTTTTTAATAAACTGCGCGCCTCCTAATTGCCTGCGCGCTTTTGCATAAGGTGGGAGACGTCTCAATGAAGCTACTACATTTGCCTGAGCAATTATAAGCAACAATACGATTAGCAAAGATGCCCATAGGCCAATTGACAATGATAATGGCTTGGTCATTGGCATCTTAAAGAAAAAATTAAGGCCAACAACTTTCTTTTTTTCCTTTTCCTTTTCTCTTATGAACTATTGGTTTTTTCTTCGTTTCTTTTATAATGGTTTTCCAATGAATTGAATTGGATCATTCTCTCTCTTGAATGGAACTGTGATTTCTAAATTTAAGGTGGTTTGTTATATTCTATACATATGTTAGGTTATTGCTGAATTGTAGTGAGAGGATGTGAATGAGTTAAGGAGTTAAATAAGGAAATTTAAGTGTTTTGTTCCTTCCTTTTCTTTTGCCTCATTGTTTTTATGTTTTTTTTGTTCTTTCCAAAATTGGTTTTTTTTCCTTCCAACTACTAGCAAGAAAAGAAAGAAGTAGGCAAGTGTTTTTAGTGGTTATTATCGCGCATGCAAATTTTTTAATCTACATCTAAGTTATTTTATGAGGCTGGTTTTTTTTTTTTTTTTTTTTTTTTTTTTTTTTTTTTTTTTATTATGTAGAGTTTGATATCTATTGGACGAAAATGTCTCCCTTTTCTTGTCTTAGTGTAGAAGGTTAGTGTTAAACCCTAAATTCTGAGACATATATGAAGTCAGGTTCAACAGGCCTTACAACAGTACAGTGTGTGAGGCAGCATATTAGAGTCAACTTCATTGATAATTATCTTTAAGACGTCTATCACTTGAGATTTTTCATGCAACAAGTAGATATATCCATGACATGTGAAAAAGCATCAATAGAGGTGATGAAATACTTTTTTCCACTAAAAGATGGAACATAAAAAAGTTCACAAATATCAGTGGGTATAATTTCAAGAAACTGTGAGTTTCTTGTGGCTACTTTAATTTGTTAACTGTGTGTATTGTTTGTTTTTCTTTAATACAATCCACACAAGTTCCAAGATTAGTAAAATTCAAATATGCATGAAAGGATTTCATTCTTTACTAATCTTTAATTATTTCTTTAGCATGCTCGTGCATAGTAGAAAGTCATCAAATTTAATGGTGGTTAAGGTAAGTTTGGCTCTCGTACTCATTAGTATTCCGGCAAGTGACTTATCAGCTAACTCATACTAAGAATAATTTTTCACAAATTTCTTAGCATTTTTTTTAGATTTTGTAATTGTAGACTTGATATTGTTTTATATCGTCATTCACATAAACATTAGGCTCAATCTATTCTATCTTTCTCAAACTTTATAGAATGATCTGTTTATTTTTTTATAACAAAAAATTATTTATTCAAATTAATTTTAATTAGATCATTCATCATCAACCTGTCATGCTTTTAAAACATTTTTCTAATATTCATTTATAACTTTCATGGTTAGCCATTCATATTTTGTTCTTTATTTCTTACATTAATTTTTGTATATTGATTATTAAAATATATCTCTTTATGTTATTTAATTAAAATGAAATGATTCAAGTTAAATTTATAATTAGTAATATTGAACTCTATTTAAGTAAAATTAAATAATGTGTTGCAATAAATAAATAACCCTATACTTATTTAATCCATTTTTATTGATAAAAAATAACTAAATTAATGTAATTAAGGATATTTATTAGCCAAAGTGAGTTTGACTCATTGGTATTGACATGACCTCTGTCTCTAGAGGTCGAAGATTCAATCCCCACCATGCAATCGTTGTATTAAAAAAAAAGATATTTATTAAAAATATTAATTATTTAATTTTAGTAAACCATCATGGATTGGCCCAGTGGTAGTGGGAACATAAAAAAAAAAAAACCAAAGGACTAAGAGGTTGTAGGTTCCTGATGTAACATTCTCAAATGTTTTATTTCCAAATAGATTTTTCTCATGCATCTTTTTTCCATGCATCTATAAAGTACACTTAAACCAATATGCCTCTAAAGGTAAAAGGCGATTTTAATTTTTTGTTCCATATAAAGAAGGTTTTTTTAGTACGATATGCTCACATTGACCGTAAAAAAATAATTTAATATAGAATATTAAAGAGAATTTCAGTCATTAATATCAATTTATATATCTATCAACGTCAAGAAACTATATAACTTTATATATATGTATATAAACTATTTCAAAATTGATTTTTTTTTTTAATTTCAAAAGAAAAAAAGAATAAAATGTTTTTTAAAAAAGAAAAAGAACCGGAATCAATTCCATTTACTTCAAGGTCGTTTGTTTTAAGAGGATGCAGTTTACAAAAATTTTTGGATGTCCGAAATTATAGCTAATGTCTTTAGATAGTCATGTTTGTTTTCTAAAAATATTTTTTTTAGATAATTGAAAATACTTAAATACGTGTGTTTATTTCGTAGGATGTCTATTTAAAAATGTCTTAAATTTACATGATTATTCAAAGATGTCCTTACACTATTCATTAATTTATAAATAACTTAATATAATTTGAATTCATATAGCACTTTTTATTAATTTGTATTTTTTGTCTTCGAAAATTCATTTTAATTTAATGTCTTATAACAAATAAAGTAAAAAAATAGATAACTCAAACAAAAATAAAGAAAATAAAGAAAAAAACTAAATAATATTAAAAGAATATATAATTTTGGTTTTTTTTTATGAAAAAAATAAATTAAAATTAGTTTTCGAAGAAATTAGTAATAATAATTTTTTCTTCTAAAAGGCATTTTAATTAGTGTCTTATCATTAATAAAGTTAACAAATAGATAAGTCAACAAAAAATAAAGAGAAAAACTGTAAAGGTTGTCGGTTTTATTCATACATAAGACCAAAAAAAAAAGTATAGTATTTAATTTAAAAAGTTGTTGGCTAAATTTGTAGATATAACAAAATTTAGATTCGACTCTCATATTCTATTAGTGATGAACCATATACCTGATAAGAGTCTATCGAACCATATACCTGATAAGAGTCTATCGACGATAGACTTTATCCCTAATAGATATTTTTATATTTATAATTATTTAAAAATGTTGTTTTATTAGTCTTAAAAATAATATTCATTATAATTACTCTAAAAGTACCTAAGGTAAAAGGTTACGAACCAAACCAAGATCGTTCAATTTCAACCTAGAAAAGAAAGAATAAATAATAATTAATTAAACCAAAATTCCATTCTATCGGCTGGAAGTAACTGGACTTTATTTTAAAAGAAAAAAGGGAAAAAAAGAAAAAGAATCGATTCTGTTTTCCAATTATTTAAATTGGAGAGGAAGTACGAACATTGGGTAGGGATTTTTTTGAAGAAAATAAGCAAAGTTGCGATAAGAGATGGATTCGAGTATTTGTGAGAATGGAGTTGATATCGGAGGCGATGCCAACAATCTGGGAGATGTTGTGCAAAAGGATACCAAGCTTGTTCGGATTATTTGGGTTGATGCTTCAGGACTCCATAGATGTCGTGTGAGTTTTTTTTACAAAAAAAAACAAAATATGTTTGAAAAATTACTTTTTGATCTCTTGATTTTGACTTTTAGATCTAGTTTTTCAATTGGCCATTGGGTTTCAAAAGGTTACTTTTTTAGTTTTTATGTTTTGAGTTTGATTTCAATTTAGTCCACTAATTTTGAAATATTTATAATTTTATCTTTAAAATCTGTTTTTTTTTTTTCAATTTAGTCCACTAATTTTAAAATATTTATAATTTTATCTTTAATTTTTTTTTTTTTTAATTTGGCCCTTAGGTTTCAAGATTTAAACTTTTGACTTTGATTTTTTTTTTTTTACTAAATAATCACTTTCAATTTAAGAGAATTTTTAAAAATAGAAAAATAAGAAAAACTATTTACACAAAATAGCAAAATTTTTAGATAGTTGTGGTAGATGTTGATAGAAGTCTATCAGGGTCTATCAGTGATAGAAAATTAGAAATGATAAAACTCTATTGCTGATAGATGCTGATAAAAGTCTATCAATGTCTATCAGTGTTTTTTTTTGCTATTTTCTATAAATAGTTTAACATTTTTTCTATCTATGAAATATTCTCTTCAATTTATAGTATTAATGTCTATTAATTAATTATATGTGTGATGGAGGATCGAACCTCTGACTTTGAGGTTGATAATACAATTTATGTCAATTAAATAACTTAAATTATGCCATGTTGATAAGTAAAATTAATTTTCACTATTTTTTCGTCGTTATTAAAATAAATTTTAAATGTTCACTTCATAATTATTTTAAATTAATTAATAGACATTAACGCCAAAAACAAAGTGAGTAGTTAGTCAAAAATTAAATTTTAAAAGTGTAAATTAATCTAGAAACTTTGGGACCAAATTGAAACAAAACGCAAATCTCAAGGCTAACATTTTAATGTTTTAAAACCTACGACTAAATTGAAATCGAACTCAAAACTTAATGACTAAAAATATACCATTTTCAAATTTAGGGAGAAAATGAAAATGAAACCCGAAACATAGGGATTGTTCATTTATTTATTTATTACAGTACAAACATTATACTAGTTAGTTGTGCTATGCTTATATAAATTGGCAACTTGAAAAATACTTGAGTGCATAATAGGTTGCACTCATTATTTTGCAGTCATTATTTTGCAGTGTGCCTATCGTTCAATCATAGTTTGCCACTTGTCTTCTAAATATTTCAAAGTGTATTTCGTCTATAATTAGTTGAGGTGCAACTGCAAAGAAATGTGCACAACCTAAGATGCAAACAATAGTTATTGGACATACTATCTCGCACTAATTGAGATTGTACTTACATAATTATCATCTTTTGAGAATAATGTGAGGTCCCAATTTTAAGTAATTTCGTATGAGAGGAAAAATTATAGTATACTTAGACATAGGAATTAGGTTTTACGAGAATACAAAAAATTTCTCGAATATCTTAACATACACGTAAAGGTTTTTTTTTTTTTTTTTTTTTTTTTTTTTTTTTTTTTTTTTTTTTTTTTTTACAAATATGAGGTAGGTTGAGAGAATCGAATCTCGAAACTCGAAGTCGATAGTACAAATTTTATTATAGTTGAATTATGCTCGTTTTGACTATTCTTTTCGTCGTTTATGTCAATGGGAACAAAGTTTCAAAATTGTATAATTATTGTTGTAATTTTTTTAATCTTTATTTGATTAATTTATGTTGTAATGATTTCAGATTATTCCCTCTATGCGGTTCAATGATGTGGTTAAAAAGAGTGGGATTGGTTTATCTGTTTCATGTATGGCAAGGCCTTCTTTTAGCGATATTCCAGCGGGGCGTAATCTTACTGGTGTTGGTGAGATGAGACTGCTACCAGATTTATCAACCAAACGGACGGTTCCTTGGTATAAACTTTCCACCACAATGTTTTAAAATTCTTCTTGTATTTTAGTATTTCAATGGTACTTACGTCGTCATCAAGATTATTTGATGAGGCTGCGACAATGCGTGGTCGGTTGTTTTTTATCATTGGATTATGATAGAGAGTTATCTTAAATTTATATCAAGTGATTATTTGACGTCAAACGATTATTGTTGTGTAGTAACATTACCGTTGAATAATTTGTCATTAACTTGGCCAACCTAATGATCTATTTTTGAATTTCTCGAATTGCTTGGTAGTGGGCATATAATTAGTCATACCATAAGATGAGGAACGTAGATATCAATTAAGTGTCTGTTTGATAGGAAACTTGAAAATAAGAGATTCAAGGAAAACAAATTTGTATTTCATGTTTTTAGATATGTATTTGGTAGAAGATTCATATATTATATTTAAATTTAAACAATTATTCAAAATGTGTTTGATAACACACTTATAAACTATAGAACTAACTGTAGTTATCTACTAACTATTAAGTTGAATATAAACTATGATTAATTAATTTATGAACATATTTGATGTTAAAGTTTGTTTATAATTATTATTTTGTAATAGCATATAATTTATAATACATTATATAATACATATTTTAATTAACTAAAATAATTAAATTTATAACCTGAAATACTATATTTAATAACCTTTGCAATTTTGTTTTTTTTTTATTTTATATAATTATGTATTTAAAAATTTCAAATTCAAAATATTAAAACAGTTAAAACATTCAATTTTATTTAAAATGTTTTCAAAATTTAGACGATTTGGATCATAGAACACTTACAATTTTAAAAAATAAATCCAAATTATCTATCAAATGCATATTCGATAAATTTAGTGAATTTGAAAACATAAAATAGAATTCAAATTGCCCACCAAACAAGTCCAAAATTTTTTTTAGTGTGAATTTGAAATAGTTAAAATCATTTTATCGATCATTCCAAATCAATTTAATATTTGATTTTACATTTTTTTTTATACTTGACTTTCATACCATTAAAATTAATTTTAAATTATTAAAAGTATATATTTCAAAGCAATTTTGAGCCTGACTGAAGAAATGTATTCCCTTGCTTTGTTGGACAGGAGGGAGCAAGAGGAAATGGTAATGGGTGACATGTATATTAGACCTGGTGAATCATGGGAATACTGTCCAAGGGAAGCCTTACGTAGGGTCTCTAGAATTCTGAAAAATGAATTTGACTTGGTATGGCAAATTAATTATATACTGTTCAATTATTATTATTATATTTTTTTTATCAATGCTTATTATTTATTAGATATTCAGATTATAATGTTCAAGCCTTTTTTTTTCTCAATACTTACATTAGATCTTCAAAATTATTTATTTACTCTGTTATATGTCTTGTGTTGTGTCTAGGAAATGAAAGCAGGCTTTGAAATCGAGTTTTTGCTATTAAAAAAGGCAGTCAAGTAAGGATATATATATATATATATTTTTTTTTTTGTTAAATGCTCTTCTTTTCTTTATGTTGACCTTCATTTATTTTTGATTTTTTCAAATGGTCAATAAGTTCTATCTCTATTTAAATTGTCATAGAGATGGAAAAGAAGATTGGGTGCCATTTGATTCATCATTCTATTGTTCTGCATCTTCATATGATGCTGTCTCTCCCTTTTTTCATGACGTAGTTGCTTCTTTGAACTCCTTGAATATTATTGTGGAACAGGTATGAATTATAGAATTAAGAAAAAGAAATAAACTTACCTAATATTTATTCAAGTTTTACTCTATTATTATTATTATTATTATTATTTTTTGGATTAGAGAGGCTTTTATAAATGAAAAAAAAATTAATAAAATGCTAAAAAAACAAAACATTGCTTTTACTTCTTTAATCCCTAGATGGGATGATAAGTTATAGATTTTTTTAAATGTATATAAATGCTAGATACTTATTATTATTATTGAAAAAAAAGAAATTATTTATGGGGGACTTTTCTTATCTTATATAGTTGCATGCAGAGGTTGGAAATGGTCAATTTGAGTTTGCTTTAGGGTATACTTCTTGTCTCAGTGCTGCTGACGAATTAATTTACACTCGTGAAGTGATTAAGGCTATTGCAAGAAAGCATGGATTGTTGGCAACATTTATACCCAAGTATGTTTTACAATTCAATCAAGTCAAATCGCCATTAGCTTCTTGAATAAAAATATAATAATAGCAGTTTTTGTCTTCGATTTGTTAACGCACCGTTGGATAATATTTTCGTTTCTTGTTTTTAGTTTAGGTACACCAAAGATAATAGGTATAATTAAATTTGATATTCTAAAAGAAAAATATTTTTATAGACTTATTTGCACCTATCTTTTTTCGTCTATTAGTTGTCTAATCATAATTTGTCACGTGATAAATTTTTTTTGAAAAATTATTATAAACAGAAAAAATATGAAACTATTTACAAACACAGAAAAATTTCACTGTCTATCATCGATAAACCACGATAGAATTCTATCACTTAAGCAATAGAAAGAGATAAATTTCTATCGTTCAAGCTATAGAATTCTATTACAGTCTATTGCTGATAGACATTAAAATTTTTCTACATTTGTAGATAGTTTGACTCATTTTTTTACATTTAAAAAGAGTAATACTTGGGTTCACTCACATAAAAAAATTATTAAAATATTTTAAAAAAGAAACAAGAAGAATTTGTCACATGTCAAATTATGATGAGACAATTTGGTGGGATGCACAAAGATAATGCACCTAAGTCTTTTACATTTAAAAATAGTCCATCTTTTTTCTTATTTTATAGTTTTTGTTATCGTGTAATTAAAACTGACTATAAAAAGACGAGTGTACATAAATTAGAATAGACAAAGCATTTCTATGTACTAAAAGAAAAATACTTACGTACATCTCGAACTGCAATGTTGTGATTTGTTATGATTGTTTAGGTATGCAATGGATGACATGGGTTCTGGTTCCCACGTGCATATCAGTCTGTGGCGGAATGGAAAAAATGTTCTGATGGCAGCTGACAAATCTTCTAAGCATGGGATGTCAACAATTGGTGAAGAGTTCATGGCTGGCGTTTTCAATCATATTACATCAATTTTGCCTTTTATAGCTCCAGTTCCCAACAGGTGAGAACTTAGAACACCACCAATTCCATATTTTCTTTTAATAATTCCATGATTAGAATTTATTAGGCTCATTGGCCAATCAATTATCTGCTACATTGTTTGATGATTCTTGTAGTTATGACCGTATACAACCCAATACATGGTCTGGAGCTTATCATTGTTGGGGTAAAGATAACAAAGAAGCTCCAATTAGAACAGCCAGTCCACCTGGAATTGGTGTTAGTTTAGTGAGTAATTTTGAGGTCAAATCATTTGACGGTTGTGCAAACCCATATTTGGGTCTAGCTGCTATCCTTTGTGCTGGATTAGATGGCCTTCGTAACCATCTTCAGTTGCCTGAACCTATCGGTAACTTTCTTGTTCAATCTATTTGTGTTACTATTTACTTATAATGTGTAGATGGAATATTCGTGACACAACTATTCAAAACTGAAATAAAGGTAATCTAACGCACAATGACACTTGTTGCTGATAATGTTATAAAAATTCAAAGCAAATCAGATAAAAACATAGAAAGAATTAAGTAACTAAGTAAGAACAAGAACAAACCACAAGTTTATTTGGTAATCCAATTTGGTGCAACTTCATCTATGTCTAGGGGGAGGCGTGTCTGGGAAAAATAACTTAACTGATTATATAATGTAAAGTGATTGCAAATGATGTACTTATCTGTAAATAAATGGTTATTATAGTGACACGTGTAGAGGTTAACTCCTTAAATGATCATCTAAGCTCCCCTTAGATGTAAAACTCCCTCACAATGAAATTTAGGCTCCCTCTCAAAATACCTTAGGCTCTCCTTAAAGTGTGAGAACTCCCTCTTACTAAGACTTTATATTTCCACCGTCAAATGAAGACCACTTCACTCGATGAACTTAGGCTCCTCCTAAGTTTAAAAATCTCACTCGATGAACGCAATGATAACATCTTGATCTATAGCAACACAATCTTTACAATGGAAAGATTGACACACTTGTGATTTCTTTCGACACCACGAGAATGACTCCAACATTCTCTTGGAACGGTCAACCCTAAACTGAATGTCGCAACTCCTTAATTAAGCACAGTGGAAAAAAGGCAAGGTGACAACCCTTAAACATATTCGACAACGCTAAGAAAAGGAAACAAAATCGGAAGAATAAATGGCTTAGGATTTTCTAGATAAAGAAAAAAAAATATTATGCAGAATCAGAAATTTAACTAACAACAATTGAAACAACATTCTATCTCTAACAAAAACAATAAGATTATTTTTGGCTTGAGTAATGATATGGATTGAAAAACATTACTGGTTATCTCCCTCAATATTTTAATAAAATACAATTCTCTTTTTATTGAATCTTTTGTTTTCAAATTTTTACTTTTAAATACCCTATTAAACAGACTTTAAGCTACCCCTATGTTTTTATTGGTGAAAATTGACAAATTATCTAGTCTCGATACACTGTCGTCTTTATCCTAACATTATCAATCTAGACATTACACTAATTTCTATATACTTTTGTTGTTGAATTTCCACTTTGGAAGATTCACATAATGTTTTATATGTGTAACCAAAGCACTCCAAATCCTTTGTCGAAAAGTTCTATCTTGTACTTACTAGAACTCGAATCATATGATAAACAGATACAAATCCTTTTGGCATGGGTTTAAAGCTCCAAAGATTGCCCCAATCGCTTTCTGATGCTTTAGAAGCTTTGGAAAAAAACAATACGTTCACAGATCTTATAGGTGAAAAGTTGTTGGTTGCCATAAAGACAATTCGCAAGGTATGTATTTAATTTAATTAACTTTTCATTAGTTTTGTTAAAGCATTTAATTCTTCCTCATACAACCTCAATATTATTCATTTTATTTCTAACTTTCAAAGATTGAGAGAGGTACAATCTATAAAACAATTTATCATTTGCAGGCAGAAGTGAAATATTACTCCGAGCATCAGGATGCATACAAGCAACTTATACAATACTATTAACGACCAACTCATGCCCTCACCTTAAAAGATGGTGTTTAGTGAACGCGAACATTAAGAGATATGTCATCGAATAAGAAGCTAGAGGTTCAAGTCTTCCCTTCCTCATATATTAGAAAATCCAAATTATGAATAAAATAATTTATAAGGATCATCTTCTTCTTCTTCTTCTTCTTATTATTATTATTATTATTAATTAAGGATCTTATTTTCGCTTGATGCACCTCGAAATTGTAAGAATAAGTAATGAAACTTCCTTCTTAATGCTTTCCCCGCCTTTGGCACCAATGCGCTTAACTAGAAGTCTTTCATGGTGTTTCTATCATTGCACTTAACTGAAAAACTTTCCTTTAGCCTATCTCTGTTGGTATATATTTGAATACATGACTTTGAGCTTTCCTCCAATTTTTTTTGTACTGATCTTTTTAATTTGATCAATGAAACACTTTTGGATTTGGAGTGCGATGATGGCGCGCTAAGGGTGTGTTAACTTAGTTGAGATATCTAAGTGCATCTATTAATTCCTCTTACCTCTAGTAACTTGTAAAAAGAAATTCGAAACTTTTGAAATATTATGGATACAAGTGTAAATGGTTAAAGTGGTTCATAGCTGTTTAATTGGTAAAATATATTGGTCTTTTTAAGTTAGAACGTATTTTCTATTTGGCCCTAAAGATTTTGTAATGGCACTTCATATGTAAGATTTGGAAAATAGTTCTTAGACTATTAAATGGGTAATGGAAAATTAATATAATTATTAAGAAAGAAAGACCGATCTCCTTTGATCACAGTAATTAATAACAACTTAAAAATAAATAAACTGAAAAAACACTTACTTTCTAAGCTATATACAATCCTGTTCCAAGAAGTACTCCTCATGCATTAGTACTTGGGCCACATACAGTTGGTAAAGCTAAAAATATTCTTTAAATTTTAGAGGAATTTTTAAAAATAGAAAAATAATAAAAATTATCTACACAAAATAGCAAAATTTTGAGATAATTGTGATAGACGTTGATAGAAGTTTTTCAAAGCTTATCAATAATAGAAATGATAGAAGTTTATCGCTGATAGAAGTCTATCAATGTCTATCAATATTTTTTTTGCTATTTTCTGTAAATATTTTGATATTTTTTTATATGTGAAAATTTTCCTAAATTCTAGGATATAAATGGGTTGGTTTCTCTCTAACAAGAAGGAAAATTACTATAAACAAAAAAAATATCAAACTATTTATAAATATAAATTTTTTTTACTGTCTATCAACGAATTCTATCGTGGTCTATTGTTGGTAGACATTAATTTTTTTTTAATTTTTATAAATAGTTTGACTCATTTTTCTATATTTGAAAACAATCCAAACAAAAATGTACATATAACAAACCACCTTAATCGATATAAATATTTGTCTTGTTTTTCCAAATGATACATTGTGATGGATGTAAATTGATTTATAATTTTTAAGGTTTAAGTTAACGTAATTTTTAAGGTTTAAGTTAACGTAATTATTATTTTAAAGGACAAAATTACTAAAAATATTTACAAATATAGCAAAATGTCACGGTTTTGAAGTGTTATGTCTATCGGTAATAGACGATAGTAGTTTATCATTATATTAATATTTTTTAATTAATATAGAAAAATGAGTCAAACTATTTACAAATATAGAAAAATTTTACTGTCTATCAGCAATAGACCGCGATATAATTCTATTGATTGAGGGATAGACATCGATAGATTTCTATCGTTGAATAGTGAAAGTTTTCTATATTTGTAAATAATTTGATTTTTTTTCTTCTCTTTATAGTAATTTTTCTATAATAAAACTGATAAATTAAAATGAGTTTTTAGAAGTTTTTTTTTTTTTTGAGAGCAAAGTAGAAAATTAATAACTGTTATTTTTTCTTCTAAAAAAACATTTTAATTTATTGTCTTATCACAAATCAAATAAACAAAAAGATATAAATCAAACAAAAGTAAAGGAAAAAAAGGTGGAATAATGAATAAAAAGGTGGTGGTTTATTCAAACATAGATATATTTATACCATTTAAAATCTATAGTATCTTAAGGGTTAAGATTGAGAAACTTTTCATTCCTCTAGTGGATGATTATAGAGATATCTTATTTAATTTTACATTAAATCATTAAATACTTATTTTGAAAATAAAAAGAATATCATGTTATATAAAAACTTACATTAAATGATAATAGATTTAAAAACTACTTTAAAAAAAAAAATAATAATCTCATATTATCTGAAAAAATCAAGATCTCATTTTATCTTAAAAAACAATATTTAGGTTAAATGATAATAAATTAAAAAATAAATCTCATGTCATCCATACTTGTATACTATGAAATGATTTATCCTTGATTTTTTATTTATTATTGTATTTTTATCATTTTATATCGAATTTTTAATCATCACGTTAAAAAATTTTATTTTTTATTTTTTATCCACCATGACAATTAACCAATTCAAGAGAACAATAAAATCAAATTAGTATTTGAAACCTAAATTTCAATAAAGTAAAGCCCTAGTTTCCATCCCGCATCTCCTTTTTTTTTTTTTTTTTTTTTTTTTTTTTTTTTAATTTTAAATTCTTTTGCTTTACTTTTTTTCTATAGATTTTTTTAGCTACATGCATATATTCAATATTTTTTAAAAAAATATTTTTGTTAACATGAATATCATTCTTTTTTGTTTTTGTATTTTTATCCATCTTATTTCAACTTCTAAATTTTTTTTTCAACTCTAAAAGTAAGCATCACTTTCAAATTTTTTTTCCCTTTAGGTATCTCTCCGTTTTCAACCTTTATTTTTTCTTTTTCTTTTGCATTTTTTCACCTTCATCTTCTAAGTTTTTAAATTTTTGATATCTTACAACTAGACATCTCTTCTCTCTTTCTTTTAATAAAAAAAATTCATTAACAAAACAAACATTTACTTTTTTTTTTTTTTTTTCTTTTGTGGGCGCGTGTTTGAAATTTAGTTTAAGTTATTAGATTTTTGTGTAGGATTGAGATTTACGGTCGTTCAAAATATATATACCTTATGTCAATAACATGATATATATTTATTTAATTTAAAAACAGACACATTTATTTATTTTTAAGTTATATTTGTAGTATATGGAAAATTATTATAAACAAAAAAAAATATCAAACTATTTACAAATATAGAAAATTTTCACTATCTATCGCCGTCAATCGTCCAAGTGATAGAATTTTCACTTCTTTCGCAGTCTATCGTCCAAGTGATAAAATTCTATAGCAATCTATAACAATAAATTTTTTCTATATTTGCAAATAGTTTGACTCATTTTTTTTATATTACAAAAAAACGCTTTGTATATTCATATATTTATTTTTTTAAAATAAGCCATTTTGAACCCCCACAGTTTTAATTAATATAGTTCTGTTTGGTGTGGGATTGAGACTTGTCTCAAAATCACTTTCCATATCTCCAACTAAATAATTTTGGTTAAAAAATAATAAAATAATTCAAATACTTACCTATTAATTAAATATGTTGCATAAAGGACTCAACACTATTGATAAGTGTCAAACTCGATATCTTGCTAGGCATCTCCACCCGAATTGGGTGTAAATCTCACGGTGAGAATGGTGAGCACTTGTTCTTATTCTGTACGTATTCTAGGAGTATCTGGAGTCGTTTCCTTTGCCCCACGGATCAACGTCTTCTATCACTGGACAAACTTTTGGATTGCTTGATTAAAATCAAGCTGACCTCTACTAAAAATATTCTCCTTTGTAATTTGATCGGTGCTGTTCTGTGGAGCCTTTGGAAAGAGAGAAACATTAGAACTTTCCAAAATGGTGGCAAATGTGCTAATCATCTATGGGAAGATATTATCATCTTTGCTGCACAATGGAGTTTCAAATCCCCCCTCTTTAAAAGTTATAATTCTTCTTGTATCATGCTCAATTGGAAGGCTTTCCTCTAGCCTTTTCTCTTCTCATTTTGTTATTTGCACTTGTCGTAGCCTTTGCTAGCTTGTAATATCTATTAAATCAATGAAGATCTTTTGATTTTTGGGACATGATGAGGGTGCTAGGGATGTGTCAACCTAGTTGAGATATCTTGATGCACCTACTCATCCCTCTTGCCTCTTGTAAATTATTAAAAAAAAAGGATTGAATTAGATCTCTCATTCCAACTAAATTTTCTTATTTTAAGTATATGACTTCATAGAAAAATTTATTATATATTTTAATAATTCTTTTATACATGTTTGATTTATATATTCTTTTATTATATATTTTAAACTTAATTAGTAATAATTAATATGAAATAACGGTTGTTTTTACCTCTCACAACTTTCAAAATTTTTATTAAATGTCTTTTATGACTTATTTTTAAAACGAAAAGCCCTCTTATTCATAAGATTACACAACATATGCAACACGTAGTATCAAACAAGTTAATTAAAAAGATGTAAGCCAAACCTAACTCAATTGTGCTCTTCACCATAAACTCGAGTCATATAAGTTCAAATCACGTCATCTTTCTTTACTTAGTGTTGAACTAAAAGAAAAAAAAAAGTAAAGCAATTAATAAAAAGTATATTAATATACCATTTTGGTCCCTGTAATTTTTGGGTTCAATTATATTTTAGTCCTTGTACTTTCAATTGTCCAATTTTAATTTCAATATTTTTAATAAATCATAAATTTAGTCATTCAAAGTATTTTCTTATTGAAATTGATTAAATAATAATAATGATTTTCATGTAAGAAAATATATATTTTTTCACAAATGGTAAATGAATACTAATATAGAACTTTTTTTAAAAAAAAAAGTTCAACCATAATGAATTAATTTGAAGATTTATTGAAAGTACAAATAGAACAAAATCCAATTTATAGGAATAAAAATAATATTTTGACTTAAAAAGTAATATTTTGACTTAAAAAGTAATTAATAGAAAAGATTATGGGCAAATCGAGTATAGTTCACTTATTGTTAAACTAAAAAAAATCAATTGAACCAAAATTCCATTCTATTGGCTCGAAGTAAATATGCTTTATTTCAAAAGAAAGAGAGAGAGGAAAAAAGAAAAAGAAAAAGAAAAAAGAATCGATTCTGTTTCTCAATAATTTAAATTGCGAAGAATGGAAGGGAAATAAAAAATTAATTGGAAGTGAAAGTGAGAGAGGATGGATTTGAAGAATGGAGTTGATGAAGCCGATGTTGTGCAAAAGGATGTGAAGCTTGTTCGGATTATTTATGTTGATGCTTCAGGACAACATAGATGTCGGGTGAGATATATATGTATATATATATATATATATATATATATTATTTTTTAATTTGTTTTTCTTTTTATTACACAAACCTCTCTAACTACAAAAATACTTGTTTTCTGGGGGATTTTTTTTTTGTTATACACTTTTAATATTTTATGTTTTGAGGTTGATTTCAATTTGGATCACGTTTAATGTAATCAACCAATTGTAATATAAAAAGTGTGACTTATTTAAATAGGTTCTCATAAAACTAGTTAACAATATTTTGTGAATTATAAATAATAAAAAAAATCAATTTTAATTATGGAGCCGTAAATATGACCTTAGTTCTTAAGTTTAATTTCAAAATGTTACAATTTTACCTTAAAGTTTTATTTTTGTTTCAATTTGGTTTCTAAGTTACAAGATCTATATTTCTAACCTTAATTTTTCACTAAATACTCTATTTTTTTTCTTCAGTTTTTAGTATTAATGTCTATTAACTAATTTAAAAGAATTAAAAGAGTTATTATTTTTTTACAATATGTGAAGTTGGGGATCGAGCTTCTGGAAGTTGATAGTACAAGTTGATGTCAATTGACTTATGCTAATGTTCACAGTTATAATTAATTAAGTTTCACTAATTTTCATCACTGTTAAAATTAATTTTAAAATTTCACTTCATAATTATTTTAGATTAATTAATGGGGTCTTTTAAAAAATAGAAAAAAACTAAAACTAATTACACATATAGAAAATAAACAGTGGAAAATAGAAAAGCATGGACTGAGTTTTTTTTTTTTTTTTTTATATGTGTAATTAGTTTTGTTTTTTTTTCTATACACAACAATTTCCCTTAATTAATAGACATTAACACTAAAGACAAATTTAGTTTTTAGTGAAAAATCGAGATTTAAAAGTGTAAATCTAGAAACTTAAGCTCCGTTTAGTAACTATTTACTTTAAAAAAATTCTGCTTATTTATTCACAAATTTTTACACATGGTTTTTACATTTCTTAGGTAAATATTTGAATTCTGAGCTAAATTTCAAAAACAAAAATTACTTTTTTGAAAATGACTTTTTTTAGTTTTCAAAATTTGGCTTTGATTTTGAAAACATTCCTAAATGTAGACAACAAAACATAAAAACCAATAAAGGGTAGTTATGCTTATAAGCTTAATTAAAAAAATAATAATAAATTGGGTCAAATTAAAACGAAAATCAAATTTCAGTAGTCAAATTGTAACATTTTAAAACCTAGACTAAATTGAAATTAAGT
Organism: Lagenaria siceraria; assembly: GCA_002890555.2. Taxonomy (NCBI): domain Eukaryota; kingdom Viridiplantae; phylum Streptophyta; class Magnoliopsida; order Cucurbitales; family Cucurbitaceae; genus Lagenaria; species Lagenaria siceraria. The sequence continues at coordinate 10,437,768 of CM016485.1, forward strand.
TCAAAACTTAAGGAGTCGTATGTGGCACCAACTACAAGTTGGTGGAGGTAGATTATTATAGTTCACTCATTATTTGGGTTGGGTTGGGGAATATTTTGGTCGGATTGGCTACCTGAATGACCTAAGGAAGGTCTCCAACCCTATCTTAAAAATTCCAGTTGGGTTGTTGGGTTCCTTGTTTTTTTTTTCCTGTCTTTTAAGTACATTCCTTTCCTTATTAATCTAAGTGAGATGATGAAGATCTAGTCGGTGATTGTGCAACAATGGTATCTGTACAAGAAATCCGGTGACTGTGCAACTGTGGTAACAACGAAGAGATTGTGCTATCGGTGACTGAGCAAGAAATCTCGAGAGAAAACAAGGAGATGACAGTGACGGTGAGAGACTGCAACGAAGGAGACGAGTGAGATGAGGGAGAGATAAGGCGAAGGTCGAGAGAAAACGAGAAAGAAATCAAAAGAGGTTGAACAAAAGAGGCTGCGGCTAAAAAGTAAAAACCCAAAAAGTAAAACTTATATGCTATATATATATATATATATATATATATATTACTAATTTGGGTTGATCCAAACCCGAATTTTAAAAAATGCAACTCGAGATCTAACTTAATCCGAATAAAATATAAAAAATTTAACCCAATCCAATTCAATAATAAAACTAACACAGCCCAACCCTTACAATTTGGGTTGGGTAGTCTGGGTTGTTCGAATTGTTAGGTCATTTGAACACTCCTATTTGGGACACCAAATATAATAATAGAGTGTATAACTATTTATAATCAACAATTAAGTATAGTAAATGTTATTCCAAAACCCTATTTACTACATTATTTACTATTTGCTACAATATTTACTATTTTTCACTCTTTCTCTCTTTTTTTCTTTGCTACAGTGTTCACTATTCCTTATCCAAACAAAAATAGTTAGAACTCTAAACACAAATTATTATAACCCAGACAAAAATAGTTTGCTCTCCAAACACTAACTATTATAACTCAATGACTATAATAACAACTCAGTGCCCCAAAATGCCCGCTAAGTATTAAAAATGTAATATTTTGAAACGTAGGATCATCTAAATGGAAATTAAATCTAAAATCTAAGGACAAAAAATGTATTTTGCCTGTTTTTTTTACGGTACAAATCTTATGTCAATTGAACTATAGTCAGGTTGGCAACTAAGTACTGAGTACATTATTTTTCAGTTTGCTTATTTGTTTAATCATAGTTTACCATTTACAAACTTTTCTGTTTTTTTAAATATTTTTTAGTTTTTCCTAGTCAAGATGCAATTGTAAAAAATTATATACAGCTTATGATGCATACAAATGCTACTAGATCAGCAGTGTATTTGAGAATGATATGAAGTCTAACAACGTTAAATAATCTTTTATGAAAAGAAAAATTTTAGTATATTTAAACAACATAAAAGTTAAAAGTACTAAAAATTTATCGTGTTATTCTTTTCGTCCTTTTATGATAATGGGAATGAAGTTTTATGATTTGTATCATCATCATCATCATTTAATTTCTTAATCTTGATTTGATTAATTTATGTTGTAATTATTCCAGATTATTCCTTTTAAGCGGTTCAATGATGTGATTAAAAAGAATGGAGTTGGTTTATCTGTTGTCTGTATGTCAATACCTTCTTATGGTGATTGTTCAGCTGATGGGAGTAACCTTAATGGTGTTGGTGAGATCAGACTGCTCCCAGATTTATCAACCAAACGAACAGTTCCTTGGTATAATAAACTTTCCATCACAATGTTCTTGTTCTTGTATTTTGACATTTTAATTAGCTTCCATCTGACAATCATTTTGTTTTTTGCTTTTTAAAATTGAGCCTATTTTTCACATTTTTTTACCATGGTTTGCACCTTTCTTGAGTACAAGTATTGAATTTTTAGTCAAATTCCAAAAACAAAAATAAGTTTTTTAAAACTATATTTTTTAGTTTTCAAAATTTTGCTTGGTTTTTGAAAACATGGATAAAAAGTAAATAAGAAAGCAATACATTTAGGAGTAAGATGAGTGTTTGTACGCTTAATTTTAAAAAACTAAAAATCAAATAGTTACCAAACCGAGCCTTAATGCTCTTGCATTGTCATCAAGAAATTATTTAGTGAAATTGCTACAATGTGTGGTTGATAGTTTTTTATAGTTGAATTGTCTTGAATTTATATCAAGTAGTTATTAGACATCTAATTGTTATTGTTTTATAGCAGTAGCATCATTGAATAATTTTTCATTGTCGTAGCATACTTAATCTCTTGAAAGACGATGATTAGATGTAGTCTAGATTGTCACACCTAGTCACATCCCTCCCTTATATATAGAAAAAAAATTGACACATGCCAATATTTTATTAGACAACTGCTTGGGCTGCTAAAACATAGTTGTAAGTCAAACAACACCCAAATGTTGTTCTTTCTTGAATTGCTTTGCGGTGGGTTTGGATTAGTCACACTATAAGAAATAGAAGTAGATATCGGCATGTCTTAACTAAATGTCTTAGCTAAATTTTAAATTATTAAAATTACGTTGTTTCAAAACGATTTTAAATATGATTCCCTTGGTGTTTATTGAATAGGTTGGAGCAAGAGGAAATGGTTATGGCTGATATGTGTGTTAGACCTGGTGAGGCATGGGATTATTGTCCAAGGGAAGCTTTACGAAGGGTCTCTAGAATTCTGAAACATGAATTTGACTTGGTAATGAGAATTACATCGTTCAAGTCTTTTTTTCCTTTACTTATTAAAGAAAATTATTATAAATAGAAAAAATATTAAATTATTTATAAATATAGAAAAATTTCACTATCTATCGGCGATAGACCGCAATAGACTTCTATCACTCTGTAAATAATTTGATTCATTTTTCTCTAACTAGTTTGACTCATTTTTCTATATTTAAAAACAACACTACTTATTATTTATTAGATCTTCAAATTATATCGTTGAAGTTGTCGTGGTCTTTTTTTTTTTGCCCCAATACTTGGATCTTCAAATTATTTATTTACTTGGAAAATTACTCTAAACAGAAAAAATATCAAACTATTTACAAATATAGAAAATTTTTACTGTTTATCAGTAATAGACCGCGATAGAATTCTATCGCAGTCTATCAGTGATAGACGGTAAAATTTTTCTATATTCGTAAATAGTTTGGCTCATTTTTCTATATTTGAAAACAACCCTATTTACTTTATTAAATGCCTTGTGTTGTGTCTAGGAAATGAAAGCAGGCTTTGAAATTGAGTTTTTCCTATTAAAAAAGGCAGTCAAGTAAGTATATATATACACACTATTATCTGCTCTTTGCTTTTCTTTATATATATATTTTTTTAATTTTGCAAATAACCAATAAGCTCAATTTCTCTAATTAAATTGACTTTCATAGAGATGGAGAAGAAGATTGGGTACCAATTGATTCATCATCCTATAGTACTACATCTTCTTACGATGCCGCCTATCCTTTTTTTCATGACGTAATTGATTCTTTGAACTTATTGGATATTACCGTTGAACAGGTATAAATTCTTAAATTAAAAAAATTACCTAATATTTATTTAATTTATACACGTACCAATTATTTTTTAGATTAGAAACTTTAATAAATTAAAGGAGACTAATATAACGTAAAAAAAAACAACCACAATACATAATAATATTTTTACTTCTTTAATCTTGTAAATTTTTAGATGCATAAATGCTAGCTAATTATGTACTAATTACCATCACTTTCCTTTTTCTGTTCACTTATGTAATAACAGTATAACATAAAGCTGTAAACTTTCAAGTTTTGGAGGAGACTCTTTTGGTTACATATATACTCATAATCCATATAGGTAGATTATGTAATATTATATATTTTAGTTGACCAAAACTTTGACTAGCTTTTATTATTACTATTATTATTATTATTATAATAATAAAAAAAGAAATTATTGAGTGAAACTTTTATTGTGTTGTACAGTTGCATGCAGAGTCTGGAAAAGGTCAATTTGAGTTGGCTTTGGGGTACACTTCTTGTCTCAGTGCTGCTAATGAATTAATTTACACTCGTGAAGTGATTAAGTCTATTGCAAGGAACCATGGATGGTTGGCAACATTTTTGCCCAAGTATGTTTTAGGATTTAATCAAGTTTTCTACTAATTTTTGTCTTTGGTTTTTGTTAGCGAGATATTTGATAACATTTTCATTTCTTGTTTTCAATTTAAGTACATCATAGAATGGGTGTAATTAAATTCGGTATTCCCAAAAAAACAAAAAAAAAAAAAAAAATAGTTGTGCCCATCTTTCTTAGTTCATTCAATTGTCCAATGACAATGTGTAATGTGATAAATTTTTAGAAAATTTTTACGTATAGAAAAAATGTCAAACTATTTATAGAAAATAGTAAAAAAAATACTGATCAACATTGATAGACTTTTATCAACCTCTATCAATGATAGACTTCTACTATTTCTATAATTGATAAACCTGATAGATTTCTACTAGCGTCTATCACAACTATCTAAAAATTTTACTATTTTGTGTAAATAGTTTCCCTTATTTTTCTATTTTTTTTAAAAATCTCCTAAACTTTTCTTCTTGTTCTTAAAATTATTTTTTTAGTTGTTATTAATGTGGTGTTAGAACAATCTATAAAAAGATGATTTGTAAACTATAAGGGAGTGTTTGGGCCAAGGAGTTAAAAAGTAAAAGTTGGAAAATAGGGAGTTATGAACTCGACTCCTTATTTAGCTTAAGGAGTTTGTGAGTCCCACTATTAAAAAACATTAATTTTTTACCTTATTAACTTCTTGTACTGTGATTCATATTAGATATAATTATATTTCTATATCTAAGAGTTGTACTTTTATATATATACTTCTCAATTTCATAATAATAAAGATTGATAGAATTTATTTACGATAGATTGCAATAGGCCTTTAAGAGTTCACAACTTTTCAATGTCCAGTCCTTGTCTCAAAATGCCTCCTAATAGACTAAGCATTTCATATTTTGAAATGAACAAACATGGTGGTTTCTTATCATTGTTTAGGGAACTAGGAGACTATTTTCAAATACAAAAAAATAAACTAAAATATTTATATAACAAAATTTCACGGACTATTTACAATAGACTACTATCTGTATCTATTTATAGTCTATTAGTCTATCGCAGTCAGACGATAAAATTTTGCTATATTTGTACATATTTTTAATATTTTACTCAAAATAATTTTCCTGTCAAGGTATGCAATGAATGAGGTTGGTTCTGGATCCCACGTGCATATCAGTCTGTGGCAGAATGGAAAGAATGTTTTCATGGCGGCTGACGAATCTTCTAAACATGGGATGTCAGCAATTGGTGAAGAGTTCATGGCTGGCGTTTTACATCATATTCCATCAATTTTGGCTTTTATAGCTCCAATTCCCAACAGGTGAGATTGACAACACCACCACTTTATAATCCATATAATTCCATCATAGAATTTATTGTCATAATTTTTACCAAGATAAGATCCTAAAAATCAATTAATTTGTTATATTGTTTGATGATTTTCTAAGAATCATACATTTGTTTTCGTGTAGTTATGATCGAATAAAACCCAATACATGGTCTGGAGCTTATCAATGTTGGGGTAAAGATAACAGAGAAGCTTCAATTAGAACAACTAGTCCACCTGGAATTGATATTAATTCTGTGAGTAACTTTGAGATCAAATCATTTGACGGTTGTGCAAACCCATATTTAGGTTTGGCCGCTATCCTTTGTGCTGGATTAGATGGCCTTCGTAACCATCTACAGTTGCCTGAACCCATTGGTAACTTTCTTGTTCAATCTATTGTGTTACTATTTACTTAAAATCTAGATGGAATATTCGTGACACGACTATTCAAAATGATAAAGTTATTCTTGACTTAGGTAATGACATGGGTGCTAGGGGAAATGATATATATGAACTTAATAGACTAACAAATTGATTAGACCTCAACTAGATATAATACACACTGTATACAATAATAATGTTCAAACTCAAAATTTAAGCCAAATAGTATAACAAGATTTATGAAGTGAAATAACTAAGAACCTCAAGATACGTTGGAGACGCCAATAGGTAGTTAAGACATGCTTCTAATAAATGTTGTCCTGAAGACAATTATTTGCTCTACACTAGATGCAAGTAGACTATAACGATCATCTCAACATGATACAACGACTAACTCCGATAGAACTGCAACCTTAAACTACTTGGATCTGACAAAACTCTTGAATACTTGCTCTCAACTCAACTCAACTCAAGATTATCAAAAGAAAGAAAGAAAGACGAAAACTCTTTAGTTTGAGGTGGGATGGCACAAATGAACAAATAAGTTACTATTTATAGGTTAACAACTTAGTAATTCTTTAAAATACAAAATAAAATCAAATAAATACAAAAATTGAAACATTTGTCAAATTTAACACAAATGAGTTATTATTTGACAAAAAATCAAACATAGCTCATTCAAATTGAAGAAACTACAAAATTTAACTTTCATATATATGTTAAATTTATACATGAAACATCATCTAATTTGAAGTTTCAATCCAATTCGAAAGTTTCTAACCACAAATTTAATCTACATAATTAATCCACTTTTATGTTTCAAATATTCACTAGAGTTTCACTTTCTTTTTCACTATAAATATCTTAAAAGAAATGGGTTCATAAACATTGGTGTTTATCTTCCTCTTCTTCATGAAATACAACTCTCTTTTTATTGAATCTACCGTATCTTCAAATTTTTGCTTTCAAATTCCTTATTAAACAGGGCCTAAGCTACCCCAATGTTCTTATCGGATAAAATAGACAAAGTATCCCCTTTATCCCGACACTATCAATCTAGATAATACACTAATTTTTATTCTTATGTTGTTGCATTTTCACTTTAGAAGATTAACATAATGTTTTATATGTTTACCAAAGTCCTCTAAATCCTCTGTCAAAAAGTTATATATACTGTGTACTCACAACTTGAATCATATGATAAACAGATATAAATCCTTCCGACATTGATTCAAAACTCCAAAGATTGCCCCAATCGCTTTCTGAATCTTTGGAAGCTTTGGAAAAGAATAATATGTTCACAAATCTTATAGGTGAAAAGTTATTGGTTGCCATAAAGGCAATTCGCAAGGTATGTATTCAATTTAACTTTCATTAATTTTGTTAAAGCATTTAATTAATTCTTCCTCGTACTGCCTCAATATTATTCATTTTATTTCAAAGACAGGAAGAGGTACAATAATCTATAAAACAATTTATCATTTGCAGGCAGAAGTGAAATATTATTCAGAGCATCAAGACGCATATAAGCAACTTATACAACACTATTAAGGATCAACTCACACCCACACCTTGAAGATTGTGTTTAGTGAACAATTCTCATCCAACAAGAAGTCAGAGGTTGAAATTTTATCTTCCTCACATGTTATGAGAACTCAAAAGATGAATAAAATATATTTAAAAAGATTTTTTTTTAATGAAAATTAAGGATCATGTTTTGAATTTTTTTATATGCACTTCGAAAATGTATGAATAAGAAATGAAACTCATATAGTATATTAATTTTTGTTTTTTAAATAAAATGTATCAAGAGATGGATGCATTATCGGTAAGAATCAAGATCCCAGAGGCATAAAAAGCAAAGAAAACGGTGAATTTTAGGAACTATCAAATATAGAAAAATAAGTCAAATTATTTACAAATATAGAAAATTTTTATCCTCATCTATCGCTGATAGACAGTAAATTTTTCTATATTTATAAATAATTTGATATTTTTTCTATTTATAATAATTTTCCTTGTGAATATGTAAATGGTCGTGTGATTGTAGATAAGTTTAGGGGTAAAATATATTTTTAGTCTCCCTCTCTTAAGTTAGACATAATTTTTATTTGATTCTAAAATTTGTGTAATGGCACTTTATATTTAAGATTTGGAAAAGGGTACTTGTAGTAATAATATTATTGAATCGTCCGAACTACTTTAATTTCACTCTTTTAGTTCCTATCCATCCACGTAGTTTTTGTGAATCCATACGACTTTTGTTCTTCCATTTCTTTATTTTTTCTAAACCATTCTTTGAATTCTTCATTCTTTTTCTTGATTTAATCTCTCTATTCATTCAATATTTTAAATGAGTAATGAAAAATTAATATAACTAGATTGGAATGATTAAGAAAAATAGATTTTTTTTTTGTTGAAAAAGACTAAATCTCCTTTTCACCGTAAGTAAAGCCGAACTAAATGAATTGAAGTAGTTATATAATAAAGAATTGTCATGTGATAATTTTTCTAAGAGAAATTTTTATAGAAAAAATATCAAACTATTTATAGAAAATAGCAAAAAAAAAAAAAAATTGATAGACATTGATAGACTTCTATCATTTCTATCACTGATAGACCCTGATACTTCTATCAACATCTATTACAACTATTTAAAAATTTTGTTATTTTGTGTAAATAGTTTTCCTTATTTTTTTATTTTTAAAAATTCTTTTTTTTTCAAATTTTTTTTTTATGTAAAGGAATATTAAGTATGGAATTAGGTGCATCTAATCATTACTTTTTATGATAAACTATAAGATATGCTTTAAATTCTAGAATAAATGGGTTGGTTGGTGCCAAGAGTATATAAAATGCTTGAGTTTAAAAGATGGTCTTTATCTTCGTCCTCATCTTCAAACACTTTGAAATTCTGGGAATAAATTTCTCGTAACTTCAATTTTGCATATTGAAATTGTGCGTCAAATCTCATAGCCATTAGTTGGTGAAATTATTTCAAATTATTATAAATGATTAAGGCTAAGCAGGGCAATCAAATACTAAGACATTAGAAATTCATCTGGTATATATTTTGCTAGTTCAACTCGATCATAAAAAACTTGTTTAATTGCATTGCAATTAAATACAATAGAAACTTGAAAACACAATATGTGAATATGTTTTCAAAATTTATACTGAAATAGTAAGAACTAAATTTAAGATTTATTGAAAGTACATGGGCAAAATTAGACATTTAAAAGTATGGAAATTAAAATTGAACAAATTAAGTTCAAAGTTTTTGTATTTTTTAACCTTCTTTTTATGAAAGAAATTTCGTATGTGTATAAAATAATTATCTTCAAATATAGAAAAATGAGTTAAACTATTACAAATATAGAAAAATTTTACTGTCTAGCTCAAGCGATAGAATTCTATTGTGACCCATCGCTGATAGACAGTGAAATTTTTCTATACTGGTAAATGTTTTGAAAGAAAAACTAATTTTATATGCTGACAATAAATGGAAGTAAAACCAAAACTAAATATATAATTACATACGCTCCTGATCCTTAATTACGTACACCCTTTATAGGGCCCAAATTAAAAGTAACCCCAAAATTTAAAACTAATTAAATTTAGCCTTTTGCTGATATCATCATGCTATGAAATTACCACTTTAACCTTCCCTCCTTCTTCCATCTTCGTGTGTCCTTTTGTAGCTTTTTTTTTTTTTTCGTTTTTTCTGCGTTTCTTCTTCTTCCTTTTTTCTTCCAAGCTTGTACTCCCACTGTCGACTCACTTTGTTGGAATTTCCAATCGTTCATCTTTTTTGGCAATTTCTTCTCTTTATGTCACATTCTTCTCCTTCTGGAATCAAAGATGTAAGTTGGAGTGTGAAATTTCGTCGAGGGGGGAGGGGGGGAGGGGGAGAATCGAAACATTCTCAAAATTTTGTCGAAAATGGGGGAAAAACGAAATTTTCCCCAATTAAAATTTCAAGGCAATGGAAATTTTCACCATGGGTAAGCTACAATACACAATTATGGGTTGCAACCAAAACAATAGATTTTTTGAAAAATTGCAAAAAACACTCCTAAAGTATGATGGTAGTTGCAATTATACCCTCAAAATTTTTATTCTATAAATTGAGCCCCTCAAATGTACACAAATTGGACTCTCAAACTTTGTAGAAATTGTAACAATTGTATAAGTTTGAGGGTTCAATTTTTGGAGTTTCAATTTCTACAACTCTGGTAAATTTGAAGGTCCAATTTCAACACTGGTAAAAGTTTGAGAGCCTGATTTTTATAATGGAAAGTTTGAGGGTGTAATTGCAACTACCACCCTCTTTTAGAGACAACTTTTGCAATTTGCCCAGATTTTTTTTTGAGAAAAACATCTCTCTCGTATCTTATCCCAGCATTATGCATATGCCATGTGATTATCAAAAGTTGTTTGTCCCATTATAGTTTTAAGTCTCTATTCACGGAGCTGTCTTTGTGAGATATTTTGCTCTCATATATATATGTGAGAAAGTTACAAATTTAGTCCCGTCTCATAATTATTTAGACTCTATTTTGTGACAATTTCATTTTTTGTTTTTGTTTTTGAAAATTAAACTATATGCATTATTTCTACTTTCAAATTTATTTATTTATTATCTACTTTTTATCAATAGTTTAAAATACCAAGCCAAAATTTAAAAACTAAAAAAAGTAGCTTTTAGAATTTGTTTTTCTTTTTAGAATTTGGCAAAAAATTCAACTATTGTACCTAAGAGAGATGCAAATCAATGTAAGAAATGAAGAAGAAATAAGATTAATTTTAAAAAACAAAATGGTTACCAAATCGGGCTTTGATTTCTGGTTTTTTATTTTTGAAAATTAAGCGTTTAATCATCTCTCCCATATCTAAATTTCTTGTTTTGTTGTCTACTTTTTACCTATATTTTCAAAAATCAAGTCAAATTTTAAAAATAAAAATAAAAGTAGTTTTTAAAAACTTGTTATTATTTTTGGAATTTAGTTAAGAATGCAACTCTTGTACTTATGAAAGATGCAAACCATAGTAAGAAAATGAAATAAAATAAGCTTAATTTTCAAAAATTAAAAACAAAAAATCAAATAGTTATCAAACGGAACCTTAATATTTCACATGAAATCTTCTCATATACCGTGCAAATAAAATTAAATAGGAAGTCCCGTTTTTCTTTATCTTAATTAATTATGTATTTCTAAAAAAACAAACCATAAAGCTATATTTTTTTACGCAAGATAGGCGTGAGATCAAACCTCTAACCTCGTATTGATAGTACTGCTTAAGAGGGTGTTTGGGCCACCAACTTTAAATGGGTGGAGGAGTTATTATAACCCACTCCATATTTGGAACTCCAATTATAATAGTTGAAACTAAGTATTATAACCCATAATCAACTATGTTATTACTATTTCAAATCCCTATTTGTTACCGTGTTTACTATTTCCTACCCAAACTAAAATGAAAAAACTTAGGTATATCCCCATTATTACTTATCTTTGTGCATTTCACCAAATTGTCAAATTATAATTTGACAAGTGGCAAATTCTTTTTATTTTTTTTTGAAATATTTTAATTCCTTTTTGGTGTGAGTGATGATAGAGGATGCATAGAGATAGTGCATATTGGGATGCACTTAAGTACTACCCAACTAAAATAGTATGCATCTGGAACACACACCATTAATACTCAAACTAAAATAGTTTACACCTCAAATACATACTATTATAATTCACTGACTATAATAACAAACTCAATGCTGTAAAGACCTTCTAATTAGACTATAGGAGCTCTACTCCTTTAAATATACAAACTTCATTATTATCATATTCTAAATTCCAAAGATGTAATATTTATGAGAACTGTATTCTACTTATCTCATCTGTTATGCAACTCAACCAACACCTACCAAGATTGTACTATGTGGCATAATCTTCTTTTAAATTATTTATTTATTTATTATTTGTTTGTGCGAGCAAAAGAAGTGCAGCCATTGGGAATTTCAAAATAAACTATTCTCAAATCACCGCCAAATTTATAAAGTAATATGGAATGCACGTCAACACTCCGTGATTCGCGCTTCGAGACAGTGATTCTTCATCCACTTCGGGATTTTGTTTTGTTTAGTGAAGAATTTTGCCAGCGAACAGAGTGGTTATAGTGACCGACTCCGAGAAGAACGCCGATTCCGAAAGATATGGATTTCACTGTTCTGAAGAATGCAGTCGATGAAGCTGTGCTGGTTGACGCTCACGCCCACAATCTGGTAGCTGCCGATTCCATTTTCCCTTTCATCAACTGTTTCTCCGAAGCTCACGGCGACGCATCGGCTTATGTTCCTCATTCCCTCTCCTTCAAGGTATTTGTTATTCCTTTGCTGCTCTACTGAACTGAGATTCGAGCTTGGTTGGAACGCGGACCGATTTGCTTGATTGAAAAGCTCGTACTCATGAATTCTGACCATCGTGCCATATGCGCGAGGTTTTTTCTTCTAGTGGTTTGAAGATTGACCACTGGATTAGCATTTGAACTTTAGAGTGAATAGGCCATAGAATCGATAAATTCCTGTAGGATAGGCTGAGATCATCTTCCATTTCCATGCCGATGTCTAAACCTGATACCAAAACATCACAATCGTTATACCATAAAAAAACAAGAACCCTAGCCTCAGTCGTTAGACGAGAGGCTTTAATTACCATAATAGCTCTTTGTTTTTTTTTTGAAAGATTTAATACCGTAATAGCTTTACAACAGATTTAATACCATAATAGCTTTAAAGAAGGAAGTGATCACGAAACATCAGTATCATAACTATAGTAGCCTATTAATGGCTATCTGTAAAATACAATAATTACAAAACAACCCTCATAGCAGGGAGTAAATAACAGAAAATCATTATGACGAAAATAACCCTTAATGTGCTCTCTAATTAATACAAACTTCAGCTTGCTTAATGTTTTAATTTAATGCTATTCCTTATGAAATAAAATGAGCCACTATGATTGGTTGTACGATGTTGAAGCACTGGATTGAGTTCTTTCTTTCTGATTGGTTTTTGACTTTGTATAATGCAGAGGAGCTTGAGGGATATTGTTGAACTTTACGACTGTCAACCATCCTTGCATGGGGTTGAGGACTACCGCAAATCTTCCGGATTAGATTCAATTTGCTCAACATGTTTCAAAGCTGCAAGAATATCTGCCATACTCATTGATGATGGATTGGAGTTGGACAAAAAGCATAACATAGAGTGGCACAAAAATTTTGTTCCAATTGTTGGTAGAATATTGAGAATCGAACGTTTAGCAGAGAACATTCTTGATGAAGTGAGATATATCTGATTTCTCGTCTTGAAGATGCTTTGAACTTTATTTTTCCCCTTATTGCTTTATTCTTGTCAATAGGAGTTTCAAGGTGGATCTTCTTGGACACTGGATGCATTCGCAGAAACATTTCTTCGGAAGTTGAAATCATATCCTTTGTTTGTTTTATGAATCTATATGTTATTATCGGTGTACAATGCTCTCTACTCTTGTGTATTTTCTTATAAAAGCTGTAGTACATTGGCTCCAGACATATATGGACTGAAAAGTATAGCAGCATATCGCAGTGGTCTAGAAATCAATGTGAATGTCTCAAGGAAAGACGCTGAGGAAGGTCTCATTGACGTTTTACGAGGTTAATAGAACTTAAGAAGCTTTCGTCTGAATTCTCTATTTCTCTTAATAATATACGAGTAATCATATAACTCCAGGTGGAAAACCTGTTCGAATAGTGAACAAAAGCCTTATTGACTATATATTCGTTCATAGTTTGGAAGTTGCTCAACACTTCAACTTGCCAATGCAGATACATACTGGGTAAGATAAATTACCAACATTTGTTTGGTCTACATTGTGCTATGACTGAAACTGAAAGCTTAGCTATGATATAAACTGACAACCTAATTTATTTGCTGTACAACATACAATTTCTAATTGGAGTGCTATTGACAAATCTTTTTCTAATACTGCCTCTTATCTTATCAACTTAGATTGCGGGCCCTTTGTCTGATTCCTACTCTTAGGCTTAGGGATTGCTCTTTCCTAAGGCCTTTAGGCTGTTTTAGGCTTGTTTGTTTTGATACATATCTCTATTTATTTTTTACAAGAAGCATAAACTTTACATTGATATTTGATAAGTTACTTCAAAAGCAAAATTTCAAACAGAGCTTAACAAGGCAATACCCAAAAAAATAAATTTTACATGTCGCATGATACTAAGAGAAGCACAAGATATCGAACTTGCTATGAAATAACGGAACAACGTGCCAGGATAAACCCCCCATAACTAAAAGCAAAAACTTATTTTCCCCTACTTCACAGAAAAGCATTCTGATCATTAATAATTTCGTGGATTGAATAAATTTGAAAAGTTTTGAAAAGATCATGCCAAGAAGCTGGGTGAAGCTTGATTTATTCAAAGCTTTAATCCCAAGAAAAACTTGCTATCTTTTGTTCCTCGCATACCATTTACCCGAAGGCTCAAATAGTAGACTGAATATTGTTGATCCAAGTAATTCATGATTTTCCTCTAAAGCCATAGCTGCTATAAAAGACTGAAGACATTACTTTTAGCCTTTTAATTATAAAACTCATATGTTTCTGAGTAGCTCAATGAAAGCCTCCCAACTAGCTATACAAACAATGGAAAAATATATGATAAATATGGCTATCTGTAAATTAGTTCCTTAGGCTGTTGGTTCTTGCCTTTTTGTGGCTTATATACTTATTGTTGTTTCCTATCCAAAAAAGAAAACTATATGATAAATAAAATTCTCAAGCCTTAAAACATAAGGGGTAGCGGCATGGAATTAACGCCGAATCAGGGCATTTGTTTCCTTTTGAAAGAATGGAGGAACATGTTGGAATTTTAGGAAGTTTGAAGGTGGTAAGAATAGAAGAATACATGACTTGTTGACAACTATCAGTAAATAAATAACATATGTTAAACTTTTATCGCTTTCATAGTACTTGATGCTCAGATATGAAATCACCATAGTACTTTATTTTCAGTCATCTATCGCATATAATGTTTGTGATTTCCTATAGATTTGGAGACAAAGATCTAGATTTGCGGCTGGCCAATCCCCTTCATCTTCGGACTGTTCTGGAGGATAAGAGGTTCTCTAAGTGTCGCATAGTTTTGTTACATGCATCCTACCCATTCTCAAAGGAAGCGTCATATCTCGCTTCTATTTATCCTCAGGTTTAAATATTTATCATATTATCCATTAAACTTTTTTTCATGAAGTTTGAGATTTTTATGATATTTGATCAAACATAGGTTTCCTTCTTAATTTTATGCTCATAACCTTTCAGATCTATCTTGACTTTGGATTGGCAATTCCTAAGCTTAGTGTCCATGGGATGATATCTGCACTCAAAGAACTGTTAGAGCTTGCTCCAATTAAAAAGGTGAAAGGAGTGCAGTACTAACTATTAAGATTTTTGATAAGTTGTTTCCTGGAATATGTAAACATAAACCAACCTTCTTGGATAAATATGGAAGTTATAGTTTATGATATGTATTTTATTTATCTTTTTTGCATGCTCAAGTTTATAAGTTCATGTTGTTTGGCTAAAAGTTTGGCAACCAAATTGCAGGTGATGTTCAGCACGGATGGATATGCTTTTCCTGAAACCTACTATTTAGGTACATGAATATAAATATGTATACATGTCTTAAATGTATATCAAAAAAGAAGAAAAGAAGAATATATGTATCAATGAACAATGATAAATTACTAAAGTAACTCATGAATACTTCAATTATCTGCACTTATTATTAGTTCATAGTTCAAACCAATTTCTCTTGTTCCCTAGGTGCAAAGAGATCTAGGGATGTTGTCTTATCTGTTCTACGGGATGCTTGTATCGATGGTGATCTCTCAATTTTTGAGGCTGTTGAAGCTGTGAATGATATGTTTGCACGAAATGCCATACAATTCTACAAGATTAATCTGATGATAGAGAGTTCCATGCCAAATAGTTCGACAGTTTCTATTCCTTTGATGAAGACCAATGTCGTGCAAGAGGATGTCAGGCTTGTTCGGATTATTTGGGTTGATGGTTCAGGACAACAGAGATGCCGTGTGAGATTCTTTTCCATATGTGCGTGTGCGTGTGTTGTCCATGAGATGCCCACCTATTCTTTTTTTAATCTAATCTTCTTGGAAAACAAAGAAGTTGATAGGAGGTGGAGGCCCGTTGTAAAAAAATAAAAAAGAAATCCATCAAATTCATTATTCTATTTTTGGCCGGCCATAAAATTAATTAAAAATAAAGTGTTTTTTCTCATTTGTATTAATTCCTTCACTAAGTGAAATGGAATCACTCTGTTCTTTCGAACACTTCTTGGTCACGGAGCAAGCACCTCTGTCGGGAGGGTGAGGGGGGGGGGGGGGGGGCTTCCTTACTATTGCACCAGATTTATATTTTTACTTTTTTACATCCCAATGTACATGTAAACATCTTCCTCTTTTCATTCTTTTTACATAGGACTGGAGTTTCTTTTTAGTATCATCATCATCATTGTTATTGTTTTACTTTTTTTGCTTTATTTGATTTATGTTCTAATCATTTCAGGCTGTTCCCTTTAAGCGGTTCAATGATGTCGTTAAAAGGAATGGGGTTGGTTTAGCTTGTGCCGCCATGGCAATGTGTTCTTATGCTGATTGTCCAGCTGATGGGAGTAATCTTACCGGTGTGGGTGAGATCAGACTGCTGCCAGACTTATCAACCAGATTGACGGTTCCTTGGTATGAAGCTTCGAGAATGTTTATGATATTGTTTTTCTGCATCACGATTTTAGCTCTCAATTCTTCTAACTAGTTCTTTTTATATAAAACTTTCTCAATTTGTTCAAATAGCTTCAAATGTGAGATGTGAGGAGGAAATATGTTAACATTCTCCTCATTACATTGATCTACCTTTGTTTTTTCTTGGACAAGCTATTCTTTTTTAGTTTCTTATATTGTTTTGTGGTGGGCATTGGTTAGTCATACCGTGAGAGGAGGAATTGGATATCAACCTATCTCATTATTTATGTCTTGGGTATACAAAGATTTTAGGTTGAATTATAAAAAATATCCTAAACTATGGGGCTGGTTTCAATTATACCCCCAAATGTTGAAAAGTTTCATTTCAACCTTTGCAGTTTGAAATTTGTTTCAAAATAACTCTTGTAGGCTTTTGGTGTTAGATTCATAGACGAAAAAGTTTATTTACACTTATGTGAACAAATCTAAACACATACATTAAAAAAATATAAATACACATGGAATATGTGAATTATACCTGTAGTCATTTTTCTCCTTCCAACTCACACCCTCAATTTATTTATAATTCTTTTAACCCTAACTTCCATATTTACTTTCACCTATGTGTTTATATTTGTTCACATAAGCAGACACAATAATTTTTTTCTCCAAGAAATTGACGGCAAAAGCCTTTAAGGATTGTTTTGATACAAACTTCAACTTCTAGGGTTAAGAGGGAACTTTTCAAACTTCAGGGGTATAATTGAAACAACCCTTTAGTTCACAGGTATTTTTGATAATTTAACCAAGTTTTTTTTCAACAGATTGTGACTGTTAAGCAACTAGTTCTTTATACCTTGTTTCTTGATAAGAAGTCCTCCGTCTTTTAGGGAAAACGAAGATGAAGTTTAATTCATCGAGATCAAATTGTATTAATATTAACCTTTTGGGCATACTGACATTTGCATTTTTACTGACCAGATGTGGCTGCTAAGCTACTAATTAGTCTAGTTCATAGCATTTTATCTTTTGGGTGCTAGTCTTCAATAATATGTAAATTTTTCCTATCAATCCTAGATAAAGATAATGAGCAAGAGCACAAACGTCCACTCTTTTCTAGTAGCTCTTTTTGGCGTATTCAGATAAGTGAGAAGGGAATAGGGAGAGTGCAAAGTGTTTGGAATGTAATTGGGATTTTTATAACTAACAGTGTCTTGTCCTCCAGAATCTCGATTGCCATGTCCTGTTTTTTAGACCTTTTGGGGCCATGTTCCTATGATCTTCACTCCTAATTTTTTAGTTGGGATGGCTTTAAAAAAAACCTACCGTCGAGAGAGTTTCTAGAATAGTCTCACGAGTATCACACCATTTAGAAAAGGAATTTGCATGTGTATATTTTTAATTTTACCTTTGTTAAGAAAAAGGGAATTCACAATACACTCCTTAATTGATATCACTTTTGGTTCAACCTATACCATTGCTTTCTTCAACAGGAACAAACAGGAGGAGATGGTTTTGGGTGACATGCAAGTTAGACCCGGTGAAGCCTGGGAATACTGTCCAAGGGAAGCCTTACGTAGGGTCTCTAGAATTCTGAAAGATGAATTTGACCTGGTGCGGAAGATTGTTCAAGTCTTTTGAATTGATGATCTATAAAATGTTTACCCTGTTAAATGTCTTATGTCCAGGTATTGAACGCAGGCATTGAAAACGAGTTTTTCCTATTGAAAAAGGCAGTTAGGTAGGGATATACAATTCTCCATGGCCTTAATTGGTTTTTGAATTTTGCAATTTGCCAATTTCCATTTCTCTATGTAAATTGACTTGTGTAGGGATGGAGAAGAAGATTGGGTGCCATTTGATTCAGCACCCTACTGTTCTACATCGTCATATGATGTTGCCTCTCCTTTTCTTCATGAAGTAGTTGCTTCCTTGAACTTATTGAATATTACTGTGGAACAGGTAAGGAAAAATATCACATGTAAGACATTGTTAGAATTTACGATTTTGGTATCTGCAAGTTAGGTTCCCTAATATTTATTCAAGTTGGACACACGTCATTTACGTTTCTGGATTAGCAACTTTATGTAATATATGGATGGAGGATGTAGTTTTCACATCGATGCATTGTGCATATGGACTGAAGTAGGTGGGGAATGATAACTTGTAATATTTTTTAGATGTATAGATGCTAGCATATGAACTAGTATTTACAATTTTGTTTCTGTACCACTTTCCCAGCCTACTTTCCTTTTTCCCTTCACCTATATATGGGTAATGATGTATAACATGAAGCTGTGAAGTTCCAAGCTTTGGAGGAGATCAACCCTTCGATTGCATACCTTTAGTGTGTAGGTTATTTACCGTTATATTTGTATTGGGGTACGCATCTGTTAAGCTAATGGAACACTATTCCATTGAGATCTAAACTTTATAATACATAGATGTGATGTGCTAATAATGTATCGTAGGCATATATCCAACACTCGCCCTATTTCAATGAAATCCTATCTTCAAAACACACAAAATAATCTACTTATTGTATAGGTTATAACCTGCCATTTCTTTGTAATGCCTCTAATTCTATGCACCATTCTTATTTATTTGCTAACAAGAGTAAGTTATACACCGTGAAATATCTAGTTATTTAGGTTACCCTTCTCTCAATCTCCCTAGAATCAAGTTTGGTTGCTTCTCTTTAAGTTGACCAAGACTTTGATTTTGTTTGTTTGTTTTTACTCTTGTAGTTGCACGCAGAAGCAGGGAAAGGTCAATTTGAATTTGCTTTAGGGCATACTGTTTGTCTCAATGCTGCCGACAACTTAGTTTACACGCGGGAAGTTATTAGGGCTACTGCAAGGAAGCATGGACTGTTGGCAACATTTATGCCCAAGTATGTTTTAGGATTCAATAAACTAAATGGGCACTTGACTAGAACGAGAGCAACAATTTTCCACTCGTTGAACTAGTTTTTGCTAATGTTTGAGAGGATTTTTTTTTGGCTAATGATTTTAACTTGGAACTCCTATTACAAAACTAGTTCCCTATTGGGGTAAGAAATATTGTAAATGAGTTGACCCAATAATCGTATTTGCTGCTTTAATGAATGCCTAAGAAACTCTCTTGATTATGATAGGAACCAGACTGTTATTTCAATTTAGATGTAGAAAAAGTTATGAAAGTAAGAGAAGGGGCAGTGAATGAAGATGTGCCTTTGGGACTCATGGGCAGCCCTATATAAACAGCACCCATTTGATAAAGAGAGGCCCAAGGGCACCTCTTTTGTAAACTTACTCATAATTATTAGTGACATAGTGTTAATGTTGATAAGATAATGGCCTAGACTCATTAACTTTTCTAGCTATGCTAGTTTTAGCCACTAGTTAACATGGACTCACTGATCTCTCATTGATGTCAATTTTTTTTTTAAATGGAAACAGAAATTTCATTGATATATGAAAAGAGACTACTGCTCCAAAATACAAGATCACCAAATAGAAAGAAAAATAGGAGACAAACACAATTAATGAAGAACACGGCCGAAAAAAAAAAAAAAGACCTTCAATAAACTTAGAGAATACCATAAGAAATTAGAGACAAACCAAAACAAAACAAACTAGGCCAAACACTGAGAAATAACCAACCAAAAAAACTGACATAAAAGATCAAAAACTTTGGAAAAGCCCTTATGAGAAGGAGACAAGACCCCAATGCAAATGGGACATAAAAGAAAAACTCAAACACTGCAAACAATTCATAATGGGTGGAACTATTAATACAAAACTAATACAATGGGTATAGCGATGGAAAATATGATGTAACCATAAAATTATTATAGTTTTGTCTTGGATTTGTATTGTTTTTAAATTCAATATTCTAAAATGAATAACATCGTGATTTCTTATCATTGCTTAGGTATGCCCTGGATGATATTGGTTCTGGCTCCCATGTGCACGTCAGCTTGTGGCAGAATGGAAAAAATGTTTTCATGGCGTCTGATGGATCTTCTGAACATGGAATGTCAGCAGTTGGGGAAAGGTTCATGGCAGGGGTTTTACACCATATCTCATCAATTTTGGCATTTACAGCTCCAGTTCCGAACAGGTGAACACACCACCCCCACAATTCTACAATAGAATTTGCTCTAATAGCCCGTTGCCAATTTTTGCAATGGTAGCTTCCACAACACAACAATGTTGGGCGATGCATTTGACCTAATAAGTAGCTATGATCACCAAATAATGCATACTACGCATAGGTTCTTTAACATAAAAGATAAATGAGAACACTGCAAACATAAGTGTGAGGTTCTATACCTATAAAAGTAGACAGAATCCTTGTAGAAAGGTTCTTTTTTTTTTTTTTTTTTTTTAATAACTTTCATGGAGTAAAAATGAAAGAATACAAAGAAATACAAAAAATTAAAGCCCAAAAAAGGAACCCAATTAAAAGAATGGACTTCAACTATTGAAAATAGAACCTATAGAATAATTATAAAGGTCTTCGAAATTGAAGTCTTGAATGGAACATGAAATCTACAAGGGACCGAACATCACTAGGTCCCTTTCTAAACGTTTAAACATTTTATTATTCCTCTTCCTAAAGATCCCATAAAATAGTACACACCCTGGAAAACCAAAGACAACAACCTACTCCCTGATCATTTCATAAGTATCACTGTGACGAGCTAGTGCGAAACCAAACGTTTGAAAGAAGTCACTCCAAACAACTGTGATGAACTTACATCTTCAGAGAATGAGATCCAAGTCTTCCTTGTAACGTTTATGCAAGATGTCATGCCTTCTTTGTATGCATGTCCAATTCATTGGCTGGTTGATTAGTTGTTTCATTGTTTGATAATCTCCTCAAAATCATGCATTTTATTTTTCAGAGTATCAATTTCATTCTCTCTCTACTCTCAATCATGCATAGTTTCGGCTGTAAAATTGATGAGATCTGCCATCCTAATGGATCAACTTTTCGAATAACATAATGGTTGCTTCTCATTTGAGGTAATGTGGCTGCTTAACTTCTGTCACTTCCCTGCCAACTTGGCAACTTGTTTGCTTGTAGTTATGATCGTATACAACCCAATATGTGGAGCGGAGCCTATCAATGTTGGGGAAAGGAAAACAGAGAATCTCCACTTAGAACGGCTTGTCCACCAGGAATTTCGGATGGTTTAGTGAGTAACTTTGAGATCAAATGTTTTGATGGTTGTGCAAATCCACACTTAGGTCTAGCTGCTATTGTTTCTGCCGGACTAGATGGCCTTCGGAACCATCTTCAATTGCCTGAACCTGTTGGTAAGTGTCCTGGTTTCAATAAATTATCTAGAGGATTACTATTTATAATTTAGATGGAATATTAATGGCACAACTATTCAAAATGACAAGTTATTATTGGCTAAAAACTTTTTCATATCCAATGGTTTGGGTAATGATATGTGTCGATACACATGGGTGGTTGTCTCCCTCTTTATTGCGGTAAAAAAACAAAAAAACAAAAACAAAAGTTTGAGATTTATATATATATATATATATATTATTGATATGGTTGACATTTTTTAAAACATTAGATTTGTCCTAATCAGTCAATTTAAGCTTTTCGATTTAGTCATTTAATATGTGTCATCAAAACATGACCTCTTGACTTTAAAGCCTGCGAGGCTGCAATTTTAAATTGTGTTATGAATATATTGAAAACATAAAATGGATGGAAGGTTGGTTCTTGTGATTTAAGTCTGCACTACATGAAATGGTGTGTTATGAATATATTATTGAAAACATTAAATTTATCCCAACTTTTAGGTCTAAGGGTAACTTCATCGATTTTTTTTTAGTGAAGAACATAAAAAACTTTGTTGCCTTGAACCCATTTAAAGATGGATGGTGCTTTCTGGCCCCGTTTACATTTATTTGGTCCTTGAAGCTAAGCTAGCTCACAACACTTGCCTAATACGAGTGGGTTCAAACCCTGGTGTCTCCCAACTTTTACACTTTTAATACAACTGGATGGAGAAAGGGACAGAAGTCTTAGTGGATAAGGTTTTCAACTTTTCATAGTGCCATTAGCCAATGAAAAAAAATATGAAAACGAGATTAAATATTATGATATAGTGGAGATGGACATTCTTTTGCTCCCTTTGGACATTGTATCTTTGGGCAATACTCTTTTCATTTTCTTAATGAAAAGTTGTGCCTTGTTAAAAGAAAAAGATACAGTAGAGATGGACACTTATTACATGCTTTTTGAGTGACCATTGTAGACTAGTTTCCTGATAGTTCACCGTGGTAATAACACAGTTTTTTTTTTTTTTTTTTTTTTTTTTTTTTTTTTTTTTTATAAAAAAAAACAATTAGTTCATATTGAATGAATAAGAGATGTTAAGCTACCCTATGTTCTTATACCAATATGTTTACCTTATCCCGTTCATACAAATTGAGGAAGAGTTGTAGTTCACTTGATAGAAACTATTAATAAACTCAGTAAGCAGTTCAACTTTAACCATCTAAAAACTACACATGGAGAGCAGTTTGCTTTATTAGACTTGTAGGTCATTTAATGTTATATAGCGTGATATATAATATTTCTTTTGAAGAGGGACATTATCAATCTCTATATTACACCTTCCATATGCTTATGTGGTTGCGTTTCCTCTTTAGATTCACATGATATTTTTTATGTGTATGCAAAGTACTCCAAAATGTTTGTGTTGTACTCTAAATAACAACCTGGATCATATGCTAAACAGATACAAATCCATTTAGCCTTGGTTCAAAGTTCAAAAGGTTGCCACAATCGCTTTCTGAATCTGTAGAAGCTCTGGAAAAGGACAATATCTTGACAGATCTTATAGGTGAAAAGTTGGTGGTTGCTATAAAGGCAATCCGCAGGGTATGTACGCAATTTGACTTTCACGGGTTATCTCATGGTATTGTTATGACTTATAATTCTTTTCACTTATATTGCCTCACCATTTAGATGTATTTTGATTCTTTTGATCAGTTCTATGCGTTTAGACCTTAAATATAATCATAATTCATAACCATATATTTTACCTTACATGTGTCCATGCCATGGCTTTACCACTGCTTTCCCTTGCATTCTAAATATGATAAACAAGAGTCGTCATGTAGGAAGGTTCTTCAAGGAGTTCAACTTATAATAAAACTTTCAATCGTCTCTGTAGAGTCCTCTCTCCCTACTGGTGATGTAGGATCCTCAAGTGAGGTCATATCCAGGAGAGTGATAGGAGGATGAAAAAAGTGTCTTGTGAGATCGTCTCATTGTTATCGCAAAGGGTTCTTTCTGGTTGACTTAGAGTAAGCGTGTCTCCTCTACTACCACAAGAGCTGGATAATTGATTTTTGGAATGGATCAAGTACGAACAAAACTTTTGTGGGAGTTATACAATTTTAAGAAGTCCCATCTTGAGCTGGACACGTGGTTTCATTAGATTTTTTTTTTTTTTTTTTTTATGGAGGGGACTTCCATTTCCTGGGTCTTATTGAAGGGCGTCTTTATCATTTGGCAATGACCACAGATCTTGGTTTCTTGATAGCTTTGGCATCTTCACGGTTGTTTCTTCAGCTCTCACCAAAGAAATCTACCTCAGTGACAGAAGTCTGAAAAGAAACCCAACTCCTAACTCAACTTAAATTGTTGTTTTCTTTGCAAAACTGGTGGAGAGATGCCAAGCTACCTCTTCCTGTTCTTTTTCCCCCCAATCTTTGGAATAACTTGCTAAACCTCTTCATTTCAAATTTTCAACCTTCTTCATCCAATCAGCTAGTAAGTACGCTGAGCAAGTGTTTTGCAGCCATGTGAAAAATAAGATTTTTTTTATAGGATGCTCATGGAGTTCTCTTTTGCCATACTTATCTAACTGAAATAGGGCATTTCAGTGTTAAAGAGAGCTCTAACGACTGCATATGGACTCCAATTTTATTTTGAGTTCCTTCTGTCTTATGTTTAAGTTCATTCTTACCTATATAATCCCGCTGGAGAGAGATTTTTGTGACTCCTTTCTCCCTCTTGTAATTTCATTACCTTTAATTAAGTGGTTTTTCATCTAAGAAAATGCTTAGGCTTTTAGAGATCCATTAGAAGATTGAAATTCTGTGGTACTCTAATGGTTTTGCCCAATTTAGTATTTATTCACACAAACCACATTCTTTTGGTCTGTATAGGTCCGCTTATATGGACTGGGTTGTTTACTTTCAATGTTGTTGCTTGATTCTTAGACGAGCATTCTATAGGTGTCTTTCCTAACCATAGAGATTGAATATTGAAGTCATGCTAACATTAGCAGATCTGTGAGCAAAAACTAAGTTTATTGTTTCCTTATCAAGTTCTATTTCTCTAGTGTGACAATTTAAGTGTTAATGCTACAAATGCTAATTCTACAAAATACTCGAAAGATCGGTAAGCTTGATAAATATTTTGTGGGCGTGAAGAGTGGCTGTTCAACATGTTCCCTGTAACAGACAGTTGATATTCACCTAACCCCTTTCAATAATTAATTTAAGTTGTCCACTGTACTCGAATGCAATGAATCTCTAGGATGTTTGAGTTGTCAGAAAAGTTGGGCGGAAATATCCTTCAGCTGCAATTACGTGGCTGTTTTGTTAGCTCAAAACTCAGTTTCTTCGTAAGTTCGTAACTAGACTGTTAAAGATAGATAGGTGATGTAATAATTTACTTAGTTCAATAAGAATAATTTGATTCAATTAGCATATACCAGATAAAGGGCCTGTTTGGATTAATTTTTTAAGTGCACAATACTATTTCTTTTCATTCAAAAACAATTTTTAAACTCTTCGAATCCAAACAGGCCTTAAGAGAAATCCCTCTGTGATAAAAAAAAATTATAATTTGTAAAACGATTTGTCATCTGCAGGCAGAGGTGGAATACTACTCAAAGCATCCGGATGCTTACAAACAACTTATACATCGCTATTAAGGAGCAACTTATACACCACTATATACTTGCAATTCTGGTGGGTAGGGAGATATTTTCAAAGGTTTTAATAAGGGTCTGATTATCGCCCATTCCCTTTGCCTACAGGTCTCAATTCCTTTCTAGTAAAATCATATCAAAGGTTCGTAACAAGGATTTTATTTTTCTTCAACTCATTTCCACGTGTATTAGTAGGTTGTTTGTTTCACCTACGTCATGTTTCAATAAAAGGGGAAACTTTTGTTCTATATCAGTTTTTGTCTTCTTTATCAAATTACAAATATATGTGCCAAGAGAAGGGATGGATGGGTAAGACCGGGAGGATTTTTTTCTTTTTTTTTTTTGGAACAAGGAAGAATTGTTGAATAAAGGCCGATGAAACGAGATCATTTTGAAGAAAATGGCATGTGGATGCATTAAATAGGTTGGGTGGTTTTAGAGCAAATAAGTTTAATATGCTTTGTTCTTTGATATATTTGATAGGAAAATTTTTACCGATAGAAAAAATTTCAAACTATTTACAGAAAATAGCAAAAAAAACACTGATAGACATTGATAGATTTCTATCAGCATCTATCAGTGATAGACTTCTATCATTTCTATTACTGATAGACTTCTATCAGCGTCTATCACGACTATCTAAAAAATTTTCTATTTTGTGTAAATAGTTTTTCTTATTTTTCTATTTTTAAAAATCTCCCTTTTTGATATTTATTTTATTTTTAAAAGTTAAATTTATAAACACTATTTTTACTTATTAATAGTTTCTTTGTATTTTTCAAAAAAAAAAAATCTTTGTATCCTTCATCCTTTCGAATAAAAAATAGTTTTTATAAAGTTTGTTTTATAAAATTTGAACAAGAATTTAATGTTTACACGAGATCGAAAACTATGGCAAAAAAAAACTGTGAACAAATAAAAGAAAATAGGTGAGTATTATGGTTGACATTTCTCAACATTATCATCTAAAATATGTATTGATGGTTTGATTCTTCGCTTTCTTAATTATGGAACTAGAAAACCATTGTTATCTTAATTGGTATAATCCTAAATGAATTAACTTATGTGACTATTTGAATGGTTTAAAGGGAGATCTCCTTTATCAGTGAACAATAACTTAAGTATCCACAAATAATGAGAACTACAATTTTTTGAAAATAAATGTAAGTACGAAGATTCGAGCCTCTTAAGAGAGAGTTGTTGGGAAAGTTTGTGGAAATTGAATTATCACAATTATTAATAACGAAACCCAAAATTGTTTTCAGATTTTAGGGTTGATATCTACTACACAAATTCCCATAATATATCTCTAAAAAAATCCCAATAATATATAAGAAACTATTTTCTTTCCTTCATTTCTATCCCATGTCTCACCTCCTTTTTCCCTCCTCTCCTCTTCAGCTAACAGTTTCAGACATGAGCAACCATCAACACCCTCAGTACTCTTGAACATTGACAGGACAGTTAGTCAGATTGTACATAACTAAAAAAATTAGACATGTTTGGAAATGATTTTAAAATAATTAAAATCACTTTTGTTATTTTTAAAATCACTAATAAACACTCTAATCACTCAAAATTAATTTAATTTTCAATTTTACAAATACAATTTTCAATTTTACAAATACAATTTTCAATCATCAAAATTAATTTTGAAGGATTAAAAACATACTTCACGGTCATTTTTAAAAATGACAAAAGTGATTTTAGCCATTTTTTTAAAATCTCTCAAACATGTCCAAGTCTAACTATAACCAAATGGTTGGTTTTCAGAGTCAATTTTGAGCTAAAACCTACTCCGACCGATTGATGACACCATTTAACTGCAAAAATTTTGGTGGTTCACTACAAGTACAAAAGAGCTAATGCCCCATAATAAATGAAAGTGAAGCTAAAAGTAAAAATAAAATTCCACACTTAACACACCTACATGTATGATGTAACTTGAACTGCATTTCCAAATAAATATAACAGAACAAAATTGCAGAGAATTGCTTGCTCTTATAATAGTAAGATCAAAATTGTGAATGATATCTTACAACCTCTCCTCAATACCTACTTTGTGTGGATTATGAGTATGCATACTGACTATTTCAAACCTCCTTGCAGAATTCGCCTCTGCAATGTAGTAAGAGCTCGAAAACGCTGTCCATCGACAGATTCCAAATACACTGTGATCTTAGTGAGCTATCATCTTACAATCTTTCATTTTTTTCCCTGAAGAACTGCACCCACTCTACACAAAGTGCCTAAGTAACAAGTAGGAGACAAGCGAGTGGGTGGGTTAGTGGATTTACTTGTTCTTTTTCTTTCTCTTTCCTTCTCTTATTTCTGTCCTCATCTCCAAACGCTTTGAATTCTGTGAACGAATTTCTTGCAACTTCAATTTAGCGTCTTGAAATAGTGCGTCAGATCTCATAGCCATTAGTTGCTGAAATAACGAAAGAAATTATTCAAAATGTCCATCATGGCAATCAATTGCAAAATTATTTGAAACTGAAACACGAACCTTGAGATGATCCATCGCTGCTAAGTTGAAACCAATGGTGTCTTTGCATTCCTAAGACATTAGATGTTCATGTTGTCATTGAAGCGCATAGTTGCTAATTCGATTCTCATGCAAAAACATGCTAAACTGTATGGTAATTAAATTCTATAGAAACTTGGGGTTAGAATTGTCACAGTTATTTGTAATTGCAACTCTAATACCTAAATTTTGGGATTTTAATATATCAAGGGAGGAAATTTTGGTCAAAGGAGCATTTAAAGTCTTCTTTAGTGTTTACTCTTCCAAACTTTCTTTTGTTATTACCTCACGATTAGCTCATTTTAGTAATTTATGCGGCTTTTTGTACTTCCAATTTTCACGTGTATCACACAAGTTTTTTTTTTTTTTTTTTTTATAATATTGGGGTGGGAGAATCGAACCTCGGATTTTGAAGTTGATAGTATAAGTACTATGCCAATTGACATGTATTACAAAAAGTTAGTTTACCCTTGCAGAAGGAAGGATATAAATCATTAACCATAAGTGATGTAGAACATCTTGTGTCATCCTTGGATAGTTCTTGTTAGTTCTTTCACTTTCTTGTCTTTTCTTGATTTAAGCTCTTGTTTAAACCAAGCTACCTTTCTTCTAATCTATGTTAGTTATGAGCTTTATTTAATAGCCTAGTTACTGTTGTTTTTACGGCCTTGGCTAACCACTTGGGTTAAAGCTGTTATTCATCCTATTTAGTGGCTCATTGCCTCTTAGTTAGAGATAAAATTCAGTATATCGAGAACTTCTCCTTGTCTACACCATAGTTGTCATGAAGAAGCCCTCACATCAAGAAACAAAAAAGTTATCTTTCCTGACAAAGCCATACTAGAATATTTACCTAACATTACTCTGAAAATGCCAGATGAGGCCTAAAAAATGAGAAAAATAGATGGAAAAGACAATGTATACACATTATAATAATCGCAGGAGTACCTTGATTCTAGCGTAAAGAATGTCTCTTAGAATAGTTAATGCAGGTCTTGCAGCAGGGGTAGTAACAAGCTGATTATGGTGTGTCTGCAACAAAACTGTAGATATCCTGCAAATGAGCTCAACCTGTAGATATCACATAAACAAGCATTCATTAACATTATGGTTACTTGTAGAATAGTACCAAACTACGCTGGTTAAACTATAATTTGATGTGGCGCCCAGATGTGGTGATGTCCCGTAAGTATTCACACAAATGCCACTCTTTGAACTATTTAATCTACGACTTTATAATAAAGTCCAATTTATTATGCCATCTTTTCAGTGATTCTAAAGTTCTATATCAGGTGGTGATGACCAAGAAATACAAGCTTCGACACAATGCAATCTATAAGAGTAGCAAACACGGGTAACATGTATAAATATGTACCAATGAGCAGTAGGCTTTTCCAAGTCGTTAAATTTTATGGGTGTGCAAAAGTCAGCCAATCTAAACAAACACAGCACTATTGATCATTACAAAAGGCCAATATATATACCAAAGATTGTGCCAAGAATTTCTTCTATGGTAAACAACAATGAAATTACGAACGGATTGTAAAAATGAAAAAGGAAATTGAGTGAAGTCATTGAATCTCTTCATGCTACTGGTATTAGTAACTTCATTCATGCAACATCATCCTACGTTCTTTCACCTTATTATACATTCCTTATTAACTTTAACATAATATGTGAAAGTACCAAGGGCATCTTATCCAAAAAAGAAGGAAAAAAAAAATAGTACCCAAGGGCAAGAAAATTAAAAGTTAATAATAACATATAAGGAGGAGAGGCAATCGAGGGGTCTTGTAAAAGAATTATGAAAACATTCTAGGACTACCTTGTCGGGTTTGGAAGTCCAATCTTTCAAATAAGATAGAAGCTTCAGAGAATCTGAGAATGGTAAAGCCTGTAGAGAAACAAGATGGCAATGAGGCTTTTAGTATTGAATACCGAACTCAAGGTTGAAACAAGAAATTGCAACCACTTGAAGACAAACAATATATGGTACAAGCGCGCCAAGAAACACCAATCTCTAGTCCATTTTAGAAAAACATTTAACATGCAAAAGGAACCAGACAAAATAAGCAAAAAAATGTATAACTACACATATAGTCAAGCTCAGCAAGAGCACAAGGATAAGAGTTTTGCATAAGTAATAGGCTTGTGTATGAATATAAATAACCACTGTATTTCTAAGATGGGACAACAATGATATCTTATGATAAATGGCAATGCACTTCTATCAATAAGAACTAGCATTGATACACCCCGACTTAAAATTTGCGTTAATGAAACTGAGCATGCTTGATTCATAACATACTAGTAATGTTTGCTCCAAGTCATTTGTGTGAACATTTGAAAGGGCACGGAGAATGTAATCAGACGGTGAGAGGCCAAGCATCATAGCATTTGGCTCAAAATGAGAAGCTTTCCCATTTCTTTTCTCCTCCTAAATATAAAACATTATATCATTTTTTTGTAAGATACAAAACATTAAATCATAAAACTCGAACAAAGTAAAAATGATGAAACTTGTTAAAAGTTTGCAGACCTCATGTTCAGCGATACGCTTGACTTCTGCCTCTGCCATGTCTAGAGCATCGATTATCAAGTCTGTAGCCGAAATAGTGTCTTGAGTCTTTTTCCCAGCCAAAGCAACAGCACCCTCCTCTGGAACTTCTTCACTGGGCACATGCTTGTTCTCAAATGTGTCAAGGTCGGCCTCAAACATTTCTTCCAGTCGTTTTTCTTTCTCTTCCTGAAATTTAAAGAAGAATCCAACAGATTGACAATTTTGTATATTCTTATTATTATAGGAGCATATTAAACATTAAACAACATCATCAATGGAATATTGTTCATTAATAGAATATCATTTGATACTCTTGAAGAAACAAGTGACTGCACCTCTATGAAAAATGGTTCTTCAGTTCGATCCCAGCGACGTATGGATCGATCATGCGATCCTGTGACTATGAAATCACCACGGTTGCTGATAGCAAGACACCAAACATCAGCATGATGTCCCTCGAGCGTTAAAAGTAACTCAAATTTGTCAGCATCCCAATACTTTACAAGGCGGTCCTTCCCAACACTGAATACATAGTGAGTTTTCTTCACAAATTGAACAGCCATGACACTGTAACCAGAAAATTACGATCAATAACCATTCGGCAACATTTTCAAATGTAAAGACATATATGTCAAATGCATCACCTATCTGAATGAGCAAAAATAGACTTGTGGCAGTCACCAAAGTCCAAACCCCAAATCTTTAAATTTTTGTCTGCAGAGCCAGTCACTAACAAGTCTCCATCTGATGAGATATCCATACATAGCACAGGTAGCTTGTGACCATATAAAGTACGGAAAACTTTGAAGGTGTCCATAAAGAAGACCTAGAATGGAGAGAACACAGAAAAATATATCAACAAACTTGAAGCAGTAATGTAGAAATACCTTTGGTTTTATTTTATAAGAGTGTGGTAGACATACTAGTAAAAAGACAAAAAGGACAGTTGGTGATAGTAGAGGTATAAGAATATGACATCTCTTAATACAACTCCAAATATTCAACATGTTGAAGTATATACATAACTAACTTTACCGTAACCCATCAGCTTAAACGTTTGGGTTGATTGGTGATTTAATATAATACTAGAGAAGGAAGTCCAGTTTGAACTCTTGTAATGTCACTTTCTTCCTGATTAATATTGAATTTCATTTGTTGGGAATTCTACAAATTTTCAAGCCCACAAGTGAGGGGAAGTGTGTAAGTATTTATATAATTAAATTTACCGTAACCCATCAGCTTTAGCTTTTGGCATTAGGGCAGTGACAAGGGGTTACATGACTTGTGCAAGTAAAACGTGAACAATGCCTGATGCCAAGAAATGTAAACATCACCTTCCCCCACTTGAACTCAAGCTGTATCAAAAGCAATACTCAGGAAGCTGATACAAACGCACAATAATAGCTTTTTTTAAGACTAGGGATTTTTATATGCTAGCAATCGCAAAATAATAAAAAAAAATGTAAAAATTGAATGTGACAAGGAAAAATTCACCTTCACTGTGGAATCCAACAGTGCTGCAGCAAGATATTTACCATCAGGACTAACAGCAGTCACAAGAACATCATCATTCATCTTCATACTCCTCACAAAGGCTATAGAAAGGGTTTTAGGGTCCTGTAAATCAGATTACACCATTGGAACATCACAACCCTTAAAAAGGCATAGATTCTAATGATGCCCAAAAACCACATATAACACTGAATCTATACATATAGTGGAAATAAATTACAAGGAAATTGAAAAAAGACGTCACATTTATAAATCAAATCCAATTATGAAACATCCTCAATGCTTCAAATAGTTCTTCCACACAAAATAATTAAACTAAAAGTCTTGAGATTTACTAAACCTAAATATAAAGCATCCAGAATCATTGGCAAAGATCAATTTAGGGACAAAGCTAAAATGTATTCTTACAGAAAGTTAAAATATCTGCAACAAGTCTATCTCATGAATATTCTATTAAAAGAAGCTAGGTTTGATGTTGTGCTTGATGATTGGCTCGTTGAAGGTCCTAATGGTTGGAATTTGTTAGCTAAAGCCAGGATTTTGGGTAGCTGTGCAACTAGAGTGCTTGTGAGACACTCATGGACCGAACAAAACAATAGATCTTTTCAAGATAAGTCTCTTCAGTTTGACTCCTTTTGTAATCTTGTACAAAAGACGGTTTCTTGGTGGACCTCTTTACATTCCAAATTCTTTTGTAACTACATCATCTTAATGATCATCAGGGATTGAAAAGCACTTGTCATGTAGTTAGTTTTTTGGGAGAGGTTTCCTCTACCCCGGCCCTTAGGTTGTTTTGCCTTTTGTTCTATACACATCCATTCTTTGTTTCTTATATATGTATATATAAATTAAAAATTGAAAATTAAAAAAAAAAAAAGTTCTATTAAAAGCATCTACCCCAGGAATCCATAATCTAACGATTCATGTAGAAAAATTGCTCCAAAGTGAAAAGATATTATATCAATCTAAAACTTGAAAACATGCACAGATAAAATTGATTTTTCATCAAATTACAAGCTACTCAGAAGGTGATATCTCAGAGTTGTCAATATGCACCACACTACTTCAGGGACAAGACCCGTCTTATTTGAGCAAAACAAGTTTTTTTTTTCTTTTCATTTTATCACAAAATAATAATAATAATAATTATAAGAATTTTCTTGAAGTCAAAATAGGAAAATATGGAGATTATGTGAGATGAAAGAAGTAAGAGAACATACTTGATCTGATTTTTTCTCAATATGATACTCCCAAAACTTAATGTCATGGTCAGCACTAGCAGTGACAAATCCATTTTCATTCGGTAAAGCCACAATTGACCGTATAGAGCCACCATGAGCTTCTAAAACTTCGATGCAACTGCCACTTGCAATGTCCATAATTTCTATAGCGCCACTTTTATTTCCAACAAGTGCATACTTGTTTTGAGGAATGATTAAACCACAAAGCCCATAGCCAGAATCAATAGTACGAAGACAAGATCCAGTACTTGGATTCCAAATTTTTACAGCATTGTGACTAGTGGACATCAAAAGTGAATTATCAGAACTAAGTGTTACACTTCTGACATCAGAACGGTGCCCCTGAAGTTCAATACAATGTAATTTTGTAACTGCACTGCTTTCGACTGAATAAAACTCCAATAAATTATTATTCAAAGATAATGCTAATGTGGACAACGAATTTTTTGGAATCAATGGACAGAAAGAAATGGAACAAATTTTCTTGCTAGCCCGAATTGTGTGGAGTAGCTTAAAGACATCAGGAACTGTAATCATGGAGCCGCTACCTTCTTCTCCAGTAGCATGGTTTATCTCTCCATTTTCTATTACATCCTGTTCTCCCTTCCCAGCTTTCTTTCCTTTCTTCCGTTTAATACGACGTTTTGCTTTATGCTTAGCTTCAGTTTCGTCCAAAACATTGAATAACTCAACAGTCTTTCCTGCCACTTGACAGGCTAACAAATTTCCAGACTTGTTAAACCTCACAGTAGCAACTC
Source organism: Lagenaria siceraria (assembly GCA_002890555.2). NCBI lineage: Eukaryota > Viridiplantae > Streptophyta > Magnoliopsida > Cucurbitales > Cucurbitaceae > Lagenaria > Lagenaria siceraria. The sequence continues at coordinate 10,471,965 of CM016485.1, forward strand.
TATCCTTACTTTGTCGCATAATTTCACCAAACTGTTTTAGAACTTCCCATTTACTTTGAGTGGATTGATCTCTATCCTTCTCATTTCCATTTGTATTTGATCCATCAACAGACTCACCAGCCACCAAATCATGTTTAGTTGTGAAAAATCGAAGTTCTTGATCAGCAGATCCAGTAACTAAAAATCGCTCATCTGGATCAATGTCCATTGACCAAATTTCACTATGATGTCCACCAACTATTTGCATACAATGCTGTGTTTCAAGATTCCACACCCTTAAAAACTTGTCTTTGGAAGAACTGACGAGTTTTTTACTTGAATCTAGAAATACCAGATCAGTTACCTGCATAAAGAATAAGGAGAAGGCATTAATGGACAAGAAAATAGCTACAAGAATGACAGTCCTCTTCTTATATGATTTACATATGCCAGAAGATGTTAATCAACTGAATGGTGCCTAAAAAGAGAGCGAGGGGGGCTATCCTCCAACAGGACAACTATATAGTTAACATACACTAATCAACTAAATTAGACTTAGAACCTAACTTGAACAAGATATGTTCAATACGTTGTACAACTGTGTCCTTGAGTTCTACAGAGACAAGAACCTAAATCAACTAATCGGAATTAAGTTGAATGAAGGGAAGAGGCCAAGATTCTTAATTCAGTGGTTTAGAAATCTTAACAAAATTTGTTGCTGGAGAAGTGTATGACATATTGAATTTTTTAGTAATGTGGGCACAATAATTCAAATGAGAGGTTGATAATATCTGCCATTTTGTTAGGAGAAAACTCAACTGGACAGAAAAGGGAAAGCAGTGGAAGACTTGAGCTCTACTTTCAGTGTGCCGGGTTCAGCTAGATAAAGGAAGTTATTCTTTTTATCAGAGAATCAAAGGGGAAAAAAAACAAAAGAAAAGAGCTCCAATCAAATTGTAATAGTTGTGAACCTGATCACGATGGCCACGGAGGCGAAAAAGGCCTGTTTCACCAACAGCATCCCATAGTATAATATCGTTATCTTTGCTTCCAGATGCAAGCATGGAACCAAGCTTGTTGTACCTAAGGACGGTAACAGCCCCTTTATGTCCATGTAAAGTAGTCTCACAGGTTCCTTTGTCAGCATCCCAAATTCTTATACTACCATCAGCATATCCACTCGCTATCTGTAACAATAAAAAATAAATAGACAATGAATGGTAATTTTAACTTCCCCACTATAGAAAGTTAGGAAGCGCCAAAATACTGCTTTGTTTCTAAATGGCACCAAACCTCCAGCCAGTTCTTACTAATAATAACATGCATAACGAGCATAACAGCAAATGAATTCAGGTCCTATATGTGTTTTCTATTTCGTCAATCGACAAAGCAATCTGTGCTTCCAAATATGCATGTATACAGAAATTCAACTAATAAAAATGATGAAATCTTATATAATTTATCAATTATTGTCTTCAATATATTGTCACTATCACTAATGAGTGAACTTTCGGCTCAAGAAATCCCCACGGCCCCGATGGCAGAAAGGACTTCTACTTCAATAGTTTTCTGAAATCATTTGAACTATAACAATTCAGAGTATTGACATCCTTGATTCCATATTCTGTAGTACCAATCTCAAACTTTGGAACTCTAAAATTACTCTCTCAATTATTGGCGGAATGCCATTAGAAAATGACTTACCAGAAGAGAAGGAGCAGAGGTGACGGACGTAACAGCAAGAGAAGGGCCACGAGAGCCCTGAGTAGGTGTTAAATTCTTGGTGCAGACACCTTGACGAACATTCCAGACTCCAATCTTTTCAAGAGCTGGAGCTATGAGATGCTTTCCGGAACTATCGTAGGTAATATTGGAATCAACAGAGACGATCACTCCAAAAGCCGCCGCAGGCTCGTATCGGAGGTAGGCCTTCACCATGGAGAGACCGTGGAAGACTGAGTGTGGACCTGACGAGGAGCAGCAGCAGAACGTGGGGCAGTGTTACGGCTGCGAGAGTGGCGTGCCGGCGTTCGACTGCAGCAGGGATATAGGAGGGTGGGCTGGGGCGACGGCGGGACGGAGAAGAAAGTGTGGAGGTTTTGGAAAAGGAAGAAGGATTGGAGGGTTTAGTCGTTTTTTCTTCTTCCTTTTTTTTCATTTTTTTTTCATTTTTTTGTGGGACAATTGACAGACGAGGGTTTAGTCGTTTAACAGTTTCGTTAAAAAAAAAATACAATATGTTCAGTATTTCTTTAAATTATTATTTATTAACCTACCCAAAACAACTACCTAAATGATAATTGATATGAAGTAAAAAAAAATTAAAAAATCTACTGGATATAACATTTTAAAAGGGAAATTACTATAAATAGAAAAAATATCAAACTATTCATAAATATAGAAACATTTCACTGTCTATCAGTGATAGACTGCGATAGAATTCTATCGCTTTCTATCGCTAAAGCAAATAAATTCTATCGCCTAAGCGATAGAAAGCGATAGAATTCTATCGCGATCTATCAATGATAAACTGTAAAAATTTTCTATATTTGTAAATAGTTTCGTTCACTTTTTTATTTTTAAAGAGAGCCCAAATTAAAATATTTAAGATAAAAATACCTTTGTCTATAAACATATACTTTTGGTGAAAGGTTAAAATTTTGATTTTTGTTTAATTTAAATTTAATGATTTTTCTAGTAGATAGATCTTTTAAATATATTTTTGAAAACTCATGACTAAAAATGGCTCATTTAAAACATCTCGGACAAATGCATCTATCCTTCAACTAAAAATGTATATTTTTTTTTCAATATTTACTAAATTCATAAATTTTTAATTTTGAGTCTAATAGGTCATTTACATATTAAAAAAATATTTAAAAAATTAATTATCTACTGAATATAAAATTAGGGGACTTATTAGACAATAAATTGAAAGCTAAAAAATTTATTAGATATTTTTAAAATTTTAATATCCAAATAGATACAAATCTTAAAGTCCACTAACTAAATTTGTAATTTTTTTACTCCAATAAAAAAAGGAACAAGAATCAAATTATGGTCACTTTTGGTATGGGCTAATATAAGGCCCATTTTTGCCCGTTTTGGTCGCGCCTTGCTACTTCCCTAAGCAGCGCACTTAGTGGATTTTTTATCGGGGTCAAATTTTGGACCACTGTTTTTCAGTTTTTTGTGACGAACTTCAACTTTCCTTCAAATTGACCCATTTGCTTTTTATCGATCAAGTTTCGTGGGTTTTTTATCGAGGTCAAATTTTGGTCACTTTTGGTATGGGCTAATATAAGGCTCATTTTTTGCCCGTTTTGGTCACGCCTTGGTACTCCCCTAAGGAGCGCACTTCGTGGGTTTTTGATCGAGGTTAAATTTTGGACCACTGTTTTTCAGTTTTTTTTGGACGAACTTCAACTATGATTCAAATTGACCCATTTGCTTGTTAGAAATCAAGCTTCGTGAGTTTTTTACCGGGATCAAATTTTGGTACTCCCTTAAGGAGCGCCCTTCGTGGCCTAAAGCTTATCCACGCTTGTCAGGACCATGTCCAGGGATGTGAATCCATAATTTCGACCCAAGATACCCGAATTAGAGGGTGCACCACCCAAAAAAGTTTCCAAAAAGCCGTAGAAAAACTAGCTTGGGCCTAGAAAAAAAACTGGGTCTGGACCACTGTTTTCAGTTTTTTTTTTTTTTTTTGACGAACTTCAACTTTCCTTTAAATTGACCCATTTTCTTGTTAGAGATCAAGTTTCGTGAGTTTTTTACCGGGTTCAAATTTTGGTCACTTTTGGTATGGGCTAATATAAGGCCCATTTTTATTTTTGGCCTGGTCGCCCCTTGGTACTCCCCTAAGGAGCGCCCTTCGCGGCCTAAAGCTTATGCACGCTTGTCAGGACCATGTCCAGGGATGTGAATCCAGAATATTGACCCAGGATACCCAAATTAGAGAGGTGTACCACCCAAATATATTTCCAAAAAGCAGTAGAAAAACTCGTTTGGGCCTCAGAAAAAAACTGAGTCTGTACCATTATTTTTCAATTTTTTTGGGACGAACTTCAACTTTCCTTCAAATTGACCCATTTCCTTGTTACCGATCAAGTTTAGTAAGTTTTTGACTGGGTCAAATTTTGATCACTTTTGGTATGAGCTAATATAATGCCAATTTTTGGCCCGTTTGGTCGCCCCTTGGTACTCCCCTCAGGAGAACCCTTCGCGGCCTAAAGTTTATGCACGCTTGTCAGGACCATGTCCAGGGACGTGAATACAGAATTTCGACCCAAGATACTCGAATTAGAAGGGTGTACCACCCAAAAAAGTTTCCGAAAAGCCGTAGAAAAACTAGCTTGGGCCTAGGAAAAAAATTGAGTCTGGACCATTGTTTTTTAGTTTTTTTTAGACGAACTTCAACTTTCCTTCAAATTGACCCATTTTCTTGTTAGAGATCAAGTTTCGTGAGTTTTTGACCGGGGTCAAATTTTGGTCACTTTTGGTATGGGCTAATATAAGGCCAATTTTTCGACTGTTTTGGTCGCCCCTTGGTACTCCCCTAAGGAGTGCCCTTCGCGGCCTAAAGCTTGTCAGGACCATGTCTAGGGATGTGAATCTAGAATTTCGACCCAAGATACCCGAATTAGAGGGGTGTACCGCCCAAAAAAGTTTCCGAAAAGCCGTACAAAAACTAGCTTGGGCCTAGGAAAAAAACTGAGTCTGGACTAGTGTTTTTGAATTTTTTTGGGACGAATTTCAACTTTCCTTCAAATTGACTTATTTACTTGTTAAAGATCAAGTTTCATGAGTTTTTTACTAGGGTCAAATTTTGGTCACTTTTGGCATGGGCTAATATAAGACCCATTTTTGCCCGTTTTGGTCGCCCATTAGTACTCCCCTAAAGAGCGCCCTTCGCGGCCTAAAGCTTATCCACGCGGACCATGTCCAGAGATGTGAATCCATAATTTTGACCCAAGATACCCGAATTAGAGGGGTGCACCACCCAAAAAAGTTTCCAAAAAGCCGTAGAAGAACTAGCTTAGGCCTAGGGAAAAAACTGGGTCTAGACCCCTGTTTTTCAGTTTTTTTTTACGAACTTCAACTTTCCTTCAAATTGACCCATTTTCTTGTTAGAGATCAAGTTTCGTGAGTTTTTGACTGGGTTCAAATTTTGATCACTTTTGGTATGGGCTAATATAAGGCCCATTTTTGGCCCGTTTTGGTCGTCCCTTGGTACTCCTCTAAGGAGCGCCCTTCGCGGCCTAAAGCTTATGCACGCTTGTCAGGACCATGTACAGGGATGTGCATCCATAATTTCGACCCAAGATACCCGAATTAGAGGGGTGCACCACCCAAAAAAGTTTCCAAAAAGACGTAGAAGAACTAGCTTAGGCCTAGGAAAAAAACTGGGTTTGGACCACTGTTCTTCAGTTTTTCTTGGGACGAACTTCAACTTTCCTTCAAATTTACCCATTTTCTTGTTAGAGATAAAGTTTCGTGAGTTTTTGACCGGGGTCAAATTTTGGACACCTTTGGTAAGGGCTAATATAAGGCCCATTTTTGGCCCGTTTCGGTCGCCCCTTGGTACTCTCCTAAGGAGCGCTCTTCACGGCCGAAAGCTTATACACGCTTGTCAGGATCGTGTCCAGGGATGTGGGTTCAGAATTTCGACCCAAGATACCCGTGTTGGAGGGGTGTACCACCGAAAAAAGTTTCCAAAAAGCCGCAGAAAATCTAGCTTGGGTCTAGGGAAAAAACTGAGTTTGGACCACTGTTTTTCAGTCTTTTTTGGGACGAACTTCAACTTTCCTTCAAATTGACCCATTTGCATGTTAGAGATCAATTTTCGTGAGTTTTTTACTGGGGTTAAATTTTGGTCACTTTTGGTATGGGCTAATATAAGGCCCATTTTTGGCGCGTTTTGGTCGCCCTTGGTACTCCCCTATGGAGCGCCCTTCACGGCCTAAAGCTTATGCACAATTGTCAGGACCATGTCTAGGGATGTGAATCCAAAATTTCGACCCAAGATATCCAAATGAGAGGGGTGTACCATCCAAAAAAAATTTCAAAAAACCGTAGAAAAACTAGCTTGGGCCTAGGAAAAAAATGTGTCTAGACCAGTGTTTTTCAATTTTTTTTTGGGACGAACTTCAACTTTCCTTCAAAATTGACCCATTTTCTTGTTCGAGATCAAGTGTCATGAGTTTTTGTCTAGGGTCAAATTTTGGTCACTTTTGGTATAGGCCAATATAAGGCCCTTTTTTGGCCTGTTTTGGTCGCCCCTTGATACTCCCCTAAGGAACGCCCTTCGCAGCCTAAGGCTTATGCACGCTTGTCAGGACCATGTCCAGGGATGTGAATCCAGAATTTCGACACAAGATACCCGAATTAGAGGGGTGTACCACCCAAAAAAAGTTTCCAAAAAGCCGTAGAAAAACTAGCTTCGGTCTAGAAAAAAACCGAGGTTGGCCCACTGTTTTTCAGTTTTTTTTTACGAACTTCAACTTTCCTTCAAATTGACCCATTTTCTCATTAGAGATCAAGTTTTGTGAGTTTTTTACTGGGGTCAAATTTTGGTAACGGTAGGCTAATATAATGCCCATTTTTGGCCCGTTTTGGTCGCCCCTTGGTACTCCCATAAGGAGCGCCCGTCGCGGCTTAAAGCTTATGCACGCTTGTCAGGATCATGTCCAGGGATGTGAATCCAGAATTTCGACGCAAGATGCCCGAATTAGAGGGGTGTACCACCCAACAAAGTTTCCAAAAACCGTATTAAAACTAGCTTAGGCCTAGGAAAAAAACTGGGTCTTGACCACTGTTTTTTAGTTTTTTGTTGGATGAACTTCAACTTTCCTTCAAATTGACTCATTTGTTTGTTAGAGATCAAGTTTCGTGAGTTTTTGACAGAGGTCAAATTTTGGTCACTTTTAGTATGGGCTAATATAAGGCCCCATTTTTTTGCCTGTTTTGGTCGCCCCTTTGTACTCCCCTAAGGAGCGCCCTTCGCAGCCTAAAGCTTATGCATGCTTGTCAAGACCATGTCCAGGGATGTGAAGCCAGAATTTCGACCGAAGATACCCGAATTGGAGGGGTGTACCACCCAAAAAAGTTTTCAAAAAGCCATGGAAAAAGTAGCTTGGGCTTAGGAAAAAACTGAGTTTAGACCACTGTTTTCCAGTTTTTTTGGGACAAACTTTAACTTTCCTTCAAATTGACCCATTTGCTTGTTACAGATCAAGTTTCGTGAGTTTTTTACCGGGGTCAAATTTTGGTCACTTTTGGTATGAGCTAATACAAGGCCCATTTTTTGCCCATTTTGGTCGCCCTTGGTACTCCCCTTAGGAGCGCCCTTCACGTCCTAAAGCTTACGCACGCTTGTCAGAACCATGTCCAGGGATGTGAATTCAGAATTTCGACCCAAGATACTCGAGTTAGAGGGGTATACCACCCAAAAAAATTTCCAAAAAGCCGTAGAAAAACTAGCTTAGGCCTAGGAAAAAAACTGGGTCTAGACCACTGTTTTTCAGTTTTTTTTGGACGAACTTCAACTTTCCTTTAAATTGACTCATTTGCTTGTTAGAGATCAAGTTTCGTGAGTTTTTGACCGGGGTCAAATTTTGGTCACTTTTGGTATGGGCTAATATAAGGCCCATTTTTGGCCCGTCTCGGTCGCCCCTTGGTACTCCCCTAACGAGCGCCCTTACCGGCCTAAAGCTTTTGCACACTTGTCAGGACCATGTCCAGGGATGTGAATCCAGAATTTCGACCCAAGATACCCGAGTTAGAGGGAACTTCCACCCAAAAAAGTTTCCAAAAAGTCGTAGAAAAACTCGCTTGGGCCTAGGAAAAAACCTAAGTCTGGACCACTGTTTTTCAGTTTTTTGGGACAACCTTCAACTTTCCTTCAAATTGACCCATTTGCTTGTTAGAGCTCATGTTTCGTGAGTTTCTGACGGGGGTCAAATTTTGGTAGTTTTTTGTATGGGCTAATATAAGGCCCATTTTTTGCCCGTTTTGGTCGCCCCTTGGTATCTTCTAAGGAGCGCCCTTCGCGGCCTAAAACTTATGCACGAGGACCATGTCCAGGGATGTGAATCCAGAATTTCGACCCAAGATACCCGAGTTAGAGGGGTGTACCACTCAAAAAAGTTTCCAAAAAGCGGTAGAAAAACTAGCTTGGGCCTAGGAAAAACACTGGGTCTTGACCACTGTTTTTCAGTTTTTTTTGGAACGAACTTCAACTTTCCTTCAAATTGACCCATTTGCTTGTTAGAGATCAAGTTTCGTGAGTTTTTGACCGGGGTCAAATTTTGGTCACTTTTGGTGTGAGCTAATATAAGGCCCATTTTTTGCCCGTTTTGGTCGCCCCTTGGTACTCCCCTAAGGAGAGCCCTTGCCAGCTTAAAGCTTTTGCACGCTTGTTTGGACCATGTCCAGGGATGTGAATCCAAAATTTCGACCCAAGATACCCGAGTTAGAGGGAACTACCACCCAAAAAAATTTCCAAAAAGTCATAGAAAAACTAGCTTGGGCGTAGGAAAAAACCTGAGTATGGACCCCTGTTTTTCAGTTTTTTTTTGACAAACTTCAACTTTCCTTCAAATTGACCCATTTGCTAGTTAGAGATCAAGTTTCATGAGTTTTTGACTAGGGTCAAATTTTGGTCACTTTTAGTGTGAGCTAATATAAGGCCCATTTTTTGCCCGTTTTGGTCGCCTCTTGGTACTCCCCTAAGGAGAGCCCTTGCCAGCTTAAAGCTTTGGGATGTGACTCCAGAATTTTGACCCAAGATACCCGAATTAGAGGGGTGTAGCACCCAAAAAAGTTTCCAAAAAGCCATAGAAAAACTAGCCTAGGCCTAGGAAAAAAAATTGAGTCTGGACCACTGTTTTTCAAGTTTTTTTTTGGACGAACTTCAAATTGACCCATTTGCTTTTTAGAGATCAAGTTTCGTGAGTTTATGACCGGGGTCAAATTTTGGTCACTTTTGGCATGGGCTAATAATATAAGGCCCGTTTTGGTCGCCCCTTGGTACTCCCCCAAGGAGCGCCCTTCGCGGCCTAATGCACACTTGTCAGAACCATGTTCAGGGATGTGACTCCAGAATTTCGACCCAAAATACCCGAATTAGAGGAGTGTAGCACCCAAAAAAGTTTCCAAAAAGCCATAGAAAAACTAGCCTAGGCCTAGGAAAAAAAACTGAGTCTGGACCACTGTTTTTCAAGTTTTTTTTTGGACAAACTTCAACTCTCCTTCAAATTGACCCATTTGCGTGAGTTTATGAACGGGGTCAAATTTTGGTCACTTTTGGCATGGGCTAATAATATAAGGCTGGTTTTGGTCGCCCCTTGGTACTCCCCTAAGGAGCGCCCTTCGCGGCCTAAAGCTTATGCACGCTTGTCAAGACCATGTCCAGGGATTTAAATCCAGAATTTCGACCGTACCACCCAAAAAAGTTTCCAAAAAGCCGTAGAAAAACTAGAGTGGGCCTAGAAGTTAAAGATATAAATCTTGAAACCTAAGAATCAAATTGAAACCATGATCTAAATATGTAATATTTTGAAAATCAGAGACTGAATAGAAACTAGATTAAAAACCTAGGAACAAAAAATCGATTTTTTTTTCTACTAATTATTATGTAACAATTATCCTAGATGACCTTTCCATTTTTGGAGGGTTAAAGCCTAAACGTCCATTTGTAGGTCAATGCAGGTAGGGTAATCGTGGGTCGAAAGCCGGCCCATTTTAGTTGCCTGCTTTTGAATTGGGCTATTTCTAGTATATTTTTGGGTTCACAAAATAAATGACAAAACTCAAGGAAAGATTTATAAAATTGTTCTATTTCATCAGCAGAAATATCCTAAACTTTAATTATATTTCACAACTAAATTTTTTAGACAATTTTATTCTTGTAATACTCTCTCTCTCCTATTTAATGTTCATATTATCTTACAATTAAAATATTAGAAATGAAGAGAAAGCGTATGAATGGGAGGGGAGAAGGGAAGTGTGGAGGGCTTTGATGAGAGATTGTATTTCATGGGAGAAGGTATCGAAAATCTAAGGGAACTTGAAGCTAGAGCGGAAGGGCCAAGGGTTGAGGAAGGCAGGAAAATTATTCGATAAGCCATGAATGAAGGAAGACGAAGAAGAGAGTGAGGAGGAAGAAAGAATTAGTGGAGTCTACGGTAGAGACAAGAAAAAAGATAAACTTTCTTTTAGGTTTTTTAATGACAAGAGAGGAAAATGGAGTATTTCTAATATTTTTCCATATGTGACGTTTCGTTTTAAACGGTCATAATTATGTTCAATGGTGTAAATATCATTTGAACCTAGTTTTTATGTAATATCTTAGCCCATTAGGCTATTCGTAGGAAAAAAAATATGGTGGCTTTAAGCTATTAGGCCTATTTAAATAGGCTATTAATGTAGAAAGCCCAAATTGAATTTTATGTTCTAAAAATTATGATATATCTTTAAATTGAAAAAAGCATTAAAAAAGCATCATAATATTAAATATTCAATTAAATTTTGTCGAGGGTTGTTCCAAGCAAGGCCCAAAGTTAAAGAAAAATTAGGAGGTGGAATGGAGGAACATACGTCTTAAAAGGAAAAAGTCAAAGCCTCAAATTCTAAGACAACCAGTCGAGCTGGTAAATATATACCAATCTGAAAATAATCGAGTTGCGTTCGATCTAGCACCCTGCATTCTCGAGCACCGTAAACAACCCTGACATTGTCAACGTTACATGTAACCATAGGTGACTCTTAGAAGAAAGGCATTATTGATAACACTAATCGACAACCCCAAGAGGAAGAGTAAGTAATCTCCCAAGGAAAGCTATGACTTTACTTTTGTGTGCTTAATTGGACTATACACTATCTGTACTAACTTAGGTATCGAAGTGTGGTACGATCAACACCACACCGATAAAAGAATCTTTATGCAAGTCCGCTCAACAAGCGAAACCAAACCAGGAGAACTGAGTCAGAGGTTAAGTATAGGAGGGGCCCACAAGAAGGATGCATGGGAGATCCAAGTGCCAACAAATTTACTAAAAAATTAAAATACCCCAATTCATAGATGTTAGCCTGTAAACTATAATTGCAGAGTAACTAATTTAAATCTAACTTTTGAATAAAAATAAAACATAACAAATTCCTAGAATTAACAGGGTACTTGCTATTTTTGACGGATTAAAAAAAACATGGTGAAAAGTCCATTTGAATGATAGGAGTAATGAAATCTAAGCTAATAAAAAAAAGTTAATTTAAATTTAATACAATTTTAAAATGGGGAACGAAAATAAACAATTAAAAAAGTAATGATTAAAATGATTTTAATTGAAAGGGATATAAATTATAATCTAATAAAAAATTAAATTTAAATTTAATACAAAACCTAAAATTTTGGTAACAAAAACAACCCACTAAAAACATAATCATTGATTTAAAAAAAAATGTTTGCAGAGGATATAAAAACTAAACTAATAAAATATGTGTCAAAATATGTATAGTTGAACTTTCCTAATGCTTGTACTATAAGTTCGAAATTAGAGATTGGATTTATTCATCTCACATGTTAAAAAAAAAAAAAAAAAAAAAAAATTGTTAATCTAAATTTAATACAGATTATAATATTTTGAAAACAATTTTCTTTTTCCAAAATTGAACCTCAGAGTGTGGGACACGTGGACACGAATACCTCATATTTAAATTATTTGCATTATTTATCTCATAATAGTAAAAAATGACACAAATACCATTTGAAATACCATATGATATAATAGAGAGACACTCATTACTCTACATGATAATCAGGAGACAATGTGGTTACCACTACAGTGAAGCATTTGTGTTAATCCACTTGGTGAATTGTTATAGACTAAAGTCGACTAAAACTTCTACATCAACCATCATGAAGTCGTGGTATTATTTGTTATGATATCATGTGTCATCCTACAATATCGTGGTGTGCTGAAAGAACATATTTGTGGAGAATAACTTGAAAACATTGATATCACTAAATATGTACACATATATTAATCTAAAAAGCTAATAAAGAAAAAATGGAGAGTGTAGAATACCAATAAGTGATAGATATAGATTCCGATAGGTGACAACTCTTTAATTTAGGTATAAACTCACATAAACTAGATGGATAATAGTAACGAGCTATTAAGTTTATCACATTAATTTAAAACTTGAACAAATTGATTTTGTAAGGAAACAATTTAGGGCCCATTTAGATTGATTTTTTAAATGTAAAATTAGAAAGTTAATCCCATCCAAACTGGCCTTTAATTTAACTATGAAATTGAAATTTGAAAATGTAAAGTAATTTTATAATCAATTAAACTATATTCAAATTTATAAAATCAAAGTGTCATTTTTTTTCAAACGTTTTGTTTTCTTTTTTAACATGGATGAGAAGAAATTTTTGCTATGGTAGGAGGTGGACTGAGAGTGGCCGGTGGTGACCCAACAAAAAGACGGTCGACAGCGAGGCCAGATATTTGCATTTCGAATGTGTCAAATATTACTCTACACTTGCCTTGTCCACGTCAGCTAAACCAATCAAACGACGGCTACGAGAATAACATACGTCATTTGTTCCCACTATAAATTTATCATCATAAACATTAACGAATTTCACATAATATCAATAGACCATATTTTATTTTGAAAATACGCTGACGTGACCATAATAAGCAAAGAGAGTATAGAAAATTTTTCATACCTCTATAACAAAGGAAAACTTTCCACAAAAAACTACACGAAATCGTATCTAAAATACACATTTCCTAATTATCCTCTTAGGTAATTATCAATTTATCGGTCCAGAATATATTAAAAAATAGAGTAATACTTCGGCATAGTTAAAATTGCACTCATCTTCTTACATCTCTCAAATCACATAAAATTTAAAAAAATTAAAATTTATTAAAAAAAAATTGTCGCGTGATAAATTATGATTATACCATAAGTGGACTACACTCTACACAAAGACGAGTAGATACACCAATTTTATTTTATTTTATTTTTTTAAAATGACAATATAAATATATATGATAATTGTTGTTCTTATCACTTCACTATCTAAAAAGTGGGCCACCGCCCCATTTTGATGTTTAATGATAAGAATTTAATTTCAAAATTAAAAAAAAAAATATTAAAAATCAAATTTCCAATTTGTAGAGTCATTTTCAGTGGCCCACTGGGCCGTCCAAGCGCCGACCATGCGTCGCACCCACAAGCTTTGGGCCTGGCGTAGCGTAACTCTCCAATTTCGGCACGACAAATAAATAAAAATTAGAAGGGAATTTTCATAAATGCCCCTCTTCGTTTGACGTAAATTATTATTGCAGAATAAGTCAAAAGTATAATAAATATCTGTCGGTCTATTGCAATAAAAGTATGTGAATGAGAGAACTCAAAAATAAATAAATAAATAGTCTGTGAATAATTAGGGGTGAAATGGGACAAACAAAAAGTGATCTAACCGACCATTGTTTTCTTTCGCTTTCATTACCACCAACCACTCATTTTTACCATCATTCACAAAGCTTATTGGTTACCTTCGACTAAAAACAGGTCCAATGACATAATACATTTGAAGATATTAGGTATAGATTGGGCCCGATAATACGATTGCATCATGAGGTCGCAATTGAACAGATTGATGAAGTTCAAATTACGTTTGGATTGTTGGTAAAAAAAATATTTTCAAAATTACATTTTCTTTTAAACACTTTTTTTTTTTTTTTGTTAAAAATCTGTTTATAAATAAAACACTCATACTTTTGTCGCATCTTCTCAAAGTATTTTTATACAAAATTTGTTTGATTTATTTGACATTCAAAATGCAGAACAACTAGGAAGACAAAAAAAAAAGGTGGGTCTCTTCCTTCTCATGTAGAGCAACGAAAACAAACAAAATCCATAAAAGAAAAAAGCGAAAAAGAATTCAAAAACCATCAACAGAGGGAAAAACAGGAAATGGAGATTGTATTTAGCTATGATTTTCAATTTCATAGTGTTTAAAAAACGTCACGTCAATCATACGTTAAATAATTTATGATTTTTGTTAAGCGAGAGACTCAATAAAACTATTTCTTAAATTTTAGGGGCTTGATCGATGAATTTTAAAGCTTGGTGACCAAATTTGACATATTTTTCAAACCTCATTGATCAAAAAAGTATTTCACCTCATAATTAAATTACATATTTTTTATTTTAATTAAAGTACATATTTACTCCTATGTTATGTTTAAATTAAATTTTTAGTTTCATACCCCAACCTTAATTTCACATACTTTTAAAATTTTATTATCTTATCATATCACTTACCAAAATATTTTACTTGAAGAGTAACATAGATTTAACGCGACGTTGTTGTACTTCCCAAATTCTGTACGAGAGTCACAAATATCTATAATTCTTTGTCAATTACATTCCATCGCGTCATAAGTTGTTTTTTTTTTTTTGTAACTATACTTTCTTTTCAAACCAGACAATGCATTCAAACTCAATCCAGATTTATAATTTCCAATTGCGCGCGTGTATATTTATTTATGCATTAAAAAAACTAATGGGATGACATGTCTATTGACACACAATAACATCCATCCATTTATTTTTAATCCAAACACCTAACGAGTCATTGCTTCTTGCATTATATGTTAGATCACGAGCATGCAATAAAACTAACAACTCCTTGAACTAAAAGAGAAGTCACCAATAAGACTTATTCGTCGGTAATTAATAAATTCAAATCTCATCAACAAAATTAATATACGTTGCTCTCAAATAATAGGTTAATTGAATGAATTTTGTTAATTAAAAAACTATAAAACTAAATTAAAATTAAAATTAAAAAAAATGAAAAGTAAAGAACACAAATGATACGGTAACAAATGAAGAGTAAAATGACAAAGATTCGCTACAGAATCCGGACTGAGGAGTGAAAGATCCCTTTAATTTCCATTTTCATAAAACAACAAAACAAAGAAAGGGCCAATAGTAAACGCCAGCCTGGCTTTAACATGTATGTGATTCTTTATGTTCCCTACCTTCGCATTGATATTATCAATTCCCCTTTCAAAATTAACATTCAATTTTAAATATTTCTTTCTTTCTATTTTATTTTCCATTATATTAATAACCATACCAAATGCTTAAAAATTATATTAAAATTAAGATACCAAATTTTATTTCTAATTTGTCCATTGAATTTTGAAATTTGAGAAATTATATATACAATAAACATCTATTTTAGATTGACTTTTTTAATGTTTAAAAAAACACTTATTTTTAAAAATATTTTTTTAAATGAATTTTATTGCTATGTTTTTACATCTTTAGTTTTTCATATTTTGATCACATTCATATACACTTTAGCTATTTTGTCATCTTAATTTTTACAATTATTGAACTTACATTAACCCTATGAGTCACGGTTAAAATAAAATTTGGTTTAAAATATGAAACTATATATGACTTATACAAAAGTTTAGAGGTCGAAATAAAACTTAAATACGTTGATTTTTAAAGTTAACGTGTGCGATTCAACTAGTTAAAACATATATTCTATAGCTTATAGTCTAGAAGTTTAAATTTTTTTTTTTAATCAAAAGCTTCATATATTGTTAAGCTAAAAAAATATGTTTTTGTTTAAATTTACATTTTTATTTTGATTAACGGACTTTCACATTTACTAACTATATTTTTTAGTCCACCTATATTAAAAGCATAAGAAGTAGTAAATTTAGAACATGTGCACGTGACACGTCAAATAAATGAATAAAATGCATCTTTATATATATGTTTGAGAGTGATTTTAAAATAGTTTAAATCACTTTTGTCATCTACAAAATCAATCTTAAAGATAGTTTTAGCCATTTAAAACTAATTTTGGTGATATAAAATTGTCATTTAAAAGTAGAAAATTAAATATTAAATTAATTTTGAATTATTAAAGTCATATTTCAGAGTTCTCTTAAACATAACTAAAGTAATTTTAAAATTACTCTCAAACATACCTGTAATGGGTGATAATACAACACTATGTTAAGATTAACAAAAAAAAAACGATGATAAAAAAAAATAATTTTGGAAGCATTTAAAAATGAAGAAACTAAAATACAATAATTAAAAGGTATTTTTTAAGCATTTGAAATTTACAAGGTTTGGCGCTCGTTTTAAATTTCAATGCTGGCATATTCTAGAATTCTCTACGTCTTTTCCCCACGGCCAAAAAGCAAACTTTTGAATATATAAATTCAAATTAATAAGGAAGGAAAATGAAAATGAAAAAATATATAATATAAAATATAAAATATAAAATATAAAATCTCAATATAAAATAAAAGAAAATGTCATTTTCAAGCATAAATCATTACATGCCGCACCCATTTGTGGGATATCTTATCTCTTTCTACTTTTGAAAGGCTCACCATAACTCTCTCCCTCATTTAAATAACACAAAAATGTGTACTTTCATTTTGTGGCTCAAAATAAACCACACAACACAGGCCCCACACATAGATAATTTTTCTTTTTTTAAAATAAAATAAAAATTATAGACAATGGTTTCCCTTCTTTCACTTAGGAAGGACTTTTTTTTTTAATTCTAAAAATAATATTATTTTAATAATAATGATAAAAATAAGGTTGAGTTAAAAATATAGATAAAAGTAAGGTAGCAAAATCGTGGATGGAGTCTACGATTTCTACCTATCATCAAAATCATGGACTAGGTCCACGATTTGCCCAGCCAAGTATCAACAAAATCGTGACATGTGAGAAAAATGGCAGGGTTGACCGAGACATTTGAGCAAAATCGTGCACCTGGTCTACGATTTGGGTGCCATGTGGACTAATGTTATGAAATTGTAGACCCCGTCCATGATTTCCTCACCTATTTTTTAAAATACTTTTACCCCTACCCTATTTTTGTCATTATTTATTAAAATAACATTATTTTAAAAAATTCTTAGGATATGATATATATATATATATATATATATATATATATATATATATGAGTGTTCGGGCCAATTTACTAATCTTACGGGATAACCCGCCTGATCCTACAAAATTTAAGTGTTAAGAAAACTCGTAGGATATTAAATCCTAGATATGTGACCACCATGGACTGAACTCATTTCTCCTTAGCCCTTTGGTTTTTTTTTTTTTTTTTTAATATTCCCACCACCACTGGGCTAATCCATGATGGTTTTTACTTAGGATATGTTTGGTAGTAAATTTTAAAACACAATACATTTTCATCAAATAAAACTAGGGTTGTCTCTATCTTTCATTTTTAGATATGTATTTGGTGATGGATTTAGAAAATTGAATATCAATTTAGTGTGATATATGTTATTTATAATATATTATAGGTTAAAATATCATTTGGTTCCTGTATTTTTAAGTACGTTCAATTTTAATTCTTGTACTTTTAAATGTCCAGTTTTAATATCCGTAATTTAAAGATTTTTTAAATTAGTCCCTAATGCTTATGTATGGTTCACTTTCTTTTAAAAAAAAAAAATTGTTATGTATTAACATTTTCACTCTAAATCTCGAAAACATATTCACATATTATATTTTTTACATAAAAATTATTATTATTTAATTAATTTAAGAATAATTATATTTTTCTAAAAAACTATATTTAAATGTTGATAAGCTAAAATGAATCAAAATTCTAACGGACACGCAAGTTAAAAACATCACACTACTTGGGACATTTCACATCCTTCGTGCTCAAATTCAAACTTTGGATTTTCGTCCCCTCACGTCACGATTCTTATAATTATTTTTAAATTTTTTTTTTATAATTAAATAATAATGCAATGTGGTGGGAAATTTAAACATTTATCCTCTTTGACTGATGACCGAGGATTTATGTTAGTTGAATTATTTTTATGTTGAAGTAATTTTTATAATATGTCTTGATTTTGGAAAAGTAAAAATAAAATTGATTCTTAAATTTTAATGTTAATTATTTCTTGCATTGTTATTTCTATTGTATTTTATCTTGGCCTTCCCAAAATTATGTATATTTTTGGTAAATTTTGAAAAACAAAGACTGGCATATGATATTGATACACTTAGAACAAAACATAACGATCCGTTTATTTATTTATTTATTATTTTATTTTTATTTTCTCTATTTTTTGGTCCAATAGACAGCATAAGTTTCAATGGAAAGACTTACTTTTACATGAGTATTTATATACATGCAAAACATATATTTTTTTCCCCTAACATCGAACTATTAAAATTTCAATATATTGTTTTAAAAATATAAATACATTATTTAACTTTTTAGTTCATTTTAATTTGTTAAACTTAGGGTAATTATACATATGTATTCCGCATGCGTTTGAATTATACAAAAAACGTGCAATAAAACAGAGAATGATATATAAATAGTTAGAATATTTTTTCTATTTATAATAATTTTTCTATGATAAGTGGAAAATATGGTTTATTATTATTAAAAAAAAAAACAGAAAATGATACGTAAATATAATTGCAGTTTAATGAAGTTGATATTTATCGCATGTTGATGGGTGGGATCGTTTACAATGATTTGTTAATAAATCAGAGAGAGAATTGAAAGAACATCCGATGGAATATTCTAATATTAATAACATTTTTTTTGGTTATGTGGACGGTAGTTTGTCCTATTGCTTTCCCAATAATAAATTTATTTTATTTTTCAATTAGAGGCAATAGCATCAATGCATTTTTTAAAAAATAAATTTTTATTAATCTTTTTAAACTTACCATTCAACTTTTTCATTGTCTTTTAAATATTAAATTACCAACGGACCTAAAATTTTAAGTTAATAATTTGTGATAAATTAATTGTAGATTTGAAAAATTTAAGAATGTTCAACGAGTAAAAATTAATATTAAATAGGAGAGGAAATGACCCTGTATGAGTTCGAACACATAACCTTCTGTGTTAAATTACCGATAAACCTAAAAAGTTAAGCTGATGGTTTATAATAAATTTAATTATATCAATACTCCAACATTAATGATATGAAAACCCTACCAATTTGAAAATTAGGAACCTAATTGTTGAACCCCTAACAACAAATTCCAAAACCCCCAAATCAATTGATGTCAATCCAAAGGAAAATACTAGAATTGGATTACCTTTTGATCGAAGACCAAGAGATAAGGAGAATTAGTTATTTACTCCAAAGTTCGAACACTCCACAAGAAAAATGATCATATTTACCTGAATGTTCTTGGCATGCAACCCTGATTCAAGAATTGCAAAAGTGGTTGGGATGAAACTCTGTCATCTACTAGAGAATTCTCATTCAAGAAAACCCTAAAGTTCTAAAAACGTAAAAAACTGTTCTAACAACTCAATGGCTAAACTTTAAATAGTCTCCCAATAAAAGAAACCCTAATGCAACATAGTAAAATGACAAAATTATCCCTACTTAAATGTCATAAAAAAAGGATAAAATTAGAAAATACTAAAATTACATCAAAATTATTAAATAAAACATAAATAATAATTTGATGCTGGGACGGTTCATATCAATTAAGTATATTAAACAACAAGATAAAACAACACTACATAACAAGAAACTAAAGTAAAAGGAGAATTAACGAGCACATAGTTGAGAACCCAGTGGAAATGATCTTCTAGCCAAAACTTCATTTCAATTCATGTTGATAGAAATAGTATGCCCGACTATGAGCTGTCGAATTATAGACATAAGGAGTAAAGAGAAAAACTTCTAACAAAATCTTGTGCGTTTATCTTGAATCTCCTAAGCGAAAAGTTCAATTTCATTTGCATATTATATTGAATCATCCTATCAACTTTCTTTTTTTGTGGTTAATACTTCATATATTATTTGTCCGTATTTTAATTTTTACCATATTATTTACAAAACATTGTCTTTTTTGGACCACAAATTATAAAATTTATAGATAGAATGGGACAAACTTTCAAAACAATTAGATCTAAAAAGTTCTCTTATGATGTAATATAAATTATATAAATGTCTAAAGTGAAACAAATATATTTTTCAACCGTGAGAAAGTGAGAAAATTTGTTTGTTTGTCTTGTATTCTTTTGTAAAATGAATAAGATTTACAAAAATTGTTTGAATTTGTTGGTACCTCAAACAACTCTTTCAATTTGCTAAGGAAATCTTTAACATTCTTACATACTTTACCTAATTCAAGACAAAACCAAACCACACACCATGTTAGGGACCAACCAAAACATTAACCACACGTATATATTAATATAAATATAGATGTAATTATATATATATATATATAATAGAAAAATTTTCACATATAGAAAAAATGTCAAATTATTTACATAAAACAACAAAAAAAAATACTAATTGACATTGATAGACGTATAACAGCATAATAGACTTCTATCATTTCTATCAGCGTCTATCACAACTATCTAAAAAGTTGCTATTTTATGTAAATAATTTTTCTTATTTTTCTATTTTTTAAAATTCTCCAAAATAATAATACTCCTTCCGAGAGAGACTCTTATCCAAAAAATTGAACTGTCACGGGCAAGTTGTTGTTCTGATATAGTGATATGGCAATATTTTGTTGAAATTTATTAGGAAAAATTTCCCCATATATATGTCAAACTCAAAGAAAAAAAAATAAAGAAATAAAGAAAATAAAAATGAGTTTAGAAATTGTCCCATTCGGATAATTGAGAGAAATTCTTTCTAATTTTTCTCTTAATTTGCATTTTTTCCCGTTGAGTTTCGTCAGGTGATCGATCCATTTCTCCAAATATTAAAAAAAAAAAAAAAAAAACACAATGTTTGGTATTTGGTATTATTTTGTCTTATAAATATATTTTGTATTATTAAATCTCATCACATTGCTCTTAAATTATCCAAAGATTCCATTAAGATAATTTAGATAACCATCTACAGATCACCAACATAATCCACCAATAACAATCTAAATTATTTAAATAAATTAATTAATATTAGACTTTGTGCTTCATTAGAAAATGACATATTTATCAATAATGATGGTGGTGGTTCAACCTTTTATTAAACCTCTTATTAATAGTATATTAATCCATACTTATCATTTTTCAAAAAAAAAAAAAAAAATCCATACTTATCAAATTAATTACTTCATAACATATATATTAAAATAAGTAAGATTATACCTCAATTACATCTCACTAATAACATAAACAATTTGGTTACTCTAAAAGAAGTATATACAGGACATGCTCCATTTAACATTTAGAGTCTTTATGATAATTTTTTAAATCAAATCTTGCTATCTCTAAATTTTTTTTTTAAAAAAAACCGTGATAATTGAGAGAAATAAACGAATAGTAAAAATAACGTTAGTAGATTTACACTTATGATGAACATTTTTAAAATTTTGATAAGAGTAGACAAGTTGTCAAGATTAATTTTATTAATATTAATAAATATTAAATTTCTCGTAGCTTAAAACTTGAAAACATAAGAAATGAAGATAAGAAAAAATAAAATTTAGATATTAATTATGACAGTTTTCAAATATAGAAAAACGAGCTAAATTATTTACAAATATAAAAAATTGTTACTGTCTATTAGCAATTGACCGCGATAGAATTTTATTGCTTAATCGATATCGATACACAGTGATATCGCTCAAGCAATGAAATTCTATCGTGATCTATCGCTGATAGACAATGAAATTTATCTATATTTTTAAATAGTTTGATATTTTTTTATTAATTATTATAAACGATGTTGGTAAGATTTATAATAAATAAATAAACAAATGAAAAACCTTCCGAAACAAGAAAAACGTTTCTTAAAATTAATTTTTGAGATATTGAGGATCACTATTAAAGTGTTTTTTTTTTTTTTTGGGATTAATAACGATGAAATTAAATCAGATTAAGGGGAAAAAAAGCCAAAAAAAAATTGAAAATGAAGGAAAGTGGAGAAATAATTGAACGTGGGAAGTGGATTCGATGTCTCCAGAGAACAAGCGAAAGGAGACGAAATCCACATCATTTGCACGTTACGTGTCCCTATCAACCACGGACACGTGTCGACATCACAACAGTCTAGCGGCGAATTGCTTCGCTGGATCTGGACGGTCTTCGGATAATAGCGGCAACCAATTAATATTTCCCCTCATATTTCACAGCCTGGCCATGTCCACCAATCACGTTCAACTATTAATTAATTTTCAATTTCCCATTTTTTTTTCCTAAAAATTTCTCCAATTATTACCGGCTACCTGTTGTAGCCGGTTAAGCCTGCCCTTGAACGTTCCATTATAAGGGCTAGAAATGGACGTGAAAGTGGAGTACTACTACTACTACTACAAGTGAAAAAAAGAGAGTTAGAATTAATTTTATAGCTCTCTAATTATAGTCATGCCGATCCGTAACATTGCAATTGGAAGGCCCGAAGAGGCTACTCATCCAGATGCTTTGAAGGCTGGGTTGGCTGAGTTCATTTCCACGTTGATTTTTGTCTTTGCTGGCCAAGGTTCCGGCATCGCCTTCAGTAAGCTTACCGAAGGCGGCGCCACCACTCCTGCCGGTCTCATCTCCGCATCCATCGCCCATGCCTTTGCCCTTTTTGTTGCCGTCTCCGTCGGTGCCAACATCTCTGGTGGCCATGTCAACCCCGCCGTTACCTTCGGTGCCTTCGTTGGCGGTAACATCACCCTCCTACGTGGCATCATCTACTGGATTGCCCAACTCCTCGGATCCGTCGTCGCATGCTTGCTCCTTAAATTCGTCACCGGCTTGGTGAGTTTTACCTAAATTTGCTAATGTCTTACCACAGTTAAACTATGCAAAATAGATAACAAAACTAATAGGATAAAAAAATTTTAGTCTGAACATAGCTAAACTGATTTAATAAATAATAAAAAGAAAATTATAGGTTGAAATCTTCACTATCGCTCATTCTTGACTTATTTTGAAAAAGAAATTGTGACAAAAAAAAGGGACAAAACTATGTAATTTTTTTTAATCTAGAAAATAAATAAAAAATATCGTTTAAAATTATATCACTCACAAAGTAAATAGAAGAAGATCAAATTATTGGATGTTGCAATGAGATATTATTGAATGATGCTATCACAATGTGACAAATCTACACCGGAGAAAAATTATTTAAGGCCCCACCATACTATAGCGGGATCTCAAATTTATATTTAATAATTATTAAAGCATATGTAGAATTTTAAATATTAACTTGAAAATTATTATGAGACAGCTACATTGTTATTAAACAATATTTCTTTTAAGTATATGGTTAGTTAGAGTTTAAATATTGGAGTTAGATGTCGTTATTTCCGTTACTAGGGCAGAAAATCACCTTTTTTTTATTTTTTAATTAAGTTATTAACCGATGTTGAGGGTTTTGTTCCTGTGCATGGCAGCCCACCGGAAGCTTCGCTCTATCAGCTGGAGTTGGTGAAATAAACGCCTTCGTTTTCGAGATCGTGATGACATTCGGATTGGTGTACACAGTGTACGCGACCGCAGTGGATCCCAAGAAGGGCAGTTTGGGAACTATTGCACCCATCGCAATCGGTTTCATCGTCGGAGCTAACATTTTGGCCGGAGGAGCATTCACCGGAGCATCCATGAACCCAGCCGTGGCCTTCGGTCCATCAGTAGTGAGCTGGTCATGGAGCAGCCACTGGGTCTACTGGGCCGGGCCTCTGATCGGAGGTGGGCTTGCTGGACTCATCTACGAGTTCATCTTCATTTCCAGCACCCACGAGCAGCTCCCAACCACCGACTACTAAGTCAATCACCACAACCCACGGCGGCGGCGACGGAGGCCACTTTTTTTCTCTCCTTAATTTGGTGTATTTGGTTTTGTTAATTTTCTTTTTATCGGACGGGTTTGATCGTGTCTCATTTGTGACCGTTGATCTTTTCATCATCTTTAATTTGTGGTCGTCGTCGTGTGCAGTGCCTGGACCTACGATGATTTGATTGAAGATGAAAATCAGGGCCAGGTTGTAATTTATGTTATTCTGCTCCTGTCTGTACGTGAATTATTTTCAAGTCTTTTTTCTTCTTTGTCCATTTCGATAATTTTCTAAATTTAAGATTTTCTTTTCCTCCTTTCCATTTTCTGAATAATGCAGTGGGACCCATTTTCCCCATCCCGGAATAACTTTATAATAATAATCCCAACCTTTTATATTTTTCACAAATATATATATTAATATTGCTTCAATAATGCAAGGGTGAGATTCGATCAACTGATTTTTAAGATCAATTCCTAATGCTTGACCAATTGTGTGTTTCAAAATGTTCCTAAAATAAAATAAATTTGTGTTTCAACAACCAATAGTGTTTTTTGGTAATAAGTTATTTACTTATTATTTTTAAAAAATGGATATATATATATATAGTAAATGCCTTTTTCTTTTACAATTATAAATATAACAATCAGATTTAAAATATTAGCATAAGTAGCAACGTTTTTAAAAAATTGCAAATATATCAAAGTCTATAAATGATATACTTTTATGATGTAGGTGGTCTTCTACTAATAGATTTTGCGATATTTGTAATTTTTTAAAACGTTGCTACACATTTGGTTATTATCCTGAAAATTGCTACTCATTATAATTACTTTTTTCTTTCTTATGTGTATATAAGCTTTTAGAAAAATTTCCACTACAAAAAGGTTTTAGAAAAAAAATTCAAACTATACATATTTTTTACAATATGTAAAGCGGGAAAACAAATCTATGATGATCTTGAGGACTAATGACAGTTTTTTAAGGAAATAAAACTAATGCAAGAGTTCACAAACGAGTATTTAATATATATATATATATATATATATATATATATATGAGAACGTTGGCAAACAATAATACCTCAATAAAAATTTTAAAGATAGTCAAATTGCCACATATTCATCTCCATCACTATACATAAATTCAATTCCTATCCATTGTTTGCACTTTAGAAAGAAAAAAGCTTAGCCATTGTTGAGAAAGTGAAAATAATTTAGCATATTTGCACCAATTATTGAAGTCAAATATTTAAATTTCTATGTTGCCTATTGACGATAAAATTGTCCAATAAATAAAATATGCCTCTAAATTTTAAAATTGTCCAATAAATTCATTTCTAAACATGTATCTAGTAAAAAATCATTCGAAGTGTCTAAAAGAATATGTGAACTCTTAATTAATTTCGAATAGTTTTTTGAACTTTTAATTTGGTGTGTACTCTATATTTTTGTTATAATTTACGAACTTATCAAATACAAAATAAAAAATTTAAAAGCTAATTAGATCATTTTAAAATTAAAAGATCTATAAGATAGATTAAAAGTATGATTGACTTTAAAACATTAATTAAATAACAAAAAAGAGAAAAAACTTTTTAAATCATGAATAGTCCAAAAATAAAAAATAGAGAATAAGAAGCACGTGAATTAATAGTAAACAGTAGTAGTACCACCTATTTTATAGTGGGCTTTGTAATTTGTTTTCTTTTTAAAAATTAATGAGTTTTGAAACTTTTTCGATAATGATTACAAATAATTTAAGATTTAATAATTTTGTCTACCGGCTCTCTTCCCTTCGCTAAGGTGGAATCCAATGATGACATTGCAGCAGTTCTTGAAGGACACAAATCATTATTACCATTTTGATTTCGCAATATAAACATACTTCAAGGTAATTTTCAACAATTTTCTAAAGTTTAAGGGTTTTGTTGAAAATTTTCAAACTTCCAGACTATTTTTTGGCACAAGACCCAAAATAGGTTTAGACAATCAGAGACAATAATTTATTCAAGGACTGTGTGAACCTTATCAAAGCAATTACGCAGGAGTCTCAAGATTTGTCGTATTTGTCGAGCTTTGTTAAGGAGATTGAGATTCTGGCAAGTGGTACCCGTGTGGTGTGCGTATTCCTCGAACGGGCTGGCTCGCTCGTCGCTTGGTTCGCGGTGTCATGTGGTGATTAGTTGAGTTTTTTGTTTATGATTCTTCTTCTAACTCTGGAGAAGTGGTTAGGATTTCTTGTGTTATTTCGGACTCTCTATCTTCTTTCTTTCTTAGGAAGAAGTGGGGTTGCAGTTAGCTCTTTCAATGAATTTGTTGTAAAAAAAATAAAAAATAAAAAGAAGACAATAAAAAATCAATTGTTAACTCTAAATTAGTTAAATTTTATCCATTTTTGAACCCAACCACTAACTTTTATTAAATTGTATCTCAATAAGTGTTACAATCTTAATTTTGAAATTTAAAAAGTATAGCAATTTAAATAGTACCAATAAATTTTTGTTCGAAATTAGATCATTAATAAAAATTAAAACAAAATAGGATTGGTAAAATAAAAATGGTTGAATGTAGTATGAACCTATAAAATTACTCCTACTTTAATTCAAAAGTCAATACCCAACATCTATTATTGGCAATTATTACAACAGTTTCTTTGACTTAGAATGTGTTATTTAGAAAAACCTATAAATCCCCTTTTGCTTCTTCTTTCCTTTTATCTCTCTGTAGTCAAAGAAAGTCAGAGAAACGAATGAAAAAAATATCATATAAAAAGCACGGTAAAGAATAGATATTAATAACAAATACTATATCTTTAAACATTTTAAATTTTTTTCCATATAATTATGCATTTTAAAGTGTTCTATTCAAAATTTAAATATCTCAAATACATTAATGTAATGTTTTCAAAATTTACACGATTCTTATCGGAGAATTCAAAAACTTACTAAAAAAACAAATTCTAAACTATCTGCCAAATAGATATTTATTGAATTGAGTTAATATGATAATATTGATTGTTTTTTAAATAGGCTTAAGAGTTCTTTAATCTCTCCACAAAATTCAACTCTTACTGAAGGCCGGTTTGGATTGACTTTTTAAGTATTTATAAATATTTTTTTTTGCACTTATAAATATTTAGAAAATCAATCTAAACGCACCCTAGTTAAGATTCTATAAAGAAGCTCCCTCTTTCATTTTCACTCTAACACATTTGAAAAATATTCCTATAACAACCCTTCGAACTAATTGAATTTTACTCCCATCACAGAATTAATGAAAAGAAAATCAAATTATGCAGCTATCTGTTCAAGAAAAAAAGTAAAAATTTCGTGAACCTTTCCATTTTGTAATAATATTATATTTTCAAAAACATTAATATACCAAATATCGAAATTATGGAGTGGGGATAATGGTCAAATAACATGCAAGTTCCACCAACAAGACACTGGGTGTCTGTCATAAGGATATGTGGTTTTAAAATGATGTATATAGTTCTTTGCAACTATTTCAATCTAAATACGTTTTTCAAGGGAAATTATTATAAATAGAAAATTATCAAACTATTTATAAATATTTAAAAATTTTATTGTCTATCGGCCATAGACCGCGATAGAATTTTATCATTAATAGGCAGTAAAAATTTGTTATATTTGTAAATAGTTTTGCTCATTTCTCTATATTTGAAAACAACTATTTTCAAAACTTATGAAGTTGAATATTAATTAAGACAAGATTTAAATGTAAATAGTAAGGTAAAAGCTAGCAACATTATAATACAGTTTAAACCATGTCAATATCAATGCCAAAGTGAGCATATATAGCTAAACTGATATATAGATATGTTAGTGACCAAGAGGTCCGTAGTTCGAATCGCCCTACCCCTATTGAAAGAAAAAGATCTCGTACCTTAATGTATATTGCATTGATATACATGTAGATCTATCTGATTCTAAATTGCATGCTCGAGTTTAATCGAAGATTTACAGCTGTAAACTACATAAAACTAGCATTGTTGAAAATTGTCATGAAAAGTGAAAACGACCGTTGGTTTGAATGAAGTAAACGACACTCAAGAAAATGATCCGCTATCGGGTAAAATTCCACCAAATCAAGTAAAATATTTAATCAACATTAAATCTTCAATGTAATGCAAGAACATACACTTTTAAGGTTATTTTTAGAATTTATGTTGACCTATTATTACCCAAGCTAGACTGAATTTCATAAAACCAACTCCCATATGAGAAGCGGTTACTAACAACGATGTCAATTTTCAAAATTATGTCAATCATCTAAAATAATTAAAAGTGTTAATGATAGAAAGCCAATTATTTGCACAAAAATAATTATATTATGATTTTTTTTAGAGAAGAATCAGAACGACAAATGGTTGAATTTTAGTTGATCATAGCAGCAAAGTTACTCTACCACTTACAATACCTTGTAGCATATTTAAGTCTGCAAAGGATTCTACTCGCCCCTTGGTGCAAATAGGACACCAAAAATTTAATTATGAAAAATCTAAATATCAAACATCATTTACATAAAAATCCAATAACCATATAAAATTATAGGGAGCGATTTGAGGCTTTGTCAGCCCCGTTACCTAACCTTAAGGATGAGGTCTTGGAAAGTGCTTTCCTTAATGGGCTCGGCCCATAACATCGGGCTGAGGTCATTTGTTATGAACCGATGGGCCTAAAGAATTTGGTCACAACAATCGTTTGGGCTATGGCCCATTAACCCTTATCAGCCTTTAATCACCAACTATGGGTTGCTTGGTAAAACTTAAAAGCCCAATAAGGCCATTGAAGCTGTTCCGATCTGGTCCATTATGTTAGCCAGTCAGCAACCCACCGCCAAAAACGAAGTGCTTAATTGAGTTGGCTACCTGAATGACTAAAATAGGATTTTTAACCCAACCCGACCAACCCTTAAAATTCGGATTAAGTTAGGTTGGATTGGATTGTCGGATTATTTATTATTTATTTTAAATACTTTTTTTATTAATTTAAAATACTTAAATTTGTCTACTAACACATACTAATAACTAAAATTTCATAAACTCAAATGTTAAATATCAAAATTGAAGATATCTATTACAAACTTCAAACAAACATCATAACAATATATATGAGTTACAATATTTATAAGTTATAATATATTACTAACATTAGATATTCAAGTTGGGCTGGGTCAACCAAAATTTTTAAAAGTGTAATCCGAACCCAACTCAATCCAAAAAAACATAAAAAATTCAACCCAACTCAAAACTAAAACTAACCCAACACAAACCCTTACAATTTAGGTTGGATAGTCTGTGTTGTTCGGGTTGTCGGATCGTTTGAACACCCCTACTTCAAGTGAGGAGAGAAAGGTCTATCATATCAATGTGATGAGAAATACTCAATAGGTTATAAATGCAAAAGTAAGAACCTAATTTTTTTTTTTTGACAAAATATACTTTTGGTCCTTTAAATTTGAAGTTGATGTCTATTTATTTTTAAAGCTTTCAAAAAATACACTTCAGTCTCTATATTTACAAAAATGATTCTAAACATGGTGACGTAGATGGAATGACAAAATCATGAATTTTGAATAAAGTGAAAAGCAGATAGCATATGAACTATGCTTTGTTTTATAATGAGAGAGTTCAAAGACAAGCTTTCCTTCTCATAATTTCCTATTATGGATCCATATATCTTATGTATTTTTTTCCTTCTTTTAGATTCTTCTGGTTTCATTTTCTTTATTTTATTATTTGTTAGGTGTATAATTGTAGTGTCACACTTTCTATGTACGCATTTTGTGCTTAGTTTGTTAATTATCACTTGATGTAAATTGCAATGATAAAATTATGTAATTTCTAAGGAATTTTTTTTAAATAGAAAAATAAGGGAAACTATTTATACAAAATGGCAAAATTTTTAGATAGTTGAGATAGACGCTGATAGAAGTCTATCAGTGATAGAAATGATAGAAGTCTATCAGTGATAGTAGTCTATCAATATCTATCAGTATTTTTTTTGCTATTTTCTGTAAATAGTTTTACATTTTTTCTATTCGTGAAAATTTTCCTAATTTCTAATTCTCCCACAAAGAAAATAAATTAAAATTTATATTAGATAACCATGATATTTTTTGGACAAGATTTTCTTCCATCCATTTTGAAAAGGTAAAGGTAAAAAGCATCAACACATGTGAGCAACTGAATTTTCTTTTCTAATGGGATACATAGATGGAAAATATTGGACCAATTCTCTCATCTTCTCGCTTTCTTTTTCGATTTTATTCATCGTTCAAACAGACAACTAAAAGGTTCTAAAATTATTCGTCCAAACATAGAACAATGGATAAGATATTAATAACATTCCAAGGGAGGAAGGTTCGATCTCTCACTCTTGCAATTGTTGAACAATTTTTTTTTTATTCGACAACAAACTAAAGTAAAGTTTACGATCAATTGGGACCTCTGATTTATTAATTAATATCATATACTTTAATTGGTTGAATTATTTTCAAGTATAACATCTTTCTCTTTTTCCCACCCTCTTTTTAATTTGGATAACACTTTTTTCTATTTTTATAGTCACTTTTTGTAGTTGGAATTTTCCCAATTACATTATAGGTATCTATACCTATCTAAAGAAAATCTTATAAATATATATTTTTTTTACTAAAAGGAAGAAGAAGAATCCAAATTTATTGGCTCGGTGTTCAATTTTTTTTAATTATTTTTTTAAATAATTTTTTAACTAAAAGATTAGTAAAAAGTAATGTTTATTTTACATATTAAAATCACTAAGAATAATATTGCAAATTCTTTCCTCGTTCAACATATATTAAAAAAAAAAAAAAACTTATCCAAAACTCAACTTATCTAGTACATTTTCGTGCGATGGAATGAATCGATATCGTATCATCCTCTTATCCAAAAAAAATTATACAATATCCTATAGGCTGGCTAGATAGAGACTTGTCAAGATATGGAATAATTTTATATAACTTTTATGAAGTCGAAGCATATGAGATCCACTACTAGATTTTAACTATATGTAAATTTTATTAAAAAGAAAAAAAAAAGAATCTAGCAAAAAAAAATGGATACAAACACAAAATAATGTTGGATAAAAAAAAAAAACAAATTAAAAAAACAGAACTGATGTTCTATGAAGTTGCATAATTTTGGACCATACACATGAGGCCAACATTCTTCAGTTCCTTTTTGTTAAAAAGAAATTAGGTTTATTCCTAATTATTAATTTTCTTTATAGTATTTTTTTTTAATGTATTTACTTATATTAGTTTCTTGGAGTTTATTTATTCATTATATTCTGATTATTTTAGTGAGACTTAGAATATACACTAATTATTCATAAATTACAACACTTTTTATGTGCTTTTTTATTCTATAGTTTTTTCACGCCATGATTAGAAATGTTTTTTTTTTTTTTCCTTTAATCTCAATTTTAATGGACAAACTTTCCTTTTTTTTTAAAAAAAAAGTACAAGAAGTTTTATTTTAGGTAAGTTTAAGCTAAAATGTACATAATATTATAGCAACATAATATAAAGAGATATAAGGAGCTCATATTTCAAATTGTGCTCTTGACAAATGAGTTTATATATATGTGTGTTTTTTAAATTTATAAAAAAATATATAGTAGAGACGAAATTGGTTTTTTTTTTATAAATATTACAAATAATTATTTGAAGTTGACTTGAGTATAATTCAATGGGTTAAAACATATATCATCGATACAAAAGTTAGAAGTTTGAACTAGATCTTTTGATCAATAACACATTTGTATGTCAATTGAGTTATGCTGGTGTGAAAAATATATAATTTGATGAAGTACAAAATAAATTACGTCATCAATCATCATGAATTTTTTTGTTTTCTTTTTTGGAAAAACAAATATCTATTTAAAAAAGAAAAGGGTGAAAAAGAAAAGGAATATTTAGCACTTTTTTCCCGGTCTCCACATACACATACCACAACGATAAGAGAAAAATCAACACGTTCGTTCTTGTACCAAACTAGGTTGAAAAAAACGATCTACAAATTTCCAAAAGAAAGTAATGAAAAAGAAAATGTCAAAAAAAAAAAAAAAAAAAAAATTCTACACGTCTTTAGAAAACAATAAATTTTAGGAAAAAATAACTTTTTTAGTAATGTAATACTGATATACTAATATTTATAAATCTCACTCTAATCATATAAAAAAAAAATTCTACACGTCTTTAAAAAACCATAAATTTTAGGAAAAAAAACAACTTTTTAGTAGTGTAATACTGATATACCAATTTTTATGAATCTCACTCTGATCATAATAAAAATAAAAAAAGTTCTACACGTCTTTAGAAAACCATAAATTTTAGGAAAAAACAACTTTTTTTTTTAGTAGTGTGACGATTTAGTGCGATTCATAAAAATAGATATTTACTAGGTTGCATTTGCACCTAAATATTTTTCTTTTGGTAAGTAACTTTTTTTGGTTTATTCTTACTAGTAGAAAAAATTTTCACGTGACAATTTGGTGTGATACATAAAAATAGCTATTGACTGGGTTGCACCTAAAAGTTAACCTTTTCTTCTTTGAGTTCTATCTGTCATTTTCTTTAAAGTGGATCATGATAATCTTTAAACACATTCTTCATAAGTTTAGTCTTACTACTAGCTACCTTCTCGTTAGTATTCGATATTTTCTCATCTGATTCTAATCTTGGGTTAGTTACCTCTCTAAGTTCTTCTTTATCTAATAGTGTTCTGTCAACACCAGACTAGTATCGACATCAAAAGTGAGTTGACTTTTCTCTATATTCTTCTCTTTCTCTTTTTCTAACTGAAAAAATTTATCCATTAAACTTTGATTAAGAGTCAGTAAATTGAGATTTTGAATATGTTGTGATATGATTATTTGTTTTCCAATGTAATCTATGCAAGAGAGGTTACTTTGAGTTTTTTAGTTTTGTTTTCATTTGATTCATAGGTTTTCAATAAGTCTAAAATACAATCTTGGTTACGTCGACGTTTGTTTAACTTTAGTCTATATTCTTTTAAATATCTAATTTTAGTACTTGTACTTTCAAGAAATCTTAAATTTAGTCCTTATAGCTTGTTTATTGATTTTTTTTAACAACTTTTTGTTATTTATTAATAGTTTCACTATAGATGTTGAAATCATATTCACTATTTTCTTGCATGAAAATTATTAGCTAGGCAATTTTGATGAAAATTAACTTTGAACGACTCAATTTAAAATGTAATAAAAGTAGCGAGATTAGAATTGAACAATTGAGAGTACAAGTACTCAAATGGAACAAACTTCAAAATACAAGGACCAAGATAGTATTTTAATTTTTGAATAATTATATTATTACCCTTAATTTTTCACTAAATATCCACTTTCACCCTGAGTGGTTATTAAATAATTTAAAAGCATTAAAAGAAGTATAGTTGATTAGCCTTCACTAATATTCATCACTATTAAAATTAATTAAAAATTTTTTACTTTATAATTTTTTAAGGAAAATTTTCACTTTATAATTAGTTTAAACTAATTAATTGAAAGTTAATGTGAAATACTAGCGTGAGAGTTAGCAAAAAAAAATGTAAAATATTAAAACTAAAAGATTAAATGAAAACTAGGATAAATATGTAACAATTTAAAATCTAAATACCAAATTATTAAATTCAAAATTTAGCAGCAAAAGTGTAACATTTTGAAACAAGTGCTCAATAAAGGATTTTTTAAATTAATATTGTTATTTTTAAAATTTAATTATGAAAATATAGTTGTATTCAAATATTGTAGTTTAATTCATCATAGTTCACTTTTTTTTAAACTTCTTTAAGACTTCTCCTCTCTTCAAAGACAAAGTTCATCAAATTTATTAGAAAAAAGTTAGGGTTATTTTTAAATATATAAAAATGAGTCAAACTATTTACAAATATAGAAATTTTTTACTGTCTATCAATAATAGACCGCGATAGACTTCTATAATTAAATACAGTGAAATTTTTCTATATTCGTAAATAGTTTGATTTTTTTTTGTTTATAATAATTAAATTTAAGAAAAAATATCTTTTTAACCTAAATGTTATTTCTTAAAGAACTAAAATGAAGTGTATTTTGCCAAACTAAATAGCTTAATTCGTATAGAGTATGTGCTATCAATTTAAAAGACGTAAGGAAGTTATATGATTTTCAATCCACTTTAAATTAAAAAACTGAAACGAAAAGAAAAAACAGAAAAAAAAAAAAAAGTCTTAATCAGAGGCCACGAAAATTGAAAACGCACACCGAAATTGAATATATCGGACCCGATTCGATTCGGTTGTTCCCGAAATTCCAATCCTGTTCGGTAGTTATCCAGTTTGGATGTGCGACTTATCCACAGTCGCCATTCTTCTCATCTCTATATATTCAAATCCATTCTCCTCCGCCCTATTACTATTACATTACTCTCTCTTTCTTTCCCTCTAATTTTCCTTCTTTCCAGACGAGCTTCCTGCATCGAAACGCTGCCGTTTTACTGATAGTCTTTCTTTCTTTCTGCCTGATCATTTCGACTTTTCTGGTAAGTCATAAGTGAACGTGATCAAGGAGCTAAATGACCAATATGCCCAACTTTCTTCTTTTTCTTACGCTTTATGCTTAAATTTTGATATTTGGCCTTATAAAAATTGAATAATTGTTTTAAATAGTAAAACTCTTTAGAAATATTTTTAAATATAGTAAAATGTCATTATTTATCAATGATAGATACGTATAGACATCAATGATAGTAAAATGGTAGATGTCTATCAGTGTCTGTTGACATTTTGCTACATTTGTAAATAACTTGGCTCATTTTGCTATATTTGAAAATTATTTTTTTCCTTAAAAAATTTAATATTTAACCATCACAAAATTAAAAGTTTATTAATCAATTAGATGTATACTTCAAAATATCATTTTTTTTATTGTGAAGTTCTCAAGATTAGACATAAAATTAAAATTTTATTAGACACATAAATAAAAAAAAAAAATTAAATTTAAGAACTAAATTTGTATTTTTTTTTTTATCTTTTAAAGGATTAAGAAATTAGGTTTAAATATCCATGCATTTTTTTTAATTGAAAGTATAAGATCCACTATAGACAATTTAAGTAAAAAAAAACTACCATAACAAGAAGTTGAAAAATAATCAATTAATACTCTTTAAACTTTGAGACCTGTATCAATTAAGACTCCAAAATAACGATTCTATTAATTTAAACATGACAGTTTTATAAATTACAATAGATCATTAAAATATATAGTTATCGTCACTCGATTAATCACTTGGCTTCATTTAAAATCAAATCATTTAAATAAAATTATTATTCTCCCAAAATCTCATCAAATCATGTCATAATTCTTCTTGAACAATTTGAGAAAAATAGATAAAAGACGTAGATGTGAAACGATTCATGTTAATGAATAGTTAATATAGAAGATCCAACATTCAACTTCAGAAAATATCTCATAAGCCAAATACTATTATTTAGAGTAGAAAGAAGAAAATACTTGGCTACACCCAATTTAAAATTGACACGTGTCAATTTTTTTTAAAAAAATTAGAACATATTTGAAAGTAATTTTAAAATTGTCAAAATTACTTTTGTTAGATTAAAAATCATTTTTGCCTTCTAGAATTACTCTCAAACATGTATTTTGCTAGTTGAAAGGATTTCGATCTCAACGACGCCGTTTAGCTTGTTATTGGGTGGATTATTAGGGCATTTTGGTAAATTTAAACAAAACCGTAAAAAAGGAATATGAACATGGCGAGTTACTTTGGCATGTCGCCTCATCATTGATTTGCGTACAAGAAAAAACACGGCGGCGGGCAGAGCTTTCCAAAGAATCGGAGGGTATTTCTGGAATCTCACGCCCGTCTTCTCTGATATTTTCTCTGAACTGAAAATCTGCGCTCTCTCTTCTTCCTCCTCCTCCGGCGAGATTCCTCGCCGAAACCGCCGCCCCTATGAAGTTCGATAAATACTTAAAAAAACGGAACTGAAGAATGATAGCCTAAGGAATTTGAAT
The DNA here is from genome assembly GCA_002890555.2 of Lagenaria siceraria. Classification (NCBI taxonomy): domain Eukaryota; kingdom Viridiplantae; phylum Streptophyta; class Magnoliopsida; order Cucurbitales; family Cucurbitaceae; genus Lagenaria; species Lagenaria siceraria. The sequence continues at coordinate 10,507,849 of CM016485.1, forward strand.
TCGATTATCGTTTGAAAATTTTCTGTCGGAAACTCTTATTCTTTTGTTGCGGTTACAGGGGTCCGTCCCTTTCCTTTCTCCTATATTTCAATCACTTTTCACCTCATTTTTCGTTGAATTCTTGAATTTCTCGCTCATGCTAGTGTTTAATTTTATCGATTTTCAGGAGATTTTTTTTTTATGACGATGGAGTGCGGAATGGAGGCTTGGATTTCCCCAAATGGCGATAAGTCTTTGATCGATCTCGGATATGGCAGCTTCGGGTAGTTCATCTGTCTTACACAATGTCTAAATTAATTTCGATATGTTTTTTAGGGTTTTTAGTAGCGCTTTGGCGTGGGAGATTTTCTTATTTCTTTGGTTTATAATTTGAAGGTGTTCTCATTATAGAAGGAGGTGTAAGATCAGAGCTCCTTGTTGCAATGAAATTTTTGATTGCAGACATTGTCACAATGAAGCAAAGGTTAGCTTCTGATTGATTGTTATTTTCATGTTTATAAATGTTTTTGAGAAATTGGATTCATTAAAGATCCCCATTGATGTTCTTTCTGCAGAATTCATTAGATGTGGATCCTCTCTTACGCCACGACATTCCTCGCCATGATATGGAAAAAGTAAGTTCCCTTTCAGTTTTCTTTATAGCTACATTCTCTGAATTATCATTTGTATGTCAAGCATCAATTAAGCTTCATGTTTCACTTTTTCATGAATATTTCTTCTGAATTCATGTTTCTCTTGGTTTTTTCTTATTCAGATTAGTTTCAAGTTTAATTTTGTTAGGATCTTAAAAACATTTAGGAGGAGATTAAAGAACAAAGAAATAGAGAGTAACTAGAAAGACCTTCAAATTTTCTAGAATATGAATTCTAATTCATGAGTTCTTGTTTTGAATCCCTCTATAGGTCATCTGTTCCTTGTGTGGCACGGAACAAGACGTTAGTCCTTTCCTTCAAAGCCTCCTTCACCTAAAATATGGGGAAAGAGAATTAAATATCATTTGTTACTTCTTTTAGGTGCGACAACATTGTATTCAATGTGGAGTTTGTATGGGGAAGTACTTTTGTGCAAAGTGCAAGTTCTTCGATGACGATGTAGGCTTCTATTGACATCATCTAGTTAACTTCGATGTTATTAATTGTTTCTTAAATTTTTTGGTGACTCGAAACCCTTTTTGTTTTGATAGGTTTCAAAGAAGCAGTACCATTGTAATGAATGTGGTATTTGCAGGTCCAAACCATTTCCTTTAACTTCTCTGTACATTTATGTACTTATCTTCCTTCCTCCATAGCTTTCGCAATTTATTAGATGCAGTTTTAGTCTCTAAAGATATTTTCCTTTTTCATTACACAGAATCGGAGGTGAGGATAACTTTTTCCACTGTAAAAAGTGTGGTAAGGTCTTCTGAACAGTTTTAATGATTCACTTGCTTGGAGCTCTCTACTTTTCCAGCCACTGATTTTGGAGGTTCCTTCATCTTTTCAGGTTGTTGCTATTCAAAACTGATGGAGAACTCCCACAATTGTGTGGAAAAGGCAATGCACCACAACTGTCCTGTTTGCTTTGAGGTGAATTTCAAACCATGAAATTTTGTGATGTTCATTGTTCATATAATATGGCATTTGTCAATATAAAATGTGCTATGTCAATAACATAATCAACCGTTGCTGCAGTTTCTTTTCGATACAATGAGCGACATTTCCGTTTTGCCATGTGGACACACTATTCATTTAGAATGTGTGAAGGAGATGGAGCAACGCTTACAGTTAGTCCATCTCTTCTTTATTACAGAAAATCCCTTTTGTTCTTTCTGATCATTTGAATGAGTTGGCAAAACCATTATTTTGTATCTTTACTGGTTGCAATAATAAATCTGCAGATACACATGCCCTGTTTGCTCAAAATCCTATTGCGATATGTCGAGCGTGTGGGAGAAACTAGATCATGAGGTTCGGACACTTATAAACCAACCAAAGAACAACAATGAAACAACATTCACATTATCCTAACATATTTTCACTTAAAATCTCAGGTCGCATCGACGCCGATGCCACAAATGTACCAACATAAAATGGTAAGTACTGGGTGTAAACTGTAAAACAATGTGTGGCTTCTCAAAAGAAACTGCTGATTTATTTGATGAACTGAAAATTTTTCTTCTTTACTTATTATGATCAGGTTTGGATTCTCTGTAATGACTGTAGTGAGATATCAGAGGTTAATTATCACATTGTGGCACACAAGTGCCTGAAATGCAAGTCCTATAATACAAGGCTGACCCAAGGAGGGCCCTCTTCATGTTCACCAAGGATTGCTCAAATAGTGAGATGAATATGACATAACATTTGTTTTAGGGGATCTTTCTTTAGCATTATTTCTAGCTGCTAACTTATTATTCCCAAGGCATTCATTTAACTCTTAGCTGGTGGTTTCTTTCTTTGCAACCACCAATTATTGTGGAAATATGTGTTGTATTGGAACTAATTAATGTATTATGTTTAGTCAATTTTAATTTAAGTTTGTATTAATCATCTTTCTTGCACATTTGGCTGCTTTGGAGGTTGAAAATGGATGATACGAAAAGTGCCAAGGAGTGAAATTCTTAAATATCATGACATATGATGGAAATAAATGAGAAATATAACAAATGTGGGGTGGAAGGTTTGATCGAGCACCATTGTTTTTGTTTTTGTTTTTTTGTGGGGGTAAATTATTATTATTGTTTTGTTTTTCTCTTCCCTCCCAACTTTTTGGAGTTGTTTGGGAGGCTGGAATGTAATCAAGATTAGTGTTGATTCTTGAAGTATCAAGGGCGAAACGGAAATGAGATCGTGAAACGTGAAAACGATGGGAAAGAGGATTTGGTTACATTACAATCCAAAACCCATGTTTGGATTGAGCATTTTGAGCTCGATTTGTAATATCAAACTCATTCCATTACGGACCTCCAAGCAGTCTCTCTATGTTTTGGAGTGAAAGTTTAGGAGAGAATATGAGTTAATATAATATAAAGTGTTATGTTAGTATAACAAATGTGGAATATGAGTTTTTCTAAAATAATAATAATAATAATAATGATAGAATATGAGGATTTGAACCTCCAACTTTCAAGTGAAATATGTCAATTACCATCGAGCTATGAAACCGGTCAATATGGAGTTAGCTAGTTCTTTTATTTATTTTTTTATTATTTTTGGTAGAGACCAAGTATTGTGGCTTCTAATTAGTTAGGTTGAACTTACGATTTTAGTTTTTGAACTTTCTTTGAATTTTTTAGAAGTGAACTTTTAAAATGTCTTGAAAAGAATAATTATTGGTCTAGTCAAGTGCCCAATAGAATTTCTTCTTGAATCTGAGCAACACTGAGATCAAAGATGGTCAGTTGGTCACAATGGTATTTTTAAAACAATGTTCAAACATGATATCATGTTACTCCAAAGTGATACATTCACTTGGCAGAAACAAACCCCTGGGTTCAAGTTCAACAACTTAATAGCCAAGTTGATCAGAAGTGGATACATATACAATACAACTATAATCATTCCACATATTTATGAAATCACCTTCTTTTTTTTCCCAACAATATCATACCATATCTATGGAAATTAGTCAAATCAAAGGTATGCATGTCGCCATTTGATTGATTAAGTTCTTCAAAACCATGGTGAGTTTTGATGAAATTTCTGAATCCTACATCCCCTCCTTGCAAGGCACGTTGCTGCAGCGACAAACGGGTCGGCCAGACGATTCCCAGCCATTGAAGCCACGTTCAAGAACACATATGTTTTGTATTCCAGCATCCTCCTTAATCTCCTCGAGATGATTGGCAAGCTTTCTTGCGCAACTTGGGCCACGAACCTACAAAACCATTTGGATAATAAGATTTGTGACAAAGCTCAGTTTCTAAAAGTAGAAGCTGAACAAAAACAGAAGGGATCTTAGAGAAATGAGAGAATCCGCTTTTTGTTAATATCTAGCTGCAAAATTATGAGAATTGCTCATCCTGCTAAACTATAAAATATACATGAAAATTGATGTTCATATGGAAACATACAGTGAAGGATGATATACAAGCAAGATTAACCAATGTTTTCAACAGATAAATTTCATTCAAGCACAATTGTCCACATTAGCGTCAAAACAAATGGCCAGGAAAAGCAGCAAGGGGAATAATAACGGAGAGAAAGGCCGTGGAAGAAGAACTAAGGTGAAGTTAGAGAAGGGGAAACTAAAGGTTCCATAGTTTCAAGGACAATGTGGAGCTCTTAATGGACTTAACAAGATATTACATAGATGAATGAAATGATATTAAGAGCATGAACAGTAATCAAAGCTTTAATTCCAGAGTGAAAAAGGCAATCGAAAGACAGAGTTTTCCTTCAAAATATTTCTTGAAAGTCCACCTAACAAAAATACAGATTTTGCCCTTAATTTTACTTCGTGAAACTACAGTTGCAAAGGGATTCATGTAAAATAGAAAACAAATTCAAATATCATGGGTATGGTGGGATAGGAATCCAAGAACCAAGATGTATGCAGGAATAGGAATACAATATGAAATTGGAGAGACGAATTATAAGTCATAACATAATATGGTTACTTGAACTTTTAACAGCATCAAATAATTTTCAAGAGAGATCTCAGCCATAGCTTGGGTTGTCACTGTACTAATCTAAGTATAGCACCCAGGCCATAATATGTTTTGTCAATAGAATGATCATACTACCATAAACCAAAATTTTCAAGAATGAGAATATAAAAATATAAACTTAGGTATATGTTATAACTGCTATTCTAATCCCACTCTCGACATTTAATTTTCACAATAAGCATCCACTTAATTAAACATCCAACTTGGACGTACATAGTGGTAATACTATATGTTGGTGATCGTTGGAGAAGTATAGGAAATGCTTGTAGTATGGGAAAAATAGGTAACTGCATGATGTATGATCTCGATGTATTGGGCTTCTTTCAATAGGAATAGGACAATCTGGGACTTTTTAGTAGTTTCCTTGGAAAGAAAAATAAATTGTCTGTTTTAAAGAAAAATAATATGCTTATTAATCAACCATTGTTTTTGTTCTTGGTAGCACCTCAATTAGATTTAATTACAAAAGGAGTGTGGTTACAAAAAGAACCAGACCAGTGATACGAGCAAAATGGAAAGCTAAAAGAAGAGAGAGAGTGAGAGAACATACACACACGCCAAAAGGGAAAAAAAAAAGTACAATAGAGGAAAGAAGAAGAAGGAAAATATAGATTCAAAGGAAAGCTAAAGCCCTTTGGATGAATGCAGTTTTTTTTTTTTGCAGTGACCTTTGGATGAATGCAGTTAAAGCACTGGCATTGACCAGATGGCTAGATAGGGACTCCCAGGCATTGGATAGAAGGAAAAGGAATGGAGGATGCTTTAAATTTAATGTTAGAGTGATCCCTCATCATTTTTAAAAAGACACTAACGTCGCAAGAAATAAATGGAAGGAGTATCTAAGCTCTGGCAGTACCTCAAATTTTTCCCCAATAGTTCTAACCTCCAAGTGCAGGTTCAAGTCCCAAGACATTTTATTTGCTCTTCTATTGGGTTAAACTGTTTAACAGCTCTAACCAGTGTCTGAATTCTGTCATCTTAACTAGGTAGTCAGGAAGAGGTGTCATCTTAGCCATGGGCTTCTATGCTTCCTCATTTCCTCATATTTGTAAACCATCCCCAAGGTTCCCCCATACCTTTCCTTTACCACTCACTCATGAACACTGACAATTACTTTATTCCATAATTTGTTTAGTTCGTGTACTAATCTCCGTAGCTGCATTTCCAACGCAACTAAGTTTCTCTTCTTTATACTACCAATCCCGACCTCCCCGTTCTATTAGAAATTATAACTTATAAATAACAAAAGTAACTTGTCTGATCAGGACATCGTCGACAAGTATATTTGCTTCTAAACACATTAAACTAAAAGTTACCATAGAAGGTCCTCGTTAACAGTTAACACACAGTGCTAATTATTCATGTATTACAAATAAGACTGTTTCAGTTTGATTATGGGAAGAAAATTAGAGGCACCAGTTAACATAGCTCCTACTCCATTTTTAAAATAATACATATACGAAGCACACTAGATAATCCGGTCTCATACAGGTTTGTGCCCCAAATCCTTCTCTAAAGATAAACATATACAGGAAATCAACATCCGGAGGAGTAAAAAACAGATCACATATCTTGATTCACAAAACTCTAATTCGTTATGGCATACAGAGAAAGAGATAACTGAAGTACTTGTAAATCCAATTAATCCAAATGTGAATGCAAGAACTACAAAAACTTTAAACAAACGAAGAAGTTGATGAGCAATGATATTTGAGATGATTAAAAGAAAAACCCTAATATAACAATTCAAAAAGCAAAGATGAAGGTAATTCAAATATAATCGACTATATGAAGGCATTTATTTAGTTCAGCGAAAACCTGGCTAAGAGCGCAGTGGAAAACAAGCGTGTCTTTCCCTTTCACTTCTTGAACAAGCTTAGAGATCTTATCGGAGAAACTGTCACTAGCGAAGTGCAGAGATCCGGCAATATGACCATCGTAACTCCTCTCGTCGTCCCTGTCAGATAGCAGAACAAGATTATACATATATGAATACAAATTACGTCAATCCGAAGAGGAATTTTGGCCTGAGGTTGTACCTAACGTCGATGATGGCGACATTTGGCCGGCGTTTGAAGGAGAGAAGCTGAGTGGCAGTTATGTATGAAATGTTTCGAGACATATCGGCTTGGATTCCTTCTTCGTCTTTCTCTCGGCGACGAATTGAGATTGGATGATCTTTTGCTGCCAATCGAATTCTAAGTCCTTTGATCGATGCAATGAAGCTGAAAATGAACTCACGGCTGGAATTTGACTTCGTAAATTGTATGGAATTTCAGACTCCGAAAATTGGTTAAATTATAAGAAATGCTCCGAACTATGACACTTGTGTCAAAAATGCTCCAAAACTTTTAAAAGTTTAAAAAATATCTCTAAACTTTAAAAAAGAGTTCAAAAATACCCTTACCATTAGCTTTAGATGAAAACTGTTAAAGTTTTGTTTCAAAAATACCCTTGAACTTTTTTGAAAGTTTCAAAAATACCCTTAGCTAAAAAAGTTCAAAAATACCTTTGCAATACCTCATTTAAAAAATAACTTTAAAATTTAAAAAAAATTATAATTGCTCCTAACGTTAATATAGTGATCAATTTATTTGAAGTTTTATTAAATTTAAAAATAATGAATTTTAAAAAAAAATTATGTATGTATTCTCATTTTTTTCATATAGATACTCTTATTTTCTCTTAATTTTCCAATTCTTAACTTACACTAATTTTCTCACCAACCAAAATTTTAAGTTAAAACATAAGATCTCATAAAATCTCGCAAAATTCTAAAATCAAAATCTCCCCTAAACATACCAAAATGATAAAAAAAAATGTGAGTAGTTGGGTGTGTATTAATAATCGAACACCTTTTTTTTATTTGACTATTTATCCTGTTGATATGTTTAAGGGAAGATTTTGATTTTAAAATTTTGTGAGATTTTATGTTTTAACTTAAAAAAAATTGGTTGGTGAGAAAATTGGTGTAAGCTGTAAATTAAAAAATTAGAAAGAAAATGAGAGTATCTATATGGAAAAAATGAAGACATTTTTATAATTTGTTTTAAAGTTCATTCTTTTCGAACTTACGAAAACTTCAAACAAATTGATGAACAATTTTAAACCTTTTTTTTAATTTTAAAGTTATTTTTGGAACGAGATATTAATGTTTATGTTCACAAACTTACAGTGAAGGTATTTTTTAATATTTTTTTTAGTTAAGAGTATTTTTGAAACTTTTGAAAAGTTCAAGGGTATTTTTGAAACCTAAACTTTAACGGTTTCCATTCAAAACTAATGGCAAGAGTATTTTTGAACTCTTTTTGAAAGTTTAGGGGTATTTTTTAAACTTTTGAAAGTTTAAGGGTATTTTTGACACAAATTGCATAGTTGAGGGGCATTTTTTATAATTTAACCCCGAAAATTTGATCTATTATGTTAAGAAATGGTTTAAATACTATTTTGATCACTATACTTCCTATACTTTTAACTTTAATTCATTTTGGTCTTTTTATTTTTAAAATATTTATTTTGGTATTTAAACTTTTAACTTTAGTTTATTGTAGTTCTTGAACTTTCAAAAAATGATGATTTTGATATCTTAAAAATGAAGTAAAAAATGAAAATGAAGGGACCAAAATAGTCACTTTTTGAAAGTATAAATACCAAAATGAACATTATGAAAATATAGGGACCAAAATAAAGCAAAGTTGAAAGTATATAGACAAAAATGAACATTTTGAACATTTTGAAAGTATAAAGACCAAAATAAACTATAACTAAAAGTACATAGACGTGTTTTTAAATATCTTTTCATAGTTTATTAGTATTTTCTACTCTAAATTTTGATTATATTCATTAGGAAAATTATTTTAAATGATAAAATTGATGAAAATATTTATGAATATAACAAATTTTCACCGTCTATCTGCAATAGACTATTATCTATCATAGATTACTATTTGTGTTTATGTTTAGTCTATTGTGACACACATAGTAGTCTTTCAGATGGTCAAAATTTACTATATTTGTAAATATTTTGGTTCATTTTTCTATATTTGAAAACAAACATCTTCATTTGTGTATGAACATTATTATTATTATTATTATTATTATTATTATTATTATTATTATTATTATTATTATTATTATTATTATTATTATTATTATTATTATTTAGTATAAAAATTGCGAAAATGAACATAACTTAACAATCTCACTTTGAAAGACTAAATTTAATATTTATTAAGAGTACAAAAACTAAAATGGAACATTTAAAAATATAGGGACTAAAATTCAACCAAACTCAAAATACATATACTAAAATAATATTTAAACCTAAAGTTAAATTATAGGGGAAAATACCTTTTTGGTCCTTGAGTTTTCAAGAATAGGTTTCAAAAGTCGGGATTTTCCAAGTAGATTTTTTTTGGTGATGTGGCTTGCTGACTAAGTTAGTTGAGATATGATTATTTATTTTAATTTTTATTTACAAATATCTTCTAAAAAATAGAAAAAAAACCTAATTTATTATGGCCTAGATATACACAATCCTTCCCACCCACACGGTTAAGCTGAAGAAAAAAAAAAGAACACTGTTCATCTACGCGCTTGAAGGTTCAACCTGAACATTAGTTGCCGCAAGACTAAACGAAAATTCTTTTTTGGCAACCAAAGAGAATCGATCGATGATCGAGGTGGTTGAACCTTCACGCGTAGATGAACATCTTTTTTTTTTCTTCCGCTTAACCGTGTGAGTGGGTAGGATTGTGTATATCTAGGCCATAATAAATTAGGTTTTTTTTTTTTCTATTTTTTAGAAGATATTTGTAAATAAAATTTAAAATAAATAATCATATCTCAACTAACTTAGTTGGCAAGTCACATCACAAAAAAAATCTACTTGGAAAATTCCGTTAGTTTTAACAACTCTGTTAGTGAGGAGGGACTTTTTAAACCTATTCTTGAAAACTATCAATCGCACCTATTCCTAAAAACTCAGGGACCAAAAAGATATTTTTCCCTAAATTATAAGAAATAGTCATCTTCGTTTGTTTTTAAAATATTTATATTATTTGAAAGTTGTAATGTTAACTTTGGCACTTCGTAAACATTTCTAACCATATGTTTGGTAGTAATCCTTTAGAATCTCGAAGGAAATTGAGACCTAAAATTTGGATCACCATTCATATGGATTCAAGTCCCAAACTTCATCCTATCCTATATTTTAAAAGATTTTTACTCCCATTTAATTTCGAAATGTCTATGAAATATGAATGCATCTTTTAAAAGATTAAGAGTATTTTTGAAATATATGATAAAATTTATGTCTAATTTTTTTTGTTTGTTAAATTATAAGTTTGATTTATGAATGTTTGTATCTATTTGATGAATTAAAAAGATTTATTGGATTCATAAATTTTCAATTTTGTATTTATTATATTTAACTTTTTAAAAATGTTAAATCGATCAAATATCTATTGAACACCATTTATTTATAAAAAAATTCTATTCGATCCGTGAATTTTCAATTATCCATTTAAAACACCACACACAATGTACACGGAATGAGCATTTACATGACACTTGTTTTTATTTTTATTGAAAGATATCCAAATTCAAAATTAAATTAATATTTGATTTTATAAAAAAAAGAGTCTTTTCACGAATAAAAAAAAACAAAAGTAATTACATATAAAAAAAAGTGGGAAATACAAAAACATGGAATGCATTTTTTTCTATGTGTAATTACTTTTGTTTTTTTTTCTATACACAACAATTTCTCAAAAACCTTAAATTAATATAGATTATCTTGTATTGAAAAATAGCAAATAAAGATAATATAAACTATATTAATTTAAAGTGAAAATTACTTTTTTTAGTTCTTAAATTTTTAGTATTGGGTGCATTTGGTCAATTTTCAAAACGATTCATTGAGGGTCTATTTAAATTGACTAGAGAATAAAATATTTTTCAAAAAATTCATTTTTATTTAAACTCTTGTGATAAAATCTAGTTAAAATACATCTCAAAAATTATTTTGAATGGTTGTTAAACACTTTAAATTTTTTCAAAATAACTTATTTTCAAATTTAAACACTTCAAAATTTAATCATCCTTAACCCCGCAATATTTACCAAAATATTATAAAACAAACATGTTGTCTTCGGAAGACTAGAAAATTTCTAGTACAATGGTCGTATGAAAGTAGAATTACGTGGCAACTAAATTAATAAATAATTTAGAATTACGTGGCAAATAAATTAATAAATAATTTATTATAAATAATGAATAAGAGTATATGTAATCCAGTGGTGCCTCAATTTTCGGTTGGTATAGAATCTTATGAATGATTTTTTAAAATAATATTTTTAGTAGTTAAAAATAATTTTTAATAATGTTGATTAAACCAATAATAAAAAGATATCTTTTCAGAATTTGGGGAAATTGTGGATAAATTCCCGGTATAAATATATGAATCCCCTTCAGACGCCATAATCGTCAGTTTGAAGCACAGAGGAAAAAGAAAACGCAGAATCCACATTTCTCCATGGCAGACCTTAGCCTTCTCAGTTGCGCGATGCCTCAAGTGGAGCCCTACGTTGCCGTACATCCGGCCGATCTTGACGGCGGCGAGAAGTTTCTTGTTGGCGCGATCAGAAGGCGAAGAGAAAATTCCAAATTACCGCCAATGTGTTTGCGTTATGGACACATCTTGGCTGAAACTCATCCTTCCGACGCCGCTTCCGAGAAGCAAGATCTTTATTGTTCGCCTGGAGTCGAAGGCGAAGTCCTCGGTGGCCAAGAGAACGAACACGGCGAACGTGTTTTCGAAATATACTTTTCCCAAGATAACCGTGATTATCTCGTCAAATTAGCTTTTGGTCCAGTGAATGGATTTTCGGATGAAGATTTGCAGCAAGAAGAAGGAGAATTCGAAAGCGATTTCTACAGCGACGATGGAGAAGAAACTTACGAAGATTATCAGAACGATTATGATGAAGAAACTTCCGAAAATGAACAGAGCGACGATGAAGAACTTACCGGTTATCGCGTCTGTGAATTATATTTTCCAGGAGATCGCTACTATGTCGTCCGATTAGTTTTCAAGAAAGAAGAAGGAGACAATAAGTTTCTTGAGGAAGAAGATGAGTTTCTTTTCGAAAAACTGCAGCGAGCAGCCGGAATTTCATATGGCGGAGAAGAAGAAGTTCCGGCAATCGACAATAAATCCTTCTGTGATCTACCGGAAATTGTATCGGAGAATTCACGGAAACTGATGGAGTTAATAATCGGAGAACGTGATGATATTAGAATCGAGTATCCAGAAACGGAAAATGGAATTGGTGAAGATCAGTCGTCTGGTACTTTCGTCAATCCTCTGATGATATTAGAACAACAGAATAGCACGGATTGTGTGTGATCATCTGCAGCTTCGATCTTCCGCTTGAATTATAGTTATGATTTGCTTTCTAATTCTGCATTGTTCATCTCTGTCATCGATCAACGATGAACTTTCTCCCGAATGATTTGATGATTTTTCGTTTTCCGACTTCTAATTTCTTGATTTCTTTCTTTTTTTTAGTATATTATTCATTGATATTCATTGATTTTTTTTGTAATTAGAGATGATGAAAATGCTTTACACACGAGTTGAAATCAGTTTAACAAAATTCAATATAATCAAAATTAGTTAACAGATTGATGAGGTTTTAATCAGTAATCACCATGATTATGGTTTTACTTTCAGATATTTAGTTTAGATCTCGTTTTTTTTATAATGTTTGCAATGAGATTAAAATTGTTTTCAAATCAAATATTCTCCATGCTTTTTCAAATCAAAGATTCTCCAATCTCCATTACTTTAAAATATGTGTAGTCGATTTATAATTACAATTTAATCAAATTTGATAAAAGTTCGAATAGTTATTTACTAAATATGTTGAGATCGTTGTTGTATTTTCTTGATTTGAACACAAGAAAAAAGCTACTAGATTTTATTTTTCTACTTCCTGTACTATAAATTCAAAATACTTTTATAATTTCTCTTTCATATGTAGACTTTATGATAGTTCACTCAGAATAATTTTTCAAACTCTTTATCAACTATTCAAATTGGAAATTTCATCTTTTCTCTCATAGTTTAAGATAGATAGGAATCACTATCATAAGTTGGTGCAATGTGAAAGATTAGTATAAAGAAAGACTATTTTTTTCTTGGTACAAAATTGAAAATATGAACTCTTACAAAAACATAATATTCAATAGATTGATTAATTTTTAGAAATTTCAAATATGTTAGACACTTATTAATTAATGTCGGTCATACCTTACAATCGATAAACTGGTTTAAATATTATATTGGTTTACTTTCATCTTTAGTTCATTTTAGTCACTTATATTAGTTTACTTTCATCTTTAATTCATTTTAGTCACTGTTCTTAAAATTCATTTATGTTATGTCCATTTTAATCATTGTAATTTCAATTTATTTTAGTCATATACTTTCAAAATGTCCAGCTCGCATTTTTATTTCATTTGTCAGGACTAAAATGGTCACTCGTTAAAAATATATAAACTAATCTTGAAATTATAAAATAAAAATGAATATTTTAAGAACATATAGACTAAAATGAACCTAAAGTAAAAAAAATTAGAGACCAAAATAAATATTTTAGAAACACAAAATGAATTAAAATTCAAACTACAAATCACATGGCATTTAAACCTTAATTTAACCTATACATTTTAAAAATTATTTATAAATGTAAAAAACTTGGGTGCAACCCATCTGGCTCGACAAATACTCATGGCACAAATTTTGACTTAACAATGTTGATAGAAATGTAACAATGCCTATTAGTATTTTTTTTTTTTTTTGCTATTTTCTGTAAATAGTTTGACATTTTTTCTAAAAAAATTACTCTAGACAGGAAAAGTATCAAACTATTTATAAATATATAAAAATTTTAACGAAAATAATTCTGTCCCTGTCAAAAAAAAATTATATTTAAAAACAACTCTTTTTTTACCGGTGAAATTTGAAAAAAAAAAAAAAAAAACAGAAAAAACGAAAAACAACGAAGCGGAGGAAGAAGAGAAGGTTTTCGTTTTCCCCTCCTTTCGCTTTCCAATTTGCACCATGTGAACCCAACTTCCAGTCCAAAGTCCACTGCAATTGCAACTTAGCAAAATATCTTCTCTCAATCACATCTTCCATTTCTCTATAAAAAGCTTCAATTCAATGCCTTTGCAAGCATGAGAGGCACAAGATTCAGCATCAGAACTGGGCGAAGAAGAATGTCACAGATGACGAATTTCGCCTTCCAAGTTCTATTCGGCCGATGGTTCACCGTCTTCGCTTCTTTACTCATCATGTCCGTTTCCGGCGCCACTTACATGTTCGCACTCTACTCCGCCGACATCAAATCCTCCTTCAATTACGATCAGACCACTCTCAACCTCATCGGCTTCTTTAAGGATCTGGGTTCCAACGTCGGAGTCTTTTCCGGCCTCATCAATGAAATTACTCCACCTTGGGTCGTCCTCTTCATCGGTGGGGTAATGAATTTCTTTGGCTATTTCATGATTTGGCTTTCTGTCACTCACCGAATCCCCAAACCCAAACTGCCCGCCATGTGTTTGCTTATATGTCTAGGTGCCAATTCTCAGACATTTTCTAATACAGGGGCTTTGATCCCTTCTGTGAGGAATTTTCCCCAGAATCGTGGTAATGTATTGGGTTTATTGAAAGGGTTTGTTGGGTTAAGTGGGGCAATTTTGACTCAGATTTACCATGCTTTTTATGGGGATGATTCTAAGGATTTTATCTTGCTTATTGCTTGGTTGCCTACTGCTGTTTCTTTCCTGCTTCTTCGGATTGTTAGAGTAGTGGAAGTGAACCCAATATTCAAATCCAATGATCTCAAAAATTTCTATTCTATGCTCTACATTTCCCTTGGTCTTGCTGGCTTCCTCATGATTTTGATTATTATTCAAAATGAACTCATGTTTACTAGAATTCAGTATTTGGGTTGTGCGTTTGTTCTCCTAGCGTTTCTTTTTCTTCCCATTGTCGTTGTTATAAGAGAAGAATTCAGCATTAGGAAGAGGAAATTGCAAGGTGTGGATGTAACTTCTTGGCTTCCAATTCCACCAGACCCATCTCGAGCTGAATTACCATCGCCTAGAACTTCAAGTGTGCCGACAACTGCCATAGCTTTAGCCAACCCAAGTTCTTGCTTTGAAAACGTGTTCAGACCGCCGGAAAGAGGAGAGGACTACACCATTTTACAAGCAACCTTCAGTGTAGATATGTTGATTCTGTTTGTTGTCACAATTTGTGGGGCTGGTGGGACTTTGACTGCAATGGACAACTTGGGTCAGATAGGCAGCTCCCTTGGCTACTCAACTCATACCATTTCTACTTTCACTTCTCTAGTGAGTATATGGGGTTTTCTCGGTCGAGCATTTTCGGGTTATGCTTCTGAATTCTTATGGACAAAGTATAACTTCTCTCGCCCTTTGTTCCTCACTCTTGTGCTTCTTCTCTCTTGCGTTGGTCATCTTCTAATTGCCTTTGGAGTCCCAACCTCCCTTTATTTTGCTTCAGTGATCATTGGATTTTGCTTTGGAGCACTATGGCCATTGATTTTCGCCATTGTTTCTGAATTATTTGGCTTGAAATACTATGCAACTTTATATAGCATAAGCGGCATTGCTAGCCCAGTTGGCTCATACATTTTCAATGTGAAAGTAGCTGGCTATTTATACGACCAAGAGGCTAGAAAGCAAATGGCAGCCATTGGTCTTAGAAGTGTAGCTGGTGGAGACTTAGACTGCAAGGGTGTCCATTGTTACAGGTTAGCTTTTCTCATAATCTCTGCTGCAACCGTGTTCGGTTGTGTTGTTTCATTCATTTTGGTCCTTCGAACTTGGAAATTCTATAAGGGTGATATCTATAAGAAGTTTAGAGAGGAAAGAAAGGAAGCAGAATGATCGAGTTAGTATTCCTGCTATAGGCTTACTTCTTTTGGCACTCTACAATGCCAGTTTGTGTAACACTGTTTGTTTCAACACGCTTCAGGACCTCGTTATTTTCCTTCTGTTCCGACATCTGAGAAAGAAGCGATTTCAGGATTGTGAAAAGATTGAAAGTTGTTCTAGTGTTGTAAGCTTTGTGAAAGGTAGAATGTTGCCTTTTGTTTTGGCAAAGATGGAGGGTAAAATCTTCATGTGTCTTTTTTGCTACGATCCAAATACGAAACCGAACTTGTCGTGCTGCTTGTGCACAGACGATCAGGAGTGGTGAATTGCCATTTTGCTCAGAAACCACAACCTATGGAGTAGTTGTCCAGTGTTTACTTTTGTTCAATGTGGAGATTGCTTACCTTAGTTCTATCAGAAGCTTTCCTCTTTTGCTTATCAGTTAGTTAAAGAAGAAAGCTAAGAGTCTTTATGAGAGGATAAAGCCATTCAGATAATTTCAGAATAAGGTATTTGTCTTTTTTTTTAGTTCTTAACAATTTTGTTAGGATAGGGATTGAACCATCGATTTTTTAGATGGTAATTGGTAGCTTTATCCAGCTTGGATTGGCTTGGAAATAGGTTACTTTACTTGAAGTTCCTTTTTGTAAGTCCATATACCTTTGGAAATATTTAACTAATTAAGTTGCTTAATTGCAACATCACCTTTATATTGGCTGGTTTTCTTATCTTCTTTTAGGAAAATGTGAGAATGAGCTGTTTTTGTCTTACTTCACTCATGCAAAGTTATGGATTCTTCTCTGAAAATTGTCGGAAATAACCTTCAAATTGTTTTCATCTTTCAGAACTAGCACTTTTTTAATAAATTCGTTGAAATCGTTTTTCTCGGTCCATCTTGACTGAGATTGACCATCGAGATTTGGATTAAAAAAAAAAAACCTTTTCTGATTGTTTTGGACTTTCTTAGAGAAAATTTGAAAATATGTAATATATGATATAAGATTTGGAAAGATTATATAATATTTGAAAAAGTTAGCAGAATCTTGGTGTTAATCTTGTGTGAGATTTTACCAAGAAAGTTCAAAACAATCGATAAGATGAAAGAATTAATTTTTTTTAATCAAAATCTCGGTGGTCGATCTCGAGATTTATCAAGAAAAACTATTTTAACGAATTTTAAAAATTGGTGCTAGTTCTTAAAGATAAAAACTTAAAGGAGTTATTTCTGACAATTTACCTAAGCAATACTCTTTGTAGTTCTTGTGATGTAACGTAACTTCTTTAATGAATATGCAGGCATGAGCATGTCTAGAATTCTTGGCATTTGATGGAGAGTCAAAATATTGAGGGTTTCCAATTTTAACCAATCGAGATGATATTGAAGATAAAATTTTAGCCTCTAAACTTTGAAGTTATGTTTAATAAATTTAAAAAATTTATCATAAATTTCTGAATTTAAATATTGATAGTAATAGCATGTTT
The DNA here is from genome assembly GCA_002890555.2 of Lagenaria siceraria. Classification (NCBI taxonomy): domain Eukaryota; kingdom Viridiplantae; phylum Streptophyta; class Magnoliopsida; order Cucurbitales; family Cucurbitaceae; genus Lagenaria; species Lagenaria siceraria. Next base: position 10,524,950 of record CM016485.1, read on the forward strand.
GGGTAATCTTTTGAACTTAAAAAAAAATTATAATAAATCTCAATTTAAATATTGATAGTAATAGCATATTTCGGGTTAATTTTTTTTATAAAAAAATTAATTTACCGAACAATACGCAAGCTACTTTTTCAAGTTAAAATTTAAATTTACCAAATATCAACTATAATGTAACGGCATGATAATTACTATTGAGCTAAGTTTATATTTTAGTTGTCATTAAAAATTATAGGATAAACCAAAGTTGAATTTGAAAGTTTCATTTAATAAGATAATTTAATATTTGGGTTGTAAAAGACTCTTCCACTCTCAACTTCAAAATACATATTTTTTTAAATAAAAATTATTCAATGGTTTATGATGATCCATTCCAAGATTCTTTTATTTTATAATATATAAAAATATATATATATATTATGAGTTGAAAGAAGTGTATTTGGTCGACTCATTCCAACGTTCTCTTTCTCTAGTCTTTCGAATTTCTCATTTGTTATGACTTGTAATAGAAAATTGCCTAATGTTTTTCAACTATTTTAAAAAATATTTTAGGACTTCTATATTTTTATCTAATCATAGTATATTTGTGTAGCTAATGTATATAAATTGCACAAACAAATAAATTACTACCATAAATAATATAAAATATAACCAACACGAGCATAATTCAATTGGCAAAAACTTATACTATTAACTTTAAGTCAGAGGTTCAATTCATCATCCTAAATAATGTCAAATAATAATAGAAAATCCTATATTTATTGTGTCTTTTATAGATTGTTATTTTAATAATACTAATAATATATCTTGAGAAATAGTGTTAAAAAACCAATAATTAACCTTCAAATGTATGAGTCATGAGATCAATTTTATGTCATGTGAAGTTAAAATTAAAAGTTATAGGTATGGGATATATATATGATTAACCTAATGAATTGTCTAGTTGTAACACGAGCTATATAAACAAAGATTACGTAAATATAATCTTATACAAAAACTTGACATATTCTAGCGGTTTATTGGTCTCTCAACCCACGATAAAGTGTACAAAGACATTTCTTTGCAAATAGATGAACATGTCATATTTGATGTGTTGTCGATCATGTCAATAACGAAAACGATATAAAATCACAACAAAATTTATAATTTATAATTTTTAAAATTTAGAAACTAAATATATTCAATATTCAAAGTAAATTAATTGAAATTATAACAATTGTTTTCAAATATAGAAAAATGAGTCAAAATATTTATAAATATAAATTTTTTTTACTCTATTAGTGATTAAGTTAATAGTTTGATATATTTTCAATTTATAATAATTTTTCAAATTATAATGTAGCCCAAACAATTATTATATTCCTGAAAAAAAAAATTGGTGGGGGCAAAAAGTAAAATCTAACGTGAAAGGTACGGAATCAATTAATGCAATTTGGATAAATATCTTTATCAATTCTTTCAAATTTGGAATTGGTCGTATTTCTTCCAACCTGTTCGTTTCAAATTTATTTTAAATTATAATTAGAAAAATGGCGTCAGACTTTATAAAATCCAAAATAATGGGGTAGTTTGAAAGAACCCAAATAAAATAATAATAATAAAAAAATGTCTGGCTGAGTTGGGAGAAAAAAAAAAAGAAGAAAAAAAAAGAAAATCAATTATCTCTTAAAATTACAAAAAGGAAAAGAAAAAAAAAAGAAAAAAAAAGAAAGAAAAGTAGTGTACATACAGAGCTTTATGCAATCATTTCTCTCAACAATGTTTATTTAAAATGACATTACTACCCCTCAGGTGTTTACTGTAAAAACAATCGTATCTACTTATAAATTTAAAAATTGTTATATTTTGATCCGAATTTATGTATTTAAAAAACTATTTTATATATTTTTCAGAATATAATATCACAAATATAAAATCGGGACAGGTAAAAATATACGTTAATTTGAGGTACCTGTATAATTAGTTTTAAAAATGTCTAATATAACTAACATAAATTTTACATTTTGTGTCAAATAAGTAGTTAACAAATTCAAAAAATTTTAAAATTAATTAATTCATTAGTTATAAATTTTAATTTTATATTTAACAAAATCATAAACTTTTAATTGTGACCGATCTATGCATTTTTATAAAAATGAAAAGTAAAGGATTAAATTTGTAATTTTGAAACTTTAACTATTAAATAGGAAAAAATCAAAATTTAAATATTAAATTTATAATTTAAAGAAAATTTTTAAAAATAGAAAAATAAGAGAAATTATTTATCTAAAATAGTAAAATTTTTAGATAGTTGTAATAGACGCTGATAGAAGTTTATCAATGTATATTAGTGATAGAGATGATAGAAATCTATCACTAATAGATGTGGATAGAAGTTTATCAATGTCTATCAATATTTTTTTTTTACTATTTTCTGTAAATAATTTGACATTTCTTGTACATGTGAAAATTTTCTATAATTTTAACCCATTTTTATATTATGTTCAACAGAATTCCTCATGTATGGCAAGTTCCATTATATAATTTTTAACATGATTTTATGCGATGTCACACAATGCAACTAAAGTATATTTTCCGCAAACTAAATAAAATATTAGAAACTAAAATAAAATAATAAAATTGATTGAGATAAATAAAATTTACTCACTTTTTTTACAGGAAAAAATTGCATTAATTTGATTTTTTTGGAAAAAGAAAACTAATAACTAATCACACACACATCGTCAGTGTTTATATGCCACGTGGACACTTCCTCACTTGTTGTCCACGTGTATGATCATAAGCCACAGCCACTCACGATTTTTGTTGTTGATTTGTTTTTTTTTTAAAAAAATAAAACAATAAAAGAAAATAAGAAGAAATGGTCATTCGAATGTGGAGGGAACAAAAAAAAAAGAGAAAAAGATTAAAGCATTATCCTAAGTTTGAATGAATTAAAAATAAATTAAATTTTAATTTGGAAAAAAGAATAATAATTCGACTTATTTTGTTCATTAAAGAAGGAAAGGGAGAAGAAGAAACAACTGTCTAGTGTCTACAAAGGCTTTATATGCAATCATTTATTTTTATAATTAATTTTTTTATATAAATTAATTTGTTTCTGTTTTTAGCTTTTCATTCCTTTCTTTAATTATCTTCCACTTCCGCCGTTCGAAATCTCTCTCTCTCTCTTCCTGGCTCTCTGGGGCTCTGTTCTATGATCGGATTGATCGCCGGAATCATATCGCTCGATCATCCCGCCGGCATTCCGGCGATTCGACTCGGATGACTCGATACTTGGATCCATTGACGACCAAGTTTGAGAGAGATTGTATTGCGACAGGGTAACGTTTTATTGTTTTGTTTCTTGTTTGATTCCGTTTCCCCGTCTCTCAATCCCTAATTCCAGATCCATGCTTGCTTTTATAGATTTCTGACACTTTGAAATAATTAGTGGGTGAAGGATTTCATACCTCTTGTTTAATCATGACCTAGGGCAATTAATTCGTGCATGTTGATCCATCATTTCTTGGAATCGATACCCTATCAAGAAGTGGTTCATGTTTCGCTTTTAATTCCCGCTCCTTGAACCTACCAAATTTTTGGATTAGGGTTTGTTGTTTTGAGGAGACATGTTTAAGAAAATTATGAAGGGAGGGCATCGTAAGCCCTCCAAGTCTGACGCCAATGATCCATCACTTTATGGGTTTGGACCGCCGGGGAATCGGAATTCAGGGTCTGTTTCGACGACGAACGTGGTGGTGAATCATGCTTCTCGGCCTGGACCTGCCGCATCGGGCCCCAATTCAAACTGGGCTCCGGGGGTGGTGACGCTGGCGCCTCCTACCGGCACTGTCGAACCTCTCCCGTTGTTCCGGGATGTACCGGTTTCAGAAAGGCAGAATTTATTCATTAGAAAATTGCAGATATGTTGCTATCAGTTTGATTTTTCGGACACTCTGAAGTCTGCCAGAGAGAAGGAAATTAAGCGGCAGACGCTTCTGGAATTGGTTGATGTGATACAATCGGGGTCGGGGAAAATCACAGAAACTTGTCAAGAAGAAATGATTAGAATGATTTCAGTTAATATTTTTCGGTGCTTGCCTCCAGCTTCGCATGAAAATACGGGCCAAGAAAATGCTGATCCTGAAGAAGAAGAACCTTATTTGGAACCGTCATGGCCTCATTTGCAGCTTGTATATGAACTGTTACTGAGATATGTTGTGTCATCTGATACTGATACCAAAATTGCCAAGAGGTACATTGACCACTCATTTGTGTTGAAACTTTTGGATTTGTTTGACTCTGAGGATCCTCGTGAGCGGGAGTATTTGAAGACAATCTTGCATCGTATATATGGAAAGTTCATGGTCCATCGGCCATTTATTCGGAAGGCTATCAATAACATTTTTTATCGATTCATTTACGAGACAGAAAGACACAGTGGTATTGGCGAGCTTTTGGAAATCCTTGGGAGTATCATCAATGGGTTTGCATTACCGATGAAAGAGGAGCATAAATTGTTTCTTGTTCGGGCTCTTGTTCCTTTGCACAAGCCTAAATCAATTGCAATCTATCACCAACAGCTATCCTACTGCATAACACAATTTGTTGAAAAAGATTACAAGCTAGCTGATACTGTTATAAGGGGTTTGTTGAAATATTGGCCCATGACCAACTGTCAGAAAGAAGTTCTTTTCTTAGGAGAACTTGAAGAAGTACTAGAGGCTACACAATCAGCAGAGTTTCAGCGCTGTATGGTTCCGCTTTTTAGACAGATTGCACGTTGCCTGAATAGCTCTCATTTTCAGGTTTGAAGTTATTAAATATTTCAACGTTCTATTCATAAGCATGTTTTTTTATGTCTAATAATAGAAAATACTCCGTTAAACTTTTGTCTCAACATATATATGCACATGTATGCACATGTATACTACTAATGATTTGTCTTAATTGTTGATACCTGGGAGTAAAATTACTTAATTTTCTTTGTTTTGTTTCGTGCAAGATTCGATGTTTTATTTTGCTTCTGTAGTTTGATTTACCCATATTAGAAGTTCTTGTTGGATACTTTTTGTCTATTTCTTTTCTTAAACCATAGACATACATTCACAGAGAGAGAGAGGGGGGGGTGGGGGGGGGGGGGGCTATAGTTGTTATTTAACCTCTCCATAAGACCAATGGTTACTTTACTATCCACGCCATTTATAAGACCAGTTCTAGTTGTTAATAAGTGGGAGTAAAATTAGTTATTTATAATTATATTTGTTTTTGTGTCTCGCAAGATTTGATGTTTTATTTTACCTTTGTTGTTAGATTTTCCTTATTAGAATTTCTTGTCGGATCTTTTTTGTCTCCCTTTTTTGAATCATAAACATACATTCAATAGTTGTTATCCCTGAAGTTTTTCCTTTTCTTCTTGCTATTGTTTTTTCATGTAACTGTACTTTGAAATATTATTAGTTTGTTTATTGACTCTGGTGGGGGATGGATTGGATGAACAAAGTAGAGGCAAACAGCCATACCCTCTGGACTTGCGGTCACTTCATCCTTCCTAATAGAACAAGCCAAAAATGGTTAAACAAATAAACAATGATGCCCTCTAGTTCTTACTTACCCATTCTTTTAAGATGTCTTTTCTTATTATGTACATATATTTATTTACTTAATTTTTACAGGCTGTTTTCTTTGTTGACAACTGTAGATCTTCACCTGTTGTACTATGTTTTATTGGTTCGTTTATTCGTGGAGGAAATTCTAACATATGCATTGTATTTTCTTTAGTTTATAATGTGGCTGTTTCTCAGTTACTTTTCGAGTGTTTTATTTTGGGACGTTTTGAGTTGGCTCTGTTCCTTTTTGGAACATAACAACCTATGTGCATTAGTGTTCTTTTCTTCTTCATAAAAACCTGGTGTTCTGCCCCAGGTCTGGATTTAATGAATTTTGTTGTGTTATATTTTTATAATGTTTGGGATTATTGTGCCTTTGATCGATCACATATCAGTGTTCTTTTCTTCTGCTTCATGAAAAAACTGGTGTTCTGCCCCATGTCTGGATTTAATGAATTTTGTTGTGGTGTTATATTTGTAAAATTGGAACTATTGTGCCTTCGATCACATATTTTTCCTTTTCCCACGATAACAGTTTGATAATCAATTTCATATATTCCTTTTTGTGATGATTAAAATCCTTCTAGTTCTATAAATTTTCTTCCTAAATGAAAAATCTCTTATCAATTTCTGTTATGATTGAAACTTAGATATTTCTACTTATTTAATTATCTGGGGATTTACTTTAAATGTACTGGGGACTCCTTTTCTCTCAATTTGATTACCGTTTTCTAGGTTTGACTCACTAATTAGTATTATGGGGCTTATTCAATTCTTATCCATATTGGGAGGTATTTTATTGTGGGAACTCCAGATGTTGTTATCGTAGGACCTAATTTAGGTGCTGTTATGTGACACAATAGGAATGGTTGGAGGGGTGATGACCAAAATTTAGATTGATATGTATTCTTTTGGCCCGGTGATTGGAAACTAAATATTTTGTTGGAACATCTGAGATACTGAAGCTAAAAGGCCAAAGCAGCAACAAAACCTATCTTCAACAACCTCGGGAAAAGAAAGAATGAAATTATAAAATCCTCTGTTCGATTAAAGGAGAGATGGTTGGCTTCTCTCCTGACAGGGTCGGGAACAGCCTTTGGGCTTCCCTGTAAACTATAATAAGATTCCAAATTTGGCCCAACCCTCTGTCAACACCGTGGAAAGTTCATGCTTTCTTGTTCCTCTTTAACTGAGTTTGGTGATGAAGTATCCCTTTAAGCATTGAACCGAAGGTTATAACATTTCCTCTTGAAAGGGATGGGTAGGTAAAGAAGTTGTGAAACCGTAAAATTCCTCTAGTGCAAATTATTCCTCAACCAAAAATCTGGAAACGGTTGTGCCGGAGGCTAGTAGCAAAAGGGTAGCAGAGGAATATGTGGTTCATTTTTCCTCCCTTATTCTGCACAAAATGCCTAAGCCGAGGATAGTTTCAAATTTAGGTGTCTAAAATTTAACTTGAAGCATCTCAAGAAGGAACACCCATGAAAGACCATTAGGATCCATTTCATTTGCAGCTTGCATAAAATTATAGGACGCGTGTCAAAATATTTGTGTTTAGTATGTATGGCGATGTCTTCAAAGATGACTTGTCAATTCCGAAACAGTTAGCTATGCATTTATTTTAGTTGTGTGAAAACATGAATTAAGATATTCGATTTATTGGTCTCCAAAAAAATCAATTTATTATAAAAGAAGAATAACGGTGTCATTATGTCATTAATTTTAATGTTCATTAATTAATTAATATCCACAAGAGAAGTCTATTCCTCAACTTTCACGTCATTTAGGTTTCTTCACAAGGTTTTAAAATGCATCTTCTTAATGTGTAAAACAGGTGGTAGCCTGGGGTATATCCTTTTTGTTCTGATGGCTGTTGCCTTTGCCAGTTTGTTTACTGGTTAAACATTAGGACTTTTAAAAGGTGAAAAGTACAAGAATGTTTCTTTTTGGGTAAACAGCCATTGGAATGTTATAATCTGTTGTTGGGAAAGAGGGATATTGGTTTGATCAGTGTGTAATTTGAAATGATCATCTAAGGTAGTGTTGTTGGAGTCTTTCATACAAAAACAACCTGTGTCCTTTTTGTTTTGCTGACGAAGACTTGTTTGATGAGTTCACGTTCTCTGGAAAAAAAATTTAGAAAGAGTTTAGACAAAATAGAAAACAAACTAAGATTTTCATTTCTGAAGTAAGTATGCATGTGTTTAGAATGGTAATCAATGTAAAACTGACAATGATATGAAAAACTTTGTTCTGTATGTGCAATTCAGTGATCCATCCTTTTATTAATAATGATGACAAACTAATACTTTCTGAAGTCTCCTTGTGCATGATGTTGTTGAGGGGATCCACTCTGAATATTGTGTTTCGATCACATTATTTGTTTACCTGCAGAGGGTTGTTCATCCCCATGTTTTTATAAGGCCACTTGTGAATATATGATGCAGGTTGCTGAAAGAGCTCTGTTTCTGTGGAACAATGAACACATTGTTAGCTTGATAGCCCAAAACCGGGCTGTGATATTGCCAATAATTTTTCGAGCATTGGAGAAGAACATCCAAAGTCATTGGAACCAGGCGGTTCACGGGCTGACGGTCAATGTTCGAAAGATGTTCATGGAAATGGACGTGGAGTTGTTTGAAGAATGTCAGAGGCAATACACAGAGAGAGAGATGAAGGCAAAAGAGGTGGAAGAACAGAGAGAGTTAGCTTGGAAAAGACTGGCAGATGTTGCAGCACAGAGAGGAGACTACATGGTAACAGTTTAAAGTTGTTCATTTCAAAGGTTGGTCGGTTCAGCATAAAATGACTGATATAGATGGTCTAGATTTGACCCTCTTCAAATTTTTTGGTATTCTTTTTCAATTTTTTTTTCACTCCATCATCTTTCTTTCTTTATCCCTTTTTTTCTTTTTTCTTTTTCTTTTTTTTGGAATCCAAACCCCTGGGAAGGTGAAGGTGAAGGTATCAGAAGAAAGAAACCAGCATCAGCATCAGCATCCAGCAGCAGTAAATGTAATTTAAAATGTACGGAATTTGTTAGTAGTTTTGCTGCAGATTTAAGAATGATTTGTGAAGTATTATGTGCTTTATAAATATATATAAATATATATTTTTTTTGCCCTTCTCACTTAAATAGTTCCTTTTTTTGTCTTCTAGAGTTTCGGTTTTATACACTTTCTTACAATGTTCCAATTGCTTAATTATTTTCAACCTTTTTATAGATTTTTTTTTCTTTTTAACGGGAGATTGAACTTTTGACCTTGAAGTTGATAGTATATGTTTAATGACGGTTGAATTAGACTTATTTTGCCTAACGTTTTTTTTTTTATATATATAATTTTATGTTCAGAATTGATTTCCTTCCTTTTCAAAGGAAAACAAAAGACAAGTTTCACTTTTGGTCAATTTTCTGTCAGGGTGAAGAGTCACTTGTGAGTTGTGAGATGGTAAATAATTAGATAAATTTTAGTATTGAGTTTCATATCACCTCTTTTTATTGGAATAATGGCATAAAAAAACAAGAAATTACTATAAACAAAAAAAATATCAAACTATTTACAAATATAGAAAAATTTCATTCTATTAGTGATAGACCGCGATAGAATTCTATCGCTTTCTATCGCTCAAGCAAATAAATTCTATCGCCTGAGCGATAAAAAGCGATAGAATTCTATCGCGATCTATGAGTGATAGACTGTAAAAATTTTCTATATTTGTAAATAGTTTGACTTATTTTTCTATATTTTAAAAGAGCCCTAAAAAAATCTATTTTAAAAGTTCAAAATGATAAATGACTTAATATTTGAAAAAATGTCAAAAGATCTTTTAATGACTTCATGACCATGTGAAATTACAATATTGTCTTTATTTATATATTTTTTTTTCTTTCGCAACTAATTCGCCTATTTTTTCTTTTCTTTTCTTTTTCTCTTCTTTCTGCCGCTTCATTCTCCCTTTTTCTTTCTTTTCTTTTTTCTCTTCTTCTCTAGCTTCCACCCCTTCTTCTTCTTCGATACGATAAGTCTACACGAGCAACTCCGATGCGACCAACTTCAGTGAGCGAGAGTGAGAGAGAACGAGAGCGACGGTGAGCGAGAACGAGAGGGAATGAGAGTGAGAGAGAGCGAAAACGAGAGGGAACGAGAGTGCGACTGTGAGTGAGGAAAGGAAGAGAGAGCGAGATTAGTTTTTTCGCGTGCGAAGTTCAAATCATGAATGATAGGGGTATGTATTAGAGTTTATAAAGTAAAAATATTATATATCATTTTACAATGTATCAAATTATGAATGATAGGGCATGTATTAGAGGTAGTACTATTTTTTTTTTCATAAATTACTGCTTTCGTTTTTAGGATAACACAAGTCCAACCTAGGTTAAGATATTTTTTTTTCTTTCTTGAGTCGGAAGTTCAAATCTCGACCTTAATCATTTTTAGTATTACATAAATACCATTACCAATTTAACAAAAATAAATTAGATAAACTAAAGTCAGTTTTGCCATACAATGGGTAACGAATGGATTTACATTTTTAGGCCTTCTTTGTGCCATTTAAACAAAAATGCAAAAACCCACTCTACCTGTCTTTTCATTTCTGTTCTGTCAAATATTCCGATATGTCGTCATAGCACAAAGGCAAGCACCAATGCACAAAAAGAGCACAACAAAAGAGAAAAAACCCTAACAAAATAACTTTCCGACATGTCGTCAGTGTAGTCCATGCCAGACCCAAGCGCAAACCCTCCACCATTAGGGCCAGTAGTCCACATTCCCAAATTATTGTCCCTGCCGCCGACGCCGAGCGGGCCGGCGTGCCAAGTGAGCTGATTAATTAGGGCGGCGGACTTGGGCTCGACGCTGTAAGCCTTCTCGTACTTGACTTCAAGGCCTTGGCCGGAAGTGACGAAGAAGGCGCCGTTGACGAGGATATCGCCGTCGGAGCGCCAGTTCCAGCCGCGCCATTCGGATTCGGAAGTTTCGACTCGCTTAGTGACCTCCTTGGCGTTGCGGTCGTAGGGGGCGGTGTAGCGGTTGCCTTGGCTGTTGATGGTGGGGTTTCCACTGCCGCCGATTGCGTACATTTCCCATTGGGTGAAGTCGTTGTTGACGACGTGAATGTAACCTAGTCGGCATCGCGGCATCCTCTGCACTAGCTTCTCCCCGAAGTGGTTGAATGCTATTGTAACCTTCATTTTTTATTCATTAATTCATTTTTTTATTTCAAGTTGAGAGAATAAATTAGTTGGTTAAATTAATAGTTTAATTAACTTGAGTTTTTTTTAAGGGCCTCTACAGTTGATAATTGATGATCTACCCGTCGCAATATGAAATCTAACCTTTTGTTTATGTGAGAGCATCGTGTTAGCGATGATCATATCTATCGTAACACTAACATACGACTATCTCTATCGTATGACGTAAGCAGAAAGTTAAATTTCATACATTTAAGAGGTCATGAATCATAAATACTCTCGTGAATGGGTCATCCGTAAAAAAAACTTTTTTAAACTTTGTATCTATTTAGTCGTTGAATTTTTGTATAATATCTTATAGTTGCCAAAGTTTTAATTTTATGTCCACTAACTATAAAAATAGTGTCAAAGTAAAGATGGTTTAACAGTAATTAACATATATTTCTGTAGAAGTCAAGATTTAAAACGTTGTACTTAAAATGCCAAAGTAGATCTCTCATCTCCCATGTAGGTTATTCACGGAAAAACAAAAGTACTTATGAACTTTTTCACTTGTTTTAAAATCAAATTTATTCTTTTAAACGTGGCAATATTACTCCTCTTACTTGAAATGTTTGTGACATTTGGTTTGAATTTTCATTTCAAACAACTATTACAACGGTCTTAATTTTCATCCAATATTTTAAAGAATTTCTATTTCAAAAGAAAATTTGAAAACATTTATGAAAGGTCAAACATAATGTTGCAATTTTTGAAAGAATGCAAGGTATATTTAAAAACAAAAGACAAAGTTTAAGTGTAATATTTATAAATTAGCCTAAATTTAAATGTTAGGTCTAATAAATTCTTGACCTACCCAATATTTTATGAAATTCCCATATATCTTATTTATATGAGATGTTTTATAGGTCTATTTAAAGATGTGACTGTTTAAAGATTTATTAAACAGATTTTAAATTTAGTACTAGGAAAATAAAATTTTAATTTTAATAAAATAGGTTAATTAATTTTTCAAATCTTCGACTATGACAGGCATCTATTAGATATTTTTAGGGTATTAATAAAAAAAAAATCAACGACCTATTAAATACTATGCACCAAATAGACACTAATTTTAAAATTCGTGATTAATTTTTAATTGAACTAATTAATTAATTTGGGGAGAGAAGCAAGGAAAAGGGATGGAGAATTGACCTGCATTCCGGAATCCGGCAAGTAGTGATCGCTGTGACCCAACAGCATAACTTCATCGTGATGTGAGAAATAATTGTTTGAAATCGTGATTCCGGTGGATCCCATCACCGCATCGATCAGCCCATCTTTGCAATGCGACAATGAACAATGATCAATCCATATGTCTTTCGATCCGAAGATCGATATCCCGTCGCCGTCAGATTTCGTCCGGTACCCGTAATGCGTCGGACTTGATCGGACCATGGTGTTACCTGCAAAGCCATTGCTTCAGATCTATGCATTTTGTTGAATAATTGGTGTGCAGGAAGGTAAATTAGGGTTTTCGATTTTGATTTCTATTTCGTTACCTGATGGATAACAATGGTGGATGTGGATGTTGTGGATGATGACATTGCTTATGTACTGTAACGTAATGCAGCCACCGCCGACGATGTGGACATTGGCGCCGCGGCCGTCTAGGGTTTTGTAGCTGTTGAAGATGAGTTCCTGTGAGAGTTTGATGAGCATGTTGGTGGGGAAGACGATCCAGAGAGGTTGCGGCTGTATCACGGCGTATCGTAATGTTCCGGGCTTTGGATTTACCGCATCGTCGTCGGAATCGTCTGTGACGATGTAGAACTCGCCGTTCTTGCCGCCGAGAGCGTACTGGCCGAATCCTATGGCGCAATCGGCGAGGCGCTGGCGGTTGTTTGGCCAATTTGGATCGCATTTCCAGCAGTCGTCGATGGGGTTCCCGGTGTAGCAAGAAGAAGATCCATCTTTCTCTGATATTTGGAGCAATTGCCTTCTCGTTAAGGAAGCATTCACTTTCCTGCAACAGGTAACAATTTCCTTCCATAACTTTAGAGATTAGAGGAACTTAGCGTTAGTCATTGACGGTGTAATCTAAATTTAAGCTCCTTAAATGGTTTGAATCTGACAAGATATACTTCAAATTTAATAAATGATCTGAAGGAAGGGTAGGTGAAGAATAACTAGGTCATTTTCAGTGCTTTTCACCCAAGAAAAAGAAACAGACAAAAAACAAAAAGACAGAGTAACCAATAAATGTAGCGAAAGAGAAGGATTATGCAGTGTTTTTCTTATAAAAATGCCTAAATCTAACTAAGAACAGTGCATGAAGATTAAGATAGGAAATGAAATTGAAAACTGAGGGTGGAAACAGGATTATCAAAATGTAAAAATCCATAAACAGAAAAGGATAAGCAGTTCAAACAGTAGATTTGAATGACATTTTCTTTTTCTATGATTACCAAATATGTAAAAGAAGTAGATAAAGAATTAAAAAATGATTAAATTTATGAAGAAATCCAACAATGTAGTTAAAAGTTCATAGAATAGGTCAGAGACATAATAGTTACTAAAAAGAACAAGAGTGGAAGAGTAAGATTTAAGCATAAGTTTTAGATTTTAAGGCCTAATAATTTGGTCAAGAAAAACTTAAAACTGAAGACTGTAGCCACTAGCCACCCAGAGAGGCGAGAGCTAAAATAAACGAGGTCCAGGAAAAAAAGGCGACCAAGAACATAGTAACAAAAAACCCTGGCTTTAAACTTGGATTTTGTACATCTAATGCATGAAATCCTACAAAATTAAGCATAAAAATCTTGGAACAGGACAATAAAGTACAGAAAATCGACAATGTAGCTAAAAGTTTCAAAATGCAGACAGTTAGAGTAAGAGCCAAGCCAAGAACATAGTGATTCTTAAACAACGTTTGTGGAAAAATGGAAAATTGATGGACCTGTGAACTTCTTCAGCAACCAGTTCAGGGCTCGGATGCTGGCCGGGGAGAGTGAGGTTGAGAGCTGCAGCTGCAGCGGCACCGGCACCAGTGCGGAGCGGCAAGCTGGAGGGTAGCAGCAAAGCTAGAAGCACAATGCAGGTTGTGGCCAGCATTTTGGAGAGCAAAAATGGTAAGCTCTCTCTCTCTCTCTCACTCTCTCTGCAGGCTTAGAAATTGCTCTGCAGTTAATGTTTGTTTGTTGTTTGAGTGGAGAACTGTTTTTCAACTGTTTTTCTTCATTTTCTTCTTTCCATGTTACCCTCAAAAGCATTCTCAGCTCTCATTCTGTCTAATATAATCATTGTCAGAGACTTTTGGGATTCAGTTAGTGAGAGAAAGAGAGAGGGGGGAGAGAGAATCTTTGGTCCTCGAGGAGGAAAGTTGTATCCAATTTACTTTTGAAGGAAACGGGTTAATTTTATTTGGATTTCTTTTAGTTCCATAAAGTGGAGCGAGTAGATTCGAACCTTGCTCTCTTGTCGAGTAAATATACCTTAACTTGTTGAGTTATGCTAAGGTTAGGTTTGGTATCTCTGGTTAAGTTTGATAACAAAATTTGAATGATGGTAAAAATACATTATGAACATTCTAAAAACTCATAAGTTCATAACCCAAATTCAAGTTCTTTAATTTAAAATTAAAACAGATTTGTAGTGTAGCCTGAAAAGTAATTGGAGGGGGAAGGGAGGGTGAGAGGTGGTGAGGTGGCAGAAGATGATTGGGCCGTATAAATAATTGAACATATTTGGTTTGGAATTGGATAATGCTGCGACGTAAAGAAGTTAATGTGAAGAGAAAAGTAGCTTCCTTTTTGACTATCGGACTGACTCTTTGAAGATTCGCCTCTTTCTGTTCTCTCTTCTGTTTCCAAGTTTACAATATTTCTTTTTTTTCTTTTTTCCCTTTCTTTCTCTTTTTGTATTTTTAATCTCAATTTCTGAGGTGGGAAAGGGATATTCCCTACTCTTTCCTTTAATATTTCCTCCTTTTATATTATTTTTTATACAACATGTTGTTGTGTGAAGATTTGAACCTTTGATCTATTGGTTGGGTAAGGAGAACACTTATATTTTGGATTTTGTTTGGGAATAATTCTAATTTTTTGGCATGGTGGTAACTATTTTGTTTTTTTTAATTAAACCTATAAACATTCACTTCCATTTATGAATTTTTATATTTAGTTGTCTACATATTAGGAGCATTTTCAAAATCAAGCCAACATTTAAAAATTAAAAGTAGTTTTTAAAATCTTGTTTTTATTTTTGTTTTTGGCTAAGAATTCAAATATTTGCCTGAAAAATATCGTAATTTTAAAAAATAAAAAACCAAATGATTACTAGATAAAGCTTTACATTTTGAAAATCAAGCTTATAAAACATGATTTTTACTTGTGTTATATCTACTTTCTAAAACCAATTAAAGAATCTAAACTAAATAATAATTTTTCAAAAATTTGTTTTTGTTTTTGTTTTTTAATTTAGTTATTAATTCAAAATTGCATTTTAAAAACTGAGGTAAGAAAATAATTCAAAATTGCATTCAAAATTGTATTTAAAAAACTGTGAGGGAATATTATTTATATACATCAACTCTAATCACTGAATTTTTTTTTTTAAAGGAAAAACAAAAGTAAAAATTTCATAACCGCATATGGTGGAGGTGGAGGTGAAGTTAAACAGTAAAACAAATCCTTCTTTGTGTACTATTTTTTTTTTGTTTAACCGCACTCAATTTGGGACCTATAAAAGTGGAAAGAAGCTTCCTTTATAAAAGTTTTTTTTTTTGGTTTAATTTTTGTTAGTTGCTGTAAACTTGATCTTTATTTTATTTTAGATCATAAATTTTTAGCAAGTTAGTAATGTCAATTTTTTTAATAAAAAACGAACATAAACACATGTTTTACAGTGAATAGGTTTTTTTTTTTTTTTTTTTTTGAAAAATTGGTGAATAGATTTGTACATAGAGAAGTAAAGGAAATGGACAACTTCAATACCAAGCAAAAATTCAAGTTTTCTTAGAGCATTACCATTCAAACTACCCTACACTTAATACAACTTGAGCATAATTAAATTATTTTTAGTGAACTTTAAAAATTAAAACAAAAGCAAAAACAAAACAAAATTGATATGTAAAATTTTGACTAAAAGCATTTAGAAAAATCCGTCATAGAATAGCGTTGTCCAATTGGACTATTTTATCATTTATCTTGTGATTATTATTATTATTATTTTAAGAAATTTATTCAATAACATTAAAATGATCAAGATTATTTATTTTTGTCGTTTTATATCCATACATATAATTAAATATATTTTTCTTGCCATGATATATTGCTAAGTTATTGGGTAGCAAAAAAGTGATCTCACCGTTTCCGGCGTATTACAAGGCACGAGCGGTCTAAATGGAATGCCCACTGCAGATTCTTCTCTTCTTTTCACGACATCGGGCCCCACAAAGGATTATTTTTTATCAACAAAAAAAAAAAAAAAAAAAGGAAATAAACAAAACTACAAATTAAAATTACTAATTTGTATTTGGACACATTTACTCCCATCTCAATTAATTCAGTTAAAGTCGGTATTTAACTCCTAAGATATTTAGTTTCCAAAACTCATGTGTTGTTTAAAGCAAAATTTATCATCTTAATTGAGGCTCCGTTTGTTAATTATTAAAATTGTTTCACATAATTTTTTTTATCATAAATTTCATATTTTCAATGTAAATATATATATTCTTATCCAAATTTTAAAAACAATCGTCTTTTAAACTTTTTTTTTCAAAATAGGCTTAATTTTTTTGTTTTTTATTTTTGAAAATTAAGTCTATTTCCTCTCCATTTGTTACAATGACTTGTATCTTTCTTAAGTACAATGACTTGATTCTTAGCCAAATTCTAAAAACAAAAAATACTTTTTTTTAGTTTTCAAAATTTGGTTTAGTTTTTTAAACTATTTGAAAAAAAGTACACAACAAATGAAGAAATTTGAAGGTAGAAGTAGTGTCTATGAGTTTAATTTTTAAAAACCAAAAGTCAAATGGTTACCAAGTAGGACCTAAATAGTTCCTAAATGAGACCTTGGTTTTTGGCTTTTTTTTGCTGCTATAATCACCATTGCATTTATTGCTTTCTATGGTTTGTTGTTTATATTTTAGGAATGTTTTCAAAATCATAGTCAAAATTTGAAAACTAAACAAAGTAATGTTCAAAAACTTATTTTTGTTTTTGAAAATTGACTAAGAAGTCTAGCATATGCATAGGAAAAGCAAAAACCACAAGTAAGAAATTGTGAGAAAAAAAAACAAACACAATCTAAAAATATAAAGGACAAAATGATTAGTAAATCAGACCTAAATTCTCGAATTTAAATGGAGAATCCATTAATATTTAGAGAGGAAGAATATTGGGGCAAAGAAAAATAGGGTTCTTAGTCAACTCGAGCTGACAATTTCTCACACTAACACATACTATTTCTTGATAGCCTAAGTAAGTCCCTAACAAATAACCCTATACGGCTATGCTATTCCTCGATATCGTAGTTAAGGCCTAATATTATGTTTAAATTCATTTTTCCAAAGTTGCTTTACAATATTATATAATGTTTTTTTACCCAAAAAAAAAAACTAAACTAAATTAAATTGCAATTTCAAAAGTATTTAGGAGCATCTGGGTAGCACTTATCTTTGTACATTCTATCAAATTGTCTCATCCTAATTTGACATGTGACAAATTCTTTTTTTTTTTAAATATTTTAATGATTTTTTTATGTGAATGATGAAAGTGGGATGATGAAGATGGGTGCTACCCAGGATGCACCTAAGTATTATCCTTATTTTTATGTATAGAAAATTATTTCTTTGTTGTTTCACTTTCTTTTTATTTTTTAAAAGTTTGATCCCGTACCAAGGCTGAACTTTGGAGACATCGAGAATTTTCTAATTTTAGCAAGCTCACACAAAGGTTCGAACACATGACCTTTCAATAGGTGTTTGTCTTTCTTACTATTTTTTTATATCTTATTTAACTAAAACTTTACGTTCACACCATTTATTAACTTGAACAAGAATTTGATTTTAGAAGCACGAAACAAATTAGACTAAAACTAAAAGTATATGCTAGAGTTAGTTTGGCACACCAAATTTAAATACTTAAAAGAAAGTTAGTCTTTGAATTTAACATGAGGTGGAGATTCAATCCTCTGTAATTGAGAGTATATGCCTTAGACAACTATATTTAAGGGATAGTTGCAAATATAGCAATCAAATTCAAAGTATTAGCATATATAGCAACATTGTTAAAAAAATTGCAAATATAACAAAGCCTATGGTCTAAGTGGTTTATCACTGATAGACAGTGATAGACTTTGCTATATTTGCAATTTTTTTTAAAATGTTGCTATATACTTAGTTTTTATCTCTAAAATTGCTACTAATTATAATTATCCTATAATTTAATGATCTCGGTTACAAACACACCTTTAACCTTTTCAAAAAAAAAAAAAACTCTAAAATTACCTTCAAAGTTAACTTAAACACACCCTTTAACTTTTCCAATTTTTTTTTTTTGTTTTTTTGACTTCTCTCTCTTTCCAAACACTTTGCACTACTTGTTGGGTGCCACTATAAATTTACAATTTTTTTTTTTTTTTTTTTTTTTTTTGACTTCTATCTCTTTCCAAACACTTTGCACTACTTGTTGGGTGCCACTATAAATTTACATTGACTTTTTTTTTTCCACTTTGAGTTGTGAAAAAATGCAGTATCCAATTGCCTTATACAAACTAATATGCCCATAGAGGAAAAAAAAATACACCTTTTTTTTTTATTATTTCCTTTTCTTCTATCTTTGTTTTTTAATGTTAAAGTGTTTGTAAAGAAACCAAAGTTCAGATTCCTTCCCTCCATTATCAAAGATTTATGACAATGTGTCTTTTTACCAAGAAAGTTTTGAAGAATGGGAGAATCTAACTCTTAGGGTCTATTTTTTCTTCTTTTTCTTGTCCTGATTTTGTATGATGTTACTTTACATTAATAATCTTACTCTAAGGTTGGGGATTTGAATCCTATATATCCACTTATTTGAATTGAAATATTTTCGTACTAGAAGAAAAAGTAACTTAGTACTACAATTGGGGATTGGAGGATTTGAACTATAAATCTTGTGGTTACTAATACTCTCGGATGCTAATTGAGTTATGCTTGTTTTGACAAAAAAAAAAAAAAAAAAAAAAAAAAAAAAAAAAAAAAAAAAGTAACTATCTTTATTATATATGTAAATTGCAAAAGTCAACCTTACATTTAAACGACATAAAATTAAAATATATTGGAGATTTTTTTAAAAATGAAATTAGAGATATCAATTAATCCTTACCATTGATGTTGAAATCTTCGATTTACATACACATCAATGTCAATGTGAATCTTTCTATATATATAATAATAATAATAATAATAATAATAATAATTAGAAAATGAGTTGTTTTCAAATATAGAAAAAATGATTCAAACTATTTATAAATATAGAAAAATGATTCTATGTGTACGTGGATTTTAGAATTCTATAGCAATCTATCGCTGATAGACAATAAATTTTTTTTGTATTTATAAATAATTTGATATTTTTTGTGTTTATAATAATTTTCCTATTTTTAATCTCTTTTTTCTTTCCTTCCATTATTTTCAAAACACCAAAAATGAAGGATTATCAATATTCTTTTCCGTTGATATGATGTTGAGAGAGAGTGTATGCTTTCTATTTTCCAGCTTTTGGAGCGGATTTTATAATGGTAAAGAATCTCTCATGTGACAAATAATTAATATTAGCAATTATTAGCTTCATATTATATATTCAACAAATAATGTTCCCCTGCTTGATCCAACACAACTGTAAGCCTAAGCTCCCAAAAAAAGCCAAATCCTTAATTTTTCTCATTTTTTGTCTCATTCGTGCATTTTCAATTAACTCAAAGGTTACTAATGAATTGGATAGTAATCTAAATCATTGATTAAAAAATATATATATCAACCATTCCAAAATCATTTTCAAACATGTTCTTTTGTCGTGTACATAAATCTCATCGTGTGTGATTTTTTTCTCTTTTTTTTTAATTACAAATCTACCATTTGATTGGAAGGATTAAGCACGATGATGATGGTAGTCATGGTCTAGACCATTAAAAAGATGGTTTAAATATTTTATGTTCTTTACAGACAATATGTAGAGTGAGATAACTAAAATTCCAACTTCAAAATTGATAATAAAAGTTTTATGTCAGTCGAATTATGTTTATATTAACAAATATTGTGTATTTCTTTGTCCTAATCCAATTTTAGTCGATGTTTTTAAATGTTTAAATTTAGACTTAATAAAATAAATGAATTTGTCCAAGTGATTTTAATACATTTGATTACCATTTGTTTTATCAAACACTAAAAACAATTCATTTAAACAAAAACACGAAAAACAGTTGGATTCTTTTATAATTACTTTTAACTCTACCAAAATTAAATTCCAAACCAACCGTTAATCTTCATTTCAATAACATTTTGAAATAATAAATTTTACAATTGTTGAATATTTATAGTGAAAGAAAGTGAGATTTTGGTGAATATTTGAAACATAAAAATTGGATTTAATTGTGTAGATTAAGTTCATTAGTTAAAAACTTTCAAATTGGATCGAAACATCAAATTAAAATGATGTTTCATATGCAAATTTAACATGTATGAAAGTTAAATTTGTAGTTTCTTTAATTTGAATGAGTTATGTGTGATTTTTGTCAAGTAACAATTAAATTGAGTTAAATTTGACAAATGTTTCAATTTTTTTATTTATTTGATTTTATTTTGTATTTTCGAAAGTTATTGAGTTGTTAACCTATAAATAACAACTTGTTTCTTCATTTGTAGCATCTCACTTCAAATTGAAGAATTCTCTCTTTCTCTCTTTCTTTCTTTTCATCTTGTGTTAAGTCATTGAGAGCAAGTACAAGTATACAAGAGTTCTGTCAGAACTGAGTAGTTCGAGGTTGCAGTTCTACCAGAGTTAGTTGTTGTATCTTGCTAAGACGATCGTTGCAAAGCGAATAATTGTCTTCAGGATAGTGCTTATCATAAGCGTACCTCAACTACATTTTGAGTTTTTAAAAGTTTTGATTTGATGTTCTTTCAAGTCTTTGGTTATTATCATATCTAAGTCTTTTTATATCATCTTGCTGGTTGAATATTATACATTGAGTATATTATTTCTAGTTGAGCTATAATCAATTTGTTAGTGTATTCCGTACATATATACTAGAGTTATTTTTAAATATAAAAAAAAGAGTCAAATTATTTTTTAAAAAAAAAAACAAAAAAAAAAATTCATCCCACCATGGATTGGCTCTTACCACAAAGTGCAAAAATTTAACAAAATGGGTCCCATCAAAATAGAAATTGTAATAATTAATTATTTTGACTTTTGTTCCCTGTAGGAATAGAGACTTGGGTGCATAAATTTTTAGATTAAAATTATCATTTTAGTTTTTCTACAGACAGACTCGTTCTATTTGAATCTTTTAGTATTAGTTTCTAAATTTAGTCTCGGTATTTAAATTTTAATTTTAGTATATATTTTTAATTTTTAAGTTGTATAAAAAAATAGTTTCTTTTAGTCATTTATCTATAAATTTTAAATGTTGTTATTGTTGTGGAGAGAAATAAGATATAAAGAAATCAAACTATTTATAAGTATAGAAAAATTTCACTTTCTATTCAATAATAGAATTCTAGCATAATCGCTGATAGACAGTAAATTTTTTTTATATTTATAAATAGTTTGACTCATTTTTTTAAAATAAATATGCATATAATAATTTTTCGTGAACATAAAGATAATCTTTATTTAATAAAGAGCAAAAATAGTACTTATTATTAATATGTGATGATGATAGCGTTGTGTCTTCCTTGATAAGAGAGATGGGAAGATGCTAAAAGAAACGCCTAAATTCTTGGCTTTAGACAATTATTTGGACGCTTTATTCAATTAATTAATCTTTTTAAAGTTAAGTGTGCAATTGGTGTTACACAACTTCTTATTAACAAAAAGAAACTAAAATATTTATAAATATAGTAAAATATTATTGTCTATTGGTGATAGACAATAATAAACACTGATAGATAATAGACACCTAATGTCTATCACTGATAGACAATGACATTTTGTTATATTTAAAAATATTCATAGCAATTTTGTCATTTAAAATAATTACTCTAAAAATAAATAAATATATAAAGAACCTTAGCTTGTTTCTTGAAGGTCCTGCCTTATATTTCTTTCATAGATTGCGGAGAGCTACCTCTCTCACTCATAATCTTACTTTTAGCATTATAATAAGTAAGTTATTGTTGGTCGTCGACTTGAAATTTGGTCACAATGGCTTTAACTGATAAAATTTTGCAACAAAAAAATGAATTTAGTCCAATTGACAACAAATTTTGAAGGAACGAGTGAAAAAGAAATCTACAAAAGAATCCATATACAGAGGCAACGTCCTGAATTACATTACTTGCCACAATATTATCGAAGGTCTTAAACCACCTAAATACCAGCTTGTAATCGAACAACAAAAACTCTTGATGATTGAGAATTTCTAGATTCCTAACTGTAATCATCTTTAGGAACTTTACTATTACGCTCCTATCTAAGGTTTTCAAATTATTTTGTACTTTATTTTTGTTGTATTTGCATTTGCATTTGCATCAATGACTATTATCTGATATAATATTAATTTCTTCACTCATCCGCTTAAACTTTTAGTCAACTGGTGATTTAAGATGATCTTAGTAGAGGAGATTGTGTATTCAAACCACTGCAATGTTATTTCCTTCCTAATTAACCAAATGATTATCTAAGTCTAAATTTTTGGTGGCCCATGTACAGACTATTAGACTAATTCAAATTAAATTAAAGAAACCCAAAAGTGGCAAAAAAGAAACCAACCCAAAGAGCCAAAGCAAATGTCTAATCACCATGGGAGAAGAACAATGATTTCAGATCAACCCAAATCCCTCGTTGAAGACTAAAGAAATTGCAATCACAGAGCTTAAAGTCGCTAAAGAAGCCCTAAAAGAGAATTGAGGTTCATGCTAACTTGACTTGGAGAAGAATGTCAGACAAGAAGAAACGTGTTATCGGTGAGTTGAGTGAATCCGAGGTTTAAAATGTCGATGTTGGTAGAAATATCAAAATCTTAACTTTATAGAAATTTCGATGGTATTTTTGAAAAAATTATAAAAACGAAAATTTCAAAAAATAAACTTAAATTAGTAAATAAATATTTTATGATTTTTAAACAAGCTAACATGTCTATTATTTATATTATATTTACATTAGTGACATTTTGTTGCTTATTTTTTATGTTTCGTGGATTTTTCTTCGATACATTGGAAACATCGGTTCACTCTTCATGTCGATATCGAACCCATGAAAACATGAAAATATCGACATGTCATCGAAAATTTAATACTATGAATAGATAAGATAAAATCTGATATTAATAAGAATGAAAAATGCTTAAGTGCATCTTGGACATTGCCCATTTTTGTGCATTCCACTAAATTATCCAATCATCATTTACCATGTGGCAAATTCTTTTCTTTTTTTTAAATACTTTAATTCTTGTTTTAATAAGTAATGAGAGTGAGATGTATAGAGATGGGTGCATACCAAGTATTACTCTCATAAGAGTATTGTTTAATAATAAAAAGAATTCAAACAAATAAAAGATTTCAGAAGGAATAAATTTCAAATATTTATGGGGTGGGAGGCGCTGATTTGGTTATTATAGTTGGTAGGCTATAATAGATGTGTGTATTGGTGCTTTTAATCTAGGTTATAAAACATTGTGTTTGGCGTGGAGACTATTTTAATATGAGTAGATAATAGTAAATACTGTAATAGCCCACTCCACCCACTTGAAGTTGAGGTCCAAACACCACCTTAAATGGAAAAAATTCTAAAATGTGGATGGGTAAATGCGCAAACAACGCAGCATGTGGGTTCTATTGTATCTCTAATTAGTTATGTATCCAAAATAAAATGCAATTAGTCATAACTCAAAGTGTAATTGAAATTTAGCTATTTACCTCAACTTGCTAAAATAAGCATAACTCAACTGGCATACGAGTAATCACAAGATCCGTGGTTTGAATCTCCCTAAACCAATTGTGTACTAGAAAAGAAAAAGAAAAAATCTCTCTTTAGATTATTACTTTACTATCTATCTTTTGGGCCCTATCAACCCATTTTGTTTCAGCCCAATCCACAGAGTCCAGCTTCGGCCCGTTTCTCACGCACTTACTTTTCTTTTCTTTTCTTTCTTTCCATTTAACAAGTTGCGATCTATAACTTTTTAGTTAAAATTATAACGTTTTAATTAGTTGAAATATGCTCAAGGTAAAAAAAAAACAAAAAAACTGTTACTACCAAAACAAATTAGTATATTATGACCAATTGGCACCAAGACTTATAAAATGTTAACAATTTGTAAATATACAAATTTCAGTAACAGAAATAATTACAGGCCTGGTAAAATGATCTATCATCTAAAAAGTTTTTAGGTTAATAAGCATTGATTTTTCCCTTTTAATCTAAGATAAATAAATACTATAATTCAAATGTGAAAAATGAAATAAGGAATGTGTATTACATTGATGACTTTCGTTCGTGCTGCTCAATCTCTTGCTTTCTTCGACAGTTGAGGGCGGCCTTTTCGAGTGCCAGGTGCATATGATGTAAGTTGTAACTTGCAATGAAGGACAATTTTTTTTTTTTTTTTTTAATTTTCTAGTAAGTTTACATGTTAAAACTTTTTGACATTTTCTTTTAAAACTGAGGAGAAAAGGGCAGGGTCTGAAAAAGGTGTGAGTTAATTTAAAATGATGAAATTTCAAGAAAATGCTTATGTATACATATATTTAGTGATTTATCAAAAGAAGACAAATTTATTACTAGGCTAGCTAATAATATTAATACTATGTCAGTTATATATATATATATATATATATATATATATATATATAGCATAAAATTGAGGGGCTCGCCTATATTAAATTTTCCTGACGATAGTTCTATAGTGGTTTGCCATGTAGTTAAATGAATGAAAGTTAATTAATTAAAGAGTTTGGTTAATTAATCTTGTATCATTGGAGCTTATAATATGTAGGTTCATAAAGTTCCATTTCTAGCTCACAACATACCAGCATGGATCAATTATATTGAAAGAAAACTTGAAACGTTCAAATTTATTGTATTTGATACAATTAATATAAGTATTAATGTATTACGATACATTATTATAAAGTCTATTTGAATGAGATTCAAATTTAAAACTTTATTATACAGGAGAATTAATGTATTTGAATATGATTCAAATAATTAAATGAAACAATATAATATGGTAGAATTAAATTATTTGAATATAATTCAAACAATTAGATATTTTATTTTAATATGGGATATTAAAATATTAATATAAATAATTAGGGTTGCCTAACTTGTTTTGATTAAGCTCTTTAAATGGGATCTTATAGTGGAAGAATTCTCTACAGTTCATATATTTCTCTCAAAAATCACATAAAAATGTTATCTGTTCTCCCAATTCCTTCTTTCTTTGAAGAAGGCTCCCACAAGCCAGATCCTTACCAGAGTCATAACGAGGAAGATCTCATGGAAGAAAACATCAATTGGAGAAGGCTTTTGCTGCGGTTACGTGTCTACAAAGTTATGTTTTTCTTATGGCTTAACCAATTTATTATTTTAGTATGTTTTTAATTCTAATAAGAAATCAAAACACTTGATTCAATCGTTTATGCTACGGGATCAAATGGTTTCAATCCCTTCTAATTTCATATGGAAATGGAGGATATAGATGGAGGTATAGGGGTGTTTAGGGTATTGATTTGAGTTAAGTTTAGTTAAGTTTTTAACTCAACTCAATGTTTGACCCATCAACTTCACAAGTCGGTGTTAAAACAACTTAACTCCAACAACATCCATAGTGTTTACATATTAATCGAGGAACTCCATCTTTTCCTCTTTCTTTCCCTCCCTCCCTCCAATGTTTTTTAATGACTTCACTTACGCCCACTAGCGACAACCAACTCCGACCGATAATCATCACTAGGGACATGCTCCAGTGCCCAACCTCCAGTGGCCAACTCCAGCAAACACCTTTGACACAACTCCTTCAATAACCACCGTCGGCGACATGTTTCAACGACCACCTCCTGCGACCAAACTTCGATAATCACCTATGGCAATTACCTCTAACAATCATCTTCAACGGACATTGTCGTCTAATGCCATGCAATTACCACCTTTAGTGGTCGATGACCAACTCTACCAATGATCTCCAATGACCAGATCAACTGATCATATACTAAAAAAAAAAATTGGTCGATAATAAAGTGTTTTTAATTACAAAATTGAAATTATCAGTTCATGATGTTTAATAGTCATCCTATAAGGTCTCTAGCGATCATCTTCACACAAAACAAACGATACAACTGGTGATAGTTGTTCCCCTTATATACTTATGATCATCCTTTTATCTAGTTAATGTGGGGCTTTGTTCGCATTCTTGACACTAGTATACATGCATAATAAACCCTAACCTACAATTTGACATAAAACGTCATAAAAAGTCCTAACCCCCTTAACAACCTACATTTTTTTGTGTACATATTACACTCATGCATTATACTAATTAAAAGCATCACGTGCACAATTTTGTTAAATGATTGATAAAAAAATTGAAATGCATATGATCAAAAAATAAACCTTAAACCGTATTTTTCAAACTCCCATCAATACATGTGTACTTCTAAAAAAAGGTCATACTTTATTCCAAAAAAAATTGTGTAGAATTATTGAGTAAAAATATTTATAAAAAAGTAGTCACCAACTCAACTTAGCACCCCAAACACATGCTTCCTAACTCAAACAAAATAACTTTGCGTCCAAAATCTAGACATATGAACTCCACCTACATTAAAACTTCAGACTTTAGAACTCAACTCAACGTCCT
The DNA here is from genome assembly GCA_002890555.2 of Lagenaria siceraria. Taxonomy (NCBI): domain Eukaryota; kingdom Viridiplantae; phylum Streptophyta; class Magnoliopsida; order Cucurbitales; family Cucurbitaceae; genus Lagenaria; species Lagenaria siceraria. Next base: position 10,551,773 of record CM016485.1, read on the forward strand.
AAATAGCCTTATAAAGTTTAGGGTCATTTGAAAACGAAACCAACATTTTGCTACAGTCAACATTCCATCATGTTTTTGTTTCAAGAGTAAATGAATAAAATACATTAACTGATCATTGTAATGAATATTAAACTCGAGAGAGGATCGTGAGTAAATAATGGCATTACAATGGTTTAAATTATTCTGATACCGTTAAATCATTTATCCAACTTGTGGGTTAAAACATTTGTAGAGACTTAACAAGTGGAAATCAATATTAATTAGAAAGAAAATGACATTACACACATTTTAACACATGACTTCTCTACCCACTGATATCATATTAAATATTCGATTAATCCAAAAACTTAAGCTTATGAATTATAGTAAATTTAATTATATCAATACTTTAATAACTATCATTCCGAAACCAGAAATTTCATTCTCTTTTCCTATATTGGCAAAATATATATATTAAAATTCGTTAGGATTGAAATTTTGACACAAGTTTTATTTATATACATACATACACATATAAAATATGTCATAGTTGATTTTTATTATTTTAAAAATAGAAGATGAAATGATGAAATTGACATCTAGTATATGAAAAAAGAAAAAAAAAATCTCTCTCAACTCTCTGATCACTTATGATTTTTCTTCTGTAATACTTTTCTCACGACCTCTCATCTTCCTCTCTCTCTCAACTCTCAAACAATCAAATCGATAATCGAATCAAACCGAATCGAATATATGTGGTTGGATTTGATTTTATATATACAATTTTTTAAAATTTTAATTTGGTACAATTTGGCTAAACCAAACCATGAATACTCCTATTTATCTCTTGTTTAAAAGGAAAATTCTAACGTATAAAAAAATGGACCACTATAATAACGACATAGTATATTGTTTGAAATCTAGGCAACGACCGTAGACATGTCGACCATGTGCAGCTGATTTACTTTTATTTTATTTTTTTTAAGAAACACTTTTATTATTTATTAACTTCCCACGTTATACTTTGACCGAATGATACTAAAAATAGTATATTATATACTCGAAGGTCTAATATCTCATTTTTTTAAATTCTTAAAATAAAAATATATATATATATATAAAATTTAAAACTACAGTCTACAAGTAACATTTCCATTGCCATTCTTAGAATATATTATTCAATGCCAAAATTACTTTAAAATTACCTTAAATGTCTTACCTTATATTCATAGTATTTGAGATATGTTTTGAAATAATTAAAAGTAACGACTCTTTTCAAATAAAGAATAGTAGCCAAACTATTTACAAATATTGAAAATTTTTAAAATTCTATTGCTTCAACGATAGACAGCGATAGAAGTGATAGAATTCTATCGCGATCTATCGCTGATAGGCAATGAAATTTTTCTATATTTATAAATAGTTTGGTATTTTTCATGTTTATAGTAATTTCTCTAAAACTAATTTAATATTTGATTTTATACTTTTTTTTTTTTATTGTTGGTGTATTTTGGTATGACAAAATAAAATAAAAAATCAAGATAAAATGAAATAAGATGAGATAAGATAAGATTTGATCTAGCTTATTTTTGGATTAGGAAAAACTAATATCTTAATCCTAGGAGAGTTAAGTTGATCCCCATGTCAAATCTCCTATAAATACACTATATGGATTTTAATTAAAACTTATGATTTCTTTTTTGTTCTATAGTTCTCATCTCTGGGTCCTGTCTTCTCTAAATTACAAATATTTGGCATCAACACTTTTAAATATAATTTTCATACCATCAAAATTGATTTCACATCATTACAATTATGTTTTACAGTGTTTTTAAAAATGACAAATGATTTTAGCCATTTCACATCACATTCATACATGTAATTTCTTACCGATTGTGTATTTAATAAATAGAATAAAGCTACGGATAATAAATATTATGTTCAATTATAAATTCAATTTCTAGCCGATTGGTAACTATTTGGTTTTTTAAATTAATTACATATATTTCTGCTCAATTTTTTACAATGGTTTATATCTTTCTTTCTTAAGTAAAAACATTGAATTTATAGCCAATTTCTTTTTTTTTTACAAAAAAACAACTTTGTAATTTTTTTTTTCAAAACTTAGCTTGATTTGAAAACATTGATGAGGAGTATATAACAACGCACGAAATTTAATAGTAGAAAAAATGTTTATAGTCTTAATTTTCAAAAACTAAAAACAAAAACTCAAATAGTTGTCAAACGAGGCCAAATTTTTTAACTTAAAAAATGTCTAATAAATCTTATAACTCTAAATTTTGAGTTTAATAGGTTACATACTTGAAAATTTACAAATCAACTAATAAATTAAACATAAAATTAAAATTTGCACCAAACAATATCGTAAAGTTTTCTTTTAATTCAACAATATGTGGAGTGGGGATTCAAACTTTTAGTTTTTTTTATCGATAATACATATTTTATGCAAGTTAAGTTATGTTCATAACGACAAATCTTAAACTTTCAATTTTGTGTCCAATGGATTTGTGAATATTAAAAACTATCGAATATTTCAACCATTTGTTAGACACAACATTAAAAAAAATTACAAACTTATTAGATATTTTTTAAAATTTAGATACCTAATTAGCACAAAGTTGGAATTCAATGGCCTATTACACCATTTTTTTTAAAAAAAAATAAATAAATAAAGACTAAATAAATATAAAAATTTATGATCTATAAACGTAAATATTATTTTGAATTGAAATCCAAAAATACTATAAGAAATATTATTTATTTCCTATACGTTAGTTATCTTTTGCATCACTTTGATTATTTTACAAGTTATTGAATCTTGACATTTACAATATAAATCTCAAAATCTTGAGATTGATTGCTAGTTTAATACTATATTGCATGCGTTCTAACTTTTTTTCCTCTTACATGTAATTAAAAAATTAAAAATAGGAAAGAAGGAAGAAAGAGGATCTGAGATAATCTAGAAGTCCAATATTATTTATTACTTTTATTAGAAAAATTATTATAAACAAAAAAAAATATATCATCAAATTTTTTAAAATAGAAAAATCAAAGAAACTATTTACACAAAATAGCAAAACTTTTAGATAGTTGTGATAGACGCGGATAGAAGTCTATCAGTATTTTTTTTTGCTATTTTCTATAAATAGTTTGACATTTTTTCTATGTGTGAAATTTTTTTAAAAATATCAAGCTATTTATAAATATAGACAAATTTTCGATCTATCGCTGATAGAAAGTGAAATTTGTCTATATTTATAAATAATTTGACTCATTTTTCTATATTTAAAAATATTTTTTTAATATTATTTTAAAAAGAAAAAAGAAATCGAATATTATTGGATAGAATAAGAAGGAAACAAAATTCTTCCCAAATTGTTGCAAAAAGCCAAATAAATAATAATTATAATTATTAATAATGTATTTTTATTCAAAGGTACAAAAAGCCACCGGCTTAGCTTGCATATGCCGACGCGTCAGGTCACCTAACTTACATATAAAACTCCTTTCTAATTTTATTATTTTATTTTATGAATTTAATTTGTTTATTTACTTACCTTCTAGAAACTTGAGAGTACCAAGTGCACCCCCACTTTGTAATATAATATATTCAACGACATTAATGAGAAGAAAAAAACTTTTTAATTCATCACGCCAATCACTTAGAATAATATTCAATTAATGTCTCATACGAAATAAAATAAAATGAAACTTTCTTGATACTTTAATGGTATTTTTTTTAACAAATATGTCGGTGAGTAACAAAATGAATCAACTTATTTATAAATATAACAAAATGTCAGCGTTAGACATTGATAGATGTCTATAAGTAATAAGTGGAATCTTGTTATATTTGTAAATATCTCTGACAGTTTTGCTATTTAAAACAATTACCCTTTTTTTTTTTTACATTTTATTTTTATATATTTGATATCGACATAAGAGGTACATCAATATTCTTATTATATCTTTACAAAATTCACGAAATATAAAAAATAAACAGCAAAATATCACTAATATAGATATAATATAAATAATAAACATTACAATATTTTTTCTCTAAAAAAGTTAAAAATGTGTAACATATTTATTTACTAACTTAAATATATATAGTTTTTAATTGTTGTTGTTATTATTTTTTTAAATATTCATCCATGTTAACATTTATCATACTTTATATAACTGAGATTCTAAAATTTCTATCTGACAATGACATTTCAAATCTTGATTAAAGGTCTATTTGAATTTATTAGGGAAAAAAATATTTTTTCAAACAAATTATTTTTATTTAAATTCTTTTACTAAAATCTAGTTAAAATACATTTCAAAAGTTATTTTGATTAGTTGTCAAACACTTCAATTTTTTTTTAAAATGATTTATTTTCAAAATTAAACACTTAAAATTAATCTAACAAACTTTAAAGTATTTAAATAACTTTCACTCATGCAAATATTTTTTTAGAAAAGAAGGAAATATGTATTATCTTCGCAATGTTCCATATATAAGAGTTTACTTTCGGATTAAATACAAATGATGAATACGAGGGAGCAAAATTCTAGCATTCACGTGATTTAGATTAAAAGAACACATTATATTGGGTAAAATGTATGTCAATTCAAATAAACATTAAAAGAATTTCAAAAAAAATTTTAAAAAAAGAAGAAATTTTTACATATGGAAAAAATATCAAACTATTTACATAAAATAGCAAAAAAAAACACTGATAGACATTGATAGACTTCTATCAGTATCTATCAGTGATAGAATTCTATCATTTTTATTATTGATGGACCCTAATAGACTTCTATCAGTGTCTATCACAACTATCTAAAAATTTTGCTATTTTGTGTAAATAGTTTTCCTTATTTTTCTATTTTTAAAGCTTCCCCAAAGAAAAAAACTTAAAAAATATATTTCAAAAAAATTAAAAAGAAAGAAGAAACAAGCTTAATACAAAATTTAAGAATTACGAGAGACACCAAGTAAACTTGAGCATGGAGGAGAAAAACAAAATATAATTTAAGCAAAAACTAAAAAACAATCATAAATATATTAGTTAGATTACGTGAAATATCTAAAATTTTCTACGAGATAATTATTTATTAGAACAATTAACAAAAGTTGTGATGCATGCATGACATCATTTATATTAAGTTTCAATTAGGTTGAAGATTAAAATATTTGTTGCCATTTATTTTAACGTAAAAAGAAAAAATTACATAAACTACCCCTAAACTATATGATTTAACTTTTAATTGGATCAATATTTTAATTCTTAATTTCAAGCCATCATTAATATTGATACCAACCCCAATAAATTTACCATAGGTTAGTATTTTAATAATTTAATCTACATCAAAACTTGACCCTAACTCCATTTTAAATTCTAAATATTTTGTTAATTATAATTTATTAAAAATAATTTCAATTTTACTTTTATTAAATGGTTGTTTTTAAATATAGAAAAACGAGCCAAACTATTTATAAATATAGAAAATTTTACTGCTATCAGCAATTTTCTATATTTGTAAATAGTTTGATATTTTTTCTGTTTATAGTAATTTCTGTTTATTAATTTATTTACCCATTCTTTTTATAAAATTTAAATTTCCTCATATATTACTCCAATTATATAATAATAATAATATATGTTAGTTTAAGAGATAATTATTCAAACAAAAAGTTAAAAGGGTAAATATTGTAGCAAACTCCCATAGCTTAGTGTTGATTTGTGCAATTTTTCACTCAAAAACATCATTTATAACATCACTTACAAAATCAAATTTTCATATCAACTGTTGTCAATTAAATACGCCTCCTAATTTTCACAATTTCTAATCAGTCAATCTTTATCCATAGTTTTATCTAAAAAGTATCACTAATTTTCTTTTTTTTTTTTTTTGACAATATTAAAGTTTTTTTTTTAAGGAACACTTTCAAAATTAAGAGTAAATAAGTTTAATCCACAGTGACCACTTACTTAAAATTTAATATAAAAAATTACGAAAAAATATCAAACAATTTACAAATATAGAAAAATTTTACTCTCTATATAAAATTATATTGCGATCTATTGCTCAGTAAATTTTTTCTAATATTATAAATAGTTGACTTATTTTTTTTATATTTGAAAACAGTTATTTAATATCCTAAAAAATTCTTATGCATAAACTGACTAGATACCGCAAGCAAGTAAAAAAGTTCTAAAGTTGGAATAAAGTTTTTTTTTAAGATAAAAAGTTGAAAATATTTGGTATGCTTTAACCCAGATTTATTTAATAAGAAAAAAAAAAAAAAAAAAAGATTACAGACAAAGCAGTCAAAAAAGCACTGGAAAATGACTCCCAACAGAAACAGCGCTTCCCGCTTTCTTCTATAGCAGCATTATAAACAGGAACTCTCCAGTTTTTTTTTTTTTTTTTTTTTTCTCTCTTATTACCAACTTTAAAATTTCATTCTCCATTTCATCAGAACCTCCCTAGAAATTTCTCCACCGTTCTCTCTTTCGATGTTTATAAATTTCTCATAATCTGAGAGAATAAACCAAATTTCGACTTTGATTCCACTCCTTCGTATTCCTAATCATCTCCTCGATTCAGTGAAACCATGAAAATTTGGACTAAACCCATCGTTTTCTTATTGATTCTGCTGTTTTTCATGCATTCATCTTCAATCTCTGCGCAAGAAGTTGGTAAGCTCTTCACCGCTACTCATACATCTGTCTACATTGTTTTGATTTTTTCCCATTCTCCTTTTTCTGATTCTATCGGTTGGTTTTTGAATCGACGAGGACTGCTGTCTTCTGAATCGTTCGGCGTTTCGTTTACTGTGTAAGAATCGGTGTTCGATCTTGAGATGGAAAATATTTTTTGTTTGGCTCGAATATTTACATTGTTGCAGTAAACTCTTCTCTGCAACGTTGTTCTGATTTCTACCCCTTCCATTTTCTAGGTTGTGTTTCGACCGTATGTTTTGGTTTCTATTTTCATTTCTGATTCTACTGATTAGTCTTGGAATCGACGTACTGCTCTCATCTGAATCGTTAAGATTTGTAAAAATTAGTTGTAAAATCTTGAGATGGAAGCTAGAGTTCGGCTTAAATATTTACATCTGTATTTCAAAATCGTTGGGTTGCAGAGGACGAGAGAGAATTTGATTACATAGAAGGGAGTGGGAAAGGGCCAGGACATTGGGGATCGCTAAAGAAAGAGTGGGAAGCTTGTAACAATGGAGATTTGCAATCTCCCATAGATTTATCAAGCCTGAGAGTGAAGATAATTCCAAAGTTGGGAGAGCTAAAGAGAAGCTACAATCCTTGCAATGCAACGGTCAAAAATAGGGGCCACGACATTTCTGTAAGAAATTCAACAGACTCCTTCTCTGTTCATCAATGTTTATATTGTCTGATTTGTCTAAGCCCTTTTCTTTTGTTTAATGTGGCTGTGGATGCAGATATATTGGGTTGGTAAACCAGGATCAATCCAGGTAAACGGCGTTGTTTATGATCTTCAACAATCCCATTGGCACTCACCTTCAGAGCATTCCATCAATGGAAGAAGGTCTCTCTTTTGAATCAAAAAGATATCACAAAACCATCTTATTTTGACCCTGAAATTAGTAGATTGTATTAATTACCGTATTAAGATATAATCATGATTTCATGATTCTAAATTGTTGATGATTAACATATTTAACCCATTAGGTATGACTTGGAACTCCACATGGTTCACCTGAGTTCTGATCCCAGTGTGAAGAACAATATTGCTGTTGTTGGTCAACTCTATACAATTGGCCAACCAGACCCTTTTCTCTCACAGGTAAACCACCTCTAAACATAATAACATGTTCTTAATCCAATCCAATTCAAATGGTTCGATTATAAACTTGTATAGGTTTTAAGTGATTGAACTCTTCTTCTTTTTGTGGTTTAGTTCATGATTCTCCAAAAATTAGTTTGCGACAATTCTAACCAGCACAAATTATTCATTATAAGGATACATTTTACTCGTCACGATTAGAGTAGTTAATTATCCATGTGTCTCTCGTTTAATTTTACTTTACTGTATACTTCTTTTGAGTTCTTTTTAGCTCACCAACATTATTTTCTTGAAGCAAAGGTGTTATACCTCATTAAATATACTATAATGTTGAATGATATCTGTGAAAATTGGTCAACAACTATTATTTTATTTCTTAACACGGTTTACTTTTAAATGAAGTACTCAAACAATCCCAAACCAAATATTGTGGGATTAGATTAGATCATTTGGTGTAAACGAATTTATTAATCCAAATAACAAACACTAACCATTACATAAAAAGCTCATTTCTCTTCTTTATTCAAAAGTAAAAACTTAGCTTTTCTTGATGTTTAGTTGAGTAGGGAAATAAGCGGCATGGTTGATCGGAAGCATGAAAAGAAGGTGGGAGTGATGAATCCCGCAGATATCAAGTTTGGTGGAAGAAAGTACTACAGATACCTTGGTTCTCTCACTGTTCCTCCTTGTACTGAAGGTGTAATTTGGACCATGAACAAGAAGGTAACGAATAATTTATTTATCCTAAGCAATTTGATATTATATGAACAATGAAAGTAACTCGGATAGTAAATTAATTCGATAGGAATTTCCTTATTAACTATGTCCAAAAAGCATTAGTTAAACATATTCATATCGAACAAAAAAATGATTGTCTGGTTAGAGTTGAATTATCCTAGGTTAGTTCTCATCCTTTTTGAGTTTGTTAAATTATTGTTAACTTGAGTATAGTCGATCAACTAGGATCGAATCTTACCGGAGTTTTTGAACGGTAATGCAACAGATAAGAACAGCATCAATGGAGCAAGTGAAACTTCTGAGAGAGGCTGTTCATGATGTAAGAAGCTCACTTGCTTTTACGACAAAGTTTTGATGAATTTGCTGCTTCAAACATATCTAGAAATTGAAACGTTTTGGGTTTGTATTTTTGTAGTATGCAGAGTTCAATGCAAGGCCATTGCAGCCACTCAATAGTCGGGAAATTGGCCTCTATCGGCCAACTCAAAGAACTAGACCCTAATTGTTTAGAGATCACCTCTCTCGCTCCAAAAAATTTTTTAGTACTACGAGAGCATGATACTATCTTTGTTCATACTATAATTTTACTTTTATAAATACTCTCTTAATAATAGCGAACCTCACCTCATTTTCAAAAGGACGCCGATGCCGGCAATTCATTTTCAAAAGGACGCCGATGCCGGCAATTCATTAATGTGAGTAGTATCCATACTACATGAGTATAGGAAGTTTTCTGTTCGTCTCTCACTCCCTTATTTTTTTTAATTAGTTTAACGATTTTTTTTTTGGTTTTGGTAATTGGATTTTCATGATATTTTAATTCCCATTTTTTATTCGGAATATCATATCTCAAACAATGTCAAGATTCTAATTTATAAACATGTTGGTGAAAATATCGTGTACAAAATCACAAAATTTTTGGTCCTTAAACTTTCAAGGAAGTAATAAAGTAGTCTCCAAACTTTAATTTGTTATAGTTTACTTCTTGCACTTTCAAAATTGTAACGGAAAAAATAGGATGACCCACCACTCAAACAATAGATGTTAAACCAAATATTTTAACTCGTTCTGTAACAACAAGATAATATTAAACAGAAGAGTAAGAAATAACATATAGAGGTTGGTAACCTACTTCAGTGATAACCAGCTATGTCTGGAGGCAGTGTACCTAGGAAAGATAATCCACTAATATTAAAGAGTCAAGCGTTTACAATGTAGTACTTTATCTGTAAATTAATGACATTCACAGTGACACACGTAGAACCTAACTCGTATATCACCTAGGCTCTCCCTATATGAGACATTCTCTCTCTAATACACTTGAGCTCCCCTTAAGCATGCTAATATTAGTGTTGAGTACTTCGGCTTCTGACAGTGCCTGAGATTTCCTTTCTGGTAAAGATATCTTCCCTTCTCAAGTAAACTCCCTTCACTCATTTAACTTAGACACGTCCTAAGTTAGAGAACTCCTTCTTAAGAATCAAAGTCTTAGGCTCCCTCTAAGATTGAAAAATTCTTCTCCAAGATAATCCCTTAAGCTCCCCCTATGGATGTGAGTACGTATCTTCTTGTTCTTGTATTCTTCCACAAAGATTACATGTAGTGGATTATAATGAGCAACGATAAGAATAAGTGATGAAACACAGTGTGACTACCACAAAGCAAAAAACTTCTACATAACAAATTAAAAGCGGCAACCCTAAAGAGAGACACAACATGCTCTTTTATACACGACAAATACAATGAAGGAAACGCTACCATTCAAAATCGAAATCCCTTAAACATGGAAAAAAATCCAATTGAGTAAGTCCATAATTTCCTTGGTAAGAAAAGAAATAAGCAGCAAACTTTGCACCTTTTGTAACATCTTCTAAGACAACGACTGTAACAACCACGAAACCTTAAATAAATATAAAGCCAAATAACAAAGATCTAACGATAACAATTTAATTTATTATCTATACTTTACAACTTGTTATGATTTAGCCTGTGTGGTAAAAAATAATTAAGAGTTGCTTATCGAAATTTCTTACCCATGTAGACTGATAAAATTAATTAGGGATCAAATTTGTTTATTATTATGATTAAAATTGTACGTAATAAAAATTGACACTTAATTTGGTTCATATTTATCACTATAGAGATTAATTGTTTCAAATCTAAAAGTATAGAGATTAAATTGTTACAATATATATAATGTGTGATAAATTGGAATTAAACAAAAGATAGTTTTTTTTCCCAGGAGAGAGACAGGAAGAAATTTATTTTGTACTCAGATTATATAAATTATTTTAATGATATATTTTGAAATAAATAAATGGTAATAATGATATTGATATTAAATATAATTTTAAATAATATCACTCAAGTCTTTTAATTTTTACATATTAATCACTACTACAACTTTGATGATCTATTTTAATCGGAAAACAAAACATTTTTTCTCGAATGATTTCAAAGTTCAAGAATAAAAGGAAAAATTCTCAAAATTTGGGGCTCATTACAAAACGATCTCAAATTTATGGTGTTAAACAATATATTAGATTTTCATTTATACGTTGATATTTTTACATTCTTATGATTTATGAGTTTGACATCAAATTGTCACTTTCGTTATTTCATAAAAAAGATACATAAAACATTAAAAGAAATTGAATAGTATACAAATAATCTTTAAAATATATATAAATAATAAAGTATTGGGTTATTTTTAAATATAAATACTTATAAATATAAAATTTTTTTATTGTCTATCAAACTAGCATAGTAGATACTAAAATTTTTTATATTGATAAATAGTTTGATATTTTTTTTTTGTTCAGAATAATTTCGCTAAAGTATTTTGATTTATTTAAAAATTTAAATTGTTGTAAGAAATTAAAAATCGAAATATGATTTATATTTTTATAAATCGGCTATAAATTCCTCGGTATTTCGTCAGTACAATATTCAACTTCACCACTTCAGAAGGCGCCAGTGCGCAATTCACTTTGCTTGCTACGTCTCTCCACCGTCGAACACCATGGCTGCGAAGCCTTCATCGCTCCTTATCTTCCAACCTCGCCTCAATCTTCGTTTGAAGCCCTTCATTTTCTCCTCTTCATCACTCGCTTTCAGTATCATTCTCAAATTCCCCTTTCCAAAACCCTCATTCTTCGTTAACCGCAATTTCCATTCTTCTCTCACCTCCGTCTCTTCCGTCCAGTCTATCAGTGACGGCGGCAGGTCGGGGGCGCTTTCTCCGGCACCGGTCACTGAAGAATTGCAGAAGATCGATGTCAACCCTCCCAAGGGAACCAGGGATTTTCCACCGGAAGATATGCGACTCCGCAACTGGCTGTTCAATAATTTCAGAGAGGTTTCATATCCTGTTGCTTCGAATTGTAGTTTGGTTTAGGGTTTTGGTGTCTTTCGTCTTTAGTTTGTGTTGTTGAATAGGTTTCGCGAGTGTATGGATTTGAGGAGGTTGATTATCCGGTGCTTGAGTCGGAGGCGCTGTTCATTAGGAAAGCTGGTGAAGAAATAAGAGACCAGGTTGGTGTTGGTGTAATTGTTTGTATTGGGTTCCTTCCCTATACTAATTTCGAAAACTAATTTATTGAATTTCGCCAAAATCTCGATGCTTCAAAAAACAAAGAAAAGAACGGCTATATCCTTTAATTTATTCTCGAATTTATAGTATGAGTAGTCGGCTCTTCATATTGGGACATTTTTGGCGTTGCACTTTATACATGTTTTTCAAATTGTTTTTAGTTTTGTGCTCTTTGTTTTTGTAGCTCTATTGTTTTGAAGATCGGGGGAACCGTCGAGTTGCTTTGAGGCCTGAGCTTACCCCTTCTTTGGCAAGATTGGTGATCCAGAAAGGGTATTTTGCTTTAGAAGCAATATATTTCCATTTATCTTGGAATGTGTTGCTATATTCTTCCACTTTTTTTTGGGTATTTTTTAGAAGAAAAAATAAAATTTGAAATCATGTATGTGAAAATTTAATATCTGTCTATTTATTTGTTTGAATTATCTTTGTATCCAGGTACAGATGCCAGATTTTGATCTCCATCTTTTTTTCTGTCCAGAAAATCTTTGTCCCTTCCATTGAAATGGTTTGCTATAGGGCAATGTTGGCGGTATGAGAGAATGACTAGAGGTCGGCGTCGTGAGCATTACCAATGGAATATGGATATCGTTGGTGTACCCGAGGTTACGGTATGGAAAGTTTAGTATATTATGTTAGATTTTTTACATGTTCAGATGAAAGGAGTTTTTGCATTCTTAGGCAGCAGCTTTGAAACTGTGAAGTTCTTCTGATTTCCAATATTTGGCTTCCAGCTTTTAGTGAATATAGCTTATGATAATTTCTCATAAAAAAAATATAATACTGTTTCTCATAAAGAATATAGCTTATTATGAGTTCTCTATAGACACATGATGCAAGAAGATAGTTTTTTCTGGTGCACCAAAGAAGATGATAGCAAGTACTTGTCAAGTGGGATTTTTAGTCATTTTTTCTATGGATATTTTTGTTAGTTAGTCTATCAAACTTCTCAAGTGTTTGTGGGTTCAGAGCATGTAATCTAGTTTATCTCACCCTTTGTTAGTTGCTACTTTTCATTTCTTTTCCTTAGGGGGAAAAAAAACAAATATATAACTTGTTTGAACTCGTCTAGCCATCTTGACATGGTCTGGTTGTAATAAAGTTTACTCTTTGGTACCTGCCTTGAATTGAATGTTAAAACTTGTTTGAACAAGGTGCCTTTTTCTATGAATACAAATGTATATGCGTGCTCATTATATTCATTCATTTATTTTTAATCTAATCTTTTTTATAGGCTGAAGCAGAGCTTATATCTTCAATTGTTACCTTTTTCAAGCGAGTTGGAATTACAGCATCAGATGTTGGATTTAAGGTTTCCAGTCGAAAGGTATTTTGTTTTCCTGTATCTTGTGTGATCATTCCAACAAATGTAGTTATTGCTTTAGTAGTTATTGAATGTTCAATCGTGAACAAAGATTTTCATAGTTGCAGTTGCTGTTAATGCCTAATGTTTTTAGTTTGATGGTAGGTTTTGCAAGATGTGCTAAAATGCTATGGGATACCTGAGAATATGTTTGGCAAAGTTTGCATCATCATAGACAAGGTTGGTTATCTATGACCTCAAGTTCCATAAATTTTTATATGTTTGTGCAGTGTGTCAGGATGTAATAATTTCTTCTGCTTCTGTTTCTCTCTGGCTGTTAATCTTAATAACAGATAGAGAAAATTCCATTGGATGAAATGAAGAAGGAACTGAAGGTTGTGGGTGTATCAGAGGGTGCTATTGAGGAGCTGTTGCAAGTTCTTTCAATAAAGTCTTTGTCAAAGTTAGAAGGTTATTTACTGCAAATGGTTAAGTCTTTGACCACTTAGTTGACATGCTTCTGATAATTCTGATGAAGCCATTTTGTTTCCAATGACATAAGAAAAAAAATCTGGTCAAAGGGATTGAAATTGGAAGTGTGGTTGTTATCTTTCATAGAGGTACTTGGAGGTGGTGGTGAAGCGTTGTCTGATCTGAAGCAGCTATTTTCCCTTGCTGAAAAGTTTGGTTATTCTGATTGGATCCAATTTGATGCTTCAATTGTCCGTGGCCTTGCCTATTACACTGGTATTGTTTTTGAGGTTAGTTTTGTCGTTAGTATTTGATATTCACTCTTCCCATGAACTTGTTTGTCTTGTTGATTTGACTTGGCTTCATGCCATAGGTTTAACATATATTATATGTCTAACTGAAATATATGCCACGTTGCACACTTTAAACTACAATGAGCTACAGCTACTACATTCTCATTAAGAATAATTTTTTTAAAAAAAAAGGAAAGAAAAAACTACAGCTGCTAGATCTATAACTGATTCCTGAGTCAATTTTATACCAGCATGTAAACGGAATAAATTTAGGTAAATCATCTCATTAAATAGCCACAATCCCCAAGTGATAGTCTGATACTATAAATTATATCAAATTTTGTATATAAAATATTTTCATATGTTGGTGTATTTGTTAATAGATCTGATATCTGGCTTGGATTTGTAACAGTATGTTTTCATGGTTTTCTTAGTATATCATCAAGTAGAATTGCTGCAACCAAACACATTTATGATAATATTAAAAACATATAATAAAATTATATCTTTCATCAAATTCCTCGTTTCCGAATCATCCATCATTATGCACTTTTATTTCTTTTCCTTGTTTCTTTGGTCAATATTATTTTTGAACTCTCTTCATATAATTAGAAATTTAGCTATATTTATTTCTTGCTTATAACAGTTTAAGGGAAATAATTGGTAAACTGATCAAAGTCTTATTTTTTTCTCTTTTGTCCTTGTATCAGTTAAATTGAAGAAGCTGAATGCCATGAAAATTGCTCTTTTTGGTTCATTTTAATAATAAAGATGCTGTTTCAGGGTTTTGACAGAGGGGGAAAGTTACGAGCCATATGCGGTGGGGGTCGGTATGATCATTTGCTTTCTACATTTGGTGGTGAGGATATTCCTGCTTGTGGCTTCGGATTTGGCGATGCTGTTATTGTAGAGGTAAGTTTTAAGCTGATCTTTGCACCCTTACACAATCATAAAATTCTATGACACATTACTCCGGGGTGCAGTTTTCTTAATTCAATTATTAATGTGATGCTGTTATTGTAGAGGTAAGTTTTTAGCTGATCTGTGCACCCTTACACAATCATAAAATTCTATGACACATTACTCCGGGGTGCAGTTTTCTTAATTCAATTATTAATGTTATGCTTTTTGATCAACTGTGTTCGACTATTTATTTTATTTAATAACCACCTTGAATTGGCCCATAGCTAAGAATCTTTTGGTTCAAACCATGTAGGCCGTTCATCATTTGTATTATTATGTGTCATACTAATTTCTGGATATCAAATCTTTTAAGATTAATTGGTTGTTTTTTAGTTGATTGTATACACAAATGATCAGAGCATGCTTTCGAAAAGTAGGAAAATTTTATTTTTACCCTTCTACTCGGGGAAGTTAATTTTATTCAACAATAAACTCCAATTTTCTCTCATTGAGTTTTGAACAAGGGGTGAAATCAATACCATTCTCAAAATTTAGAACATTGTTTAAAAAGACTTATCATCATGTGGATTGAAATTTTGTAGACAAAATTCTTGAGAAGGGCTTTGATTATAAATGGAGATCTTAGAACGGGATTTGTGCCAGAATGGTTAAATTTTCTATCCTAATTATGGAAGTCCTAAGGGTAAGATTCTTGCTCCAAGAGGTCTTAGGCAAGGGGACCATTCCTTTCCTTTTCTTGGACGTGGACGATCATTGAAGGTTTTGAAATGGGTAAGGATAAGGTGACTCTCTCCCATCTCCAATGCACCAATGCGTTGATGATACTATATTCTTTTGTTCGGGGAAAAGGAAGTCTTTTTTAATTTTGAATGGTATTTCCATCTACCTTTTCTCCCTTTTTAGACCCTGTGTTCGGTGTGTAAGAGCCTAGAGAAGCTCATGAAAAACTCTATGCGTATGTGTGGAGGAAGACAAACGAGCTCGTGAATTGGGAGATCATTGGTAAACCCATTCACCTTGGAGAGTTGGAATTAGGGAATTTAAGGGTTTGAAACATGGAGTAATTTAGAGATATCCATTTATCCTGCAAGACAAGGCAGGAATTCTTGCTTGCATGAGAAATGGGGGAGGGAGTCGGGAGGATTTTTTCTTCTGTTGGCTAAATGGGTGGGGGGGAGGGAAATATTATGTGTGTATTAAAATGTTATATTTAAATTGAAGAGCGATATGATCAAGGACTCTCCGTCGTAAAGGGGAAATGAAGTTTTTTAATGGAAGGTTAGGATGTATGTTTTGTTGTGGGGTATTTGAGGGACAAAAATAGTAGAATCTCTCGTGGGATTGAGAGGGACTTGTTCGATGTTTGGTCCCTTGTTAATTTTTATAATCAAAATAACCTATTTTTACAGAAACAGTCATGTCCCACCACAAGAACGCCCATAACTAACTACGAATCAGGTTGAAACCAGAAAACAAATGAAACCAATGGACTGAGTTGGTTCCACCCATTGCAACTGTACCCATTTGTTGGTTGCAAGTCATTAAAATCGATCGAGGAAAGAACCGAACCACCCCTCTACACGGGACAAGTTTTTCCCTAGAATGTATTTTAGTCGTGTTTTTCAACTAATGTGTACACTTTTTGTTCTTACTTCATACTTCTCGATAGCTCGGATTTGAGAAATTTGTTTTGGTGTTGGGCATGGGATTTGGTTGTAGTTGCTCAAGGAAAAGAAGTTGCTGCCAGAACTGAATGCTGAAGTAGAGAACATAGTTTGTGCTCTGGATCCTGATCTCCAAGGTGCAGCTTGCACAGTTGCTACCATTCTCAGGGAAAAAGGCCAAACTGTTGACTTGGTCTTGGAGAACAAACCTCTCAAATGGTATCATTCACATAACCCGATCAACTTTGTCAAAATTATCACACTTTCTGATCCACACTGCTTTGCTTCATCTTTTGCAGGGTGTTTAAACGAGCGACGCGGATAAACGCTCGCCGGTTGATACTAGTTGGAAGTTCAGAATGGCAACGAGGCATGGTCGGAGTTAAAGATCTTTCCTCGGGTGAACAATGCGAGGTCAAACTTGATGAACTCAACTAACTTAACCTTCATTCTTTTCTTCTTCTATAGAATTATATATTTGTGTCTTGCTTAGGTTTCAAACTTTCCATTCTTGATTTTCCAATTTCAGATTCTGATGTATTGAAATGGTTACTGATTAACATTGGATACGTTATGATATGTTAAATTATATAATAATTACAAGTTTAGTTCTAGAACTTTGATGTTTATGATTAAGTAGGTCCTCGCTTTAAAAAATTTATGATAGATTCTTGAACTTTAAATTTTTTATCTAATAAGTTTTTAAACTTGTAATAATCTAATTGGTTTATAAACTTCTAAAATGTTCCAAATTCATATTAATAATTCACTTTTTCTTTTTAATATATAGATGAAACAATCATCTGTATCATACAATCATCTTTTTCATGGAATCAAATGTCATCGTTTGGGAGAAGGGCGTTGTTCTGTACTTCTTTTTCAATTTACATTAGTCTTTTAATTATAGCAAAATGTCACTAAACAGTGACATTTTGCTTTATTTATAAATAATTTGACATACTTTGCTATATTTGAAAATAACATTATTATTATAAAGAGTTTTCATAATTACCCAACATTTATTTGTTTTATTACTGTTGATGCTTTCGATTTCTTTTTACCCCTTTTCTAATTGGAAGCATTAAAAATTTAAAACTTCACAATGGTAATGAGTTAATAATGCTTGAGTTAAAAACACCAATTATTCAATTATATAATCAATTATGCAATTATAAAAGGGAAAATTTTTCCATATAGAAAAAATATCAAACTATTTATAAAAAATAGCAAAAGAAAAAAAAAACACGGATAGATATTAATATTCTTCTATCACCCTTATAGACTTATATCAATATTTATCACAACTATCTAAAAATTTTGTTATTTTGTGTAAATAGTTTTACTTATTTTTCTATTTTTTAAAATTATCCTTATAAAAGAGGCATTCTTATATATATTTCTTATAAAAAAAAAGTGTTTGGGGATTTTTTTAGAAAATTGTCAAAAATAATCCTCAAATCTTTCTTCTTTTTACAATTAGCACACTTTTTTTAAATTCATTGAAATAATTTTTTTCAGAACTTCTCGAGATTGACCATCAAGGTTTGAATGAAAAATTATCTTTTTCATCTTATATTCAAACTATCAATTGCTTTGGGAATCTCGGCCAGGATGAAGACTGAGATTCAACATAATTTTCTTCAAATCTTATTCAATCTTTTTTATCTTTCTAAATTTTAAAAATCACATTACGACCCATCCATTTGGATAATTCTTAACAAGTATTTTTAAAACGGGCTATTTTTGACAATTTCTCTTTATTCGTGAAACTAGTATAAAGAATTTATGAATTTTAGCCGGAAAATGGTTGGAATTTATTATTTTGATCGTAACTCATGTAATCTTATTAGAATTGACTACGATTCAAACATTTTTTTAAAAAAAATTTAAATCCATAGTTTCGAATATTTAAGTTTTTTTTTTCTTTTTAATGGGCTGAAAATAAAAATAAAAAAGGTTTTTTTTAAATATAAAAAAATGAGCTAATTTTGTGAAAGATTATTTAATAAAAGATAAAATGAGTTGAGAGAAAGTGATAGAGAAGAAGATTAATGAATTTTAGTTTAGTTTCAATCGTAACCGAACATCACCCTAATAATGAATGAGAGGGAAGAAGATTGAAATTATAAATGACATCATGTAAAATTCAAAAGGTCTAAAAAGGTTTTAGCTTAACAATTATTAAATTAGGGTTTAAATTGATTTAAATTGATATTTTTACAAATAATAATTAAGAGGAAAAAAAAAAGTTGCGCCTAAAATTGAGTTGACTGAGTCAATGCTACGACGTCGTTTTCTGCCGCTTATATATCTTACTCTCTCTTGTCTCATAAAAAAAACTTTCCTTTGGTGGAACAACCACCAAATAAACCCTAAATTTTACTCCGATTCTGCCATAGTCGGGCTCTCAAGACTCGAAGAGAGAATGGGAGGAAAGTGCCCTCACAGAAGCGTAAAGAAGCGGAGATACTCGCACAAGACCGCTCGGCGAACGAAATTTCTTGTCAAAGATATCCTTCTTCTGACCCTCCGTTCATTGACTTTTTTTTCTTCTCTAATTCTTGTTCTGTTTTCGTTATGTTTGTGGATTTTCCTTAATTTGATGAATCGGTTAATCACGTGATGATATGGTTTACGATGAGTTAACAAAACCAGATGTGGAGAGACCTCTTCCTGTCGATGAAGATTTGCCTGGAATGGGGCAGTATTACTGCTTGCACTGCGAGTATGTTCTTTACTTTGGTATTCTTTTTTACGACTTTATTCGAAATTCCTATAGAAAATTGTTGTAATCATCTTGAATTTAATTTAGAATTTAAATAAATGCATCGATTTTTATGGTTAGGGCTGAATATTTTTGTTGTGTTACTGAGGACTGAGATGTTGTGTAAAGTGTTATGATTTTTATCTTGAATGAAATTAGTAAGTACAATTTTGAAGTTCACTAATTACAATTGATTAATGGAATGGTTTCAGCCGATACTTTGCGAATGTGTCTGTGAGGGATGAGCATTTCAAGACCAAGCGTCACAGGAAGCGGTGAGCTTAACCAATTTTTACCTCCATCATTTGTGTATTTAAGTTCATATATTTAAAAGAAATCCATCTCGTCTTCTCTTTGGAAACATGATTAAATGTTGAACACGTTCAGTTTTAACCTTATCAGCCTTCTTTTCTTTTATTCACGTTTTTAATTTGCCTAATTTAGTTGGTGCTTTGTGGATTTGTACGAATTTCACGTAATGAATTGAACTCTCTCTAGATTGTTGTGTGTGAAAGTATAAATTTGGAACTGGAGTTTTTCTTAATGCTGACTGAGTTTAAATTCCTAAAGTTTCCTCGCATCTTAATTTGTTATAAAGACGGCTTAAGTGAAAACTAATTTGAATTTCCAGTGGAATTTGAACTAAAAATCTTTTATTGTGTTACTCTAATTACATCCATTTGTCTAAGAGATCATGGGTTCAATCCATGGTGGTCACCTACCTAGGAATAAACGAGTTTCCTTGACACCCAAATGTTGTAGGGTCAGGCGGGTTCTCCCGTGAGATAAGTCGAGGCGCGTAAGCTGGCCCGGACACTCACGGATATCAAAAAAAAAAATTACATCCATTTGTAGCCATTGCCCTTAGATTCTCTGTAATATTTGGTTTCATTTGATTGTGAGATATGAGGTCAGTATAATTGTATTAAAGAAGAATATTTACGTTTTTAATTAGCCTACTTTAGTTGGTTCTTTGTGGGTCAGTATGATTGTATTAAAGAAGTTAGTATGATTGTATTAAAAGAAGAATATTTGAATTGCAACTGTTAACAATGTTCCTGATCCATGCCCCTTAGATTCTCTATAATACTTGATTTAATTTGATTTTTAGATATGAAGTTAGTATGATTGAATGAAAGAAGAATATTTGAATTGCAACTGTTAACAGTGTTCCTGATCGATGCCCCCCTTAGATTCTCTACAATACTTGATTTATTTTGATTTTGAGATATGAAGTTAGTATGATTGTATGAAAGAAGAATATTTGAATGGCAACTGTTCACAATGTTCCTGATTCATGCCCCTTAGATTCTTTATAATACTTGATTTAATTTGATTTTGAGATATGAAGTTAGTATGATTGTATGAAAGAAGAATATTTGAATGGCAACTGTTCACAATGTTCCTGATCCATGCCCCTTAGATTCTCTATAATACTTGATTTAATTTGATTTTGAGATATGAAGTTAGTATGATTGTATGAAAGAAGAATATTTGAATGGCAACTGTTCACAATGTTCCTGATCCATGCCACTTAGATTCTCTATAATACTTGATTTAATTTGATTTTGAGATATGAAGTTAGTATGATTGTATGAAAGAAGAATATTTGAATTGCAACTGTTAACAATGTTCCTGATCCACAATGACGACAATGTTGCAGGGTAAAACTAATGACGGGTCCTGCACCACACACGCAATTGGACGCCGACCTAGCTGCTGGGATGGGCATGCCTGATAACGGTCCAAAGCTTATGGCAATGTGAGCTCATTAATTATTATACAACTTAAACATTTTGGGTGTTGTAAAGAGCTTAGAGTGAGTTTTGTTTATCATTTAACTAACAAGATCAATTTTGTCATATACTATTACTGGTCGTGTATTTTATTCGCAGAGTTCTTTTTATCAATTAATTTTAGCTTCATATTTTACACCAACTTATAATCTGGTTAAAGCATGTTCCTCCGATCAAGAAGTTGATCACATTTAGTGTTGAATTCAAAAAGGAATTTATAAGTATCTCTACATATTTAGTTTCGAACCACTAGTTGCCTCAAACATGTGACCTCCCATTTAAATTAGATAGGCACAACCAGCTGGGCTAAGAATCCTCTTCGAAATTATACCTAAACATTTGATCTAAATAATATCGGCTGGTTTCGAGTTTATTCGATTTGTATAAAATCCGAAACCGACCAAATTTCATTGGATTTTCCTTTACAAAAACTGTAACCACCAAGCCGAATAGGTTACAAATCGATTTCTGTCTGTTTGAGTGGTTTTTTCAATTTTGGTTTTTTACCTTGCACCCCTACTATGCAATAAAGATTATATAGTGAAAATGGTTCCTTCAAAATTGTTTGAGACAATTTTGAGATTATAGAGAGTAGTAGTGCTAGTTTACAAATTTTAGCTGTTCAGGATTTGCTAGTGTAACTCTTGAAACAAGTCCAAGAAGGAATAAATTTGTTCATATGTATACAAAGTACCATCCAACATTGAATGCTACAACAAGATCAACAATTATAAACTTAAAAAGAAACTTAAAACTAATTATTGCAAATATAAGGATGCTATTCAACAAATGCAAGAAATTAAAACTTTCAAACGGGATAACACCGATTCAATTCTCACTCAATACAAAGATTGCCCTAAAATTACTCTTCTAATTAATCACAAAGAACAGTTAAAACATATTCACAAACATACTCTTTATGGCTCTTATCATATACCCAAGCATATATCTCACTTTATCGAAATTAGGGGCACAATGGTCAAAATCATGTGGAGAAAACATTTCAAAATACAACTAATTCATGAGTTTGTGGATAAAAATATTTCAGAAAGTTTGTCCAAAACACACCAAATATTTCAGAAATTTTGTCTAAAACATACTCAATTTACCAACTAGATTCCAGTCCATATATGGATTTAAACTTCTTATCTCAATAAAAGAAGTATATGTTTGGGAAAAACCTTACACTACTACGGCAAGAATAAATAGAAAAATAACGGAGAAATTAAAATAAAGCAATGAAACTGAAAATGAGATTGTGAGACATGAAAACGATGAGAAAGATGGTTGGATTGAAAACTGTTGGAATGAGTTTTGTATTACAAATCGGACCCAAAACGTTCAATTCAAACATGGATTTTGGATTACATTACATTTCCATCCTCAAAGTATTTCAAATTGGAATGATTTAAACCAAAGACGCATAGGCTACTTTTTTTAATGCATGAAGCTCATCATTTCCTTGAACTTAATTTTCAATGTTAAACAACTGCCCTTCTAATATTTTGTCAAAATCCAATAATACATACAAATTAATGTCAAGTTATATCCACTCTAGGTAGTCAATAAAATTATATTTTAAATTTCATAAAAATCCAAACAATACATTATAAAATCCCACTATCTTTTGCCTTAGCTTTATTGTGAAGGCACTTCCCTCTTTTGCTGGCCTATTTTGGCTGCTTCCCATTATCAAGGATTCCCTCTCTTTTTTGCCTTTAAATAAATTTTAAAACAATCAACATGATGATCATCTATTCAAAACTCCAATCTTCCCATTTGTCATCATCATCCAAACTTTTCATCTCACTTAAATTCCTAATATATATATAATTGGTTAGTATATTCATTGTGAATCATAACAAAATATGTGTTTGGTCCCTGAGTTTTTAAAATATACTTTTTAGTCCTCGAGTTTTTAACAATAGATGTATTTGATCTCTGAAATTTTAAAATATACCTTTTTAGTCTCCAAATTTTTAAAAATATGTTTAAAACTAAAAGTCCTTGAAATATATTTATCATTTAGAATTAAAAATATGATTAAAAATAATAATTTTAGAGAGGAGGTAATTTTTTTAAAATAATAAAAAAAAGAAGCTTAGTGCAGTGACCTTTTTTAAAACCTTTTAGACTAAAAATGTATATTTTGAAAATTTAGGGAACAAATGTATCTGTTCTAAAAAATTCAAGGATCAAACACACACATATTATTCATAACTCGAAGATTAATAAAGTAATTTTTCCTTATATTTTTGGTTAGATAAATTTTCAACCACACCATGTGAGAAAATACATTGGTTTAACTTCATTTGATTTTATATATTTGCGTTATTTTTTAAAAAAAAAATTGTTAAATTGAAAAATTATTTGAGCTAATGTCTATCAAGCTCTAAACACTAGAGATAAGATATTATATGATATCTTGGTGAGATAAAATGAATATAATATGTTTAGAAAATTAAAAAGAATATATTAGTTGAACTTAGGATATGAAATCATTTGCATGGTTTATTAATTAATGAGAGACAGCTAGAAATTTAGTTCATCTATAAATAATAATCCAAGAAAAAAGAATAAACTTCTTAAATTAATTATACGTTTAATGCATGTATAGTTCAACTAACCTGTGTTAACGAATAAGAGATATAATTTGAAATCTCAATTTTCTCATAATTTTATTTATTTATTTAATTAAAAAATAAAAAGAGAAAATAGTATGAATAAGAAAATTAATATATTATGAATAAGAAAGCAAATAATTAAACACAAAGCATGGGTCTTTCAACAATAGTACATGAATGTCTCTTCGCTCTTGTAATTTTCATCAAATGAAAAATTATGGTTATCATTATTATTATTATTATTATTACTAATCAGCCTATTAATTTCTTCTAAACTGTATTCTAATGGAGTTTCTTCTTTCCACACCCCACCTTGTTTCTCACTACACCCACCCTCCTTTTTCATTACACCATGGAATTTTCCATTTTGGTCATATTCCATTTCTCCTCCGCCGTAGCTGAGGTGGTTGCCGCCTGAACTTCCGTCGGAAGAGCTGCATCCGGCCGCCTGATCCCCTCCAAATGAAAGGATATTTTCTTGTATTTGATCATAATAATAATAATAATTTGGCTGCACCAATTGCATATTGCTATTATTGCAGCTCGGAGATGGGTTCGCCGCCGTATGCGGCGGTGGAGAAGCTTGGGATAAATTAGATTAAATTAAACCGGTGATTAGCTTCTTCTTCAGCTTTGTGTTCCAGTAGTTTTTTATATCGTTGTCGGTCCGACCAGGCAATTGAGCTGCAATGATCGACCACCTACATAAAAAATCAAAATTTAGATCAGGTTTGATAATGACTGTAATTTTGATTTTTTGTTTTTAAAATTTATGTTATTTCTTTTCAAATTTTTTTATGATTAATTTTCACTTGAATCATTTCAACCCTTAAAATAGATTTCAAAAGTAAAACAAACTTATAAGAGCTTTTTTCTAATTTTCAAAATTTTACATAATTTTTTTAAAATAATAGTAAAAAATAGATGACAAAACAAATAAATTTACAAGTTGGAGTATTAGTGTTTATAAACCTAATTTTCAAAAAAAAAAAAAAAAATCAGAAAACTAAAGCTGGTTTTATGATAATTTTATTTTTAGTTTTCTAATTTTGAAATTTGTGTTTATTTACTCACTAATTTTTCTAATATGGTACCGATTTCAACCTAACTAATTTTTAAAGAATCAATTGAATTTTCAGTCAAATTTAAAAAATAAATACCAATTTTTAAAAATTTGTCTAAAAATTCAACTAATTTCTTAATAAAGCTAAAAACTATAAATAAAAAAAAGAGAGAACAAACACGATATTTAGAAACTAAAAACTAAAAAACAAATGATTGTAAATTAAGCCTTTGCAAAAAAAAAAAAATTAAGATTTTTCACATAATTCAACTAGTAATTATCTAATATTAATTGATTTGAACCAAGAACACAACCCAAAATCTTATAATAATTAATGTGAAGAAAAGAAAAGTGAATTAAGAAGACATAATATAAGCTTAATTGTATTTAGTGGAGGAACCTGCTTCCTATGGTGGTGAAGAGGGAGCAAATAATTCGATCTTCATCTTCAGTGAAACCGCCATGTTTAATATTTGGTCTCAGATAATTAAGCCATCTCAATCTGCAACTTTTCCCACATCGCTTAAGTCCTAAACAATCATCATACTCGTATAAGAAAACCTTGTAGTTCTTCCTTTTTAAATTACAAATTTGAAATTTAGTCCAGATCTATAATTAGAATTTAATTGATAAAACCTCCATAAATAGTCCATAAAATTATAGGGACTGCTTGGGAGCCTGTAATAGAATGGATTGTTTTTTGGACCCAATTTGTAATATTAAACTTATTCACGATTTTTAACAAAACCCTCTTTCCCTCTGTTTTCACGTTTCACAATTCCATTTCCATTCCTCTCTCAATACTTCATGCATTCCAAGACTCTTCTGATTTCTAGTAATCCTGATTACATTCTAACTTCTCAAACAATTTTAGGGACTAAATTTGTAATTAAATTTTTTTTCTTTCTTAAAACGAGATATGAACGACTTTTAATTTTTGAAATGAAGTAGTAACGAAGAAGAAGAGAAGAAAATTAGGGTTTGTATTAAAACATACCAGCTTTTTGAGGGAGGGAAATCCAATTGCCACCAGTTCCATGGTTGTGAATATGGTGTTTGAGCTTTGCATCTTCTTCAGGTGACCAAGGCCCTCTCTTCACACTTGCCTTGTCACAACATGGAGCTCTTCCCATAACCTTAATTTATGATTATGATTATGATTATGATCTCTCTCTATTTTTCATACAAGGAAGAAATAAATTTGTTAATATTATGATTTTATTTTTTATTTTTTTGTTTCTAAAGAGAGGGGGCTAAATAGATAGAGCAAACCAAAGTCAACAAAAGACAGCCTCCTTTTTGCATTTTTAATTATAATTTTCTTTTTCTCTCTTTTCTTTTCTTGTCCATATTGTCTTTTGCTCACTGCTCATATCTTTTTACTCTCATATTCAACTTTAAGTCTGTTTGGTAATTATTTCATTAAAAATTAAGTTTATTTTCTCTTAATTTTTTACTATATTTTACATTTTTCTTATGTATAAGTGTTGAATTCTTAACCAAATTTAAAAAACAAAATAAGTTTTTAAAAATTGCTCTTTTTTTAGTTTTCAAAATTTAGCTTGGTTTTTGAAAACATTGATAAAAAGTAGATAACAAATCAAGAAATTTAGAGGTAGAAAGAGTGTTTATAAGCTTATACTTTTTAAAAAAATGGTTACCAAATGAAACTTTAAATATCACTTTTAATTTCTGAAGTTTTATATAACTAACAATTTAGTCTATAAACTTTCGTTAGTAGTTACGACTTAGTCTCTATCCTTTATTTATAACAATTTAATCATTAAACTTTGATAAGTAACATGCTAGTCCTTATACTTAACGATTTGTAACGATTTTGTCTTTATTATGAAAAATATTATTAGAATTTAATGAAATTTCTTACACATGTAGATCGATTAACTGATGATTGGAAATTTTTTTTTATAAACTATAAAAATTAAGTCGTTATATAATATAGTTGACACTTAGTTTTGAAGATTTTTTTCATAATAGAAACTAAATTGTTACAAATTTCAAAGTATAAAGACTAAATTGTTTCTTATTAAAGAATGACTAAATTGTTACTTCTGTAAAAGTTTAAGGACCGATAGTATTTTTTAACTTTTAAATTATAAGTTCAGATTTTATCATCTTCAAAATTTTGTATCTATTTGATCTATAAAATATTAAAAGGTGTCTAATAAATTTTTAAAATTTCAACTTTTATACCATAGCAGATTGCTCTGGAAATTTTTTATCCGGCGTTTAATAGGTTTTTTACCTTTTCAAGGAGTTTTTTTTGTTTAAAAAAAAGATTAAGGACTTACAAAGTTTAATGCATGATTAGACATAAAATTTATTTTTATTTTTTATAAGCAAATTAATTTTAAAATATTTTAAATATATCAAAAACATAATTTCTTTTAAGGACTAAATTTGTAAGGTATAATTTTTATTAAATAATTACTAATTTTGTGAGCTGGCTTCTATTTGATCAAGTCATCTTCTATCATATTAAAAGCTTAACTTTTGCCTTTATCACTTGGATTTAATTAGTAATCTTCAAAAGTTTTTTTTTTTTTTTTTTTTTCTTTTAGTACCTACTTAAAATTCTACTCATTTATGAGATATTATCCTATGAAGTCATTAAACTGACAATTTTGTATTATTGAATGCATGAGAGAAAAACTATAAAGTTATTTTAAATTTATATATGATATATTATTAGGAGTATATAGATTCATCCAACAATTATTTCGAGAGAGACACATTTATTGAATAATTTCTTTCTATTTATCTGTATTTTTTCCTGACTTTTGAATTTTAATAGGATTAGGTCAACACAATGTAATTGTTAGATGATAACTTGTAATAAATATGAGAGATAACTTATATCCTTTGATGAGATAGAAATGTGACGAATATAGTCAAATTTTAATTATTTTATTGGTAAGAGATTTGAGATCTTGCAAATTAAATGCAAGGATTTCTTGATTTTTGACAAATTGAGGCAAGTGGTAGGATTTGGTCAAAATAGATTTTGAAAATGAAGCCCTTTTATTAATTTCAACAAATAAAATTTTCCAAGAAAAGTACTTACACTTTCTTACTTTCCATCAACTTGCCTATATTACAACTATTTTGAAATAATTGTATAGAAAGCCTAAAATAAGAGGGTCAAATGAAATTTGACCTAGGTTTTAAAAATAAATGTTTGTTGGCCTTTTGCTTGAGTGAAATGACCAAAATCTCCATTCTTCCTTTTCTCAACCGTCTCAGATTTTTTTTTCTTTTTTTAAATCTTTCTCATTCTTGCGGGATCTTCTCCTCATCTTTCTCTAACTTCTATGTTTTTTTTCTTTTCATTTCTTAAATCTTCGACGATCTTCTCTCTTCTTCTCGTTCTATAATTTTTTTTTAAAATCTTTGATTTTCAGCGAGATATTCTCCTTCTACTTCTCCCAATCTTCCTCCTTTTTCTTCTCCTGATCTTCTCCTACTGACGTGCGGAAGATCGACGAAGCGGATACAAGAGCGAGAACGAGATTCACGAAGCGAACAAGAGCGAGAACGAGATTCACGAAGCGAACAAGAACGAGAGCGAGATTCAAGAAGTGAGAAGCGAGAGTGAGATTCACGAAGCGAGAGCGAGAGGAAAAAGGTATGATTTTGTGTTGACGAAGATCGAGAGGGAGAAGCGAGAATGAAGAAACGAGGAGCGAGAAGCGAGAGAAATGAGTGAGATTTCGTGGTGGCGAGCGTTATAGAGCCAATCGAGGGACAAATCTGTATTTTCATGCGTGGCTGACATCAGCAAAAGGCCATTTCTCGAGAGTTTTTAAACTCTGGACCATTTTTCGTTCCACACTCTCAAAAGAGGTCATCCGTACGATTTTCCCAACTATTTTGTACCACGTGCATATTTACTTTTTCTAATTTTTCATCCATTTTCTCATATATTATATGAAATTCCTCTCTCACGTGTGAAATAAATAAATAAATAATTTATTACAACTCCTCACGTTGTCATATTTATGACGGTGATAATTCGACGTGAAAGTTATTCTTCATTAGTATTTAATTGTATCGAGAAATTTTGATGAAAAAATGTGTGTGATCAATAGATAGAGTCAATAGAATGTGTTTTTCAAAGTGAATAATTGACTTATTCCATATTTGAAAAAATAACTTTTGATAAAATATGTTCACTATTATTAGTCAATGACATCTTTGAAACTAGATAATTATCGACATTAAACTTTAACATTTACGTTTTTTTCTTTTAGGGCGAGGGTTAAAAAGATACTTTTGATTTCTATACTTTAATGAAAACAATAATTTAGTCTTTAAACTTTTGTTTGTAATGATTTAATTCCATGTATTTTTAATTTTAGTTATTGGTACTATTAAACATGCATTCTTAAATAATTGATTGTATATCTCAATTCAAATATTTGTCCAATAATGTTTTCAAAATTAAAAATGCCATTTATTTTTATAATACTTTATTAGAGTACCCAAAGAGAGAACATAACTCAACTGACTTCTGTATGTGTTAGCAACCACGAACAGCATATTTGGAAGTGATTTTAAAATGTTTAAAATCACTTTTTTCATTTTCAAACTCATCATGAAATATGTTTTTAATTTTTTAAAACTAATTTTGATAATTGAAAATTGTATTTAAAAGTATAAAATTTAAAAAAAAAATTAGAATTCATAACCTAATTAAAAAATAAAATTACTATTTTATTTCAAAACTTAGCTTAGATTTTGAAAACGTCTAGAAAAAGACTAAAACTATTTTGTAATGCTTTAAATTCAGGAAGTAGCATCTAGTCATCCCCTTACTGATTATCTATATGTGAAGGTCCATTGTGTCTTTAATTTATTGAATTAATGAAAGTTGTTCTAAACGAAAAAAAAAAAAACAATTAAAGTAATATTTATGAACTTTAAATAGTTATTCTATTAAGTACTTCAGTATTTAACTTCTTTAGTGCTGTAATTGAAAAATGTAAAGTCGAAAATCTCATAAACAAAAATGATAAATTTTATAATATTGATATTATTAAAATGATTGTTTTCAAATATAAAAAAATGAGTCAAACTATTTATAAATATAGAAAAAATTTACTGTCTATCAATAATAGAGTGCGATAGAATTTTACCGCTTGAGCGATAAATCGAATAATGGAACGGTGTGAATTTTTTTCAAAGAGAGAGAAATGTGGTCCAAGTTTTTTATCAGTGTAAAAGGAATAATGGAACAGTGTGAATTTTTTTTTAATACCAATATTTTTTTTCACGCTAGAAATTTATTTTTTAAATATTTTTTAATGTTAGTAGACATCACAATTTTTTATTAATAAAAATTCTACAAATAACTCGTTACCGATAAAAAGAGAAAAAGAAAGAAAAAAACTTCGACCTGTTGGAAGGTTTCTATAATTGAATTTTAATTTTTGATTTTCTATTAATTTCAATTTTATTTTCTATAATGACTTATTTTAAATCTTTGACGTTTAGGTATGCTTTTAAATTTAGTTCGTTCTTGGTTTATTTAAAAAGTTTGTATCAACTAGAAAATATAATTATATATATATACTAAAAGTTAAAAATAATATTTTTTAAAAGAAATGGACAAATGATATTAGGAGTTCTTATCTTTTCAATATGATTTTTTTGTATATGTTTATATAGTGAAAATTTTCTATCGAAATCTCAAAAATTAAATATTCTTAATTCAATTATCTTACTAAAAACGACATTTGAAATTAACGTTGTCAAACTCAATAATAAAAATATATAAAATATTAATATTTTCACTCCAAAACATTATTTGCTTTTGACAATTTGCTTCATAAGATAAATTCTTTTTTTTTGCAATAATATAAATATAATAGATCGATCCCTTACTATAAACTAAGATGATCTGGCCATTAATTAAGTAATTAAAAAAAGGATTACGTGATATTTAATCAATTTGATTTCTCAAACACGACAAATTATGGATGGATTATCTGAGATTTTTTTTTTCAAATGGTCCAATAAACAAAAGGTGTCAATTCTTGGCGATCTTAATCATGTATTATTGGAGAGATGCATGCCAGACTGGAAGTTGAAATATTAGAAAGTGGCCGAGATTGTGGGTTTTAATTATTTATTTTGTTAAACTACCTTTTTTTTTATGAATTTTGATAGAAATAATAATTTTAAAATTATATTTTATTCATATACTTTTAAATTTATAATAATTATGAAATTTAATTTAATTAAAGTAGTCTCAAAGTTAAATTACAATTTTTATTATGTAACAATTTAAAGTTTGGTAACTTAGTGTATTTGGTTTTCAATTAATTTAGTGATATATGTATGTGAGAAATTTAATTAAATCTTAACGATATATCTTTTATTATAGAGACTAAAATCATTTACAAATTTTAAAATGGACGTACTAAAATTTAAGAAGTAAATTATTACAAAACTGAAAATACAAAGGCTAAAGGATGTTTTTTAAAAATAGAAAAATAAGGAAAATTATTTGCACAAAATAGAAAATTTTTTAGATAGTTGTGAATATTGTGATAGACGCTGATAGAAGTCTATCAGGGTTTATCAGTGATAGAAATAATAGAAGTCTATATCACTGATAGATGCTGATAGAAGTCTATCGATGTCTATCAATGTTGTTTTTGCTATTTTCTGTAAATAGTTTGACATTTTTTCTATCTGTAAAAATTTTCCAAGACTAAATTGCTAGCTCTACAAAAATCCAAAGGTCAAAGTAGTGGTGGATCCAAGATTTTAAGTTAAAAGGGCATAAGTTCAAATACATATAATTTTAGATGGGTTAATGTAATTTTTTTAGTACAACAACTACAGAAGTGGAGAATCGAACCTCTGACATGCCAATATCAGTTAATTTAGGCTCATTTGGTTTTTGAAAATTAAGCCTAACGGTGGGTTTGGATTGTAATGTAATCCATAACCAATGTTTGGATGGAGTGTTATGAGCCCGATTTGTAATATTAAACTTATTACATTCCGACAGTTTTTAACAAAACTCTATTTCTCGTTGTTTTCATGTTTCACAATCTCATTTTCATTCCCCCCTCAATAACTCACGCATTCCGACATTTCTCTTATTCCTAGTAATCCTGATTACATTTCAGTCTCCCAAACAACCCCTAAATGTCTTTCTTTCTTATCTACTTTTTATCAATGTTTTAAAAAATCAAAGTCAAATTTTGAAAATTAAGGCCCCGTTTGGTAACCATTCTATTTTTTGTTTTTATTTTTGAAAACTAAGTCTATTTTATCCCCATTTCTTACTTTGATTTGCATCTCTTTTAAGTACAATAGTTGAATTATTTGTTAAATTCTAAAAACAAAAACAAGTTTTTAAAAGTTATTTTCTTTAGTTTTCAAATTTTGGCTTGGTTTTTTAAACTATTGGTAATAAAAGTAGATAACAAATGAATAAATTTGAAGGTGGAAGTAGTGTCTAAGCTTAATTTTAAAAAACAAAAACAAAAAACAAAATAGTAACAAAACGAGACCTAAACAAGTAGTTTTTATTTTAACTATTTTACTCAAAAAAGATGCAAATCATGGTAAGAAAAACTAAAAATTAAAAATAAATGGTAAGAAAAACTAAAAATTAAAAATAAAATAGTTATTAAAGGAGAACTTGAGAATTTAAAATTGCTTATTTATTTATTTGAAAACAAGTAATTGTGGACCATAAATTATTCCCGAGTTAAAACTAATTAAATTAATCAGCTACAAAACACATCCTTGCGTGCAGACCAGGCTAAATCTAAATAATTTATCAAACGACACGTCGGCACCTAAAAGCTGGCAAAACGACAATCGTCTTTGGGTCACGTTGACTTTGTGCAAAAATGGCTAGGCACAAATCCCTAAGTCATATTTGTGTTACATAATTTTTGTGGATTTGTCATTTGCAAAGTCTAATCTCTCTGTAAAATAAATAATAATTATCATCGTCAACCCTTCTTTTTTCATAGTTAAATTATATATTTAACACATAACTTTTTTTAGTTCGGCGGGAATATCGTATCTTCTTTATTGACACTATAAACTTATCTTCGTAAATATTAGTGAACTCACTTAATAGTTCTTATTCTATTTTAAAAACATGCTGACGTGACACATAATAAATAGAGAGTATAGAAAAGTACTGAATTTATTTTCCTATTTAACCCTTATGCTTTTAAATTTTTAAAAATGTGAGGTGGACTACCTAATTTGGCCAATATTTGAAATTTAACGAATTGTGGCGTATCATTCAATTGAGCTTTTCAAATGCACTTTAAAAGAGAGTAAATTTAACAATTATCCTTGAACTTTATCATTTGTTTAAAAATGTCTCTTTATTTAAAAAAATGGCAATACTACTCTCAAACTTTTGAAATTGAGAATTTCAAACAGAAATTTAGGCTTACAACTAGGGTTGGCAAAAAAACACCCCGCCGTCCCTGAACCCATTTAAAAATTATGTTAAAAATATATTTAATATAAATAGTGTTTAAGGAACATTTTTATCTGAATTTCTATTTTGATTTTTTCCCCCTTTTTTTAGTTTAAATTATGAGTTGTCCTCCACTTTTAAGGTTGTATTTAATATGTTAAATTTATTACATCATTGGATTTTCAATACAAATTTTTAATTTTGTATTTAACAAGTTTGTAAACTATTTCTTATTATTATAAATTTATGAATCTATCAGATATACAATTTGAAGTTTAGAAGATAGGTTAAATATAACCACGAATATTTTAGAACTCAACTCATAATTTAACCTCTTTTTTTATTATTAATTTTATAATACTTAATAACATTGGTGTGATATTATACAATGTGTGTGTATTTTTCCCCCATTATGCTTGATGTCAATTAGAGCGTACTCTAGTTTTTTTTTTTTGTTTTTTTTTTTTAAAGGATGATACAATACATGAGGTAGACATGTTTTAAGGGTTAAACTATGTTCATATTGACTTAATCGAATCTAAATAACCGCTAAGAAATTGATAAAAAAAAAAAATATGTTAAAATATTAAATCTTCATTCTCACTTTTTCTTAGTACTCCATTCTTACATATGTTATTAATACATAAATTAGGTGGAATTTATTCTTAACAGAATAAAAGAAGGAAAAACAATGGGTTACATAGAAAAACTATTTGAAATGTTTTTAGATATAGCAAGATGTCACTAACTATCCACGATAGACACTGATAGAGTGATAGATAATAGTAATTTATCAGTGTCTATCACTAATAGATAATGATATTTTGCTATATTTGTAAATAAGTTGGTTTATTTTGTTGTAATGAAAAACAACCCAAAACAAAACAGTGCACTTTTATTATTTTTTTCGAAAAAAAATTTAATATTAGTTTTATTTTATAATAGATAAATCTATGTGAAAAAGAGAATTTTTACAATTTTTTGAATCAACAATTGTTGTGCATCGCATATTACACTTTTTTTTTTCTTAAAACGACTTCAACTTTTTTTGCCAACTTATTTCAATTATACGGTAGGAAAGATTTATAAATGCATTTTTATGAAAAATTTTCACAAGGCCCAATATTGGGACCGGCTGAGTTTGAGCTCGAAACCATCTCTCCTGGGCTCAGCCTATGTCTCATGGACCATTTTTTTTTTAAAAAAAAAAAAAAAAAAAAAGATGAATCATTGACATTTTTCTTTTGAATTTAGAATTTCGTTAAAATAAGACTATTACACAAACAAACTTTCAATATTTACAAATTTATCTAATATAAAATGGTTTGAAATTTTTATGTAATATGCCAATTACTATAATAACTTTTCAATATTTCCATCTTTATTATTTAAAAATAATACTAACAAAATATTGAAATGAAAAAACTTTTCCATAAAATAACTTCCGTGTAATTAATGTTGCCAATTTTTTTAAAAATGAAAAAAAAATATCAGTTATGCATGATGGTTTAAAAACAAAATATGAAAAAGAAATAATGGGCAAAAAATTAAATCTGAAAAAAAAATCGAACTTTACTGAAAAATGGAAAACATAAAAAAAATCCATGTATTTCAATTTCTTTTATTTTTTTTATTTGTTTTAAAAACAATATAATAAGAAATTGATGGTCTTGTAATGTTCCCATCGAAAAAATGAAATTTGAAAAGGAAATAATGTGCTTGAAATTTTGAAATATTCTAACCGAAAAAAATCCTTGTATGTTGCTTCTCAAACCTGCCAAATACAAAATAAATTACATAATAATAACATTCAAAACTTCCATATTAATGGTAAAACAATAATGATAACTAATCGTATTAAGGAAAAGTTTTCAAAATAAAAAAATAAGAAAAATTATTTACATAAAATAGCAAAATTTTTAAATAGTTGTGATAGACACTATAAAAATCTATCAGTGATAGAAATGATAGAAGTCTATCATTGATAGATGCTGATAGAAATCTATTAATGTTTATTAGTATTTTTGTTGCTATTTTATGTAAATAGTTTGACATTTTTTTTTTATTTGTGAAAATTTTCTTTATATTAATGGTATTATGGTAACATAAAAAAAAAACGATAAAACCCCATACATAAAAAATAAAGTTATTTTAGACATTTTTAAAAATGTACCCTAAAGTTGAGTTGACACAATTTATACGGTTCTTATTACATATAATGGGCTCTATTATTTTTTTTTTCTTTCTGTTTTTAAAAACATAATGGTTTTAAAAAATACCCCTCATTTTTACCATTTGTTTCAAAAGTACCATTTTTATTTTTAAATTTATGAGTTTTCATATACGTTTCAAAACCATCATTAGAATAGAGACTGATTAGATTTTTAGACAATAATTGAGACTTAGAATAGTTTAATAGTGACATATGATAGAACGAAAACACGGTCTAGATTTATCATTTTAGGTCACCACCTCACCATTCTAAAATCTAAAATTTATTTGCAATTCTAAATAATTTATACTACAATGATAATTTTAGAAGTTTGGTAAGTATTAAAAAGGCAATATTGCTACTTTTAAAAGTATTGAAATATCTTAACCAATGGTACCTTTTAGAGCATTTTTTTTAATAAAAAACTTGACCAAACAAAAAGTGGTCATTTCATATTTTTAGCCAATATATATCTATTTATTATACTTTTTTACTTTAAATTTACAATTTTTAAATAAAATATAAATTCATAAACTTTGAGCAGTCTCAATTAAAATAAAAATTAATAATTTGTCAATTTATACCCACAACTTTCATGTTGTAAGTAATTTATAACTATTTTGACTCTATTCTATTTTAAATTAGCTAAAAGACGCTAAAGAAAATTATTCATCTAAAAAAATCACAAAATGAGCCCGAAAAAGTATCATGTAATTATTTATATATAAAAAAAAGGGCAAGTGGATGAAAAACGGCCCATACTATTTGATTACATCTTTATCTATAGTTTACATTAATCATCATATTTAAAGAAATCTTATCCAAAGCTACACATTAAAAATTTTAAAATAAAATTTCAATAAAAAGGTTTAATGGATGCTATTATTAGTTTAGTATTTTAATTATTACAAATAATGTAAGTCAATATTTTGCCATCATTAGGTGATTGTCTTCTCTTTTTTTTATTATTAATTATATGCTTAGCTAACCTTGGTTCAGATATTTTATGGTGGGGTTTAAATGGGATTGTCTTCTAAAACTAGACAAATCAATGTGATGTGATGTAATGATTATTTTATATTTTTTTTAAAATTATAAATTTAGTCCTATAATTTAATAAATATGGTCTGAATTCTAAATTTTAATTTTTTTTTATTATAGAGACTAAATTTATAATTATTTTTTTTAAAGATTCTCCAAAAAGAAAAAAAAAAAGAAAACCATTTTCTTAATCCATAAAAATAGTGATGGTGGTAATTTTGCGGAGAACTTTCATTCATCTCAGTTCGTCATCGCCATAAACAAGAATCGCCTCGCGACAAAAGCTAAGCGCTCAGAAACCTGCAAATGCTCGCTCAGAGAATTCGCGCGCGCTGAGAGACTGAGAGTTTCACTTTTCCATGGCTACGCTCTCTCATTTTCCCTCATTACTGTCTCTCTCTTCTCGGAATCTCTCTTTCATAGACCAACTGCAAACGCAGAATCAGCACCCGAAGTTTCACTGTTTTGGCCACCACCATCACCGTCATCCAAGAAGAGAGTCTTCTGTCTGTACTTGTTCAATCAGGAAGTCCAGGTTTTTCTTCCTCCATTGCGTTTGGTTTCTTCGTCATTTTTGGCCTCGTTTTCGGTATTGGAGGTTAATCTTGATGTGTATATTGTTCTTTTTCGTATTTAGTTTTGATGTTGTGGTGGAATTTTGTGTTTCAGGGCTAGTAAAAGGACGAAGAGTAATGAGGAGCTCTGCAACGACATTCGCGAGTTCATTAGATCGGTCGGACTTCCGGAGGATCATGTACCTTCCACAAAGGAGCTTTCGCAGCATGGAAGGTTATTTTTCATCTTTTTAGTGTTCTCGTTTTCGTGTTAAATGGAGTTGCATGTTTTGCGAGGGTTCTAATTATGTGTTCTGACACTAGAATGAGGATGTGGATAGGTTTATAAGGTTTAGTGTAGTGTTCATTTTTGGAACACTCTTCTTGGTTGATGATTTAAATGCTTCATTTGGAGTATATTCAGGACTGACCTGGCGAATATCGTCAGACGAAGGGGTCACAAACTTATACGAGAGCTTCTTGTTACTAACTCAACCGATACAGTTGAAATTGATTGTGACTTGGGGAACATTACTCTGACAGGTTAATACATGATTCTTCAATCTGTGTTAATAAATCACGGTTTCTCAGTTGAATAATTGATAACCTTGTATTTCTTAAAAGGCCAGGATGGCGAGGCGAATGATGTAGTTGAAGACCTCTCTTCACCAAACAAAGCTCTGGTCTTGGAAAATCTCTCTCATAGTTCAAATACCAGCTACACTTTTAGTTTCGATGACTGCATTTCTGATCCTACAACTACAGGCAATTCATCAGAGAATGAAGAGTTGTCAAACGATCTAATATGCCATGATGAATACAATGAAGCACATAGGGAAAATAATGAGAACATTGAGACCGTTGAAGATGATACATCCATGAAAACTGAAGTCACTGCTTTAGAAGATTGTTTTACTAGTTCAAATATTGGTTTAGGCATTACGTGTAATGACTACACTGGGGAGATAACTGAATTTTCAAAGAATTTATCAGTGGAAAATCCTGAAAATTCATTGGAATGTCAAAGTGAGGTAACAGACAATATGATTGATGAATCTCCCTGGTCACCTGAAGTCCTTCCTGGAGAAAATTATATGATAAATTCTACAGTTGATGAATATCTCGACATGCACGACCATGTTGACAAACCTCTGCTTTTAACAACTGGTTCCTCCTCGAAGGAAGAGGACTTATATTATTCAAATGAACAGGTTGAGAAAGAAGATAACAATGTCGACGACGTCTCCTTATCGGCCGAAATGACTATCATAGATGACCAATCTAGTGTTTTTAATATTGATAAGGCTCTTGAACACGAAGAGTCTAGTTACAAGTTGATAAAATATTCAGAGGTGTTATCCCTAGCAGAGAAGGTTGCTAGATTTATACAAAATGGAGATCT
Organism: Lagenaria siceraria; assembly: GCA_002890555.2. Classification (NCBI taxonomy): domain Eukaryota; kingdom Viridiplantae; phylum Streptophyta; class Magnoliopsida; order Cucurbitales; family Cucurbitaceae; genus Lagenaria; species Lagenaria siceraria. The sequence goes on from CM016485.1 coordinate 10,590,514, forward strand.
GGATATAATAGATGGTAAGTTGCATCAACTATTATTTTTTTTGAGTGTCAACATAATTTTCTATGTGGATGCTGTAGATATTTTGCCAATGCTGTTTGAAGCATCAATTAGCATTCTGTGTAATTTGGAGAATCGCACAGTCCAACTATCATAGGCTGGATAATTTTGCATTTAGAACGATTAGAGTTGTATTATGCATGATTGGGATTTTAAATCAACATTTATGGTGTTGTGGTTACAACTCAAACAATGCCTTAATGTTTATGTTTGGAATCAATCAAACTCGTTGATATACTTGATGCAAAATAAGAACCTTTTATTTTTTTATTTTTATTTTTTACTAGTGTTGTCAGTTAGATGAACATTGATAGTAATGAAGTCTTTGTTTCATTTTTCACTTTGGCTTCAAATTCTCATGTAAACTGTAATGTGTTAATTTTCTTGAGCTTCAGTTACTAAATATAAATAAGATTTTAATTTGTTTAATCGAGGTTTAGAAAATTACATCCTCTATTGCCAAGTTTTATGTCGGAGGAAAATTTTCTGTACATCTCACCTTCTGCAGTTGATCAGTTTCATTGTTATTCTTGTGATTGACAATGGCTTTGTAAAAATCGTGATATGCATTTCCAGGAATTTGATGTTAGAGATCATTTCATATCCTATTTAAATATTATGTTATGCATATTTTTTTTCAAGTACCATTGCTCTTCAAACTACTAATATCAATTTGTCCTTGCATAAATAAAAACATTTTTTGTCACCTAGTATTATCCTGCGTTTGCCTTATATAATCTGGTGCTTCTGAAAACTTGAAGTTGAGCACGTGACAATGCATTGATGCTCAGATAATTTTGATGCCACATTAAGCGAGAGTGGTGCTGGAAAAGACAATGGATCCTTTACAGCAGTAAATGCAGAAGAATCTGAAATAAACTTCCATGTTGAGGCATTCTCAGAAGATACCACCGCGAGTAGAGGTTCTGTGATGGCATCAAATGGGAGTGCATCCGAATTTGAGGATAATATGTCTACCACAACTGTCGGTCAATTAATTAGGTTAGTAATTCAAACAGCAACTGCCATATTCAAAGTCTTTTATGTGATTTTCTGTTGTCTTTGTGGTTGCCCAAATGATTGGTTTTCATACCAAATAATTTCCAAGTTTCATCATACTTTCCATGCCATCTTTGGAAATTCATCACCTTTCTAAATCCGTATCATTTGACACTATTTGTAGGGATGATCAACCTTCAACTGAAGCTTTGAATGGACAAATTGACAAGGTGTTAGGTGCTGAGGTACATTCACTTTATTAAGAAAATTATTAAGATATTGCTAGATTCAATCAATTGAATTTCCTGATTTTTTTTTAAAAGGATTTCTGTCTCTCTATGGTACAGATAAGAATATCTGAGAATCAAGTTGAGATTGATCGTCTCAAATTTATGTTGGTATTGATTTATATTTCATCTGCTTCAAATATCTTGTTGCTGAATTTGATGATGTATGAAGTTCTGCCCATTTGTTATTGGGTTTCACTTCCTTATTCTCACTCCATCTCTTTTCTGTCTATAGCATCAGAAGGAGCTGGAACTGTCTCAGCTGAAGGAACAGATTGAGAGGGACAAGGTATATCATATATGACTTTTTCTTCATGGTTAATTTAGTGAAGTATTCATCATGTGATGTATTCAAATTCAATTCTTAAACAAATTCCCATACTAGTAGTAGTAGATCGGGCAATTCACTGGATACTTGACTATAACCTGTTAGGAACCAAGGTAGTATGAGCTATCTTTGTCCCACATCGGTTAAAATGGGATGGCTAATGTGGTACTTAAGTGGCTTGGCTCTCCCACCTCAATAGTTGGTTTTTGGGGTGTGGTTCTCCATGCTTAAGTACCTAACATAATCTCGGTTGTAAAAGCTTCACTTCAACTTACCATTCTATTTGTGCATTAAAAAACATTGTAAACAATCTGCATAGTGGTGTTAGTTAAGGAGTTCGTAGGGTTAGCAAATTGAAAAATCTAATGTAAAAATACCCATGCTAGATGAATTTTATATAATTGCTCTTGTCATAATTGTTAACTTACTTTCACCCGTCTCCCTAAGCCATGCTTATCTCATTTCTGTGTCTAACTCTCTGTAAGGTAAGATAGCTTTTGTTGCATTTTCTATATCATTGAGTGGTCGGATACTTTCATGGATTTTTTAACTTATGGTCTCAGGATTTCTTAATATTTGATTTATTTGATTTGCATTTAAGTTAGTATATCGATCTGTTTGGTATCTGCAGTGTTGAAGATTGAAAGAGATTGTTTCACCTAGCAGTTCTTGTGATTTTATCTCATGCTAATGTTTTTGCACCCGCCCTTGATTTTTCTTCACTTATTACAATTTAATTTTTCTGTTGGTATGTTTATTCCACTGTCAGCTTGCTTTGTCTGCTTTGCAAAGCAAGGCTGAAGCAGAGATCAGCAAGGCCCAAAAACTCATTTTGGAAAAAGATACGGAGTTAGTTGCTGCTGAAGAGAGTCTTTCTGGATTGGAGGAGGTACATGTCTGGCTTCTTTTCGAGTTGTAATGTTAAAGATCATACACTGCGTCTTGGTACTGTGTAGATAGCTTAAATTTCTTCTCAAGTTTAAAATCAAGACATTGAAATCTGGAAAATTTTAAATGATAAAATTATTCTCTTTGCTGTTGTAGGTAAAATAAATTCTTTTCTACTTATAGCTCAGGTCAAATCATCCAATATTGGGAGGCAGTGGTTCATTAGCTTCATTTTTTTTAAAATTATTTTTTATTTCGGGGTGGGGGTCGTAGCTGTTACGTTTCCTAGTGTCTTTCAATACATCTCTTGTTCGTAATCAATAAGTAAAGAAATTAAATGACAATTAGTTAGCATGTAATGTATCATAGAAAATTGTTCTTTTTTCATTTGATAGTTGATATGGTGTAGAGAGAGAGTTAGAGTGAGAAATATTATTAGAAATTGGCCCCTTTTGTAAACAAAAGGCAATGTCAGCCGAACATAAGATATAAATATGGTTTAGGGTTTCCTTTATAGTTATCCTTATGCCTGCTGACTGAAGCTTGATGTCTGATTTATCAGGTTCACATCCATTACGGTGGGGAAGGAGAAATTGTTGAGGTAGCTGGTAGCTTCAATGGTTGGCACAATAGGATTAAGATGGATCCACAGCCATCGTCCAATCCTGTGGATTCCTTTAATTCAAAGTTCAGTGTTTTTTTATCTTTTATCAGATTTCCTAAGATCAAATGTGCCACTGCAAGTGAAGGACAGTATAATTTAGTACACAAGTGATTGGAGAGGACTCTTGTCCTTAAGATTGGTTCTAAATTCTTAAGTACTTCAATTAATCAACTCTAATTTTGTGTACATAAAAATGAATATCCAAGACTAGGCATAAAGGAAGTAAAACAAGGCAAGGATTCTAAAAATTAGATGTTCCATGTCAATTTCCCTAAAGTCTTACCAATTAATTTTCCTTAGTCTTCTCTTGTTTACCAAGCACAGTTCACGACACTCTTAACTAGCTTTCTCGACTGTCAAATTCTGATGCCCCTAAGTTCAAATGCTATACTTGCGCCTTTTTCCTCCTGCTTGGTTGTTGGGGTCTAGGTAGGTGGGTTGGGTTAGCTTGGTTCACTACAAAATGATTATTCAGGCGTGGATGATATTTCAGTCTGCCTCAAATACTTGACTTCGTTTGCCAGTTCCACCACTAGGGAAAATTTGGCTGACCCCCTTCTGTAATTTGTCAATACAACCAGGAACAAAGTTCAACTGGTAGACTAGGATTTTAGTGATAAAGTATTCCTTTGCCTGTCAGGAATATTTGCATCTTCATGTCCCCTTGCATTACATATAAGCTAACAGTGGTAATGTTTTCCAGGAAACCCAGGCTTTGGTCAACAGTGTTGTGGCTTTATCCTGGAGTTTATGAGGTGGGAAAATCCTTCATGAAACATCCATCGTAATGTTTATTTACTCATTGCAGAAGGGTCCCTGCCCTTGGTGACATTTTTATTTTCTATTTGTTGTTTTTAACTAGGTATATTACAGGTCCATGAACTAGCTTTGTCTAATAGGTTTTTTGAACTTTAATAAATGTCTAATAAATCCCGAACTTTCAACTTTAGTATTATGTCTAATAGGGTCACTTAACTCCAAAATGTTCCTAAATTTTCAATTGTCTAATAGGTGCTTATTTCCAGGCAATGCGCAGGGAGGAGTACTGTGCTTTAAATTGTGTGTGATATTATTCATACTTTTATGTTCATTCTACATTGTGTTTCTTGAATGACCAATTCTTGTGCTTATTATTGTTTTACTTATTGTTAAGCCGTTAGTCTGATTCTTTTTTATTTTCTTAGTTAATCTCCCATTTACTTGTTAATAGTCTGTGAATTATATTTTGTTTCAAACGTATTGTTGGGTAACAGGTGTGTTGTTTGTTAGGGATGCGTTTTTCCTTAGATGTGCAGCTGCTTCCTTCGTTGTTTTTCATTGTTGAAATCAACCGTGGAACTCAGCATATTCTCTCTGTTTTGACCATTTGATTATACCTATTTTTGTTGTGGGAGCGGTCAAAATTTGCCTATTGGTGGTTCAAGAATGTTTAATCTTTTAGATTTTTGCATATCTTTTATCTCATTCTATTCATGATAGAAAATTTTTCTATAATATGTTTTGTATTTAAGAGGTCTTATTTTTCCTCTTTATAATAATTTCTCTTAATATAATCTTTTGCATTCTATATTCTTGTTTGTGTAGTAAGTCAGAGTAATTGGGTTGGATATAAGGGTAAAGACTCTCTAATTCAACTATGTAACCGGTTATGAGTTGAAAACCTTTTGGGGACCATGCATTTCATTGATAACCTTACTAATTCTCTCTTTCCAACTTATTATAGATAAAATTCGTCGTGGATGGACACTGGAAGATTGATCCTCACAGAGAGTCCGTGACCAAGGGAGCAATAAGTAACAACATTCTCCGGGTTGGAAGATGATACTATGATGGAAAATAGCATTAAGAATTGGCGCCTTAGGTATTTGATTATCTACCTTTTTCAGTTCCTTATCAATTCAATCTGTTATTATGGCACATTTTTCTTCACTCGGCATAAAAGTCATAAGTCTTCCAGTGAAAGTTCATTTTTTTAGAAGGAAATTTTGGATATTCTTTGTTTCAAATAAGTCATTTTCATGGGATCACAGGATCCAAAAATCTTCCCTCAGAATCCCTTTTTTTTTTTCTTCCCCTTAATATGTACCTCGGAGTAATTTTGAAAGGGTTAGAATAATTTTTGTCATGTTCAAAATCACTTTGAAACGCACTTTTAATCACTTCAAATCAATTCAACGTTTGATTTTACACTGTTAAACGCAATTTTCATACTAACTTATTTCAAATGATTAAAAACATTTTGGAGTGATTTTAAAAATGACAAAAATGATTTTAACTATTTCAAGATCATTCCCAAATATGTCATTAAAATCACATTAAGAGTGTTAAGAGTGATTTTAAAATCGTGAAAACCACTTTTGTTATTTTCAAAATCACTCAAAAATATGCTTTTAATCACTTAAAATTATTTCTACACTTTTAAATGCATATCATCAAATTAGTTTTGAAGGATTAAAAACATGTTTTATTGTGATTTTGAAAATGACAAAAGTGATTTTAACCATTTTAGAATTACTCCCATACAATAATGGCAGAGAAATCCCTTTTTATGGAGCTTGATTCGATTCTTTTCTTTCTTCAAGTCATAGATTATTCCCTGGCAAATCCACACATTTTTTCCTCTCTCTTTTAGCAGAATCTTCCCATTATGTTCGCATTTCGTATTACACTTTTGGAAGAAGCACTCTTTTTTCAAATCACTCATGTTAATCTAACCAACCACTACGAAAATCTTGAAATGTGTTCTTACTAGGCTAAAAACACTTCTTACCTTCTCGGAAATATCTCGACCTCACCCTTCCTCCTTTGTGGCTCCAGTCTAATTAAGAAGCAAAAATCTTATGGGTCTAGTGCAGTTAGGGCCTTATTTTGTAGAATTTGGCCGGACAAATATTATAGAACTTTCCACGATAAGTTTATCGAGGGGGGAGTCCAATAGAGCTTATTTTCTTTTCTGAAGTCATTTGTAATTTATTCTCTATCCTCGATTACTTCCTTCTGCCCAAACTTTTTTTTGTGATCCATTTAAAGCTTTTCTGTATTTAATTCACATCAATGAAATAATTATTTCTTATTTAAAAAAGAAAAAAAAAAAAAAGAATTGTTCTTGGCATTAATCTTCCTACCAATATCCCTTCGACCACTCGGATATGCCATGCTCAGATCAAATCTTTTAGACACTTCAACATATTATTTGTGGCTAAATGACATCTCAGCATATTATTTCGAACTCCTTTAAGGACACAGTTGTACAACTTATAGACCAAGTCGTACTCATAATATAGTATTGAATAATATATGAAATATTCAAAACACTACATATTGGCCACCATTTACCCAATTGCTTCCATCTGACATGTAGTGACATTTTCATTACTTTAACCTCAGTTACATACACAAGAACAAACTACCATGAAGTCGTGCACGGTCGACTGGAATGAGCTCAGAATCCTACCGGCTTACACATGGGGGACATGGATCTTGTTTCTTCTGGAGGCTATTTCTAATCGTCGGGCAAATGGAAAGATTTCTGTAGGATTCACTTGTAATATAATCATGTATGTGCTTGTATATAGTAGCTATTTTCTAATACGTTGCATGATTTGTTAAGCCAAATAGGGTAGAATTCATGAATGTTGCCATAAGTGAGATAGGCACATGAAGGATTCTACATCTGCAGCAATGTGCTAGAGACCCAGATTCTTTGATTCCCAATTTTGAAGGTTAGCTTCCTTAAAAAAAAAAAAGGAAAAAAAAAAGAAGACGACCATACTTTAGAATTAGACTGCAATTTAAAACTAATTTCACGTACTTCATTCGACTGCTTTGAGGTTGACAGTATTATTTTTATGTCCATTTTTGTATTATTATTTTTCGAAATAACTGTAAGTAATTGTTTACAAAATTATTACTTTTGTGATGAAATTGATACGTGCAGGGTTGAGCAGCCTGTGTACTTGTTTAAACAAGCAAGGCAAACTAACGCGACTATTGGTTAAACAAACTAACGGTAAATTTGAGGGTGAAAATTTGGTTAAATAATAGAAAATAGGAGAAGTTTTAATTATGTTCTTAAATTTGATTTTAACTATTGAACGTCAAAATGGTTCAAAATGGCAAAACATACCATTGATGATTTTCTTATTAAAATGATTTATTGAAAATTGACAGGACATTTGATGTATAAGAATTGGTAGAATACATGACAATAGTTATAACAACATTTACGAAAATCAAAGTGGTAATTAATATCTAAAATCTATTTAGTGAATGATGTGGTAAATGACATCAACGATATCTTTTGAGTTGAAACGTTCAATAACATATATTTTAATTTTCTATATTGTTGAAATGAAGATATAAATGATATTATGTACATCAAACAACTTTAGAGGTTAATATATTTTTTTTTCTCAAATCTCACATAATTGAAACATAACCTAAAGTTTAGAGTTATTTTATACGAACTAACTTAAGGATAACTCAACCAGATAAAACATAAATTATCAACGAAGATATTAGATAGTCAAACTTTAAAACTCATGTTGTGAACTCAAAATAGATAAATATATATACACACATACAATTAACCAAAAAAAAATGCTATTTATTTGTTCTCATTTGAGAAAAGAAAATTATTTTTTTGTCTCTATATTATAAATCTAGTTTTATTTAATCTTAAGTTTCAAAATGTTACACTTTTAATCTTTTAAGTTTAGAATTTAATTTCAATTTAACTCTTAAATTTTAAAATATTACAAATTTATCCTTGAGATTTACTTTGAAGTGAATGTCTATTTAATTAATTTTATAGACATAAAATTTAAATCAAATCTCAAAATTAAAGTTGTATAACTTGAAACTAAATTCAAAATTTAATAACTAAAAATATAATATTTTACTTAAATAAAAATTAAACCGATAATAAAAACAAAAAATTCGTTGATAAGGGGCCACAGGGAAAGTATGACAGTATCAGCGTGTCTCTTTCTAGACCTTTCCCTCCATTTCTTCTGTACGCTTTTTCTTCCTTCACTCATCACTGTCTCTTCCATTCAAAATCCATTCTCTGGAATCCCCATTCCAAGCATCGTTATCTCTCTCCATGGCTACGCTTACTGGAGCTTCTCCTTCTTCTTCTTCTTCTTCTTACATGTGCTTAACCAAGGTATCACCTCCATTGCCTTCCACTTCATTCCCCATTTCGTTCCCAAATCTTCGGAAAATCCCTCGCGATTCTTGTTTCTCTTTGGCTTCCCCTTTGAGTGCAAGGACAAGCGTTCGGTTCAATCCGTCTTTTGCTCGGGACGACGAGTTCGGTGATTTTGTGGAAATAAAGGAGACAAGCGAGACGCGTTTGTACTCTCTCTCGCCTTTTCCTTTGCTGTTCGTCGCTGCTCTTCCTGGAGGTACTCATTCACTTCTCTCGTTCTTCAATGTTTTGATGTCGTCTTGAATTTGAGTGATCGGTTACTGTTTGTAAGTTTTCTTCTGTAGTCAACGCTTTATTGTATCTTCTCGATGTGGAATGATTTGTATTCATTTGACTTTAAAATGTTTTCGATGTGTTAGTGATCTGAACTTACGAGATTGATGCGAAGAAACTCGTTTCAATGATCTCAATAAAAATTACGCGAGAGAAGTGAATTTGAACTTCTTTATATTCTGTGTTCTTCAAGGCACATTATGTCTGTACTGAAAAGATTAGTAAGACTAGTGCTAATCCATTAAATTTTCTGTATCTAAAGATGTTGAATCCATTTGCCAATGAGGCACATTGCTTCAAGGAATTTATGCACTTTAGACTTTATCTTGTTTACACTTTTTGAATCTTGTCTGAGACGAAGAATTTTATGCACTTTCACGAGGAAGCAAGCATGGTGTTACATTTTGGAGTAAAATTAATTTTGAATAGATTCTGCTCTTTTCTCAACACTGTTAATCTTCATTTGTTGGCCCCTTCGAGAGTTGATAGACTAGGGTTTCCAGCTGGCAGTTTCGAAGTAAAGAAGGCAAGATTGAAGTCCATTTGGTGGACTAGTTTCATTCTGATTGAGACGTGGGATATTCTGATGGAAGCAAATATAAGGCCATTTGAAAATAAGAAAAGACACCTGATTTAGATTATCTAGTAGCCAAAGCATCTTGCAGTTAGCCCTTTTTTCGTTTTCGCTCATTGAAGAATGAGGAGTTATCTAAAAGAAATATACATCTCCCTTGACATCTCTTCACAGGACGACTTGTTCTTCCTTTTGTATACATGTTCATGAAATGCAAGTGTAATAAAATGTTTCTTATCTTAGACATATGCACATGAAAGCACAAATAGATAATATTTTTCTTTTCATTTTTTCCTTTTAATTGAGGTGAGATGCAATCTTCACTTGTCATGAACTTGAATGAATACCTAAATGACAGCGGGAACTGTGAGGTCACTCTTTGGTCCTTTCGTCGAGCTTGTTAAATCTTGGAATCTTCCTGACTGGCTAGTACATTGGGGTCATCCAGGCAACATGGTAAGTTCTCCTTTGTTTTTCTTCTTATGTAGTAATAGTATAGATCCAATTCCAAATTACTGTTGCAATGACTTTCTAATTTGAGTTGTATTCTGATTAGGCTGTTGTGCTCTTCGCCATGGGTGGCTATGGTACATATTTAGGTTTTCGAATCCGTTACTCTGACAACGTGGTATGAATATTAGCTTCAGACCTTTTCTGCACTTACAGAAAGAAGTCTCCATTCGCTATTTAGTTACATCGTATATTTGAACTGATGCAGGAGGAGAAGGCTAATGCCAAAGACTTGCATCCAAAGCTTCTAGGCGGGATGTTTTTCTTTTTTGCTCTTGGAGCAACAGGTGGAATCACATCTCTACTTACATCAGACAAACCTATATGTGAGAGGTACAGTGATAAACCAATTTCTCTCCTTATCAAAGCACATTGGTTTAAACTCAATTGTCATCATTGTGTCCAAATCCGAACTACTTTATCAATTTTAACTCCTGCCCCAAGTTGATTATTATTACTATGAACAATTTTGGAGGTGGTTTTGCACCCCTTTTAGTGAAAAGGGCAAAGTGTTATGGCAAGCGATTTGCTATTTTGTGGGGTATTTGGTCCGAGTGTGGTAACAGTAGGATTTTTAGTGATTGTGGAGAAATTTAGAGAGATTTGGAATTTGGTGAGGTTTAATGCTTTCGTTTGGGCGTCGGTCACTCAACCGTTTTATAATTTTGATATTGTTCTTGTTTTTGTTTTTCTTGGATAGGAGTACCTTCTATAGTTAGTGTCGACTCTTGTTTTTTTTTGTCCTTGTATTCTTTCATTTTTTTTAATGAAAGTTGGGTTTCTTACAAACGGCAAAAAAAAAAAAAAAAAAAGTGCTCATATGAAGCACTTCCACGAAGGCTTATCAACTATTTTAATAATGACCTACCGTAAGTTCCAAGGACCAAAATTCAGCCTAGACAAAAGGTAACTGTCAATACAATCATAACTTTTGGTTTCATTTTATCTCTAGTCCGCATGCTGTAACGGGGTTTATCGGCCTCGCGCTCTTGACTGTACAAACTCTTCTGCCTTCACTGTTTGAGGTAACGATCGATCAATGCTTAACCTTCCTTTCCGTATTCTTGTCCTCTTATTGTTATCCTCGTATGCAGAATAATCCTGGGCTGAGGAATGTTCATGGTATTTTGGGTAGTGGAATCATGACACTGTTTCTCATCCATGCTGCACTTGGACTTCAACTTGGCCTCAGTTACTAAATCTTGACTGCAAGTATAGAACCACATAGGTTGTTCTGAATTTTTCAGTACAATCCTCTTTCCTCGTCCCGCAACCCGCAATCGTTACAATGATGCCTCGGCGCAATCCTTTCAGATGAGGAAACCTTCATTCATTTTACTGCCTTCTTCTGAGGTATACCAGGTTGCCTTTCCTGTTCACTGCTTATTCATTATTCTTCTCATATTTTTACAAATCTATGTAGGGACCTCTCATTTGCTACCTGTTGTTTTTCTTTATGTTGGCTATAGTGTATGTTAATCTTGTTTTCTAATTGCATTTGTATATTGGGACAGTCAATTTATATGCAAAGTATGTTTATGGTATAAATACACAGTTGGTTTTTTGAACTCTTAAGATATTTTCTTTTCTTACATTTAATCCTTTTTCGTGGTCATTCAGTTCTTGATACCTTTTCTTTATGCAAAGTTGCAATCTTTTAATTTGGATCCAAAGACTGAAAAGTTGGAAATATGTTAAATTATATATATATATATATATATATATATATATTATATATATATATATATATATATATATTTTTTTAAAAATTAAGTCTATAAACATCACTTCCATATATTGGTTTCTATATTTTGTTTACATTTTAGAAGTGTTTTCATAATCAAAATTTAAATATGAAAACTAATAAGATGTTCTCAAAAACTTGTTTGTGTTTTTGAAAATTGGTTAAGAATTCAAATGTTTACTTAGAAAATTTGAAAATCATGAATAAAAAATTGTGAGAAAACAAGCACGATTTTCAAAAGCCAAAAATAAAAAATCGAAATGTGTCAAATAGATTCATAAAGTCTTTGGTTTATGTCATATTGGTTTATAAACTTTTTAAGTTCCTAAATTATTGGTTTTGTATTATTAAATCGTTGAGTTATTTGATATTTTGTTACAATTCACAAATTTATTGGACACAACATTTTTGTATCATTAATGTTTAATAATATGTCATAAATTTATTGGCTATTTTCAAATATAGAAAAATAAGTTAAAATATTTACAAATATAGAAAAAATTTATTGTTTATCAGTGATAGACCGCGACGATAGAAGTCTATTGTTGATAGACAGTGAAATTTTTCTATATTTGTAAATAGTTTGATTTTTTTTGTTTATACTAATTTCCCTAAATTTCTTAGACACAAGATTTTTAAAATTTAAGATTTATCAATACAAAATTAGAAATTTAACGACTTATTAAATACTTTTTATAATTTAAGAATCTATGAGACACTAACATAAAAGTTGAGTGACTAAATTTATAATTAAACCATAAAAATATATCGAAGGTTCAACAACCAATAAAGAGTAACCTTAGATAAAGTTCTACTCCAACTTATAATGTTTTAGATCCCATGGACTAATTTGATGGTTGAACTTATATGAAATGACCTACCATCAATATAATTCATAAGTGTACTTCATCTCACCAACCACACCAAAGTTTAAGTATTAATCAACAAGAGAAACATTATGCAATACTATCCAATATCAGTCAAATGTATGCTTATTTCAATAGTTTGATCATTTTTTACTCAACCGTTCACCAAAATTTTTGAAGTGATGTTATAAGAAATTAGAGGTTGGTTTATAATTGATTTAACTATATAACTGATCCCATTAACAAAAGTATAACCATTTTATCACAAATACACAAACAAGGTCAAAGTCAAAGGGGATTGTTAGGAAACTGTCTTGATCTTATCCTTCGTTACTCTTAAGTCTTAAGCTATTTTATTTCATGTCTTTTAAATTATTTACTCCATTTTTTATTTGAAATTTTACTTTCTATTTTTGAAGTAATCTCAGGTAATATTTGTTATTTAAAATGTTCGCACAGATCTACAATACACCGATTGAAAATAAATGAATAATAAATAGTAAAAAAAAAAAAAAAAACTAATTAATAAATGTCTTGGTACACCAATTTTGTTGTTTTGTAAATAGTTTCACTTATTTTTTATTTTTAAAATTTTTCCTTTAAATGATAATTTTTTAATCAAAGCAATTAGTGGAATTTCTTAATGTTTTGAGTGGATGAATATAAAATTCCTTTTTCTTTTTTTAGGTTATGTAAAAAAAATCTTTTGTTTACTAAATTGAAAAATAGAAAATGATAATTATTTGGGTTGTTTTCAAATATAGAAAAATGAGCCAAACTATTTACAAATATAGAAAATTTTTACTCTCAATCAGCAATAGACCGCGATAGAATTTTATCACTTGAGCGATACAAGTCTTATCGCTTTCTATCGCTGAAATTTTCTATATTTGTAAATAGTTTGATATTTTGTCTGTTTATAATAATTTCCCTAATTTTTTTGTTCAAATAATAAAAATGGACATTTCTTTTTCATATCTTTCTTTTATCATTTTTGGGATGGGAAAGGTACAAATTCACAAATTTTGAGTTTTAATTAAATGAAATTGAAAGTTTAAAATTAAAATTTCAAAAAAAAAAAAACATTTTGTAAATGCATTTAATTTAATTTTATTTTTGGGTTGGACAGGAGAATATTTGAGGGTAGTTGGGAAGAGTGGAAGAGAAGTGATTAGGCAGTTGAAAACTCCCTAAAATTGGGAGGGAAAGAACGATTCTTTAGAATTTGGAATTGGAATTTTCCATTCATTCCTTCCCTCTAACCTATAAAACCTTTCATATTCCCTTTTTTTCTCTCAACTTCCTCCTCTTTCTTTCAATCCTTTTCAAGCTTCGAATTCCTCAGGCCTTTTCTTCAATTTTCAGGTCTGTTTTCTATTCATCATTTCATTTCCAATCTTCCATTCTTATTCATTTGTTTACTTTTAATGAAATTGTTAAACTATATTAATGATTAATCAAAATCTTTAAAAATTACTTATAAGTCAAAGTAGTTTTATGCCAACAATTGATTGATTTGTGGTTACTGTTTTTTAGATCTTCTAGCATATGAAATTGTTGCATTTTTTTTTGTTTCCGGTTTGTTTTGAAAACCAACTCTTTGCCATTATTTGTACCAGTCTATAATGGATACCTTCCTCTTCACTTCTGAATCTGTCAATGAGGGCCATCCCGACAAGCTTTGCGACCAAGTTTCCGATGCTATCCTCGATGCGTGTCTCGAACAAGATCCCGAGAGTAAGGTCGCTTGTGAAACCTGCACCAAAACCAACATGGTCATGGTGTTTGGGGAGATCACAACCAAGGCTAATGTCAACTATGAGAAAATTGTTCGAGATACTTGCAGAGGAATTGGATTCGTCTCTGCTGATGTCGGTCTTGATGCCGACAACTGCAAGGTCCTTGTGAATATTGAACAACAAAGCCCTGACATTGCCCAAGGAGTCCATGGACACTTGACCAAGAAACCTGAGGAGATTGGAGCTGGTGATCAAGGCCACATGTTTGGTTATGCAACAGATGAAACCCCAGAGCTCATGCCACTCACTCATGTCCTTGCTACAAAACTTGGTGCTAAGCTCACCGAGGTCAGGAAGAACCAAACTTGCCCATGGCTTCGACCTGACGGTAAGACGCAAGTGACCGTCGAGTACAAGAATGACAATGGAGCCATGGTCCCTGTCAGGGTCCATACTGTTCTAATCTCAACCCAACATGATGAGACTGTAACAAATGAACAGATTGCTAAGGATCTGAAAGAGCATGTCATAAAACCTGTCATACCAGCAAAGTATCTCGACGACAAGACTATCTTCCATCTCAATCCATCCGGTCGATTCGTCATTGGAGGACCTCATGGTGATGCAGGATTGACAGGAAGGAAGATTATCATTGATACCTATGGAGGGTGGGGTGCTCATGGTGGTGGTGCATTCTCAGGGAAGGATCCAACCAAGGTAGATAGAAGTGGTGCCTATATTGTTAGACAAGCAGCAAAGAGTATAGTTGCTTCAGGACTTGCTCGTCGCTGTATCGTGCAAGTTTCTTATGCAATAGGAGTAGCAGAACCTTTGTCAGTGTTTGTAGACACCTACAAAACAGGAAAAATCCCAGATAAAGATATCCTTGCCCTGATTAAGGAGAGTTTTGACTTTAGGCCTGGAATGATTGCAATCAATCTTGACTTGAAGAGAGGAGGAAACTTCAGATACCAGAAGACGGCTGCTTATGGTCATTTCGGCCGTGATGACGCAGATTTCACTTGGGAAACTGTAAAGCTTCTCAAGCCAAATGCCTAATTGGCTCAATTTAATGTCTGCAAGTGATCATCACAACCATAAGTGTGCTTTGCAGGAAAAATAAAGAAGCTTTTTCCATACACAATCTACTTTTTTTTTTCCTTTTTCTTTTTTAATGTTTTTGTAAACTCAAGTGAGAAGCGAGGCTGAGATCTGCCAGCTCTCTGATTAGTTGAGGCAGCCCTGTCCTGAGTTTGTACAACTTTAAATTCTTCTATGTTGTTCTTTATTCTTTTCATTTGGCAATTTGAATTAAAATTTTACTCTTACTTCTTTCTGTTGCTTCCAAGTCCAACTATGTGATTCCCTTGGATTCTACAATGTTGTTGTGCTTTATAAAAGTTTTTGGTTCCTTTTGCTTCAAAAGTTCACCTGAAAATTATTAAAAAAAAAAAAAAGAAAAGAAGGAATTCCATCACATGATGACACCAATAACAGAAAATGATATGAAATGACATGTCAAATGAAACAGAGTATCCATTGTAAATCTACTTGACTCTCCTAAAGTCAGGGGTTATATAATCTTTCTAGCAATTCAAACAAAATCAAAGCAAATTTATTGCACTACATCAAAAATCTTAATTGCTCTACATAACTTAAAAGGAAAAAAGGATGAAATACTAGCTCAAACGATTTTGTTTATCAAGAGGATGAGATTGGTCAATAAACAAGCTCGATTTCTAAAGATCAAATAAATTATCAATGCAACTACTAACTATATATAGTGTGTGTGTATTCCATCCTAATAACTGTTTGTGCTTAGCATATATTGCCTTTGCAACTGTTCTTCCCCAGCACCAAATATTTATCTACTCTTTCACTGTCGCGATAAAAATGAAATCATCACCAATGTTGAGAGTTGAGAAGAGAGAGGAGAGAGAGATTGAGGCGTATCTTATTCTAGTATTATGTCGTCTTTAACTTTGCTTCTTTGTTTTCTACGAGTCTTGAAGCATTTCTCATACAAGCATAACCTCAAACACCTTGCGTTCAATCTGATGAAAATAAGTTTGGACTTACCAGGATGCACCGTAATTGATAACTGCCTGCAGAGTAATTGAATAATGATAATCAAACAATCAAGTACCCAAGAAAACTTTGAAATTAGGGAAATGGGAAACAAAATTTGGTGAGGTTTTGGAGGACTTGATTTGAAGAACATCCTTGAAATCTTGACGATTGACTGGAAGATGGAAACCAGTGCCTTCTCCTTTTTGCTTCCAAATTTTTTAGTTTTGAAGAAGAGAATTCTGTTTCCTTTTCTAGCTGAGAAAAACTTTGGTTGTCTTAAAAATTAGTATGTGACCAATTCTTTTTTAAAAATATATTTTTTCTAAAAAAAAAAATTGTGGGTAAAAAAAAAATAATTATTTTAGAGAGTAATTGTTATAAATAGCAATATTAGGGATGGATAATAAAGTGTATAACAATATTTTTAAAAAATTGTAAATATAACAAAGTCTATCAATGATAGACCACCTAGACCATCAAAAACGACAGCAATAGAAATCTATCACGGATAGCCTTGGCTAATATGTGCAATTTTTTAAAAATGTTACTATATATACTAATATTTTGAATTTGATTACTATATTTGTAATTGTCTCTATTTTAAACAGTAAAATTACTGAAAATATTTTCAAATCAAAGCCGGTCAAATAATGATATTTTTTTGCTATATTTAAAAATAGCTCTATGAGCATGAAATTAGATGGAACCTTTTTAACTAGCGTTATTCATTCAATACCATGCTAGAATAAAAAAAATATATATTCTTATGATCTCTTTTCGTTTTAATTGAAAAAAAAATGTTTGTTACGTTATAAAATTGATATTATTAAAAGTTAGAATGGCTTGTTTGATAAAACCCCATATTGAATAAATTCTAGATTCATAAAATAATAGGGATCAAATTTATAATTAAACTAGAAATGTTCTATCAGCTTTACCTGAAATATTGATTCGATGCTTTAGTAGAGATTGATCATCAATTTGTTGACAAGTCCCTGCATTTCAATTTCTTATCAGTATTTCAATTATTAAAATTTTGATTGTTGTCTCTTAAGATTATTTTCTTTAATCAACTCTCTTGACTTCCAAATTTTAAAACCTCATTTGCAGCATTTTAATTGGGAAAAAGAATTCATTTTCATCTCAAAATTCGTCTAGTTGTATCATTTACCTACAATTTAAATTGTCTAAAATCTAAATTATAAGGTAAGTTATATTCTAGAAAATCAATATATGGCTTAAAATTATTTAATACAACGACCCATTTAAATGCCTACATCACATTAGATTAATGATTTTCGAGTAATGCAGAAACCCAAAAGATGAAACTAAAACTTGGTCTTCGACGTCGAATTGTCTGCCTCTTATATCACTCGCATGTCCCAACTAAATATATAAACCTGCATTCAATGACAACAAAATGAAAATTAATGTTCAGTATTTTGAACCAGTTGCGAGTTAGTAGTAGCCTATGAACAAAGCGACAACATCGTGTTTTTTAAAATGAGAAATCAAGTTTTGATCGGAAAAAAATGATATGGATAATCTAAAAACAAACAAAATGATACAACATAGCTCAACTGGTCAATACATAACTTATTTTCCTAAAGATTAAAGGTTTCAATCTCCTACCTTGTTGAACTTGAAACAATGACAGAACATCGAAAAGAACCAATCAACTCACTATTAGAAATGGAATTGACGCCTGAATACAAATACGAGCATCCCCCCCTCCAAATCCATAAAAATTATTTTGCAATTTAATAAACGATGTGAACTTTTCTGAGTATCAAGCTTCCATTAAATGCAAAAATCACAAAGAAGAATTCAAATGAATATCAAAAGGGGGGTTTGGGGGTACTTAATTCAAACTCACAAGGATATGGCCTTAATGACTATATAGCATATAAACTGGATAAGATCAACATAGATAATCCATAAATTCAACTTACTCGTTCATGAGCCTTTGGTGCAAAAAAGGTGAAGAGTATCGTCACTTAAACAACTAAGCAATCCTCGATCAAAGCCACACGAATACTTCACGTCACGAACAGGATGCTTATGTACTTTAAGATGCTGAATGGACCTAAAAGAAGGCAGTTCCTGCAAGATTAAGTCACCCATAACTGCATCTGCGGATACAAACAAGCTATTGCAGTCTTGGAGGTCTATGACGGTAGACTTCGGCAAGCGTATTGCGTCTATATTGGCATATGCTGAACCCAACTTCGAAAATTGTTGGAGATTGTCTTCTTTCTTGAATGCCACGTGGCAGCCCTCAACTCTATGTCCAGCAGTGTGGGAAGGGGAAGGGGAAGGTGAAGGCTGAGAATAAGCTATCTCACTTGACATTCCAACTTTGGGACGGTACGAAGCAACAATTTCATCTCTACTTGAGCAATAGGCGAGAGATGTACAAACTCCTTGATTTGTTTCTGGAACCAAAAATGGCCTACAAAGAATGTCAATTGTACAATATTAGAAACATGGGACACAAACTAGTACATAGTCTTTTCTCCTTCTTTCTAGGAATTAAGGTGGTGCCATCTGACTGAAGTAGAAATAGAAACTAATATACCACAAGGACACAACTATCTTAGTGTGACATAATAAATCCACAATACATAATGCTGAATAGTAACGACAAAAGTTAATATAGAATAGGTTAAAATACCATTATAGTCTCCATACATCGAAGTTTGATCAATTTTAGTCAATGTACTTTCAATTGTCCAATTTTAGCCCATATACTTTCAATAAATCTTAAATTTAATCCCTCAAAGTAATTTTTTACCGTAATTGATTATAATAATAATAATCATTTTTATGCAAGGATGTGAATAATTTTTCAAATTCTATAAAAAAAATGCTAATAAATAACAAAAAGTTTTTTTAAAAAATCAATAATAAACTAGTATTGGGACTAAATTATATTTATTAAATATATAAAAGTACATGGACCAAAATAGTATTTTAACCTATAAAGTAATGTTGCATTACATTAACAGGTAAGGAATTGATGCCTAAAGAAAGCTCTTGTGATAAAGGACCCAATATGATTACTCCAAAAGTTTTGGTTATAAAGCACAGTGAAAAATGAAGCACGGATTTGTAGAACAACTTACCCTTCTTCTAATGCATCAAAGTTCCATTGACATACGCCATATGCAGAAGCAGATAGAACAGATTTAACATCATCCGAAAGAGTTGAGTAACTTGAAAGAGAATGTATTGTATGGATTGGATTGCTAGTCAGGCCTTGTAAGGTTTTCAGGGGACCCACAGTTTGTCGCAGATCGAACATCACCAGCAAACCATTCTGAAAGCGGGGGAAATTATTGAATAACCCATCATAAGCTCAATAAAAGCTTCATAATTGATTAGGACAGTCTGGACTGACCTTCAATCCAGCATAAACATAGTGTGAACTATTCTGATCCCACGAACACGACCAAGCAGCATCCTAAATATACAAGCAGTGGTTCATACATAACACGGTGAGACTGAAGCTTGATATAGATTATATTATAGTCGTAGTTTAGTATATCCCCTTGAAAGATACACAACAGCAGTTTTTGTTTGATATAAACTATATTAGACTTGAAAACTTGCAGTGAGACTTAAGTTTGATATAGACTATATTATAGACTTAAAAGTAAAACCAAACAAGAACACACATGCCCCATGAACACAACTAAGCAACAACCTTATAGTCGTGTTGTTTCATTTTTAATTCTAAAATCAAATGCAAAAAGCTTCCATTTAATTCACATCATCACGTCGCATACTCTTTAAGAAGCATGATACCAGAAACTAGAATCTCAAAAAGAAAAATTACAAAAAGCTTCCATTTAATTCACATCATCAGAAATGATAGCATCGTCTAAGCTGAGCATGATACCAAAACCAGACTCTAAAAGTAAATTACAAATAGAAAAATTGCAGTGAGACTTAAAATCTTCATCTAAACTATATAATAAACTGAAAACCAAACTGAAACATTGACAAAATCTAACAAAGACCTCATTAACATGACCAAGCAGCAACCTTATAGTCGTGTTGTTTCATTTATAAATACTATAATCATTTGCAAAAAGCTTCCATTTAATTCACAGCATCACAAACAATAAGCATACTCTTTGAGCTCTATGATACTGAAACCAGACTCAAAAAGTGATTATAAATTGTATGAGTGGATGCTGTAACACTTGAGCAGCATAAAATGAAGAAAAATGCAAACAGGCCAAGAGTTAAAATCACATGTAATCTTAAATTCCCTTATGTGCATCAGTAAGCTATTGAGGCTTGCCTCGAAGCAAGGCTCTAACTTTTAGCCTCAAGACTTACACATTTGTGAAAACGTACTGAAGCTTAAAATCCCTACACCTTGTCTACTGATTAGAAAAATAATAATGATTTGTCTAATTCTTCAAAACTATTAAGATTTGAATTGTGACAATTTGAACTAGGACTATTTTTACTACTATGACTTAAAAAACATCGAAGACAAAAATTTATAGTATAAATCTATCTATTTAATGATAATAGTAGTGATGATAAAGACATCTTTTTAGAATTTTGGGTAAAGTGAAAATGGCAGAGGTGAACTTTTTTTTACACTTAACCATCATGTTTAGCAATAATTGGTCATGTCAATTTAGGATTTGTAAAATGTTTTGAATTCACTCACCTCTCCAAGAGGAAAAACCTCAAGGCCGCCTTAAACATAGGCAATACTAACCAATTACTTTGTATTCTCTTTCTCTACAATCCATTCTTATTAGGAGGGTTTTGGTTTGTTCTCTGGTGTAATTTTTTTCTCCTCTATAAAACTTGAGAGACTACTACATTATTACTTCTACAAGAAAAATTAACTAATTGTATTTATTTAACACAATAATCTAGGTAAAGAATTGAAACTTTACCGGTAAATCATAGTCGAGGATGATATGGTTGCTTTCCATACTGCAATGATTTCATAGAATATGTAAGTCCAGTGGAGAAACATATATGAAGAACCATATATTCAATTTAAAAGATATAAAGAAGCTAATTTACCTGAGAATAGCTAATTTCTTCCCCAATGAAGAAAAAAGCACAAGGTTTCTAGCAGCCGGAGAAATATGCAAGTCCCTTACAGCATTAGTACAAAAAGGAATTCTTATATCTTCCCTTTCATATGGAGACATTAAGCTTATCTGAAGAAGTATATTTACAAACAGTAAACAAGATATTGGTTTCCAATATTAAACGCCTACAATGGTTGAGTTCATGACAAAAACCAGAAGCCATACCTTAGTAAGTACATGTGTACCACCAAAGGCAGACTGCCTTCTTGCAACCAAAACAACTTGGTTAGAGGCATCTACATCGATTAAACGAGCACCATCCACCAGAAGCTCTTTCTAAATTACCAAACTGTGACGTCAGGATTATATGAGTGAACAACTTTTAGAAGGAAACTGACAATTCGATGACCTTTCCAGATATAGCATATATTATAATTTACATTAGAGATCTCATTGGGATTAAACAAAACTCAGTCTCCACTCCAATTATATACTGGCTTATCTTTCAAATCTTAAGTGATTGAGTTGGTGATCAATAATTCCTTCTTAGTGATGTAGGAACATGCTCATGTTCTAGGCCTTTCTTTTTCTTTTTTAGTCTTGGCTGTTAGTTCTTGGGTTAAAGTTTAAACCTTGTATTTGGGTGGAGATTCTCAGACTCCACAACCTGTTACCCTTGTCTTAACTTCTAAAGGTTTAGTTTAGCCGTTTTAACTCTTTTACTGCCATTTACTGCCTTTCACATCTTAATAATTTCCATATCCATGCAGTCACATTTCACTTTTCAATAATTAATGGAAATTTAAGTTCAAAAAAAATAAACTGACAATGCATGAATGATGATCACACATAACAGTTGTAGCTTTCTTTATTATTATTTTAAAAAAACTAAAACTAAAACTAAAAATAAAAATCCTAGGTCACCAAAGAACAAAAAGGTCCTCCCTTATCAATTCTCCACACACCCCGCTCTACTGTTATTTCAAAATTTACACTAGGAAGAAAGCTAAGAAAGGAATGTCAATGAAGGAAAGAATAACGAAAATAACCAATAGAGTACCTTTAATATGAAACTGCAAGAAGAAACCTGGCCCCCAAACCTTAAGCCAAAGTTATGCTCTGCACAATATATCAGTTAGTAAGATGCAGTCCTCATCATTATTAAAGATTTAATTCCAAAAGATATGGGAATGGAAAACTATCCACAATAAAATCATGAGCTCAAGCGTTCCAGTTAGACATGATCCAATTAAAGCAACAAAAATTCCAGAGTGCAGATGATGTCTCTAACTAAACTCTGCAAGTACCAGATACAGATTTCCCCTGAAAGGTGCAATCAAGATTGGCTAGCACAGGTTTTCTCTGTGAATCTTCTAATAAATGCTCCAAATAATTTGTCCTCTGTAAAATATAAGATATTAATTGTTTAAGAAAAAAAAATCATACATCAAACAAAAATAGTTTAAAACCAATAATTGTATTGGTTTAGTTCAGAATTCATTAAGAAAATTTGTTTACAGCTCGAAGCAATATAGAAATGGTCCTAAAAATATTTCTTTTCTTCAATTCTTTCAGCCCAAAGATGGATCTTTCTCTTCCCTTTTTTCCCCCCTAATTATCCACGGATAAAATAAGAAACTGGATGTCACATGTGTTTGAAGAGAAAGGATGAGGTTATGATCATTTCTCCTCCTCCTTCCAAGACACAGAATGCAAGAGCACATGATGGGATTTCTAGTCAAAGATATGTTTTCTCAAAAGTTGGCTTCTGATTAGAACAAAGAAATAAAATCAACTTGTTCATATTGGTATTTGTTTATCCTTGTGTTTACATTACATTTCTATATGTGAAGATTATAAAATCACTCCACTGCGAGAGCCGAGAACAATAGTAGTAACTCAATTTGAAATAAAATAATATCTACCAATAAGTCGGTTTGATGAATTCACGTGGATAATAAGGGGTCAATGATATTGCTAACCTCTTTAAAAGAAGACTTAATACTATATAGCTTAATACTATATAGCTCCAACCAAGAACCTTCCTAAAATTGAACTTCTCCACCATTACCCAACTTGAAAAATAGTGCATCTTTGTATGGTTGAAATCAAAATCCAATGAACTCAGCTACTATCTTTTTTTTTTTTGGATAAGAATGAACTTAGCTACTATCATTATGCAAAGATCTAATAATGCCTCTGTACTGATTCAAAACTTTCTTACCATCTATACTCTTAAAGATTCTGGAGTTGGTATACCTCCTACAACCATTTCAATACTAAAGCTTTACTTCTAATGCTGTCAACTCCTAAACCTGTCAAAAATTAATCCACCATACTCCAAGTAAATAAAAGGATTCTTTCATCATTGTCAACACACTTCCATAAAAACTTGTCTCAGGTCTATTATAAATCAGTGCCAATTTCAAACGAATCTTAAAATGGCAAAGTAATAGGTAACACTAGGAAAGAGAAAACTCTTAAATGGTATCTACTACACTTGAAAAGAAATACTCTTCTCACAATTTGAGAACTTTTCTCCCCACCTTCTCCGCACCACAACTGCATATCATAGAACCTAAGGATTTTGAATCACTTTGAAAAGCAACAGACTTGCCCAAGAACCAACAAAGCAAGAACAGGACTGGCTTACATTGGTCATGGTGAGTTAATGGCTAATGCCTTATTAGGAATCAAACATCCAAGGTTAAGTCATCACAGATCTATGGTTGGTTGGACATTGCCAAATTACAAAATATACATAAGGGAACCAACATCCAAGGTTTGAGATGACACGTGTGTAAGATTCACGGTAGAACAAAGAAAAAACTCAAAAAACATATGGAAATCCATAACATTCAATATATCCCAAGAGGTCACTTGAACATCCTACGGTCTCATACCCAACTGCATCAATTCAAACTATGCCATAACAGCCTTTGGAAACTCAAGCTAGGTGCATTTTGTATATGGTTCAATGCATCTCATATTTTTTCATGACATGGAAGTGCGTAAAAAATCACCAGCTTTAAAGGTCTAGTCGCCTACACCAAAGCAAGGTGCAACAAATTGAAAGTTGAAAATACTACTAGATGAAAACAGTTTGAAAGAAGACAAAGATAGGATATTTGGCCAACAATCTAAAACAAGCATCACAATAGCAAATAGTCAAAATCCTATAAAAGGAGGCACACACCAAGTGCAACAAAAATTTTAGAGGACAGGAACAAGGATAAAAGTGGAAGCAACCAGAGTGCACTTTGAGATGTGGCAGGTGCCATCTCTAAATCAGAATTACGTTATTTAAAAAACCAATTAACCTATGAAGAGGAGTTAACTATATGGAACTTTGCAATTAAAAATATACCTCAGTAAGTTCACGAACTTTCAACTGCAAATCTGTTTCTCTCTTTTTCCATTCAACTTCTTTTTCACACCAATTTGCATCCTACACATTGACGACCATAACAAACAAAAATGGAAGATAAATCGGTCAAAATGTCAAAATTCAAATCATATGGAAAGTGTATAGATATATATATATATATATATATATATATATATATATATAAGGGCTTGAAGGTCATAACAAACGAACATCAGAAATATGTGACATCTTAGTGTTTACAAAAGTTTGAAGCGCACTGAAGCACAATAATAGAAAGTGATTTCTCCCTCTCTTTCTCTTTGTGAGGCACACAATAGGAAAATGTAATAATTTCTTATATATGAAAAGATGTAATATTGTGAATAATTTCTTAACATTTTTTCTTTAGAAAAGGAAAGAAAACTGAGGCCGCACTTTTTAGAAAATGGTTGAGAGAGAAAATGAGATGAAAATTTGAAATATATTAACAGCAAGTTTAGAAGATAATTTATATTATAAGTTAAAGGGGTAGATGTCTACGGACCTTCTTCTCAAGAGAGGCACAGGTAGCCTCAAGTGACTGTATTCGCTGTAAAAAATTAAAAAAAAAAAAAAAAAAATCCAAGTCAAGATTAGCCACCTCCTTAAAACTTAAAAGCACATATCAACCCATAGAATTTAGGAAAACCTTTTGAGATTCTCCATCAGCAGCAACAATTCGCGGTGCAAAAAGTTTCCTGACATCCTTCGTGGAACATTTCCTATTGCACTGTGGACACTTTTTTTGGGGGGAGGGGGTGTAGGTTAATTTTTTAGTAAATTATTCATAGTTTATCAAAATGCATAACCTAATCATTGCGTGGACAAATACCTTCCCTGCATTTTTACGTTGTCGCAGCCATCTATTGATACAAGACATGCCATATAGGTGCCCACAAGGAAGACAACTGCAGTCACATGAGACAATTAGACGACTTTAAGGAACATTAAAATGGGTAATGATCTGGTTCATTTACAATTCATTAGTTCTGACCATATCAATTTCACCAGAAAGTATGAATTGCCAAAATAAAAGACCTAGTCAAGAGAGACTACATATACTATCTTCTGAACATAGTACAATCCCAAAAATCACTGAAATATACTGTCTTGATATTCATGAAGAAGTATCCTACAAGGATAACCTAATTGAACAGATAACTCTCTGAAGTATAGGCTACTTTATAGCCCCATGGTAACTATCTTGTAAACAGTCACCAACGAAGTGGAAAAACAGAACTGATATATTAGCAACCAATCATTCTTGTCTTTGACTGAACTTTTCGTTCAAGAAATTGAAAATTTTCAAAATTTGTGAGAAGAAAAACCCACCACGCATAAAAGATCCATGAAATATATATAAATATATACACATATACATATAGTGTAGGAATAAAGACTAATTTCTCGCACCAAATTTGGTGGTCACCGTAATTGGTCCACGCCTCCATGCAAATAGAGCAAGTGACGTCGTCAGTTTCATTCCGACTCCACTCATTCTGTGAAGAACTCGCTTCACCTCCCTCGGTCCTTCTCCGCTTGTCTACCTCTTCCTCAACCCAAAACGAAACCCTAGCTTGAGCAGATCCAGAAGTACCCGTTTGTGAAGCCCTAGGCGATTGTACCACCTCAGGAACATAATCAGCGTCTTCTTCCGCATGCCCTTCCACTGTTTCCTCACCGTCATCAGTCTCCTCGTCATCCTCTTCTTCTTCTTCTTCTCCCCCATCGTCATCGTCTTCAACCTCGTAATGAACATGCAGAATGTCGGTGTAGCGAGGGATAGAGTCCGGCATTGACGACTCAAAACGTGAAGACAACGCAGAGAAATCGCCTTTATCTGTTCGCTCCTACAAGCCCTAGCCGCCTTCTCAGCTATCAATTCCTAATTCTGTAACAGAAGCTTCGCTGCTCGGCCGATAATGGCGTTTTATTTCTTGAGGACTTGAGGATGCTTTAGATTTCAGAGGTCAGTGGAAAGTTGAAAGTGGAAATTGAAGAGTGGTTTCTCTCAGATTTGCTTCCCGCTTATTTCACACTCCTTTGGAAAGTTCTTTTTATTGAATATTTATAGTTTGAAAATTTTCAGCAGCGCGGAAAATACACGTTTTTCATAATTGTTTTTTTTTTTAATTATAAATTTGGTATGATTAATAAGAATTTAATTTCTATAGTTTTAATCTTTCAAAAAAAAATTAGAATTTTATCACTCTAGTTGATAAAATTTCATAGATTATTCCTATGGTTTGACAAAATATTCACAAATATTTCTCGACATAAATAGCAAACTACTAAGACTAACTTCTAATTATAAAATATGGACTAAATTTTAACTTTGTCTAAATCATATAGACCAAATTTGCAATTTAAGGTTTAATAATCTAATTTATAACAATGGGTAATTGACAAAAATAATCTTAGATCATTTCATGACTAACTAATTTTTAGTTTTTAGTTTAGTATGTTTGATATTCAATTGAGTTTTATATTTTCAAGATTTCATAAAAATTAATAAATATATGAAAATGACCTGATTAAAATTTTAACATGTGGTTGGATTGAAAAATGGAAAGTGGGGAAAAAGAATTGAAGATGATTGTGTTTAATCCAGTTGCTGTTTTTTTCCTTCATTTTCTTTTGTTTATTTGAATTTAGACATTATGGCAAAATAGTAATATATCATGACTTCTTTTAGGAATATATATATATATATATATATATATATAAAGAACTAAGTTGAGTGGTTACAACAAATCAATTTGGTTCCAAATGAAATGGTAATTTGAAATCATTTATTGCATATAAAATATTAGAATTTGAAATAATTTTGTTTATGTTCCTTCCAATATAATGTTGATACAATTATTTGTATTCGTCAATAATGAATACCTTCCTCTTCACTTATGCGTCTGTCAACGAGGGTCATCTCGACGAGCTTTGCGACCAAGTTTCCAATGCCATCCATCACGCATGCCTTGAACGAGATGTGAAATAACAAATACAAACGAAGGTCATCTACTATGTCGGTATGAGTTTTCCCTTGACTTGACTTTTCTAAAAGTCGAGAGTTAATATATTGACTTGAAGAGTATGTAGTACATTATATATATTCTTCCTAGCAATTTAATCAAAATCAAAGCAAATTTAGTGTTACTACATCAACAACCATAACTGCTCTACATGAACTCAAAAGGAAAAAAGAATGAAATACTAGCTCAAACAATTTAGTTCATCAAGAGAATGAGATTGGTCAATAAATAAGCTCCATCTCTGAAGATCAAATACCAAAACAAAGTCATTATCAATGTAACTATAGTGTGTATTCTATCGTAATAACTACTGATGATAATAATATAGTGCTCAACCTATGTCTTTAGGAGTGCAACCACAACCTGTCGTGCAGTCGTTCTTCCCCAGCACCAAACATCTCATCTACTTTTTCACCGTCGCGATAAAAATGAAATGTCGGAGTGTAACGAATGTGTTGAGTTGTTTCTGGACATTCATCAATGTCTGCATAGATGAAAGAAACCTTTGGAAAATTGTTACTCAGCCGACAGAATGCTGGAAGAATCTGACTGCACACACGACACCTGAAACCAACAAGAAAGAACCTAATAAGCCCTGCAGGTTCTAATACATATATCAACAAACCAATCTAAAAGATTTAATTTTAGCACCAGATTCCAGCAATAACCTACCCAAAATGGAACACAGCTTTGTTAGTAAGCTTTTAACATTAATTCCACTATTTATTTTTTATATCCCGGCTAGCTTACGCACACCTAGACTAATCTCACGGGACACCCGCCTGACCCTACAATATTTGTTTGTCAATATTTGGTTGACCGCCACCATAGATTGAACCCATTCCTTCTTAGTTAACCTTCATCCCACAATTTAATTTGTTCTTCTAGTCAACCAGTGCAGATTGGACCAAATTTTACAATTCCACTTTATTGAAACTGTTGCCAAGGACAATGACGAATGGTCAAATGAAATTTGAAGCAACAAACATCACCTATGTTGAGACTTGAGAGAGAGAGAGACCGAGGCATTTCTTATTCTAGTATTACGTCGTCTTTAACTTTCTTTGTTTTCTACGAGTCTTTCAGCATTTCTGATACAGGAAAAACCTCAAACACTTCGTGTTTAATCCTCTAAAGAAAAGTTTGGACTTACCAGGATGCACCATAATTGATAACTACCTGCAGAGTAATTGAATAATGAAAATCAAACAATCAAGCACCGAAGAAAACTTCGAAACTAGGGAAATGGGAAACAAAATTTGATGGGGGATTATAAGGAAGCTTACAGTGGTTTTGGAGGACTTGATTTGAAGAAGAACATCCTTGAAATCTTGATCGCTAGAAGCACTTTTCAAGTTGCCATGGCGATTGACTGGAAGACACAAACCAGTGCCTTCTAGCCCCTTCTTTTCCTTGTCCTCCATCTCCTTTTGGCTATGGCGGCTATAGCTTCCAAATTTTGAGTAGTGAAGAAGAGAATTCTGTTTCCTTTTCTACCTAGTGTTTTCCATGAAAGCCATTCGACATAATGCAAAAACCGTTGTAACGACTCGACATTCTAAGACCTACCTGAGATCATTACTACATGAATAATAATTGAATACTAAAATCAACTGGCACACAAACTGATAGATACATATTAGTAGAAGAGTAATTGTCACTAAACTGATCTAGCATACAATATGCAATAATAGGTCCCACAACATAAATACTCATTATCATAGCACATGAAATTTTCATAGCATGTTTATAAAATTTTATCTATCAATAAAAGCAAAACAAACAAGCTTGTCTAAACTTGTTTTGGCAAAGCCAAAAATAATATTTATTTAATTCGCACAAAGACATTCCAATAATAGTGTCCCTACCTTCAAATTGAGCTCCCAATAATCAAGCAAAATAATGCTCTTTTGACCTAGAGAAACCTCACTCCAAACCCTTAAACACAAGCCAAAATAACTTCAACCTTTATGTCCATATTCCAAAAAGTAAATTCAAAGTCTTTAAACAACTTATCCAAATTGTAGCTTGATTCAAATTCAAATCCACTTCAAAACTTCACGCAATGGTGTTAGAACATATGCATAAACCATAAATAAGGGTTAGAAACCCAATACAAGTGAATCCAAGAACTAAAAATTAATTTTGGAGCACTAATACTTATCAAAAAGTCACAAACTATCTCAACCTTATCGGACAGCAGACTCTACGCGCTTAATCCCTTTAATCTAACATCAAAACAATATGGGTTACCTAAATTTAGATTCAAAACAATACGGGTAACCTACATTTTCGGCCAAACTTAGTGGGTACTCAAGAATAGCCAAGAAAACTCAAAAAACCGTCGGAAACTCTTACCTACTACGAGAACAAGCAGAGCCGGCGGTCGACGACGAGTTACCGCAGCAGCGACCGGGTTGAAGGTTGTCGGCGGCGATGCTGGGCTGTGGCGGATAGGGCTGGAACGTGAAGATGGAGAGAGCAAGAGAGAGAATAAAAAAAGAGAAGGGAAGGGAATCGGAACCCAACGGCGGCGGATTTACGACGACGGCGCGCGGTGGTCGTGGCCTGCGAAGACAGCGACGGCAACGGAGTTGAGCGAAAGTCTGGCGTCTGCTACGGTTGTGCGGCGATGAGTGAGAGGCTGCAAGAGAGAGAAATCGAGAGTGGAAATGGGATAGACCGGATGAGGCTTACCGTTGAGCGACGGCGACGAACCGGTTGGCCTGCGATGGGAGGCGTGAGAGTGAGGAAGAGTATTTCTTTTTCGTTGGCTTATCTCGTGCGTGCGAATGAGAGTAAGTGTGAGAGAGGGAGAAAGATAGAGAGAGGGGGGCTGCGGGATTTAAAAAACAAAAAATGAAATTTGTTGGTGGGAAATTACTATAAATAAAAAAAAAATATAAAACTATTTAAAAAAATATAAAAATTTTACTGTCCCTCTGAATTCAACGTGCTCCCCTGTCATTGCCAACATGGTGATGCTTTTCCTTCACCAGTACCTCCAACCACAGCAACTAAGCAGCCAACTTCTATATGCAAATTGACAACGTCTGTGTATTTTTTTTTATTATTATTATTTATCATTTTTTATGAATGCATTTACCGTCTTAATTTCTTTGTATTTTAACTTTTATTTGAAAATTTATTCAATTATTAAATTTCAATAACTTTGAAATTTTTGTTGTTAATTATTATTTATAATATAAGGTAAAACAATATTTTTTTAGAAATAATTTGACATAATTCTTTTTTCAAAACTTTTTATGTTATCATCAGCTGTAAATTTTATAAACACATTCAAATTTTTAACTTTGTTTTCATTTTTATAAAAGAAGCTAAAACCAATTTCAAAAAGAATGCTTACTTTTGTCCAGCTTCAAATGGTAATATATCATCTTCAAACAAAAATTTTAAGGTAGAGCAAAACAAAGAAAGAAATAACAAAAGTAAATTAATGACTTACTTCTAATGCTGGGATTTGTATACCTCCTGCAACCATTTAGATATCTCCTGCAACCATTTAGATACCTCCTGCAACCGACCGAATAGAGCAAGTTTTCAAATAAAAAACCAAAACTGAACTGAAAAATTCAGTTTCCTTATGATTTTTAACCGACCGAACCAATGCTTTAGTAAAAATCGATTTTTTTGTTCAATTTTGCTATTCAATTCGGTTTGGTCGGTTTTAGTGTTCACTCCTACTATTAGACACTTCCAAAGTTTAACGACCAAATCAGCAAAAACATAAAAGTTCAAGGACTAAACTTATATTTAACCAAAATAGAATTTTTTTAAAAAAAATGGTGCTTTCACATGACATAAATATCCCAAGATTTGAACTTGTGACTGAGCTTAACTTCTTTGGGATCAAACAAATCAAAAGTAACAAGCTTACTCTAAAACTTTTGTATCCAAACAGTATCCTATCTAAGAGTAAAGAAAGATAACCACAACAAGTTCAATATTTCAATCAGGAAATGCATGAATAATGAAGGGAAACAGAATCATGAAGGTACCTATCTGATACACATATATCCATTCCGCTCTAATTAAAATGTATTCCCCATTGAAGAGCAGCCTCATACTTTGGCCCATCAGAAAACCTGCATATTAAATGGGTTGTATTTTTTGTCAACTTCTCCACAAACATGGCTCAAGTACAAAATACAAAACACAGATTTCTTAACAATATTCCATCTTTATCTTAATATTGTGAAACACATAACCATATACTTTAATATTGTTGAGTTTTAAAGAAAAGAAATTAGCTATAAATGATTTATTTTTTCCAAAAAAAAAAAACAGAATTTACTTTAAATTTCGAATAGCATTAGGATAAACCATAGATGGATAATCAAAACTCATAAACAAACTCATAAGACAACCCGCCCAACACTATAGCATTTGGGTGTCAAGAAAACTCGTAAAATGTTAAATGTTAAATACTAAGTAGGTGGCCACCATGGATGAAACTCTTTCTCTCTAAAACCCCTTTTATTAAAACCATGTCCTAATTTATTTACAGTGAAAATTGTTTGAAACAAGACATAAGATCGGCATATTTGGTCAACAATCTGAAACAAGCATCACAATCGCAAATAATCAAAATTCTATAATAGGAGGTATACAGCAAATGCAAAAAAAAAATTAGTGGAAGAGACTAGGGAGAAGGATAAAAGTGGGAGCAACTAGAGTGCACTTCGAGAAGAAAAGGGAAATTGTTCAATTAATTTTGCTTAAACCACGCCACAATACTATTAAAGCAAGACAAAATCATCAAGTTTAAACTCCATATAATACCATAAAGGCATCATAGTTTCCTCAATGGCTATTCATTCAGATTAAGAGCTACTAGGTACATAAGATTTCAATGTGCATACATTTTGCAATAAACCCATAAAATGAATTTTCATGGTGGCTTTCAATCTTAATTTAAGTTTCAAAGTTATTTTCTCAAATAGATACATCTGCTTTTTAAAAAAAAATAAATAATTGAGAAACAAATTTAGTAGGAAAATATTTCATGATGAGAATTGTGGTGACAATACCTCTGGTGTTGGCGAACAAGCAGTGGCAACAGATGAAACTCCTCCCGTTTCAGCTCCTATATTTCATTTGATAAAAAGGTATATTCATTCAAGAACGAAAATTTAAAAAATGTGAAAGGAAAGCTCATAGAAATTGTGCAGAACTTGAACACAATATTCTGTATTTGAAATGTACAATAAGATATAAAGAATTATGTGAGATGCGGTTGTTCTAATTTCCCTAAATTTTCTTTTGTAAAATCCATATAGAAACTTTGATTGTACTTTATTTTAACAGGAAAATAGAGATTTTTTTTTTTTCAAAATAAATAATAACAATAGAAGTAGACAAATAAGAAAAAACAATCAATGTCCATCTTTTTTATGCCACATTGTTTCTCCTGAAATAAAAAACAATTTAGGAAACCTTTTGAGATTCTCCATCAGGTGCAACAATTGGTGATGCAAAAAGTTTCTCGACATCCTCCGTGGAAAACTTCCTAAAAAAAATAAATCATAAAGAAGGAATTGATGATGGCCTACGAGGACAACCTAATTAAACAGATAACTGGCTGAATTATAGGCTACTTTATCGCAAAAATAAATCTAAACTAGTTACAAACAGTTACCAACGAAGTGGAAAAACATATCTGATAAATTTGCAAAAAATCACACTCATCTTTGACTGGCATTATCTTTTAAAAATGTTTGAATATGCGTGACAAGAAAACCCCACCACACACCTCCCTGCACATAGACCAAGTGCAGTCGTCAATTTCATTCCGATTCCACTCATTCTGGAAGAACTCGCTTCACCTCCCTCGGTCCTTCTCCGCTTGTCTACCTCTTCCTCAACCCAAAACGAAACCCTAGCTTGAGCAGATCCCGAAGAACCCGTTTGTGAAGCCCTAGGCGATTGCACGGAACATAATCAGAATGTAATCATCTTCAAAACGTAATGAAAATGATTGTCAGTGTAATGAACATACAGAATGTTAGTGTAGCGAGGGATAGAGTCCGGCATTGACGACTTACAACACAGAGAAATCGCCTTTTATCTGTTCGCTCCTACAAACCCTAGCCGTCTTCTTAGCTATCAATTCCTAATTCTGTAACGGAAGCTTCTCTGCTCGGCCGATAATGATATTGCTCTCATTCTCCGATTTGATTCCCGCTTCCTTTACTGAATATTTATATTTTACAGATTCTTAGGAACGCGTGAATTACACGCTTTTTATTGGTCAAATCTGGTCAAAGCCCATCTCTTTGGTCAAAGCTGGTCAAAGCCCATATCTTTAGTCTTTTACTTCTCACTTCCACAGCCCAATTTATTTTTGTTGGGGACAGTTTGGACAAATGGCTAATTCTAATACTATTTAAATTTTAATAATGAACAAAATTACCCTGCGACTAAATCAAGACAAATGTAACAACCTAAAACAATATCTAATAAACTCAACCACCCATAATCTCATAAATTTGAAATTTGAATATACATTTAATGTGAAGTAAATAAAAAAAAACTATTTAAATTAAATAGCATATCAAAACTAACTTTAGTTATAAAAATATTATATAAATGAAAACAAATTTGAGCTACAAAAATCTGAAAAAATATAATTAAAAATTAATTGTTTAAGACTAGAAAAGTTATACTTGCCGTTTTCATCGCCAAATTAGTTAATCATAAAAAAATATAATTAATAACTCAAAATTTAGGCATAAAATAAGCAAATATGTAGTATTTAAAATAGTCATATATCGTCACACATATGACTATTTTGAATACTACGTACTCAAAAGGTGATAATTCGTGAATTTAAAAATAAGAGGTAATAGGTGTTTTACTTAAGATCCTATTACCTCGTTAGGACAATAACTAATGTCTAAATAAAAGTTCGATAGGTTTTTTACTATAGTTTAACACAATACAACTATCGTAAAATGCAATAATAGCACATATGTATACAAGCAAAGACGTGGAGCCTAAATTAAACTTTAAACATAACATATTAACATGACCTCATTTTAAACAACATTCAACACTTACTGTCGTTCAGTTTAATAACAAACATTCATAAACTACATACTAATATAACAAAAAGTACTCACAACTAAGTCCATTTTTTAATACACGAATAAGTGATTTTGAGTACTTGTGTTTTACATCGTCACAGATCAATAAATTATATGAATGTTTCCTAATATAAACGATATGAGTTGTAGTCTCGTGCAATAAGATTTTTCACTTTTAGGCAAGTTTCTTGTTTAATTATTTTTAACTTTTCATCTTTTGTTCATTTGCTCCCTCCAAATTTTTCGAGTATATTTAAAAGTGATTTGGATATAGTTAAACTCATTTTTATCACTTCTAAAATTAATTTAATTAATGTTTTATTTTATACTTTTGAAATTTCTATTTGATTTTGAAAGAATATCAAATACATGTTTTAGAGTTATTTCGAACCTAACAAAAGTTAATTAACGTCTTTTATTGATTTTTATATATGACGTAATTGTGTGATTTTGCTCGATTTCACATTGCTCGTACTTTGTTTTTTTTTTTTTATAATTATTATTGTTGATTTATTTATATGTTATCGTTTATATTAGGATAGATTTTTTATTTTTTTTTCAATTTCATATGGTTATGTATTGAAATTTTATAACATAATTTTGACTCATAAATATAAGATATACTAATATAATGTATAAAAACGATTGTCAACATGAATATAACTTAATTGTCACACAACATCTACTTTGAACAAAAGAGAAAATATTGAAATAATCCATCCGAACTTTTAAACAATGTGTAAAAATGATTTTGGTCCTTTTTTCCTTTTCTTTTGGCTGTTTTCAAATATAGAAAAATAAGCTAAACTATTTACAAATATAGAAAAATTTTACTGCTGATAGACTTCTATCTATCGCTAACTATCGTTATCTATAAGTCTATCGCTAACTATCGTGGTCCATCACTTATAGATAGTGAAATATAATTTTTCTATATTTGTAAATAGTTTTATATTTTTTATATTTATAATAATTTTTTTTAATATAATAATGAAATGTAGCAAATTATTTGAATTCAGTGTGAATATAATTAAAAAAAAATTCCCTTCAATCACATCTCAGAATGTCTACGTTAATTTCACGTAAAAAATCTATTTAAAAAATTATGGCGACCTCTCTGTAAATGGAAGGGCTACTTTTCTTAAATGTCCTTTTGTACGCTCATTATCAAAAGATTCAAAACTACCTCTTGAATGCGTGTGTATATAATAGAACTTACCAATTTTTTTTTTTATTCTCAAGTGTATTGCAATAATCAAAATTGGAATGTCAATTTGTGGGGATCTCAAAATAAGTATTTGGCTATTTATTTTATTTATTATTTTTGTTTCTTTCTAAAAATTAGGTTAAATTATAAATTTAATTCCTATAATTGGGAAAAAATTTGAATGTAGTACGTTTAGAATTTATTTTTTATGATTTGATAAAACTTCATAAATAATCTTTGCCTCTCGACAAAATTCTCATGAATGACCTATAAATGAATTAAAACTTTTAAATTATATAAATAGGGACTAGAATCTAACTTTCTCAAGACTGAACCAAACTTATAATTTAACCAATAATTTTTTAGTGACAGGATCAACTTTTAGACACTACGATTAATCTCATGAAACTCAGGACCAGTTTGGTTTGCAATCCATATTCTGTTTTATGCTTCCAGATTCAGTGAATTCAGCGAATATGTGTTTGGCATATCACTCGAATTCTGTTTCTGAAAACTATTTTGTTTTATGCTTCCATATTCACTGAATTTAGCGAATATGTGTTTGGCATATTACTCGAATTCTGTTTCTTAAAACTGTTTTCGGATTATGTGATTCAAATGGTGTAAATTTTGAAAACAAAATCTTTATGTTTTCATTGTATCCATATTTTGAATTTTAAAATTTAAAATGCATAATTATATTAAATAAAGATAAAATTATTTAGAAATATAGTATGTCGTGTTATAAACTCAATTCAATTTTTTTAATTAAAATATGTATTATGTAATTATTATAAATTATGTTAAATTCCAAATTTGGTCTCTATAGTTAGGATAAAGTTACAAGTTACTTCATATGGTTATAAAATTTATAATATAGTTCCTATGATTTGATACAACTTCATATATATATATTGTCCCTATGGTTTGTTAAATCCTCTTAAATAATCTCTGCCACATATAGATTATATATGAAGCTTTTATCAAATCATATGAGTTAAATTCTAATTATAAACACAAGACCTAAATTTTAACTTTTTCCAAATCGTAGGGACAAAAATTTCAATCTATCCTATAAATAATATACTTTTATAAAATAATAATTATACAATTTTTTTTAACATAAAACCATATTCATAAATTAATTAATTATAGTTTATTGTCAACATATATTTAGTGAGTAACTATAACTAGTTTGCAATCATTTAAATTATAATCTAATTTTTTTATTTTGCTACCAAACACATATCTGAAAACATGAAATATAATTCTATATTCATTTAATCCTGTTTTCAAATTTATATTCTCAAATTCTCTACCAAACATATCCTTATCAATTATATTATGTTTTAATGGTTGAAATTTTATTTTGGTCCATACTTTGGGACTTGTTCGATTTTAATATATATACTTTTAATAAATCTTAAATTTAGACCCTGCAGTTAGTTCTTATTGTTTACCTTTTAAAAAAATTATAATCTAGCTTTTTTATATAAATTTCAAAAACATATTCATATGTTATATTTTATTACATAAAAATTGTTGTTATTATTTAACTAATTTTAATAAAAATCAACTTTCTAATTAAATTGAACATTTGTTGAAAGTACATAGATTAAAATTGAAAATTTGAAAGTACACGAACTAAAATTGAACAAAATGAAATACATTACCAAAATTAATTATATTTTAACATAAATCTTAAACAGGTGAATTCTCTTAACTTAAACTTTTTGACTCTGAACATGTGAAATATATAGTTAATTTTTGTAGTATATAGAAAAAAAAAGGTTTAAGAAGATTCTAATTAATTAAATATTATATTTTATACGGTTTGATCTCAATAGTTGTGACTATTTAAATAAAGACAAAAATCTAAATGAATGAAATTTAAAAGGGCGAGGGACGTGATTGTCTATTCAAACATATCTACATGGTATAAATCGTGATATTTTATATCTATGTTCAAAATCACACAAATACACGAAATAATATATTATTTCACCCAAAATAGTTGTAAAGTGGTTAAGAACATGATTGTAATTTGTTCAAATATATCTTTGCTATTAGACCGCAATGTTCTATATTTATGGTCTATATCACACTCCTATACACAAAAGGATACACCGTATTGGCCATCATCATGTAACCACTTCTATCCCGAAAAGTTGTAACAGGAGAAATGATGTAGATCACACACATACGTGAAAAAAATATACCACTTCATGCATAACTACTTTGACTCAAATAGTTGTAACAAATGACAATATATAAATTATAAAAAATACGTAAGGGTAAAATAGGGATGTAAAAATTTCATATATTCATGTATTGAAATTTTATAAAGTAATTTTGACTGATAAATATAAGATGTACTAATATAATTCGTCAATATAAATATAACTCAATTCTCACATAATATAGAGAAAATATTGAAATGATCAATTCCAACCTTAAAAAAAATGTGTAAAAATGATTTTGGTTCTTTTTTCTTTTTATTTTTTAATATAATAATGAAATATAGCAAATCAATTGGATTCAGTGTGAATGGAATTAAAAACTCCCATCAATCACAATCTCTACGTTAATTTCACGTAAAAATACTTAAAAAATTATGGCGACCTCTCTGTAAATGGAAGGGCTACTTTTCTTAAATGTCCTTTTGCAAGCTCATTATCAAAAAATTCAAAACTACCTCTTGAATATGCGCGCGTGTATATATATATATAACTTACCATTTTTTTTTATTCTCAAGTGTATTGCAATAATCAAAATTGGAATGTCAATTTGTGGGGATCTCAAAATAAGTAATTGGATATTTGTTTTATTTATTATTTTAGTTTCTTTCTAAAAATTAGGTTAAACCATAAATTTAATTCCAATAATTTAGAAAAAGTTTAATGTAATTTAGTAGATTTTTTTTTTATGATTTGATAGATCTTCGTAAATAATCCTAAACTCTCATGAATGACCTAATTAAAACTTATAAATTATATGGACAGGGACTAGATTCTAACTTTCTCGAGACTAAAAGGACTAACCTTATAATTTAATGTCCAATGGTTTTTTAGTGTATGGATCAACTTTCAAGGCATTGTGATTAATCTCACGAAACTTATCTATTCTATTATATTTTAATGGTTGAAATTTTATTTTGGTTCATACTTTGGGGTTTGTTCAATTTATATATATCTATACCTTAAATAAATCTTAAATTTAGACTCTGCAACTAGTTTTTATTGTTTACTTTTTAAAAACTTTTTAATAATCTAGTTTTTTTACTATAAATTTTGAAAACATATTCACGTAGTGTAATTTCTTACATAAAAATTGTTATTATTATTTAACTAATTTCAATAAAAATCGACTTCATAAAGACTAAATTGGATATTTGTTGAAAGTACATAAATTAAAATTTATGTACATTACCAAAATTAATTGTATTTTAACCTAAATCTTAAGTAGGTGAATTCTCTAACTTAATCCTTTTGACTCTAAGCACGTGAAATATATAGTTAACTTTTTTTAGTATATAAAGAAAAAAAAGTTTAAGAAGACTCTGATTAATGAAATATTATATTTTGTATTGTTTGATCTCAATAGTTGTGACTATTTAAATAAAGACAAAAATACAAATTAATGAAATTTAAAAGAGCAAGAGACGTGATTGTCTATCCAAACATATCTGCACGGTTAGGTCCTGATGTTTTATATCTATGTTCAAAATCACATAAATACACGAAAGAATACACTATTTCATTCAAAATAGTTGTAAAGTGGCTAAGAACGTGATTATTTCATCCAAATTCTAAGGAAAAAAACAAAATTTTAAAAACTATTTTTTCTTGTTTTAGTTTTAAAAATTCAGCTTGGATTTTAAAAATACTCTTAAAATATAAATGATAAAATAAATAAATTCAAGTATAGTATTTATATTCTTAATTTTAAAAAACTAAAGGTCTAAATATTTTAATTTTTACCTCTATTCAATAAATCCACCTACTAATTTTAAACAAAAAGAGAAAGGTACAATTTTCAAATAAAAGGAGAAAGGTACACATTTTTGTAAACTCATTAATTTTAATAATAGGTTGATATCATAGCATTTAAAGGGCAGGTAGAATTAGGAGGAAATATGTTGCCAATAGATAATAGACGGCTTAAAACGATTAGTGAGGTTTAATCAAGTCACATAGGCACTTTTTTTAGTTCAACATTATTAGTGGAAAATTTCTGACTTTTTAACCCGTTCAGTTGGGAATATATATTTTATATTAGTTGAATACGTATTTTAAATTTTTAAAAATTAAAATTCAAATGTCTTTTTGAAAGCAAAATTAAAAACTAAGATCAAACTACATCAACCTACTTAAATTTTGATTCAAATCATAAAAACAAACTCTTTTGGTAACGATTTAGTTTTTTATTTTTAGTTTTTGGAAATTAAGCATATAAGCACTCATTCTATCTCTAAATTTGTTGTTTTATTATCTATTTTTTACCAATATTTTAAAAAACAAAGCTAAATTTTAAAAATTAAAAAAAAAATAGTTTTTAAAAACTTGTTTTTGTTTTTGGAATCTGACTAAAAATTTAATTTTTTTACCGAAGAAAGATGAAAAATCATTTTGAGAAATTGAGAGAAAATAAATTTAATTTTCACAAACCAAAACAAAAAACTAAAGCCCTGTTTAGTAACCATTTGATTTTAATTAAGTCTATAACAGTACTTTTTTCATCTCTAAATTTATTGTTTTGTCACCTTACCTTTTACCCATTGTTATAAAAAATTAAATCAATTTTTTAAAACTAAAAAGAAGTAGTTTTTTAGAAACTTTTTTTTCTAAAAGAAAAGTCTAAAAATCGAACACTTATATTAATAAATATGTAAATCATTATAAGAAATTGAGAGGAAATATGTTTACTTTTGAAAAGCAAAAACTAAATAGTTATCAAAATCGTGGGTGTGTTTGACCAAAGGAGTTGAGAAGTAAAAGTTTGTGAACTCTATTATTTGTTTGGCGTAACGAGTTGGTAGGTCTCACTACTAAACAACATCAATTTTATATCTTATCAATTCTTTATACCGTGCGCCCTACAAGTTCGTAATTTTTTAGACTTCATAATTCCTTGCTACTCATTATTGAAACATGTCTAAGAAATTATTGAAACATGTCTAAGAAATTATTTTACCAAAAAAAAATGAGATGTTATAAATGAATTTATAAATTATAATTAAATGTAGAAAAAGACAAGTTGAAGGGAGTGAGGCACAAGCACAAGAACTAAAACGCAAGTCAATAGAAGTTGAAAGGAAAGAGACTATATATAGGTAGGGCTTGGACACTTTGGAGAATGTGGGCCCCATTTTCATTATTATTACTTTTTAGTTAGGGTTTTAGGGTTCATCCACTCAAAGGTAGGGTCCTTAATTAGGGAAGGAAATATCATAGAATTAGTTCCAAAAGAAAGGGGGAAATTAAATAGCACTTTCAAATACACATGGAGGAAACTAGGAGGAACTTCCCTTTTTTTTTTTTTTTTTTTTTTTTTTTTTTTTTTTTTTTGTTCTTTTCCCTCCCATTACTTTCTCATTCATCTTTTCTTTGTATATAGAAATTTGCAAACAACTTACAATTTATGAAGGTTTTATTTATTTATTTATTTATAAAATAGGATTTTAATGTTTTAAAAATGAAGCCACAACGAAAAAATATCTTCTTACAGTGCATTGATTGGATTTTTTTTTTTTATTAAGATATGATATTAAATTTGCCTTCACCTATCACCTTAAGCTTTTGGGTCAATCGGCAAGTTAACAAACTATTTACAAATATAGAAAAATTTTGCGATAGAATTCTATGGCGGTCTGTTATTGATAGACTTTTTTGCTATATTTGTAAATAATTTGGCTCATTTTTTTATATTTGAAAATAGCCTTAGATTTTTTCTATTTTTAAAAATAGCCCTTCAAATTTTATAAATATTGCTTTATATGACTTTCTAAATACTAAAAAAATCAACTTTTTCAATTGACTAAAATTTTGATTTTTTTTTTCCAAATAGAAAATGATGGTTGTAGTTTAGAGATTCTTGTATTACAAGTTTAGAGGTCCTTGTGCTACAAGTTTATTTAAATGATAATGGTGAACTTTTTCTAGTCTCCTCGAGAAAAAGTGTTTTATTTCCAAAAAGAAAACAAAAGAGAGAAAAAAAAAAGTTTTATTTGAAAGAGAAAAAAGAAAAAGAAAATAACTTTATAAAAAAAATACTCGAAAACTACCCATCAGCGTGAAGTCCAAGCATGAAATTAAGTTGATTTTATGACGCGTAGATAATTAAGATCAATAAACATTTTATCTGACGAGAAAAATACCTTTCATTTTATTAAATGATTAGGACCCATTACAATTAGAAAAATTTCCATTCGCTTTATAATCAATCAAAGGTCCCTCTTTCACATGCTCCGATTGGTTCACCCTTTGATTTTTTTTTCCTAAAAAAGGGAAAGATTGGTGCATACCGTGTATGTATCATTCAAAGTATATGGTTGAAATGTCAAATGTATATCTATAATGCTTCTAGTCAAAAAAAAAATAAAAATGTCCCTTTTTCTTGAACTATGGCCCTCCATCCACAATGATCTAGGCCTCTTTTCATATTACAATCTAACAACCCCACATTAGAAATATTTAAATATGGTATAATTTTTCAGCTGATTTATAAGGAAAAAAAGTAATTGTAAGGTTGATTTGTTTTATAAATGGGTACATATTTGGTTTGACATTATGCACTTAGAAAGGCCTTTTGTCATGAGTAGGTTTTTTTTTATTTGAAATCTACTTTTATTTAACGTAATGACTACGTGTAATTGATAATGCAAAGGATAATAAAGATTTCGTAATGAAAGAAATTTATTATCGGTAAGTCTTCTTGTGTTTGATAAATAATTTTAAAAACTAGAGCGATTGTTCATCATATTACTATGTCTTATTTATCAAAATAAATAGATCTCATTTAAATTATATTTTATTAATTTAGGCTCCAATTAGTAACCATTTTGTTTTTTATTTTCAATTTTTGAAAATTAAGCTTATAAATTCTACATATAAAACTCCATGCTTTGTTATCTATATCTTTACCAATGTTTTAAAATATCAAGTTAAATTTTGAAAATTAAAAAAAAAAAATTTAAATGGTTTTTTGTATTCCAAATTCAACTACAAGATGAACAATTATATTTAAAAAATAAAAATTATGGTAAGAAATTGAGAAAAAATAGGCTTACCTTTTAAATATCAAATGGTTAAAATACGGAATCTAAATTCATCATTCTAATAATTGAGCTGGTTGAAAGTATCTATGTTACTAATCATTCAAACTCAAAAAAAAAAATATTTATTAAATATGAAACCTTTAAGATTAAAATTAAGGAAAAATTTTTAAAAATAGAAAAATAAGGGAAACTATTTACATAAAATAGCAAAATTTTTATATAGTTATGATAGACGCTGATAGAAGTCTATCAGTGATAGAAATAATAGAAATCTATCACTGATAGATGCTGACAAAAGTTTATCAATGTCTATCAATATTTTTTTTATTATTTTTTATAAATAGTTTGATATTTTTTTCATCGGTAAAAATTTTCCTAATATTAACTCAACTAGCTAATGAATTACTTATAAAAAAACCTAACTAATTAATTACATGGTATAACATCATTTAAAAACAGAAGCTGTTTAAAAAAAACATCTATGATTACTTTAAAAATTAGAAAATCATGCATATTTATTATCACCATCACTCAACATCACCAAATTTGTCTTGAACCTTCTCTTTTT
Organism: Lagenaria siceraria; assembly: GCA_002890555.2. NCBI lineage: Eukaryota > Viridiplantae > Streptophyta > Magnoliopsida > Cucurbitales > Cucurbitaceae > Lagenaria > Lagenaria siceraria. Next base: position 10,634,386 of record CM016485.1, read on the forward strand.
TTATTAAAAAAAAAAAACTTTGTATTGACCAATAACATTCTCATAATGGAGGCTGCTCTTCGCTTGAATTTGGGTTTCAATCTTGAATAGTATAATACACATAATTAGTGGATGTTGATATCTATAGAAAATGTCAAACTATGTAGTATATTGAACATATATTTGTATAAATTCGTGTAATTTGGACTATAGTAATTTTAATTTATTCATGAAAGGAACTAATTTGGAATAATAAGTGTGCCCAAGATTTTTTATTCCTTGGCAAACATTATTATAAACCAGGATAACTATAGCTAAACCAAGTGTATTTTAAAGGTATAGTTTGAAAACTTATTCTTTTATGCATAGAAGATGTTTGATTGTCAAGAAAATATGTTTTTAGATTAATTAAAAATTTTGGTCGGTTCAACATACGTGAAGGTGAAGATCCCATTAGGTCATAAGTGAATGTTCGAAAATATTATATTTTAGTACATAATAGTTTAGCCACTAATTTTCTCATTTAAAAAATATATCTTTTTTTTTTTTGCAAAGGAAAAATAAAAATAAAATTCTAAAAGCATTTCCTATGTATATTAATTTTAGTACTCATACTACTTTTTTTTTTTTTTTTTTTTTTAAAAAAAGCCAATTATATCTTAATGATAAAGTTTATGATCTTGAACTTTATGAATAAGTTGTCCAGCTTTTAAAGTTGTGATTAATAAATCTTTGAATTTTCAATTTTATCAAATAATACTTTACTAGACACTTTTTAAAATTTACGAATAAATTAAGATCAAAATTTAGAAGTTGGAAGACTATAATTTAACCATATAAAACAATATCATTATTAATAGTCTATGCATTTTTCTTTCAATTTTTTTTTTTGTTTTATTATATATACGTGTTTTAGTCACTTGTACTTGTCTATAGTGGTAAATATAAAACTTAAGTGTTTTTGTTTTTTGTTTTTTTGGTTAAAATATCATTTTTAGTTCTTGTCTTTTAGAACATGTTAAAATTTAATCGTTGAATAATGTTTAATTGTCGTAATTCTTTTTAACATCATTTTTAATTCTTGTATTAAATTTAATCTTTAAACTATTAATAAATTTTAAATCTAGTAATTCAAAACAAATTTTTTTTTATTAAAATTAGTTAAATAGTAATAATAACTTTCATATAAGATCACACTAATTTTAAATAGTGATAATAATTTACATGTAAGAACGTACCACAGTAATTTTTAAAAATTTATAAAAAAATGTTAATAAATAATACTAAAAATTTAATAACTAAATTTAATATTTATTTAAAAGTGCGTAAAAACTAAAATTGAATAAAATATTAAATTAGAAAGACTAAAGTGCTATATTTAACATTAACCCCTTTTAATTTTTTTCCTCCAAAACTTGTTTGCCACTTTTTATAGGTATATCAAAGCAAATTTGCAAATAAGCCCCCTCTAAAAGGACCCTACTTTTCTTGAAATTTTTTATATGTTTATTTTCCACTTACATTTTACACAAATAATAAAAGTTGCTTTTTTATTTTTAATTTATTATTTTAAAGAAAAAAGCAAAGTACACAACAACTACAAAGCCAACTAGGCCAAATCTACCTCAACTCGAAGGCTCAACCAAATAGAAAAATTATCCCACCAATATTGTGTTTATTATTATTAAAAGAGGGTTTATTTCGTAGATTACTGGATTAATTTTTATAAAAATTAAACAAGACAAATGGAAACAACAATATAAAATGTTAAAATATTATTTTAGTATTTAAACTTTCATGCTTACTGCTTATTTTATTTTATTCAACGTTTTGTGTTTAGCCACCATTTTTTTTAAATGCTATATAGCTCTTGCCACGTTGATTTATTTTTCGGAAATTATTTCACTGAACCTAACATAATTAAATCATACTTTATAAATTCATTTGATAAGCAATAATTATGCCTAATGTTATGATCATATAAAGGTTTCATTTGAGGTTGTGATAGAATTTTAAAAATAATTGCTGACAATTGTGTGTTTTTTTTTTAATTATATGTAATATGAAGCATATTAGTGTTTGATACATTTTAGCTTTATATTTAAACAAGTTGGCTACAAATGTTTGATATATAAATACTAAATTATTATGTTTTAGATATAATAACTAAAATGGACCTAATATTATTTTTTATAATTTACAATCAATAAATAATTGTTTTAAGTAGATATATAAAATAAATTTTGATTTTAAATGATAAAATTAAAAATTACATCTACTTCTAAGAGGATCTAAAAGCTAAAAAAAACTGATTTTAAAAGGGCGTGAAATGTACATGGAATTTAGAAGTAATTTTAGTAGATTTGATCCTAATTTGTTTTACCAAACACAAAAAAGAGTTAAGATTCTTATATAATCACTTTGTCTTTTCCCAAAATCAACTCCAAATGCAGCTAAAGTATCAGGTCAAAGCGAGCATTGCTCAATTGACATCCAATATATGTGTTAGCAACTAAGAGGTATTTGGTTCGAATCTCTCTATACCCTATTGTATTAAAAAAAAAATTAGAGGTTGGACTCCCGCACCTCGCATAATGTCAAAAATGTTACGACATAAAGATCTAATTAAATCATTACATGTCAGCCAATATGAGTATAATTCAAGAGCAAACAACATTTTCAATATTCATAAATTTTGATATAAAAAAAATAGCTCGAATGCTTTTTATTTCCTAAATTTGTTTATCAACTTCACATCTTGCATGTTTTTTATAAGAGAAAATGAGCGAAAACTTATTAGAGAATTAAAATTGCAACACTTTTAAAGTTATGGTTAAGTTGCAACATTTTTATAGTTACAATTAGATGATATTGAAAGTTTAAGAGTCAAAATTGATTTTTTTTTCCTTGTACTTTGAGATTTGTTCAATTTTAATCATTATATCTCCCAATATCTAATTTCAATTCTTCTAATATAACTACACTAGTTAAATAATAACAATAATTATTACGTTATTGCACTGTGAGAATATGTTTCCAAATATTTAATGTTAGTCATTGTACTTTCAATAAATCTTAAATTTGGTACTTTAGAAATAATCAATTAATAATAATCTTCATGCAAGAAAATATATTAGGCGAGTATGTTTCCAAAATTTATTGTGAAAAAAAAGGCAAATTGTAAAAATCACCTCTAAAGTACTTTGGTAGTTGCAATCATACCCTCAAACTTTCAATTGTAAAAATTGAACGAAGGTAAAATTTTAACATTTATATAAGTTTGAGGACTCAATTTTTACAATTGAAACTTAAAAGTATAAAGGTATAATTGCAACTATCACCATATTTCAAAAGTGATTTTTATAATTTACCTAAAAAACTACTAGATAATAAAAAGCTTTTAAAATTTTGATAACAAATTAGAAGTATGGACAAATTTATAAGAATTTAAAAGTACGTAAACTAAAATTAGATGATGAAAATGATATTTTAATCTTAAAAACGAAAAATTTTAACAAGGTAAAAATAAAAAGTTGCCACAATTTTTCCAAATAATAAATAAATAAAGTTCTCAGCACGTGGGGTCAAGTCAAATAAGTGGTCTAATACCAACGGAGTCTAAATAGACGGCCAAAGGTAAAGAAAGAACCAACCAACTCTCATTTACTTCCCAATAAAATTTAAATTTATCATCATTATTATTATTATTAAAAGAAAAAGATAAAAAAGGACTATCATAACATAAATATCATACATACATGAAGGGCACATCATACATCCCAGTTGCATATAAATAGGCGTTTTATGCCCTTTTTCCTCTCTCCAAGCAAACGAAGTTCAGAGACTTAACATAACAGATGGGTGAGGTTAGTTACAGAGCCCAGTTTCATACGCTTTACGCTTCTTTCCTTGTTCGCTTTCCCTTTGAATTTCTTGTTCATCAATTGCACGTTTTCGATTCTGAAGGATTTTTTTAAATTGCTGAGGAGGATTTGAGTTTAATTTTTGGTCTTCGTTTGGATTTCAGAAAGTTGAAGGTGCTAAGAATGACGGAGAGAAGAAGGCCGGCGATGCCGGTCAGAAGAAGGACGATGGCGCAGTCACTGCCGTTTTTAAGGTCGATCTGCATTGTGACGGTTGTGCTAAGAAAGTGAAACGAGCTGTGAAGCATTTGGATGGTGAATATTCATTGACTTGAACGATTATTGGAATTTTCTTCTGTGTTTTTGTTTTTGTTTTTTTAACCTAATTTTTTCATCTATCTGTACTGGAAACGATTTTGTTCTACTTCTCGAGGAATATTCTGCGATTTTCATATTTTGATTGTTGATTTGGTTAAATATGATTTCGGATAGGGTTTTGTTTTGATCGATTTGATATTTTAAATCTTTGTTCTATCCCTGGTTGGTTAATTGATGTAATTTTACACTCTGTTTTGTAGGTGTGAGTGACGTGAAAGCGGATCCTTCATCCAATAAACTCACCGTTACCGGTAAAGTAGACCCTGCCGTAATCAAAACGAAGCTGGAGCAGAAGACGAAAAAGAAAATTGAAATCGTCTCTCCTCAGCCTAAGAAAGATGGTGGCGGCGATAAGAAACCAGACGAAAAGACTGAGAAGAAGACCGACGAAAAAGCAGAGAAGAAAGCCGACGGAAAGTCAGAAAAGAAGCCTGACGAAAAAGCCGAGAAGAAGCCTGAAGAAAAAAAGTCCGAAGAGAAAAAACCAGAAGACAAAAAGGCCAAAGAGGTAATTTCCTAAAATATTCAATGAATCTGATGGCTGAAAAACGATTACATGGCGGCGCGTATTAACCACGCGCGATTCTCTTCTTTTCGCTTAGATCTTTGAATTAACAACTAATTTTCGTTTCAATTTCTTTGTGGAACAGAGCACTGTGGTTTTGAAGATGCGATTACATTGCGAAGGTTGCATTCAAAAGATTAGGAAGGCACTCATCAAATTCAAAGGTGAAGAAATTCATCTCTCATTCAAAAATCAAAATAAATTGAAATCAAATTATATAATCGAGAATGAAAAGTACTAATTCGACATCTCTGTAATTTTACAGGAGTCAATGAGATTGCAGTAGACGCTCAGAAGGATTTGATCACAGTAAAAGGCACCATAGAAGGAAAAGACCTTGCAGGCTACCTGAAAGACAAGTTCAAGAGATCCGTCGAAGTAGTTCCTCCCAAGAAAGAAGAACCCGCCGCTGCCGGTGGCGACAAGAAAGAAAAAGGAGCCGCAGGAGGAGGCGGCGACAAGAAAGAGAACGACGGAAAAGCAGCCGCCTCCAGCGGTGGAGACGGCGGTGGCGCAAAAATGGAGGTGAGCAAAATGGAGTACAGCGGTTTCTTATATCCGCCTTCGACATTCTACTACGACGCTCCAGCTCATTCTCACTCTCAGTACGGTTACGCCATGGAAACTCAGCCGAGCTATCCAGTCCACGGCTTCGCAAATTCCAGCGGCTACTACGCAAATCAAAACTACGTACACCAAGGTTACGCCATGCCGATGCACGATCAATCTCACGCGCCTCAGATGTTCAGCGACGAGAATCCTAATGCTTGTTCCGTCATGTGAATAAACAAATATATCCACGAAAGTTCTTCCTAACGTAATACATAAGCTGTAAATGAATTAAAGCCATAAAAAACAAGAAGAAGAAGAACTAGATAGTTTTTTTTTTCCTTTTTTTGTTAAACTTGTGATATGTCGGCCGGCCAGCGCCGGCCGGTGAGATGCCGGCTAGTTAGTCCAATTCAATTCATTGGGGGAGTTGGTCGTTCTTTTTCTTATTTTATTGTAGCTTTTGTTGGGTTCAAATATATGACGTAATAATAGAGCTCTGTTCCGTGTAATTTTGTCTTCGAGTCTTTTATTTTTCGCCCACATTTATTATGCAATATATTATTGATTATGAATATCGTTATCAAAATAATTAAGGAAAAATATCAAATCGGAGTTTTTTTTTCTCTTTTAGAAAAATATCAATTTTAAGTTATAGACTTGTCAAATTAGTATCAGTGTATAATTCTACTTCGAATATCGTTTTAAAAAAATAGGCCCTCTTATATAAATTATAAAACATAAAATTATGAATTTTGACAAAGTTGTTTAATATTTAATTTGTACATTGGTTAAACTTATTTTTATACCTAAATTTTTAAAAAATAGTGAGCGAATTATGGAAATTGAATTGAAAGTAAAGCTTGTAACAATTATTTATATTTAGAGACAAAGTTTGATTAAATTGAAAATTTAGTATTGAAATTGATACAAACCATTTTAATATCAATTTTGATTTTTCTAGTCCCCAAATAATTAACATCAAAATATGGACCAAGTTCATTTACAAATTAGGTTTAATTATAAATTTAGTTCTTAAATTTTGAAGTTTTAATCTATTTGTAGGTTAAATTTAATTTCATTATTGACCTTTGATCTTTGATGATCTATTAGACACGCAAAAATTTAATATTCAGAATTTCATTACACATAAAATTTAATTTTATATATAATAGATCAATTAATTTAAAAAAAAGAATTTATCATAAATTTATGACACAAAATTAGAGTTTGAAACTTATTAAACACCTTAAAAAAATTCAATAGGCAAATAGATGTCAAACTCAAATTGATGTATTAAACTAATAATTTAACAAATGAAATATCATTTAACTATAATAAACAGTCCAATTAACAGTCTCTTACTATTGATAATATCTTGAAACAATGATTGTCAACGATGCCACTGATTCTTTTTCCATATTTAAATTTCTTTGACATTATCGAAAATGATGCTTATCTGGATAGTATATATCGAATTAATTAATTAATTCGTCGGTATTTTTAATAATTAGCAAAACAACTAATTTAAAATCTATTATTAATAAAATAAGTTTTTTTTTTTTTTTTTTTTTTTAAAATTTAAGTAGTACAAGTTGAGTGCAATTCGACAAAACTTTCCTGCACCAAATTCAAAACTCAAATGATTTATTAATAAAATAAATAAAAACTCAAATGAAATTATTTATTTGATTTCTTTCTTCTAAAATCAAACTACCATTTCCATATATATCTTCATTGTGGAAGCTTCTCTAATGCTACAACTGTCTTCTTATTTTGGTATAAGTTTAATCTCTTTCTTTTATATATATATATATTAATTTTTTCTATCATAAAATTTTTACTATCTACTTCAATTCTCCTACATATTATAGATTTTTCTTTTAATGTTTTAAGTCAAGCTTCTTAGAAAGTGGTGTTCCAAAATTTTGAAATTCATATATAAAAATAATTAATATATTTTAAGAACATCTAAAAAATAAATTATATATTTAACATCAGTGACCAACCGTTTTTTTTTTAATTATTTTTTATAATGAATTATGAAACCGCATGAAGCTTGCGTTTGTTAAAAGTCATTTATGAAGTAAATTAACAAATCAAATTTGAGTAATTAACATTCACTTATTTTTTAAGGTTAAAAGCACGATCTTCAATTCTCACCCACCGTAACTATTGTACTAAAAACTCATATACTTTCATTATAATTTAATGAATTTATTATCTAGTTTTTTCTTTAATTTTTAAATTTTTTGAATTATACTTTAATTTAGCCTTTTATTGATAGTTAAATGTGACGGTCAAATTTAAAGGCTGGTTCTATCTGACTTTTGTTTTTAATTTTAAAAATTGAATATTGTAAAAACTTGACAAATATTGAGTAAAAGAGAAATATAGAGTTAAAAATAAAATATTATCAAACGAGACTAAAATATTTCATTATAATATATAATATACTTTATGACAATTTAAAATAGACGAATTTGAACCTCTAATCTTATTTGGAAGTGTATGCATTTATCCATTAATTAATCAAATAAAAGAGAATATTCATAGTTGATTGCCTCATCCTTCTTTATTATCATTATTTTTTAATTAGTTTCTCGTGCTTGTATAAAAGGACAAATATTCCCACGCCTGGGTTTTAAAAAAACTTTTATAAATATATATATATATATATATAATTTAAGATAGCGACTATGTATATATTGAAAATAGATAATAAAAATTAAATGAGAAATGGGGTTTAATTATAATAAAATAAATATAAATATTTAGACATTAAAACAAAGAAGGTGAGTCATACTGGGGTGTGTGCCAAAGTAATGTGACTCAGCCTTGACTACCAAATCAATTATTAATTAAACAAAGAAAAAAATGGCTCTTCATTATGATGTTAAAAATGCTATCCCTTTCTTCTTGTTGGATCCACTTGTCACCTATATTTGTATCATCTTTCTAATTTATTAGAAAATAAAATGAGAAAAAAATCTTCATAATACATTTAAATAACATTTAAAAACAAAAATTAAATTATAAAGATTTTCAAGCAGACTAATTAATTCTACTCTTATATCCATTCCACCCTCCACGTTAACTCAAAGTTGATTTTTTTTTTTTATAAAAAAAAACTCAATATAATTATTATTTAAAAAAAATAAGAAGAAGTTGAAATACACAGGGGCTTGAAGAAGGACAAATTTAATATCATATCTTAATAATACACAATATTGGTTGTTAATGTGTTATGCACCTCGACTAATCTCACGGGACAACCCGCCTGACCCTACAACATTTGAGTGTCAAGGAAACTCGTAGGAAATTAATTCCTAGGTAGGTGGCCACCATGGATTGAACCCATGACCTCTTTAGCCAATTATTGTTGAACCCATGACCTCTTTAGCCAATTATTGAGACTTTGTCTCCTTTTTTACCACTAGGCCAACCCATGATTGTTGAAATTGATGTTTTTTAATTGTGGGTTTTCTAAATAGGTTTAAAAACTAATAGAATTAAGTAATTACCGAATTAGTTAAACTCCACTTTACTCTTCTCGACTCTTATTTTTTGAACTAAGTATGACTCTCGAGAATTTGTGAGAATTCATGCATAACTTAAAAATAAAGATATAATTTAATATATTTTTTAGATTATCATTTAACAATATTTTAGGTTTGAGTTCAACATGTAATTAATGTAAGTTTAAAGACAATTATAAATTCAATCTTTAAATTTTAATTACTATATGAATTCCGTCACGCAACTTAAAAAGTAACCAATTGCACATTCATGAATTTTTCAAGTTGATCTTAATTAACCACCTTTGTGTTAATTGTCGTTAAATGTTGATGTGGTACGTTGATTAAATTAACAAGTAATAGACGTTTTTTTTTTACTTACAAGTTGTATCTTTTTATTTTTTTTTTGTGGAAGCTACATGCCAACTTGATCACAAGCTTTTAACTCAATTTTTTTTTAAAATATTATTTTGGTCTCTGTTCGTTTCGTTTTGTTTCATTTTAGTCTTTGTACTTTTAAAATATTTATTTTGATCCTTATATTTTTAACTTTGGTCCATGTTGGACTTTATACTTTAAGTTTTAGTTGTTTTTTGTCTTTGTACTTTTAAAAAATGACTATTTTGGTCCATTCATTTTCATTTTACTTCATTTTAAGGGATCAAAATGGTCATTTTTTGAAAGATTAAGGATAAAAAATGAACATTTAAAAAATATATAAACTAAAATGAACAAAAGCCAAAAGTATAAAAACTAAAGTAGTATTTAAACATTTTTTAGTATATATGTAGAGAAGCAAACCTCTGATCCGAAACTAAGTGAGTTCAACACTTTCTAAATATTTAAATTAATGTTCATAAGTACAAAAAAAAAAAAATATATTTTTATAAATACTTAAAAAAATCAATAGAAACACCTTCTAATATTTTGATTTTATGTGACGATTAATTTGAAAGTGGTTTTGGATATTGGAATTTTCGAAGAAGCAAACAAAAAGCTTCACGGACCCACTCCACTCCATCAACGACGCCGTTGACCGACTTTACCATCTTATTTTTCACGCCATCTTTTTATTTTTATTTTTATTTTTAATAATTATGGTTAAATATATTTATATAATACAATACAACTTTGTTTTGAATTTTGTTGTATTTTGTATCTATACTAGTTAAATGTTTTAAATAAATCTTACGTTTTTGCTGATGTAGTTAAATAGTTTTAATAAATCTTAAATTTTCTTCAACAATTAATTTTATTGTTTTATTAAATAATAATATTTTTTATGTAAGGAAAAACAATGTAAATATATATATATATATATATATATATATATTTTTATTAAAAATAATTTCTCATTCAGTTCAAGTTCTTACACTCTTAAAAAACATTACATAAATAATTTTTCACTGTTTATGAAGAGGATGTTTATAGAGATTTAATTATTTTGAAACAAATCAACAACAAAAAAAAAGACTATAGATATTAATTTTAAGATTTATTAAAAATATATGAATTAAAATTTAAAATATGTATTAAAATGAAACATGAAAATAATATTTTAACAAAAAAAAAAATTGAATGTCATCGTTAAGTAACACAAACATTTTTTTTTTAAAATACAGCTAACCCAAACATTAAACCTACAAAATAAACTATACTAATTTTATTTTTTTTAAAAAAAAAAAACCTACAAAATAAATCATATTTAATAATAGTAGGTATATTATATGCAACCGACATGGCAGTATGGCACACGCACGAATAAAATTTGGAATATAATCCAAACAGAGAAATTATTTATTCATTCATAATTCAAGCTTAAATACTACTCTGATTAATGGGGGTCTTTTTATAAATAATAAAATAATAAAAATATTTACAAATATAGCAAAATGACAAAAAAATTATACATCTGGATGTGTTCCTTTTGCTATATTTATAAAACGTTTTTTCTTTTCTTTTCTTTGTTGGATGGTATATAGATATGATTATGTGATGTCGAAAAGCTTTTCTCAAATTTTAAATTAATCTTGAAAGTGACATAAGAGTGATTTTAAGAAAAGAAACAAAGAAAACGATGAAATTTTTAATTCTAATTTTAGTACTTTATTTGTGTATAATAAATAAGAACAATATTGGCAGATATAACAATCAAATTCAAAGTATTAGTAGATATAGTACAATATAAAAAAATATGTAGATATAACAAAATTTAAATCAAACTTTCATAGTCGATCACTGATAGATTTTTTTATATTTGTAATTTTATAAAAATGTTGTTATACAGTTAATTATTAGTCCTTAAAGTGCTACTTATTGCAATTACATTAATAATTAAAGGGGCTTTTGGGCCCCAACTTACATTGAGTAGAGTGGGCCATTATAGTCTATTCAATATTTGGGTCTCCGATTATAATAGGTGAAGTTTCCAATAGTTATATAAGAGAAATTACTATAAATAGAAAAAATAGCAAACTATTTACAAATATAGAAAAATTTGATAGTCTGTAATTGAATTATCGTTGTCAATCGCTCAAACGATAAAATTTTATCGCGGTCTATTGCCGATAGACAGTAAAATTTTTTCTATAATTGTAAATAGTTTGACTCATTTTTCTATATTTGAAAACAACCCTATTAACTAACCTACAATTATTACACTTAAAGCTATTTAAAAATCCTTATTATCTACCGTGTTTACTATTTTGTAACCATACTCTCTCTTCATTTGTAACCCATACTATAATAGTTCAATTTTATTTTAATAGGATCTTAACATTCAATAATATTTTATAATTTGATTTTAATAGGATCTTAACATTCAGTAATATTTTATAGATAATAGAAATTAAACTTTCAAATTTATATTTAATATATTGATAAAATTCTAAAATATTGTATAGAGTCAAAGTTTTATAGAGCAAAATCGAAATTTCAAGAACTCGTGAACACACAGAATTATTGAATCTATTATTTTTAAAAGCAGAGAACCTACCACTAAAGTCTTTTATTATTTAATATTTATAAGTTAAAACTAAAAAAAAGAAAAAAAAGAAAAAAAAGAAAAAAACATTGTTCAAATCAGATCAATTTCCATGTTTGGAAGTAACGTGAAAATATCATTGAAACGGTTTATCTTTTTAAAATTCACTTTAAGTGATTTGTGGTAATATATATACACACAAATATAAAGCTTTTGGTTCACGTGGGTCAAATCAGTAACAAAAATACTTTAAAAGGTATACACATTAAATGATAACTTTAGTTCATAAAGTTTCATAATGGAAACTAATAAACCCTCAATAAACTTTTAAAAAAGCTTAATGCATCACAAGTGTATATTATAAAAAAATTAATGTGAAGATTATCTTTATATATTATGTATCATTAATCTGATTCGTCAAATTCAAGATTGATAATGTTGTGGACAAGAGAATCAATTCTCTATTCTTTGAAGACGTAAATTTTTGGAGAACTTTGTTCTCAAATGTGGAAGAGTATCTTTCTTTTAACATTAAGATATAGTGAAAAATTGTACCTTGAATATGCTAATATATTAATTAATTTTTTCTCGGTTAGTTAGCTCCTTGATCGAATGCATCCTCCAAACTATGCTTGATTGCATGTCTAACAATTAATGACATGTTATAGAAAAAACATTGAAAGTTTAGAGGTTTATCACATATAAAATTAAACTATTTTGAAATCTATTAAATGCATTTTTACAATTTTTTCTTAAAAAATGCATTTTTAAGTTATGAAATTTGTGTATGGGTAGATTTGGACTAGAGGACATAATCAACGTTTAAGCAAGTTTGCAGGCCATCAAGCCAAGAAACAAACGAAGCTCGAGCTGAAAATCACATCCCAAAGCTGAAAAAGTGGGAGTTTGTGCCGAAAGCCCAAACAGATTGCCCGAGGCCAAGCCTCCCTTTTCAAGAAATGGGGCATGCATCCGACCCACTTGGGTTTGGAAAAGACGAAAGTTTGGGCCAAATGCCCTAACCTGTTAGGCTTTGGCCGTGGTCGAGCTTCACCATTTGATTAACGAGGCATGTTAAATGCATGAGATAACCTATCTCAAATGAGCCTAATTTGATTTTAAAACTCTGATTTAGATACTCTAGGTCAAGATTATCTTATAAATATATCATTATAACTATAGAAGAAGTAGGTTGATTCTCATCCCTAAAACTTTTACTACAACCTAAAGTCTCTTAAATGCACTTTTATATCTTATAAATACATCATTACAAGTTTTCTTTTTCTTTTTCTTTTTCTTTTCTTTTTTTTTTTTTAAAGAAAAGCATTCTTACGAGTTATGAAACTAAATTTATAATTTAATAATAAAAATTACAAGACTACGATTAAACATCAATTATGTATTTAAATATACATTTTTTTCTTTATTAATATATATACGTCAACATAGTTTGAACCATATTTATTTTGGGTTTTTTTTTTAAGGAAAGATAAAGAATAAGAAAAAATATTGGACCGGTCGCCGATTCTTGTAGACTATAATTCTTCAAAATTGCGAACGGTCAAATTATCCAAAAGTCTTCACAATTTGCAACCTTAAAAAAAGGTCTTTTCAATATATTGAATAGTCAATTGCCCCAATTTTTTCAAAATTTCTAAATTGCCCCATTCAATTCTAAGTTATTTGTTCAAAACAAATACACTTCTAATATATATTTGACCCCAAATCTAAACAATTTCACACTATTCATCCCAATCACTATTTGGTTTTTCATTATTTAAATTTTAGCTTATAAATACTATTATTTAGTTGGTTTATTATTTACATTTTTTTCAACATTTAGAAACTAAAGAAATTAGTTTTTAAAAACTTATTTTTGGTTTTATAATCTAACCATGAATTTAAATGTTTTATTAAGAAAGATGGAAATTTATATATATTTCATTTTTAGTTTTCTACTTTTGAAATTTATATTTATTTATTCCTAATTTTTTTAACCATGGTCTTCACATTTTTTAAACGAATACTTGAACTCTTAGTCAAATTCTAAAAACAAAACAAGTTTCTGGAAATTATTTTTTTTTCAAATTTTTGCTTGGTTTTTAAAAATATTATTAAAAAGTAGATAGCAAGATATAAAAACTTGTAGGTATAAGTAGTGTTTCTAAGCTTAATTTAAAAAATAAAATGATTATCAAAGGGAGCCTCAATTATCATATTCCTATTTTAAAATACATTATTGTTTATTATTATTAGTATTAGTATTTATATTTAATAGTTGTAATTAATCAATATAATTTTGGTTAAATTGTAAATTTAGTTCCTATGGTTTAAAAAAGAGTTAGAGTTTAATTCCTATGGTTTAAAATTAGAAGTTAATTTCTATGATTTGATAAAACTCTCATAAATAGTCTTTAAAGTAAGAATTAAATTCTAACTTTTTTCCAAACTATAGAGACTAAATTATATTTTTTTTTCGACCAACCGGATCACATTCTAATTTTTAAAATCATATAAACTAAATTCTAAATTTTTGGATGAATATTTCACTTCATAGACTTTTTAAGTTAAATTCTAGAATGTGTATTGCACCTTCGCGAAAGAAGAGTCCAAAAAAAAGAAATTTAGTAATGCAAAACAAAAAGTAATGTTAGTTCCCTAATTCAAAACCCACGTGCCTTTGATTTTGGTTTTTATTATTATTATTATTATTTTAATTTATTCTGACCAATAAACGCAAATGGATAAGGATTCACGTTTTTCTTTATTTTATTAATGGAATTTATATTAAATTAGCCGTTTAATAAATTAAAAAACAATGTAAAAATGTGAGAATTGAAACCCAGAAATTGTAGGCGGGAGGTAATAGAGAATCTAACACCACGAGTATTTGAGTCATTAAGTTGACTAATTATTTTTGCTTTTTTAGTATTAAAATTTAATCACCGGAGATTAAAGCCATTAACGATTTGACAGGTTCAACATGGTTCAAATTCTCAAATGGTTGAAATTTGTATTAATTTGAAGTTGGAATCTAAATACGGCCCCTTAATACAAATTTCGGCCATTTGAGAATTTTCGTCCGAAATTCTAAGGAGGTATTTGAATTACCAACTTCAAATTTTATTAAATGTTAATGTTGACATAAATATAAAAGAGAAGTCATTAGCAAATATAATTAGTTAGAATAGCTGGAATGCTCAAAGCACGCAAAAGATGTTAAAAGGAACAATTGAATATTTATGATGATGATAATATTAGGAACAACAACTTTTGGCTCTAAGTCACTGGCACAGTAACTAAGCCAAATTGACAGCAGTAATATTAAAAGTTTAAAACATTACAGTCTCACTTAAAAACAAATCAATTAACTTGGCCAATTAACAACATAGAAAAGCTTAAGACTTAAAAACCAACGACAACAAAAGATTACAGCCATTGGTAAAGCCACAGTAAAAGTGGGAAGTAACTAAAAAGCGGTACAATGAAGAGTACATCACATCAACTAAGTGAAATTATCTGAAGCATGGTGAGTTGTGAGGTCCTAAATTAGAGGTGAAAGTTGGTTCGATTTCGTTGGTTTTGGGACCGACCAAGAATCAAATCAAACTGATCGACTTTACGAAGAAGGGACCATTCCAATAAATAACAAAAACCAACTAATCGGTTTTTATTCAGTTCGATTTATTCTCCTCTTCCAAAATACGATTCCCACAAGTGGATTCCTTTGTAGGAGAATAGCAGGAAAGATTGATTGATGGTGTCCAATTTGTTTAAGAAGAGTTGTCATTGGAGGAAAATGTTAGATATTATATTAAATTTGTCTTCACCTATTAGCTTAAGCTTTTGGATCAATCGACGGTTTAAGATGGCATCAGAGCAGGTTAAGCCCCTGTATTGTTGTTTCCTCCCCAATTAATATCCATTTCCACTTGCTTGGCTCTTCTTCATATTTCAAGCTATAATATATTATATTAAAATTATCTTCACCTATTAGCTTAAGCTTTTGGGTCAATGGACGATTTAAGGAAAAAAAAAACAGTCTTCAAAGGTATAATCCTCATCTTTCTGTATTTTTCTCATCAAAAGCATGTTTAATGTTCTATATGTTTATCCAATATTTGTTTCTTTGTTTTTATGTAAATTTCAAATGACAAAAATCAATGACATGAGGTTTACACGCTTTCGCACGAGATTTGATCATGACATATTATATTTTTAAATGTTTTCATCTTTATTTTATATAATTATGCATTTTAAGTTTTAAAATAAAAAATCTGGATACAATTAAGATATAAAAATATTGTTTCTAGAATTTGCACGATTTGGTTCATAGAATCTGAAAACAGTTTTTAGAAATAGAATTCAGATTGTCTGCCAACTACTTATTTACTGAACACGATGAATCTAGAAATATAAAACATAATCTGAATTATCAACCTAAAACTAAATGAATAATGCAAATGCAACCCCAAACAGGTAAAACTATTAAAAATAATAAAAGTTGGAGAAATAAGGTTCTATATATTAATTGAGGAGTTTAGTGGGTTTTGTTCAGCTTTTTCAGGATATCTTTATTATGAGACCAATGAAAGTTGTTCACCTTTTAGCTGCAACCATTATATGCTTCTTTAATTGGGCTTGTCAATCAGGTTCAGGCCCAATATTATCAATCGGCCCATGATAATTGGACGTCCAGTTATTTTCCATTCGGCCCATAACTTTAATGGCCCAGTCATTATTTGATTTCATGAAAGTCGCATTATTCTCATGAAAATTAACCGAAAAATATGAGTTCTATGATAGGTAGGGGTGGCTAAGGAGCAGCTTAAAGAACACATCCTGGTCAATTTTTCATGGGAACGAGTGTTGCCATTCTCACCGACGAATGATTCATATATGTGAAGTTATCTCGTCGAAGTACCACCAATTGACGAAGTTGCCAATCCCTAACGACATTGAGGTGGTGCGAGAGGAACAGAGAATCTCGTGGAATGTTATGCGACCGCCTTTAGAAGCTTAGTAGATATTGGAATGTTAAAATTTATATAAATTAATAAAAAGTAAAAAGAAAAATACAATATTAATTTTTAAAAATAAATCATCCTATTGTTCACTTAAAAAATCAATTAAAATAAATGAAAAAAAACCAGTTTCACGAAATAAAATTTCTAAATTTAAATTCATCGACAAAACGAACAACAAAGGTAACAAAAAAAAAAAAAAAAAAAAAATTTCCACGTCAAGATAAATAGTCTACAAATAGCTTCTTAACATCTGTTCTTTTTTTAGAAGCCACCACGTCACTAGCATTCCCGAATTTCTTTTAATTAGAAAATCGTAGTCCCCTCACTTTCTCGAAATTACAATAAAGCCCCAGTTTTCCATATTATTCATTCTGTTGGCTACAAACTCACCAGAAAATCCAAGAAAAAGAAAATGAATGGCATCGGCATCTTCAGCATCGTCGCCAGCTTTTGCAGCATCAATCGGTCCTCTGATTCGCAATCGCTCTACCAGATTCCTTCCATGTCGGAACCCTCACCATAAATGGAGCTTCAGAGATGCTGGTTCTCATTCTCGACTCTCCCTTTTCCATTATTCTAACTCTTCTCCTCTTCTTCCTTCTCTTCCGATTCGCCGTCGTCTTCTTCTTCCTCGTTCTCCTCTTCATCTTCTGCTCGGATCTCGTTCACCTTCTTTTCGATATCCTCTGCCATTAATGGCCTCCACAGTTCCTGATCAGGCTGGTCCGGAGACTCCTCAGTCCAATCCGACGAAAACGGTGAGTATTGCTTTTGGATTTCTCTGTTTCTTGGCGATGGATGCAGTGTTGTTCGATTTTGGTGGTAATTAGGGCTTTGGAAATTGCAGGTTAGGGTTGTGATTAAGGGTAGGGTTCAGGGAGTGTTCTATCGGGACTGGACGGTGGAGAATGCTACTGAGTTAGGGTTAAAAGGATGGGTGCGGAATCGGAGAGATGGATCCGTGGAGGCGCTTTTCTCCGGCCGCCCTGAATCGGTGACGGAAATAGAGCAACGATGCCGCCGTGGTCCGCCGGCGGCGATGGTAACCGGGTTTCAGGTTTTTCCTAGCTCCGATGACCCAGGATCCGGGTTCGAGCGCATACGGACCGCGTGATTGATGACTGGCCGAACCGGACCGGACATTGCCAGCTGTAAGAAAGAATGGGTTTTTTAATTATTGGTGCTTTATTTTATTTATTTTTGCTCGAGTAAAAAGCAACGAAATTAAAATACTGATACTATTTCTTTTCAAGAACATAAATAAATAGCAATCACTTGTAAATTGTTAAGGTCATCATTATATTAATTAGCCGCTACTAGTCTACACATTCATGGTTTTTTGTAAAACAAAATATCGCTCGCATATATATATATTGGAAAAATATAAATTTAGATTTAATTTTGAAGTTGTATCAATCAAAATCATGAACATTTGGCTTTATGAAAATTTAAAGATTTAAGTGACAACTTCCAAAGTTTGGGAGTGTAAATTGATAATTTTTTATTTTTTAATTACTTTTCAATTAAATTACAAGTTTAGTTCTCGAATTTTTAAATTTATATCTATAACTTAAGAATGTCTAATAAGTTTCTCACATGTTGAAAAATTTGAAAAATTAATTAATAATTATTTTAATAGATTTACAATTAAATTTTATGTGTAACGTAGCTTTAAAATTTTAATTCTATGTCTATTTAGACATGAATTTTTAGAAAAAAACAATATAGAATAAATTATGATCTTTAAAATTTTTTTGCTTAGACACAAAATTAAATGTTTAAAGATTTATTAAACATTTTCAAAATCTTGTAATCTAATATCTAACCGCAAATTAAATTTAAGAAAATATCAAACATCTTTTTAAAAGTTTAGAAATTGAAGACAAAATTAAAAACTAAGAGATATTAAACACTTTTAAAAGCACGAGAGGGAGTTTTGGAACTTCACTTATGATTTGGCTTTTTTTTTTTCTTTGGGCAAACGAATAATTATTAATAGAAAATCAACCCAACTTTCAAATGTATCCCATCTTTTATTATACTAATATGAGCACATCAATGACAAACTTAAATGAATATACAAACAATCTCTCACATAAAATAAAAAGTTAAATATTACAGATTTATCATTTATGTATTGATAGGAAAACTCAATTTTAAATTTTTTTTTTTTTATGAATGACCTTTTTTGGGACTAAATGAAAAATAGATACCTTTTTGAAAATGAATGAAAAGCGACCTTCTGTTTGTGCCAGCATCCTATCAATTTACCTATTCACCTCTAAAAACCATCTATGGGCTGCGATTCATAAGTGTTTTTGATACATGATCTTGATACTCGATGTTCTACGCTCTATGTTATATACTTTATGCTATATACTCGATCCTCGATATTTGATACTTGATACTCAATATTTGGTGCTCTATATTCTATATTTCATCTAGAAGTTCACTCGATGTCCGGTGCTTAATGTTCTACGCTCTATGCTCGATTCATAAATTCACTCGATGCTCGATACAAAGAAACAAAAAAAAAAAAAAAAAAGAAACGTAGAAAAAAAGAAGAAGAAATGAAGAAAAAAGAACAAAAGTAAAAATAAAATAAATGGAAGTGAAAAGCAGAAAAAATAAGAAAAAAAGAAGAAGAAACCCAAAAAAAAAAGAAAAATGCTGCCATTCGAAGAAAATAGAAGAAGAATATATTTAGAATTAAAGTGGTAATTTCACACGTGCCAAAATTCATTGATTATAAAAAAGATACCCATTTTCCAAAATTCATTAATTTAACTGATTTGTGTAACTAACAAACAACACAAATGGGCTCTTCAAACATCAATAAGAAAAATATTTTCGAAATGGATGATCGACTAACAACGGAATAACTAACATGGTTACACAAATCAGTTAAATTAAGAGGTTTCACTCTTGCAATTAAAAGTTCAAAGACTATAATGGTGACCATTCCTATAATTCATAGTGATTTGTGCAATATAGAAAAAACCAAATTTTACCTGAACTTATCACGTTGCGTCAATTTTCACTTAATCTTAAACCATCATAGAAAAAAGTAGAGGAAGAATATCTCACATTAATTACAGCAATTAAACCTGACAGAAAACTATGGGAAAAAAAAAATCTCTCAAAACTCACAAAATTTGGACAAATGTCAGTATTTTTGGAGCCCCATTAATATTAAACAGATGTTTTTACATTCATTAAATGCACAAGCAAATATCTTGATTCACAAATTGACAAATGAAAGTTTATAAAAAACGAGTGAAATTACTGATACTTGTTCAAGTTTAAGGTAAAAATTGCAACCATGCACAATTCGATGATGAAATCAAAAGATCAGGATAAAATTGCTACACAAACTTTATCAAAGTTCAAGGTGGAAAAAAAAAACACAATATTTTAACAGTTCTGAATTTAAAAGAAAACTCATGGAAGTCCTGGAATTTCTTTCCTTCTAAAGACTGTACTTCGGTAATGGTACCTTTCCTTACGCGACTAGGCGTCGGTAGTCCAATATTCAACACCCCTACGTTAAACCTAAGACTTAAAGACAGTAAGAGCAAGGCACCGATATTTGTAAGAAAATTTCTTGGTCAACAGAAGGGTGTCGGTCGTTCAAAATATTGGACTCTTCAAAATCTCTTCCACACTGCATTAAATGCAGTGATGGCAATGGAAAAACCAAGCACCAGCAGCTAATTCCCATTCCTATTCTAAGATCAGATAAAGGATAACAATTCTCATCATTTGGATCTCATCCCATCATAAGATTTATCCGACGTCCCCACACTTGTTGAAAATCTTACGTTGAAAAAATCAAGGGAACCAACAATCTTTATAAGATAGATGGACTATTTCTCTCATTATCAATTGATTGCGAGATGGAACTCCATGTTATCTAATAACATTCTGTTAGGAACGACTCTCCACATATCTCGATAATAACACGATATTATTCACTTTAGACATAAGTCTGCGTGACTTTATTTTAGTTCCACCCAAAAAATCTCCTTAACAAATTTTGAAAAACTACTCTTCTTTTTTGTCCAGAGAAATCTTATGATTGTGCAGTCCCTTGATTTTTTCAATGTGGAATCCTTAACCAAGTGTGAGGAGGTCAGAGAAATCTTATGATGGATCATCCATCATCCATCATAAGATTTCTCTGACCTCCTCACACTTGGTTAAGGATTCCACATTGAAAAAATCAAGGGACTGCACAATTTTTATAAGATAGATCGACTACTTCTCTTATTGTTGATTGGTTGTGAGATAGAACCCCATGTTATCTAGTAACGCTCTGTTACTCTCCACATATCTCAACAATAGTATGATATTATCCGATATAAATCTACGTGACTTTGTTTTTTTAGTTCTCCCTAACAAATTGGGTATAAGCTTAATTTTCAAAAACTAAAAAATAAGATAGTTATGAGAAACAATAATTTACTACTTTACAGTGTCAAGTAACGTGTATTTTGGGTTGGAATTTTGGAAGTTCTGGATTTCTCCCTTTTTTTTTTTTTCTCCACAGATAAAAGACCAACATCTAAGTTATCAAATCTCATCCTAAATTGTCTAGTTTCTGTTTAGGAACCTAACGCTGACTATCATTTTTCTGAGACAGAAAAGTTATCTGACCTAGTCAGCATTAAATGGTATGTTGATGCTACCCACATGGAATGGTTCAGTCATGGCCCTCGATGAAGCTTCAGTGCAATTTCTGATGTACGTCCCTAACTTGATATAAATTTCTTCCCAGCTCTCATTTGGCTCTATCCGAATCCTCAAGTTCACATAAGCATCTGTTTACCACTCCAAATAGTGGGAACAAAAGGGAAATATTGATACAGGTTTCGGCAGTTCGTCCTGATGATGCTAAGGTTATTCACCGCTCTCCTCCAAAAGAGCCTCTCTCCACTGCTATCTAAAGAACCTAAACCTGAAAGTTTTGACGAAGAATTCGAAGCAGCAGTTACGGTACCAAAAGACGTGGAAGAA
Organism: Lagenaria siceraria; assembly: GCA_002890555.2. NCBI lineage: Eukaryota > Viridiplantae > Streptophyta > Magnoliopsida > Cucurbitales > Cucurbitaceae > Lagenaria > Lagenaria siceraria. The sequence continues at coordinate 10,656,264 of CM016485.1, forward strand.
GGCCATTTTGTGGTATTTGCAGTGGATGGTGATGAGAGAAGGAGGTTTGTCATTAATTTAGAGTTCCTGTCTAACCCTGAATTCTTAAGGCTATTGGAGCTGGCAAAGGAAGAATATGGATTCCAACAAAAGGGAGCTCTAACAGTCCCTTGTCGGCCTGAGGAACTACAGAAGATTGTAGAAGAAAGAAGAAAACAGAAAAACGGGGAGTGGATTGCATCTAGTGTTCATATCATAACTAGCTATTAGGAACCTAAAAAATTCACCTCCTTTTTTTCCCCTCTTGGTTTCTGCACAGTTAAGTTACAAATGTCTACACAATTAATCAAATTCCTTTATACCTTCTTATCACTATTGCCATTTTTTGTCAAGTAATAGACATACACTACGTTCTTGAATGAGGAAAACCATCTAAGACATGTAGGTTGTAGCCAGATAGGGCTATATTTTAAATCACCGATTGACCCAAAAGCTTAAGCTGATGGATGAAGGCAAATTTAATTATATATCATCTAACACTATATATTATGTATCACTGTTAGAACACCCAAATCTAGTTTAAAATACGTACAAAATTCGATGTTGTAAGCCGTTACTTTATCTCGGAACAGTTATTTGGGCCGACGGGTTCTCTCAAGCAATTAGATATTGCCATGACAGCTGATTCAATAGATGCATCTTCACCCTGCAAGACACCAGAGTGATCATATGAGATGATTGTCATGACCATATTTTACTGACCATAGCAAAAGCTCATAACAGTAACTGTTGTACAGAAGTATCGATTGGAGATGTTACCTTCTCTTTCCAATAAAATATGTTTCCATACTTTCCAGCCAAACGGCTCCAAAAGCTCCTTGGAATGTCTAAATCAACCGTCGCTCCGACGTTGAAGTTCAATATGTTACCTGAATGAAGATATCAATCGATGTCATCACGGGCATAGGTGGAGAAAAGTATACTAGCACTGTTCATACCAAATGTAGGATCGGCAACAAACACAATTGTTCTATCATCCACTTGCCAAAAATCTTTGATTGCCAGCCCTGTAAAAATCATTAAATTGATTGTTTCTGCTAATTAGATTAGTGGTGATCTACCTGAATAAGCTTGACGTGTGTGTGTGAGAGAAACTTTTCAAGTCATGAAGTATCAATAAATCAATGTCCTAGTAAGATCGCGCAAAAGAGAATGCTAATACATAGATAAAAAGAATATTATGAGTGCATTTTAACCCTGAATTGAAGACCACAGAAATGTGTTTTAATCCTCCTTTAGACAAGTTTCTGAAAGACAAAGACGATAAAACATAGAACAAACCTGGTGTCACAGGATAATTTTGGGCCAAAACTCGCAATTTATATCCGGTATCCTTCTCAATGTCAGCAATTTCTTGTTTGAGTCTAATTTCCTGTCCACAGAAAATTAAAATCAGCAATGGCCACTTGATCATGAATCAAATACCCAAAATTATATCAGAGAACAGAACAAAAAGAAAAAGGAAAATGAAGCGAATCAACCACACCTGGCCATCAGATAGAAACCCAGCGACATCAATGACAGAGGTGAACTCCTTGGGAAGCAATTCCGGTTTGTTAACCCCAACTTTGGCGTCAGCAAATCCAACTCCTACGAGGCACGCTCACTGAATTACTGTAAGCATTTCATTAAATTATGAAATTTCTACAATAACGTAGAGTCAATTCCTTCGATTAACAAACGATATCCAATTTTATAACCTAGAAATTCAAGCTCGAAACAGTTCAGACCGAATTGAACATTAAATCTCCATCTAAACGATGATAATTGGCAAGAATGATTACCGGATAGAGTTATGCCGAGCGCTAGAGCTCCAGAGAGCGCGAAACTCAGTGATTTATGGGGGAAATGAAGAAGCCAGTTGCTGAAATCAGTAAATTTTTGGGAGGGAAATGAAAATGATGGCGGAGAGAAGCGAGATGATGATCTGAAAACCGGCGGTGAAGGTCTGGAAAATGAAAGAGATGGAGATGGAAGATGCATAAACGCCATTATCGAATTCTTCTGGATTGTCGTTGCTGTGTTTGTGCCATTGATTTTGGATGTAATTAGTGTTCTAGAAAGAGAGACTGGAGGGAAGAGACGGTTCTGGATAATCTAATGGATAGGGAATTCAGGCATCGCATTAATTTGCAACGTCTTTTCTACAGCGGGTCCTTATATATGTATATTTTGCTTGGTTAGTGTGAAATTACAAAATCAACTCTAGTTATTATTATTATTATTAACTTTTTAGACAATTTGTAGGATAGGAGAATTCTCGTTACTCCTTGTTCGTTCTCATTTAAGTTTTTTCCTCATATTGTGATTTATGTTATTTTCCCATCTTTTTTATTTTTAAATTTTTTTAGCATTTGTCACTTGATATTCAATACGTTTGAATATACAATTTTAAAATATGTCTACAAAAAAATCAATGAATAACGGGAATGAATAAAGAGAGCGAGAATGGGATATCAACAAATATAAACAATAGATCGATTTAGTAATTTTACTTTAAGATGATGCAAACAAAATAATATACACAGATGAGGTTAAGTATACAAAGTAAATCCTAACTCAATCACTTACTTAAAAAATACTCTTAAAAATAGTAGTATTACCTTATATATATATATATATATGTTGTATAATTTCATTAGTTATGTTGAAAAAAAAGAGAGATACAAACCATAACAAAGTTTAACATACGAAACATTCTCTATACTTTAAAAGATATTACTTTTTAAATAAGTGTTTAAGGATCTGTTAGGTAGAGAATTTGAATTATATTTTATACTTTTAGATTCAACGAGTTCAACAAATATGTGTTTGACAGATAACATGTATTGTGTTTTTTGGAAACTTTTTTTATTCTATAATCTAAATAGTGCAAATTCTAAAAACAAACATTTTTATGTTTTCATTGTATCCATATTTTAAATTAATTTTAAAATGTAGAATTATATTAAATAAAGATTAAAACATTTAGAAATACAATATGTCATGATATAAACTCAATTCATTAAAAAAATGTAATTTATAATATATTACAAAATAATAACTATATAATTTTTGTTAACATAAATCATATTCATAAATAAATTAATAATAATTTATTGTCAATATTATGCAACTCCAACAAATTTCATGACTTATAAATATATAATATCAAACCTAATTTAAACACACACATATTTGAATATTTGAAAACATGAAATTTCTGGTTACAACTCAACTTTCTATTTTTTTTTTCTTTTTTCTTTTTAGTATTATGAAACTTCCAATTTTAAAGGTTAAATTTGTAATTTGCGAATTGACCAAAAAGAAATACTTTTAACGGTTCGACTCAAATAGCTTATATGGGCCTTTGAAGGCCCAAAATCAAAATAAATCGGACAAACTTCGTAAAAAATATAAAAAAAATATAGAATTTGCTCTGACGCACTATAAATAAACGCATCATCGCATCTCGGTTATTCATCGATCTCGTTTTTTCATGTTTTTTTTTTTTTTTTTTGGTTTTATTTTTTTCCATTTTTTCCCTAAAAAATTTTCCTTCCTCTTCGATCTCTATTTGCGAGGGTCTTACCGAGGTTTATCCATTTTTCTCCATCAATTTTCTTTTCCCCATTTGTGTTTGAATTCTTGGATTCCCTCCATGTCGCTGACCTTTCTGTAAACCCTAACGATCTTCTTCTTAGGGTTTCAATCTTGTTTCTTCATCCTGGTGTCTCCTCGGCTTTGAATTCTCTGTGTTGATTGTAGATTTCATATCACTTGTCGGAAATCTCGGGGGAGTCTCTGCATTTCTTGCCCAATCTTGGAGCTTCTTGAGGCTTACAGGTTCTGTTTGGAGTTACTCTTGTTTGAGATTTCTGACGGACCTGTTTCCGTCGGTCTGGGGACGAGGAAACGAGGGAGAAGTTTCTGCAATTACGGGTCTCAGGGTGAGGAAATTTTGTTTTCTCGCGGATTTTCGGAAACTACTGGCATGCTCTTTCAATTTATTATGAATTGGCTAGCATGAGAGTTGCTCCCCATCACAGATGAGGTTTGATTGGAAGATGGTTGATTATGGCGGTTAATCATGGGGTGAATCTCGCAGTCCCAGTAAAACCTAAATGACACGAGGATTTGAATATGAGCCATGGAGGTGGGAACATTACGAGAGAGAATGAAAACCAGGTGGATCGTTATAGGAGAGCTGGAGCTGATGATTTCGGGCGAGAGGTGTCGAAGATTGCAGCAGCACAGATATGCCAGAGTCTGGGATTTCAGGGATCGAAGGAGTCTGCTATGGACACGCTTGCGGAAATTGTAATAGTATATCTTAGTGATTTGGGAAAGATGGCGAGTTTCTATTCTAACTTAGCTGGTAGAACTGAGTGTAATGTGTTTGACATTGTTAGAGGACTTAAAGATTTAGAAGCACCAGGGTCTCATGGAGATGCTGAGGTTAGCCGTTGTCTTGCAGGTTCACGTATAATTCAAGAAATTTTTGAGTATGTGAATTCGGTGCAAGAAATTCCGTTTGCTCAGCCGGTGCCGCAGTTTCCTATTATTAAGAGCTGCAAGGTACTGCCGAGTTTCATTCAAATGAGGGAAACACCTCCTAGGAAGCATATACCCAATTGGCTACCTGCCTTTCCTGATCCCCACACTTACATTTATACGCCGGTGTGGAATAAGAGGATGACGGACCCTCGCACTGACAAGATTGAGCAAGCAAGGCAGAGGAGAAAGGCAGAGAAGTCATTGTTAAGTCTGCAGCAGCGATTAGTAGTTAATACTGGCAATCTAGAGGAAGAAGTACCTAGTTTGGATAGTAACACATCCCATGATACAGAATTGCAACCGAGGGAAAATGCTGTTTCTGTGGTCAAATCTCCTCCTAAACCTTCGGATATTGTGTTTGATGATAGCAGTTCTGTGTTAGAGGCATTTGCTCCGGCCATAGAAGCTGTTAAAGGAAGTGGTTTTTATGATGACCAAGAGGGTGAGAAGAAGGCTCTTTCCATTGTTAGGCCTGCTGTTCAATTTAAGTTTAAAACTGGGAAGAAGCTTCTTGGTGATTCTTTGGATTTGAACATTCAAAAGAAAGGAATGGGTAGAACAGTGTCCTTGGTTGGACGGGATGATGAAAGGGATGATAAGAAACGAAGAGCTGAATACATTCTTAGACAGTCTGTGGAGAATCCGCAAGAACTCAATCAGTTGTGAATAAATATATTGACTGGCGTTCATAATTTAATCTAGGTATTTGGTATTAGCTGGTGCAATTGTTGCTTTAGTTTACAACATATCTTCCTTGTAGTACGGCCATTCTTGTAATTTACATTGAGTTCCTTGTATTTCCACTCAGGAATTTTTCAGAGATGCAAATGCTTGTGAAAAATTTATTGAGAAGATTTCACGTCTCTTTTCATCTCCCACATTGCGTTTTGAACTGTTTGTTCTGTTGTTAAGTTGTGATATTGAATCTTTTGCTCCTTGGTTTGTGAACTTCCCTCTGGGAGTATCAAGTTCTAATGCAGATGTAGGAGGTATGCCCCCTTGCTCTGCTAATTAGAATGCCACTAAGCAATATTTCTGTTTTGTTTTTCAACAATTTAGACATTTGTATTGCTACTTTTCTTGATACGTGAATACGCTGACAATAAAGGAGATGTCCATTGGGACTTCATATTTTATGCAAATGAATAAATTGGCTTTATTGTGCTTTATGAACTAAATTTGCTCAGGATATGTAGATGATCACTCCTTTTACTGGGTTCTGACGTGCAGATCAAACCAGGTAGATTTCAATCGCCCTTTGAGCTAAACTTCATCGTTCCTTCGATTTGTAGGTTTAGATGTGATTCTGTTGGTTGGAATATGGACATTGATTTGAACATGTTGCAAAAATTTGTTCTACAATGGTCAATGATAACGTGAAACAAGAATGAACTTTCATATTAGTAGTTACTACCTACATGACCACTTAATCACCTTTATTTGTGAGACTAAGACTTTTGGGATATAATTCTTTGGCTAACTTTCGGTAGATGCTTAGAACGCCTTTTTAGTTAAACCCAAATTCCTTATTTGGACTTGCAGCATGAAATAGGTGGAAGAAAGGTGGATGGCCAAGTCAATCTTAAGGAAACCCAGAATCCACTTGGTTTGTTTTTGCAAGGTAAGTACTGGTAAGTTTCCATTCCTCACAAATTCTGGATTGGCCATATCTTCTTATCGTCTGACTTCCTGTTTGAAGTTAAAGATCGAATTCTTCCTTATTTCTTCATGGCAAAGATATGATAAGAAAATATTCCATTTCTCTATTTTAGTACGTTTCTGAATGGTTTGGTTTGTCTTTAAGAGTAAAACGTTAAGCTGCAGGTGAATAAAGAAAACAAACCACCTCAGACCTGCATCATGAAAGAATGATGATGTAATAATGAATGTACTCTGTAAATGCACGGGGGGTTTATAGATAGGTGGAAACTGAATCTTTACCATATTTGTTCAGAATAAAAAGGGCTGAAATGAGCTTTGGCTGTCGAAATGCAGTAAGATCTTGCATATGCCTGTATATTATTATTTTCTTTCTTAATGCAATGCTGAAATATCTTGTGTTTGCAAATTGGGAGCATCTTTTGTATTCTCTTTGATAGGGAATATAATTGATATATAGGCCATCAAGAGCCATCTTTTCTAGTTACAAATTGGAAGCATCTTTTGTATCCTCTTTGATAGTCTCTTTTGCATAGCTTTGGATATTTCATGTATTCAATGATATCGTGTCTTATCAAAATTATAGATATTTTTGCTTTCTTCTTCCACATCTAGTCATGGGACCATCATTCTAATTGCTGTCTGGAAATTGATCATTGATCGTCTCAATGTTGTCTGGAAAGAGATTATTGATTGAATTATTGAATATTGTACGAGGAAAGCATTTGATACACACAAGTTTCAAAAGGTCCCCATGCAAGCAAGAAATAACAGGTCGCAAATAGTACATGTATTTGCTTTGCATATTTGTTTTAATTGTTCACAGCTTTTACAATTGGCATTTCACTTCCTCCATGCATCGAGCAGTCTCCTCTATGTTGCTATGCTTTGTTATCTAGATCCTTTACCCTGCAGGAATGAATTTGTCTTCCGTAGGGCAAACACTCCTGCACTTCAAGCTTTACCCAGACTACTTGAGGCTTTGGCAAAACAAGCTTATAAAATGTTTCTCGAGCTGGGACTGTCACAACAACACACTGCCATACCGGTGCCGGTCACCGGGCTGACTGTTCAGAAGCTTAAGCTTGGCCTCAGTGTGCAAACTGTATGCCTCATCTTTCCAAATTTGGAAATATTTCGATTCTGAATCCTTATGATTTCAGGCTGATGATATTGAACTGATTTTAGTTTTGTTGTTGGTAGAAATGAGCTTGTCTGGTGATTATATTTATTGATTGTTGTCTTAAAAACCAATGAGAAATGTACATTGATTTTAGGATATTCTCAATGATATTTCTATGGCTTATATGTGCCGTAGATGACAATTGAATACGTTTTTCTCGAAATAGTTATGGAGCTTTGTAAGTTTTAATTTTTTAAAATTAAATTCATAAACTGTACTTTTTTTCTATTGGTTTCTTTGTAATTCCATAAACTTTTTAGGAGTGTTTTTAAAATTCAGGTCAAGTTTTAAGATAGTTTTTATTTTTGAAATTTAGGTAAGAAATACATGTTTACTTACTAAAGATGAAAATCATGGTTAATAAATTGTAAGAAAATGTGTACAATTCATAATCATTTTTGCTCGATGCTATTTAAAATCTAACTGAAATTCGATTTCAAAGATGTTTTTGTTATGAATATAGCATCAAATGTAATTAGAGTCAACAAAATTAAAGAAAATAAAATTAATATGTATAATTTGATTCATTCTTATCCAGTATACATTCCTCGTAACTTTATATACGTGTGACTTTTTAGATATCTCAATGCGAATTTTGACCTTTTTTTTTAATGGTTTTGAATTATAATTGTAATTTTTTTTATTCAAATTAATAATTTTTGTTACCTTTCAAATATCCGTCGGTCCTTTCCATATTTTAAGAGGGGTTTAAGATTTGCATTTAATACTTTATATGCTAATTCTAGTTTTAAAATAAACCAATTTTGTATCAACAGAGAATTCTTGAACTGGCTTATTTGTGTTAGATTATTTAATAATCGTGTATATTTTTCTAATTCATATTTATGATTATTCAAGTGTCTACGAAAGTGAGTCTTTTAAGTGAAACAGTTTGTCTATGATAGACTTTTTTTAAGAGCAAATGTCTCGAGATAAGCGAGAAACTTTACATTCACTGGACGACCAGTATTGATGGGAGTGTAGGAAACCTCCTACAGGAACGGAGTCTTGAAATTTTCTATAACAGAACACTTCTAGAGATATCATCTTTGTTCATCGGGGAGGCCGAAAATGAAATAATGTGTCTTTATCTCAACGATATAATTCGCAATCTGGAGAGACTCTAGTTGACATGTCATGGTTTTTAAATGATGTGATCGACTTCATCCAAGTGGTTAGATGTTAGAGTGTCTGTACTTTCTAAAATTTGATGAAAGTTTGTGAAGATCTTTTTCTGTAACTATTTTAAAACTACACTTTATAAATTAAAATATAGATTTTGTTTTAATCATTAATAATTAAGTTTGTGTGTCTATATATATATTAAAAAGTTGTTTAAATTTATTGGCAATAATTAAACAGAAAATATTATTAAAATAAATTATATACATGTATTATATATATAGTGTCACATCTCACATTTATTACAGTTCAAATATCCATAAGAACTTTACCATTTTTTAAAACTAATTTCAAATTATTTCATTGATTAAAATATACATTTTGTTTTAATTGTGATTCAAAGAAAATGATATATTAAAAAGCTGAGGATAAAATACGCATCAGTTGAAAAGTAAAAGATGCTAATTTGAGTATATGCATAGCTCATCAATTAACATAAATTTTTAAAATTTTAAAAAATATTTAATAATTTTTTTTTTTGGAAGAATGAGACCAATTCTGCATCTAATAAATATCGGACAAATTAAAAAAAATTAATTTATATATAAGTTATAAAATTGATTATTATCTTCAATTGGACCTTAAACTTTTTAATTTTGAATTTAATAGGTTTGTGAATTTTAAAATGTGTTGTTAGATAAAATTAAAAGTTTGTTTTTAGGAAAGGACAAAAATTAAAAGTTTGAGAATTTATTAGAATTTTTTAAAGCTCAATGACTTATTAGACAAACATTTTTATTTTTATTTTTGTAAAATTCAAGTAGACAAACATTTGAAAGCTGAAAAACAACTCATGCCTTTTGAAATTATGTTTATTTTCTCACGATTTTTTTACTTGTAGTTTTCATATTTACTACCTAAACATTTGATTTCTTAACTAATTTCTAAAACACTAAAACTATTCCTTGAATACTATTTTTTTAGTTTTTAAATTTAGTTTTTTATTTCGAAAACACTTTTAAAATGTAGGCAACAAACTATAGAAACCAAAACCATAGAAATTGGGAGTGTTCGACCTACCAGCTAAATAAGTTGGTGTTAAATAACTCAAACACTATTGCAGTTTATGCATTTATTGAGAAATTTCATCTTCTCGTTTTTTCTCTATTTTGCACATTTATTGAGAAACTTCATCTTATTCCAAACACAGACTTCCCAACTCTAACATATTAAGTCCAATCTTTATAACTCAACTTAATGTCCCAAATACTTTCGTGATGGAAGTTGGTAGAATGGGTGTTTATAGGTTTAATTTTGAAAAACAAAAAACCAAGACCCCGTTTGGTAACCATTTTGTTTTTGGTTTTTAGTTTTTGAAAATTAAGTCTACAAACACCCTTCTCACGCTTAAATGTTTTGGGTTCTTATCTACTTTTTACTCATGTTTTAAAAAACCAAGTCAAATTTTGAAAATTAAAAGAAAATAGTTTTTTAATTTTTCTTTTTTAAAATTTGATTAAGAATTCAATGCTGGTATTCAATAAAGATGTAAATTATGAAAAAAAAACAGACTTAATTTTAAAAATAAAAAAATAAAAACAAGATGTTTAGGATTTAAGTAAATACTGTAGTCTAGCTAATGAAATATTCTAGAACTGAGTGAGAAGTAAAATTAAAGTAATTAAGAAAAAAAAGGGAAAAGGAAAGGAACAATAAATCTTTTCTTTCTTAACAAGAAAAGGAGCGACCTATGGCTTAAATATCATATCCCAACTTCTCTGTGTTCAGATCTCTCCAGATACATTCTATCGCCATTTTCCCTTTGATTTTGTTGTCTCTTCAACAACTCAGTCGTCTTTTGTCTTCTGCTCGGCCATCGCCATGGCGAATCAAGCTGAATCCTCCGACTCGTAAGCCCTATCCCCAATTTCCCAGATCCCCATTCTAATTCTTCTTTATCATTTTCCATTTCCTGTTTTTTACCGATGAATATTTTCCCTTCCGATTGTTCGCTTATTGCTTGATTCTGTTTTCAATGCGTTTTTATTCTTCCAGTAAGGGTCCGAAGAGGGATTTTAGTACCGCGATTCTAGAGCGCAAGAAAGCTGCGAACCGGCTGATTGTCGATGAGGCCATCAATGATGACAACTCTGTGGTTGCACTTCACCCTGACACTATGGAGAAGCTTCAACTTTTCCGCGGTGACACGATCTTGATCAAGGTCTGATATTATTCTCGTTATCATTTTTTTTTACTTATTTATCCTTAATTGAGCTAGGTTTTTGAAAATGTTTTTGCCCTAAGGGATGCTGTAAAATTGTGTAGGATCAGGGGAGGTTTGTTCTTCCCTTTTTTGGATAGCGGGAATCGTTTTGTTTTGTTTTATTTGAATTCTAGTCTAGTTGGTGGTTCCAGTCGGTATTGGGGATTGGTGAATTGGGTAAGTTTTGATGTGTGGATTAGATGTCGTTACTAGTTCGTCTAGGCGGCATTTGCTTGACGGGTTTGGAAAGTTTGGTTTTGTGGACTTTGTTGTTGCTATAAAGTTTGGGTTGGGATTACGTAGCTTGTGTTATACTTTAGAAATGAATGAGTTATTTTTATGTAGCTCGTGTTTCATTTCTGACCCGCTAGTTTGAAATTTATGAAAGTTATGGGAGGCTTAGAAGACGAGTTTCAGAAACCTGTGTAATTGTATTATTTCAACACGTAAGCTACTCCATGAAATAAGTAAACTCACATATCAAATAGAGCTTCCATTACAAAAACCATACCTATGAATCCCAAACCCTTGCTCCAAATGCCCTTGTAAGCTTAAGCACTCTCTCTCTCTCTCTCTCCACCTACTTACAGAATATGTTGCCTATCCGACTAGATTGTATGATGGACAAAATTCTAATGCAACTCACTCAGTTAATTTTGTTATGTATCTATGTGGGGGCCAGTTCAGAAATTTTATTTGCTAGATGTTGCTCTGAGCTGTGTGTGTTTGGGTACCAAGAGTGATATTTCCCCTCTAGGACTGAATTAGTGGATTTACACTGGCCATTTGCACCATCAATTCTTGAGATTGAGTGTAACTTAATGATTGTGTTGAAGTAGCAGTAACAGCCAATAACATCAAAATGGAAAAAGATAATTTCACTTATTTGTTCGATAAAAAAAAAAAGCCTCAACTATTTCTTACTTCTCCTTTGGTAAAATTCTGCCATGAATAAACAATCAGATTCTAAACAGACTGGAGAAGAACTTTGCATGGAGGTGGAGGAATGAAATTTTCAACTCATTCAGGGCCTCTCTTTGTTGTGAAAAGTTAGGGTTTGTCTTTTTCTTGTGGGTAAAATTTTAAAATGGAAGGCATAGGCCTGTTTTGAGTGGGGCGCAAGTCCCCCTTCCCCCCTCCCTCTCTCTCGTCCACTTTGATTTTAATGAATTTTTCTTAGAAGAAAATTATGCAGCTTTCTCATACTCACAGCTTGAGGTCATTCTTGAATTACTTGTCATATTTTGTTTGTAACTGTGTCGTTTGCCTTCCTTATGGAGTTCAGGGGAAGAAAAGGAAGGATACAATCTGCATTGCTCTTGCCGATGACACATGTGATGAGCCAAAAATAAGAATGAACAAGGTTGTGAGAAGCAACCTTCGTGTCAGGCTTGGAGACGTTGTTTCCGTGCATCAGTGTGCTGATGTTAAATATGGAAAGCGAGTACACATTCTTCCAGTAGATGACACTATTGAAGGTGTCACCGGGAATCTTTTTGATGCATACTTGAAACGTAAGATTCTATCCCTGATCTATTTCCTACCTTTCCTTGATTTGTCTCTTGCTTTCTTGTATGACTTATGTACAACAATATCATTTCTGGCATGTGTTTAGACGTTCATTTAATCCTTCTCCTTTCCCAATTTAGTCATTAATGTATGGTTAACCAGGAGTGATATATATATATAGAGGTTACCGTTTAGAAATTGGAACTAATGCTTGCCCCGTAAGTTTTCTTTCATCTGGCTTATTCAGATATTTGGATGGAAACATTTTGGTTGTGACTTGTGATATTTGATATTGCAAGTCCTCTGATAGGGTTTTTTTTTTTTTTAAATTTTTATTTGATATAAATTTACTTATTTATTTTTAAATTTTTTAAAATATTATTTTTAGCGTATATTCCTGTAAGTTCTCTGTTCTACTCCATGCTTCTTTTTTATTTTCATCGTCGGGATGCAATGAATTTCTGGGACACTTTTTAGTTTTGGAAGTTTGTTTATCACTATTGACTACTTGTTTAATTTTGAACAAGTTCCTTTATACATTTAAAATATGGTGTAAACCAATTATGTCTCCCCAATCCTTTGTTTACATTCGTATGTGTCTTTTTTCTTTTATCTTTGCAATTTTTAGTAGAAACAAGTTCAACTACATGACAGTACCGGATCTGGTATCAAGTGAGTTGGATCTACACATGAGCAATGGTTGTCAAAGAGGACACTTTTTAGCAGCGGCTGTAGGATGGTTGTCCTTGATCTTCAAAACTCTCAATGTGCTTTCCTAAGTTCTAACTAATAATACATATATATTTGTGTGTTTTGGTACACCTCTTTAGATTTATCTGCTATGAAGGTTGATAACTTCTCACATGTTGAACAGTGGGTCAATTTGAAGTATAGGTTTTTCATTTTATTCAGTTTGTGAATTAGCATATTTCTTAATTCTTACACTGTTCATATCTTGCAGCGTACTTCTTGGAAGCCTATCGCCCAGTGAGGAAGGGTGATCTCTTCCTTGTGAGGGGAGGAATGAGAAGTGTGGAGTTCAAGGTCATTGAAACTGATCCTCCTGAATATTGTGTGGTTGCTCCTGATACTGAAATCTTCTGTGATGGGGAGCCTGTGAAAAGAGAGGATGAAGATAGACTAGACGAGGTTGGTTATGATGACGTTGGTGGTGTTAGAAAACAAATGGCACAGATTCGTGAATTGGTGGAACTTCCTCTGAGACATCCACAGCTTTTTAAATCCATTGGAGTAAAGCCACCAAAGGGAATTCTGCTTTATGGACCCCCTGGATCTGGAAAGACTTTGATTGCCAGAGCTGTAGCTAATGAAACTGGGGCTTTCTTTTTTTGTATCAATGGACCAGAAATTATGTCAAAGTTAGCTGGAGAGAGTGAAAGTAACCTCAGGAAAGCTTTTGAGGAGGCAGAAAAGAATGCTCCATCTATTATCTTTATTGATGAGATCGATTCAATTGCTCCTAAGCGAGAAAAAACTCATGGAGAAGTTGAGAGAAGGATTGTTTCTCAGCTCTTGACACTAATGGATGGGCTAAAATCTCGTGCCCATGTCATTGTTATTGGAGCTACAAATCGCCCAAACAGCATTGATCCAGCTTTGAGACGATTTGGAAGATTTGACAGGGAAATAGACATTGGAGTTCCTGATGAAGTTGGGCGTCTTGAGGTTCTTCGTATCCATACCAAGAACATGAAGCTTGCTGAAGATGTAAGATTTCTTTGGCTATATTTATTTCTTATTGCCTTTGCTTGTTGGTTGCTGCATCATAATTGAAGTACACTGATTTTCCTATGTTGGATATCACAGGTTGACTTAGAAAGAATTGCCAAGGATACGCATGGGTATGTTGGAGCTGACTTGGCAGCTCTTTGTACCGAGGCTGCACTTCAATGCATTAGAGAGAAAATGGATGTTATTGATCTGGAAGATGAAACAATCGATGCTGAGATTCTTAACTCAATGGCGGTCACAAACGAGCACTTCCAAACTGCTCTTGGAACTAGTAATCCATCTGCTCTACGTGAAACTGTAAGTGTTTGTGCTATCTTGCATCAAATGGCGTTAACTGTAGTTTCCTTTCTAATGCACTTTGACTAAATTGCGCTGCTTCAGGTTGTTGAAGTGCCTAATGTCAGCTGGGAAGACATTGGAGGTCTTGAGAATGTCAAGAGGGAACTTCAAGAGGTATTGATACTGCCAAGGAGTGATCCCCTTTGTTTGAAGGAGATTCTGTCTATTTAATTCTTAATTCGTTCGCGATCTGATTTTATTCTGTTTCTCAATCAGACTGTACAATATCCAGTGGAACATCCTGAGAAGTTCGAGAAATTTGGAATGTCACCCTCAAAGGGAGTTCTTTTCTATGGCCCTCCAGGATGTGGAAAAACTCTTCTGGCCAAAGCTATTGCAAATGAGTGCCAGGCAAACTTCATCAGTGTCAAGGGTCCTGAATTGCTTACAATGTGGTTTGGAGAAAGTGAGGCCAATGTTCGTGAAATTTTTGACAAGGCGCGCCAGTCTGCACCTTGTGTTCTGTTCTTTGACGAGCTTGACTCTATTGCCACTCAGGTTTGTATTGTCATCCTCGTGTAACTCTCAAATAGTATTATTGTGTTGTGTAAGCAATCCTCGAAGTGTAATTAAATTCATTCTGGCAAATGTTTTATTGCCTTTTTTGAATTATCTGCAGAGAGGCAGCAGCGTGGGAGATGCTGGAGGTGCTGCTGATCGAGTTTTGAACCAACTTCTGACGGAAATGGATGGAATGTCAGCAAAGAAAACTGTCTTCATAATTGGGGCGACCAACAGACCAGATATTATAGATCCTGCACTTCTTCGTCCAGGACGTCTAGATCAATTGATTTATATTCCTCTTCCCGACGAGGATTCTCGTCACCAAATTTTCAAGGCTTGCTTGAGGAAGTCGCCAGTATCGAAAGATGTAGACCTTAGAGCCCTTGCTAAGTACACTCAAGGTTTCAGTGGTGCTGATATTACAGAAATCTGCCAGCGTGCTTGCAAATATGCCATCAGAGAGAACATTGAGAAAGTAAAATCCTGCACTTTTATAATTCTATCATCATCATCATGATCTTTGATCACGAAGTGTTACAAATTTTCAGCTATGCACGTATTAGAACAACTCATGATGAAAATCTTCTTTATTGCAGGATATTGAGAGGGAGAGGAGGAGAAGAGATAATCCTGAGGCTATGGAAGAGGATGTAGAAGATGAGGTGGCAGAGATTAAAGCGGCTCATTTTGAGGAGTCAATGAAGTTCGCTCGCAGAAGTGTGAGCGACGCCGATATTCGTAAATACCAAGCATTTGCTCAGACATTGCAGCAGTCGAGAGGGTTTGGTTCTGAATTCAGGTTCTCGGACAACACTTCTTCTGGAACTGCAGCGGCCGACCCGTTTGCAACTTCTGCTGGAGGCGGGGCTGATGATGATGATCTTTACAACTAGGTTCGCATGTGTCATGTATGTTTAGAACATTTCTTCTAATACTGCAAATTTATGTCCTTTTCTCATATAAAGATCTGTGGGGGAGAAGGAGCCTACAGTTGGAGGGCTGTTTGGTCCCAAAGATGGCTTCAGGGTGCCCCCTTGGTTAGTGATACTTGCCTATAATGTAGACTTGATCAGTTGGTTATTTCCTGTTACTACTTTAAAAATGAATACTACTTTAGAACACCATAAGATTGCTGTTTGGCCCACTACTGAATTTCTTCTCTCCATGTGCTGCTTAGGAGTTGTGAATATGAATTATGAATCTTATTATTCCCCCTGAGATGCTGCCCAAGTTGGTTTGCAAAAAGAGGCCTTTTCTCCAGTAAACCGATGTTGTCTTGTTATAATCTAGTGGAATCTCATTCTCACTAGTAAACTCTCATGAGCTTTTCTCTCTCCAAAGGTAGTGGGTAGGAGAGCTGGATTTCATATTTCGAGATCATAAACTTTATGTTTGTTGAGCTATGATAGATTTACTATTTTTCTTCGAGGCACAATGTTCTCCATAGTACACTTTGCTTTATCTCAATTCTCATATGAACATTTCTTTTTTAAAAGTGGAAAAGCGATCAACCCATTTTGTGTCTCCACAAATATATGTTCGTAAATTTCTGTATTTTCACAAAGTTTCCCTACCTGATAAATCAAAAGCTTATGTCAAAGAAATAAAAAGTAATCAAAAGGTAGAGGTTTTGTGTTATTCTTAGAAATATAATGAGTTGGATACATTGTGGTATCTACTTCTAAGTTTCTTTTTCGATTTGTACATATATTTGTACCCTTTTTTGGAATATTTCATGAGCACTTTTATTTTGGCAACGTTATAATGTCTATAAGCTCGAACACTTTGACAGTTGTTGGACTTGTATAAATTGAATATGATATTTTAGACACTTGTTAAGCACTATTAAATAGATAACCCATTTTAAAATAATATACAACAAAAATAAAATATTTTGGAAGTGTTTTATATCAAACTCATTTACGTATGTATATAGAATGAATTTCTTGACTTAGAATTTCCTCATGTATAAAAATTTATAAGTTTATATAAAAAAATGCATTTTTTAAATTCAACTTGTGGGGTGAAGGTACTTAAATCGTTAACTTCTTGGTCGAGAGTATAACAAAAATTGCATCTATCATATCTTAGATTCTTTTAAAAACGACATGGTCACCATATCTTTGTCATGTTATGTCATATCTATGTTTCGTGTATATAAGATATATCAAGTCAATCATAAAATGTTTTAGATCGTAATAAATCTTAGACCACACATACAAAACCCGTTCTATCTCACCGAATAATGTTATGCAAAATATGAGTAGAGTACAATATTGAAAAACATCCTTGAAGAAATTACAAACAACAAGAACATTATTAGGACAATGTTAAAAAAGACATGTCTCTCCTTTGTCAAAGTGGGAGGGGCTAAAGTAGATTGAGAGTGACAATGGTAGGGACCAAAAAGAAAAAAAAGAGGGGGGGGGGGGGGAAGGTTCAAAATTACTAAAACTCGAGGGGGTCATAATGGAAATAATTGAAACATAGTGTCACCCATGGTTGGGGAGCAAATAAGATTGGAAAGTTAAGGTTAAATGTGGGATGTTTGGGATTCATTTGGAATTGTTGGTGAGTTGGGGAACGAGTCAACTTTATGATTAGTGCGTCAATGAAACCGAGTTCTTAAATGTAGGAGTTTTGGGATTCATGTCCCTTGAAATTTGTAAATTTGGTACCTATTAATTTGATTAGACTAACCCCAACTTTTATGACCAATCACACAAATGACCCAATTATCAAAATACATTGATTTTAATGGGTCCCTTAGCAAAATAATATTTCTCTCCCTTGCTTGTTTAAGTCTTATTTGCTTAAAATCTTTGTGTTATTGAGAATTACAAATTTTCTAAATTATATTATAATTTTTAAAAATATTTATAAAAATATGGTACTTTTGAAAATATTTACAAGAATATAGTAGATTTCTAATAATTACTTTATCTCTCTTCTCTCATTTTCCAATTTTCAATGATCTCCACTTGTTACTCATCGTTTCCCTTCTCTTTCTTCTTTCATTTTTTTCTCTCTTCTCTTTCTCTCTTTCTTCTTCTCCATTCCACCATTTCTCCTTCATTTTTCTCTATTTAAAAGATTTAACTTAAACTCTAACATTTTTTTTCACAATTTGAACAATTATTTTGAATTGCTCAACTAATTTAAACAATTACCTCAAATAAAAAGTTTGAACATCAAATATTCATTAAATCAATTTAATTATTAACTATAAAACTTTAAAAATTACAATATTTTTACATAACATCCTAGCAAAAAAACTTCTAAAATGTATTCATTTTAATAAATATTTAAACATCTCTTATAATGAATCTGACAAATAATAATGGACTCTTTTCAAATATAGAAAAATAAGCCAAACTACAAATATAGAAAATTTTTACAGTCTATTAGTGATAGACCGTGATAGAATTCATTTGCTTGAGGGATAGAAAACGATAAAATTCTATCGGGATCTATTATTGATAGACAGTGAAATTTTTCTATATTTGTAAATAGTTTGATATTTTTTTTTGTTTATAGTAATTTCTCAATAATAATTCTAACGTGAAATCTATTCTTCAATGCTCGAATTGTTTTTGAAAACTAAAAAACGCATAAAATAAGGATGACTATTTTTTTTTTTAATTTATTGCCAACTTAGCTATTTTATTGATTATTCCTATGCTATAGAAGTAGTCTAAGGTTCTTATCTTAGAATTATGTATTTATATGTAAAGAGATATTGTTTGACAAATCTAATGTTTTTATTTTTAATTGTCTCCATCTTTCAATTAGAAGTTGAAGATACTTTTTAAAAAATACTCCTTGGCAATTTCAAGATTTTTTTTTTAATATTGTAATTTGTGAACTTATTACAAAAAATATATTTTATTTTTTAAGCTATCTATAAAAAATGTATGGACATTTTCCTTCTTTTCCTTTGAATCACAGGAAATGATTCAATCTTGAATTGGGCGTGACTATTCAGTTGAAGTGAGAGTTGGTTCAACTATCGATGATAGAAATTTTGAGGAATTTTTTCAAGACTGCCGTCTTTGCTAGTAAGTGGATCGGAACGCTAACGGCCAGGTGGCAATTTAAAGATTTTTTTTAATATTGTAATTTGTGAACTTATTACAAAAAATATATTTTATTTTTTAAGCTATCTATAAAAAATGTATGGACATTTTTTCTTCTTCTCTATAAAAATTTCAAAATAGCTAGATTTACACACTCTTTCTTACCACATCTATTTTTAAATCTCATCTATTTAAAATAACAATATTTTATAAATAGTTAGAAAACTACATTATATTTATAAAAATTTAGGGAAGAAAATTAGAGAAAAATATTTTAAAATTTTTAACTCATGATTTCTTGTGGATTGTTTTTCTCATCCTTCGCACTTGCAATCTTGTGAGTCTTTTACATTATTAATATTTTGTTCTACATATTCCATGAACATTTTTTTTTTATATTCGTGAGTGTCCGGACTAGCTTACGCGCATCTCGACTAATCTCACGGGACAACCCACCCGACCCTACAACAGGCGAGCTGCCAACTTACCCGTAGTATATTAAATCCTAGGTAGGTGGCCACCATGAATTGAAAATGGTTTAATTTTTCTTTTTGTGTCTAAATAGAATGTGATCTATAAAAATATCTATAATTATTTTTTTAATTTAAGAGTTTGCCACATGACAAACTATGATTGAACAATCTAGTGAAACGTACAAATATTATATCTAAGTATTTTTTAGAACAAGACTACATTTAATCCGACCCTCCCTTTTTCCTTACACACTAAAGAAAAAAATTAAAAAAAATTTCCACATAACACATTATTATTGGATGCTACACAAAATGTGGGTGCAACCTAGATTGTACCCAACTTTTATTTTTTAATAAAAATATGTTTGTATTATAGTTATCTACCAAATATTGCAAAAATTTCTTTGAAAAACTATAACTTCTTCTATATCTCTTTCATTTCCTAAATTTATAACCACAATAATAAATAAATTAAAAATTAAAAAAAAAAAAAGAGTAGTAGGAAAGAGGGGACATGGTTAGTTGGCACTTGGCAGTGAAATATGTGATGCACAAATAAAAATTAATTTTATTTTTATTTATTTTGAATGAAACAAGTTTCATTAAGATAGTACCATAATGGTAACAAATACACATCAAATCATGTCATATACCAATTGCCTATCATTATGATGGGTTATGGGAGCCACATCATATCATATAATAATACTTACCTTTAATTTTAATTTATCTATTCATTTCACATTCTCTGTCTCCCACCACTTTTTTCTTACTCCACATTACCTCTCTCTTTTCTTTTATTTTCTATAACCATGGAGTGATATTAAATTTTCAAATTTTCAAATTTTCAAATTTAATATATACTTGATACTCCTATTTTAAAAAATGAGCCAAAATATTTACAAATATAGAAAAATTTCACTATGTACCAGCGATAAATCGTGATAGAAGTTTATCGTGGTCTATCAGAAATCCATCGCTTGAGCGATAGCGATAGACTTCTATCGCGGTTTATCACGGATAGACAATAAAATTTTTCTATATTTACAAATAGTTTGACTCATTTTTTTTTATATTTGAAAACAATTTATTTTTCTATTTATAATAATTTTCTTATTTTATTCTATATTGGTTGTTGATAGATTTTACATCATTTTTAAGTTATGCTGAATTAACGTACTAAAATATTAATCTATTATTACGTAATTCGGTATTAAATTATTGGATATATATATATATATATATTGACGTTAAATTTTTACCATTTCTATCCCCACCAATCTCACTCTGTTTAAATGGTCAATAGTAATGAGAAGTTGAGATCATCCATCATTTATATTAATGGGCCATCTTTTGCATTTATCACATTATAAGGTATATATTTAACCTTTTATTGCATTGAGATAACATTGTTTGTAATAATGCATTGCCATTAAATTAATGAAATGCCATATTGAATAAATATTTACAATTTAAATTAATGAAATGCCATATTGAATAAATATTTACAATTTGATCATTGTCCAATAAATAAATATACCAATTACAATTTAAAAGAAGTTGATGGTTCAATCTAAAAGAAATAGATAGTTTTATTTACGAATTTATTCAGCTATTTCATATATAAATATTTTTTTTAAATGAAAAAAATTAGGAAAATTTTCATAGATAAAAAAAATGTCAAACTATTTACAGAAAAAAAATACTGATAGACCACTGACTTCTATTAGCATCTATCATAACTATCTAAACAATTTGTTATTTTGTGTAAATAGTTTTTCTTATTTTTCTATTTTTAAAAATTTCTTAAAAAACTACTCTTTCAAGTTTCAAATTGATCGTTAAAGAACTATTTTCTATTTATTTTTCTCCAATGAATTAGTTTTTGTATTTATTTTGTATCCAACTTGGTTATATGTTTAACATACCTCATAAACTTTTTAAATAAAGAAAAAAAAAACATACTTCATACACAAAACGAACTCGATGGCAATAAAGTTCTTTTTATTTAGTTCAATAATTGCAAGGTTAGGAGATCGATGATTGATATTTGGAATGGTAAATTCCAATAGCTAGGTTAATAAATAATGTTATTGTGTTTATATTAAAAAATATTATAAATCTGAGTATAACTTAATTGATTATATTATATAACTAAGAGGTATAAAGGTTTGAATATCCCATTTCATAAGTTATTGAAACACATGTACTTAGAGAAAAAATATATATATATGCACTTAAAATTTAAAATTATAACTATAATAAATTACCATTGAATACTAAACTTATATTTATATCAAGAAAAATTAAAGATTTAGTCCATAAAATTTAAGGACTAATAGATCATTGAAAACTTTAAAAAGCATTTAATAGGTTTCTAAGATTCCATTTAGTAAATATTTAATATTTAATTTTTGAAAATTAAGTAAAATCAACTAGTTAGATATAAAATTAAATTTTGTAGGTAATAAAAAAATAATTAAAAGTGAGAATATAAAATCCTAAATTTAAATGATTGAAAAGGAAATAAAGGAAAAAAGAAGAAAAAGAAAAAAAGAAAAAGAAAAATGAGGAAGAAAGAGGAGAGGGAGGGCCGCACGAGGGGTCTCCGAGAAATCAGAAGAACCTGCAGAATCTAGCCCTACCCTATACTCACTCCTTTCTTCTTTTTTTTTTCTTCCCTTATTTTCTCTTCCTTTTAACGATTCCACCTGTCGGTTCCCATTATTATTATTATTATATATAATAATAATAATAATAATAATAATAATTTGGAAATTATGGTCATTTTTTATATAGCTAATATAAGGTCCATTTTTGGCCCGTTTTGGTCGCCCTTTGATACTCCCCTAAAGAGCGTCCTTCACGGCCTAAAGCTTATGCACGCTAATTTAAATTTGATATTATCATTAATGTGGCTTATTTAAGTTGTTTTATTTATTATTTTATTGAGTCAATTAAGTAAAGATAAATTCAAGATAAATTTTTAATTAAACATTTTGATGAGAAGTGTATATAAAGATAAAACTTAGAGATTGATATGCCTGATTACTTAGTTTTTTTTTCCTCGTCAAGAAACTTAGTCAAGGCTAAGAGAGAGAAGTACAATTACTTACTAGATCATTATGTTCAAAGCTCATGGTTTTTTTTTTTTTTAATTTTTTTATACAATTGTTAGGGTTTTATTGTATAATAAAGTTAAAACTTACACGAACAAATCTAAAAATAAGATATAAATTTGGGAGTTAGGATTAAGAAAAAAAACATCATAAACGGAAAGAATACAAAATTGGAGGCGTGACTTGTGAGGTTGAAATGAAGAAGACGATTATGCCTGTCTTTGTTAGACTTGTTCATATTTTGGCTATGAATTTAGTGACAAAAGTCTATGAGTTGTTTTAAAACAATTTTCAAATTTCAAAAGTTAAAATGAAACTTTTCAAATTTTGAGTTTAACTAAAAACTAGGAAAGTTGTATTTTGATAGTTTAGTCTATTAGTTTTTATTCCTACTCATTAAAATGTATATCACTTTTATAAAAGAAATACCATATTTTACACTTAGAATTAAGGTAGCACACAAGAAATTTATTATATGTCACATTATTTTTTTTTATATACATTAGAATCTTTAAATTCATTCTTGATGTGACACTTCTTGATGTGTTAGGTTAAATCTTTCAAATTTTCTGTTTGAATTCAAAATGATGAATCCTTTTTATATTTTTGTTTATTTATACAATTATTCTTTTTTCTAAGAAAAAAAAGTGACTGAATAAATTAAAGAAGGGAGATGAATATATTTCTTTCCTTATTATTGGAGGCAATGGGAGATGAGGTCTCTAATAAAAGATTCCTTCTTATGGATAGCAATGAAAAGGGATAAGATCAATTGGTACTTTTTAGTTTTAGTCAACTTTTTGTCGTCTGTATGAAATGCACCTATCTCTTGTGTAGTTTAAATAATATCTAATAAAAAGCCTCTCATGTGTCAATTTTTTTTTTACTATGTAAAAGTAAGAAAAGCATAAGATTTGGTGTAGCCTAATCATTGCCCTTAATTCTTATGCCAGGGATATACAAATATTTTACTTGAGTATAGAAAAATACTAATTTTTAAATTGTGATAGTATCGCCAATTCAAGTGAGCATACTTTAACTAGTATAAAATATGTGCTATCAAGCTCAATGTTAAAGGTTCGAATTTAGTCAATTTGTAAGATGTAAGATGTAGGATAAAGATTAGATAAAATATCTCAATAGTACATATATACATACATACATATTTTTGAGTTCAACAATAATGACAAATAACAAAAGAACTTAAGAAATCAACAAATCATCAAACAAAGCATAATTCACCCATGGAGGGTGGTTTTTGAGCCTGACTGTCGAAAATCAGAATCTTCGAGTGTGGTAAGTTGTTAACCAAAAGGAAGCTTTTAATAGACTCAGAGAGATAAAGATCACCAATGGATTCAACAAAAGCTTGAACCTCATTCACATATTGTGTTTTGCCAACTAAGAGATTCCAAACAATAAGAGAACCAATTCTAGTCCATAGAGGAGATAAGCCAGCTTTAAAAGCCTTGAAAAGAACCTCACATACAATGGAAATAGCCTCAACAAGGTCAACGAAGCTTGTAAAAAATAAATGGTGCTCCATAACAAGCATAATATCACCATTAGAGTTACGAACAATGGCAACAATTCTCACATCATCGTAGTACTGTCACATTAGAGTTCACCTTGAAAGATCTTTAAGGATGGCCGAGGCACATCAACGACAGACGCCTTTGGGAATTAAACGAGAGCAATAAAGCTGAGAAGAAGTTGGAACACTAATATGAGAAAGCATCTGATGATTTAAAGATTCTACTAAATTCATCAGATATAGGAGAGATCATAAACTCTTTCTAATTGGATTGCTATATAAAATTATTATTGCATATAATATAAATAAATGGGTTAGTTTTGAATATTGGTCAAGAGGTAAAGTATTTTAGTCTCTATACTTTTAAATGTCCTAACGGATTTTGAAGAATAAGGGTAAAAAAAGTAGTAAAAAACTAAATTTAAGATTTTTTTTTTTTGAAAGTACCAAACTAAAATTTGAAATTGAATAAACTTCTTTTATCATTCAAAAATGAAAAAACAAAAAAGAAAGAAAAAAAAGATGGGCTTTGACAAGACAAGGTTTTATATTAAGTTAGGACAGAAAAGAAAATAATACAACAATGGGTGCTTGTTCTTGTCTGATGTTTCCTTAGCAAAAGGCCCCTAGTGATTAGATTGTCTGAATTGACAAATCATGTGGGATATTTATATTTAGAACTTCAATTTGCTCTAATTCAATGAATTTTATTTATGGGTTTATTAGAGGCTATAAATTAAAGCATACTATAATTAAATGCAATCTTTTTAGAACTTTATGTTTAGGATCATTATTGAAGTGGCAAAATGGAGTTAGGTTACAATTATTCTCTTTTGTTGTTTCGATTTAAGTATATAGTAAATTTCTACCTACTTTTATTTGTTTCTTTTTATTGTTGCTCGTGTCTAATTGATTATATGAAGTTCTAATTAACTCTCTAGATCGTCTCAACAAATTGTACTTATTTAAGAATTTTTAGATGCGAGAGGTGAAAAAGTATTTCTTTTCCTACCATCATTACAAAGACATAATATAGTCCGTTTTGAAGTTCGGACTTGAATTTGAACTATAATGATAAAATCACTTCTCAATCTTTAAAGTAATGTACATTATATATATGAACAATAGTAAATTAAATCTTTTCAATATATTCTTAGCACTCTTTTTCACGTGTGAACTATATGTCATATGATGTGACTAAAAAGAAATTACAAATTTAAAGAATTTGAATTCAAAATCATATGACGTGACAAAAAAGAAGTAACACGTTCAAGATATTTGAACTCGTGACCTCTTATCTCTCTAATTACCTATTTTCTTTTATTAGAAAAGAAAAATCCATTGACATAATTGAATTGTAAGCAACATATACATCAAAATTTCATTTCTCCCACAAAGATTTAGTTCCTTAAAAAAAAAAAAAAAAAAAAAACAAAACAGATACTAATGTATCTTATACTCTTAATCACAGCAAAAGAAATCCATCATCATTCTCTAGTTAACCGATTTTTTTTTTGTCAATATGAATATAGTTCAACTGATTTAGACATTTTAACTCTCTATTAAGAGACTAGAATTTCGAAACTCTTCACATCTTATCCTTCCATCTCTTCTGTTAAAAAAAAGAAAAAGAAAAAGAAAAATGCCCTAAATTCAATTAGAAACTCCAAAAGAAAAAATGGGAAGAATCAAGAAAATAATTATTGTAGAATAGAGAGGGAAAAAGAGATTTGAAAAAGGAAAAAGAAAACAATTAATAAAAAGATAAGAGTTTATTCATTTGTCACATTATTGACCATAATAGAGAGAGAATTGTTATTAATTAAAAATTAAAAAGAAAGGAAAGGGAGTATTGTTTTATACTTAGGGGGGGGGGGGGGGAATATTAAGTCCTATATAAACAAAAATTATTAAGATTAAGAAGAAAAAAAAAAAAGAAGCACACCGGCGGCGGCACAAGGGCGGCGCGTGTGGGAAATCAAGGGCGGTCGGGACGCTCATGGGAGCAGAGAAGCATAGCAACACAGCGGCGGAGGATGTAGAATTTAGTGCGCTGTTTCTTCACCAAATTGCTGCATTTTTGGCCAAAAGATGCATAAGAAGGATCACATGGGTTTGTAAATTCTCCTATTTTACTCAAACTACTTGAATTTGAATTCCCACTCTTCTTTTCCTTCGCTCCTCCTTCCATTCAAAACCCTCCTCTTTTTTTCCCTTCTCTCTACTTTTTATAATAATAATAATAATAATAATAATAATAATAATATTTAAATACTACTCTCGTTTTTTTTATTTTGGTCTCTATACTTTTATTTTCGATTTATTTTGGTGTCTGTATTTTCAATGTGATTCGTTTTAGTTTCTAAAAAAGTGACCATTTTGGTACCTTCATTTTTTTTATAAGAAAGTTGAAAATATAACAATCAGATTCAAATTATTAGTATATATAACAACATTTTTAAAAAATTGTAAATATAACAAAGTCTATCTGTAGTAAACTTCTATTGCTGATAGACTTTTATAGTCTAAGTAGTCTATCGAATCTATCAACGATATAAGTCTATCATTGATAAACGTTGCTATATTTGCAATTTTTTAAAAATGTTGTTATACATTTTGTTATTATCCCTAAAATTGCTACTCATTATAATTACTTTTTTTTTTTTTAATTTCACTTTTAAGGAATTAAAATGTCACTTTCTAAAAATGAATATTTTGAAATTACAAGAATTAAAATGAAGCAAAGCTAAAAGCTAAAAGTATATGAAAAGTATATGAAAGTAGTATTTAAACTTAATAATAATAAATAAACATTCCAACTGAAATCTAACTCACTAAATATATATATATATATATATATATATATATATAAATCAATCCTCCTTCCCATCCCAATTCTGGTGTTCTTTCTTATTTTCAAATATCTCGAACCCACATTTATTCTATATACACACAAACAAAATAACAGATGGATTTTGTGTGTGCAATTGACTGTTGATAAATGGAACCCACCATTTTATCAACACCCACCATATGAAACAAATAATGAGCCAATGTTCTGTCACACCCCATTTTTACCCCCCTTTTTACCTCATTTTCCAGTGGTAATTTTATGCATTTTGAATTTTTTTTTCAATTATGGATGGGAGATTTTTTTTTTTTTTTTTTTTTTTTTTTTTTTTTTTAACTTGATTAATATATATAATTTAGTAGATAAACTATTAATTATTATTCTATATAGATCGATAGTTCGATATTCACTCGAAATTTGGTGAACTAACAAAAAAAAAAAAAGTTAGTATAAAACATCATTTTGATCAACATTAGAGGATGAAAAAACATTAAGAATAAAAAGTACTATAAAATTTTGTCAAATATCCCAAGACAATCTTAGGACCTAATATCTATGAATGTCCCTATGTGTTTTTAAAGAGAGTGAAAAAGGAATCAATAAACTAATATAATTTTTTCTATTTTTAATATGCAAAATTGTAGATAATGTTATAGACTTTCTTAGTACAAAAGTTGTTTAAAATTTCAGTAGTCCCCCACTCCCTACAATATTCAAAATTCTAAGGCTTTGTTTGATAACCAATTCATTTTTTTGTTTTGAGTTTTTAAAAATTAAGTATATTATCTTCTCAATTCTTACATGATTTGCATCTTTCTTAAGTACAATTGTTGAATTCTTAGCCAAATTCCAAAGATAAAGGAAGAAATTTGGAGGTGGAAGTAGTATCTATAGGCTTAATTTTCAAAAACAAAAACAAAAAACCAAATGGTAACCAAACGAGACCTAAAATATTCAAAATCAATTAAAACAAATCATATTGTTGATTAAATGCTAAGAAAAATTTCACTAGAAAAAATGTCAAACTATTTTTAAAAAAATAGCAAAAAAAAAAAAGAAGAGAGAACACTGATAGACCTTGATAGACTTCTATCAGCATCTATCAACGATAGATTTCTATCATTTCTATTACTAATAGACTTCTATCACAACTATCTAAAAATTTTACTATTTTGTGTAAATAGTTTCCCTTATTTTTCTATTTTTCAAAATTTTCCTAAATGCTATTGGAATAAAGCAATGGTTAAAAAAAGGGATAATATCTATTTATCAATTAATGAAATTCAATGTACAATTGAGGAAATTTCATATACATGTACCTTAAAATGATCCATTACTCCATAAAAGGTAAAGAAGGGACCCGGTTAGTAAATGAAATGTACATTATAAAACTAATGTGTAATTTTAAAAATTGAGGACTTTTAATATTATAATAATGATGAAGAAAATGGCATAAAGTAGGTGAAGCATAATATATATATAATTATAATAATTATATTATTGTATTTAGGCAAGCAGGAAAGTTGGAGATGCTGTAAAAATGGGGCCTGCCATGTGCTCAGCCAGCATGAGTTGGTCTTTTTGATCTTAGGAAAGCCCTTTTGAATGATGGGTCTCCATCTTTCACAATCCATACAATCATTTCTCTTAACTTAGTTTTCCTTTAAAAGATTTTATTATTTATATGCTACAATTTTTATTGTACATCTTTTTTTTTTTTTTTTCTTTATGATATTTATAAAATTCTCTGTTTTAACATTACTTTTCACTAATTTTTCTGTTACCATATAGAAAGTGAACCACAGCAAGAGGAATCCAAGCTTGAGCTCATCAAGTCAAACAAAAAGAAAGGGAAGAACAAGATTTCCATTCCATAATTTGGGTTTTCTTTTCTAATTCTAATCTGAGCAAGCTCGAGAAGGAATTTGCTATCGGTACGATACAGTTCTCGAAAAAAGTATTGTTTCTTCATTGTCATTGAATATCATCTCTGGAATGAATTAAAAGATACATTTTAAGATGTCAGCATATATCATCAGTATCAATTGCTAAACATCTTAAAGAGCAGTACCAGGTTGTACTGCACCTAAAAAAGAATACAAATGACCTTCATTTACATACAATACATAGTTGTTGGACTTGCAAAAAGTGTTGTTTGTATCCTGCAGAATTCTTGAAAGAGACCTTCCAACTTCCCAAAACTACAGCTTCTGATATATGGAAGATGAAATGTTCAGACCAAGCTGATGCATATGCAACAAAATGCATTGGCCATGTGATCTCAAGTCAGTAAATCGGCATATGCGCCAAGTCCTTGGCTGTTGCAGCATCGTTTAAGCTTGTATAAGGCTCGGTTTTCAAGCTGTCGTACCCTCTCCTTGGACAAACCAAACATGTTGCCAATTTCCAACAGCGTCTTCTCTTTACCATCTTCAATACCGAATCGTAGTCTGATTATCCGTCTCTCTTTTGGACTGAGAATGCTAAGGAGATTCCGAATATGCCTTCGCATAAGCTCCCTTTCCACACTGACATCCGGCGTGTCAACTTCAGAGTCTGCAGTTATTTCCTGTAATGTAATTCAAAATGCATTCTCAGATTATGGTAGAGAGGTGTTAGCATGATGTTAGAGTGAATCTATCAATATGCCTATATGGATTGACTCTCTGTATCTAACGCGCACCCGATAAAATTATGAATGTATCTATGCATTTTCTGTGTTTTCATTATTAAATGGTAGCAACCAGTTATAAAATATATCTTCAAATGATACAAGCAAAGCAACTTATAATCATTATCCAGTGACAAAGTAATATCAACGCTTGGGCAACAGACAAATGGAACTTAGCAAGATGGATTTTTCAATAATGAGTACACATCTCTGTGATCTCTACCTCTGACATCATTATTCTCTTTTGCATTTAAAACAGCTTCCTTGTTGATAATTACCGTTATAAAGTGAATTTCATTGGTAACCCAGCATTTAACAAATTTTGCAATAAAGTAGTACCAGACTTGCAAGCTTTATAGAAGGTAAAAATCTAAAATCTTACATTCAGTAAGCAGTATGTTTAAAGTCATACTCTATCTTTGTTGAATTTTCCCTTTTTTGGTAATAATCTTTGTTGAATTTTCTGTCCTATTTTATTGGTTAAAAGTCGAGAAGAAGTGATAGATACCTGAAAAGTGGTATCTTGATCAGCCCATACAGGTTGCTGCAATGAACGTGGTATTCTCGACATAAACAGTAACTTATCCAATCTCTCAACTGTAATTCCAACACGTGCAGCTAACTCTTCTTTAGATGGTTTATAATTCCCTGCCCGAACAAAATAATTCTTTGCCTCTGTCACCTTTCCGAGGAGGCCATATACATTTTCCTGCAAATCATAACATGATTCTTCTCTACTTGTTAACTTCGTAAGAAAATCAGTTAACCATATATATCAGAAAAGACATAATGATAAAGAGAAAAGGGGAGTTAACTGAACATGGAAATTTAATCTTTATATTCAAGGATGAACCTAAAGACCAAAGAATTATCATTACCGGCAAACGAATTGTTCTAGAGTGTTCAAATATTGCCTTCCTAATTGATTGCCTAATCCACCAATAAGCATAAGTGGCAAAGCGGCAACCAGCTTGTGGTTTGAATTTTTCTACGCTCTTCATAAGTCCCAAGCTGCCTTCCTAAAACAATATAGAAAATGAACCAGGAAATTTCAGTAGCCCATCACGTATCTCAACATATTAGATAGAGGATCCTATTCCAAATAGAAAACACAAACGTTGAAACAAGAATCTTGAACCCTGAACCAGTCCCTTAACACAAATAGCTCAATATTAAGTGGTTTGTATGATTCCTGTGAAGAGCTGGACTGAGTGTAATGTGGAGGATAATGAGTTTGTACAACAAAACTTGTAGTCATCAGTGCACGACACTCAAGTTTGGGCAATAACCCACATGAATAAGCCTTTAGATAGATATTCAAAACTAGAAATTAAATCATGTGCCATGTAGATCGCCATATTCATTGCCTGAATCAGATCTTATTTTTTCTTTCAAAATATAATTGGGTAAATAATTTAAAATATGTTCACCAAATTGTAACAGTTATGCCATGGCATATATATAAGATAGATAGGCAGACAGATGGATGGATAAACGAGAAAACAAGAGGTTTCTAAAACCAACAAGAAAACGAAAAATGTCTAACTTAAGCAGTGCCTGAAGCAGAAGGTTTGAGAAATACATGTTTAGCACTCTGCTCAGTATGCATGTGTCCAGTGGCCTACAAACTTTTTCAATTGAACACATCTACTGACTGGAAAGGAAGAGAGTAAGGGCTTTGCACCACAGATGCATGCCTCATAATCAGAGCATAACCTGCAATAAGTCGTGAAGGCTGAGACCACGACCCTGATATTGTTTGGCGATGTGAACTACCATTCGCAAATTTGCATTAATCAGCTTCTCACGACTGATCCGAAAGGAGTGAAGCTGTGACTGTAAGCATTGACAAGTCAGCCCTAGAGCTTCAGCCCATTCAACCAAAGTAGGTTCACGGCCAAACTGAGATTGAAGTCTAGCTTTCACGTTGTCCAGTATCATTAAATCCTGTTAAAAGGTTACTTTATCAAGCATGTACAACAATCCTAATGAATAGAAGACGTATGGAAACTGAAAACTGAAAATAGATAGCCTTCACAAGCATACTTGGATTTGGACTATCAACTCGGACTCTTCTTGAGCTGTTAAAAGCTTCTTTGTTTCAGGACCCCATAAGAACAGTCGTAGAGGATCATTAGGATCAAAATTTTCACTTGTTTTTCTCCGTGAATCTTTCCCCTTCAAAATAGAAGTCTCATGAATAGTTGTTACATGTTTTGGCACCTTTCTCTTCTTAGATCGTCTATCTTGCAGTCTGGTTGACTTTACAGTTCTCCCCTCCTTGCTTAGAGAACTAATCAATGAAATTATCCCAATATGAGCAAGACTATAGGTGCAATGAAACTATAGTACCAAATGTGGCTATCATAAATTATGCACATAAGCTTAGAAAAATGTAACTTACTCATCACGAGAAGTATAGTCCAGATTAGTACCAACTAATTCAGACTCGTCAACTAATAATGCTGCTTGTTTTGAAGCTGACAAAGCTTTCTTAGCAAGGGAAATGACATTCTCTGGCTCGTCTTTAACAAGCAATTCCCCACTAGCACTATAGGATTGTCTTTCGACTGATGAGATCTTATATTCCTCCATTTGTAAGGATGGCCATCTGCAACATAATTGTATTTACTCAATATGAAAGAAAGGATATAGATAAGGATTGCCATCTGTGTATTGATAAAAACTGGTCAGGAGAACGAAGTTTAGTTCATCTTACGATGATAATAAACCAGGCCACTCAACCGCTTGATGCTTAAGTTCCCAGACCAGATGATCATGGTCACTTTGGCTGCTTTCATCAATTGAAACACTCCTCTCGATCAGCCTCCTATCTAGAGTCATCTTCACAATGGGCATCAAATGAACCATTAATTAGAATTCCCAAATGTAGGTGTGTACAATACAGATACATATAATGATAAAGATGCTTAACTATGTATAATTGTGTGTGTTTATGAGAGGGCGTGAGAGATAGAGCATGTGTACAAATGGAAACTGGAAAAACATGCATACAGACATTAGCGCAGACATATTATCAGTCAGAATATGCTCAGTGAAAAAAACTTTACACAGTTTAACAGACAAATCACAATAGCATGTTAAAACAATAAAGGAGTGTTATACTAAAAAGGACATAGGGGCTGTCAATCAGAGAATGCTCGGTGAAATTAAGGACATGTTTGGAATGACTTACTATGTACTTAAGAACACTTTTTTTAGCACTTTAAAAGTTATTCCAAAGAAGCTCTAAGAAATTATACACTTTTGTTAGAACAATAAAGAAGTGTACATCCTAAAAATCCATACAACCATTCACAAACATAAGTCAATGCACAGAGAGAATTTCATATAATTAAGAAAACTACAAATGTTAATATAGTTCTATGTAACAAAACAATCCAATTTAAGTGCATAAGTTTAGAGAATTCTAACCTGGGATGTTATATCATCCTTAAGTATTTGTGATTGAGGTCTACACTCATGGTGCTGTTCTTGTGAAAGAAATGAGGTTGAAAAGTATCGCGCAGGAGTCACTTGCTCATGAAACATAGAAACTGCAGGATTTCATAACAAACATTTACCTGAGTAGATGAAGCATGTCTAGATACACGTGTATGTAAGTGTAGAAAACTAATTAAAGATCAGCATTGATTAATGATCAGCATTTCCATATGACTTTTGTAAGCATTTTGCCAATTAGAAAATAATTTTCAAATTTTTTATGGTGTTTAATTACATACTCAAAAGTTAAAAAATAATTAAAAAGCACTTTGAATGCTTATAGGAAAAACCAACAAAGCTTCTCCTAAAAGTAACTCACTCTAGAAAGGGAAAAGGATTGACTTAACAAGCCAAGCACAATGAGTCCTCATTTCTGATAACTGATTCTAAGATCCCACATTACGCTAATGGGCACCATTCGACATAGACAAACCATTCATATAATCTTCACACAATTTAAACAAGAAATTGCCATTTCAAGCGGCATAAAATCAAAATAAGGCAAACCCAACTCGAAATGTTTAAAGCGGAAACACTACGAGCTTCACATTTAAGCTAAATGCAACGGGAAAAAAACCCATACAAAGCACAGAAATGAACTAAATATCAAACTACAAATACTACCTGAAGAAGAGGAGGAGGAAGAAGAAGAAGAACAAGAAGGAGGAAGGAAGCTTCTCGGGTGGCATCTCGAAATGAAGGGCGATGAAGAAGAGAGCAAATTGAGTCCAGCCTCCATACGTAAAAACTCACTGTTCCTTTTGAAGTAAGACAAAGGTTAAGAGTCTCTCCTCACATGGAGGTCTCTTGGGGGACTGTTCACTGAGAATTTCATTGCCGTTCGGTTTCTTTAAAGCATCTGGGTCCTCATAATCTGCGGATTTCTTCTGAGAAATTTGGCAAGAGATGGGTTTTGCTGGGATTTTTGGATAAAGAAGAAGAAGAGGTTCTTCAGTGGTTTCGCAGAGTAATTCACACCTCAAAATCGGGACTTGATTTTTTTCAAATGGATCAGGTTTCGGTTATATATTATCTTTGCTTCAGATTTTATTTTTTTTTTTTTTATTTTTTTTTTTTTTCTTTCTAATGCAATAAATGAATGGGGAATTCTTGAGTTGTTGGGTTTCTTGATTGATATGAGCGCATGAACAGATTAGGCCCTTTCAACTGAAGAATCCAACGCTCAGCCATTTTTAAGTCCAGGCCCATTTATTGTTCTCTTTCGGCCATCACTACAATTTAATTAATTTATTTTTTTTTTATTTATTTTTATTTTTTATAAATGTTCAAACTTCAAACGGTTCCTAATAAATATCCATAAGTTACAGTCGGTCATAGAAAGAGTATTCTTAGGTATTCTTAATATCAAAAAACTATTTATATAAATATCATTTATTTTTCTTTTTTCTTTCTTTTTAATTAATAATGATAGGAACAAGGTTACTGGTATGAACAAAATCGACCATGGGTTGCTTAAAAAATACGTTAAATGATAAAAAAAATACTTTAAAACTATGAAATTAATTTCAATTATAACCTCAAACTTTAAAAAGTATCATTTTAACTCTTAAAGCTTGACTTTCTTTCTTTTTTTAAAAATAACTCTAAAAGATTTTTGCCGTTAAATTCAATGAACAAAAACTTTAAGAGTTAGGATTAACCAAAAATATCATAAACAAAAGAATATAGATTTTTTTTTATATGTGTTTAAGTTTGTCTATGAATGAAAATTTTAAAAGTTAAAGTCTATTGGAACTAGTCCCATAGTTGAAGAATATGTTTGAATATTTAACCTAAAAAATATCATTTATATTTAATATAAGATTTTTTATTGTTCATACAACAAATAAAAAATATTTTATTATGAAGATTTAAATGTCCAGTTAGATAGAACATGTCAATTGCTGCTAAACTAAGATCACTTTAGTTTGTTTGATTTTAATTAAATATCTTAAAACATTTATAAATTTACCGGATATTAATCTTACTTTAAAAATTTTCTATTGGAAGCAAATTTGTTACCTTCCACACTTCAAATTAAAAAAGAAACGTTTTAAAATTATTTCAAAGAAAACATATTCAAGATGACACAAGAAAATTACCTTTTAACTTTTAGTGATAATCTCGAGGGACTTGATAAAAAATCATAAAAGTTGATTTCAAAATAAAACTATAGTTTAAATTGAAACAAATTAGAAAACAAAAAAATGCTATATGGAGAATAGTTGTCAAACCAAGCAGAGGAATGAAAAAGAATGCAAGCAGAGGAATGAGAATTTACGTTAAAAAAAATAAAAATGGAAAGAATCGAATCGGGCCCACCCGCTGGGACAGGGGCCCAAAGATAGAGTGGGACCCACCTCAACTGATCCATGCGTCCCACCACCGTGTCCGACTCCGTGCCGTGGGGAGGGAGAGTGATTATTTTATTATTTCTTATTTTTAAAATTAGTTATTCCTCATCGGTTTCTCCCTCTCTTTTCATTCCTCAGCTCAGCTCTCTTCTGAAACCCTAAAACTTCTTCCTCCTCCTTCCGATCAAAACCCTAAAAACAACCCCATCACCTTTCACTTCTTCTTCTTCTTCTTCTACAATCAAATCACAGTATTTTAACTATGGGATCGGAGATGGTTCTACACAAATTCCCCTCTTCTTCCGACACCCATTCTCAGCCCACCGCTTCTCACTCAGTCGTCGGTAGTAACTCATCTCCGGCCAACATCACGCATCAATCCCTCGTCCCTCGCAAGTCCACCGCCTCCTTATCCTCCTCTTCTTCCAAGGACCGCCACACCAAGGTCAACGGAAGAGGGCGGCGCGTACGTATGCCGGCCCTCTGTGCCGCCCGTATTTTTCAGTTGACGCGCGAGCTCGGTCATCGTTCCGATGGTGAGACAATCGAGTGGCTTCTCCGTCAGGCTGAGCCCTCCATCATTGCCGCCACAGGTACTGGTACTGTTCCGGCAGCTCCGATCTCCACCATCTCCCCGGCTATGGCTTCATCCGCTCGGTCCGTTTCTTGTAGGGTTCAGCCAGTGACGGTGGGCGGCGGTGGACAGGGGATGTTCGCGATGCCACCGCCGAGCTGCCGTCTAGATTTATGCCAGCCGGCTGGGATGGACTACTCTGCCGCCAGCAATGATTACCGCCACATGCCGTTCACGGCGCTGCTGTTGCAGCCGTCGACGGCGGAGGAGGCGGAGGAAAGACAGGAGGAGGATGTCTTCAGAGAGTAATAGAAAATTGAAAGGATGAAACAGACACAGACAGGAGCCTAGAATTGCAGTATGGAGAATTTTACCCTTTTTTCAGCTCTTCTCCGTTCTCCTTCCTCTCGTTCTGGTTATGGCTGGAATTTGTAAAGGGAAGAAGAAACTGTAAAATCTTCTACTGCTATGGAAATTCGATTTTTTTTTTTCCCTTCTTTTTATTTAAATTTAAATATCTTCTATGGCTAAACGGATTGAATGGACCCACCATTGTCAACATGGTATTGTAAGTTCCAAATGATTAGATTTTCAGTGGGGTATGGAATTGGGGACAAATCAGGAACATTCCTAGTATTGGAAATTAAATATAATAATTATTTATTTTGTCAACTAAAATAATTAAAAATCTGTAAAAGAAAGGAACTTTTCAGATCAGGATGGGATGAGAATTTTAAACATCAAATACTTTATGTCAAAAGATGAGCCATCCCTATGAAAGAAAGAACAAAGTCTTTAGTGGGAAGGCCACTTTTCTTCTGTTACTCTGCTGCTGGATTTGGTCAACAAAGAGAGATAGAAGTATACACTTGAGGTAAAGTATTAATACTCAAATGAAACGATCCCTTCTTGTAATTTTAATTGAGTATGAACAACTCTGGACGGATGGATAGAATAGGATTTCTAATGGGGAACAGGAAGAAAATGGAAGAGGAGACAATATCAAGAAGATGGTGGAATCAGAACTGATGCAGCAGAGACTAAATTTGCACTTCTGTGAAAGAGCAATAAGGCTTGAAGGATTTATAGAAATATCAAATTTGTGAATGAGATTGTAAAATGCATTTTTAAGGTACCGATCTAATGTAATGCAATCATCTAAAAGGTCAGAAATGGCAGCTAAGATGCGGCTAGTTCAAAATACGTTGCACAGAAATGCAGGAGAATAAGATGCAATACTGTAACATTTATAAAAATTAAGGATTCGGAATGAACTAAAATAAAGAAAATCCAAGTTCGTTGCATTCGATCTAAGCAGAGAGAACAAAGCAAGGGTCAATGAAGTGCTAGAGGCCTGCAAATTTTATTAATCTATTTAATATGAAATTGTAAATAAGATCCAGAGCAGGACAGACCGAGTTTCTCTGGTTACAAATTGAGAAAGATTGAAGTCCAGTCATCGAAGTCAGTATGAATGTTCTGGAGTCTTCCCTCGAATTCTTTGCTCGTGTAATAAACTGCAGGCGGAGTTATTGATGAAAATAATCTTGAAGTTTAAAGAAGACCACGATCTCAAAGTGTAAGATGCAGTAGAGGTTAAGACTTATTGCACCTTTTGCCCGGAGTCTTAATGCTTATTTCCAAAAATCCACCATTTCCTCCTCTTTCTAGAGTCATTTGATTGCTCATCTGCAACTGAGGAAACACCTGAGTGACCAAGGAGTTGAGTTATGGACTTATAGTTATGACATTAATAATTAGCGGGTAATTTCGACCAACATGTTCCAAGAAGAAAACATCAAAGACATCAAAAAGTGAGGGTTGGAACATTAAAATCAGAGAGTTAAAACACTATAGAATCAATATTCAAGCTCAACGAATCAAGTTGCCAAGGAGCTTGGTGCAATTCAAGAAATGAAATTTACAGATGCCCTAAACCAATCAAGTTGGTAATGATCGCTCATGAGATAATAACATTAGGAAGCTTTAGGTTCACTACGGAGAGAGTAAAATAATTACCTCCTTGAGGATAGATTGAATTGTAGTGCACCTCTGCCCAAAAGCTCAGGAAAATGACTGCATGTTGCCCAAAAGACAATGTGTGAAGCTCTTTGCAAACAAAATTACACAGATATGACATTGATTCAATGTTCTAACGGTCTCGCAATACTCAAGATACGATAAATGAGACCAAAAAGAACTGGAAAACAGTGCATGAATTCTGCGGAAGGAAAGAAACAGATACATTTAGGGGGAGGCCCACCAACTTCATAAGTTGGTGTTAAATAACTCAACTTCGATAGTGTTTATTATTGAAGTTTGCACATATATCAAGGATTAAGGAACTCCATCTTCCCCTCTTTCTTTATTTTGCACATTTATCAAGAAACTCCATCTCACAAACTTTGCATCCTAAGTACAAACTTTTTAGCTCTAACATTTTAACTCCAGACTTCATAACTCAACTCAGCATTCCAAACACTCCCTTACAGACCATCTTCCTCCAGTCCAACTTTAGAAAATCAATGTAAAAATATAGGTGAAAGACTAAAAATAAATTAAGAAAAAAGAGTATACTGCTTCGAAATACGGACGTGTTTGGATTGACTTTCTAAGTGTTTATATAAGTGTTTATAAGTACAAAAAAAAAGTGTGTATAAACACTTAGAAAGTCAATCTAAATGGATCCTAAATCAGGAAAATAATGAGTAATGAGTCATGCAAAGGGCCATGACCATGTAGAAGAACCAAAAAACTTAAAAGGTTACACGAGTCAATATAAATATTAAAGTTAAGAATTTACCTTGCTTTTTCTTCTGAAAATTAGGGAGAATCTCTATACAACATGTTTCCTTAAAAGAAGTCATAACAAATATTTTAACGCCATACTGCAGCATAAAACAGTCATAAGTCACAATTAGCTAAACTCATAGTCTTCGTCGGAGGGTGGGTGGTGAATGGTCAAAGTTTTTATAAGACATAAGAAAGATATGGATTTTTACTTTTTCAATCAATCTAGCAACTTCATTCTAGTAATTTACAGAATAAGCAGGGCATTGTTACGTCACCAAAGATGCATAATACAATGGGCATTTAACTTGAATTATAAAAAAATAAGCAAATAAACACAAAATGGCTGAATTTGCAGCCGTTCAAAATCTCTGTCACAAGTTTGCTTAATTGTTTTAGCCATTCTAGATAATAATGTAGTAGGAATTATTTTTCAGAGATTTGAGTTCACAGCATGAACGAACAACAAAAAATTTTAAACTTCAAAGTTCCAAAACTATATTAAGAAAACATTCAAATCCGGAGAGAATATATCTTGCAATGAACATACCCAATCTGCAGCTGCCTGTAGTGTTACATGATCACCCCACTCACCGCTCCTAGAAAAATTTCAAATGTAGAATAAGAATTATCCAAACAGGACTACAAAATGGGGTTGAAAAGAATTAAATAAATAGAAGTTCAAACGATACATGGACATCTTTTCCAAATAATCATCATATGCCATGGGGACATATCCCTCATAAATCTCCCGGTGTGATTTGAGCTGGTATGAAAGAAAAAAGAAAAGGAGAGAATTCCATGTTAAATAGGTTATAATCCAGTAAATATGGAAAGATACAAGTGTAAAGCTATATGAAACAATGACAAACCTGATTCACAACATTTTCTCTCACCATCTTGTGGCGATCAGATGTTCCAAAAAGTTGATCTGATAAAGCACGGAACTGAGAATTGAAAACTGATATGAGTATGTCATGGTCAATTCATACTGTTCAATTGCGACCAAATTGACATGTCTGATAAACTACTGACCTGACAATTACCATCTCCTTTAACCTTGCGTTCAACAAAATCATATACCTTCAACCTAAGATTGAAGACAGTCATAACAATTAATACCCAAAATTCAATTTCAAACAAGAATTATACTCTAAGAGAAAAAGGCACCAAGTAGCAGACTAGAAATGGTAAAAGAAATTCACACACAAGCAATAAACAATAAACCACAGATTCAGCCATATCAAACAACAGAGAGTTTTTGAGATATTACCTATCCAGCAACCTTTGATGATCTGAAGTTACTTCATCAATGGGAGGAATCTCGCCATTAATTCTTGGGACATGCTGCACAAATCACATGAGAAGTTGTAAGGTGACTTTGTAGTAGGCAGACAAACACAGATACTTATCATGGGTCCCACATACATAAGTTAGCACAGAAATTGGAGAAGTATAGATCGGCTTTTGGAACCATACAGTTTCAAAAGATCCCTTGCTTCTCGTTCAAAAAATTAAGTAAATGGTGAAAACCATAAATTTGTAGTAAGGAATCAGTAAAAGCGGACATGAGCAAATCAATGGTTCACAGAGCAAGCATCTACCAAATGTACAATACCCCTAAGGTTCCAGTAACCATTCCAGACTGACAAAGATGCACAAATAATGTAGAATAGTTCAAAATCTTCCAAAATTTCCAAAAAGAAAAAAGTAAAGAACCTACGCAAATCATTACAAAATACTTTCCAATCATGAGGAAAACAATTCCATTTTCTAAGCAGATATAGAGTATTCCTAGATGTCAGCAGTCACAAGTCCTGCAAAAAAACATGCTCCATAAAATGTCTGGCATAAATTGATCAGTCTAGGAGGAAAATATTTATTTGCGCAATGAATCTATAATTTACTTCATCTGCTATGCCAAAGAAAAAAAAAGATGTGATTATAGAAAATCTCACAGGTGCTGTAATCATTTGATCCATTTTCCAATCTACTTGATTATCATGCCCATATGGATAGTAATTATCCTCTTGAACTGGACTAGAACATGAACTAGAGGGCTCCTCGGTTTCAGGTTCATCCTCAACAGAATCATTTTCTGCAGAAAATAAAAATTTTATGCACCTTGTAAGGATCACCATCCCACATATATAAAGAAAGAAGAAGAAGGTGGCTAGTATTAGTAAGAACCTGAACTGTAGTTCCTTGAGGATGGATTGTTCCAACCAAGCGCAAACTTCGATGCTTGGGAGGGATCATCTACATTTGAATATCCCGAGGCCTCTGCAATTTCTAATTGGGAAAACTCCTCCTGAAGAGTGTGTGCAATAATCTCGTCGTTCTCCACATGATTAACCTCATTATTGCAATGATTTCCATAATAATGCTCATAGAAATTGACATCGTGTTGTGCCATGTCAGGAAAGTACTCGGTACTATACGATAAGTCCCCATTTGAGTCCCCATTGAAAAAACGAAGACCCCAACGAATCGCATCGGAATCATAATCGTTCATGACCATCTTCTCATAACAACTACTCAAGTAAGGGTAGTTTCTCCACCAGAGAGCTTCAAAATCTCTCACCCACGACGGAAAGAATGAACTGCTGATGATTACAAGCACGAAACGAGATCAATAATCAATAGACCACAAAGTTCTCGTTGGTGTCTGGAAAGTGGAAATTAAATTAGTTCCTTCAAACTGCACCTTCTAAGAACTAAGTTCAATAAATAAATAACAAGTAGTGAACATATTTGATATTGATCTAACAACAAAGGCCTGTAAGCATCTATATCTTCGGATGCCGATCAAAAAACCATGCAATTACAAACCAATCCAAAGCTTTCAAGAGTGGATGAATTTGAATCAAACAAATAACAACAAACTGATATAAACATTAACAAGAAGACGAAGACAACTGAAAAACGTACAGAAGAACGATTAAAGAATCCGAAACACTTCATCAAAGAAAAAGGAAAAAACCTTAAAAGAATGGGGGACTGGATCAATGAATCAGTTGCATATCAGAGAATGAAATTTATGATATTAAAGCATAAACAGAAGCACTCACCAGCAGTTGAAACAAAGGCGAAAGCGATCAACGAGGTTTAAGGCTGAAGCTTCCTATCGAAGAAATGTGTGAGAGAAAGAAAAGAAAGTCGCAGAGGACTGCACATTTAAAGAAGCATACGGATGCAACGGATGACGACGACAAAATTTTGTAAAAAGGCGCATTTCATGCCCCTTTATATACAGTTACCGCGCGGTCGATGTGTTCTTAAAAAGACCATTTTCTCCCTCAAATTATGCATATTTATTCACTAAAAATTAATTTAATATTTAATTTTATACTTTTAAATATAATTTTTATATCATCATAATTAATTTTAAAAGGTTGAAAGCATATTAATAGAATGATTTGAAAAATGGAAAAAAAGTAATTTCACAATTACTCTTAAAAATGTCTTTAGTTTTGTAGGTATTGCCAATAAATAATCCATTTGATTGATTGTCGTAGCCATGTAGGTACCAATTCTAAATGATTTTATTATGATGTTTACGAAATATTTAAGCATTGTGATAATATTTATATTGTAGTCAATTTGAACATATTTCAATGGTTAAGACATTAAATATATATTATTAAAAATTATGATATGAAATTGTAATAAGTAATAAGTAAACTAGTGAGACCTATTATATTGACAACACATTTACATGTCTAATTATAAGGATAATTATTTTAAATGGCAAAACTGTTGAATATATTTTTAAATATAGCAAAATGTTACTGTTTGATAGATACAAATAGATATCTATTAGTATTAGTGATAGACACTGAATGTCTATCTGTGTCTATCACCGATAAACAGTGACATTTTGCTATATTTATAAATAAGTTGGCTCATTTTGTTATATTTGAAAACGACTCTTATTATAAATAGTTTATACTATATTATATATGTTTGCTCCTTAAAAATGAATTTGAGGCCTCCATAAATCATACAAACAAGTTAAGTTTTAAATTTATAACTTAAACTTGGAGATTTGTGTTTGTTTGATTCCTGAATTCTCAAAATTACAATTTTAACATGAACCTTCAATTTAAAAAAACAATAAAACTACTATGCATAAAATTTAAAGTTTAAGGTTTCATAATTTAAAGTTTAGGGTTTTATTAGACAAAATAAATTTATATTATCCGTTGATTTTTAAGAATTTTAAGTGACTTATTAGACACTTTTTTATAGAAATTCACAGACAAAATAAATTTGTAATTTAGTTAATAACAATTATATATCAATGATGCCATGTGATCAATTTTATAGACAAGATCATCGATTCTTGGTAAGAAACAACAATGTCAAAACATATGCTAACAAATACACTCTACACAAAGTCCTATTCTTTCTTTAATTCTTTTAACTATATGTCACATTGAATCAAAGAAATATATATACACTTTGAATTATATGAATAAACAAAAATAGGATGATAATTTTGATTAAATGAAATCGGTTTGAATATAGTTTAATAGCATTTCAAATTTCAATAATTCAATTATCATTCGATGATTAGTGAGTGCAAAAAACTATAATCAAATTATGAAAATGGGTTATTGTTTAAATAGCTTGATGGAAGAGGTGTCCATTCACTATGATAAAGAAACAAGAGAAAATTTCCTATACTACGATAATATGAAAAAAATTTCATACTACCTTCACTTATTGTATGATACGTCAACGCGCTTTTAAAAATAGAATGAGATTCACTGACATTAATGTGAGGTTAACAAATATTTATGAAATAAACTTATAGTATGAACAAAGGAAGTATGATGGTACTCTGTAGTACTAAAATTTTTTTCTAAGAAACAATAATTAAGAGTGTTTGGAATACCTTTTCGAGAAAGTTTTAAAAACAGAAAAATAAGGTAAATTATCTACACAAAATAGCAAAATTTTTAAATAGT
This sequence comes from Lagenaria siceraria, assembly GCA_002890555.2. Classification (NCBI taxonomy): domain Eukaryota; kingdom Viridiplantae; phylum Streptophyta; class Magnoliopsida; order Cucurbitales; family Cucurbitaceae; genus Lagenaria; species Lagenaria siceraria. The sequence continues at coordinate 10,700,089 of CM016485.1, forward strand.
TGTGATAGACGCTGATAGAAGTCTATAAGGATCTATCAGCAATAGAAATGATAGAAGTCTATCACTGGTAGATGCTGATAGAAAGCTATCAATGTCTATCAGTATTTTTTTGCTGTTTTATGTAAATAGTTTGATATTTTTTTATTTGTAAAAATTTCCCTACTTTTTCAAGTGTTTAATTTAAAAAATAAATCATTTTGAAAGAAATACAAGTGTTTGACAACCATTAAAAATGGATTATGAAAGTCATTAGTATCTTTATTTTAAACTATTAGTGTCGAAATAAATTTTTAAAAAAATATTTATTTTTTAAGTTAATCCAAACAAGTCGACGTTGATGTTCTTGAAAAGAAAAACAAACAGATTTTAGGAAAATTTTCACAAATAGAAAAAGTGTCAAACTATTTATAAAAAATAACAAAAAAAATATTGATAGACATTAATAAACTTCTATCATTTATATTATTGATAGACCTTGTATCACAACTATCTAAAAATTTTATTGTTTCGTGTAAATAGTTTATTTATATTTCTATTTTTAAAAATTTCTTCAGATTTTATGAATTTGTTTTCAAGTGCGTGCACACGTGTGGATCAATAAATGGAGTATGGTTTTGGCACGTGTGATTGCACGGCGGTCCATTGAATAATCTCCTATTTTTTCGAATTACGGTCCATTGAAGCATTGCTTTTTCAAAAACATTACTTTCTTTAATTATAAATTATAATGCATCACTGTCTATTGTTTTCGTACTATGACGTGGCAATGACGAAGCATTTGATTCGTGAAAGTTATGCCATTATTAAAAATCATTTTTTAATTGATGAAATTTTAAATGATGATTAATTATTGCGATCATGGTTAAATTACCAATCTAATCTTGAATTAAAGATGAGATTTATATTCATTTGACATTTTAAACTTTCAAAATTACAAAATTAATCATTTTTAAAACCCATAAATCTACTGGATTAAAAATTTGGTATACTATTAAACATAAAATTTATATTTATATTTAATATACCAATTAAAATTTTAAAATGTCAAAATTTTCAAGAACATATTAGACATAAAACTAAAATTACAAGGCCTATCTGACACTTTTGATCATTAAAGACTAATAATACAAACTTCAAAGGACAAAACTTGTAATTGAATCAAACGTTGTGATCAATATTTTTAAGGTGTATTATATTTTTGGCAATCCTAGAAAACTGGATTTCTTGCAAAAACAATTTCAACTGTAATATTAAGAAAATGGAGTAATTAAACTATCTTTTATTGGCATAGTATATCTCCCTAGATGTCGGAAGTTCGATTTCTATCCCTGCAATTATAGTACTAAAAAAATTGATTTAAATTATATATTAAAAAATAAAATATCATTTGAAAAGTCGATTTATGACATAAATCAACAAATATAGTCCATATACTTTTCAAAGTCATCAAATTTAGCCAAGTTCAATAATCTTAGCTTAATTGACGGACTTTGACATGGTCTAACGAAATTTTCTTTGAAAAAGATGATATTATAAACGAGTATCATATATGGATAGTTTTACAACTTCGATTAGCTTTATTATTTTTATGATATGGTCAAATGGGTAGAAATTAGATATTCAAATTAGAATCTTAGGAAAAGACAATCTTAATGTATAAAATAAGTAAGCATGTGGGCTTATATACCATTTGCTTCCCTTTTTGTTCACAAATCAAATGAGGAAGGCAATAAGTCATGGTTTTTTTTTTGTCCAATGGGATGGTGCTTGTAAGAATAAGCAAAATACTTATACAACTTGAACAAGCAAAGTTGTTTACCTCTCTCTCTCTTTCTCTTTTCTCTCTATAAATTGATGTTGATAGATAACAAGAAAATAAGGTGTCAAAAATCAATCAATGTCATTTAATTGGGGGAATTGTATAGTGAATGTGGGAGTGAATGAAAGAATAAAAAGGACAATATTTTTTTAGTGTTGTTTGGTAACTTTGGTTCACTATAATGTTGGTTTTTCATTTACACTTTTAAGTGGATGTGATATGAAAAAAAAAAAGAAAAAGATGGGAGTGTCGGGAAGTCGTAGGGCCCACAGTATAAGAGTAAGGATGAAAATATCCGTGGATATGTCGATATATCTGTAAATCGAAGGGTTCAATATCGATGTTAAATATCCATGAATATTTCAAGCATCTTTTATAAATGCTCGTAAAACATAAAAAGTGTATCTATTTAGTCCACTATGAATATAACCACTAATAACAATATCCATAACTTAGTTTTGGAGTAAAAATAATTTAATTATTAATCTAAATAAATTTTATAAATTTTATGACTTACAGAAATATCTATCGATATATCCTTCGATATATCCGTAAAATTGAAATGTCAATATCGATATCGACATCGATATTTCAATCATTATATAAGAGTTAATAAAGCATAAAATTGATGTTTTTAATTGTGGGGCTTACGAACTTTTTGGACCAAATAAGAAGTGAAGTCCATAACTCCTCTCCCCCAATTCCAACTTCTTGTGCCAAAGCGAGCGAGTCTGTGATTCAAATCCTTCTACCTCAATTGCACTAAAAAAAAATAAAAATTTCACCTTATTTTTAACAACTAATAATATAGTAAAAACAGGAGATACAACAAAGGAAATATTTTTTCTTCTTATTATTAGCCTATCTCTATGTAGATATCTAGAGAATAATTATAAAAATGTAAGTTAGTTGGGTAACTATTTGTATTTTGGATTTTAATTTTTGAAAATTAAGGATGTGTTTGGAATACATTTTTAAGTGTTTAATTTAAAAAATGAATAATTTTGAAAAAAATTGGAGTGTTTGACAACTACTCAAAATAACTTTTGAGGTGTATTTTAAACAATTATTATCAAATGAGTTTTTTAAAAAACATTTTTTTCTCAAGTCAATAAAAAAAAACTCCTAAGCCTATAAACACTTCATCAATCTCTATATTTTTTTGCTTTGTTATCTACTTTTTACTAATGTTTTTAAAAACCAAGTTAAGTTTTCAAAACTTAAAAAAAAAAAAAAAAATTAAAACTTATTTTTTCCTTTCAGAATTTGACTAAAAATTCATTTCTTTTACCTAAGAAATATGCAAATCATGGTGAGGAATTGAGAATAAATAGGCTTTATTTTCTAAAACAAAAAACGAAAAATCAAATGATTAGCTTCTAATATTTAACTAATTCGACAGGTCTTAAAGAATTTAATTTAACTATAAATTGCTAAGACATTCTTATATAATTTTCTATCTCATAATTTTTGTGTTATTGAATGTAATGATTTTGTTATGTTAATTTGTATAATGTTTTTTAGATCTCATATTATCCTTTTCACACTTAGAAACTTCCAATTGATTGGGAGTTGAATTGTAACCATCAACTTTAACTTGAACTCTCGTTTGGTCTAAAATGAAAGCTTTGAACATACTATCATTTCATTACTTTAATGTCGTGTTTTACAAGGTATTAGGCCAACTGGCATTTCTGTGTTATTATTATTCGTTACTATTTCAAAATTTTATGACATCGATATCATGAATTCATGGTTTCGTAAAAGTATAAAATGAATGTTTTTAGAAGTTTTTAGAATTACAATTTAGTCCGTGAAGGAGTATCCAGTTAAGTTAATCTCTAAACTTCCAATTACGTGTCAAATAACTTACGGTCTGTTTAGTTCGCAATTTGAATTCTGTTTTATGTTTTCAGATCCACTGAATTTAGCGAATATGTGTTTAGCAGAAAACTCGAATTCTGTTTCTGAAAACTGTTTTTAAATTATGTGATTCAAACAATGTATATTCTGAAAACAACATTTTTTATGTTTTCATTGTATCCATAATTTAAATTTTAAAATTTAAGATGCATAATTATATTAAATAAAGATAAAAATATGTAGAAATATAGTACGTAATGTTATAAACTCAATTCAATTTTTTAAATTAAAATATGTGTTAGGTAATTATTATAAATTAGGTTAAATTCCAAATTTGGCCCTTATGGTTTGGATAAAGTTACAAATTAGTTCATATAATCTTAAAATTTATAATTTTGTCCTTATGGTTTGTTAAATCCTCTTAAATGAAACTTTTATCAAACCATAAGAGTTAAATTCGAATTATAAACCCTAAGACCTAAATTTTAACATATTTCAAATCATAGGGACGAAAATTTCAATTTATCCCATAAGTTATATAATATTACAAAATAATAGTTACAATTTTTTTTTAACATAAAACCATATTTATAAATAAATTAATAATAGTTTATTATCAACGAATATTTAATGGGTAACTACAACTAGTTTGCGATCGTTTAATTTAGAATCTAATTTCTAATTTCTACTACTAAATACATATTTGATAACATGAAATGCAACTCTGTTTTTATTTAATCCCTTATTTTTAAATTTCCATTTTCAGATTCTCTACCAAGCAGACTCTTATTATCTGATTCAACTCTTTTTTTTTTTTAATAAATAATATTATCTATCTTTGTTGTAGATTCTTGTTTCGTGTTTAGTAAGTCCATAAAAACATCATAAACTTATTAAGTATCTTTTAAAGTTCATAGATATGAGATTTAACTTGTAATTTAATCATAATATATATATATATATTATCAAAGGAGTCCTTCCAAGGCAAAGGGATTTTATGAACCATGAAAATAATAATTTGTATTCAAAACTTGTATGTTGTAATGTTAAATAAATATGACTGTTTACAATGAGTCAGCCTTTGAGTCTCATATGCCTTACATGGAGTTCTGCAAAAGCCAAGAAAGAGCAGTCCCACTATCTTTGGCTAAAACAATAAAATGCCTTCACTGCTACCAAGTTCCATAAAAATAACTATGATAAGCTTATCAACTCGTTAAAACAAGAAGAAGAGGGGAAAGAAAAAGTTTCTGGATTTAGTGCATGGAAAAGCAGCTGTATTACCTACTTTTTATTTGCACAACACAGAAGCATATGTTACAGGATTATCATCCATGTCATATATCATCGGAGTTACCTAGCACCCAAAATCGATTGGCCAAGCTCGTCGACTGTTACTTCAATCAGCACGTCCTCAAAAGTTTCGTCGCTCGTAAACATGGAAACCAACCATTTTCTCTATGCTGAGAATCTATGGTGTTACTTTCGGCGCCCCTGGGAGTTTTTGATGGTGTAAGACTTTCCAAGGGTGTTTGGGAGTTCCCCGGTTCTGTCCATGTGTCTCCAATCCGGCTAACCATTTCCAAAATATCGCTCATCTTTGGACGATTCTTTGGATTTCGAACAAGGCAACGGTTTGCAACGTTCGACAGCTTATATGCAGATTTGATGTGTGATTTCCCCTTCAGCCTAGGATCCAGTATTAGCTGGAACTTCTTTGTGTCTGCCAGATATGGCTTCACCCATTCTAAAAGCTTCTGCTCATTCTTAGGACGGTTTCGGTCTATGGGGACCCTACCCGTTATGAGTTCATAAAGGAAGACCCCGTAACTCCATACGTCGGTCTTGGATGTCAAACGTCCAGTCTGGACATACTCAGGAGCTGCATACCCCATGGTTCCAACAATCTGATGTGCATTGTTGTTATATTTATTGAGTGTAAAGAAACACAAAAAGTTCTAAACAAAACTACAGCAATATAGCAACTCAAAAGCCAAAGCTGAACTCTACAATGACAATCCAATTAATAGCCATGGTACGAGATTGAGAAATTAGATTGGTACAGCATAAAATGATTTCTGGAAGTCAGGAACGACGAAGTTCATTTGGAAAAAACTGCCAGATTGTTGTTACGTACGTGTGTGCACGTGAGTTTGTTTGGTCTTCGTGGTCAGAATTGAGCAATGTTCGATTGATATTAAGTAAAGTGAGTGGTACTGTTTGAGCATACCGCTGTTGAGACATGAGTAAACCCTTCTGGAGGTCCTAACCTGGCGAGTCCAAAGTCCGATAGCTTTGCATTCCATTGCTCGTCCAGAAGAATGTTCGAAGATTTGAAATCCCGGAAGATTATCTGCAAAGTTCTTCAGGAAATAAAGATACATGTACCCAAGAGCCTAGGAAAATTTGCTTACACAAAGGAAGAAAAGTACCTGAACATCCAACTCTTCATGTAGATATGTTAGTCCACGAGCAGCATCTCGGGCAATTCTTAATCTCATGGCCCAGGAAAGAGTTGTCTCTGCTCGACTTGATAAATGATCCAACACACTTCCATTAGCCAAAAACTCATAAACCAGTAGACGCTGTATTCCCCTTTCATCATCATCGGCACAGTAACCTACCAATTTAACAAGGTTTGGATGTTCAACAAATCCAAGAAAATTCACTTCTGTCACCCACTCCTTGTGACCCTGCCAACAAGAGGGCAGAACCTCAGTATGCAAACTACTAATCCTTGGATGATTTCTGGTAATCACGCAAAACGAAAATCATGGTAATGAAGATTCTAGTATGACATTTCAGTAGTATATTTACTGTAGTAAGTTAAAAAAAATAGCTAGTAATTGTTTGCCATATAGCATTTGAGTTTAGAACATAGTTCTGCAGTTGTGAATCTGTGATGTATGAGAGCCATATATGATGCACTGTAACGACAATTGACTTGTAAAAGTTATACTTGTAAGACTTCAAAATGTGTACAAAAATATATTCTACATCTCCCATGAAAGTATGGAAGAAAAAGGAAAAAACCCATCTATAAAACAGCACACCACCATCTTTATCTTCCATGGAATTGTTAATGCACTTTGCTGAGTAAGATATTTTCAAGTGAAATTCATGAACAAGAAAAAATTAAGTTAGCCTAAAACTTTCATCAAAGACTAAATAGCTTTCTAGTTGATATCAAGAGGCAAAAAACTTGCCTGCAATCCTCTTTTACCAAGCTGTTTGACAGCAACTTCAATTTTTTGTGACGGATCGTCTGCACTCCTGATTGACCCTCTATAAACACATCCAAAACCACCTTCTCCAACCATAAAAGTTCGACTGAAATTTTTAGTAGCTGATTTGAGATCAGACACAGTAAAAACTCTGAGGTTGCTAGCTCTTTCAGACATGCTGAGTATGTAATTTCTCCTTGAGGATTCTGAGCTACTGTTCGAAACATTTTGCGAATTAAGTTCAGAACCAGATCTTCCAACTTCAACGTCGGTATTTGCAGAATTGGTGGACATAACTGGTGTCGAGTTCATTGGCTTATCCCTCTTGTCCCCATTACAAAATGAGCAAAACCAACTCATGACTTCTGAAATAAGACCAACACATTTGACTCTTCAGTTACCAATCTAAAAGTAGAAGAAAACATGGGCATCAATGCCAACTTGCCAGAACAAACAGGGAAATCAATTACAATTCAAAGGAAAAGATTGAAGTTCACTGTGGGAAAGAACATAACAAACTGATAAACAATCCAAGCCAAGCCTTGGAAGAATTGTCGATAACTCTCCCATTAAAAAGGAAATGGAATCTACAGAATCTACAGAATCCCAGATCTCCTAATTTTATTTCTCCATGACAATTCAAATGACAAACCAGTAAATCACCCTACAAATGACCAATTATGAAAACAACACTTCTCATAGTCCTACAGTAACTATCGAAATCGACCCATCTGTTATAAAAAAAAGAGAACCACGTCTAAACAGAACAACATGAGAAGATATTCAAAAAGTGAGCAGCATCCCAGATTAGTAACTTTAATCCAAGAAAAGCAAAAAGCAAAAAATGGTCAGAATCAGATAACCCAAACCTGTTACGCTTTTCACAAGATCGCCGCAGCCATGAATCCGAACTTCTTAAGGAAATTTCTGAAAGAAAACCTAGGTAGAAAAATGCCCAAAAAAACGTAGAAATCGGTGGAAGTAGAAGGATAGGAGACGACCCAGTAAATGTTTTTGAGAGTCTTCACACGGCAGCTGAAAGTCAATCGGTCTGGTCAGCTAACGAGCCGAGATTAACGAAGGGGCAAGTATAAAAAATGGGTTTAAGTGGAGTGATTGGTATTGGAAAGTAGAATTAAGAGATGAATAAGGATGATTAAGAAGTGAAGAATGGCAGAGGGAAATTGAAGGCGAAGTCAATGGATGAGGTTCGTGGAATGAAATCAATGGGAAGCGACAGCAATTCTTAGGGCCCGCCATGGAATGGGTTATCAACCAGAATTTAAGCCGCGGAAGGAGCCAGGTAACTGCTTCACCGACCCCAAAAGCTCAAATTTCTTGCTTTTTCGCCATTTTTGGAGTAAATATGAACGTGGATTGGATTCTGTCTTCGGCGGTGGATTTCCTCACTCGTGCTATGCTCATGGAATAAGAATAAATTTGAGATTTTTATACCCATCAATTAACCCATCCTAAACAAATTATTTTTATATAACTTTTGAATATGTAAATAAACACTTCAAAGTGTTAAAAAAAACAATCAAACACTTCAAAAATTTCGACAAATAATTTAAATGGACTAAAATTACTTTTTCTCGATTTAAAAAAATTTAAAGTATTAACATATATAACAATATTTTTAAAAAATTACAAATATAATAAAGTCTATTAATAACAAACTTCTATCGCTTATAGATTTTTATGGTATAAGTAATCTATAGCTGATTACTGATAGACTTTACTATATTTGCAATTTTTAAAAAATATTGTTATATACTTTGTTATTATTCTTAAAATTGGTACTCATTATAATTATCTTTTAAAAAATTAAGATTTGTTTTCATTCTTCTCATCATCATAATTGAGTTAAAATATGTTTTGTGACAACTATAACATTATTAATAATTGTTAGGTAAGTTTGATGAGTTTTGAAGTTGATATTGATAGTCTGGCTTCTTTTTAATTAAATATATATTTTTTTAAATTGTTAAATTTACACCTTTCATTTTCACAAAGCTATATCATGAGAAAATTTTGAATCCAGCTTTTAAGCAATAATAATTTATTTAATATAATAAGTTAAATAGTCAAATTTTGTATCAAATAGGCCTACGTACTTTAAAATTTGTATAATAAATCTTCAAATTTTTAATCCTATATTTAATAAATTTTCAAATTTTTTATTTTATATAATTTTAAATTTGTGTCTAATAAGTCATCGATTTATTAAATATTCTTTAATATTCATAAACCTATTAGTATGAAATTCATTTTTATATTTTGTAATACAAAAGGGATAGGAGATTTAAACTATAGACTTCTTGGTCATTAACACATACTAGGTGTCAGTTATTTTATATTATATTAGACACAAATTTATGCGTAATGAATTTGTTAATTTTAAAAATAGTTACATAAATAAGAGTTTTTTTTTAAGACATACCTAAATAAGGGTTTAGGAATCTATTTAATAATTTTCAAATTTTATAGATTTATTGAACGTAAAAGGAAAAAAAAATTAAAAAAAAAAAGCTTATTAAATACTTAAACTATACTTGTTGTTTAACCTAGAAAATATTTGGATGAATTTGATGTTAGTCAATTTCAATTACATTTTCAGTTAATCGAGAATTTGTACCACAATTTAGATATATATATATATATATATATAATAAGGATACGAATAGGACATAATAGATTTTAAAGTTTATGTTTAAACAGTAATAAATGTTGGAATTAACAAATAACAACAAAGAAACTAAAATTTAAACATCGAAAAGAAATATTATTCCATGAGATAAAAACTATTTACAACGGTAAAAAAATTTGGAAATAATAATAAAAATTGAAAAGGGAAGGAAAACCTAGGTAAAACTGATGACAATAGTTAAGTTGAGGCTTCTAATCCTAAATTTGGGGGCGAACTTTAACAAGTTGTTGAGGCATATATCTATTCCAAAACCAGTGTTGTCTCCAAACACATGACATATCTTCAATCGGGATACCCTTTGTCTCCGGTAAGAAGAAATAGATGAACAAGGTCATCAAAGCCACGAAGAATGCAAAGAAGAAAAACAATCCAAATTTCATATGACAAAGCATAGTGAGGAAGATTTGAGCAATTAAAAAGGTAAAGAACATGTTCACTGAGACTGTTACACTTTGAGCAGCCGATCGAATCTCGAGTGGAAATATTTCACTTGGAACCAACCATCCTAAAGGTCCCCAAGACCATGCAAAAGCTTGAACATAGATGCAAATGAACACCACCACAACACCAACATACCACTTGGGTAAATAAGCAACCTCACCAAAAACTCCGAATTTTCAAGCGATAAACACGGCAACCAAAACCTATAAATGTCATTTTTATTAGAATCAAATCAATTAGGAGATAAAATATTTTTGAAAAACCATTATTGAAAGCATGTTTTTCACTAAAGTTCTGATAAGATTAAAAAAAAAAGTTACTCACCTGAAAAATGAACATGATGGTTCCACCCAATAAGAAAAGAATCCTCCTTCCCCACTTATCAGTGCCATAAACAGATACAAAAGTGGCTAAAACATTAATACCACCAGTGATGACAGATGAAAGAAGGGAAGCATTGTCTCCAAATCCAATAGTCTTGAATAACACAGGAGCATAAAACATGACCACATTGATACAGGTCAATTGTTGAAAAAATGGGATTAAAATTGACATTACCAGTGGTGGTCTGTTTTGTCTCTCTCTCAAATTTCTCCATGGATGTTTCACTGCTTTAGCAGTCATGCTTGCTGCCATAATGTCTTGAAATTCTGCATCTACATCCTTGTCAGACCCACCACGAATACGTTCAAGCATGGCTCTTGCCTTCTCAACTTCACCTCTCTCTAACATTGATGTTGGAGTGTCAGGAAGGAATAAAGCTGAGATTGTGATCAATAATGCAGGCATCGCTGCACCGCCCAAACTTACGCGCCACCCCCATCCACCAAGAATATTGGCAGTACCATAGTTGACAAAGTTAGCTATTAAAATACCAATTGTAATTGAAAGTTGAAAAACAACATTGAGAGAACCTCAATACTTAGATGGAGCCATCTCCGAAACATAAAGTGGAACAGATTGAAGTGAAAATCCAACACCAATTCCTAAACAAATATGACCAACGATCAACATAGTGATATCTTGAGCTGCAACATTCATGACAGCACCAACCAAGAACACAAAACCACCAAAAAGCATGGACCTTTTACGACCATACGTTTTGGTGATCCATGATGCTACAAAGGAAGCCAAAAGTGCAGCCAAATAAAGAGAAGAAGTGAATATTGTGAGAGTAAGACTGTCAAACTTGCAGTATTGATTAGTAGAAGTGTCGATAGCTTCTTTATGATAAACAGATGGGAAAAATCTTTGTAGAAAGGGAGCCATGGAGGTGACGCCGCCTAATAGAACAAAAATACAAAAATAAAACTAGAGTAAGGTGAAAAATGTAAAGAGGAAAAATAAGAGAAAGAAAGAGATTTAGTAGAAATACTCAAGTACCTGAGATACCAATGTCATAACCGAAGATGAGTCCGTCCATGGCAGCAACAATGCAAGTCATCAACACATAAAAAGTCAGTTTTCCAGGATAGTTCTTGATCAGACCGCCTTCATTACGACTGAGCTCGAAACCACCGCCGCCCATCGTACTTAAGAGACAAAAATCAAAGGGTAGAAGTATGGTTGATGGAGAACAAGAGAAGAGAGTGCAGTACGGAGAAAAAAGAGTGGTGAATGGTAGAATATATAGGCTGCTAATAATTCCCAATATAATTAGGATTAAGGAAAGAGTTTCCAACTCAAAAATCAAAATCCGTGTTTAAATGGGAGAATGGATTAGGAATTAGATAATTAAGTCGTTTGCTCGAAAATTATAATTTATAAAAATATTAATATCATATTTGCTTAATAAGATAATAAAGCCAAAATTTCAACTTGTCTTAAACCAAGACGGTTTCTTTATTATTTATTATTATTTTTTGAAAACACTTTTAGAGTATGTTTAGGAGTAATTTTAAAATAGCTAAAATCATTTTTGTTATTTTCAAAATTATCGTGAAATATATTTTCAATCCTTCAAAACTAATCTTCATTATTAAAAATTGTATTTAAAAGTGTAAAATTAAAAATTAAATTAATTTTTGAGTGATTAAAATGTGCTTTTGAGTGATTTTAAAAATGACAGAAGTAATTTTAACGATTTTGAGATTACTCCCAACCATACCTTTAATGTTTGGGTTACAATTTGAAAACACATTTTGAATTTTTATTTTGTGTCCAACAAAAATTTGACATGTTTAAAATTTTTTTAAGTTCGACAAAATTAAAAAAAAAAAAAAAATCAGAGACTTGCTAAAATAAAACTGAATTTTATCCGTCAATAGATCAATTATTTTTTAAAATTTGAGATTTATGTCAAACAATCTATTAGACAAAAATTGAATATCCATAGGCCTAATAGACTATTTTAAAGTTCAAGGATTTCTTAGAATAGAAATAAAAGTTTAGGGACTTATTTGACATTTTATAGATTTTAAGGACCTAAATAGACAAATTTAAAAGTCCATGAATTGAACTTGTAATTCAACTAAAAAATAGCGTCTTTAGTTATATATTCGTTCAACCATCTTTTTCAATTCGACAGGTGAGAGTGAAGATTTGAACCTAAATTAATCATATGAATATATGTTTAAAATAATTAAGTTATGCGTACGATGAGTTTGAATGAAGAGAATGTTTTGATTAATTATCAAAAAGAATGAGAGTGAAAATGGTCGAGTGATTTTCGAAATGTTTGCGAAATTAGGGGTTATGTCGTTGGGCGTAAATTTGATTAAATGCAAAGGATAGTTTCATAATGTTACTTTATCCATTTAATTAAAATTGCAAAGCAAACATCCTCAATCAATCAAATTACTTTCACAAAATACCTAAGTAAACGTGATCAAAAGTAACTCAAAAATACTATAATTGAGGCCAATTACTATTGATCCATCAATCCAATCCACAATTATACTGATTTTTATTACAAATTGATAGACGTGGCCTTAAAGGAAGGAAATTCAAGGACATAAAATGACATTTAATTGCTTAAGTGGTCTAAATTATTTCTAAAATTTTGCCAAATCAATAGATATCTTGCAAAGTAACTTGATCAGAAGTCAGGTTTAATATTCATTAGAGTTGGGGGCATAATCGAATTATCGAAAAATGTTAAATATGAAGAATTAAAGGAACTTAATTAAAAAAAACACCCAAACATTAGGGAATAAAACAAATATTTAGCCAAATAAGATATAGAGTAAAGTTGGTCTAAAGTAGTCTCAATTACAAATTTAGTCTACCATAAATTTATAATTTTGTGTCTAATAGGTTTGTAGACTTAAAAAATGTCAAATGGATCTCTAAACTACGGGTGAACATCGTTTGGGCAGGATCGATTTTTCATGAAAATTGGCGCCGAAACCGCCATGATCGATTTAGAAACTTCAAAACTGTAGTTGAAAATAATTCTGGTTAAACCGTCCGGTTGGTGGTCGGTGCGGTCACTTCGATTTCGATATTTGCTCTGATTTTATAATATGTATTTTGACATTTGTTCCATATTTTTTAGAAAAATTATTATAAATAAAAAAATATCAAACTATTTACAAATATAGAAAAAATTCACTATCTATCAGCGATAGATCGGGATAGACTTCTATTACTAAGTATGTTAGTCTATCGCTAATAGACAGTATAATTTTTCTATGTTTGTAAATAGTTTGACTCATTTTTCTATATTTGTTTTTAAATATTAATGAATTTGTAAGTTATAAATTAAATTTTCTTTGGTCAAATAGAAGATTAAACTTAAAATTCTATATTCAATAGATTTATAAAATTATTTTTAAAATATAAAAAAATTATTAGATACAAAATCTTTTTAAAATTTATTAAGTACAAATGTGAAGATTTAAAATCTAATATGTAATTTTCTTTTAAAAATATATATATATATAGCCCGGGTCGGGCGAGGCCCGAGTGGTTGAACCATGTGTTTTTGGCGGTTATAGTGGTCCAACTAGCGGTTGCTCATCTCGCGCCACATTGCATCAACAAAATCGTTAGTTGTATTAAAAATAAATAAATAAATAAATAAATAATCCCTCTTCTCAAATTCTCGCGTAGTTTTGCTTCTCTCCATCAATTTAGCCACCCATTCCTCCCCGCCATTTCTTCATCCCCAAATCAGGACTTCCTTTGGAACTTCCATGGCTTCCATTGACCTAATTTCAGCGGGTCTTTCAGATTTCTCCACCTCCATTGTAGTTCCAACTTCCATAGCTTCTTCTTCCTCAACCCAATTTCATTTTCTGTTACCCTTAACTTCATTCCCTCTTTTCTCAACTCAACCACTATGGATCGCTTTCTATTACCTGTGTAATCCCCATCCCCCCCCACCCCCCTTCCCTTTATGCATTACGCATTACTCGGAATCTCCTCTTCGTTGCTGATTGCGATGAAAACCTAGAGGGAGTATCCGTTACATTGCCATGGTTTTGAATCATCGCAATTTTAGCTATATATGCGAACTTTTATTGGGGAATTTTAAGCTATAGGAAATGCGTGTAAGGGAGATAACCGGATGCTGTCTATCTCATATGTTGTTGTTTATAGTCATTGTTCTAAGTCGATTTCCGACCATCCGTTGTGTGGATGAAGATGATTACCGTCAGAATGGTGACCCGGCATTGCTTTCTTCGATCACAGAGATAGTTAATGGTCGGCTCACGAATATGACACGTATTATGAGCAATGACATTGGGACAAATTGGGGGTTCTGTGTAAAGGATTTGTGCGTATACATCCGATCTAGTTTGTTACTTATTGTTTTTGTTGTATTCAAGTTCTTAACACGATGGTCCTTTCTGCTTTCTACTAGGGATTCCGATTGGAATGGTGCATTCAATTATCAGAATAACATCGGTTTCTTGGCTTCGTGTATTAAGAAGACAAAAGGTAAAATATTCTAAGTTCTGTTTATATTCTTTCCGATTGTATAAAAAGGTTATAGGGTAAACACTATATATATATCTTTTTTCTAATCTTTGATTGTGTCATCTAATGTCATTTTAGTCTTCGAGGTGAGAGGGCACAGAGATGTCTTGGTTGATGGGTGGTCGACCTGGTTCTAAGAAATTAGGATAATGAAAAAAAAAAAAAATTGTATCCATTCTGGTCTAGCTAATGTGTCTTTCTTGATCTGTATTTCCCTTTTCCACAGATATAGTATTCTTACTTGTTTGAATGATCTTCATCGTTAGAAGAAAAGAAGGTTCGAGAATTACTAAAAAGGGTTCTCTAACAATTGATATATAGTCTTTTTTAGGGATGCATACAATACAACCCTAAAAAACGAAAGAAAGAAAATCTTAACAGAGGTGTGCATAAGAACTATATATCAATGGTTAGAGACAAAATTGAAAATTGAACAAAAATGCAAGGACCAGACGTAGGATAGGTTGAATCGTTTTGGGGGATAATGCTCTCGTGCTTTCACCGCTCTCTATTTTACCTACAAACTCAAAACCAAGAAATAAGCATCGTAATAGTTATTACACTAGAATGTAGATGGCATATCCCTCTCTTTTAAATGTCAGGGGTTGTCTGTTTATGTATCTTCAAGGCCTCATTATAAAATCAAATGAAAAGGGTCGAGCTAGTTGAATTAATTGAATCCACTTATATGATATATCATCTTTCTTTTCTATTTTATTCCTCTCTTATTAACATCTCCACATATCTTACAACTTTTCCTCCATATTAATTTCTTAACAGGAGATCTCACACAACGGCTGTGTACTGCAGCTGAGCTTAGATTCTTCTTCAGCAGTTTCAGCACGAGGGGGCCAAGTTCAGGAATCACGTACACTTACATAAAACCTAACAAGAACTGCAATTTAACTTCGTGGGTTTCTGGATGTGAACCAGGTTGGAGTTGCAGTGTTGGCAAAAACAACAAGGTTGATCTTAAAAGTACAAGTGTTCCTACTAGAAGGGAAGACTGTCAATCTTGTTGTGAGGGTTTCTTTTGTCCTCAGGGTCTTACATGCATGATACGTAAGTATGTGATTAAATTACCTCTTGTTATTTTTCTGCCCTCCTTGTTCCGATCTTGATGAAACACACCTGTTTACAAGTACTTCTTTCTCTACATTTTTTCACAACCTCATTACTATTTGTGAATCAAATAACTAGAAATCATAAGGTGTAGAATACATACTTTGAGAATGAAATTTCGTGAACAAATATATAAAAGACTTCAAGCTTAAACTGTGTTTACATTGTATTTCCCTAACCAGGAAGATACCTTGACGTACTCTGAACTAAATATTTTTGACAGAATATTTTCTATAAGTTGTTATTTAACTTTCAAGCTCTCGCCAGGATTTCTAATGATTCACGTAGCTAAAAATGTGAGTAACGTTATAGAAGAATTCGAACTACAATTTTAATTACATTGTATTTCCATTCGAACTACAATTGTAGTTACATTGTATTTCCCTAACCAGGACGATACCTTGATGTACTCTGGACTAAATATTTCTGATGGTTTGCTGTTTATAAGTTATAATTTTATTTTCTGTCTCTTTCCCAAAATTTCTGACCATTCAGTAGTGGGTTATGTTCTAATTTGATTCACGTAGATGGTCAGAAAATCTTGAATGAAATATTTGAACTTGCACCTAACATGTTCACTCTTTTCCCCAAAAAATCAAATGAAGCTTGCCCGTTAGGATCTTATTGTCCTCTTGCGGAGCTGAATAAGACAACTGGAACATGTGATCCGTAAGTTCATATCCCTTGTCAAAGTCATTTTCTGATTAAATTACTGAAGTTTATATTGGGTCTATGTCTTTCAACTTTGTGATATGATCTGTAGATATAGTTACCAGATACCTCCTGGACAACCTAATCATACCTGTGGAGGAGCAGATTTATGGGCCGATGTTGGAAGCAGCAGTGAAATTTTTTGTTCTCCGGGATCATACTGCCCTACTACCACAAGCAGAGTTTCTTGCAGTAGTGGGTATTAATCCTCATCTGTGAACTCACACTATTAGGGTGTGTTTGGAATACCTTCTCAAGTGTTTAATTTAAAAAATAAGTCATTTTAGAAGAAATTCAAGTGTTTAGCAACCACTCAAATTAGATTTTGGAAAAATGAGTTTATAAAATAAGTTTGTTTAGGATAAACACTTGGAATCAACTTTTAGAAAAATGACTTTTAAGTGTTTAATGGTTAATCTCTCCCTAATTTATATAATTCTTAAAATTACCAAAATGCCACAAAGTCATCTACCACACTTCCACTATGTTGTCATGGCTACCATTGTCTTCTGCCGGCCTTACTCCGGCAACCACCACTAGTGCCCAATTCCGCCCGCCACCACCGGCCACCACCACTATCGACCAACTCCAACCGCCACCTGCCAACTCTGACCACCTCTAGCGACCACCCCAAACGACCAATTCCCACGACCATTATTTTAAATTATTAGTTCATAGTATTTTATAGTTGCCTTTATAGTAATTTGATATTAATAAAAACACTTTTAATATATGAAAAACCAAATGAACTTATATATAAACTTTTTTTGAGAAAAGTTGCCAAACACTACAATTTTTATCAAAAGTGTTTAAGTGAAAATGAATTTTTGAAAAACATTTTTTTTCTAAGTCAATCCAAACGAGCCTTTAGTCATGTATCTCATCTTAATATCTGCAAGGGTCTAAAACTTAATTAGAAAACAATTTAATTTAGTTCACATTAGTATGTGATATTGACTTACTTTCTAGTATCTAGTTTACATTAGTACGTGATATTTGGTATCATTCTCATACTGTCGCTGTTCTAATCTGCGTTCCTACTTCTTTGTTAGGCATTACTGCAGGATGGGTTCCACTTCCGAACAACGTAAGTTGTGCAAGTTAATATTTGTGTTGTACCTTTGTTATCAACTTGAAAATTGAAATGATATTATATACTAAATAGTAAGCTAATTCTGTTGAAGTATGTGGGGCTTTTTTAGTTTGATCTAGTTGCATAACATTTAAAGGTGGGTTCTTTTCAATGGAAGTTGCATAATATTTAGGATGAGATGATGCATTTTAAATATGATGTAGGACACAGGAGGAATACAATTGTAAAAGTAAAGAGATGAAGTTTATGGGAAGTAGAATTTGAAATGGAAATTTAGGTGATGTTGATCTGTATTGTTGTTGAAAGAGAAGAATACAAAGGATTTTACGAAGTATTCCAGGGGCTTTCTCTTCCAAAACGAAAGGGCCTCAAAACCTTACCTATTCTGGATTGGAATGCGACACCAATCTAAGCCATAGGAGAGTGAAGGGAAGTGAAGATAGATAAGATCAAGGTGAAAAAAGGCCTATACAGAAAGTGGCTTTCAAACAATTTGGATAAGGATAATAGATATATATATATATATATATTAAATGAATTGGAGACAAATGAGATCGACCATTTAATTTCCCACTTAAAACCCTTTATGCTTACTCCCTTATTTCAAGTATGAGTGTGCAAAGGACATTGACCATCATAATGAATAAAAAGGGGGAGAGAGGGATGCCTATCTAACGCCTCTAGATGCTATTATGAAATTAAAGTATTTAGGCAATTGCAAACTCGTACAAATTCCTTGTATTTTTATTTCTTGCTTGATTACATGATGTTAGAGGTTTTGTTGCAAGATGTCTTGGTTATCGAGTGTACTTCTGGTAACAGTGGACGAAGCATTGTAAAGTCAATGAAAGGGATTTTAATGAGTGGTTGATAGTTAGTGATTGTTTGGCTTTATGTTTGACTTTATATTCCTGTAGTAGGGAGGGTTGTACATGTTTTATGGTTTTTAGTACTGTTGTACGGCATTGACAATAAGTTGGCGAGACATCATTTAGAGAAGGTGTTTTGACAAGGGCTGGATCTCAATTTGTTGATATGGTGTGTCTAGAAAGGATGATAGCCAGTTAGGATATGATGGTTTTCATCTTTTATTACATACTTACCCTTCAGAATTTGGTTTTGGGACAGTTGATTTTGGTAATACAGAAGAATGGATGCCATATGGTGTGTGAGGTAATGCACTTAGCTTAAGATGATAACTGGACATAGGGTATTGAGACAAATAGTAACAATAGTGTGGTACAAAATTGGGAGATATAAGAATATAGGAGGTGGGAACCATAATGATCTAATGGTAAGATAGTCTTTATGATCGACGATTGCAAAGAGCCAACCAAAACCGTGTAAGGTACGTAACTAGAAATTAGAATGAAGAATTATATTCAAGTAATCCTCAAACAAATATCCCAGGATAAAAATACTATAGAAACTAATCCCAATAATAATATTTTCCTTTTCTGCTCCATATCCAAATTTCATCGTTAAGGATTTATTGTGCTTGTTCTAGAATAGCTTGTTTATGGATAAAAAGATCCATGATTAGCAAACTTTCTCACTTAGAAACTCATTTTCCCTGAATTGAGGCTTCAGAAGTTCCGACTAGGAGGCTTTTGGATATTTAAAATCATTTAATCCATCCAAAAGATCTAGTACCAACTTGAGAATTTGACATAACAATGCTGTATGTGATTAAATATAGTTTGGCCCAACTTGTAATCTTTGCATAAATTTGAAGAAAATGTTGAATGACTATCTGACTTTTCGTTAAACTCGTTCTTTAAATTTTTCTTAGCTTTTATTTGATAAATCTTAAATCACACTGTAAGCATACAAGGAGTTGAACATTTCACTCGATTACAGTAAATTATCTTTAGTAATGGTTTGCAGGATGCTTCAAGTTGGCAACCTGCAATCCAAAAACAGCAAACCAAAATATACATGCCTATGGGGTTATCCTCATTGTAAGTAACTCTTCTTCTTCTTCTTCTTCTTCTTTTTTTTCTCCTGCGTATGCTTTGGAATGAAAGCTGACATCAAATCTTGATTGGCTACATGCTGTTGTGACTGGGTAGGTAGATATCATTCTCATTTGTGATTCTGGATGTCATACTAATTTTCTTCTAAGATTAGAACTGTACAAGTTCCTCACAGTGCACTCTAATAACTTTGCCTTGAATCATGTTCAATGACTATTTTCATTCATGACCATTCTACTTTTGGTGTAGTTATAGGTTGGAACACTTCTTGGCATAAAATGAATAACTAATGTATACATTTGTTGAACCATTTTGTCAAAACCTCTTATTCTGCATGTCCTTCGGCTTATTTAATAGAAATTACTTTTAGCATGAGATGCTATTGCATTGATTCTTCTTTGTCGTCAACAATGTATTTTGATATTGTTCACACTTTTGTAGGTTGCATTAAGTACTCTGCTGCTGATCATTTATAATTGTTCTGACCAAGTTCTTACTACACGGGAAAGGAGGCAGGCAAAACGAAGGGAAGCTGCTGCAAGACATGCTCGAGAAACAGCACAAGCTCGTGAAAGGTGGAAATCTGCAAAAGATATTGCCAAGAAGCATGCAACAGGATTGCAAGAACAATTGTCACGGACATTTTCTCGTAAAAAATCATCGAGGCAGCCAGATCAGTTGAAAGGTTTGGGTCAATTACCACCTGTGCATCCTGGAAGTTCAGGTGCATCGGAGCAACAATCTGCTACATCAAAAGGAAAGAAAAAAGATAATAACCTTACAAAAATGTTGCAGTCCATTGAGAGTAATCCAAATAGCAATGAAGGCTTTAACTTGCAGATTGGAGATAAAAATATCAAAAAGCATGCACCAAAAGGCAAACAAATACATACTCACAGTCAAATTTTTAAGTATGCTTATGGTCAGCTAGAGAAGGAGAAAGCAATGCAACAGCAAAACAAAAATTTGACTTTCTCAGGAGTGATTTCGATGGCCACTGATACTGAAATTAAGACTAGGCCTGTGATTGAAGTAGCTTTCAAAGATCTTACTCTGACATTGAAGGGGAAACACAGGCATCTAATGAGGTGCGTCACAGGGAAGATTATGCCAGGTCGGGTTACAGCAGTAATGGGTCCATCAGGGGCAGGGAAGACAACATTTCTTACCGCTTTGGCAGGGAAGTCAACTGGGTGTACCATGACTGGTTTAATTCTTATAAATGGAAAACCTGAGTCCATCTATTCATATAAGAAAATTATAGGTTTTGTACCACAAGATGATATAGTGCATGGAAATTTGACAGTTGAGGAGAACCTCCGATTTAGTGCTAGGTGCAGGTATGTGAGTTTTCATTATTCAGATCTTTACCATTCTTGACCTAAATATCAAATCATATTCTTATACTGCACTATAACATGAATAGGGACTAGAGTGCTTTGCAGTTTTCAGGAGTCAGGACCTTGCTCTTTCTTCGATGCTAATTATCCTGAACTTACATTTTTTAATTTTTGGATTTTCATATCTATAAGATTTATCACAATTTTGAAACCAAATCTAATTTCCACTGTTGCCTTGGTTGCATGCTCTGTGTAATTTAACTGTAAAATTCTAACTGGTGATGGTCGAGTCAGAGAATGATAATGTTCAATTGTAATTGCCTTTCACCCTCTACAAAAATTTAAATTTACACCAGTGGCCTGGGTCTTTTGAAGCAACAAATGTGAATATTTTGGTTAAATTCCATACTGATGGATTCTTTGACTCTCCAGACTGTCGGCTGACATGCCAAAACCTGATAAAGTTCTTGTGGTAGAAAGAGTTATTGAGTCCTTGGGATTACAAGCAGTGAGAGATTCGCTTGTTGGAACAGTGGAGAAAAGAGGAATCTCTGGAGGTCAAAGGAAACGGGTTAATGTTGGGATTGAAATGGTCATGGAACCTTCCTTATTGATCCTGGATGAGCCTACCACTGGTCTAGACAGTGCATCTTCTCAGTTACTTCTTCGTGCACTTCGGCGGGAAGCCCTTGAAGGTGTGAACATCTGCATGGTACTTCACCAACCTAGGTATGTATAGCATCCCTCCACCAACCCTATGTGGAACTTTCGACTGCCATTGCTGACGATACTTGTTTAATACTCCTTAAAATATATCTGAACATAATTATTTTTTACCTGACTTTAGGTGTCTTCCTCTTCTTCTTCTTTTTTGTTTCGTTTTGTTTTGTTTTGTTTTGTTTTTTTTTTTTGTGGCATCAAAACCTTGAAATTATTGGTAATTCATAGACATTTCCCTCCCTCCGAATGGTCTCTTCTTAATTTTTTGCCATGAGAAAAGCTTCCTTCCTTTCTGCCTTTCTAACTCTTATTGATTAAATATTACTTTTACTTTGCCTTATTTAGTCCTACAATCATAAATAAACTTGTTTTCATTTTTCTGGAGTCAGCTATTCGTTGTTTAAGATGTTTGATGATTTGATACTTCTCGCCAAGGGTGGGCTTACTGCGTATCATGGATCTGTAAAGAAAGTGGAAGAGTACTTCGCTGGTATAGGGATCACAGTGCCAGACCGTGTTAATCCTCCAGACCATTTCATTGACATTCTTGAGGGTCTAGTGAAACCAAAAGGAGTAACTCATGAACAGCTTCCGGTCCGGTGGATGCTTCATAATGGGTATCCAGTACCTCCTGACATGCTGAAATTATGTGATTTCGATACATCTGTGAGCGGTTCAACTAATGGAAAAAAACCTGGTGATGGAGCTGAAGGACAATCTTTTGCTGGAGATTTATGGCAGGACATGAAGTTCAGTGTTGAAGTGCAGCGTGATCATATACAGCAAAACTTCTTAAGTTCTAAGGATCTATCTAATCGAAGAACGCCTGGTATAGCTCGACAGTATAGGTATTTCGTGGGAAGGTAAAGATTATAACTACTATTGCATCATTCTACTTTATATGCATGAGCATGAAAGTTCAATATGATTATAAGCCTTGAGTAAGTGTAAGATCTTCAATAACTTTAGTGGAGTCCAACAGTGAATGCTCCTTTAGTGAAGTCCAACAATACATTCTACACAAGTATGCGTACATAATTTAATTATATGCGTGTACTTCTAAACATTCATTGAGAATTATATAGGTGTATAATTATAAATTATAATTTTTTTTTTGTTCATATGATTTTTTATTTTAATTGGGAGCAAACAGTCATTAAGAAGACATTTCTTTTTTCTTTTGAGTTCAACAGCATGTGGGGAGCTGAGAGGATTCAAACGTTTGACTTTTTGATTGAAAGTATATGTCTTAATTAGTTTGAGTTATGCTCAGGTTGGCAAGGATATGACATTCTTTTAGATAACAATTAATTCCACTTTTTAATTAAGTTTAAATATCATTCAATACATAGAATACTATATAATTTAGCTAGGGCTTCGTTATTCAAGGGGTAACAATGACACCATATTGTCTCTCTCTAAATTTTTATTCCCCTCTTTTTAATTTTTTTTTCACCCATAAATCTTTTTTTTTTGTCCTTTCGTGGCTGTAACTTTTTATCTCTTAATTTTTTTCTCTAGCTCTCTTTTTCTTTGTCTTTAATATTTTTCTCTTTTTGTCTGACTCTAAACTCCTTTTTTCCCTCTTCAATGCAATATCATTTTTAGTAATTTGATTATTCTAAAATTACTTTTAAAAAAACGTTAATAATTCAAAATAAATACAATCACTTTTAGAAGCATGAAACCGAAACATTAAAATGATTTATAATTAAACATTATTTTTTTTACAAAAGTAATTATAATTAAATTACTTGGGCTAAAAGCAATTTCTAAAATCACTGGCAAAGATGCTTAGTGAAACATTGACAAATGTGGAAGTGTACAGGAATATTTCAATTTTGTGCTTGTAACTTTCCTGTTGGTCTGGCTTATTGAGTAGTTTGCAACTTCTTTATGTTTGTGTGTGTGTTAGCACGTTCTTTTCTCTCTTAAATAATAATTGTTTTCCATTTGGTTTTTCTTGTTTTGCCAGGGTGAGCAAGCAGCGACTGCGAGAAGCTAGACTTCAGTTGGCTGATTACTTGATGTTATTACTTGCTGGAGCCTGCTTAGGAACTCTTGCTAAAGTGAATGATGAAACATTTGGTTCCCTTGGCTATACTTTCACCGTCATTGCTATTTGTGAGTTGCCAGTTGTGAAATAAATAACTTGTATAGTGCCTTTAAATTATCTCGATTACTGCACCAAAGAAAGTGGTGTCTTGCATTAATCATAGTCCCGTAGGTTCTTTTTAAACATATATTTAATATTCAGGATCACTTGATTATATGCCCTAACAAGTAATAACTTCTCCACGAACACAATTCAGACAATGCATAGTCTATATGCTTGATTACTGTCAGTTAGAAGTTCATCCCACTATATGTCTTATGTCACATGCTCTTTGCTTATTTGCAGCCCTACTCTTTTTGCAGCCCTCCTATGCAAGATCGCAGCACTGAGATCATTTTCCCTTGACAAATTACAGTACTGGAGAGAGAGTGCATCGGGGATTAGCAGTCTGGCGCATTTTCTCTCAAAAGACACACTTGACCTTTTCAATACAATCATCAAACCACTGGTTTATCTGTCTATGTTTTATTTCTTCAATAATCCAAGATCATCCTTTACAGATAACTATGTTGTTTTAGTCTGTCTGGTGTACTGTGTGACCGGAATGGCCTATGCACTTGCCATCTACCTTCAACCTGCTCCTGCCCAATTGGTACATACTCGTAATTTACAATCCCAACTAATGTCATGCAAATTATAATTGCAGCACTATAACTTTTTTCGAGCAATGGGTATTCCTGCTTTGGCCTTCTGGATGCCATATATAGAGTTCATTATTTGGTCTGAGGACAAAAAGTTGATTCTCCTTAACTATATTGTATTTCCTCTTCATGCAGTGGTCAGTGCTTCTTCCTGTAGTTTTGACCCTCATTGCAAACCAAGATAAAGATAGTCCAATAGTCAAATATTTAGGAAAGTTTTGCTACCCTAAGTGGGCACTCGAAGGTTTTGTCATCGCAAATGCAGAAAGGTAATTTGTATCCTCTTCCTCCCGTTCTGTTCAGAATACAGTCTATTTAGTATGTTTGTTAGAATGCAGTCTATTTAGCATACTTCAACTTGCATTTGACAAACAAAAATGCTAGTAAGAAATATTCGAGATGTATGCAGTCATTATTGTCATTGTGACTATATCAATAATGCTTGAATGTCTTGAAAATAGGTAATAAAAATCATCAGTTGGTTCAGAAATCTAGGGGACTTCAAAGAACTTTAACCGGGCTATAAGTTTACTTCTAAAATGGATTCGAGGGCCGGGAATTTCAAGTTTCTGCCCGAGGATTTTTGCAAGATGAATTAAGGAAATGATTGTTTCAATCTCAGGGCATATTGATTGATATAGCTATAGATGAAAGTAACTTTATATATTTTATATTTGGTTCAAGAATCAGTGAAGAATAACTCAACTGTGTGTTTTTTCTATTGGATGGATTCTGTAATGAATTCTTTTTGCAGCCTAAATGGAATTTAGTTTACTTATGGAACGGTGACCTCGATCTTGGTTATAGATTTTTAGTTATAATAAAATCTAAACTATTCGGATTTGAATAATTATGCTGTATTATGCGTTGAAAAACTCGTGTTGTGATTGTCTAATGTCCTGTCAGGTATTCTGGTGTATGGTTGATAACTCGCTGTACTTCATTGATGGAAAATGGCTACGATCTTCATGACTGGCATCTTTGTTTAGTGATGCTCATTTTGTTTGGCATACTCAGCCGTGCCATTGCTTTCTTTCTCATGATCACCTTCAAAAAGAAATGAGTTTAGTTAGTTCTTTCATTTTCCTGAGTTTCATTTGTAATGCATGAATCTCTTAGCAGTAGGAATTGAAGGCCAACATTTTAGTAGATTTGTACAAATTAGATTCAAATCTTCAACATAGATTATACAGGGCATTATTTGTTGTAGCTTAATGCCCATCCCTTGATACAGCAGCCAACTGACATATGAAATATCCAAATTATTACCATGTAATGTTTTATTGCTTTTGGTAAGAAATAACAATTTTATGATCAAGTTTGGAATTCTGTTTTGGAGGTTGGGTTCGAAGCCTTATGCCAATTTTTCTCTCAAATATGAGTCTTTTTGTGCACATGATTTTTCAACATATAATATACCAATTATCTTTCCTATAGGTAAAACAGTTATAAAGTTTGTTTTGTTATTATGATTGTAATGTTTTTTTTATGAGCCGAGAATAAATGATGAAAGCCAAAATCAGTTACACCCTCATACAAGCAGGAAAAAGCAGGAAAGACATCTTTCCAGAATAAAGAGCAACTCTGAGAAGATGTCAAAGCTGCAATAGCATGAACAACTTTGTTCTTTTCTCTAGGGATGTGACAAAAAAGTGACAATGTTAACAAATAGAGAAAGATTTAATGTGTATTTTTTCCCATCTAAAAATGCATTTCTATAATTGGACAAATTGAAAGGCAAAAAAAAAAAAAAAAAAAAAAAAAAAAATTTGAAGAGGATTAGTTTGTCCTAGGTTATAAGGCTTTCTTTCTAATTTGGCCCTCTAAAATTTTAGAGTAGAAATATTATGGATATAAAAAGCTAGAATGAACTATTTTGTCCATTCTAATAAAAGATTTTAAGTTCTACACTTGCCTACCTACAATTTTTCTATTGAATGTGAAGAGCAGTGAAGATTTTTATAACCAAATTTACTTCATTAAGTTTCAGTAACTAAAAATTCTCCAAAGAACCATAGAGTTTTTCTTCAAAATTACATATATCAAACAGTAAAGATTAAAATAGAATTTATTTTAAAATTCTCCCATCAATTGAAAGATTGAAATGTTTTAATATTGAAAAAATTAACCATATACTATAATAGAGCTCTTACGTGCAGTATCAGTGTACTGTGTGTGTATAAGTCTTTTTTATTGTCTAATCATCACACATTTCAATATAGTTTTTTTTTTTTTTTGTATTTAAATATTCCAATGCATTTATCTAAAAATTTGTAAGATAAGTAAATAATAAGAGGAAAAAAAAAGAAAGAAACCAGAATGCCGAACGGAATGGGAACGACGCGGCAACCTTATCATGTTAAAATAAGCCACAACCGTCTCACGCCGTCAAAACGGTAACATTACGTTACGTGACCAAGTCAAACCGTGAAACCGCTAACGAAATCCACGTGTATTGGAACCGGATTTCAAACGCATATAAATTGAGTAAGAGAAACGGGAACAGAGCGTTTGGATTCCGGCGACCGAAAAACGCCGCATAAATTAAATTAATTTCTCCTCTGTCTTCTCCCCCATCGCCTTTTTGGCGGTTTTAAAAAGACCACATTTCTATGTTTCCCGTTTCCACTCTCTGCAATCCTCTCTTCAACCTAAGCTCCGATCTTCAGCTTCCTCGCTGGTATTTCTCCTCTACTCTGCGAATTTTGAATTTCTTGCTTTCTCTATTACTCTCTGCTTTAGATTCAGCCAGCTTACTGATTCGTAGCTTTGAGTCAGTGAACTCTATGGCGACTTGTAGTTTGTTTTAATTTACTGCTTGTTTGGCTTCCGGATGATGATGATGGAAAGTGAAGATCATAAGTCCTTCCTTTCTGTGTTGTTTCCCTATTCTATTGCGTCAGATTGACTTTGCTGATTAGCTCCGTACATTCCACCTGCCCTTTGTTCTGTTCTTACTTCCACACTTCGATATTTCATTTTCCTTACTTCAGAACTCGAAATTTGAAGTTCTATTCTGTCTGAACTGTATCTTTTTCCTTTCTGTATTATATTCAACCATTGTCCGAGAATCTTTCTTTTGTGAATCCTCTGTGAAATTTGGTCAATCTTTAGTTTCTTTCTTCTTGTCATTTTCTTTTGCATTTCATGACTATTTGAAGTTTATGCAACCAACGCAGAAATTAGAATATGAATATTCTTTTATTTACGAGACGTGTATAGTGCTTATTGACTATAAAAGGTAGAAGATTTTTATTTGATTATGTTGCGTTATTAGTATTATTGTTGTTGTTGTTGTTTTTGTTAATGACCGATTTAGTTTACAAGTTGGTACATGTTAAATTCTTCAAAATGTCAGTCTTTTTAAACTCAATTACTAAACATGTGAAATTGCATGTTGTGGGTCAACATGTTCTGTATAGTAATTGTGAAAACATAGGCATACATAAGTAAAGGAGTGGGTTCAGTAGTTACCTAGAAGGATTTTAGGGGGATATATCTTTAGTTATGTGGCGTGATGGGTTGAAGTGTTAACTGTAGTTTACTTTACACATTATCAATGCTAGCTAATGATTGCCAATTAGAGCATAGTTGGGTGGATAAAGTACCTGAATGGTTTGATCCCCACCTCCATAATGGTGAATAGTTGGCAGTAGCTAGTGATTATTTTGTGAACGTCTCTATCCCTCAATGTTGTACCTGAAAGTTTGATCCAAAAGATGAGAAACTCCTTCAATGTAACTTGAGTTACACCATTTTGAAAGAAACGAACTGGAAGTGTGCCTTTTGAACTTAATATCTCTGAAGGTATTATGTCCTGACATATCCAGACAAGGAAGTAGAAGACTTCAATGAAGTGTTTTATCCCAGTAGTTGATGCTCGTTCACAGCAATAATTATGTTCATATGCCTTTCTTTTTGTTGTGTTAGAGCTACTAATTCGTATCAGGACATGTAGGATTGATTGAGCTTAAAAGTAAACAAATTATGGATCAAGAAGTGCATTTCTGCCAGAAGTTCACAAATATGAAATCTCATTGGGTGAGAAGTTTTTTATTATCAGGAAATAACTTTTACATCTACATGTTATTCATTGAACACCTTGAATGCATACCTTATATTGCTTGCCTCATCCTTCCAAAATTGATATGCGTGAATTTTAAGTCTAAATTACTGGAGAATTTTTGTTATGAACTTATGATGGAAGACAAATACAATGCATGGTTCCAAACTTCCTTTGTATCATTATGTTCATATCGTGTAAATGGCTAACCTTTGATAACATGATAATATGAGCACCTTTACTTGTCTATCCTTGTTAACCAACAGAATTTATAATTATTTTCCTATGGGATCTTCATTTGTATTCCATTTCATAGTATCAACGAATGGTTTCTGTTTCCTATATATAGAACAAAGATAATATGAGCACCTTTGTAGGTCCTCAACAATTTTTACCCCAATATCAATTTTTTCACCTTTTTCTTTCCTGCATAGTATATATATAAATATATATGGTATAGATGTATGTACGTACATACTTACGTACGATGTGAGAGAGATGTGCCATAAAATATTTAGGTGGTTATAAAGAGAGGAAGCTATGAACTTGGGAGAGAAATTGTGGACATAGTTGGTGGAAGAGTTCATGCCTCTTGAAGTGCTTGGAAAATTTGCAATTTTCCAATTTTCCTTCTTAATTTCAATACTATATTTTGGTAATTTTCATTTAGTTTTTAAGTTTATGGGAGAGTCTAGGTCTCTTGAAGGGCTGGGTTAGCTTGTAATTTTGTTCTCAATATCACTACTATTTTCTGTGAATTTCCATTTTGATTCTTGTTGAGTAGTGGTCCTTTCAACACATATCTCCTCTCTAAATTGCGCCACCTCACATTTTTTAATCATGGGGTGATTTTTTATCAATTCCAAATTGGTAGTTTGTTAAATAAGATATACTTCTCGGCATAATCACAATTTTAGCCTAATTCTTTTTGTCTAGATATTATCTTTCTGACTTGCAATGATTTTCTATTTTCTTGTCATAGGTAAAAGTGGAGGGACCCTTTCTTACTGCGCCATTAAATGATTCAAATGAAGTTGGGGATTATCTTGTGGAGCCTAAAAGCGACCATGTTTTAGGAAATTGCTTGAGGGTTCAAGATTTCTCTTGTGACTTCGGCTATGGAATACAAACAAACAGCGGTGAATTCTTATGATCCATTCCTTATGCTTTTATTGGTGCTAATTTGCACTCTATTCCTCGGGCTTCCTCCATCCACGT
This sequence comes from Lagenaria siceraria, assembly GCA_002890555.2. NCBI lineage: Eukaryota > Viridiplantae > Streptophyta > Magnoliopsida > Cucurbitales > Cucurbitaceae > Lagenaria > Lagenaria siceraria. The sequence continues at coordinate 10,730,069 of CM016485.1, forward strand.
TCTTTCGTTTTTAGCATTTGTTGGAAAGCTGTAGTCTTATCCTATTTTCCCAATAAGTTCAAGATATAGAAAGGGTCTAAGATTCTAAATTGGTCTGAGGTGAATATGTTTTGGAAACCTTTCCTTGTATGTGGACAAATCCAGAATAGTGGTACCAACTATCAAGTTCAACACAAACTGCTTAGACATTTTAAGTTTATTTTCCAATAATTTTTTTTATAGTAGTAAGTGATCTAATCCTGGCCAATTTCTTTTATTATCTATAAGGTGGATTGGATTCTAATAGCAAGCAGGGAGGCGAACATGAACTTAAATTTGGAGTATGCTTCTATCTTTAATGATATTTTCATGTCTTGCCAATTGATCATTTCATCATGTCATAAAACGGGTGTATTGCCTATATTGTGTTACAAGGATAATTAATCATTTGGTCCTTGCCTTTTGGCTTTTGATCATTCAACAGCCAGTTTCTAATCCCATTGGAATTCTGTAAATCTAACTTCCCCTCTTTCCATTAGTCCCCTTTAGACCCAATGATTACTCAACAAGGACAAAACTCTGCCTTTCTTGGCTCTGGACATGTTAAACCAATCTCTTCCCCCTAAGCTTTGATTATTGTCAAAGAAACGTGAGAATAATTAAAAATACAAGGGGATTAGAGTCCTTCCTACTTGAATGAACAAAAAGGTTACTTTCTTTGACTATGAGGATGCTTCCCTATTCCAAGGATTTGGAATTTCTCTTAGTAAATTGGATATGGTAGCAAGGTTCAACCTTTGAGGATCAAGAGGAAGTATAGATGTTGGTGTGCTAAATGGTTGTTTCTTAACCCCTTGGTTTCCGTAGGCGTTTTCTTATCCCCTTTTTTCTATTCCTCCTTTTGGTTTCCTATAGAGGAAGTAAAAAGAAATGCAACAAAGAATAAACTTGAAAATGTCATAACTCTGATTCAGATTAGCTTTATACTTTAATTGATTGAAGTGAGATGGAATTTTATAGGATCTTGATCAACTGCTGGATGATGCCAATGAAGTAGGGGAATTCCATGCAACAAACAATCTGCCAAATACATGTGAAGTTTATCTTCTCATTATATATATAACTTTCGTTAGTCTTGTGTGGTTGTATGTTAACAAGTTTCATATGTAGTTTATCTTCTCAATAATCACGAGCCTCTGTTTCCCTTTCTTTACCCCTGTTTTTCCTTATCTTTAATTATGTATTCTTAAAGCACAGATGCCGAAGTTGCTGAAAATTCTTTCAGACAGAATAGGGGATTACAATTGGGAAACTTAAGTTCAGAGAGTAAATCTCAGGGACCAAGCAGGAGTGGTACTGATGCTTTTGGAATATCAGAATTGTCAGCAACAATGGTAATGGACGATGAATTCAATAATACACCTGTTGAAAGGGGTTTAACTCATGAGTTGTCCCCGGGTCTGAGGACCAAAGGTAGGTGTGTAACACCACTTGAAGGCAACATCTGTGATACGATACTTGATAATAGAAATATCCATAAGTTCAATACTAATGAAAACTATATAGAAAATGGCGATTTATCTGATGAAAATGTGAAGGGTGATATTGTGGCAAACGAACTTGCCAGTTGTTCAAGGGAGAGGAGATTGCGTAAGCCTACTCGAAGATACATTGAAGAATTTGCCGATTCAAAGTCTGAAAATAACAAGGGAAGGAGAAAACCTCCTACAAAAGATAAATACCTGAAAGTGACGTCTACGGAAGAATCCAATCACATTAGACATGAGGTACAAATGTTGACTCCTAGAAGTGAATCGCATTGTGGTACGTCTGTTCCAGTGCAGTCTCGATCTCAAAGAAGACATCCAAAGAACCATGTACCAGTTTCAGTACGAGAGTTTTCTCTCTTGATATCTGTTCATCCTGCCAATATTATTATCATTGAGATTTCTTTGTCTTATTTTGCCTTTATATTATGCGTTTTTCTAATGGTTCATTTGGCCAAAAGTCTTTTTAGATTTAAAGCTGGAACCACTTTAGTGAAGTCATGCATGCATCCCCCCCTTCTCCTTCCTCTCTCTCTCTCTCTCTACACATACAATTTTGCCTGTCTACATGTGAGTTTTAAATGGAAATTTTTTGTTGTCTTTTCCTGCAGTAAGTTCAAAGTTTGCTACAGCTCCGCTCATCTACATGTATTGAACCATTCCTATCATCATCTTGTTGTTATATGTACAGGCACATCTTAGATTGGTTCCTATTAAGTTATAATTCAGAGGATAATATTCATCACTGTTGTTCGAGTATAAAATCAGAACTTCAAAATATATATTGTAATTATAACTTTTGATCGATTCCGAAATAGTCTGACCTCAAATATGGGATGGGTCGAGAAGGGACTAAACTCATCTCATCCTAGGAGTTTAAAGCTTTTGAGATTTGTGGTAATTTAAGACGCTTTGACCCTGGAGCTTTCTTTTGTTTATATCTGGGGCATTGCACACATGATTCACTGACTGGTGAAATGCATTATTCTGTTGTGCAGTTTTTACTTTCTGGTCTTCTGCCACTCCTCCCCACTAATTCAGTTGCTTATCTTCCCCCTTCCCAATCCTCTTTATCTTTTTTCCCTATTGTATTTGTCTGTGCTCAAGACCCCAAATACTCGGAACTAATTCTTTTATAGTTCAGAATTTTAAGTTCTTTCATTCTACGTTCCAGGGATTTCTATCTGAAGATGAATCTTCTGCAACTGAGTGTAACAATGTTTATTCATCTGCTAAAAGATGTAAAAAGTATGATAGGAGGAGGCACCAGAAGATGTGGACCCTTACTGAAGTAATGCGATTAGTTGATGGAATCGCTGAATATGGAACTGGCCGCTGGACTCATATAAAGAAGCACCTATTTGCATCATCTCCTCATCGCACACCTATAGATCTCAGGGTATTTGTCCATACACTGTCCATCCTGATTAACTTCACGTTTATCCATTGAATTTTAGTTATCTCATTCGCCCTGCAGGACAAATGGCGAAATCTTCTGAAAGCTAGCTGTGTTAACATACAGAACAGAAAAGGGGTGAGCCCTTCGTCTTTTATGCTTTGCCTTTCTAGTGAATGTGAATTGTTCATGCCGATGAGTTTTTTAATGATGTTTTTGTTCTTGTTCAACCCCAGTGAATCTTATGTATGCAAACTCTGTTGAAAAGGTATTCAATTATGATTATGTTTCAATTATACAGATCGAACGGAAGCAGTCACATGCCTCACGTCCACTGCCAAAGTCCCTGCTCCAACGTGTTTATGAACTGGCCAATATGTATCCATACCCAAAGGAGCGCAGTCCAAAATCAACCAAAGCAACTACACCTCCCATGCATCTTATTGAAAGTAACTCTTTGTCATTCAATTGGGGGAGGAAGAAGTATGAATGACATCGGCTTTGGAAGCAGCAGAAATTCCTTTGCAGTGAAGTGGAAGTCTAAATAAGACTTACAATTAGATGTAAAAAGACTGTTTCTGTTTTCACCCTTTTGTAACGGTGATATGCACTTGAAACTGGGAAGAAAATCTTCCATTATAAAAGCCACGGAGCTAATTAACTGAAAATTTCTAGTCTGATCCCTTCGCTCCTTTTTTTTTTTTTTTTTTTTTTTTTTTTTTAAGTTGCATTTTTTAGGTAAGTCATAAAGTAGATCATATACATTTCCTAATACCATTTGTTAATTCTTGAGAAGCTAGAGGTTATCAGATTCTGTTGCAGCAAGGAAAGGAAGTCATGTTCAAGTTGGAGCTAATTGCTCGGATGGAGGAGAAATCAGCATACGCCTTGAGCGAATATCTCCAATCTCCATGGTTACTAATGTTTTACCTCTACTGAAGAACACAACCACTCGCGTATCTTCTACTAATTCTTACTCACTTAGAGGTAAGTGTATTTTTACTATTCAATTAAATGATTATTACTCTGATTCTTTTCGAAGTATGTATTTTTTCCAGTTTAAATCAACATATTTCTTCTCTATGCCAGGTGACTTCTTATCTAGATTTTTGTTTACACTATGTATCATTTGGCATCAGTATCTTCTTATTAATAGCTGTCTCTCTCATAGATACATGCATAAACGTAGACCTTTATATACACTAAGGGATGACCATCATTAGTCCTTTGGATTTTCTAGACAGAAAGTAATAATTACAGCAGGAAAGCGCACCTCCCTCTACCTTCATACCCTGCCTACTCCATGGAACATAGGAACATGAAGAGCTAGAACAAAAAGAACCAGGATCTTTCTGGTACACTCTATCAAATATCATATGCTGGTCCTATGGATTTGCAACAGTTACGAGTTACCCACTTCCACCATTGTCATTTCCTTGCGAGTCGTTGAAGTACTCTCTAGGCAATGAGTGATGGTTGCTAATGCCACTTTCTGGGTGCTTGAAGTTGCTCTTTCTGCTGTTATTTTCTTCAGCTGTTTGTGCTTGCTTGAAGAGATATTGGTTTCCTTGTCCATGAAGTCCTCCCAAAGCAATCCTTCTTGAAGTCGCCGAGCAAGTGTAGCTCAATACCATAATTGATAAGATAAGTACTAAGAACTTCATCCTGGGGTTTTGAGTTTCGTACCCTTAGATACATCAGAAATAAGGCTTCAGCATTTATAGAACAATAGCTAAGCTCTTAGATTTGATGATTAATATTAAAAAAATATCCTAGTGGTTTTATAATTGAAAGTTAGTATTAAAAATGAAGTATGGAGTCTCCACCAGAAGACTAGACAAGATATAAAGTCTTGTATGTATTTTAAGGCCAATGCGCTTTATTTAATTAACGAATGATTATGGTTGAAATGAAATTCTTGGTCTACTTTATCAGCCTCAACAGGGAACATCCACCTTCGTAATGGAAATCTTTACGAAGACCTAAAAGTCAGTTAGGCATAATGATGTTTCCTGTTTGAGTTGCTTAGTGATGTCAATTTATAAATTACAAACACAAACAGTAGTTTCTCACAATGTTCTGTAGCCAATCACCAGTTCGAATAAAATATCATGCTGAAGCAACCTTTTATTAGTGCTATCAGCCTGTGCACTTTCTGAAATTTGAGAAAGTGAATGCAGAATTGGATTATAGACAAAACTGGAAACTGTTCAGTTAGTTGAAGTGCTTTTTGGGAAGGAAATGTTTGCCAAAGTAAAGCTTCATAAAGACTTTTAGCAGGATCTTAGTAAATGATACAAAACCCATGATTTTCAGCTAGCCTTTCCATTAGATTCCAGTGGCATGCATTTGATCATATTGTTCAGTATGAATACATGGTGGATCTTAATTTCATTGTCCTCTAAACTATAATACATAGAACTGATTCATTCTAGTCTGTAGATATTTGAAAATAGTTTCGAACAAATAACTTCATTTCACCGACTACTGTTAGGCATGTTGTGGTTGTGGAGCCACAACTGAATCTTGAAATTTATATCTCAATAGCTTTGTATTACTATCTTTTCTAGAAATTTTCATCTTATTTTTTCTCTAAAGAATTCAATGCGTTGACTCCTTGTCTGGTTGAGCTGCTCTCTTGCCATATAGCTTTTAGAAGAATGGAATGTTAGTTTAGAGTATGGAATATAAAAAAATGGGTTTTGACCATGTTGTTGGATGATATAATATTAAATTTGCTTTCACCCATCAGAGTAGGTAGTCCAAGGGGTCCTGTGTCGAAACACTTGCAATGTTATTCTCTCCAATTAAAATTGATTTTCATTTGTTGAGTTTTCAACATATTTCGAGCCCATAGATATGGGAGAGTGTTAGATGATATAATATTAAATTTGTTTTCACTCATCCGCTTAAATTTTTGGGTCAATCGGTGATTTAAGACATGTAAGTTACTAAATTACTAAATTAGGGATGAATTTGAATAGGTTTATCAGAACCAATTTTTATGGTGAACATTCATTGACTTCAAAGTTCCCAACTAACTCTCACCATTCAATTATATGGTTATACAATCATCGACTTCAAAGTTCCCAACTCACTCTCACCATTCAATTATATGGTTATACAAACATTGCAAAGATCATCGCATAGTAACCAGGGGTGTTTGATGAATTTACAAATAGAGGTAATGATTAGATTTAATAGAACATAATGAGCTTCAACTTAAAACTTCTCAGAGTTGAGTTGTGTTTGAGACCCTCTATACTTCAATAAATAAGATATTAGTTACCATTCCAACTCTACAACATTACGATTCCAATCCTGCAATTGTTGAAGCCGCAATTCTGTTGACAAAAACAAATCATGATCTTGGGTACAATTTTTCTTTGATGGGATGAGAGAACATTACGATTTCAATCCTGCAATTGTTGAAGCCGTAATTCTGTTGACAAAAACAAATCATGATCTTGGGCACAATTTTTCTTTGATGGGATGAGAGAACATTACGATTCCAATCCTGCAATTGTTGAAGCCGCAATTCTGTTGACATAAACAAATCATGATCTTGAGTGTAATTGGGCACAATTTTTCTTTGATGGGATGAGAGAATCAAACTGTAGAAGCTTTATGCTAGTTGAGATATGTTTATTTTGATAGGTAAATATATTATCGGGTTTATCAGGTCAACTCATATGTAGTACGTACTAATACAGAAGGGCCAATGGGGGATTAGATGTGGGCTTGCAGTACATGAGGCTATCCCTATAATGATGATAAGTCAACCCCTAAACCCTAAGCCCACATTTATCCATCAAAAGAGGGCCTGGACCAAAGTCTGGCCCATTCATAATGTATATCATAATGATTTTTTTTTATAAATGACATAAATTTTCGCCATAAAGAACGCTGAGATTCTATTTGATAACACTTGATAGGTTTTTTTTTTTTTTTTTTTTTTTTTTTTTTTTTTTTTTTTTTTTTTTTTTTTTTTTTTTTTTTTTAAGCCAATTTGAATAGGGAGCCTTGGAGATTTTTTAAAATGTAGTAATGTAGCGGCAAGGTGAAAAATGAAAGCTACAAATAATTTGTTGAACTAGAAACAAGTTACAAATCATGATTATAAATATGATCTTTTCTATTAAAAATGAAAATGTGCCATAAAGTAGTATCAATTATATAATATATTCTTAGAGCAGCTTTAATAGTGTGGTTTGTTAATTAATTACCATGGTAAATGAAGATATTTGTGAAATTGCATTTTTTTTTTTTTTGTAGTGGGGAAATTTGAACCACGGACCTCTTAGTCACAAATACATTTGTAATGCAACCGTATGCCAATTACAAATACATTCGTATGTCAAACTATGCTCGCTTTGGCTTTGTTTTTAGATAAGAAATATTTCTCACTTTGGCTTTGTGAAATTGCTCTTGAACTTTAAGAAAATATATACTTTTAAAGGCTCTTTTCAAATATAGAAAAATGAGTCAAACTATTTACAAATATAGAAAAATTCTACTACGATAAATAGATAATAATTTTTTTCTATAATTATAAATAGTTTGATATTTTTTCTATTTATAATAATTTTCCTACTTTTAAATGTGTTACAAAATCTATAAGTAATTTAGGTTATGGACAACCTTAGTCTCTAATCTCTATGGGGGAACATTATCTTATGGGCTTCCACTCTATGAGAATTGACATTTGCATTTTTCTTTAAAATATAATTTTTTTCTATTAAAAAATAGGAACGTGTATGTTTTAGATTGATTGATTGATTGAATAGTTTGTTTGTTGGCTCATAGATTGAAAGAAGATATTATTTTGTTTTGATGAACACGTGTGATAAATATAATAGTGTAAGTGAAAATAGGGCAAAATCAAGATTAATAATAACAATAAATTATAGTGTTATAGATCCAAGTTGAATTTTGTAGGCCATTTGATAACTTTTTAATTTTTAATTTTTTTTTTTTGTTTGTTTCGATAGTTTTCATTTTTGAAGCTAAGATTTGAAATCTTAGCCAACTTTCAAAAGTAAAAAATAATTTTTTAATTAAAACTATTTCTTGAACATCATGTTCGATTTAAAAAATAAAATAAAATAAAAAACTAAACGACTATCAAACGAGATCATAAAAATATAACTTAAATAGATCACTGAAAATTTGACCAATTAATCATGATGTTTTGAAAACCCTTATTATAATGGGAATATCTTAATGCATATATAATTGGATGATTGGATTAGTTTAGACGATATATTTATTGAGGTTATTGATCATTATCATATTATTATACAATGAGAATATACATTTTGTACTCCTTTTAAGTGAGAAGCAAGTATCTCTTGTATCCTCTACAACTATCATCTGCATGCTGTAATATTTTCTTTACTATTCATATGAATATAAGTGTAATTGTGTTCTTAAGAAATTATCCATCCAACCATGAAAACGATTATATTTAACAAAAATTTGAAGAAAAAAAAACTCATGAAATGTTTTACGTCAAGCAATATGTGTTTAAAGAGTCGGTGCGTGGTGTAAAATGAAGATCGAGGAAGAAATACTTAAATTTTTTTCATTGAGAAATAAAAAATTCAGAAAAAGTTATGATTCGTTAGTAATAATATGTAATAATTCAACTCCATATCTTTATAGTGTTGTTTTCTAACTAGAACAACCAAATGGCTAACTATATCAAGATTTTGGAATATTTGTGGGTACATAAGTACAATAGTGAAATAGTGAAATGGTTCATGCATGTTTATTGTATTTATATGTCAAAAAATCCAAGTTTGGTAGTTATATATTATTATTATTATTATTGTCGGTATGGAAGATGCACTCCGAATTTTGTTTATCCACTAGTTCACAATTATCTCATTACCATATCGATCAATAAAAATAAAAATTTACTGCTCACAATTATTTACGACAACGAGATGGTTTAAACTTTAAAGTATTTGCATGTAGCTGACCAAACATTGTTAAATTACAAATAAATTCAAAACTAAAGAAAAAAATAATCATTTTGCTTATTAAAAACATAAAAGCTAAGGTACGAGAATCCGGACACACAATAAACTAAAACTTAAATTAAAAGTTATATAGTATATATAACTCGAGTATGACTAATAGATTTTGGGGAAGAATATTCATTTATAAGAAAATGATGTTTTTCATTTTTGAATTCTCATTTCATTGTCTTATAATAGAGATCAAAACAAGCGATAGAAAAATAAAGTGAAAAAATGAAAAATGAAAGAGGAAAACACTATAATGGCCAACAACATATGCTTCCAAAGGGGAAGCATGGGAAGTTATTAATGGGAAGATATGGAGCAAAAGTAGTTGAAGAAAAGGGCCTCAAATTAATTTTTAAATACCAAAAAATAAATTAAATGAGCAAAAAAAAAAAAAAAAAAAAAAAAAAAAAAAAAAAAAAAAAAAAAGAAATGCCAGCTTCCTGACCTGCAGGGCATGTTATCACTTACAAAGTACAGCTTGTTAGAACTGAGCAATGCACGTGCACACATTCATCTCAATCATCTCCTAAACCCTAATTCAAAATCATTTTCCTTTCTCAATTTTTATGGGAATTCTCAACGGCCGCGGCCGCCGGATCACGAGTGAATAGAAAGTCGGATTTACATTGGATCTTACCTGAATCGTCTCATAAGCAGAAATTTAGTTTCAAACTCTAGTCCAAACAGAAAAAATACGCAATTTCCGAAACTTTCGAACAATCATATATACAACGATTAAATTATCGAACAATCATATATACAACGATTAAATTATCAAAAGATGAAACATTTGGATGGATATTAAAAGAGAGTATTATGTTATTTAAGAAGGAGATAAGGGATCTGGGTCCAAAGCGTTTGAATGCCAACTAGCTATAGATAGTAACATCTCTATGATCTCTCTCACAATGAAGAATCTTTGAGTGAGAGAGTTTGGGTTTGGAGTGGCCCAAACTTTCATGTGCTTCATCTCAGTGGCTAAAACCCCATAATTTTTGTTATCTGTTTGTGAATGTGGGGAAGGGTTTTCCCCACTTCAAAACAAAAACACAAAAAAAAAAAAAAAAAAAAAAAAAAAAAAAAAGCTTCTTAGGGTTCTTTCAATTTTATATAATCTTCATGGTTTTGCTTTGCTTCAAAAGTTTTCTATCCAAAAATCTATCAGAGTATTACAATGTGATATGGTTATTTAATGCAGAGATAGATTTTTTTTTTTTTTTTCACTTTTTAAAAAAAGTTGTGTGTTGAAATGAACTTATAAACTGCAAATTTGATTCCCTCTCCCACCCATTATTGCACAAGTACGTATCTTAAAAAATGTGAAATGTGGAGAAAAAAGGAGACACTTTTAGGGGTAATGATTTTTGTAAAGAGAGAGGGAATGATTATTCAGGTGACCCATGAAAATACTATTAAAGAAAAGATAATAACTACGTGCAGTCTAACCCACACATTCTTCTTTTATTTTATAGTAATAAAAATTAGAAAAAATTTTAAAAATAAAAAAATAAGAGAAACTATTTACATATAATAACAAAATTTTAAGATAGTTGTGATAGACGCTGATAGGAGTTTATTAGTGATAGAAATGATAGAAATCTATCACTGATCGATGCTGATAGAAGTCTATCAATGTTTATTAGTATTTTTTTTTTTTTTGCTATTTTCTGTAAATAGTTTAACATATTTTCTATCAGTGAAATTTTTTCTAAAAATTACAACAATTCAATTTTTTAAAAAAAATAATATTCGCCACATGATAAATCTTTATTGGACAACTACCTGGACTGCATAAAGATAGGTACAACCTAGATAACACCTAAGTTTTTTAAAAAGGAAATGAAGTATTTAATATTGTTACACCCATTTCCAAACTCCATGCATATCTTTTTCTTTATTTTTTAAGAAAAAATTGTCACGTGACAATTTATTATTGGACACTTAGATGCACATGAAAAATTTTCATACTACCACCATTTATTGAGTGTCACAAATATTTATGAATGTGGATTTACAGTGTGAACACAGAAAGTATGATACTACGAGAGTATTAGAAATTTTTTAGAGATGCACGGTGTATTTTTGTTAATTTTTGTGGGTGTGAAAATTGTATATGATTGTGACAATGATGAGTGTTGAGAATTTATAAAGATTTGCATGAAGAGCATTTGGAAATGAGTGAAAGGGAAAGTGTGATTTTTGAAGAGAAAGACCAAAGCAAATGAAAAGAAACCACAAGTACTCCATTATCGTCCTTGGGAGATGCATCAATGAGCTGTCCTATGCTCACACATATTAAATGAACCATAGCAAACCAACCCCCCATCCCATTAATTTTCAAACCAAAACTGAGGGAGGAAAAATAAGAAAAACAAAAGTTTTAAATTTCATTTTGGTCCCTCGATTTAAAGTTAGTTTTTTTCAATTTTGATAAAACAATGTAAATATATTTTCTCAAAATTTACGTAAGAAAAGATAACATGATTGATTAATTTTAAACTAAGAGTAAGAATTAAGTTTAAGATTGATGAAAAGTAAGAAAATTAAATTTGAACATTTGAAAATACAATAAAGCAAGTCTTAAAGTATGACCAAAATGATGTTTTAAGAAGAAAAAAAAATTGTACTAGTTGATATAGAATATTTTTTTAAGGACTATGATAGTATGGAAATATCTTACACCTACCTCTATTTATTGTTAGCTATATTAATAATATATAAGAATGATGTGAAATCCATCAAATAAATTGATATATTATTTATTGATGTGTCGAATGTTGAAATACATGAATTAAAGCCAATCTGAACATCACTCAATTAATTATGTTACATATCATTTACTAAAGGGTTGAATATTTGAATCTTCACTCTCACATGTTGAATTAAAAAAAAAAAAACCATAAATGTAATACACAATATTGAAAGTTCAAAAAAGAAAAAAAAATGAAGAGTTTAAGACCAAACTTGTAATTCTAACCCAGATAATATTACATTCGCTTTCATGTTTTGAAAGAGTTGAATGATTACTTTATGGGTAATACTTAAGTGCATCTCGGGTAGCACCCATCAAGATGCATTCCACTCTCATCACTCACATAAAAAATTATTAAAATATTTCAAAAAAGAAACAAGAAGAATTTGTCACATGTCAAATTATGATGGAAAAATTTGATGAGATACACAAAGATATGTGCTATATGGGATGCACCTAAGTATTTTTCTTCCTTTAGTGCTGCCATGAAAGATATGTAAAAGAAGATGTAAAAAAGTGGGTTTGAATATTCTGTAAAGTGAAAATAATGTAAAAAGAACCATAAGACATTATACAGTACAGAGGTTTTTAAGCAGAATCTTGTAAATGGGAGCATATAGGATTAGATTGGAATCATAATGAAATTATTGGGCTATGCCCATCCTATCTTTTCACCACACTTTATCATCATAATGGCCACAATTCATATGTATTTCCAATTCAACACATTTTACCAAAAGTAGAGAAAAAAAAGAAAGCTCATTATTCCTCAAGATGTTTCATCTTTTATGACTTGCCTCTTGCTTTGTCTCCTTTTTCTAGCAAGAGTTTCTCCATATATAGATATTCAAGCTTCACATATCTAAAATAAATGAAGATTAAAAAAAATAAAATAGTAAAGGAGAAGCACCGTACCTAAGAATCAACAACACAAAAACTTTGCTTCAATTGGATAATTGACATGCACTTCCTTCCTTGAGTTTAAATATTTGATTCCCTATCTTCATAATTGTTGTACTAAGAAAAAAACACGAAGAACTTTGTTATTATTTATCCATTTACTTATTAAAAACAAAAGATTAAAAAATAGTTGAGACAACAAACATCTATCTCATTTGTATATTGGACAGTTGAAGTGACTATTTCCTGAAAAATTTAGAGGCATTGAGGACAAAGAAATTATTAGAGTTACCCTACCATTTTTATCTAGTAATGACATGCTTGATGTGAAGAAAATATATTTTAAAATAATGTTGGCTAGAGTTATTTTTTCATTCTTTTTTAGAAATGCTAGTCCATCAATTCATAATGAGAGTATTTTAGTCTTTTTTTATTTCATGTATTTTTTTCATCTCATTATGCACATAATGGGGAGTTGTAAGAAATGCGAACAAAAATGGAATAACGAACAATCGTAACGGTTGTCGGTTCAATCTGAAGAAAATTATGCTTTGAAGCTCTACATAATTATTATGAAGCTACGCCACTAGATGGATCCTTACGATCAAAGTTATAACTCTAGGTCTTATCCACTTTAATAAATTAAGAGTACAAGGACTGAGTCAAAGTACAAAATTATTATGAAATGGGACTACATTTTCCTAGTAAGGAGAATATTTTCAGCTTTCATTCTTTATATACAAACAGACTTGAGAAGAAAATTTTAAAAAAGGGTCCAGATACGAGGAACTGATGACTGAGAGAAACCAAATCTAGACTTCAATACCAAAACAAACAAAAAAATATGTAAAATTTAATGAAGTTTAAGAAGAAAGATGTTTGAAAACTGAAATAAAAGTTATGTTTGAGTGAGAGTGGCCCATCACCTGCTCCCAGATGTGATGCTGCAGAGAAGCTTATCCCAAAACCATCTGCAGCAGATGAAAGAAAAATGGATGGCAATGCAGCTGCTTCCTCTGCATAATAAGATAAGAATCCCATAAGATACTGTTTCAAATAAACACATCTGTACGGCTATAGTACTCCAAATCACACTCTTCATAATAAAAAGATATAAAGATTCTGATGAAGTACTAAACATCTTATGGTGCGCTCAAATCAATCCAAACATGTAAAAAAGATAAGAGCAACAATTTAAATATGATTCAGAGTTATGATGAATAAGACAAGTGATGATGTATTTCTTCATAAGATATACACAAACTTTACTTTATGCTGATTCTGACACATCAATAGAGTCAAGTTTACTCTATTGAAATGATTCTGCAAAAGAATGAAACTTGGCTATTAACTAGTATGGCATAGGAGCTTCTACTTTCTTATGGGGTTTATTTCTAAGCATATGTATATTTTCACTGTGATTTTCTATTATTGTGTAGTTTGTTTCTATTGTAAATAATAATAGATCCCACTAATTTTTTAGATTTGAAAGAACATAATTTTTTATCTTTTTTCAAAAAGTTAGTTGTAGTTATTACTAAGTAGTATATTGCCATTTCCTTTATTTATTCAGACAAAGACAATTTAGGAACTACTCCCAACAACTCAAAGATGACTTGGAGTAAACATCAATCCATAATTCCCTTGTTTTTACAACGAGAAACATAACTGATTTTTGGGGCCTAAAATCAAACCAACTGCCAAATGAAGATGAGCTTCTTCAATAATTCATAGTAGTGATCATATAGAATAAAATTCTAGTAGTCAGTGACAAATCTTGAGAAAAATCTAGATGTCTTTTGAAGCCGTTAATTTGCGGTGGAGCCTCAATAAAGGCAGTAACTAAAAAGAAAAGAAAAGAAAAAACATCAATAAAACTGATCATAGAGTTATCCAAAAAGATATCTATTATATAACTGAGAATTCATCTTCCATGAGCAATAATGCATGAAGTTTATCGATAATAAGTATCCAGATTACATTATTACATTCACTAGCTCAGGAAAGAAGAAATCACCTCTATGAGTGTGAACAAGGTGATATTCTACAATATCCAAGCTTAAAACTTAAAAGTCATAGAAATAAGTGGCATCGCCACTAAGCCCAAGAAAGTTATCTCCATTCCCTTTCAAATCTTATCTCTTGTCCACTCCAATCATGTGGGTCCATTACAAATTTAACTTCAAGAACTTTGGGGGGGGGGGGGGGAATACAGTCAACCATCACTCCATGCTTTGCCAAAAGAAGAAAGAGATTTCATATGGCAGATCCATCTCTCTCTTCCCCATTTAGTAAAAAATAATATTTTTCCATATTTGAATATATAAATAAAATCTCTCATCTCAAAACTATGCCATGAATGTTCGTACAATTCGTATCATTTAGAGATGAAATAATATAATAAAGTAAATTGGTACAGCACGGCAAAGGTGCATCTACTATAATATATAATGCACTGTCAAAGAGAAAATGCCATACAGAAACGAAGCCCACTTCTTAGCTATATCTATCATGTCAACCATTTAATAGTCTTCTCCATCCACTCTTATATATACCTTTCAGTTTCTCTTTAATACCATACCTCTCTCTCTATCTCCCTTTCTCTCAAATTCACTAGCTAAAGCTACATACTGAAAATATGATGAAGGGGAGGTTTATAAGAGCATGTGCAAACAAATGGAGGAAGATAGGAAGCAAAGTTGTACCTTGTACAGCCTGCGAGCACTGCTGCCAATGGATTTTGTGGTCTCCCTTGCATGAGGATTGCTTCATTCCGCGAGACGTCCCAAAGGGTCACTTGGTTGTCTATGTGGGTGAGAATAACAGAAGGTTTGTAATCAAAATTAGCCTTCTCAATCACCCTTTGTTCAAGGCATTGCTGGATCAAGCACAAGATGAGTTTGATTTCACTGCAAACTCAAAACTCTGCATTCCTTGTGATGAGAACCTTTTCCTTAGTGTTGTCCGCCTCGCTAGCTCACCTGATAACCGACAAATCCCTCTGCGTCTTTGAAGATAGGTTGCTGTCGAATTTGATTTATTCTGAAGATCTAAATCCTCTTTGAGAATGCTGATATGTATTTAGCCACGATTTGTTGTATACTAATGTAACTTGATTAAAAGTTAGTGTTACCACTTGGGGACCTAATGCCACTTTATAAGAAAATGGTGCTTTTAGCAGCAAGTTGCTGAAAGTCCTTCACAGCAACAACAAATCAGTTACCACCAAATATTGCATATGCTTCAACTTATTCAACAAGTCACTCACAAAAATTTCCACTGATTTGTTCAACCCGGCAATCAAATGGATCTATTCCAGCCTATTTTGCATCCTTCTCTCACAACTTTCACTTAATCAGCCTCATCTGTAACATTTTCTGCAAGTACTAGTAGTAGTAATAATAATAATAATAAGAAGAAGAAGAAGAAGAAGAAGAATCCTGCAAATGTTGTTTTACAGAATTATAAAGCTTGCAGGCTATCTGCGTCATCTCCATATCTAATTCTTATGAGATCAAACCATCGTCTTTGATCACAGAAAGAAAATGGGGAACACCATTCACTCTCCCTAGATCTATGAATCTGTCCATATTTGCACTTGACAAGCTCTCAGAGCTATGAACTCAATTCTCGATAAGCAAGTTCAAAATGACAATTTTTACTGCTTCCCACCAGACATGATCTAATAATATATATGTGCATATCCATTTTAAGTCCATACAACTCAATCTAAAATCTCAAACCTCAAACTTACTACCTTGACTATTGATTTTCTTACGACAAATTGAATTGAATTAAATAGAAATTTGGGACTCTAGATAATGGATATGGCTAGGAATCAGCTCAACCCCCCCAAAACAAGTTAACTGTAAAGATTGTCAATTTCTTTGCAAGAGAAAACCAGATTCTATTGAACTGATACGTGCAGATAAAGTCTCAAGGTTTGTTTCTTAGGAAGATTAAGTCTCAAGGTTTTCTCTCCCTCCGTGGGCCTCATGATCTTTCATGAGCTTCTGATGCATAGTTGATTGAGACACCAATTTTGATAGACTTAAATGGACCAACCCAAATTTGGCAAAGTAATTACGTTATCCTAAATGTGCAGAATCCGAACTAATAAACGTAAAATGACCAACTTGAATTTAAAACTAGTTTATGGAAACTTTCGGTTTCATTTCTCATAAGATGCAAATAGAAATACATGGTAAATGTTTTGTTGTCTTATTCTTATAAAAAAGAAAAACGCTTCCCATAAATGTTCTGTCTCAAAAAAGGGGAAGAAACTCCCATAAATGGGTGAAATGTAAAAATTCCAAGGAAATCATTCATAAAGTGTCGAGTGAGTCATTTATAACAAGCAACACCACTTGTGATCGTTAATGCCTACATCAGTAAGCTAGGTAAAGACTGTATTTGAAAACAGTGGCAGGATAATAGGCCTTGATTTGTTTCAAATATTTCAGGTTAAGTAAAGGAAAACAGCTCCAGAAATAATCTAGTTGCTGATCTTCAAGAACAAATGACAAATGTGATTTGAAATGGCCATAACGGTTGCAACATTTCAACTCCAGGCAAAATTTTCGACTCTCCCTTTGACCAATGGCCACTCATTGTTAGGCCCAATTGCCTATTTAAAGATATAGAACATCTCTGCATAGCTCGAACCACAGCAACTAAACTCCAGTTTCACACAGGATTCTAAAAGTCAGATAAATTGCAATTACT
The DNA here is from genome assembly GCA_002890555.2 of Lagenaria siceraria. Taxonomy (NCBI): domain Eukaryota; kingdom Viridiplantae; phylum Streptophyta; class Magnoliopsida; order Cucurbitales; family Cucurbitaceae; genus Lagenaria; species Lagenaria siceraria. The sequence continues at coordinate 10,747,400 of CM016485.1, forward strand.
TTGATGCCAGATAACCAACTCCACACACAAAATCTGCAACAGTGATTGACACCCCAGTACATTCTCTCAAATAAAGAAACAGCCAAGTTTTTGGACATTGCATAAGTATACAAAAGTTACGGAACAAAGAAAGAAAAGATTCATGCTCTCAAATGACTTGACTATGAACCTTAAATTTTCAGGAAAAATCCATGGCTTTCAGTCAAGCTAAAACCACTCCAATTTTAAGGCTTCATATATCTTTCCCAAACGTTAGTGGGCAATAATAAACACAAGTCCAATCGTCGTATTTGCAGACAATTAATAAGTCAACTACAATTATAGTCGTTTCAATCTACCATCATAATCTTTAGAAGTACAACAGATAGTCTCTTGCATAATGAGAATGCATAAATTTTCAGCGAGAGAAACCAAAATCATCTCAATTTCTTTTCTTCATAGATTGCAACATAACACCTTTTACAAACCATGAATGCGATCTACAAACAAAAGAAAGGATTTCTTTGCAAATATACAATAGTATATCATACCTTGTATAAAGTAGACACAACACATTTCTGGAGACTACAGAGAAGAGAAGTGATCATAATCAGAGGGGCATCAGCAAAGGTTACAGATTGATGTCAAATTTGTTTAAAGCCCATATAGATACAATTGGAGCCTGCAGTTGAAACTCAGTAGAGTTACCTAATACTACCTAAGTCCATCAGTTAAGCCCTCTAGTTCTCTCTGACCAAATCTCCTTCCCTGTAAGTGGGCATCTCTACATCTAGCTGAAAGGTAGAACACCAACCAAGTAACCATAAAATAAACCTCGAAAACCGACTGGAAAGCCATGGCAACATGTTTTCCCAAAGTTCGACCTATAACCGCCCTCACTAGCGGGCCACAAAAAATAGCTTCCAAACAATTTATTTGGACAGCTTGGTTCAACATGATTGATAACAAATAACATCCTTCCTTCACTATTTCTCTTCCACTTCGCCTTGAATCTGCAAGTACTGCCCAAGCATCCACAGCAAATAGGAATGCTAGAAGTGAATCCATCAAAAACCATGTTGATATGAATCCAGATATCTCCTTCTCAAAACCTTGAATCCATGGAGACATAATTGAAAATGGCATCAATTTTAACCTCACAAATAGCTTGAAAAATGAGTATTTGTTTTCAATTTCACCAAAATACCATAGCCCAAGAAGCTGAGTTAATGCATCCCTCACTGCCCATTTCATGATAATAAACCCAGAAAGCCGCTTGAGCCCCAGGAAGGTTCCATCACAAATTATACCAACCAGTGAGCTAAATCTCCCGGTTAGTTCATTAACAACTGAAATAAATACCATTCCTAAAACCAATGAATATGTAAGAGTAAAGCTAAGTATAACCCATCCATACACCGCAGACAAGAAACTCACCATAAAGAACAGGGCAGCCGTTTCAGAATTATCAAGCTCCAATCCTTTAACAAACTGGATATCCACCATTCTTTTCATATCCTGTTGACCGTTGACATTTTCCCTCTCAAGGTCTCCATTTTCCTCTTCCTGATTTTTAGCACCAACTTCATCAACATGCAAAGACGCAATCCGAGCTCTGAATGCAACTCCAGGGCGAACAACCTCCGACACGCTAATCCCGTTATCGACCACGGAATCTGAAAACCCTAACATCGAGTCAAAATGCGTGAACATCACAAAACTGCGATTAGGGGAAAAATCATTGCCGGCCCCAAAGAGCCTGCGATCGTTATCTCCATCGCCGGAGAATAAGTCGTCGTCCAGCGTTCCAACGCGTGTGAGGTGGAGAAAGGGGTGGCGGCGGCGGAAACGGCGAGTGGACACGGAGGAGGCGTCGGGAGATCCGGTGCGGTGGTTTTGGTTAGGAGGAGGATCAAGGCGAGAGAGGAGAGCGTTGAGAGAAGGGTCATAGTCGATGAAGGAGGTGACACGGTGGGTGCCATTTTCGACGAGTAAGCGGAAGGAGAGAAGGAGAAGAGAGAGGAGGAGGAACGTGAAGAAGTTGGAGATGAAGGAGGAGGAAGCTTGTTTGAAGAGATGGATCGTTGAACGGAGCCGGTGAAGGTGATCGGACATGGCGGATATCGGAGTTTTTGTTGTGTGTTCTGGCGAGACTTGCGGTGGTGCATTGGGGCGGAGGACATACATAGACTTTTAACATTTCGAGTTCTTCACGACCGGTCAGGCCAACAGTTCGTTCTTTTATCCACGCGCTACCCAAGCGGTTGTTATGACGCGCTCTTAATCAAACTCCTTCAAGGATTTTTTTTTTTTTTTTTTTTTTTTTTTTTTTTTTTGATAACGACTCCTTCAAGTATGGAATTACAAATTTTGTTTATAGTTCAGACATAGTTATGGTTAATATAGTTTTAATTTAGTATTTATGGTGTGAGGTTAATTTCAATTTCATCTCTGTAGTTCGGTTTAACTGATTACATATAGTTTTATAAGTTTCAATTTAGTCTATTTCTTTAGTGAAATTTAACAAATCATCTTCGTCACTACCATATTAATATATTTTTTATGTGGTGATGTGCTAATGTTTCCGATAAGCTAATTGAATATGTTAGACTATAACATTGAGTAGGTTATAACTTAGATATGGGAAGAGGAAAAAAAATACAAATTAAAACCATGTCCAAACTATATTAATTTGGTAGAAACTAAATTAAAACTCAAAGATCAAAATTATAAGGTTAAATTTCAAATTTAGTCTTTAAAATTTCATGATGATATTTATTTGGACTGTAGGTTTTAAAAAGTGTCTAAAAGATTTCACAATTTTCAGACTTCAAATATTTCAATGAGCAATGATTATGCTAGTTGTGGGCTGCATCCAAATTTTTTTCTATTTCAATAGCATTTTGAACTTTCAATTTTGTGTCAAATAAGTCCCTAAACTTTTAATTTCATAAGTCCTCCAATCTATTCAACATCATGTCTAACAAGTACTAATTTGAGTTCCAAAATCAAAATCTAAAGAATAAGAATAAAACTGTAGTTGTTATATATAATTAATAGTGGAGTTGTAAACTCTAAGAAATTATGAGTTCAGAAAAGTTGTGAATTCCCGAACCAGAGTGCAAGGAATTAATATTGATAACAGAAAAAATTTATGTTAATTTAATTGTAGAGTCCACAAATTTCTTGAGTCAAATAAAGAGTGGAGTTCACAACTCCACACTCCCTAACTCCTTGGGTCAAACGCCCCCTACCATGACACAAATGCAAGAAAATGATAAATAATAATAGTAGTAGTAGTAGTGATCATAACTCAATTACAACTGCATATCAAAACATATCATAAATTAATTTGCACGCCATACAATTGTGGCACAGCTTCAAGGATAATAAGATTGTTCTTTTTCGTCTTTTACAAACTATAGTGACAAAGACTAAGATAGACCAAAAAATGGGAAGGAAAAAAAAAACCATGTTTTTCGTAGAAATAAATTTTAACAGATCTCAATCATCTGACATTGTATGGCTGATTACATGAACAGGGCCATTTCAGTTTTCCTTTGGTATGGCCAGCAAAAGGATCAATGGTTAAAAATAGTAGCAGCACCCTTGGGATAAGCTACTTCAGAGTCATCAATATGATCTGAACTTATTACTCTTCAGAGAAACTATGAAAAGATATTCAAGGAAGCCTCCAGAAAGGTTCCCCAGAAACAAGACCGCAATGTAAACAATGTATTGTAAACCATTCCTCAAATATGGTCACAGATTGCATTGGTGAACTCAGTAGTTGATGATGAACCGCCGAGGTCGGCTGTTCGATACTTCCCTTCTGCAATGGTGTTGAGGACGGCATCTTGGATTCGATCTGCTTTGTCGTGGAGCTCCAAATGCCGAAGCATTGTGACAGCACTCAAAAGCAATGCAGTTGGATTTGCCAAATTCTGTGCAAGTTTAACCAGCTTTCAGATACATGAAAAATAATTTCCAATAAAGAAGTGTATCTACTGATTGGTGCAAGGAACCAACTGTTTCTTCCTTGCATGTTTGCAAAATATACATTCAACCTCATCCATTACTTTTATATTGGTTGTGCTTTGGCAAAAATGTGTGAATGTGAACTCCTATTTGAATTCTTAGTAATTGGATTTATTAAAAATTTTAAAAGGTAGAAAATAATGTACTATGTTGGTTTGGTATGGGGTTTTAAGTTGAACTGCTGCCAAGAAAAAAATCTTCTAAATGACTCTACGAAGTGAAATTTTAAGTTATATATCAAAGAAAATATGTAATTTCCTATGAACGCTACCAAAGATTCATTTTATTCAACAAGTTTTCTTGTAATTTTGTTTATCTGAACACTACATGTGCTCCTCAGACCTTTGGTCTCCATTTTCCTATGAGGAAAATTTATTCCTAATTTTGATACATAGGGGGCAACCTATCAAGGGTATATAGTTGGTATCCAAAAACAAAACTGCGTTAAATAGAAAAGAGTTCACTCTTCATCCTGTGTTTTCTATCCCTTCTTTTTTGTTTCAAATTTTCTTAGCAAAGGTTTGAAAGATTTTAGCATTTTTTTCCCTAAGAAGATGTTTTTCCACAAACCTTTTTGTATTACAAAATGATAAATACATTATAAGTAACATTTTCTCTTGCTACTCCCTCTATGCACTTCATCTTTCTACACTTTTCTTTCAATCTCAAGTCTACACACTTTTGCTTTATCTTTTAACTTCTAATTGTAATTTAAATAATAGAATGCAATTTTAATATCATTTACCACTAACAATACTAACTTGAAGATGATTGAATGATTTTTTATATCTGAAAATATAAAACTTATGATGAACATATTCAACACATAAAAAATTGTAATCAACTCTAGCCAAATTGTCTTTCATATTTGAACACATCCATCTGTCTAGAGCATTTATTTTCATAAATAATATTGTTCATGATGTTTTCCCCCATGACATCAAGCAATTCCATGTCAAAAAGCCCTCGATTAATCACGTAACATAGATCTCCAAGGTTGATAATGACATGATGTTAACACTTGTAAAGATTATTGATCGAAGAAAGGAATTTGAAACAAATAATTAGCGCAAGAACTAAAGTGACACTGCTAAGTGCTAAACCCTATGATATGATGCAAATTAATACCTAGAGATAGTTTAGGACCAAATATGAGTTGCTTGGTGAAAAAGACACAGCAAAGCTCACAAAAAAATAAAATAATAATAATAATAATAATAATAATAATAATAATAATAAATACAAGTAGCATACAAAACAATAGAGATTCTACAGCAGAGATATGTGATCAAACAAAAGAAGAAAATGCAGTCATGCAAGGCATTGATCTTAAAGTTACAAAGCCTAACCTTTCCAGCAATATCTGGTGCCGAACCATGCACAGCCTCAGCAAGAGCGATACCTCCCTCTCCAATATTACAGCTACATGATATAATATTTTTTGACGTTAGATAATCTTTAAACTTACCAATTAAAATGAAAGTGAGGCATGAATACCTTGGCGTTAACCCTAAACCTCCAATCAGCCCAGCACAGAGATCACTAATAATGTCACCATAAAGATTCGGCATAACCAATACATCAAAGAGTGCTGGATTCTTCACAAGCTGCACAAAGCAGATACACAATGAAGACCAGTTCCATCTTACTTACACTTGCATAACAAAAGTCAAATTTCACTGAAATTCTATTCTACGAAAACTCTTCTTATGATCCAAATTTCATCATCAAATCAACCAATTATCAGAAACTCATTCTGGAGAATACACTAGGAGTTCTAGATTGACCCTGCCAGACCTCCACATCACCTCTAAGAATTAATTTTCCAATGAGTGCTATGATTCTTGAAAATAAGGTAACCCATACCATCATACAGCAATTATCAATGACAACCTCCTCGTACTTTATCTCAGGATACTTCTCTGCAACTTCTCGGCAACACTGAAAGTGAAGACACAAAGAATACTTCAGATGAGGACACCGGGTGAATAATGCATATGAGAGAACAGTTCATAATTTGAAATTTAGTCACACCTTAAGAAAAAGTCCATCAGTTTTTTGCATAATATTGGCTTTGTGAATTGCAGAGACTCTCTCCCTCCCATGAGCTTTGGCATAGTGAAAAGCATATTCCGCCACCCTTAAACTTGCTTGACGGGTAATGATCTTAAGGCTTTCAACCACACCTCTCACCACCTAACACGCAAGAAATCCTACAGATAAATCACATAGAGATTGCTTCCCACTACCTCGATAGAAATCATAGATACTTACTTGATGTTCAAGTCCACTGTACTCCCCTTCTGTGTTCTCACGAATGGTGATAAGATTTACATTATCATATCGAGTTCTATAACCAGGTAGGCTGTAGCAAGGCCTCACATTAGCATATAAATTAAGTTCCTTCCTCAAGGTAAGGTTCAAAGAACGATGGCCTTTTCCAATCGGGGTGGCCATGGGTCCTTTCAAGCCCACACCATTACGTCTCACTGATTCTAAGCTTTCCCATGTGAGGTAACTTTGAGTTCGAGGATCTATTTGGTCCCCGACGTAGTGTTCTTCCCATTCGATGGGCACATCAGCGGTTCTGAACACCTATATAGGTGAAGAATGAAATTCATCACACAACACCGTAAACATTACTTAGTCAATAAAAAAAAAGGGGGGGAAAAGTATCTTTCCCTTTAATGCTCCGTAAAATGTTAGACACAAGGAATTTTCCTCTTATTGTGAATAAAATATGAGTTGCGATTTTCAATTGCAATTGAGACACTACTAAGATTTGAAAGAAAAAAAAAAAAAAAAAAAAAAAGAAACAGGCAGTACTCTTGAATCACCATCTAATAATAGCAACAAAAAAAAAAAAAAAAAAAAAAAAAAAAAAAAAAAAAAAACTAAACAACATGAACCAAAGAAACAAATTCTCATAAAAGAGAACACAAAAAAAATACCCTGCAACACCATACGATTAAACGTTGAAGTAACAATTTCAGATCAATTTTCTCGAGTTATTGCAAGGGAAATCCCCACAAGGTACGAAAACGAGACAATTATCGCACTGAAACAGAATTGTGATCATGGAGAGAAAGCAATACCTGTTTGACGGACTCCGCAATTTCGGGACCAATACCATCGCCCGGGAAGAGAGTGGCTCGGATCGGAGTAGCGGTGGAAGAGAAAGCCCTAAAGGGAAGGGGAGAGGAAGAACTAAGGTAAGATGAAAGGGAGAAGATCTGAACCGACTGGCTTCCAAGGGCGCGTTTCAGGAGCTGCGAAGCCATGATTGACGACGAAGAATTGAAGAAAAAATCACAGAGAATATGTCTTAACCAAAAATGTTTTGTTAAATAACAAATAAATTTAGTTTTATTTTTATTTTAAAACAAAAAAAAAGGGCCACATAAACAAAAAAGCTGAAGATTCTTGGGTTTCTTACTGGGCTCTTGGGCTGGACTATGGCCCAATTTAAACTGGGCAGTGAGATGTCCTTTACAAAGTACATTTTTTTTAAACATTTTTTTAACGCTTTATTCCTAAAAAAAAAAAAAAAAAAAAAAAAAAAAAAAAGTGAGATAGGAAGATTTAAGCTTTCAATTTAGAGTGAAAGTTATTTCGGTTTCGTCGATTTTGAAGTCAACTAAGAACCAAACTAAACATGCTTGCGAAAAAAAGAATCAAACCAAACCAAACAATCGTTTAAAAAGAAGGAATCTAAATCAAATTCTAAAAAAAAAAAACAATGAATTGGTTTTTATTTAATTTAGTTTATTATCGATTTGGTTTTTAGTTTTTAGTGTTTTTTTTTTTTTTTAATCTTTACTTCCAATCTTGTTTTGAATTGGTTCCTTTTGCTATTTTCGAATTAAAATTGAGTCTATTTCTTTTCTTATAAATTAAAATTGAACATTTTTTTGGTACTTTTCAAAATAACAAAAACAAACATGCTCCATAGTAATTGGTTTCTTTCTAAACAATAAATATATATGCACCATAATAATTAAAATACTAAAAGATATTAATGTTAGAGTGCATTTTTAAGGGTATATATTTTTCAAAAAACCAATCCGATTCAATGTTTTTTTTCTGTTTTCTCTAAATATAAATAAAGATGTCCAATTTTATTCTAAAAAATAAAACCAAACCGGTTGGTTCAATTTAATTTTTTAATTTTTTTTATTTTTGGTTGCACTCATAATAACAATTATAGCTTTGAAATTTATACATTCAAGGAGAGAGAAAGGGCTTTATGAATAAAAAATTTGTCTAATTTTTGTACTTCCGATTACGCTCCTATTTATTTAATATTCAATTTTTAAATGGCATTCCATAGATTTTGCTACTAGATTAAACTTTTTTGTTATTAAATTATTAATTACTAAATATCCATGATTGGATATCAATTATTTATGGTAGTTTGGGCGATCATTTACAAAATCAAAATCAAGTTTTATTTTAGATTATTTCCTTCTCTGATATTTTGTACGTAGAATTCCATGTATAATATATATATATCTAATTTCAAACAATACAATTATTAAAATTTTATTCTCTATTTTTCTTCCCTTTTTGGTAGAATTTATCTGCTTTTTATAAATTGTTTGATGCCAAAATTTAGAAAGGGAAAAATACATTGGACCTTCATGTGACATTAAATTTATAATTTGGGAAGGAACATGACATGCAAGATGAAAAGATCTCACACAAAATGACTTACTTCTCCTGGAGATATCTATATGTATTTATAGGTGTAGTTGATCTAAGACACAACATGCAAGGGATATCCCTTGTTTGACCTTTGCAGGATCAACCTTGGCCAAGGTCGAGACTAAGCTTGGGCCAAGTCCCAAGCCAACCTCTTCTCCTTGACCCATTTTTTTTCATAACATAAATTATTTCTTTTTTTTTTCTTTTAATGTTAATGGATTTCTACTCCTAAATTGATTTTTTTTTAAAAAAAAAAATTGTTGGGCAGAGCCACTCAAATTTCTAACTAATAATTTTAGAGAATATACTTTAATTAGTTGAGCTATATTAATAGATATTATTTTATTAAAAAGGGAAAGTTAACAACAAACTAACATTATAGACTGCCAACATGAGTCTAGGTCTACAGTGATTGACATATCTTCTCTTTGGAGATCAAAGATTCAAAATCTTATTTTCCCAACTATTGTAACTAAAAAAAAACTAATATTAAGAATCATTTTTAAAATTTATTGAAAATACAAACTCTAATTTTTTAGATTTGAAAGTATAAAGATCAAACATAAAAACTTAGGTGCACAGATCAAAACGATATTGACTATTCTCAGTCATTAAACTCCATACTTTAATGAATACAATAACTTTCGTAATGAAGTTAACTTCCTCTCCTTCCAACCAAGTTCCAACCAAAATTTCTCTACTCATCAAAATGGTTTTGAAGTGTCTTTTATCTATTCAACTACATTCAAATTTGACTTCTAAAAGACCTTTTTAACTTTAATAAATCATCGAACTTTTGATTGTGTATAATTTATCTATGACATTTTCGATATTTTTAAAAATCAATGAATCTATTAGTCATAAAATTAATTATGTGTGTAACAAGATTAAGTCTAAACTTGAAATTTTGTATATAATAGATTTGTGAATTGAAGAAAAAAAATGTCCATACCTCTTTAGCTGGTAGATACAAAATTAATAATTTAAAGAGTATTTTAGAATTAAAATTGTAAAAATAAAAAAACTAAATTATATTTATTTAGCATTTGATGAAACACAAATATTAAAGATGTATTAGACATAATCCTTAAAATTTTGATGCACTAGACTTGTAATTACCCTTTTTATTTTGACCTCAATTACTACGAAAACACATTTAGTTTAGGGTAGATATAATTGTATATATATTAAAGTCAAAGCGATAAATTAATCGTATTTACCTAATTAAGTATAGTTTTATTAACCAATGTAAGGATAGCTCGATTGACATTATAAACTTGTATTATGAATCTCAAGGTATGAGGTTCGATTTTCTCACATCCCATAAATTATTAAACATATATATATAGCTCCAATAAAGTCGATAGTTTGATCTTCCACTCATTTAATTATTAAATTAAAAAAAAAATCAAAATTTGGGAGGTTAATTTGAGTATAAATATATATTAAAAGTCCAAGTTATGAACTTTCACCTTTGAAAATAACTCCCACACTCTACTAACAAAACCCAACTGCCCTATTTGAATCCTTTGTGATACTTCCACCAACCTTCCTCACCAACCACACTCAATGTTGATCCAAATTTATATTAATAGCATCATTTTCCTTTCTCCTACAACTCAAACATAAACAAAAGATTATAATTCTAAATCCTTCAACTCAAAATGGCCCTAGTCAAGACCATTTGCAAGAGCTCCATTCATGACCCACTCAATTGGGGTATGGCCGCCGAGTCCCTCAAAGGAAGCCATCTTGATGAGGTCAAGCGCATGGTGGAGGAGTATCGGAAACCCTGTGTCAAGCTTGATGGTGAGACACTCACCATTTCCCAAGTTGCTGCTATTGCTATTAGAGACTCTGATGTTATTGTTGAGCTTTCGGAGTCTACTAAAGCTGGTGTTAAAGCTAGTAGTGATTGGATTATGGAAAGTATAAACAAGGGAACTGATAGTTATGGTATCACTACTGGATTTGGTGCTACGTCCCATAGAAGAACCAAACAAGGTGCGACTCTTCAAAATGAGCTTGTTAGATTTTTAAATGCTGGAATTTTTGGAAGTGGAACTGAGTCGAGTCATATTTTGCCCCACTCGGCTACAAGGGCAGCCATGTTGGTGAGAACCAATACTCTTCTTCAAGGCTACTCGGGAATTAGATTTGAGATTTTGGAAGCCATAACAAAACTCTTAAATCATAACGTCACTCCATGCTTGCCTCTTCGTGGAACCATTACTGCCTCTGGAGATCTTGTTCCTCTTTCTTACATTGTTGGATTACTCACTGGTCGACCGAACTCTAAAGCTATTGGTCCAAATGGAGAAAATCTTGATGCAAAGGAGGCTTTCATACAAGCTGGTATTACTTCTGGGTTCTTTGAGTTGCGTCCTAAAGAAGGTTTTGCTCTTGTCAATAGCACTGCTGTTGGTTCTGGATTGGCTTCTATTATTCTCTTTGATGCAAATATTTTGGTTGTTTTGTTCGAGATTTTGTCAGCCATTTTTGCTGAAGTTATGCAAGGCAAGCTTGAATTTACTGACTATTTGACTCATAAGTTGAAGCATCATCCTGGTCAAATTGAGGCCGTTGCAATTATGGAACACGTTTTGGATGGGAGTTCTTATATGAAAACTGCCAAGCAATTGCATGAGATGGATCCTCTTCAAAAGCCAAAACAAGATCGTTATGCTCTTAGAACTTCTCCTCAATGGCTTGGTTCACTGATTGAAGTTATTCGATTCTCAACGAAGTCCATTGAGCGAGAGATTAATTCAGTCAACGACAACCCTTTGATTGATGTTTCAAGGAACAAGGCTTTGCATGGAGGCAACTTTCAAGGAACTCCAGTCGGAGTTTCTATGGACAATACTCGTCTTGCTATTGCTTCAATTGGAAAGCTCATGTTTGCCCAATTCTCAGAACTCGTCAATGATTTCTACGACAACGGTTTGCCTTCTAATCTTTCTGCAGGTAGAAACCCAAGTTTGGATTATGGGTTTAAAGGTGCTGAAATCGCTATGGCTTCATACTGCTCTGAGCTTCAATATCTTGCAAATCCAGTGACTAGTCATGTTCAGAGTGCTGAGCAACACAACCAAGATATTAACTCTCTTGGTTTAATTTCCTCAAGGAAAACAGCTGAAGTCATTGACATTCTAAAACTCATGTCTTCTACCTTTTTAGTTGCTCTGTGCCAAGCAATTGACTTAAGGCATTTGGAGGAAAACTTGAAGAGCGCGGTTAAAAGCACTATAAGCCTAGTAGCACAGAAGGTGTTGATCTCATCCTCTAATGGTGCACTTGATCCCTCAAGATTGTTCGAGAAAGACTTATTAAAGGTGGTCGATAGAGAGTGCACTTTTTCTTATATAGATGACCCATGTAGTGTTACTTATCCATTGATGCAGAAATTGAGACAAGTTTTCGTTGAACACGCACTTGCAACTGGTGATGATGGAAACAATGTAAACACTTCAATCTTCCAAAAGATTGCTATTTTTGAAGATGAATTGAAGGCAATTTTACCACAGAATGTGGAAAATACAAGGTCAGCATATGAGAACGGAAATGCACAAATTAAGAACCAAATTGAGGAATGCAGATCTTACCCATTATATAGATTTGTGAGGGAAGAGTTGGGAACAAAATTACTCACCGGTGAAAATGTGATATCTCCAGGAGAAGAGTGTGAAAAAGTATTCACTGCTTTATGTGAAGGGAAGATGATTGATTCTATTCTAGAATGTTTGAAGGAGTGGAACGGTGCTCCAATTCTCATATATTAAGTACATCCCTCAATTTGTCTGGAGGATGCCCATGCCCCTCTTTTCATGATGAAAGCTTTCATTATGTTTTTCTTTACTTTTAAACAGTATTTTCTACTTGTCTCGACCTTTCCTTTTTTTTCTTTTTTACAATAAATGCAAGTTTTTTTAGTACACAATCGGAATGGAGAATGGAAATATTCGAACCTTTAATTTTTGGTTAAAAAATACATGACTCATGATAGTTGAGTTAGGTTCATATTAATTGTAATAAATACTTGTATTAAGTTAATAAATGCATATTGTAAGTCTAATAACATAGTTGGAATAAATTTATTCTTAATGTGCTTAATTCATTTTTTTTTTGTTGTTGTTGTGTGTTTAATGTTTGTTTGTTTTTATTTTTTCCTTTCTGACTTCCTTTTAGGTCTTCCTTTTCCATTTTGGAAAATGTGAATAATAGCTAAAAGGAAAAAAAATGTCCATTGAACTAGCCAAATCACAAAAAGTTGGGGAAAGAATAAAAAAAAGATAAGAAAATAGAAGTTAATCAAGGGAGGTAAAAGACCTTTGAGTAACTGGGTAGATAGCCAGATTGTATTGAGACTATTTGTTAGTGAAAATAGTTAAATGCATTACATACCAAAATTTTAAAAAAAAATTGATTGAATTTTTTAAAAATTAAACAATATAATCAAAACTGAAATTTAAAGCGTTGTTTTCAAATATAAAAAAAATATACAAAAATTTCACTGTCTGAAACCGTAGGATATTAAATCATAAGTAGGTGACCATCATGGATTGAATCAATGACCCCTTAGTCCTTTAGCCTTCTTTTTTAGGTTCTCACCACCACTATGTCAACCTATGATGTTTCCAAACATACATTAATGTTGATGTAACTTGGACTCCAGCTTCTCCTTCCGTTCATTTGGTGAGGACTGGTTTTAAAACGAATTAAAGTAGAGTTAGACTGTTTGGAGGCGATCAATCTGCTCGTAAAGAAATCGATTTAGTTGGGTGAAGTTAGGTCATACTTGAGAGTGATTCTAAAATAGTTAAATGTCACTTTTATCATTTTTAAAACTACATTTAAATATATTTTTAATCATTCAAAATCTATGTTGATAATATGAAAATTGTATTTAAAACGGTAAAATTAAATATTAAATTAATTTTGAGTAATGAAAGTTAATCTTTAATGTTTAATTTTGACAGTATTCTGTTTTTGCATATCGCCAGCATTTGTAATGGTGATGCAGTTTGCTATGCTAAGCGAGCTAGAAAGTTTGGTTTGTTTGTTTAGTGGTTTCTTTTTTTATTGGATTAGGAAGTGCTTCGGTAGAATATTTATTTTCTTCTGCTTGTGGTGTAATAAAAGTCTTCTTTCTCAGAAAAAAATAATAATAAATAAATAATTGTTTTCAATATATTTATTTGGTTTGTACTTTAAAATTATCTGATAAACATGAGAACTTTTAAGTTTATTTCTGATACAACCCTTACCTTTTCGATTTTGTGTTGAATAAATTAATAAAGTTTTAATTTATTTTATCTAATTTTTTTTTATTTTAAAAAAAGTATCTCATTGAACCTATTTCATATTTTTAAAAATACATATATTTATATCACTTCAATGTAAAATTAAATGTTTCAAATTCCATTAAATATAAAGTTCAATTTTATATCTAGTATATATAAATTACTTTAATCTTTTCTTGAATATGTGAAAAATTTATTAGACAACTAAAATTATAATTAAGTTCATGAATTTATAAGACATTATTTTTAAAGCTTATGAATCTATTAAATAAATAACTAAAAGTTCATGGATTTGACATTTTTCAAAATTTATGAACCTTTTAGACATTGATTATAATTTTTAGAGACTAAACTTATAATTTAACTATGTTTTTCTAAATATCAAATTAAACATAACTCAATTGACATAAAAGATGTGTTATCGATCTCGAGGTGAGATTCAAATCTCATCTACTAATATTTCGACTTAATTACTGTATTTGCAATTTATTCATACCAACCATTCACATTCAGTTATACTAACTATTATCTACTATCATCATTGAACGCCAAATTTGAATAAATGATTCATCTTTGTACTGAAATAATTTTCCACTTCCTTCCAAGTTCCAACTACCATCGAAGAAAATAGTTTTGATGATTTTCATTATGGATATTGATTGCAAAGTTAAACTAATTTTTTTATTAAAAAAAATCTCAAATAAATAATTGAAATTCAACTTAATTATTAAACACATGTTTATTTTAGTAGCTAGGAAGTGCTTTTGGGTATAAATATATATTACAATTAAAGTCAAGTCATCAAATTTGACCTTTTTAAATCATTTTTTAGTTTCTTTTCTTCTTCCTCTTCTGCTTCCACCAACTTTCCTCACCAACTCCTCTCTACGTTGATCAATTATACCTATTTAAGCAGCCTTTCTTCTTCCCCAAAGAGCTCAATCTTACACAAAAGATTCTAATTCCTATAACTCAACAACAATTTTTCATTCTTCATCTCCTTCTTCTTTCTCTTCTTCCTTTGGATTTCATTTATTTTCCTTTTGCATACCTTAAAATGGCCCCAATTGAGACCATCTGCAAAAGCTCCACTCATGACCCACTCAACTGGGGTGTGGCAGCTGAGGCCCTCAAGGGAAGTCATCTTGATGAGGTGAAGCGCATGGTGGAGGAGTACCGAAGGCCCCTTGTCAAGCTTGGTGGTGAAACTCTTACTATTTCTCAAGTAGCTGCTATTGCTAATCGAGACTCTGATGTTGCTGTCGAGCTTTCTGAGTCTGCTAGAGCGGACGTTAAAGCTAGCAGTGATTGGGTTATGGAGAGTATGAACAAAGGTACTGATAGTTATGGAGTTACTACTGGTTTTGGTGCTACGTCTCATAGGAGGACAAAACAAGGTGGAGCTCTTCAAAAGGAGCTTATTCGATTCTTGAATGCTGGGATCTTTGGAAATGGAGCTGAATCGAGTCATACTTTGCCTCATTCAGCTACAAGAGCGGCCATGTTGGTGAGAATCAATACTCTTCTTCAAGGATACTCGGGTATTAGATTTGAGATTTTGGAAGCCATAACCAAACTCTTGAATAATAACATCACTCCGTGTTTGCCTCTCCGTGGAACAATTACTGCTTCTGGAGATCTTGTTCCACTTTCTTATATCGCTGGGTTGCTCACTGGTCGACCAAATTCTAAAGCGGTAGGTCCAAATGGAGAAAGTCTTGATGCGAAGGAGACTTTCCAACAGGCTGGTATTCATTCTGGATTCTTTGAGTTGCAACCAAAGGAAGGTCTTGCTCTTGTCAATGGCACTGCTGTGGGTTCTGGGTTGGCTTCTATTGTTCTCTTCGAGGCAAATATTTTGGCTGTCTTTTCAGAGATTTTATCTGCCATCTTTGCTGAAGTTATGCAAGGAAAGCCAGAATTTACTGACCATTTGACCCATAAACTGAAGCATCATCCTGGCCAGATTGAAGCAGCTGCAATCATGGAACACATTTTGGATGGGAGTTCTTACATGAAAACGGCCAAGAAATTGCATGAAATGGATCCTCTCCAAAAGCCAAAACAAGATCGCTATGCTTTGAGAACTTCACCCCAATGGTTAGGTCCATTGATTGAAGTTATTCGGTTCTCAACAAAATCAATTGAGCGGGAGATTAATTCAGTCAACGACAACCCATTGATTGATGTTTCAAGGAACAAGGCTTTGCATGGAGGCAACTTCCAAGGAACTCCAATTGGAGTCTCCATGGACAACACCCGTCTAGCTATTGCTTCAATTGGAAAGCTTATGTTTGCTCAATTCTCCGAACTTGTCAATGATTTCTTCAACAATGGTTTGCCTTCTAATCTTTCTGCAAGTAGAAACCCGAGCTTGGATTATGGGTTTAAAGGTGCTGAAATTGCTATGGCTTCATACTGCTCTGAGCTTCAATATCTTGCAGATCCAGTGACAAGTCATGTTCAGAGTGCTGAACAACACAACCAAGATGTCAACTCTCTTGGTTTGATTTCTTCAAGAAAAACAGCTGAAGCTATTGATATACTGAAACTAATGTCTTCCACTTTTTTGGTTGCTCTTTGCCAAGCAATTGACTTGAGGCATTTGGAGGAAAACTTGAAGAGCACCGTTAAAACCACTGTAAGCCAAGTAGCGAAGAAAGTTTTGACCACATCCTCTAACGGTGCACTTCACCCATCGAGATTTTGTGAGAAAGACTTATTGAAGGTTGTTGATAGAGAGTATACTTTTGCGTATATAGATGATCCATGCAGTGCTACGTACCCACTAATGCAGAAGTTGAGGCAAGTTCTTGTTGAGCACGCGCTTGCTAATGGTGATGACGAAAAGAACGTGAGCACTTCAATCTTCCAAAAGATTGCCACTTTTGAAGAGGAACTAAAGGTAGTTTTACCAAAGGTAGTTGAAGATACAAGGTTGGCATACGATAATGGAAAAGCACCTATTAAGAACCAGATTGAAGAATGCAGATCTTACCCATTATACAAGTTTGTGAGGAAAGAGTTAGGAACAAATTTGCTAACAGGTGAAAAAGTGATATCTCCTGGAGAAGAATGTGAAAAGGTATTCACGGCTTTGTGTCAAGGAAAGATGATTGATTCTATCTTAGAATGTTTGAAGGAATGGAATGGAGCTCCAATTCCTATATGCTAGGTTATCCTCAACTTGTCTAATCTAAAGCGTCCTCAGCCTTTTTTTGTTATGCGGCTCTTTTTGTATTTTTAAATATTTTTTCTATCAGTTCCATTTCTGTTTTATGGAAGAAAAATACAATTTAATAACATAATTTGGAGAATTAATTCTTAATGTGTTCAACTCTCTATGTTTTATGTTGGGTTTGATCTATTTATTTTTTGCCTTCCATTCTGGTCATTTTCATCCCTCTTCACTTCATATGGGTTAATTTTTCAACCAATATATAGAAAATAGACGTGAATCAGGGAGGTAATTTTTTTTTATTAAAATAAAATGTAAAAATTTTAGGACAAAATTTAAGACCCGTTTGGATTCATTTGAGAAAAAATGTCAAAAATTTACTTTTATTTAAACTCTTTATAAAAAAAATAATTTAAAATACACTTCAAAATCTATTTTGAGTGGTTGCCAAACACTTCATTTTTTTTTCTTTCTAAAATGACTTATTTTTTACATTAAACACTTAAAAATATATTCCAAACACACTCTTAGTCTTTGATTCTTCGGTTAGGTATCATTTTGGTCATTTATGTTTTAAAATTTGATGACATTGCTATTTACATTTTGAAAAGAAAAAAAAAATGTTCAATTTTAAAATTTTGTTAGGGTGATTTTAACACAAAAGTGACGGGCGGCACAATATTAATACTAATATAATTCTTATTAATTCATGTTTAACATTTTTTGCTTTCTTCTTTTTAAAAAATAATAATTTGCTAACTAATTTTTATTAAAAAAAATTAATTTTCAAAAACCAGCTGAGTGTTAAATAAATTCTATCGCTATATCATATTCTACTACTTGACTGCATTTCCAACCAATTGTTTCTCGCCGTAGTATTTTGGAGTCAAGTATATTAAGAAGTTGATTTGCACTAGTTAGATTGCCAATTTGACATTATAATCTATATTATATTCGTAAAAGACTAAACATAGATCGAAACAATAAAAATTAAAACCAAAATCAATTTAAAGAGAAATAAAAAAACAACTTGCACATGTTTTTTTAGGATGTTTTGTCTTCACTCACATGTTTTTTAAGAAAATACTCAGAAGGTTACTCAATATAGAATGACTTCAAGCTAAATACACCTAGTTTTGGAGTCCTTATGATTGGGTCACCGAAAAGTAAGGTGCACCTTTTCTTACAAGTAGTAGTTTTCAACTCTTTTAACCTTGTCTTAATTATACTTATATATCCTCAGGATCACTCTCATTCGGATATGATCTTTTCATTCATATACTCCTCATAAATTTGGACATTACAAATACTCATTCATAAAAACTAATTATACTTTTAATTATAATATTAGAGTATGTATATTATATCTACAACTTCTCTTATCTAATCAATTCGAGACTTTCATTGTATTTCGAATGTATCAATCATTTTCTTAAACTAACGACGAAAATAGCACAAAACGGATTAAGAAAAAAAAAAAGAAAGAAACATGGTTAGTTAATCACCAAACACACATTCAATTGGGATTTTAACACAAGCGGCTCTCCTAAAGCCAACAAAGACCATTTCCACTTGAATGTTGTTATTTTTCTGTTGCACCATATTTCTATATTTTCTATATCACAAAACAAATAAAATACACTTCCCTTCCCCTACGTGGCTCCTTCAACGCCCATCTTCTATAAATTCACCAAACCCCACACAAGTGCACACACACATTACTTTGCACACCCACCCACCCACCTTATATATCATATAAAATTATTTGAATAGATCAATTTTGACCATTCAATATAAAATCTCTACTCATTTTTTATTTTAATATATAGTTTCTATTTCCCATTATTCTCTTCTCAAGTCCCAACTACCTCATTTTGTCCCTTCTTCAAAACCACAAGTTGTATTGAGTGGCTATTTCCACCACTCTTCCTTACCTAATACTAAAACAGAGTCATTTTCTCATCCGTTTGTGCTTTTGAAAGCTTTCCTCTATTTAAACCATCCTTCTTCCACTTCTACTCTCAACAAATCATTTTCTCATTTCCCTCATTGTTTCTAAAAGAAAGAGGAAAAAGAAACCCATCTTTTTTCATGGCACCTGCCCAATTGGAACAATTTGCTCACCAAAATGGCTCAATGGAGAGCTTTTGCACTAACCATGTTGATCCACTCAATTGGGGTATGGCAGCTGAGGCTCTCAAAGGAAGCCATCTTGATGAGGTGAAGAGGATGGTGGAAGAGTATAGAAGGCCTGTGGTGAAGCTGGGAGGTGAGACTCTCACCATTTCTCAAGTGGCTGCCATTGCCACTCGTGCTAATGATGTGGTTGTGGAATTGGCTGAGTCTGTTAGGGCGGGTGTTAAAGCTAGTAGTGATTGGGTGATGGAGAGTATGAATAAAGGGACTGATAGTTATGGTGTTACTACTGGATTTGGTGCTACGTCTCATAGAAGAACCAAACAAGGTGGGGCTCTTCAAAAGGAGTTGATTCGATTTTTGAATGCTGGGATTTTTGGAAATGGGGCTGAGTCGAATCATAATTTGCCTCATTCGGCAACGAGAGCGGCCATGTTGGTGAGGATCAATACTCTACTTCAAGGCTATTCAGGTATTCGATTTGAGATTTTGGAAGCTATTGCTAATCTTCTCAATCAGAACATTACTCCATGTTTGCCATTGAGAGGAACAATTACGGCATCTGGGGATCTTGTCCCTTTGTCGTATATTGCTGGGCTACTGACTGGACGTCATAACTCCAAGGCCATTGGGCCTAATGGGGAAACTCTTGATGCTGAGGCTGCCTTTAAACAAGCTGGCATTCCTTCTAGCTTCTTTGAGTTGCAGCCCAAAGAAGGCCTTGCTCTTGTCAATGGCACTGCTGTTGGTTCTGGGTTGGCTTCTATTGTCCTATTTGAGGCAAATATTTTGGCTGTTTTGTCAGAAATTCTTTCGGCTATTTTTGCTGAGGTCATGCAAGGAAAG
The DNA here is from genome assembly GCA_002890555.2 of Lagenaria siceraria. NCBI lineage: Eukaryota > Viridiplantae > Streptophyta > Magnoliopsida > Cucurbitales > Cucurbitaceae > Lagenaria > Lagenaria siceraria. The sequence goes on from CM016485.1 coordinate 10,767,584, forward strand.
CCTGAATTCACAGATCATTTGACTCACAAGTTGAAACATCACCCTGGTCAGATTGAAGCAGCTGCAATCATGGAGCACATTTTAGATGGAAGTTCTTACATGAAAGCAGCCAAGAAACTGCATGAAATTGATCCCCTCCAAAAACCTAAACAAGATCGTTATGCTCTTAGAACTTCACCTCAGTGGCTCGGTCCATTGATTGAAGTGATTCGATTCTCCACCAAGTCTATAGAGCGAGAGATTAACTCAGTCAATGACAACCCTTTGATTGATGTTTCAAGAAACAAGGCGTTGCACGGAGGCAACTTCCAAGGAACACCAATTGGAGTTTCCATGGACAACACTCGATTGGTCATTGCTTCAATTGGGAAGCTCATGTTTGCCCAATTCTCCGAACTTGTCAATGATTTTTACAACAACGGCTTGCCTTCTAACCTTTCTGCAAGTAGAAATCCGAGCTTGGATTATGGGTTTAAAGGAACTGAAATTGCCATGGCTTCATACTGTTCTGAGCTTCAATATCTTGCAAATCCGGTGACAAGTCATGTCCAAAGTGCTGAGCAACATAACCAAGATGTTAATTCTCTTGGTTTAATTTCTTCGAGAAAAACAGCTGAAGCCATTGATATCTTGAAACTCATGTCGTCCACATTTTTGGTTGCACTCTGTCAAGCAATTGACTTGAGGCACTTGGAGGAAAACTTGAAGAGCACAGTTAAAAGCATAGTGAGCCAAGTAGCCAAGAAGGTGTTGACCACATCCTCCAATGGTGCACTACACCCATCAAGATTTTGCGAGAAGGATCTACTCAAAGTTGTTGACAGAGAATATACATTTGCATACATTGATGATCCATGCAGTGCTACTTATCCATTGATGCAAAAATTGAGACAAGTTCTTGTCGAACATGCACTCACCAATGGCGAAAATGAAAAGAACACGAACACTTCCATCTTCCAGAAGATTAGTGCTTTTGAAGAGGAATTAAAGGTAGTTTTACCAAAAGAAGTTGAAAATGCAAGGTTGGCATATGAGAGTGGAAATTCTAAAATTGGAAATCAGATTAAGGATTGCAGATCTTATCCATTATATAGATTTGTTAGAGAAGACTTGGGAACAAAACTTCTGACTGGAGAAAGGGTGATATGTCCCGGAGAAGAATGTGAAAAAGTATTTACAGCTTTGTGTCAAGGAAAGATGATTGACTCTATTTTAGAGTGCTTAAAAGAGTGGAATGGTGCTCCCATTCCTATCTGTTGAAGAATGTAAGATAAAAGTTTACTTTTGTTATTGTTTTTCTTTTATTTTTTCTGTCACATTTTTATCTTAACAAGTTTGATTTAATTAATGAAAAGTCAGCGAATAAGATATTGTTGTTGTAATTGTCCCTTTTTTGTAAAATTTACCTTTTTCTTAGAGTTGTTTGAGTGTTCGCTAATAATTTCTCTTCATTTTTAGTTTCATATATTATTTATGAATTTCTAATATTGACCAGATTCATTCGATTAGAACCCCACTATTACTTTGAAATGTTCTTAACCCTTGAAGCATATGCATAATTGATTTAATTATAAGTAGAAATATACTTTATATAATAATTATCTATTTGATTCAATTTAACTAATTACGTTTAGTAGGAAAGAACCATTCATCAAATCGAAGTTGTAATATTTTTTTAAGTATAAGAAATGTGGAGAACGAAGAGATGAACCACCAACTTCAAGAAAATAAGTACATACTGATTAATGTTGAACTGTATTCTCACGTTGACATCTAGATTGAAACTTATTAAAACATAACCAATTTTTTTCAAAATATTGCTTTTAATATATTTAAATAATCATAATCATAGTCATGGTGAAGATCACTTATAAAAATCACACTTATAGTTTCATTGTCCTACCAATATGATTATCCCATAAAAATTTTCTCCATATTTTTTAGTCCGGACCAATATACAAGAACTTAGGTGATATTTGACAATAAAGATAGTAATAATAATTAAAAAAGACCAGTAGAAATTAAAAGAAAAAAAATTAAGAAGAAAGGTATTATAGATAACCATCTTCCTTTTTACAATAAGGGAAAATTGAAGAGGTTAAAAAAAACAAATTTTATGTCAATTAAATTATACTAATTTTGACAATAAAATTAATTAATCGAGTCAGTAATGCCCGTAATGGTAGAGTATAATATTATATAATAATAAATAATCTACTAAATTAATTAATTAATTAGTTATGATAAAACCAATCATAAGGATAAATATTAATGGATAACGATTAGGTACAGTCTTATGTTTCCTTTACTTTTACATAATAGAAATAAAATTTTAAAAATTCATTTTTTGTTTTAAATTTTTTTTGACACATGGTAATCTTTCATTGAGTGTAGTTTAGACTACACAAGAGATGAGTGTAGTCGAGAATACACCCAAATTTTTTTCAATATTAATTAGCATTCATTCAAGTTTACCAACCCCTTTCTCTCTCTCATCTAAATATTATATTATATTCTTTAAAAAGTCATGATCAATTATACTTAAATGTATAATATTTAATTGGTTGAATTTATTATGCTTTATTGTGAGTTCAAAAATGACCCTTTCAATCATTTTTCACATTTAACTAACACATTGTATTTTTATATATTCAGCAAATTTGGCAAATTTGACCCTTACCAAACTCCTTCATTCAAAAAAGAAAAATAAATAAATAATAATGTATGCAAGACTGCAAGTTGTGGATATGTCACAGTGTTCCGCATCACCAAAATTAATAATCAATGCTCTTTTTCCAATTTTGATTTTTAGGTTTAGATACTAATTTTATTCCTCTACTTTTTACTTTAATTTATTTTAGTTTGTGTACTTTTAAAAATATTTAATTTGGCCTACAAATTTTTTACTTTTATTCATTTTGCTCCATGTATTTTTAAAAAATCTATTTTTAGTCTCTAAACTCTTAAAAAGTGACCATTTTAATTTTTCATACTAGACTTTAATTATCTCATTTTTTTAAGTTTCTTAAATTATATGTCCTAAAATAAAAGTTTCTTAAATCATAGCTATAAATTTGTATTAAAAGATTTCTATTGTCTATAGATTTTTTGTTGAAATTTTGTAAATGGAAATCAAAATGGTAGATTTTTAAAAGTACTTGAACTAAAATGAACATTTTAAAAATTCAAAAACTAAAATAAACCAAAATCAAAATCAAAATAATAAGCCTAATATATTTTTAAAAAATATATATATGCAAAGAATTAGTTCACAAACGTCAATTTTTTTAGAATTATTTTGCATTACGTTTTTGAAGATAGATATTATAATCTATAACCTATCAAATAACTTGACTGGCACAAAATTTATACATTTTTTAAGTGAAAATTTCATTCACCAACCCCACATTTATTAAATAAAAAAATCGTTTATTTAATTAATTTATCAATAAAAAAATTAGATATTTACATTGTTTCAAAATCATAATTCTTTTTTACTAATATTGTCACACCAAAAAACAACCACAATTTGAAAGTAAAATAGAATATGGACGTGAACATAACTAAGATTTATATTTTAACTAATTAAATATTATAGGTCTCAATTCTCACTCTACATGTTATTTAATTAAAAAAAATTAAATAAAATTTAGAAGAATGATTTCTCAAAAAAAAAAATTAATACCTAACTAAAAATATAATTTTTTTTCTTGAAAGAAATGGACTACAAATTCACACATAACCACCAAGGGCCTATAAACTTTGACCATTGAAAATTTTCACACCATGGACTCTACCAACTACTTTAGGAGCTCTTTCTTCTTTCTTTCCTGTCCTCTTCCTTGACCCTTACCTAACACACCCCACTAAATTAGTTACACAAAGCTTTATGCATATAAACACAATTTTCCATTGTCACTCTCCACAACTCAGAAACCAATTATTCTCTATTCTAAACCCAAAACAAACATTATATTCTTAGTTCCTCTCAAATAACCCTTTGCTCTCTTCACTCCATTTTTGTACAACAATGGCACCAACTCATTTCCAGCAACAAAATGGTTCAGTAGAGAGCTTGTGCATAAGCCAAAACGATCCACTCAATTGGGGTGTGGCTGCCGAGTCCCTCCAGGGAAGCCATCTCGACGAGGTGAAGCGCATGGTCGAAGAGTACCGGAGGCCCCTTGTGAAGCTTGGTGGTGAAACCCTTACCATTTCTCAAGTAGCTGCTATTGCTACTCGGGACTATGATGTTACCGTTGAGCTTTCTGAGTCAGCTAGAGCTGGTGTTAAAGCTAGCAGTGATTGGGTTATGGAGAGTATGAACAAAGGGACTGATAGTTATGGTGTTACTACTGGGTTTGGTGCTACGTCTCATAGAAGGACCAACCAAGGTGGTGCTCTTCAGAAGGAGTTGATTAGATTTTTGAATGCTGGAATTTTTGGAAGTGGAGCTGAGTCTGATCATACTTTGCCTCATTCGGCTACAAGGGCGGCCATGTTGGTGAGAATCAATACTCTTCTTCAAGGCTACTCGGGTATTAGATTTGAGATTTTGGAAGCTATAACCAAACTTTTGAACCATAACATCACTCCGTGCTTGCCTCTTCGTGGAACAATTACTGCTTCTGGAGATCTTGTTCCTCTTTCCTATATTGCTGGATTGCTCACTGGGCGACCCAACTCCAAGGCCATTGGACCTAACAGAGAACGTATTGATGCCAAGGAAGCTTTCCAACAAGCTGGTATTCCTTCTGGGTTCTTCGAATTGCAACCTAAGGAAGGTCTTGCTCTTGTTAATGGTACTGCTGTTGGTTCTGGATTGGCTTCTATTGTTCTCTTTGAGGCAAATATTTTGGTTGTTCTATCGGAAATTCTTTCTGCTATTTTTGCTGAGGTCATGCAAGGAAAGCCAGAATTTACTGATTATTTGACTCATAAGTTGAAGCATCACCCTGGTCAAATTGAAGCGGCTGCAATTATGGAGCACATTTTGGATGGAAGCTCTTACATGAAAACAGCCAAGAAATTGCACAAAATTGATCCCCTCCAAAAGCCCAAACAAGATCGTTATGCTCTTAGAACTTCACCTCAATGGCTTGGTCCCTTGATTGAAGTGATTCGATTCTCTACAAAATCTATTGAACGAGAGATTAACTCCGTCAATGACAACCCTTTGATTGATGTTTCAAGAAACAAAGCACTACATGGAGGCAACTTTCAAGGAACACCAATTGGAGTTTCCATGGACAACACTCGGTTGGCCATTGCTTCTATTGGGAAGCTCATGTTTGCCCAATTCTCAAAACTTGTTAATGATTTCTACAACAACGGTTTGCCTTCTAACCTTTCTGCAAGTAGAAATCCGAGTTTGGATTATGGGTTTAAAGGAGCTGAAATTGCCATGGCTTCATACTGCTCCGAGCTTCAATACCTTGCAAATCCAGTGACAAGTCATGTTCAGAGCGCCGAGCAACACAACCAAGATGTTAACTCTTTAGGTTTAATTTCTTCAAGGAAAACAGCTGAAACCATCGATATTCTGAAACTCATGTCATCTACATTTTTGGTTGCTCTCTGCCAAGCAATTGACTTGAGGCATTTGGAGGAGAACTTGAAGAGCACTGTGAAGAGCACGATTAGCCAAATAGCCAAGAAAGTATTGACCACATCCTCCAATGGTGCACTTCACCCATCAAGATTTTGTGAGAAAGATCTACTCAAAGTTGTTGACAGAGAGTACACATTTACTTATATCGATGATCCATGCAGTGCTACTTACCCATTGAGTCAAAAGTTGAGGCAAGTTCTTGTTGAGCATGCACTTGCAAATGGTGATAATGAAAAGAACACAGACACTTCAGTCTTCCAAAAGATTGCTTCTTTTGAGGAGGAACTAAAAGTAGTATTACCAAAGGAAGTTGAAAATACAAGGTTGGCCTATGAGAGCGGGAACTCTAAAATTGAAAATCAGATCAAGAATTGCAGATCGTATCCATTATACAGATTTGTGAGAGAAGAGTTGGAAACAAAAATACTAACTGGAGAAAAAGTGATATCTCCCGGAGAAGAGTGCGAGAAAGTATTTACAGCTTTATGTCAAGGCAATATGATAGACTCGATCTTAGAGTGCTTGAAGGAGTGGAATGGTGCTCCAATTCCTATTTGCTAATCCATTTTGCAGCATGTGAAATAGCAGATCATGCGTTCATCATTGATGAAGATATTTAAGAATTAATTTGTACTTCGATTTTTTCCCTCCCTTTTCCTATCTTATTTTCTTTTACTAAAATGAATAAAGGAATAACATTCTATTTGATAAATTGTTACGTGCGACTATATAATTTCTAAAACCTCAATGGATTTCATAACAAAATTTTCCGTGGAAAATCAAAATCAAAATAAAAAATTTCAACAAAAAAAAATTAAAATTTACTTCTAACTTCATTAATTTAAAATTTTAATTTAAGTATGTGTTCAACGATTGAATAAATTCAGTCTGATTAATGCATTACATTAATGGTAGAATAAATTTTTCAAAACTCAAAATTTCAACAAAAATAAAGAATATTTTATCGTTCTTTGATAAACTTCATTATTTTCATATTAGATATATTTTTTATATTTATTAAATGTATAAGAGAATACTTTAGAAAAAATTTTAAAAATAAAAAAATAAGGAAAACTATTTATATAAAATAGCAAAATTTTTAAATAGTTGTGATAGATGCTGATAGAAGTCTATCAAGGTCTATCCGTGGTAGAAAGGATAGAAGTTTATCATTGATAGAAGTCTATCAATGTCTATCAATATTTTTTTTTTTTACTATTTTTGTAAATAATTTGACTTTTTTTTATTTGTGAAACTTTTCCAATATTTTATCGATGATTTCTCGAATAAAAATCTATTAGAAGGCCATCCTTGCAAATTCATTTAAGTTTAAGATTAGGTCCATTACAAACTTTAAATTAAAAATGGATACTTTTTTTAATGAAAATTTTAAAGTTTCCTTTTCTTTATAGAAGAAAAGAAAAATATACGATAAATGGCAACATTATAATTAATAAGAGAAATTACTATAAACAAAAAAAATCAAACTATTTACAAATACAGAAAAATTTTATTGTCTATCAATGATAGACCGCGATAGAATTCTATCGCTTTCTACCGCTCAAGTAAATAAATTCTATCTTTCGAGCGATAGAATTCTATCACAGTTTATCAGATAGACGTAAAAAAAATTTTATATTTGTAAATAGTTTGACTCATTTTTCTATATTTAAAAACAGCTCAATTATCTCTAAATTGGATTTCTCAAAAAGAAAAAGGTCAAATAATTACACATGATTTTTTTAGTTTTATTTTTAGACAATAATTTTTAGTTTTATTACTAGGCTTTCTTTCACTGTCATATTAAAATTGAAATGAGTCCTACATGAATATAACTCCGCCAAAATATAAATTCTGAGGTATTTGTTTTCAAAAAAACTGGGCCAAAATATTTCCCCTTTCTAAAATTTTCATACAAGAAAAACCCTTATATATTCATCTGTTTAATTATATTTTATTTAATATATATAGTGAGAAAAATACTTAGATCCATTAATTTTTTTTAAGTACAAATAGGAATGAGAGATAATTTGAACCAGTCCTTAGCATATACAACTAGATAAATTCTTATTGGTATGTGGCCAAACATTTTTACTCATGTCATCTATATTTTTTTGTTACTCTATGTCAAGCAATTGATTTAGATCCATTCTAGACATACTAATTTTTGTGTATCTAATTTAATTGGGTTTAATTATAGTTTGGCGTGTGGCCAAACTTTTTTATTTATTTATTTTGGGATTAGAGTTAGATGCACAAAAATTGGTGTATCTTAGTATACATCCAAATATTGCTCTCCCATGAAACTAGAGGTGTTCAAAAGACTCGATGGCACGAAAAATTCAATCAACCCAATTCAACGGGTACGATTTCGGTTGGTTGGATTCAAATAAATGAAAATGTTATGGGTTAGGTTGGTTCATGGGTTCACCTAAGATAATTCAAACCAACCCAAACTTATTATTAATTTTAAAATGTATATTTTTTTTTACTTATGATAAAATTATAGATACATATATATTTTTTAGTTTTATTTAATTTCATGTTTTTTGGATAATTTTTTCTCAACAACTCTTAAAAATAATTTTTTAATACTTTAGAAAAAAAAAATTCATAATATAAATTAAATTTGAGTTGTTAGTTCTAATTCAATATATGGAAATAGTTAAATAAAGTTTTTACATATTAACATTTTACTTTTTTTTAGAATACATAAAAATTTAAATAAATGACCCGAGTAACCCGAACCAATCCAATTCAAATGTTTCATAGTCGGGTTGGGATGAATTCAATTTTTTAATAAGTGTTATCTGGGTTGAAGAAATTTACAACCCGAACAATTAAGTTGGGTCTAAAAAAGTCTTCAACCTAACCTACGAACACTCCTACATGATATGCTAGATTGGACAATACCCGGTTGCATCCAATGATGCACTATCTTTGTGCAACACCCACTCCAATCACACACAAAAATAATAATAATAATAATAATAATTTTAAAAAAAAATTAAGAAAAGTTTTTTCCATAGTAAACTATGATTAAACAATTTGGTAGACTGCAGATAGACAAAGATATATAGTCTCAGCTAGGGATGCACTTAATTTTTTTCTTTTTTCTTTTTTCTTTTTTTTTTTTAATTTTTAATTTTTTTTAATTTTTTTTTTAATTTTTTTGCTAGATTCTATCTCCCATTCATTTTATTTGGTTAGATTATAAAATTCTTCCAAACTTTGTTATTTATTTTTAAAAATATATCTTTCATAGTTGCTTTAAATCTATTATCGGAGTTAAAAAGCCGTTAGCATCTTTAATGAAAAATCATTTTAACATCTTTGGTGAAAAATCGATTTTTCTAAAAGTTGCTTTCAAATTCAACCCAAGCAAGATTGTTCCAAAATATTGTCATGTCGATTTTTCGTCAACATTTTGACAGACTTCTACTTCAAAAATAGTTTTGAATCATTTATGAAAATTCGGGATATTGCAACTTTTTAAAAAATAATGGTATTTTTTAAAACAAATAATATAAAATTCAAAGATATATTGTACAATTTATATCCAATTTCTTTTAGGGGCTTGGTTCTTTGAGAATTACTTTAACATACCTTGAGGATTAAAAAATTAAAGATAACCATCATAAGTGACATATTAGCGATAAGAGCAAAGCAAAAAAGGGCTAATATTAAAAAAAAAAAAAAAAAGTTAGGTACTAAAATGGAGGTTGGATGGACATCATATAAAACCAAACCACTAAAAATGGAGGCTGTTGGAACTAAGAATTGAATACAAGGATTAATTAGTTGTTGCATTATATATTTCAATTGAAATTGGCAACTTGATTTAAGTTATTTCAATTTCTTACAACTTTATTTGTTCTAATTTTTTTTTTTAAATTATCTTTTATTTGTAATCAAATGCCATGGAGAAAAAAAATCGAGAGTATTTCTAATTAGTTCAGAATATTCGTCACTAATTTATAAATTGAAACAAGTACATTGAATTGAAAATTCTCGCAAGTAATTTTTTTTACTTGAGTTTTGATTGATACAAAATGAAATTAAGATTTAAAAAAATAACAAAAACAAATATGACATTATTTTTAAGTTTATAATCGTGTATGGTCTAATTCCTCTCGACGCATCAGCATATGGGAATTGGAGCGCCATTCCATTCCTTCAAGCATTCTAAAATTGAGTCAATCATCTTTCCTTGGCACAATGCAGTGAAAACCTTTTCGCACTCTTCTCCTGGAGATATAACCCTCTCCCCGGTTAGCAATTTAGTGCCCAACTCTTCCCTCACAAACTTATATAATGGGTAAGATCTGCATTCCTTAATCTGGTTCTCAATGGTTGCATCTCCATTTTCATATGCCAATCTCACACTTTCCACTTCTTTGGGCAAAATGGCTTTCAATTCCTCTTCAAATGCTCCAATTTTTTGAAAGATCGAAGTGGAGAGGTCTTTTTCGTCCTCTCCATTATTCAAAGCATGCTCGACAATAACTTGTCTCAACTTTTGCATCAATGGATAAGTAGCACTACAGGGATCGTCAATGTAAGCGAAAGTGTATTCTCTATCAACTACTTTCAGCAAATCTTTCTCGCAGAATCTTGAAGGATGAAGTGAACCATTTGAGCTAGTGGTGAGGACTTTCTTCGCCACTTGGCTCACTGTATTTTTAACTGTGCTCTTCAAGTTCTCTTCTAGGTGCCTCAAGTCAATTGCTTGGCAAAGAGCAACCAAAAATGTAGAAGACATGAGCTTCAAAATGTCAATGGCTTCAGCTGTTTTTCTTGAGGAGATCAAACCAAGAGAGTTGACATCTTGATTATGTTGCTCAGCACTTTGGACATGGCTAGTTACAGGATTTGCTAGGTATTGAAGTTCAGAGCAATAGGAAGCCATGGCGATCTCAGCACCTTTGAATCCATAATCCAAACTTGGGTTTCTACTTGCAGAGAGATTTGAGGGTAATCCATTGTTGTAGAAATCATTGACAAGCTCTGAAAATTGAGCAAAAAGGAGTTTTCCAATTGAAGCAATAGCCAAACGAGTGTTGTCCATGGAGACTCCAATTGGAGTTCCTTGGAAGTTTCCTCCATGCAAAGCCTTGTTCCTTGAAACATCAATCAAAGGGTTGTCGTTGACTGAATTAATCTCCCGCTCAATAGACTTTGTTGAGAATCGAATAACTTCAATCAATGGACCCAACCATTGGGGTGAAGTTCTAAGGGCGTAGCGATCTTGTTTGGGCTTTTGGAGAGGGTCCATTTCATGCAACTTCTTGGCCGTTTTCATGTAAGAACTCCCGTCCAAAATGTGCTCCATGATTGCAGCTGCCTCAATTTGGCCAGGATGATGCTTCAACTTATGGGTCAAATGGTCAGTAAATTCAGGCTTGCCTTGCATAACTTCAGCAAAGATGCCAGACAAAATTTCGGACAAAACAACCAAAATATTTGCCTCAAAGAGGACAATAGAAGCTAATCCAGAACCAACAGCAGTTCCATTGACAAGGGCCAGACCTTCCTTAGGCTGCAACTCAAAGAACCCAGATGGAATACCAGCTTGTTGGAAAGCCTCCTTTGCATCAAGACTTTCTCCATTTGGACCAACGGCTTTAGAATTCGGTCGACCAGTGAGCAATCCAGCAATGTATGAAAGAGGAACAAGATCACCCGAAGCAGTAATAGTTCCACGAAGAGGCAAACATGGAGTGATATTTTGGTTCAAGAGTTTGGTAATGGCTTCCAAAATCTCAAATCTAATACCCGAGTAGCCTTGAAGAAGAGTATTGATTCTCACCAACATAGCCGCTCTCGTAGCCGAGTGAGGCAAAGTATGACTTGACTCAGCTCCACTTCCAAACATTCCAGCATTCAAGAATCTAATCAACTCCTTTTGGAGAGCACCACCTTGTTTGGTCCTTCTGTGAGACGTAGCACCAAACCCAGTCGTAACACCATAACTATCAGTCCCTTTATTCATACTCTCCATAACCCAATCACTGCTAGCTTTAACACCAGCTCTAGCAGACTCAGAAAGCTCAACAGTAACATCAGAGTCCCGAGTAGCAATAGCAGCCACTTGAGAAATGGTAAGGGTTTCACCACCAAGCTTGACAAGGGGTCTTCGGTACTCCTCCACCATGCGCTTCACCTCATCGAGATGGCTTCCCTTAAGGGACTCGGCAGCCAACCCCCAATTGAGTGGATCACTATGGCTATGGCACAAGTTATCTTCAATCTTTTGAAAAGATGCCATTGTTAGAAAGAATGAAAGAAGAAAGAATAAGAAAAAAATATAAGAGGTTTTTGAGAGATGGGTGAGGGTTGTGGAGAAGAAGAAGAATGAAGGGTGGGTTAAATAGGAAGGAAAGTGCTAGTGATTTTGAAAAAGTGAAGGGGATTGGTGGGGTTGGTGAAGATAAAGAAAGAGAATAGTGAAAGTAAGCATACAATACAATGACGCATATATTATTCAATTTGGTCGTAGGTGCGCTGCGGTGGGCGAGACCAATGGGAAACGAAATTTCATCGTCAAGTCTTGTGGTTGGTGCAAAGAAATTACATAATATAAAAAATATTTCTTATTAGTTTTCATTGGTCAAATTTGAGTGATTGTAGACTTCAATTTTGTTGGGTTTTTTTTTTTATTATCCTTCATCTTTAATATATTTAAATTTTTTTTTTTTTTTAAAAAAAAAAAAGCATTTATGGCATGCTTTTTAACATTAATTCACTTGGGAAAAATGAAATTTGTTTTGTTGGGTGAGTTGAAATCTTTCTCATGGAAGAGATTTTGATTTTATGTGTTAAGTAGCATTTAAGCGTGTAATATGTTTTATCCGTTAAAATATGTTAAAGAAACGAAATTTTAATCATCAGCCTTACTTTTATGTTTGAAAAATAATAGTTTCTTATATATATATAGAATGGGTTAATTAAGATTTTGGAAAATTTGCTTTTTAATTTCTAAGTTTTGAAAAATATGTGTGTTTGGTCCCTGAATTTTAAAAATGTACTTTTGTAGTCATTGATTTTTAAGAATAGATGCATTTGGTTCCTCCTTTTTTAAAAATGTACCTCTTTAGTCCCTAAGTTATTAAGAATAGGTTTAAAAGGTCTTTCAATTCTTTTTAAAATATATACCTATGATACTTAAAATTTAAAAATATATATAATTTTTAAAAATAATTATTTATAGAGAAGAGATAATTGTAAAATTTCTTAAAATAACATAATTATTTAAAATAATAAAAAAAATTATTTAATGGGCCTTTTAAATTTATTTTTCAAAATTCAAGAATTAAAAAGATACATTTTGAAAACTTAAGACCAAACACACATATTTTTAAAAATTTGGGAACTAAAAACGTACATTTTAAAAATTTAGGATCTAAATGCACCTATATTCATCCAAATTCGGAGACTAAAAATGTATTTTTTTTCCTATAATTTTTTAATCAACTAATTAAGATAAAGTTGAGAATTATTTAAAATATTAAAAATATTTAGTTTATTTTAGCTTTTTTTAGTTATTATACATACATCCTTTTAAGTGTAACATAGCTCAACTAGTATACTTGACATGAAATTTTTTATTTTTATACAAATCCATTTGTTCCGGCATTTATTATTTCCTTAATATAAAAAAGATATAAGTAAAAAGGATTTATAAAACCCAGATTTTAAATCGAAAATCTTTCCATTTTTCTCACATAAAAGTCTCACACGTGCGTATTTTTCAGTTGGATTACGGAAATTTGAGTGACCTATATTTAACAGCATATAATATAATTTGACAACCATGATTTTTTATTTTATTTTATTTTATTTTTTTGGGGAAAATAGGCAAAAGTAAAGTTGAATAAAATAAAATATTAATATCTTTCTCACCAAACTTTATACTAGTTATTTTTCAGATTTCACCAACCCTAAGCTCCGTTAGTCATACCAAACACAGATATTAGGCCTAACCTTGCTTGTTTGAGTAAAATAATTATACATCATAATATAAATTTTGAGTGATGCAATTAAAATTTTTATTTACTCATAACACAAATTTCATCTTCTTTTCTATTATAAAATAAAATAAACCCATTAGTTATTTACAAATTTGGTCTAAATTGTACAGATAATTTTAAAACTACACAAAAAATAATTATTATATATTTTTTTTTTTAAGAAAATCAATTTACACCACTAAACTTTGGGGATTGTATCATCAGTTTAAACTTTGAACTAATAATTATATCAATTTAAACTATAAACTCTCATAAGTGTATCAATATATACCTTCCTTCAGATTTAGTTTGAAAAACAATCAATTTAGAACATTTATTTGCATTATTATGTTTGGAAATTGTTAATTTTTTAATTTTTATCCGTGTGTAGACTTTTTCAAATGTCGGATTAACAAAATGGACGATTAAAATTGATGCATGGACAATTTTCAAAAAAAAGATCTTAATTGAGAGTTTAAATTGATTTACTTATGAAAGTTTAGAGGCTTAATTGATAAAAATTATAAGTCTCACACGGCATGTCTCCAAACATAACGTGGGTTTAAATTGATACACTTATATGAACGTTAAATGCTTAAATTAATATCACTCCCAAAATTTAGAGTATAAATTGATATTTTTTATATTTTTTTTTAATATTTTCTTGTTATAAATATTTGACTTGTACATAAAAATAAATATATAGGAAATAATGGGGTTGGCAAAGCAGAAGAAGTCATGGTCAACGCTTGCTTGAAACCCAAAGGAAACCACACATCAAAAGAAAGGAAGGTGCAGCAGATTTTTCAAAGGAAAACTTAGGCAATGCATGTTTTTGTTGACAAGTCAACCTTACTTAAAGAGGAGAATTGACCAAAAAATAATAAAATAATAATAATATCAATAATAATAAAGTAAGATGTAATTTCCTACCTATTTTTTAAGAACAAATTAAATTAGGTATTTGTCTTTGAGGTGGGGTTTCAATTTATTTTTTTATTTTAACAATAATAATATATATTACCATGATGATGAAGGAGATATTCAAATATATGGGAAAAAGACATTAGATTTTCTTTTTTCTTTTTCTTTTTCTTTTTTTTTTTTTTGTGGTTTTATTATTAGAATTAACAATTTCTCTTTCTCTTTTCCCCTCATGAATAACTAGGAATATATTAATTCATTTTTTGAGTTCAAACTTTAACCTAGAGATATTACTAATAACTTAACATATGAGCTATGCTCTTAATAAACATTGTAGTTATAAATTACAAAAATTAACTTCATTGGAATAAGAGCTTAATTTTTTTATGAAATATTAGTACAATGGATTAGTGTTCTGTCTTCTTCTGTAGATTAAACTTTGAAGTGTAATGTATTATTATTTATTAAGGGAAAAAAATATATAATCAATTCTTAAAAATCTTTTTATTCTATAAAATTGACTTTGGCATACAATTATTTATATTATTATTATTCTATTTCTATTTCTACCTACTTTATCTTTGATGATAATTTTTAATATTATTTTATTCAGATCAAAAATATTTTATGACTTGTCAAAGTGAGCATAGTTCAGTAATTTTAACATATGCTATTACTTTTTTTTTTTCAAATTTTCCCATATATATTTAAATATATTACAATATTATATTCTTTAAGTTCTGGTGATTTATGATAGATTTGAAGTGTTTATATAAAATATAAAATACAAAAATAATTAGGCTTAAGATTATTGTTAAAATAAATGTCCTGCAAAAGGAAAATTAAACTTTTGAGATTGATGCACTCAACTTAATTATATGTATCAATAACTAACAGCAGCACAACAAAAAATTCAAAATCATTCACCAAACAGAACTAAAAGCTATAAGAAATTTATGTTGAATATTAATTGGGGAAAATTTTCCCAAATATTACACATGGAGGTTATTTAAAATTGGAAAAAAAACAAAAAACAAAACAAAATAATAATTAAGGCTAAGGGCTTCTTTTTTTTTTATCATCAATAGATTGAACCGTTGGTTCTTTCGGTTCCGCAACAATATAACTAGCAGATGGGGATTGGAGCACCATTCCACTCCTTCAAACACTCTAAAATTGGATCGATCATCTTTCCTTGACAAAGAGCTGTGAATACTTTTTCACACTCTTCTCCTGGAGATATCACCCTCTCTCCGGTCAACAACCCAGTTCCCAACTCCTCCCTCACGAACTTGTATAGTGGATAAGATCTGCATTCTTTAATTTGGTTTTCAATGGTGGAAGTTCCATTTTCATAGGACAATCTTGCATTTTCTACTTCTTTCGGTAAGATGGCTTTCAATTCCTCCTCGAAAGCTCCAATCTTTTGAAAAATTGAAGTGTTTGCGTTCTTTTCATCTTCACCATTTCCCAAAGCATGTTCAACAAGAACTTGTCTTAGTTTTTGCATCAATGGGTAAGTGGCACTGCATGCATCATCGACGTAGGCAAAGGTGTATTCTCTGTCGACCACTTTCAGTAAATCTTTTTCACAAAATCTTGATGGGTGAAGTGCACCGTTAGCACCTGTGGTGAGAACTTTCTTGGCTACTTGACTTACTGTGTTTTTCACTATATTCTTCAAGTTTTCTTCCAAATGCCTCAAGTCAATTGCTTGGCAAAGAGCAACCAAAAATGTGGATGACATGAGCTTTAAAATGTCAATGGCTTCAGCTGTTTTCCGTGATGAGATTAAACCAAGAGAGTTGACATCTTGATTATGTTGTTCAGCACTTTGGACATGACTTGTTACGGGGTTTGCTAGATATTGAAGTTCAGAGCAATAGGAAGCCATGGCGATCTCAGCACCTTTGAATCCATAATCCAAACTTGGGTTTCTGCTTGCAGAGAGATTTGAAGGTAACCCGTTGTTGTAGAAATCATTGACAAGCTCTGAAAATTGAGCAAAAAGGAGTTTTCCAATTGAAGCAATAGCCAAACGAGTGTTGTCCATGGAGACTCCGATTGGAGTTCCTTGGAAGTTGCCTCCATGCAAAGCCTTGTTTCTTGAAACATCAATCAAAGGGTTATCATTGACCGAATTAATCTCCCGCTCAATAGACTTTGTAGAGAAGCGAATAACTTCAATCAATGGACCCAGCCATTGGGGTGAAGTTCTAAGAGCGTAGCGATCTTGTTTGGGCTTTTGGAGAGGATCCATTTCATGCAACTTCTTGGCAGTTTTCATGTAAGAACTCCCATCTAAAATGTGTTCCATGATCGCAGCTGCTTCAATTTGGCCAGGATGATGCTTCAACTTATGTGTCAAATGGTCAGTAAATTCAGGCTTGCCTTGCATGACTTCAGCAAAGATGGCAGACAAAATTTCGGACAAAACAGCCAAAATATTTGCCTCAAAGAGAACAATAGAAGCCAATCCAGAACCAACAGCAGTGCCATTAACAAGAGCCAACCCTTCCTTAGGCTGCAACTCAAAGAACCCAGATGGAATACCAGCCTGCTGGAAAGCCTCCTTTGCATAAAGACTTTCACCATTTGGACCAACGGCTTTAGAATTGGGTCGACCAGTGAGCAATCCAGCAATGTAAGAAAGAGGAACAAGATCACCAGAAGCAGTAATGGTTCCACGAAGAGGCAAGCATGGAGTGATATTATGGTTCAAGAGCTTGGTAATGGCTTCCAAAATCTCAAATCTAATACCTGAGTAGCCTTGAAGAAGAGTGTTGATCCTCACCAACATAGCCGCTCTCGTAGCCGAATGGGGCAAAGTATGATCAGACTCAGCTCCACTTCCAAAAATCCCAGCATTCAAAAATCTAATCAACTCCTTCTGAAGAGCACCACCTTGTTTGGTCCTTCTATGAGACGTAGCACCAAACCCAGTAGTAACACCATAACTATCGGTTCCTTTATTCATACTCTCCATAACCCAATCACTGCTAGCTTTAACACCAGCTCTAGCAGACTCGGAAAGCTCAACAATAACATCAGAATCTCGAGTAGCAATGGCAGCCACTTGAGAAATAGTAAGAGTTTCACCACCAAGCTTGACAAGGGGCCTCCGATACTCCTCGACCATGCGCTTCACCTCATCAAGATGACTTCCCTTGACGGAATCAGCAGCCAAACCCCAATTAAGTGGGTCAGGATGAGTAGTAATGGTACAAAAGGTATCATTGGTTTGATCAATGGGTGCCATATGTTAAGGATGAAGAAAAGAATAGAAAGAATATTATGGATATTCTTTTTGGTGTTTGTGTATTGAGAAAATGATGAATGAGATATTGAAGTTATAATCTCTTTGGTTTGGTTGTGGAGAAAGAGGATTAGGAAGATGAGTTTAAATAGGTAAAGTGTTAAATGAAGGAAAGAAATGGTGGGGTTTTGTGTTTGTGTGTGGTAAGTAAAGGAAGAAGCGTGGTGGAAGCACAACAACACAAGAGGGTGTGGTAGTTGGAAACAGTGTTATAATATAATATAATATATATTATTTAAATTTTAAATTATCAACGTTACCTAACTTTTTCTCATTTTCAAACGTCAAATTTGATGACTTTTCTTTAGGTAACAGTATGGAATAAAATAAGATAGGGGGAAAATATATTAATACATACCCTTTAATTTTTGCTAGTTTAACCTATGGATTTTTTTTTTAATCATAATATGATATTAATTAAAATCCAAAACTTTTAAAATAGAATTAAGAGAAACATATCTTTTTTGTCCCTAAGTTTCAAAATGTTACAATTTTACTTCTAAGATTTGAGTTTTGTTTCAAGATTTTAACACGCGTTTAACCTTGATTTTTAATTAAATACTCATTTTCAGTCATTGACGACAATGTCTATTAATTAATTTAAAATAATCATGAAGTAAAAATTTAGTTTTAATTTTTAATAGCAATAAAAAATAGTGAAACTAAATAAATTATAGTTATTTTAAATTAATTAACAAATATTAACACAAAACTCAAATTTCAACGGTAAAATTGTAACATTTTATAACCTAGGGACTAAATTGAAACCAAACATAAAGACTTAAAGACTTAATGTGTAATTTTTTAAATCTAGAGACAAATAAAAACTAGACTCAAAACTTAGGAACCAAAAAAGTATTTTTCTAGCTAATCAAATCAATTTAGACTTCTTTAAAAAATGTATATTTAAATAAATTTGTTAATATAAAGATTGACATTGTATTAGATCGTATTAGAATGAAATGTTTGAATTCAATAGGTAGTAGTAATTTTTCATCATTCTTCTAAATCTTTTTTTGACTTGTAAATAACCTAAAATGATACATTAATTTTAAAAAGTTTAAGATTTTAATTTAGTAAAATTATTATAAGCAGAAAAAATATCAAACTATTTACAAATATAGAAAAATTTCACTATCTATCAGCGATAGACCGCGATGAAATTCTATCATTTGAGTAAAGTTAAAATACAACAAAAAGAAAAATTATATTAAAAAGTATATTTTCCCCTTTTTTGCAATGGATGTATACACATTTAATGTACGAAGAAATAAAAAAAACAAAAAAAACAAAAACAAAATCATTTTTTTTTTTTTTTTTTTTGAGTTCAGGAGATTTGAATTCTCTTAAATCTCTCCATCGAAGTTAATTTTGTGCAAGTGGAACTATATTCATGTTAGTCAGATCTCATGTGTGAATTTAGTTTGGAACGTGAGACATGTTTCTACTCTAAATATGGATAGAAAAGTAGGTCGTTTAAATTTTATTTTCTCTTATATAACGTAGAATAATGAGGGAAGAGTATGGTATGTTTGATTAAGCGTAAAAATGTCCAAAAATACATGAGCATGCCGTAGTTGAATTCCTCGTTGATTTATTTTATTTTATTTACAACTCATGTGGATATTTAGTTCCAAACATTTAATAATTATCAACTTTTTTAATTTTATGTGAATATAATTTGACTCAAAAACCTCATCAACTTGAGCCTCCAAAAAGGATTTGGAAAAAAGAGAGAGAGAAAGGGAGTTGGTGAGAAAAATTGAAGGCTTTTTTTTTTTTTTCAATTTGCAATAATTTAGTGAGAGGGAGGTTGGTGAGCTGAATTTTATGGTTGGTGGAGTTTTTTTTTTTTTCTTTTTTTTTCCTTGGAGGGTTGGTTTTTTTCCTTGGAGGGTTGGTAGTAGAAGTAAAGGTGAAGACCACTAAGCTTTTTAAAAATAATTACTGTCTTTTTAGTTCATGAATTTTGGAAATATCTCAAAAAAGAAAATTTTGTAATTTTAGTTTTTTTTTCATCCTTGTTCGATAATCATTTAATTTGTCGTTTTTAGTTTTTAAAAATTAAGTTTATAAACATCTTTTTAATTTTTAAATTTCTTACTTTGTTAAATACTTTTTACTAGTGTTTTAAAAAACCAAGTAAAATTAAAAAATTAAAAAAGAAACAAAGAAAAAAAAAATGTTTTCAAATATAGAACAATGAGTTAATATATTTACAAATATAGAAAATTTCACTATCTATCAATAATAAACCGCGATAGACTTCTATCGCTCAGTGATAGAAGTCTATCGTGGTCCATCGGTGATAAACGGTGAAATTTTTCTATATTTGTAAGTAGTTTGATATTTTTTTATTTATAATAATTTCTCAAAAAAATTATTTTTAAAAACTTATTTTTGTTTTTGGATTTGACTTAGAATTCAACTCTTTTACTTTAAAAAAATGCAAACTATTGTAAGAAAATAAGAGAAAGTAGACTTAATTTTCAAAAATAAAAAACAAAAAATGAAATAGTTGGCTTTAGTTTTTCAAAAAATTTAATTACTTTCTCACCATTTCTTTGTAGTGGATTTTATTTTTTATAAGGAAATGTTAGAATACTTAGCTAACTATCAAAATCATTATGTTGAATAAAAAATTGAAAAGACTTGTGAAAATGAATATTTGAAAATTTTCACTAATAATTAGATTTGTCAAAGTTAGTGTCTAACTTGTTAAGGTATATACTTTTGATCAACAAATAAGAAGGTTTGAGTCCCTCAATACGCGTGTTGTTAAAACTATTTATAAATATATAATATATAATTTAAAAAATTTCAAGTCGTTTTAGATTTTTTTTATATATATATATAATTATCGCATGTTAGTTAGATCAAATTTTAAAATATTTTAGAAAAGAAAAGAAAAAAATAGATTTAACTATTAAATTTTCATTAAATATAATAAAAGTAATTACAAATGGTTAGTTGATCCTTTTTATTAAATTTCTTCACACGTTGTATTGCAAAAAATTGTAGCAGCAAGTCATTAATCTTTAAAGAAAAAAAAGCTTTTGAGCAGGTAAGAGTGATTTGAAATAGTTAAAATTACTTTTGTTATGTTTAAAATCGCGCTTAAACATGTCTTTTAATCATTCGAAATTAGTTTTTGATTATATGGAGATCGCATTTATAAAATAATTTTGAAATAATTAAGACGTGTTTAAAAGTGATTTTGAAGATGAAAAAATTGATTTCAACTATTTCAAAAGTCACTCATAAGAAATAATCGATTTCAAGGACAATTTTACCTTAGGTCTAAGCCCCCCTAACTTATATTAGTTAAAATATAACCATTTTAATTCTCAAAATAGTTATCTGATGCAATGGTAGGACGTTTTAGATCCCTCCTCAGTGGGCCTGAATTCATATTTTTTTTCCCGTAATTCTTTTACATTCTTATTTTTCTATAAATTCATAGATCTACCAAACACAAAATTAAAAGTTTAAATTTCATTAGATAAAATTAATTTTATATTTACTAGATCGATTAATTTTTTTAAAAAAGAATTGTATATGTATTATACATAAAATTGAAAATTTAAAGACATGTTTAACATCTTCAAAATTTAATAATCTATAAAAACATAAAATTAAACGTTCATGATTTAAATTTGTAATTTAAATTAAATGACACATTTTAATATTTAGGTTTAAACTAAACTTTTAAACAAAAATTGTGAATCCACTAGTGGCAAACTTTATAATCATTTGTACTAACTAATTTGGTAAATGAGACAAGCAACAAGAATGAAATTAAAATAGAAATGTAAAATTATTTTAAATTGTATATATAACGTGTTAGTATAAAATTGGACCACATTACGATATTTTGTATGAAAATATCCATGTGATTTGAGTTGTGTGAGTTGTGACACGTTTGTACATAGCTTAAAAATAGGTCCATAAATAAACACAAAGTTATATTTATTTCTACTTGAAGCAAATGAGAGGAGTGTAATTAATGAGTTGATAATTTGTTATTTGCATATTTGTATATATAAATTAAGCATTGCTATATATTCAATTCTTCATTGATTAATTTCATTCTTTTTAAGAAATATATCGTATTGGGGTGGACCATAATTAATTGAAGGCCTTGCAATTTTTTTTTTCTTTTTTCTTTTTTTATTTTATTAAATCAATAAAGCTTTTGACTTTTTGTTAAAAAAAATTTAAACCATAAATACACATAAATAAAATAGAGTAGACCGAGTATTTTAGACATCTCTAATAGTTAAATTTTGTTCTTGGAAAAAAAATACATCAAATTATAAATTTTTATTAAGAACTAACTAACAAGTATATCCGATGAGAATGAGTGCAAACAATTTAGAAAGATGTCAAAACTACAATAACTAATGATATGAGTTTTGATTTTCGCTATCCATTTATCATTCTTATAAAATATAGTAAATTATTTATTAATTAATTTACAATTAATAATATATTCAAATTTGAATACATTATTGAATTGAATACACAATTGATTCTCGCCCATTAAAAAAAATGCTTGCACATTATATATATATAAAAAAAAAAGATTTTTACAAAAAGAACGATAAGGACCCAATCTCATGCTAACCAAAACCTTCCAACTCTTTGACTTGAACTAATAATCCCAAACTATCCACCCAACACAATTAAAAATTATGGCTAAATTATAAAAAAAAAAATGTCAAAAATACCTTTGAGGTAATTTCCCTTATTTAAAATGTGTTCAATAATGGCTAAAGTTCAAAAATATTTTACCTTACCATGGTTTTAAAGTTTAAAAATAATTTTGGCACATAACACTAAAATATAAAAATTTTTTTTTTTTTTGACACAAAACACTAAAAATAAAGGAGGCATTTTTAAACTTGCAAAAATATTTTGTATAATTTAAACTATTTACAAATTTTATATATAAAATAAGAATTTGAAACAAAACAGAAGCGGTTATAAAAAAAAATCAACAACTCAAAAAAGTTAAATACAAAACCATATAAGTTTTATATAAGTAATCAACAACTCAAAAAAGTTAAATACAAAACCATATAAGTTTTATATGATTTATAATCATTTTCGAATGAGATTTAGAAGGGGCCGCGCGAACGCAGGCCCCACTACCACAAATTATGACGTAGGCTCTGCCACTTTCGACAGACCTTAGACGGACACCCCTCCCCATTGTGCAATGGAGGTCACCAATCTAGGCCATGGTCCTTATTGATCGCCCATTTACCCCGTCCAGGTAAGTATGATATATAACCCATCTCGCTTCTATTTTATAGGCCCCCTTACGGCCAATCTCTACACTTTGTTCCGATGTGGGACAAAGTTTAAGTAGATTTACCTGCTGCTCCTTCCCACCCCTTTTGCCAAGCAAAAAACTCCTTTTTTCCTATTCTTCTCGACCATTTTTTTTTCCACCTTTTGATCAATCAAAAGATTTTTTTTAAGTAAAATTACATTTTTGTCCTTAAATTTTAGATTTAGTTTTTGTTTAGTTACTAAGTTTTAAAATGTTAAGTATCTAGTCCTTAAATTTTGAATTTGATTCCAATTTAGTCCCTAAGTTTTCAAAATGTTACAATTTTATCCTTGAGATTTGAATTTTGTTTCAATTTAGTCCCTAGACTTCATGATTTTACATTATTAACCTCGATATTTCATGAAATACTCACTTTCAATCATTGACGTCAATGTTTATTATTTTATTTAAAATAATTATGAAGTAAAATTTTAATTCTAATTTTATAAGTGACGAAAACTAGTAAAACTCAAATAATTTTAATTTTTTTTAACTGTTTTAAATATATTAACATACATAGACTAAAAGTGAGTATTTGGTGAAAAATTGAGTTTAAAAGTGTAAATTTTGAAACTTATGAGCCAAATTAAAACAAGACTCTAATTTCAAGTGTAAAATTGTTACATTTTGAAAAATAGGGATTAAGTTGAAACCAAACTCAAAATTTAAGAACTAAATGTGTAATATTTTAAAATGTAAAGACCAAATAGAAACTAAACCTAAAGCATAAGAACTAAAAATGTATTGGTCCCTATTTTTTATTTTGAGTTAACATGTGGTGTTGGACTATTTGATTTTTTTTTTTTTTTTTTTTGTCGAGAAGATAAGCCAAAACTAGTTTAAATTATGCTCAGAGTTGGAAGGTCTTTTTTTCAATATTTGTTTCTTGGTTAACAAAATTGGAGAATTGAATGGGAAAATGAAGTGTCATATTTAA
Organism: Lagenaria siceraria; assembly: GCA_002890555.2. NCBI lineage: Eukaryota > Viridiplantae > Streptophyta > Magnoliopsida > Cucurbitales > Cucurbitaceae > Lagenaria > Lagenaria siceraria. Next base: position 10,791,719 of record CM016485.1, read on the forward strand.
GATGAATGTTAAAGTTGATTGATAATGAAATTTTATGACATATAGTACTTAATTAAAATTAGTGAGTGAATTAGGAAAATTTTGAATAGATGGTTGGAATTTAAACATTTAACCAAGTCTAATGTTCAATTTGAAAAAATAAAATAAAATTAGGATCAAAATTAATACAACACAATAAGTTTATGGGGAAAAAATTGAATTTTGATGATTTTATTTTCTTTAGTTTTTAAATTTTTGTTACTCCCTAATCTAACAACTCTTGAAGGACTTGATGGGTTGAGTTGTTCTCTCTTGTTTGGTTATTCTGGTCGAGATATCAAGTCGAGTTGGTCAAAAGAAAATACATCTAACTTAACTCAAGTCAACTCATGCACACCCATGATAGGAAATTGATAAGATTTTAAAGAGAAAAAAATAGAGCAAGAATTTTATGAGTTTTGACAAAGGTATTTAGTAATTGATTTGAACATTCAAATTATTTATATTTGTGTAAAACTTGTTTATATTAAAGAATTGTTTTTTTTATTAAATATATAGTCCATATAGTTACCATTATTTTTATTATATATGAATACATTACTAAACACATTTTGAATAATTTCTTAAATTGAAATAAATATGTTACAAAATATATTTCTTTTATACATGCTACAAAAATATTTAAAAACACTCAAAACGTATAATATAATTTTTTTTATTTTTCATTTAATTTTTATTTTTAAATCATCAATAAAGTGCACCTTATTTAACCATTTAAAAATTATTTCCACCCATTTCTTGTTTCTTATTTTTCACGAGACACTCTCGTAACTGTATTCAAATTTTGTAAACAACAAAATTTATTCCTTCTTCTTTTTCCATTTTCAATTTTTTTAAATGCATAAATAAAATATTAATTTGTCCATCTATAGAATGCATAATAAATACCTAAAATTTGAATATAAAATAAACTTTTAATATTCCATATTATAAAATTTACTGTAATTTAATATAGAATGCACGTTTCAATTCTATTATATATTTTAGAAAAAAGAAACATAAATAGCAATATTACAAAATGGGCTAAATATTGGTGTGGCACATGCGTTAGAAAGATTAAAAGATTGAATATTTTCATTCTTCTTAAATAGATTTTTAATTCAATAATTCTAAGGTAGGAGATAAAATATCATCCGTCATTAAAATGGTAATTAGTTTATTATCTAAATATATGCTCAAATCAGTTTCCTTAAATAATTATTCCTACCTATCTGCGTATGTATTACATATTGTATAAAAAGATATTAAAACTATATGGACAAAAATGTTGAAATTTAAACCACAAGAATAATATTTAACATGAAGAAAATTTTGAAATATATACTATTTTGGTGTACATGAAAGGAACATAAATATAAAGACTAGAATTAAATTACAAGAAGAAAAAACGAACAAAAACATAACAAAGCACCATCTTTGTTCATGGTTCTATTGCTCGCTTTAACAAATAGGGATTGGAGCACCATTCCACTCTTTTAAACACTCTAAGATTGGATCTATCATCTTACCTTGACATAAAGCTATGAACACTTTCTCGCATACCTCTCCGGGAGATTTTACCTTCTCTCCTGTAAGCAACTCAGTTCCTAACTCTGTTCTCACAAACTTGTAGAGTGGATATGATCTACATTCCTTAATTTGATTTTGAATGGTAGAGTTCCCATTTTCATAAGCAAACCTTGCACTTTCTACCTCCTTAGGTAAAACAGCTTTTAGTTCCTCTTCAAAAACACCAATCTTTTGAAAGATTGAACTATTTGTGTTCTTTTCATCTTCTCCATTTGTAAGTGCATGCTCTACAAGAACTTGTCTTAACTTTTGCATTAATGGATAATTGGCACTGCATGGGTCATCAATGTAAGCAAAGGTATATTCTCTATCAACAACTTTGAGTAAATCCTTCTCACAAAATCTCGACGGGTGGAGAGCTCCATTTGCATTAGTGGTAAGGACCTTCTTGGCCACTTGGCTTACTGTGTTTTTCACTGTGCTCTTTAAATTTTCTTCTAAATGCCTCAAGTCAATTGCTTGGCAAAGTGCAACTAAAAATGTTGAAGACATGAGTTTCAAAATATCAATGGCTTCTTCTGTTTTTCTTGAGGAGATTAAACCAAGAGAGTTAACATCTTGATTATGTTGCTCAGCACTTTGCACATGGCTTGTTACTGGGTTTGCTAGATATTGAAGCTCAGAGCAATAGGATGCCATAGCAATTTCAGTACCTTTGAGTCCATAATCTAAGCTTGGATTTCTACTTGCAGAGAGATTTGAAGGCAAACCATTGTTGTAGAAATCATTAACAAGCTCAGAAAATTGAGCAAAAAGGAGCTTACCAATCGAAGCTATAGCCAAGCGAGTGTTGTCCATTGAGACACCGATTGGCGTTCCCTGGAAATTACCTCCATGTAAAGCCTTGTTCCTTGAAACGTCAATCAAAGGGTTATCGTTGACCGAATTAATCTCTCGCTCAATCGACTTGGTAGAAAATCTAATGACCTCAATCAATGGACCAAGCCATTGAGGTGAAGTTCTAAGAGCATAACGATCTTGTTTTGGCTTCTGAAGAGGGTCAATTTCATGCAATTTCTTAGCTTCTTTCATGTAAGAGCTTCCATCCAAAATATGTTCCATGATTGCAGCTGCCTCAATTTGACCAGGATGATGCTTCAACTTGTGGGTCAAATGATCTGTAAATTCAGGCTTACCTTGCATAACCTCAGCAAAAATAGCAGACAAAATCTCAGCTAAAACTGCCAAAATGTTTGCCTCAAAGAGAACAATAGAGGCTAATCCAGAACCAACAGCAGTCCCATTGACGAGAGCCAGCCCTTCCTTAGGTTGCAACTCAAAGAACCCAGAAGGAATACCAGCTTGTTTGAAAGCCTCCTTCGCATCAAGACTTTCTCCATTTAGACCAATAGCTTTAGAGTTTGGTCGGCCAGTAAGCAATCCGGCAATGTAAGAAAGAGGAACAAGATCTCCAGAAGCAGTAATGGTTCCTCGAAGTGGCAAACATGGAGTGATGTTGTGGTTGAGAAGTTTGGTTATGGCTTCCAAAATTTCAAATCTAATACCCGAATATCCTTGAAGAAGAGTGTTGATTCTGACCAACATGGCTGCTCTCGTTGCTGAGTGAGACAGAGTGTGATTCGATTCAATGCCATTTCCAAATACTCCCGCATTCAAAAATCTACATAACAAAACACCCAAAAAAAAAAAATCAATAACAATTTGACTATGGTTTTATTAAACATCTCAAATTTATTAATAAAAAAACATAGTCTTAATATACTTATTGATATCCTGACATGAACATTTCTAATTTTCGAAGATGTCACAAAATTTCACTTCCATCGTGTTATTGATGTTATATATATCTATTGGAGTATAAATTCGAATATGCAATTTTTTATGTCTTAACATATCAAGTTATGCTCACATGTATATTTCTCAATTAGTATAATTTCTTGAATAATTTGTAGATTTTGTTAATTCCCCCAACAACTTGCTATTTTTAATCATATATACACGCAAAATTATATTTAAAGGTCTATTTGAAAATTTTGTATAACTACTATTTATCTGTTTAAATATAGACTCATAAAATAATATTTGTTAAATTATTAATCGGGTAATAAATTAATTATATCAATATTTCACAACATTCTCAAACCTTAAATATTGGTTTACAAATTACTTTTTCAAAATATATATATATATATATATATATATATATATATTGATTTTACATTAAATTTAATTATATTAATATTTCAACTATTATAAATAGCTTTCAGGAAACCGTGGAAATAATTATAATTTAAAAAATGAATAAATTATAATATATTACTTTATAAACATACTTCCAAATGGTTCATAAATAAAGAAAATAGATACGTCAGAACTCACGTGGCAGTAATTAATTTAAAACAGAGGTGAAAAAAAAGTTTTACCGTATGAGTTCCTTCTGCAGAGCGCCACCTTCTTTAGTCCGGCGGTGGGAGGTGGCGCCGAAGCCGGTGGTGACGCCGTAGCTATCAGTCCCTTGATTCATGCTGTCCATCACCCACTTACTGCTCGCCTCCACGCCGCCTCTCGCCGACTCCGACAGCTCCACCGCCACGCCGGAATCCTTGGCGGCGATCGCAGCCACCTGAGATATCGTCAGCGTCTCTCCTCCCAGCTTCACCACCGGCCGCCGGTACTCCTCCACCATCCGCTTCACTTCTTCCAAATGGCTTCCCTTCAACGACTCCGCTGCCACTCCCCAATTCAACGGGTCGTAGTTGATATTATTCCGACCAGCGATGCAAAACTCGCCGCCGTTTCGGTGACCGGATTCAGCCATCGTAAATTATTATTATAAAAAAGAAGGAAGAAGAAAAAGAAGATTTTGGTGGAGGAAATGAAATCTTTAAATTCAGATTTGGATTTCCTGAGTTACCGATGGAGGTAGGAGAAGCTTAAATAGAAAATAACGTTGGTTAAATTACAACTTTGCCCCCACTCGACTTGTGGTTTATTGTTCTTACCATTATACCCTCAAATTTTGAGCTCTTAAACTTATTTAATTATAGAAATAGTAACAATAATATAAATTTAAAGGTTGAATTTTATTTTTTATTTTGTAGTTTAATTTCTATGATTATTGTGAGTTTGATGGCAAATTTTAAGGGTGTAATTGTAATTACAATCTTTAGAGTAATTTTTATCCACTATCCAAAGTTTATTAATAGATAACTCTGAATGGTCCTGAACATTTTTCGTTTTCTTTTAAAAAGAAAAAAACATTTAATTACCAAATAATTATGAAAAGCTACTCAGCCGAAGAACAACAATCCTATTAAAATAAGACAATGGCTATTGAAAAATTAGAAAGCCAAAAGATATTCCAACGAGTCAAACTATGTGGCATAACATTCTTATTTTAGTATTGAATACATAATATTTGATTTGTCAATATAAATTGAAGCATAGTTTTGTGAACAAATTACAAAGTATTCATTATCATATTTGATTTGGGAACAAATTCATGGTATAAAATTGGTGGGTTTAGTAGTTTTTTTTATATATAATTAATTTAACTAATCTCATTCTTGTTTGGTTCATTGTTGATATTATTTGAAAAGGACATCAATCTAAGTTAGATATTTTGTGGATTAAACGAAATTAGAGTTAGTAAGGTATTATTGACACGAAGGTTTAAACGTGCTATTAAAATATCTTTTAAAATTAATAATTATATCTATATATTAAAAAATTTGTTAAAAAAAATACATTAGCAGATTTTGAAATTGTTTAAGAAAATATGTATTTTCTACTGGAATAAAGTACAAATATTGGCAGCTAATAGGTAAGAGTTAGAAGGCACTAACCATCATATTATTTACAACTGTATAAGAGATTAAGATCGTAACTATCATTTATTTAAGAAAGATCGTTAAAATTATTTATGTAATTAATTTTTGCACATTAGCCACTATGTCAATTTACATGAATGCTGTTATAAATGATGTCACATATACTTTTTATTTTTTATGCATTAGTCGTCTCATTATTTTTCATCTCATTCTAACAATAAAAAACTTTTCATGATATTTTTTTGTTAAAATATTATTTTAGTCCCTATACTTTGAAATTTGTTCAAATTTAATTTTTATATTTCAAAATGTCCCTTTTTAGTTCTTGTAGTTTTAATAAATTTTGAATGTAATCTCTCAAAGTTAATTTTTTTTCAAAACTGGATAAATAATAATAATAATTTTCATGCAAGGAAATATAATGTGCAAATATATTTTCAAAATTTATAATAAAAATATGGATAAATAATAAAAAAATCAACAATAAATAAGTAGTAGTGACTAAATTTGAGATTTGTTAAAAGTATACGAACTAGAATTTGACATTTGAAATTATAGACTTCAAATAACCTCGATTTTTTTTAAAGAAATTTCAAATTTGAAGAGTAATTGGGAAAAAAAAATTAGACGGTAGGATCATAATTGAAAAAAGTTTTCAATTATTTCTTTTAAATTTTTTATTTATTGTAGTATTTATTGTAGTTTTTTACTTTTTTTTAAATGTAATTATTAGTCTGAAAAAATTAACGAACAAAATGGGATCGCGTTTGGCGTATGCGGTGTGGTAGGTGAGATGGTGGCATAAGACCACCACAATGGATATTAGTTGAAATTCAATCTTGGCCGTAAGATTCATCATATTATAAATAATATCTGGCGGCTAAGAATCATGCAGCGTGGCATCCAAGTGAATTGCTAGTGGACGTGGGTTGGTGGAGATATGGGAAATTTTCTAACTTTATATTTTTTATATATTACGACCCAAAAAACAAATCGCCATTTGAGATTAATTATGTGTTTTTTTTTTCTTTTAGCTCTGTAAAATTTAAAAGGAAAATAAACATTTTATGTCAATTAAATTAGATTCATTTTGACTTTTCTCAACATGATTTATCCGATTTATTTTCTTAAACTTTCACAAAAATTTATGTTATTTTTAAAATGTTTTTGGAATAATCTTCATTAAATGAAAATATTTAATTTGTAAGGACTTATTTAAAGTTTTTTTTTTATATAATTCAAATATAAAATTATAGTTAAAGTAAAGTTTTAAGATTGAAATGGAAATCTCAAACCTAGTTTAAAATTGGAATTGCAATATATACATGAATTTCACTTTTTAAACATATTAAAGGAAAATGCTAATTTTTTTTTAATATTAATGTTAATTTTTGTATAGGTAAGTTTCACACTTTTCAAAAACATAATGGAGAAATGCACATCCACATCCACATCAAATATTAAATATTTTGTTTGGTTTGTTACACATTAATACGAACTAAATTAATTTTCTTATTGATTATAATGTAGAATTTACTAAAATGTAAAATTAAATAAATAACAAATTCAACTACAAAAATTAGAAAAAAAAATGACCTAATTGAAAATTGATTGACATCCAATATACTTATAATATATGGTCAAAATCTAATCATCCCTTATTTTAAGTGGAATATAATAAATTAAATCAACCATCATTTTAAATCACAATTAAAAAAAAAAAAAAAAGTGATTCTTTTCTTCCTCGATCCTCATTATTTCAAGAAAAAGGTCCTAATATTTTATTATTATCTTATAGTTTATTACTTCTATTAATTTTTTTTTATTTTTTCGAAGAATTTTAATTTATTACTTTCAGATCTGTTTTCTTACCATTAAAAAATGATTGTTTATAGCATAGAAAGTATATAGTTTTTTTTTTCACGTGTTGGATTGAATTTAAGCACGAGATTCTTGATATTTTTGGATTTTATCAAATTACGATTTTCTTATTTGTTAGGACCATAATGACAGACTCATATGTACAAATAATTTAATTTAGACTCTATTTGATAATAATTTTATTTTCTATTTTTGATATTTATTATTGTTTCTTCTCAATTTTGCTATTATAGTTTCTACTTTTTTTTAAGTCACATTCGAATTTTTAATCAAATTTTAGAAAACGAGAACGATTTTTTTAAAAAATCGCTAAGTAGTATTTGTAAGCTTGATTTCTAAATCTAAAAACAAAACAAAAAATCAAATAGTTATTAATTGCTCTTTAGTTATAAATTTTTTATTCGCACAAGTCGAAAGTTTAATCTCCGTATTAAAAAAAATCAAAATTACTATTTAATTTCATATTTTTCTTAATTGTCGCAGCCTTCTTGAAATAATTTGTCATTCAGCTAAGAAATAAAATAGATTTGAATCGTCAGCCATTCATTTCACCAACCAATATTTATACGGTCAGGATTAAGGCCCTACGTTATTTTTTGGTAGCTGAGGACCTGACGTCAACCACGATTCCGTCTTCCTTAATAACAATAATATATATATAAGCTCAAAATAATAATACGGAAAAAAATCTATTAAATAAATTGCTTTTTTTTTTTTATTATTGTTGTGTAATTTGTGTTTAGTTCGGTCGAATTTGTGTGGTTTCAAAAGCAGAAATTTACATGCTTTTATTAAAAAATCATTTTAAATAAATAAATTGGATAACTAAATGCAGATGACTTAAAAGAAAACGGGTCACGCATTTAAATAAAGTATGACAGCTAAGAAAATTATTAATTGGTTATAATTTAGGGACATTTCGAGATTTTAAAAATAATAACAATGGTCATGTGTTCATTTAGGTCGTGATTTAAATATTGGGGCTTCATATTTGTTGTACAAAACAAAATATTTTAAAAAAAATATTAATTAAAAGAAAATTTTCAAATCAAGATGATTAACTACTGAGCTTAAATCATAAATTATAAATCATAAAGACTAAAGGTAATTTTATAAAACTATATATATGCTCAAAGGTTCTATTTAATTTTCTTTTTTATTTTCATTCTTCCTCATTTTTTTTTCTACTTCTTTATAAAGTATTGTGTGGTAATTTTGTCTTTGTTAATTTAATAAGATTAAGTTGATTTGAGATAGAATCAAATAAAAATATTTATAGATTACTAACAGGGAGTTTTGGGTAGGCTTGAATCTTTATCTGTCCAAACTACTACTACTCTTCTTCAAGGACAAATTTAGTATGGGTTTGGGGACTGGAACTCCCTTCAACTTTATACTCTTTATATAATATATATAAGAAAAATTAACCTAATATTAATATTATTAGTTAGCTAAGTGGTAAATTTATTTTTTTTAGCTTCTTTTAAACTCATATTCAAGCCCCACTTCTTACATTTATTTTTTTAGATTTTCATTCCTTAATAGCCCTTCAATTTTTGAGGAAAAAATAATAATTACAAACTAATCCTCACCAAATACAGTTGAAAATTAAGAAGAAAGTCATCTATTCAACTTCATTTTTAAATTTCTTAAACTCTACTAGTTGGATTGTTTAAGTTATGATATTGTTGTTATGTTGTCAATTTCTTATTGATTTATTATCGTTAGAATGTTATTGTAGATTTAATTTACAATCTAAATGGAAAAACTGTAATGTACAATTATGACGTACGAAAATCAGTAAATTTATAAATTTTTAAAACTATTTACTTATAAATTATTTTTATTAAATTATAAAACTTTCTGTCAACAAAATTTATAGATCCGCTACTACTCTTCTCCATCAGGTAAAATTGGTAGCTGAAATGAAGTGTGGCAATGTATAGATTGTATTTGATGCCAAATACCGGTTAAGGCAAGATACCATATTGATCTTCAATGGATTGTTTTTTTCAAAAAATATTGAAAGTTGGAAAATATTTGAAGACGCGAACTTTTTAAAAGCCATTCTTGAGAAAAAAAAAATAATAAAAAATAATAAAACGCATGAAGATGCGATCTTTCAATTTTTTTCAAATTAGGGTTTATGTTTTAAGATTTCGTCTTTTATTTTTTTTCTTTTTCCAAACCATAATTAAGTAAAGTATATGTGGAAGATGCAGTCTATTTTTTTTTTTCTCTCTCTCAAATTAGGGTTTAAATTTGAAGATGTGATCTTTTAGTTTTATTTTTTTTAAAGTCGATCGCATGTTCAATGTACGATCACTTTTTAATTTTTTTTAATAGATGAAATGTTGAACATGCAACCTTTTGATTTTCTTTTGTTTTGGGTTTTTAAGAAGGTCTCATCTTCAACATGCGATCTTCTTTAAAACTTCAATATTTGTCTAATAAGTTTGAAAACTTATATATTCTCCTAAAATATTTTCAAACTTACAATATAGTTTTTTTATAAAAAAAATATTTGGTCTCCCAACTTCTCCACAAGGTGCTTTGTTACAAGAAATTGGGGATTGAATGATCTTTCTAAAGATAACAAGGTTGTTTTTTATAATTATTAATTTGAAATAGCAAAATACACTTTTGGTCTATGAAGTTTGAGTTTAGTATTTATTTGGCCCCTGAAGTTTCAAAAGAAACACTTTAGTCCCTTAAATTTTAAAAAAAATGCTTCGAAAGGGTGGTCTCTGAGTTAACTTGACTGTTAGTTGACTAATGGATAAGTGACGTGATATATTGAGTTGGCAAATTTTGAATGAGGTGACAAATTAATTTTTTTTTTTAGCTTAGGCGTATTTTACTCTTTACATTTCTTTTTATTTGTTTTCTTTCTCTTTCCCCTTTCTCTCATCCCTTCTCTCTCCCCTCCATACCTTTGAAGTCTAGTTCTTACTCCATGGCCACCCAAGTTTTCAAAAGGTAAGGCCTTTAAATTTTATCACATAGCTTCCTTCTTCTTCCCTTTTCCCCGATTTTTTTAATCGTGGAACCATCGACACCAAGCTTGAACCTCCAAATCCATAAAAAACGCTCTACTTTTCGGCCCCCTCATTCTTCTCCTCCTAATTCTCCTCCTCTGATTCTATTTGGAGCTTAACTATATTCACTTATGGACCTCGTGCGAATTCGTAGGACGAAAAAAAAAAATGAATAGAAAAGGTTTGAGAACTTGTTTAGAGACTATCAATGGAAAATAGAGATTTATGCTATGTTTGTGTGTTATTAATTATGGTTAATTTGTTTTTCCATGAAATTGCTATTGAAATGTTGAACATTTTTACAAATAAAAAGATTAAATTTGCTTCCATAGCACATTTTTAGAGGGATGAAGGGGAGAGAGAAAGATGAAGAGAGAGAAGAACAAAAAATCCAAATAAACTAAATAAAAAGTAATATAAAATTAATAAAAATTGTCACCTCATTTAAAATTTATCAACTCAATATGTCACGTCAATTTTTCGTTAGTCAACTAATAGTCAAATTAACTCAAGGGACATTTAGAAGTATTTTTCAAATCTTAGGGACTAAAATGTTTCTTTTGAAACATTAGGGACTAAATAGACATTAACCTCAAATCTGAGGGATTAAAAGTGCATTGTGCTCAATTTAAAATTACGTTGAGAGTCTAATTTGATTATTTTTCCTTGAAGTGTTTTAGTAATCTCCCGATAAATTTAATATTTGAATCTTCATCACTATATTGGTAATCTTTCGTATCTAGTTCTGGACTAGTCAAAAGAGGAGCTTGAAAGAATGATTCAGAGTTCTGGTAGAGTAAAACTGTGGAGTACAAAAACTGTATTGAAAATCACTTTTTATATAGCATATTTCTTAGCAAGCACTTTTTAAAATTATAATTCTCTTCAATTTGGTTTCAAAAACGTGTTAGTCATAGATTAATACGTTTTGTGCTTAAAATGAAAGGTGTTGGCCAACTTAAGCACATATCATCACTATTGTTTTAAATTCTATACAAGTATAAGAAATATAGAATTAAAAAAAAATAAAATAAAAAAATCTAAAAAGTTAATTAAAATGTTGATAAGACAACCATAAACTAAAATAATATCAACTAAATTAAGTTCCAGTTCAAATTCATTTATTTAATTCTATACAAATAGTAACAATCCAAAATAGAATATTAATATCAACAAAGAAAAAACATTCTCGAAAAAAAACACACAGAGAGAGAACATACTAGTACGAGAATTGTATTGGATAGATCAGTTGGGCTTTTCTTGGGCCTGGAATGGGGGAGCAGGAGGCCCATAATATATTGGAATTTGGGCCGTTTGCCTTCGTCTACGGGCCCTTATGAATAGGTAAACAGTAAGGCCCACGACCACAACGAACAGCAGCATCCAGAGTGGAATTATCACCACGTAGCCCATTGTATTTTCCTACGCCTTCCTAAAAAATGTTTAAAAATTGGGAAAATTAATTAGTTTAATTGATATCGATGGCTCGTTTATTGCAGGTAATAAATGAATTGAGACCTTAACTTTACCTTTACTAAGTAATTATTATTCAGAACCTAATTTTTTTTTTTTATTAAAAAGAATCAGCTTCAAAATTAGATAAACATGACTACTAAAATTGAAGATGAGATTTCACAAAGAGCAGAAAGAAATTATGCTTTTTAAATAAAGAATAATATATTTTACTAGAAATGAAATAAAGAAAAGAAGAGGATCGAGACTATAATACTTAATGGAAGAAGAAGAAGAAAAAAATAAAATGGAAATTGTGAAGGGAAAAGGAGATAATCCATTAAAAATGAAAAATTAAATTAAAAAAGATTAAAAGAAAATTGAGAAACAAAAGATGAAGAAGAAGATCAAATTATGAGGATTAGCAACAGATTTGTATAGAAGAAAAAATAAATTTAAGGGGAAAAAAAGATTAATTTTGGTTTACCTTTTTCCTTTGTTTCACCGAAACCAAGCAAGAACAAACCCGGGAAGGAAGGAAGGAAGAGAGAGATTGATGAAAAGAAAAAGATATTCCTAATTTTCTATTTTATATATATATATATATATATATATATATATATTATATATTTTATATATATTAATTTGATGAATATAAATAAAATATGTGAATATCTGGAGGCCACTTCATAAAAGTCAAAAGGTGGGGCCTAGTGACGTGATGCTTTTGGTGAAGTTTCAAAAAACTTCAATTTTCCTTTTTCTTTCCCATCACAATTAAAAGATTATATGTAAAGTCTAAATAATAAATATGGGCTTTGGAATTTTAGGACTCGAAAATGGCGTGCTTTCTTAAATACGAGAATCGAAATGTAATCAGAATTATTAAGAATCAAAAGGATATTGAAATGCATGTGAAATCGAGAGTGGAATGAAAATGAGATAGTAAAGTGTGAAAACGATGGAAAAGAAGGTTAGATTAAAAACTGTCGAACGAAATGAGTTTAGTATTATAAATCGGGTCCAAAACGCTCAATCATTACATTACATTACATATGTCTGAAAGCCCTCTTACATTTTTTTTAATTAGCATTTTGTGGAGCAATATTCAACGTCGGCACTTGAAGTAGGAGTTGACCAACATATAATTTGAATTTTTACACCGAGTAAGGGTGATAGTTTGTTCGATATTCTCAATTTTTGAGCTGAATGGGAAGTACACCGACGTTGAATTAAGGATAAAACCAATAGTTTGATTTTTAGATGCTTTAATTCCATGTTTGTTTCGTTTTCTATTTATTGGTCAATTAATGATAAGCTTTCAGAATTTAAGAGATATGAAACTTCCACGATACGAAATTAGTCGAATCGAGTCGAAAGGGAATCAAATTACAAACGCATGAGGAGAGAGATCGATTCAAGAAATACAAAAAAAAAAAAAAAAAAAAGATCGAAGGACTTTAGTCGAAGAGCTCTAATACCATAAAGAATCACCAATATTACCCTCATAATCTCTCCTCAATATTATTGATAAGCACCATAGGCTATTTATACACCATTTATAATAGAGAAGAGATATAAAATAATTAAGGGAAAATATTAAATAATGAAAACACTTTAACCAAATAACATAAATCTATTTTACAATAAACAGTATATTATCAGTTGTAACTTGATTTTGACTTTTTGTTTAAAATTCGGCAATTTTATTTTTCTCAAATTAAAATTTGACCTTTTTTTTTAATAATTGAATCTTTATTTTTTAAAAAAACAAAAATAATAACAAACATATATGTGCTATATGATAATTAAAATACTCAAAGTAAAAGTAAGAATATAATTTGTTGTTCATCCAACATAATAACATTCACCATTCGAACCTATATATATATATATATATATATATATTCTATCGGCTCGATTCAGTCTCGACTAGTTTTTTCAATAAAAAATTGAAACGAATCAATAACTTTTTGTTTGTGTTCTTAGGAAACTACAAGTATTGGACAAATCACTTGGACTTATCTTGGGCCTTCAATGGACGAGGAGGACCATAATCCTAGTTGAGTTAGGGCTTCTTGTCTTTGCCTTCAAGTCCTTTTCGTTTAGTCAAAAATAAACCCCACAATCAGAAAAACTGAATCACGAAAAAATTGCCAGTACTATCATAGTATGTTTTCCTTCCACTCATATTTTGACGCATTAGATGTTATATTATTTTAATTCATGACATTCATGCAATTCTTAAGTTCTTCTTTTAGGGCAAACACTTAATGGAGTTGGTAGCAAAATTTATACCATCGTATGATAGTAATAGTTATGTTTTTCAAAGTTATCATAATGTATTCTATTACCTTTTCTACACCTTCCTGCCAGAGTGTTAAAAAAAAAAAAAAAATGTTCTTTTCAAAATTGAAATATTATAATCTTTATAAAGTAACCTCAATTTATGTTATTTTAGCTTTTGAACTAAAATAAACTTCTTGCGTAGTTTTAAAAAGCTAAAAACCAAGAGGTTATTGAAGAGATATTTAATTTTCATTTTTCCAATCACAATTAAAGGACCTCTTAAAAAGTCATGACTCTCAATTAAGAAATAATGTCACTTATGTCACTTATTTAATAAAAACATTACTTAGGTTGTGCGTAAAACAATTATAGAAAAATCTTAACGGCCTATATGAAACAAATAATTTATTAATTTATCCAGAATCATTTTTTAAATTTATTCTAACGTGCAAAAGCGGATATATATGAGTTTTTAAATTTAGCTTTCCTAGAAGACTATTACCTCCTCTAACCGTACCAATATTAAATTTATCATTTCATACTAATATACTTTATCACATACATTCTCACATCTTTATTTATTTAACTTTTTATTACTATTATTATCAAATAATTTAGATAAAACAAAATTAGTTGCGATTTAAATCATATAATTTTTTTTAATAATTTTATTATAACAAATTATAAATTAAATAATTAAAATAATAATTCTACTTTGATTCATATTGATTTCTCAAACACCGTAACTAAGTTTTTCAAATTTAAAATTCAAATCTACCAAATACTATCTTGACTAATTTTTCTAAAAGCACAAATATCAACTATTACTTTAAAAGCTACAACAATCTCAATCTAAATCTCGGTTAATTCCACATCAAGTTCAATAAATTAATTACTACCATCAAGCCAATTAATACACTAAATGTTAATTGAAATACCATACCTACAACTCCTTTAATTTAATTAATTAATATATAAGATATCTACAATTCCTTTTTATAAATATACCTGTTTACAAATATATTAGAAAAAGAAGGTAGAAACAAGTTCAAATATTGTGAAAATAAAGATAAAGATAATGATTGATTAGTCAAAGATGGACATTTATAAACTTGTTATAGAATAATAAATGATATCATGTATCAACAGCAAATGGAAATAGAGACCTTCCATGTGAATATGTGTAATGTGAGGCCCCAGAGGTTCACTTACATTATTAATATCAATGTCTCCTTAACAGAGAAACCCCCAAATGGCCTGTTATAACCATTTTCCATCAACTATTCCAATTGACATTTATGATGAACCAACAAAAAATTTGAACCACAGAACATTGAAGTAGCTGCCTAGAAACATTCAAACATCTTTTCAGTTCAAAAGAAAGGAACTAAGGAAGGAAAAATGAAAAAAAGGGAAAGAAAATTCAGAAACTGATTAGAATATCTAGATATGAACCAATTCAGATGATCTGAATCGACAAAAACACACTCGAAAAAAACTCGAGAGGATCTAGTTGTCTTTTGACTCACCGAAACGGGCAACAAAAGAAAGTAGCCTCATAATCTAACAAACAGCCAGACTAGAATACCTTATGTGGAAAGAGATTTTTGAAATGTTCAGAAAGTTTTGCACAGACAATATATACAGCACATTAGCTCTGTCTGCTATATACTAACATTTTTTTTTTCAACTTTTCAAGTCATCTTGTGATCTCTCCTCCAGCAATTACTTTGACACAAGTAACTGATGCAACCATCATCAGAACAATCAAATTTCCATGTGAGTTTGCACCAGTTTCCTTGAGTTTTGCTGCAACTAAGAGTCCATTGAGTCACATCCTATCCATATTTTAACATGTGGGAAGAAAATTCGCAGCAAAGAGCTTTGATACATGTTTTGAGAGAGAGAGAGAGAGAGAGAGTAAAGACCAAGACAAGAGCATCTCGTTCCGAACCATGAGCTGCTTTCCAAAATTAAACAGCTGGGTGATCTGATCATCATGTTTGGGTAAATACTATGAGCTATAAGGAACGGATGTTGCTGGAAGCTTGCGTGAAATAGATGATACTTCGTGAGTGGCAACAGGTTTATTGGATAACCGCCGCTTGTAGCGCTTGAGGACTGAAGCCAAGTTCTCCTTCCCCTTTGGGAAAGCTACGTCGCCTGCAGCTGTACCAGTTCGGCCTTTTCGGCAAGAGATTGCTATCTCCACATCCTTGACCATATCCAGAAGCATTGCGGCAGTGGTGCATTTTCCCTTGCCAGGTTTTGCAGCAGGAGGCAACATTCCGTTTGCAATTTGTGGGCTTGATCTCTGCTGGAATGCTTGGGGAATTTGAAGGCAGAAGCATGGCGGCATTGGTATACGAGGCTTTGAAAATGCAGGATCAATAATACCCTGAAAGGGTGCTTACCATTAGAATTCACAAATTTAAAACTTCAGGAGTCCAGAAAAAGAAAAGTGACAATCAAGAAAGCAAGTCAATGCACAGTGCACACTCATTTGGCAATCTTCCATGACAAATCTAAATGTAAATCTTGAAGACAATTCCTACTACGTGCATGCATAGATACGAGTTGTGCATATTGTTTTTAGACAAGATGGAAAAGCACGATCCTTACTATTTGTATCTCTCATATTTACTTTAAATGGTGCCAGTAAGACGCATATTATCAAAACCCCCCAAACACTGCGGGCAGAAGAGATTAAAAAATCCACAGATTCTGAAAATATCCATATACAAACGATACAGACGATTAGGTTGGACGCATAAAACAACTGAACCCATTAGAATATCTGTAATTCATATAATCCAAAATTACTTCTGTTCCATTTTGACTGCAAAAAATGTCTGCCCCTCAACTTATGCTAATGGACATGATCAACTAAGGCCAATCGTATTTTCAGTAAGAGAAATTTACCTGACACAGTAGGTTATATGTTAGTGATACAGAGAAAAATAGACAATGTTTACCTGAAGACGATTGAGCACATAAGTATATTTTCCCCACAGTTCTGGCCGACTCTCCATAAGTGAGAGATCCAAAATTCGGTGAATGCACCATACGCCAAAACTAACTATCAAATCTGATCTCCAAATACAACCTTCCCCACAATGAGGTACCGAGGATATAGAAACGTTTGAAAAGTTCATATCATTCTTCATTCCAGAACCCGGTCTCCTATCAGGAGAAAATGAAGGAGATTCTTTCAGACGAACCACCCGACCCATCTCCCTTGCCTCAGCTTCATAAAGAAATTTCTCCCTGGCAGCTACACAATCAATTAGTTCCTCGTCAGCACCATCACTTTGCCCAAACAACCAGTCTGATCCTTCCAATTTCAGAAGTCTGACAATGCAGTCTCTGAAGGACTGGAGCAGCCTGGCCTCTGAATTAACAACAAAAGAAGCTTCTTGACTAATTGAATGCAGCCTCCCAATTCCTTTACTCTCAGAATTGCTATTTCTATCCAAGCCAAATTGCTCAGAAGGCTGTCTATACCAGAAAGATCCAGAATCCAAATGAGGATTCATTTGTGGTGCTACCGTACCACAGTAGACACTTGACGGAGAAAGTTTATCAAATGCTAAAGGAGCAACTGATCTTGATCCAGAATTTGTGTAGGACACTCCACGAGCTGTTACTCTACCAATAGATGATCCATTATCCCACTGAGAACTCTTATCTGATACGTGCTGATCACGATGAATATCAGGCAAGCTATGGTATTTCTTTGTATTAGATACATTTGATAAATTCTCACCAGTTCCAGAAGCAGAAAGATCATAATATTGCCTGTCAGATTCAGAAGAAGGATTCCTGGATACCGCGAAGTTGGAGAATCCAGAAGGGGCCTGCTGACAAGCACCCAAGCCATTTTGCAACTTTTGCCCCATTGCAAATGCAACCGAGTCTCGAAAGCTTGCACCACTACCACCCAAGGTATGATATTTGGAGCCTGATGAATCCAACTGACCATTCAAGTTACTAGAACTTCTGTCCTTGGCCATTCTACTCAGATAAGTTAACTGATAGCCATGGACTGTGGCAGGCTGATAATCCCAACTCTCAGAAGAAGGCAAACTGCGCAAACTAGAATAGCGCTTCACTCCAGAGTCAAGAGCATTATGGCTAGAATTATTCACATATGCATCCAAAAGCTGCATGTGGTTAGACCACACTGGTTGGTGTCCCTTTTGTATACCGTAGGGTGATTCTAAACCACTTTGTACCCTCTGACTCTTGGGAGAGTCATATAAACCTGAAGAAATTGGATCAGATGCTTTGCTTCCAAGAGGTGGTGAGTAAGGAAAATCTTTTCCAACAGCATCTTTCAGAGAGGAAGTTACAAGTTCCGAATCCATACCCAGCAATATATCTAGTTTCTTAACCTTTGCATCTTGAGTGGCCACTCCATGGAAATCATACAACTGTCCCCAAAATTCATCAAGAATTGCAGTAAGTTGGCGCCTTGCAGCACGCCCAAGTCCAGCTAACCTTGAAAGACTACCAGTACCATTCCCTCCTTCTTCACTTTTCCCACCAATACTTCTAAAAGATCCAGGACCCTCAGATGTTGACGATGGTATAGTCCCAGAAATCTCTTTCAGTGACTCTTCAGCCTCCCAGTTATCAACCTCATAATCATCCTTCTCAGAAGGTAAGTCGCCATCCAGTCCAACAGTCTTTTCAACGGGCTCCAATGAGTCAATTTTTAAGACCTTTTTGTCGGCCAATGTTGAATCAGGAACATCATGAATCACAGTTGAGGATGAGACTAACTCCACAGTGGATTCAAGTTCCTCTTGTACATATTTTGGGGAGCTTGGAACTATACTACTAGATCGATTCTCATTTTGATTAACTGAATCGAGCACCTGATCAGGTTCCATAATATTTTCAGGCAAATCATAATCAAACTTTGTTGCAGACAAGTCTGAATGACTTTCTATAGGCTCTGCACTGTATGAACTTTTCCCCAAATCTATGTCTTCCCTCTCTGCAGCTGAATCAGGTATAACCTCTGGCATTTCCCATTTCAATACTTGAGCATCCAATTGGGCAATAGTAGTGGCAGATTTTAATGTGGTAGCTGCCAGCCATAGCATCAGACAAAACGAGGAACAAGCAGTAATAAGGAGAACCACATACGAGATTGACATACCACCCCCCATGTTCCACCTCAAATTAACTACCCAATCACTGTTACCAAATATCATCTCTACAACAAATATAATTTTCAGTCCTAATATTCCAACAAAGATAACAATTGCTATAAATTCCACAAGCTGAGATATTTTGAAGGCCCCCATTATTGGTCTCGATGAAGCAACACGATAGAGGGGAATCACAGAAGATGGAAGCAATAGAGCTACCATAACCTGAGAAAATATAAGAAGTTGATACATCCCTTCAGCTCCTGAACTCCAGACACAGCAGAGTGCTGGAATAATGGCAATAATCCTAATTGTAGCACAATGGAGCCAACCAGGAATATCTAATTTTAAGAAATTAGTCAGGACCAGTTGACCACCAAGACTCCATGTGAGAGCTGTAATTTGATTTGATAGAAACAGAACAAGTAAGAAGAGAACATATACCACTGGGCTCCTAAATACCTGCATAATTTGGGGGGAAATGGGGAATAAGATCAATACTCATTACAGTAGTACTGTGCTAATGTAGCAAGTAAGCAAGAAAAATAAACTAAAAAGGGAAGGGGGCTCTAGAACACCTGCTCCATTAGAGACAATGCATCTGGAAAGGTGTGCAGAGCAAGGCCACTGCTATAGAATACATTTGCAGCTGAGTTCATGAGAACATTATTCACCACATAAATTCCACTGAATATGCAGAAAATAGCAAACAAATGATTATAACACGAAACTTCTTTGGAAATGTTTGGCGGACTCTGGTGTTGCTGCAAGAAAATATTGGAAAATCATTATAAAGCAAATAAGGATATCAAAATTTACATTATGAAAAAATAGAAGTTTTTCCCCTTGCAGGGTAAGACAGAAATCTAGATGATTAAAACACTCAAATCCCAGAAGTTCTGGTCTAGATGAACTGCCTAGAATGACATCCTAATCTTAAGATATTGGTAGGAAAAAATCATCTCTTTCGACTTTCCTTGTTTGCTCATACAAATTGACTAGGAAAAGTAAAACATTTGCAGTTTTATGCTCAAGCAAAGACAAATGGCGAGAGAAGAAATGAGAAGTACCTGCACAATAGAAGAATGCACATAAAAATTGTGAGGCATGACACTTGCTCCAAGAAGACTCATAAGAGTAAAGGCACTTTCCCCATTCAACCTTGTCAGCATGAGATTCATAGAAAGTGGGATTTCAGGTTGACTGATTAAAACTCCAAGAACCAAAGAGAGCAGTATAAACCCCGCCATGCATATATACAGGAACTTTGCCCTGCCATCTTCCTAGAAAATAGATCCCATTACCTTTACTTTAGATCTAAGTAATTCAAGATAATGAATTACATTACATCAAAGAGCAAATTATGAATGATTGTGACTAAAAGTTTCAGTTACCAGAAGGTCAGCAAAAGGGGGAAATAAAGCAGCAACAACACCCGTCAAAAGGACACACGTGAAAAGGTCCCACCCAAGTAGAAGATTAAGTCCATGTGAAATGCCCAAGATCTAGTATGTTTTTTAAATGACACGTTAGCTTTATAATGAAGTTGGTTATCAAATTTAAAGAATTTAAACATGATTGAATTAGACCATGCTTCACTAAAAAAATTTCTTAACAAAATTGAATCACAGGTTTGGCTGGAAGCCTGGAATAAATTAGCAGAAAGAAAATAAAATTACCATGTTAAGGTCTAACAGAATCACAGAAGCCTCTGCTTGGATTCCCAGGAAGAAACATGTACACTTATCATACTCCTCACTGCAAATCTTTGGTATAATCAACAGAAGCAAATAGGGTAAAAAATGTCAACCTCCAGTCACATTTAGCAACTCGTAGTTAAGTAATTTACAAAATAACAAAAGTCAACCTATACCCATGGCACAGACCAAAATGGAAGAGGCATGAAGTGAAGGTTACAAGCTAATGTATCAAACATCACAGATGAGTACAGTTTTCTTGAGGGTAACCCTAAACTGGAAATGCAGACAAGCAAAAGAAATTGACAATGCTTCGATACACATTTATAAAACTAAGGAGAATAAAAAGTACAACCAACACATGAACTTTTCCAGTAAAAAATATTTCAAAACTAATACATGGAAAAATTCAACATCAGTCAACTGACTAGTTTTCAGATAAAAGCTGCTTGGTAGACACCTAACACAGTAACATATGCACAAAAGGCAAGGGTGATACATCGCTCAGATATCATAGACCACTGATTTTAATACAAAAAAAGAACAATAGTTTCACTTTATAAGCAACAATGCTAAAGCCTTAAAGACAAATAAATTACCTGGGCAAGACCTCTTCCAGTGACCACACCAATGCTAGCCGAGAGATACTGGCACAAAATAGCAGCAAGATTGAAAAGCAGCACTAACACAAATAGATCAAACCCAAACCGAGCACCTCCTTCAACAGTTGCAGCCCACTTTCCAGGGTCAATATAACTAATTGAAACCAGAAGCGCAGGTGCAATGAAAGGTATAAACCGATGAATAGCACCCAACTGATGAGTTGTATGCAACGATGTAGATTCCATGGTATAAATGGGGATTTTGCACAAAATAGTCTGACAGAGAAGTGTTAAAGCGTGGCTAACAAGCCCAGGAAACTACAAACTTCCTGATAAGCACCAAGATAAACAATTTACATCACAGCTGTTCGTGTTTCCTACAGCTACAACCTATCGCCACTCTTTCACTAACTAGAAAGTAACAATTTCTACAATTAAAGAAAAAAAATCATCCATCATAAATAACCCCTGTTCCATCATATTTTGCAAATATAACATGAACATCCATCATTGCCTCAATAATATCGTTCTAGCACATTTTATGTCATCAATCCCTCAGTCCTAATAGCACAAAATTCCTCGAACTGTAGCTGTGGTTATCTTCCTTAGCATTCTTAGAAGAAATCCAATCGAACGGCACTCTAGAGTGATCTTGATACCCTATTAATTTAGTGACAATCCCAAACAAATAAGAGAGCTCAACCCAGAAAAGCAAAACTTCAATCTGTTAAATACTACCCTGCTCAAGAAAAAGAATATTCTGCTGTCACCGATGGAACAGACCCCGATACAACAGCCACCTCCTCCAATGCTCACTATGACCTAAATCAATGAAATGATACCCGTTAGCATCAGAAGAAGATAAAGAGAGAACTGTAATGCAGAAGAAAATTGCTTACGCAATACACTCAGAGAAACAATAGATGTTAGGATCTCAAAATTACAACAAGGAAGTTAAAACACTGAAAGTTCACAATCCATACCCGTTTCAGAATCCAAATTTAAAATTGTGAAATCATACATAGCATGAAATATTTAGGAATCAAAATAAGATGTTGACTAAACAAACTAGAAAAGTAGCTAAGACCACATCTATAAAAAAGAGTATTTTTCAACAAAGTAAGTTTAGCCGCTCGATTTAGGGAGTTAGGAGAATTCTACAAGTATGTTCACAACCATGAGTAATCCTAGTAATAAATAAGCCTGCCCTAGCCCCTAAACCCCCTTTTTTCTTATAGAAAGTCAACAACCTAGCTGCTAATGCAGTCGTAAAGCTCAAAATTAATAGAACCCCATTACAATTCAAACCCTAGACAGTCAAAATACAGAAAAATAGCTCAAGAACCACCAGGGGACTTTCATCAAACACAATAAGGGTATCCCAAAATTGCAACAAACAAGTCGAAACAGTTAAAATAAACCCCAACCCAGAACCCAAAACCTACTATCCCACAACAAATTGGCCACCACAAAGGAAGATCAGAATCAAAAACCATGGATCCGATGCAAACCGAAGATGACGAAGAAGAAGAAGAAGAAAAGAAGTAAAACCCAAGTTTCATAAACACGGATTTCGAGACATATTATTGATATCGCTGAAAAAGAAAGTATAAACAAAACAAACCCACATGAAGCTGAACAAGAAAAAAAAAAGAAAAAAGTAGGGTTCGAAATTTCTCTTGTTGTTGTTGTTGTTGTTCTACTTCCTTTTGTTATTCACCTGGGTTTTCCGTTTTTGGCTTAATTTGTGGGAAATCTCATTGAATCCATGTATTCAGTGTGGACAGTAGATCTCATAGATGCTTCAGAAACGCCAGAGAGTTAATTGCACAAGCTTTATATATATATATATATATAGAGAGAGAGAGAGAGAGAGAGAGAGAGAGAGTGCAGAGTTTTTGGGGAAAGATGAGAGAGAGAGAAAAAGGAAAAACTTTGAGATAAAAGTTACTGGTGGGCTTTGAAGCTCATCTGGAGGAGAGAGTTTGTGTGCAAGAAAGCGCAGAAACTCCCACGAAAAAAAAAAATTTAACCTTTTTCATTTATAGCTGATGAGAGTGATAGACTGTTTTCGCTTCCACACTCCCCATTTTTTCTCTCTCTTTTTCTTTTTCCTCAACTTATCTTAAATTTTCCTCTTCTTCATTCTTTTCTTAAATATGTATTTTAAATTTCTTTAAATGATAAATTTGGTTTAAAAAAATTCTTATAAATAGGTTGTCTTATTATTTAAGATGATTTTATCAAATTATATGGGCTATTTATGAAGTTTTAACCAATTATAAGATTTAAATTTTAATTTTTAAAATCATACGAACTAAATTCTAACTTTCTCTAAATTATTGGGACTAAATTTGTAATTTATCTTTTGAATTTTGTTTCAATTTTGATTTATAAGTTGAGTAAATTTAGAATTGGTCCTTATATTTTCAATAAATCTTAGTCATTTAAAGTTAAAACAATAATTTTTTTATAAAAAAAGATACTATGTAAATATATTTTTACAATGTTATAATAATTGTTTATGTAATTTCAATTCTTAAATTTAGTTAATATATTTTTAAAAAAGCTTAAATTTAGTATATACAGTTAGTTTATTATTCATCTTATAAAACATTACTATTTATTATATGTTTGCATTTTCAATATAAATTTTATAAATATATTCCTACACTGTATTTTTTATTTAACAAATAAATAATTAATTTCTATCAACTAAATTTAAGATTTATTTTTAATTTGTTTTTTATAATATTGGATTTGTGAAGACAGCTCACGGATGATGGCTACCTTTCCTTGTTTCAGCAAACTTTAGGAATGCGTATTATCCCAACTGTACGGTCAACTTAAACTCAAACGACGTGTCGGCACAACAATTTTAAATTTCTTTCAATTTTTACAATTTCGTCTCTCGATATCCTCGCATTTATGGTTTATTAATTCTCGAGATTTTCCTCCTTAATTTTTTTATTACTTTCATAATTAATTAAGTTACACTCTAAATGTATTAAATACTTGCCTTACTTTAGTTTTTACTAACATGCTTTCATTGGAGCATTTATAAATATGTTTTCATAGGTTAGATTTTTCAAGTCGTTCACCCCCATATTATTGGAAAAGTATATAAATACTTTTTTAATATAAGTTATTTAGTTTGTTGATTTTCTACTTCATATTTCTTTCATTTGTATAAATTAATTAATTTTTTAAATTATTATGGTACTATTTGACTTTTCTTTTTCTTTTTTTTTTTTTAAATGAAACTTATAAAACAATACTTTCATTTAGGGTTGGTCATTCAAACCGTTAAAACTTAACCGATTGCAAAACCGAATCGAAACCGAATTGTGCGGTTCGATTCGGTTTAGTGTTATTTTAAACCGAATTTATGCGGTTCGGTTTGGTTTCAAAACCCAAACCGCATGAAAACCGAACCGAACAGCATATTTTAAAAAAATTAATATATTTATTATTTTTAATTTTTAATAAATTAATATAAACTGAACCGCAAAACCGAACCGAACTGCAAAACCAAATCGCAAAAAAAAAACCGCAAAACCGTGCGGTTCGGTTCGAA
Organism: Lagenaria siceraria; assembly: GCA_002890555.2. Classification (NCBI taxonomy): domain Eukaryota; kingdom Viridiplantae; phylum Streptophyta; class Magnoliopsida; order Cucurbitales; family Cucurbitaceae; genus Lagenaria; species Lagenaria siceraria. The sequence continues at coordinate 10,816,813 of CM016485.1, forward strand.
CTGAACAAACGGTTCGGTTCGGTTTCATATTAGCTCATATAAAATTAGCGGTTTGGTTCAGTTTTGGCCTCAAACCGAACCGAACCGTGAACACCCCTACTTTCATTCTTGAATTTCTTTATTTTGTACTACTTGTTAAGTTGTTGGAATGTTTTTAAAGTTAGTTTTGAAAACCCATTTTTCTAAATTAAAAAAAAATAGTTTTCTAATTTTTATTTTTGCTTTTAGAATTTGATTAATAATTCAAACAAAGTGAAAATAAAAGTAAAATATTATGAGACAATAAGCATGATTTTCAAAACCATAAAATTAAAAATGAAATTGTAATTGAAAGAAGTAGTGTAGCGTGGATAACTACACTTTAAACGCATAGTTGTTTTATTTATTTTTGTAAGGATAATATATAATAAAGAAACAAAGGAGGATCTCAAAGCTCGAAATCAAGGCTCAAAAAGCTAAATACAACATCAATCAAAAAAGAAAAGACTAAAAAAATGAAGAGACCGTTTAGATTAACTTTATAAATGTTTAAATTAGTGCAAAAAAAAATTTTAAAACACTTAGAATGTCAATCCAAACAGACTCTAAGAAATAGAAAGAAAATTACAAGTAATTTTTAGTATTGCACCAGCATAAATTCCCTATGTTTTACACTATAAATTTATTTTCATGAATATAATTTTTAATGCTATAATTAGACTTCATACTATTTTTAAATACATGTTGACATGCCACTTTTTATACATGGATATTTCTAATTATTTATCCAGCTTGACTCAAAGTTGAGTCAAAATACATTTCTTTATCAAAATGCAAATTGGATAACTGTTTGCATTTGTTAAATACTGTTATGACACTTAACTTTAATCAGTCTGTAGATTATGATGTCTAACATCAACAATTATATAAAAAATACTCTTGACTTGACTCAATTGGTAAGATTAATGTATTATTATTATGAATATGATTATATGAAGTTAAAAGTCTACAGTATTTAGATAGACTCTGTCCTGGCTCATGATTATGTGCTTTATCTTATGTCAACAACATTAAATCATTGCAAATTATGTATCAATCTATTGGTCTCAGTCCCATTCTTATATTATAAGTTTCAGTTGAATTGTAAAGTAATTTTCAGCCTTAAAAGAATGATACCAAATAGCTGCAACAATATTCTCTCAGAATTTTGACTCAAATGTTTCCTTAGGCACTTTGGAACCACCTGCAAATGAAAAACAAATCTCATATCAGTTAGAATTTACAAAGGATAAATAAAATAAAATAAAATAAAAAGTGTTGATGTCAGATAGATATCCCTCACCCAAAAAGTTAGTTCAAGAGATAAGACTTCTCCATACCTATAAGACTCAACATCCCATACTTTATAAAGAAGTATAATAAATAAATCTGCATTTTTCAGAGAGCAGCACAAATGTAAATGTCAAAGAAAAAGACACAAGCACAAATGGGACCATGAGAAAGCTAGTGTGTGTATATATATATAAAAAAAAAAAAATTAAAAAAAAACCTTTAGATAGATGCAGAAAAACAGCATTTTTCACTCTGACAATATACTAATTCTGATCAAGAAAAAAGAGTATGTGGAGTTGAGATCAACACATAGCACATAGAAGAAATTCTTACCATATGACTAACAGTTTTACGTCGTTGAATGTATAAGAAAGAAACAGTAAAAGTGTCTCACATGTAGATTTACAAATTCACAGTCAAGCTAAGTATTATTATAAAATAGTCACATTGTCACAGTCACATTCAAAAGATCAACAAAACTTATTACTTTACTCGTACTAGACGAGCTTATGTGTGGCTGAGTTAAATACATAAGGACTTATGTGTGTTGTGTAGAAAAAAATTATTTGAAGAGGCCGCCACAATGTGGGTAGCACCATTAAATGTATGAAAGAGAAATGGTAAAAGTACCTCACCGGTAGGTTTACAAATTCATACCTATTATAAGACAGTCTCATGGTCACAACCACATTAACTTATTATCTTACTTGTGCTATTCAAGCTTATATGTAATTGGCATCAATACATAAGCACTTGCATTGTGTAAGGGTAATTATTTAAGGATGTCATCACAATGTAGTTAACAGTTTTGCTACAATAAAAATACTTCACACATAAATTTACAAAGTCACATTCAACAATGGTTAAGAGACAGCCACATCCAACAGACGAACAAACGTTATTACCTTTACTCGTAATATTGGGAATTGGGATTAGAGTGGAAGGTTTGGCAGGGAAAAGGTTTCATTTTCTTTGGTTGTGGCATTTCATCAAACATTTGGCGGGTAGAAACCAAAGAAGCTGGGCAGCAGAGGAGCCAAAAGGCAAGCCCCGTCAAGAAACCACTTGACCAAGTTGGAGATAACCCAAAATGCAGCTTTGTTTGATTCCAAATGGGTCAACATCAAAAAGCAGAAAAAACTTCCAAAAATTAAAAAAAAAGAGAGAGAGAGAGAGAGAGTCAAAAAGGAAATATTAAGTGTTTATGAATGAGAAGGAAACTGATTTGATGATCAGTTAAGGAGTTATGAGAGCTAAAACTTGGCTCTTATCGTTTACACAAAGCCATTAAATGATAAGGTACAAAAATTTGTTTGGAAGCCAAAAGAGAAAATGGTGGGTTCCATGGAAATTGGTGTTATCTCTTCTTCTTATTTAATGTACAAAAATTCAAACCCCCTAAAACCGATTTTACTACTTCCATAAGGACCACTTTTAGTAATTTGTGAAACCACGGTTGGATATTGTTTGGGAAATCAATCTTCATTTCTTTTAGGTTTAATAACAAATTTCGTACCATGATTTGAAAATAGTTAAATTTAGTCGATATAGTTTTAAAAGTTAAAATTTAGTTTGATAAAATCTTTGTACGTAGTCCTTATTGTAGGAATTATTTACGAGTATTTTATCAAATCATAAAAACTAAATTTTAATTATAAACTATATAACTAAATTTTAACTTTCTCTTTATAGTTTAACATTTTTTTTTTTAATTTTTAAACAATAATTTTTTTTTCTTTCTAATCTACATGGTTTATCTTGATTTCTTGATTCGATATAGTAGTTGAGACAACATTGATTTTGACTATATGATATAATTAATGTAAACAAAACAATTTTTTAGAGTAAGATTAGAGAGAACTCTACTGAAGTAGTTATACGATCGCATCGCAATTATGAATGAATATTTCGTTTGATTTTAGACGATGAAAATCAAATTATGCAATATGACAGTTTGACATTAGGTGTGATTCAACAACAAAAAAAAAAAAAATTGAAAATATAAAAATACCATTTTTATCCTTATACTTTGGAGTTTGTTCAATTTAATTGTCTAATTTTAATAGCATACTTTCAATAAATCTTAAATTTTGTCCCTTAAAATTAATTTTTATAGAAACGGGTTAAACTATAATAGAAAATACAATATGTTCTTTTCAAAAAGTTTTCTTAAAAAATGGAAGAAAAAAATAGTGTAAACTAAATTTAATATTCATGGAAAATATAAAACTAAAATTTAACCCTTTGAAATTAGAACCAACTTCACAATATAAAAAATTATTTTAACCGAATTGAAAATTATACCTTCAATTTAGGAATGATATCTTGAAGACATAATCTAAAGGGATAGTTGCAAATATATCTATCAGATTCAAAGTATTAGCATATATAACAACATTTAAAAAAAAATTACAAATATAGCAAAGTCTTAGACTTCTATTATTAATAGACCATAAGAGTCTATCATCAATAGAAGTTTATCACTGATAAATTTTGCTATATTTATAATTTTTTTAAAATATTGCTATACACTTAAATTATTATTCCTAAAATTATTACTTACTGGGTAATATCACAATAAAAATAAAAAAGGAAAATTACTATTCTTTTTCCAAATAAATATTGATGGAAAGATAAAATATAAAAAAAGAAATGGCACTAATGTCAAAACTTGAAAAGTACATTTAATTATTGTTTTTTGGGTTTAAAAAAAAAAAGAAAAAAAGAAATAATCTCTCTAGCCCCAAAGCCTATGGTCTACATGCAACATTCTAATAAGGAGGCATTATTTTCATTAAACAAGTAACCTTGCAACCCCAAATGAAGCAAACAAAAACATTTAACAAACTCCAACACGTTCATTGAACTTTAGCCATATAATTTTATATTTAATATATAACTTCTTCATATTTATACATTTGACCCCATCCAAATTCCAATTATAATCTCATCAACTTTATATTATAACATTTCTCAAAATCATATCATGTGCCCTTAACTATTTTTTTAATACTTAAATATATATATTTTTTATTTTAATTAACCATTAATCAAAATATAAGGAGAAATTAACTATTTATGTATTTTAGAAATATATTTCATAGGATTATATTGCATATATATCAACAATATTATAGAGATATTTTTCCTCCATTTTTCTTGGATCAACTTAGCTCCAAGAATCTAGTAATTTGTTTAATACAAATTATATATATATATATTTCTCATTTTATTTGAAGAAGGTTCAGATTTATGGGGTTTTGTAGCAAAGTTGGTTCATTTTTCTTAGATGAGATTGTTGGTTCATTGAATCTTTATATTGATATAAACTACAAAAATATGTGTTTCTGACTCAGAGGACACATGTTGGAGAGCATCATTATAAATGATTAATATTATGATTAATAAACCTTACCTTTATTATTATTATTATTATTATTACTATTATTATTTTATAAATAGATATGTACTTTTAATACATAATTAATTCAACATTACTTAAATAATTACTCTTCACAAAACACACACTGATTTTTTTGTTTCTTTTTATTTCAATTAAGAAGGTTTAAATTTTTTATACACATTTTGAGTGGGTCCTATGATTAAATAAGCTAGGATTTGACTATTTAATTTGTACACAGTACCAATGAACATGTGTAACTTTAGACAAATTTAATGGGCTTTTAATTTTAAATTTAAATTTAGGGTTAATTTCAACGAAGCTTAGACAACAAATCATTCATTATTATCTCAAAATTGATAATTATTATCCAACTTTCAAAGATATTTTCAAATATATAAAAATGAGTCAAATTATTTACAAATATAGAAAATTTTTATTGACTATCAGGAATATACCGCGATAGAAATCTATCACTCAAGCGATAAAATTCTATCGTAGTTTATCTGAAATTTTTTTATATTTGTAAATAGTTTGATTTTTTTTTTTGTTTATAGTAATTTTCTTAAAAATAAATTAGAAATTATTTTTGTATGACTTTTATTTTTTTTTTCCTTTTGTAATCTACATTTTTTTTTTTTACAGATTTTGTAATCTATATTTGTTAGTTTTAACCAGAACTTGGAAACACATCAAATTAGTTACTAACTATAGGATTTATTGTTAGGATAATTAAAAGTATCTTTTTACTATAAAAATAAAATAAATAACACTTTAGCAGACATTATTTGAAAACGTTTAAATACAAGATATTTGTGTAATATCTGGTCTCAATTTTGAAACCATTTATTTTATATTTTATGTTCTAGAAAAATTGAAATTATCATCCTCTTTTTAGATTTAATTTTGTATATCTATTATGTTTTTAGTTATTTTTTAAAACAAAATCATTTTGGTCCTCTAAAATTTAGGATTAAGTGAAATTTGATTTGAGTTCATTATCTAGTAGACTAGTTCTTTTTAAACAAGCATTTTCAAATATGGGTTTTTAGGTCGTCATTTTATTTTATTTTAAAATCTTATTTTTTGTTTAGCTGTTTTTATTATAGAAAAGTTGTTTTCTTTTTTTTCTTTTCCAAAATTAGTATTTAAATTAAAATATTTGGCATGTTGCCCTATTTTTTTTTATATATAAAAGTTGGGTTAATTGTTTTAAATAACAAAATTGCTAAAATATTTTTAAATAAAGCAAAATATCTGTGATAGACACTGATGAATTTATCACTGTCTACTATCAATATCTATCAATGGTATTTTGCTATATATGTAAATATTTTGGTTTATTTTGTTATATTTGAAAACAACCTTAAAAGTTGAAGATTTATGACCAAGAATTAAATTTAGGATAATTGTTTTAAATAGCAAAACTATTAGAAATATTTTAAAATATAGCAAAATGTCACTATCAGTATTTATTTTTGTCTATTATTGATAAATAGTGACATTTCGCTATACTTATAAATAAGTTGGCTTATTTTATTAAATTTGAAAATAACCCTTAAATTTATTTTATAAAAGACAAAATCTGCATGACTCAGGGGTAATTATTTGAATATTCTTTTCAAATATTCATACCCACGTTAGGAAAAATAATTTTACAAGAAAATATTCATATTTTTTCATTATTTGAATAGACAGATTAAACTAATTCCCTTAATTGAAGAGAACTCATTTTATTTCCTTGTTTTACAAAGAATATTCTATAACAAATTAGGAGGAAAATTAATTTACTTCTAAACATATTAAGTCCTATATATATAAGTTTGATTAATGCCGAAATTGGTTTGGTTGACTACAAAAAAAGAAAAAAAAAGGGCATTTGGATGCCTTATATTCTGTCGGCCAATAGTAAATATGTGTCGGAAAATCATCTTCTAACAATAACGATGGCGTTAGGAGTTTCGTCTAGAAAAACTCGTAGGAACACTATCTCTCGACGCCTTTTGATGCGCCGTTAGGAATTATTCTCACTCCCGATGCCGTACATACATCGTCGAGAGAATCTATCTCCTGACAGTGTAATTCTTCCATCGGTAGTACAACTACCTCCCAATGGTACGCTGCACCGTCGGGAGAAATGAGGCGCATTCCAATTTCTTTTTTGCCTAATGATCTCCCGACGCTGGTTCTCCCAACACTTTAGGTACCGTCAGGAGCTATCCAATGCATCAAAACCTTCTTCCGGTCTTATTAATTTTCCAATAGCGCCATCGGGGAAAATGCGATATCCCGACGCTTGTATTGCGGTCGAAAGATATATAAATTATTATTAATTTTTAATTTTGGTCTTCATTACCTAAAATTTGGACACAAAAATAATAATAGAGAAAATCAAAAGTTTTGACATACATTCAAATCAACCAATATTCTTCTTCGTTTCTTACATAAGAGTCAAAGGTGTCATAGAAAAATAAGTACATAGTCCACAAAAATATATCTTTAAGTCACATTATGTTGACATGATCAACCTTCAGCTTATGACTCCAGGAGCATTTCCAAAGCACCAAAATTGCCTAAAATTTAATTAAGTTGAGGGAATTAGTACATTATTATTAAAATTATCAACAGTTAGGGTTAAATTTATGAAAAACTCTCAACACAACATTCTAAAACTAATCTCAAACACAACTTTCAACTAATCCATAATTTCAACACATTCACGAGGGGGCGGGGTGGCTACACGAAGATGAGAGAAAAACACTCGGGAGGTAGCTGCGCGATGTCGACTATAGAGATCTTAAAAAGAAATGGGAAGAGGGTGTTCACACGAGATTTTGACAAAAAAAAATTTAATTCGTGGAAATGAACTTGATTTTATTGATTTGAAGTATGAGTGTTACAGCTTCAATAGATGACGAAGAGATGATCGATTTGTTGAAGAAATCTTTTGTCTTTCGAATCTTCTGAATTCTGAATGTTGAAATTCTCTGGATTCTCTGACTCATATGATTTCTGAATCCCTCAAATGATGGGTGGTCTCCTCTATTTATAGAGTTTTGGAAGGCCCTATATGGGCTTGGGCTTGATGGGCTTTGGACCCAACTTTTGGGCTTGAATTTAAATTAATCCTTTTTTTAATAGATTTTTATTTAAATTTGGCCAATAAACCCGAGATGACCTGACTTCGGGCCCAATCGCCATGTGGCATAATTTGATTGGACGAGCTATCATTGTCGAGTGGATCAATGCTTAAACAAGTGGCATCATTTCATTTGCCAACTTTTTATGTCTTTAATTTTAATTTGAGGACACATGTAAATTTGTGATTGGTCTCAAATTTATCAATCTAAATTAATGACGTGGCGACTTGTGATTGGTCAAAATTTCTTAGTCAACAGAGGGTTTTAAAGGGGAACTCCCACTGACACATAAATCCGTGTAGAATTCAAACCTCTCCCGACGACATCTTTCCACTGTCAGGAGTTCCTAAAAAAATCCCTCCTCTTTTATCTCCCGGCGCCTAGAGAATACAGCGTTGGGAGATACACCTCATGCCCAACGCATTTTCTACAACATCGGGAGACACTTCTAACTCCCAATGAAATATCTAGGTCGTCGGGAGATAACCTTTCTCCCGACCATCTTTCTCTCAACACCCTATTTTGGCATCGGGAGATACCCTTCTTTTTTTAGTGGTTCAAGGACCAAAATGAACCAAAATTAAAAGTACAATGATCAATATGAATATTTGAAAAGTACAGAGACCAAAATGAACAAAAATTGAAAATATAGAGACTAAAATGAAAATTTTAAAAGTATATATCCAAAATGAACCAAGCTAAAATTAGTATTTAAACCATTTATAAATAACTTTGTTCAACCTCATAAATTTTAACAAAAAATTTTGCTCTATTTTTTTTTAATCCAATCAATTCTGTACCATATATACGTCTTAGAATTGATAGAATTGAAGGTTTAAAATAATTAACCAGTGATACAAATATGAGACAAGTTTAAGAAAGGGTAAAAATTAATTCTCTAAAAAACTTATCATAAAAGTTTATCTAAATTTGGTCCCTCCATATTACACATTATTCAACCATTAGAACTTTCCCTCTTCTGGAGTCTATTTTCGTTGTTCTTCAATGAATTCTATTCTTGAAAAAAAAAAATTCTTAAAGTTTCTTGTTAAACCATAGGGAAATCTACTCATAGTCTAGCAATGTAGCAACGACATTGTTACATCTCGGATCATTAACTTCATTTTAAAGAACGTCATCGATAGCCTTATTTACGTAAAATGCGCTCAAGAAAAAGTTCGGATTCATCATTTGTCGATGAGACACATCATATGTTTAAAATTGGATATAATTATAGTAAACTCATATATATATATATATATATTATAACAATTCTAATCATTCCGTTTCTTTCTTTTTTTCTTTTTTTCTTTTTTTTTTTTGTCATGTTACACACCTAGAAGGGTGTGGGCAACATGAATAGATTAGTCTAGCCAACATAAACATTAGTAGTTAAAAAAAGTTCAAAAAAGTCCAAACGATCCACCTCTGCTTCATATTTGTTGTACTAAAGAAAAATAATCTTAATTTTGGAAACGAATGGAACTATCTGGTTCGGTCGGGTCGGTTCTCAGTTCATGGAGGAATCTTGTGATGGTCTGCACAAATGTTCCATCATCGTTGTAATTTGGTTGAAAATTACTTGAGCTGGTTGGCTGAGTAGCTGTGGTTGACGAATTATTGCTTGTTCTTGAGCTCTGCAATAACAACAACAACAAGAAGCTCATGGAGGAATCTTATGATCATATGGTTTTCTTTTCCTAATATTTTAAATAATTTTATTTTTATTTCTTGCCATATTTTAATATATAGTAGAAAAACCTAGGTTAAAATTATATCGTTTTGGTCCATGGTACTTTGAGGCTAATTCAATTTTAGTCACTGTACTACTATCAGTAGTTTTAAAATTTAGTCTATTAAAGTTCATTTTTATTGGAATTAGTTAATTTAACAATAATATAATTTTCTCTAACAAAATACAATATATAAATATATTTCCAAAATTTATAGTGAAATTGCTAATAGATAGTAATTTTTTAATATATAAAATCAACAATAAACTAGCAATAGGAACAAAATTTAAAATTTATTAAAAATACATAAACTAAAATCAAACAAGTCTCAAAGTACAAAAACCAAAATAATATTTTAACAAAAAAAAAAAAAAAAAACTACATATATTGATGTAGAAGAGAGAAAACTTTAAAAAAAATGTCACATGATAAACTGTAATGAATGAATTTATACAAATATTTTTCAAAATATAGTTTGTACCCATTTTTCTTTCATAAATTAAATGTGGAAGAGAGTTCTTACCGAAGATGTTCTCCGTCGTCGTTTGGACGATCTTGTTGCCTTCGTCTTGTTGTCCATCATCTCAATCAATTGATCAAACTGAATTAAAAAAAAAAAAAAAAAACCCTTACATTAATGGAAACAAAAACATGAAATGTAATTAAAGAAGAAATTATCTTAAAAAATGGAAATAAAGATCAAAAGTTTTATGCGAAAATATGAAGGAAGAAATATTTTACAATGGTACAAAAATTAGATCGATCCATGCAATATTAATTTTAAAAAATGTTTTTTTCTTTTCTTTTTTTGAGTACCTGTTTGACAATTATTTGGTATTTCCTTGCACATTCATAGAGTCTTCTTTCATCATCAACACTTGACATTATCAAAATTTCTCTCTAATTTCTCTTCTTTGAGTATTTGAAAAAAACTTCGACAAGTTTAAGGTAATATATATGTGGGTATAAATAATAATATATGGTGGGAAAAGGGAATTGCATGATGTTAATTTCGAGACATATATATAAAGAGATTTAATAATTTCTGACCGTTACTTAATTACCAACCCCTTTAGCCCATCAAACATGGAGAATAGGAACAATTTCACTCTTTTTTTCTCATACAAATTCCATTTTCATACCCAATTCAAGCTGATTTGGTTTCTGTTTTGTACATAAAAAAAAACTAATTTATTAGTCATATTTTAATAAGTGTATATATAACTCAACTAGTTAAGTCATATAGTTCAATTAAAACCTAATTTATTAGCCACAATTCAATTGTGTCAAAGATATATGTAATAATGGTTAAAATATCGATATTTAGATTTCAATTTTACGGATGTAACGATATCGACGGGTACTTTAGAAAAGAAATTTATAAAAGTTATTTAAATTAATAAATTGAGTTATTTTTACTTCTAAACTAAGTCATATATCTTAATATTAATATGGAAAATTTTCACATATAAAAAAATGTCAAACTATTTACAAAAATAGAAAAAAAAAAACACTAATAGACATTGATAAACTTCTATCAGCATCTATCAGTGATAGACTTCTATCATTTCTATCACTAATAGACCCTAATAGACTTCTATCAGCGTCCTATCACAACTATCTAAAAATTTTGCTATTTTCTGTAAATAGTTTTCCATATTTTTCTATTTTCATATAATTTGGTAGGTCTATGTGTGATTATAAAAGATATTGATTATCTTTAATATCGATGTCGAACCTTTCAATTTATGAATATATTGACATCAACAAGTATGATCTTCAATCTTTGATTATACATATGTCATCAATACGTGAAATGTTGTGTTGAACTAAAAAAACGAACGTCATTTATTTGAGGGATATAGAGAGAGAAGAGAAAAAGTGTGGAAACATTTATTTAATTTAAGTAGTTGCCATATGCCCAAGTTTTTACTTTGTGGAATAAAGAAGAAAAACGATGTAGGCTTGCATGTAACGGATGGTCGAATTTGATTTCTATTGGTTTGGTCAACTTTTTAGTTAGTTTTTCTCTCCATTTTAATGATTGCTTTTTATTTGCTTTTATAACCGATTTTTGGTAAAACTTTACTTTTTCCCCATTTTAATGATTCTTTTCAATTCTTTTCACATTGATTCATCTCAGTAAAAAAATAATAAATAATTCAAAATTTTACTTTGCCACATGACATATTTTTATTGAAGTGTTATTGCATAAAGATGAGTGCAAGAAGACTGCAACCAAATTTTTTTTCCTCTATTATATTGGTACCATAAGTTTTCTTCTTCTTTTGAAAAATGAGAAATCATTCTATTTTTAGTTATTTTTTCTCAAGCCATGTAGGTCTAAATTATTTTCAACTTTATATATGCTCAACATTTGGTATTAAATATTAGGTTAAATTACAAATTTAGTCTCTATGATTTGGAAAAAGTTAGAGTTTAGTCCCTATAGTTTAAAATTAGAATTTAAAGTCCTTATAGATAATCCCTAAAGTAGGGATTGAATTCAAACTTTTTTCCGAACTATAGAGACTAAATTCTAATTTTCTCTAAATTATAGGGATCAAATTCTAACTTTTAAAACTATAAGGACTAAATTCTAACTTTTTTCCAAATCATAGGGACTAAATTCGTAATTTAACCTAAATATTATGTCTTAATTTTATAAGTACAATAAATGTAACAAAGATTTAAATTTTCAACCTTATAAGAAGGAATAGATGGCTTAATGACTATATGCTAGATGTTTGTTATGTGTTAGTGCGAGTATCTCGTCTAGGTCCTTTCGCCCAATGGTCTGGATACGTCGCTAAAGCAGACATACAAGAGTACTCACACCAGTGTGATGCCGAGTGGAGTACACTCGATGCATAAGTTAGTATACACGAAGTGTTTAGTTTGCCTAAGCACAAAGAGAATTGCGTACCGCTTGAAGTTGGTGATATGGAGCTATTTATAAGGTCATTGTATAACATGGAGCCCGCTATGCCAAATGCAATATCGACGATGCAAAATAGGTGTGCCACTCAAGGCTATAGGGTGCCAAAGGGAGAGCTCTCAGCTTGGTCATTTCCCTTCAGGAGAAACGGAGCAAGCTTGGCTAGTCAATCCAGAACCCGATGGTTTGACTTTTTCTTTTAGGAATACTAGAACTTCTATGCAAGCTTATTGGGCTTGATCCTTACCTTCAACAACCTTCAATATTGTGCAATCTTTTGATGCCAACCTAACAGGCCAATAGGTTAATATATACTTCTTTATTTGAGATATCCATCCAGAATGTTAATTTCACATCCCAATTCCCAACTAACAATCTTATGGCCTCCAAGCAAGCAACGATAACAAATATTTCATCCTAATCAATGTATTTTCCTTGAGAATTGCATTTGAAAACTATCTTGCTTCGAGACCGAGACCTCTTTTTCCATTACTTTGCCCCTTGGATATTTCATTTGGCCGTTACTGCTTTATTTCCACTTAAATGAGTAGCAACATCTTTTCTACGACTTTTATCTCTTTATATTCATAGTACCAAATTTTCATGTTTATCGTTCTTTTACCTCTTGGCTTTGATAGGTACTTTTTCATTGTTAGATGAAATCTATAAAAGAAAATTCAAGGTTATGATGATACTGATTGGACTAGAAATCTTAATAATAATAAAAAGTACAAGTGAGTATTTGCTATTGATAATATTATTTTTACCGAAAGTTTTATGCAACCTATTATGTCATTATCTACTAATAAAACCAAACACGTTGCATCATCTTGTATTTGTCATGTTCTTCTTTTAAAAAAAATAACTTAAGCTAGTTACAATTTTAATCCATGTGACTAATAAGTCAACAATTGTTCCAGTCAAGAATCCAATGTTTCACGACTATAATGAACACATTGATGCAGGATTTTATTGGAGATTGCATTTCAAGAAAAAATATTCAAGTTGAATAGCGAAGATAAAAGATCAAAGATCAAAGTGTAGATATTTTCACAAAGCCAAATTGAGAACTTTGCTTTGCTTAAGGGGATGTTGAAAGCTAGACATGTTTTAATTCTAAATGCATTACATGAATTAGTAGTATTCAATTAAGTATATTCATGTTTAACCGAAAAAAAATGAGTATATTCATGTATTTAGTCTTTTAAAATGAATTAGTTATGGCTACATGCACCTATGGATTCATAAGATGAGATTTATTGTGGGACCTAGATTGTCCTATGAAAGTCCCAAAAATATGTTTGTCTTTGATGTGCTTGAAGCAATTGCATGCATGAACGAGAAAAGCACCAATGACATCTATGTGCGTTTCTTCTATAAAGCTTAACGTGGTTAGGCTGAATTATTTCTATGAAGTAGGCCAAATGGTTAAAGTAAACTTGGAAAGAAAAAAAAAAAAACATGGATCGACAAGATGAATTGATCTTACTAGAAAGATGAAATGATCATATGTAAAGCCTCTGGCCCAAGATTCGGAATTCAAATTTAGCAACTGATGGCTCCAACATTCTCTTGTCCTTTGCTACTTTGCAATGTCATCCTTGCTTGTCTTGAATTGCTTCTAAAGAGTAAAGACTATCCCTACAAACTAGCACGAGTCCTTTTAGCATGTTTTGTTCTCTACTTTCTAGAAAAATTTCCGGAAGCTTGAACTCCTATGCATGAGTCATGGTTCATCTTGTTGGTATATGTAATAACTACCGACTCTTTTAAGTCTTTTTTAACCATATTTTCATATATTCACGATCCCTCTTATTTAAATGTGATCATAGTTTATTCATGTACCCCTTGTGAACTCAAGCGTTACACAACAAGATTGAAGATTCAATCAAGAAGCACTCTCTATCCTTGCTCATGTAAGATCATTGTAGGCTATCCCTTCAACTATTTGGAAAGAAATACCAATGGAGTGAAATCCAAAAAAGATGAGTTGGATCATGATGATAGTGAGAATTTAAGCTTAGGCTTTGGGTCTGTTAGGATTGGGTTTCTAGGAAGAATACCTCATCTGTAAGGAGGAAGAGACTGACATTATTTGCCTCCTAATACTCCAAACTTGAGAAGTTCTATTCCTAACTTTCTTACGGCATAACTCTAGAACCTCAAATATTACAAAGTAAATAATATAGGTTGAAACATCCGAGTATAACACCACTAGGAGTGTATAACAAGTACATATACATATTTCTTATCAAAATGAAGTGATTTTATTCACTGATTATTATTTCAATTCTCAATCGAAACCCAGCAAAAACCTACATGTGTACATCAAAATTTCCAAATTTGTACTGTATAATTTAGAAGCAAAAAGTAGCTGGTGAGACAAAAACTAAAAAAAAAGCTAACTTTCTCGCTATGGAATCTCACCGAGAAGCTAATGACCAAAAGTTCAAGAGAAATGAAGGTGAAACAGCAAACCAGCAAATGAAGGCCATTGCAGTGGCGGACTCGAATTGTGCACAGTGGTTCACGCCACACTTGTTAAGATCATTGCCTATGAGAACAGTAATCCCTGCTGATGAACATGCAGCAGAAAATGTAAGGGTGGATGTAACCTGCAGGAGGACACAGTTCATTATTTGTATCAACAATTATAAATGCTAACGGTAGTTAAGAAACTAAATTAAATAAAGTTCTACTGGTTCAACAAATTCATTCAATTATAAGAACATTAATTGAAATTACCATAATTATATTAAATAAATAAATATTAGATTATATTATGATTACAAAAAAGTATTAATAAGAACAACACATTAATAATAATAAAAAAGCATAAATATAATATAGAGTATCAGGATCCTTCCTTCATACTGGAAGACTCGGCATTCCATTGAGAGGCTTATTCTATTGCAAATCACAGATGGGCAAAACCAATAATTAGACGTCTCTCTTTGATTCTCATTTCTCATTGCTGATTCTTGCAAATCAAGCATAACCTTAGTACCCAATAATACTATATGTTAATCAAAGATTATTTCACCTATTCTAGAAGAATTGTGCGACTTTAACAAGATCCTGCATTGCACATGACATATCAGGCTACAAATCTAAGATGCATTCAGATCTATTATGTGTTTCAAAGTGTATCAAGCAAAGTATTCTTACTGCATCACCAAAGGTGAACAAACCAACTATTGAGCAATTCCGCAAGCTTCGTCTGACTAACAAGGCATATGCATCAACCACTGCCAATGAAAAGCTCCACAAGCATTGCAAGCCAACGGCAGCGACAAGATACCTGAGAGAAATGAGAAGCGATGACATTTCCATATGAACAATTTAACACAAAGTTGAAGGATCAAATATACAGGATATCTTAAAATCATAAGTTCTGACGATGAATAACATTATCCAACAGAACATACTTCTTTTAAAAGAGTAACTATTCTCAGTTTTCGGTAACATAAAGATGTGTACGAGAGCAGAAAATTAGATATCCTCCCAACTTTTAGAAACCAACCAAGGGTTCAGAAAAACTCTTGTTGGTATTAACAGAATGATAAAAATTACAAAAGAAAATCAAAAGAAATTTGATAAACTATAAATCAATACAATTCTTGTTACAAACAGAGTCATCGGAACTGACATGAAACTTATAGAAAGCAATTTCTTTTCCCCACCTGAAATATGAACTTAATTATGGGATGAATAATCGATCAATAACTATGCTCTATGTTCTGAAACAAAATAGAAACTTCGAGGGGATTTCAAGTGTATTTCTTATCCGCTCAGTTGGAAAAATAATACCATACTAGTAGTAATTAAACCCCTCGAATCCTAAAAGAAAATACTGAATGATACAAGCCTCGTGCTTTCCTTCTTGTAGAACACACTCTAAAGTTAAGGGGACAATTTTTCTACTTGTCTTTATGCACTTCCCTCGATGCCCCAGGGCTGTATCGCGACTCGCAACACATAGAAATCACAAGACCTCGGCGATAGTGTAATACAAGTTATTGCTATCACCATGAACAGAGGTGAAAGTTCATTCCTAAGAATATAGACACAATTACCAAACAGTTGTACTTGAGCGAAATAATCAAGCAAGAAAAGACGAAGAAACACACATTCTTTATGGACATAAAATATTCCGAACGACGTCCAAATCACGCTAAATATATCTTAATTTAATCAACAACCTAATTTCAGTTCATTGACTCTGTAACATAATATTTCGAGAATATCACAATCAAAATATCGAAAAATTACTCGGAACCGGATACTACGAGAAAAAATTGAAGAATTACGTACCGAAACGCCGTTACGGAGGGGAAATCACTGGTAGTGGCCATAACACAGAGAGAAACTGCAGCAAATATGAACTGAAGAAGACGAAGAGCAAGTCCACCTAGTGTTCCAGGCATGCCCTGCACATCCTTCATCCTCACTCTCGGCCCATTGTGTACCGCTCCTTCCGTAAGTGGTGGCGCCTCCACCGGATGCACCGAAGGCCGGCTGACGTTCATCGCGTTGTACAGCGATCCAACAGTTCAATCAGTGAGATTAAACAAAAGTTGTTTTGCATTCACTCCATAATTCAGAACCCTAATCGGTAACAGGCCAGCCAAGACAGCACAAGGAGAAAGATGGAGAAGTTTAGCTTATCAGTTGAAAGGCCGTAGATTCTTTGCAATCAAAGAGCGAAGGGAAAATCCGAAGTCCATGAAGTCGTCATCTTCTCCATTGTCGCCACTTTTGGCAAGGACGCGAGTAAGCTCCGAGAAAGGGAAAGCAGCCACAGCCAGACCAGACGTAAGGAAGAACATTCGAACGTCGGCCGTAAATGGGCCGGCCCACTTCAACTTTCTTAAAGGCCTATTGGGCTTAATATTTCATGGCCCATATTTGATTTCATCGTGGGCTCCTGGCTCTAAGCCCAATAAAACGCAATAATATTTTGGGGCCAAGAAGAAAAATAAAGCGCGAGAGAAAATATAGTTAAAGTAGGGAGAAAAAAAGACTCTCTAAATATAAGGAATTTTGCATTTAAACTTAGTAAATTTGATTTTTTTTATTTAATAAAAAATACCTTAATTATTACTAATTTCTATAAATAATAACAAAGCCCTTGAATCTTAGGGCTTCACAAAAAGTGCACGCCTTATTTTGTGAGCCTTGCTTTGAATAGATCTGCATCCAGCGTCTAGGCGCGTCTGAAATGACTTTTTAAAACATTACGATCGATAATGAAAAATATTTTGCAAGAGAAACCCTAACTAAACTAAATTTTAAGGAAATAGAGTAAATAATATTTATTTTTTAGATATAAAAATGTTGATGACAAAAAATGGATCAACCGTAAATTTGTTTTGTGGAGGAAAATTATCGAAGTGTACAAGACAAAAGGGATTAAGCACTGGTGGATGTCAAGTCACACACACTTCAACACTCAAGTCAGTCTCGAGTTATATAAGTAACTTGATAGTAGAAAATAGTAGGGTATTTTAAGTATACCTTCATCCATTGACTTTGGTCGCTTATATAGAATAGTAAAGTGTAACAGCCATTCGGTCTCATGATTGTCCCTCATAAATGTCTAGAACTGTTGAGTTAATTTGTTGGTCGATTACACCATTACTGCAACGGATGTGTTCACTCAAAATTCTCAACGTCTTTTTTATGGCATGTCCATTATGAATCTGGACAATTTCAAATTTTACCACTTTGAGGTCCTACAAAGGTCTTCCATGAGTCTTCCAAGGCCCCTCATGTGACTCATAGGCTCCCAAGAGTCCTTTGAGCTTCTCTAAGCTCTTTATAGGTCCTCTAAGCTCTCCTCGTGGGTCATTTGAGCTCTCTTCATAAGCCCTCTAAGCTCTCTTCATGAGTCCTCTAGCTCTCTTAAGCTCTCCTCATGAGTCTTTTAAGCTCTCATAAACTTTCCCCATGGGTTCTTTGAGCTTTCTTAGGCTCATCCTATAGGTTCTCTATGTTGGGTTTGATGCCCTAAAACTCGTAGATAGTAAATGTTGTATTTTGATCGTCATTAATAAATGATTATTCATTATTATTCAATAAATGTTATTGATTATTT
Organism: Lagenaria siceraria; assembly: GCA_002890555.2. NCBI lineage: Eukaryota > Viridiplantae > Streptophyta > Magnoliopsida > Cucurbitales > Cucurbitaceae > Lagenaria > Lagenaria siceraria. The sequence goes on from CM016485.1 coordinate 10,835,432, forward strand.
TATCTTGTTTTAATAACCCTAAAATCCAATAAACTAACATCCTAGGTTGTTTTATGAGTCTTGAACAATATGTAGAGACATATAGAGATCAATGTTCAAGTTACAACCTAAAGGGTCTATAGTATAAAGATAGGGTTGTGTACCTTATCCTGGTAACACTATGGATACGGCCCACTTTGTATTTGATACAAACGCAATGATCCAACGCGTTCATGTAGGAGACATGCGAGTGGGGGTATCCTATGCAATGAGTTTGCATAAGACTGGACCACGAAATAGTAATCACTAGATGTAACTCCGTTGACTGGTTAGGTTTCTATTTCAATAGGTTGACCTAGGCAACTTAGTCTTAATCATGAGTATATTGTGAACTCCTGTTCACGAGGGATTGTCCTTTGATTTGTATGGGTGAGAGTGGCCCGTTTGTCGACTCGATATGCCTACCATTTTGGGGACAAGACTAAGTGAGGAGCTGGGAATATAATTATACAAGATGGATTTCACTCCTTCTCGACTGTAGGATAAGTAGATAAGTGTTCCCTTAAGTGGTGTCTCCGGGACTTGAACATAGGGCCCTACCCTCTCACTGGTCCGAGAGGGGTTTCTGTTTGATGGTTGGACCATAAACAGGTTGTTCATTAGAGGAGCACTGGTACTTAAGGATTTAGAAGTAACCCAGGGGTATAACGGTAATTTGACCCAGCTGGTGTTACGAACACTTGTGAAGGACTAACTTGCTGTCATTGGTCTATATCCGTGGACACAGAAATATATCTACAGTGAGAAGAGTGCAACTGTGGGTCTTTAGTGGAGTGTACCCACAGTTAACGGATATTGATTAATGTGGTTAATGAGTTTAGCCCGTTAATCTCATATCGTTGGAGCTTCTGATCTGTAGGTCCATTAGATCCCCTTCCTAGCTCGTAAAGAATATTGAGGTTATTATTGGTTGAAATTTGAATAGTTCAAATTTTCTAAGGGAAAAGTATAATGTATAATGATACATTATAATATAAAGTTTATGTTACAAATTAAACTTTATAGTATAAATATAATTTTGGATATGATTCAAAGTTAATTTGTAAGAGAATTAAATATTTGAAATTGTTCAAATATTATTTTATTAAAACTATAGGTTAAAATTAATGCACATTAGATGTACATTAAAACTATAGGTTATGAGAGAAATGTATTTGAATTTGATTCAAATGCAGGTTAAAATTAAATATTTGATATTTAATTTGGTAATTAATTAATTGCAGAATTAATTAGTTATTTAATTTAATCTAATTTAATTAAATTTGATTTAATTAAATTAATTGAATTAAAACTATAGGTTATGTAAGAGATGTTCATCTAAATATGATTTAAATGAATTGATTAATTAAATTAGATTTAATTAATTATTAATTATTAATTTAATTAATTATTAATTTAATTAATTATTGATTTAGTTAATTAATTAAGTTTGTTGTAACTCCCACGTAGGGGAGTTACTTAAGACGTGGGATAACACCCACGTTTCCCATTTTTCTCTCGCTTCTTTATATAGTGCAAAAACAGAATTTTGTTTTGGTGTGAACCATTCTCTCAACAAAAAAAACAAAATTCTCAGTATTCTCTAAAAAAAATATCCAGAAGAGTTCTGTATTTTTTTTCCTGTGCCAAAAAGGTTCCACAAACCTTCCCTCAAGATTCAGAGAATAGGAAGGTCTCCAAGTGGTGGTGACACAACACGTAAGAGTTTTTATTCTCTAATTTTTTGCTTAACCTAGATTAATTTAAGTCTTTTTTGTCAATGTAAAAGTATTTCAAAATTATTAAAATTAATTTTGAGATACGGTTCTAATACGTTTCCGCTGTGTTTTGGGTTTTAATCCCAGCACTCTAAGCTCCACAGGCTCATCTCATGGGTCCTCTAAGCTTCACTAGGCTCATCCAATGGGTCCTTTAAGCTCCACAAGACTCTTCCCATGGGTTATTTAACCTCCATTAGACTCTCTTATGAGTCGAGCTCTTTCTATAGGTCTTTTGAGTTCCACTAGGCTATTCTCATGGATTTTCTCCTTTGAGCTCTACTAGGCTCTTCTAATGGGTTTTTAAGCTTCTATAGGTTCTCTCATGGGTTATATGAGCTCTCTTAGGTTCTTTCATGGGTCTTATGAGCTTCACTAGGCTTAGGCTCCTAGGCTCATCAAGCCTGGACTCGATCTATTTTGATAAATCTACCCATAAGAAAAAAAAAAAAGATAAAATGTAGGTTATCCATCATTGTCGAAATTTGTTAGTTTTTAAATTTGATTCCAAATTTAATAATAATATCTTGTTTATTAATTTTCGAAAGAAATAGAAATATTTAAAATGTCTTAAGAAAAAAAAAAGAGAAATGGTAAGGAAAAGAAAATAGAGAGTGAGGCATTACAATTTCCGAAAGTTAGCAAATTAAACAAAAAGCCAAAAAATAAATGCGACATGTCGCTTTCTAAGTGACGAAGGAGCTAAGTGTCGGCATAGTTATGTGTTGGGATGTCGGTTCAGACTCGTGAGTGGTGACTATCGTTTGGATTTTAGTTGGCAGAAAAATGTGGGGCCTACCGCACGGGTAATGTTTCGGATGCCAATAAATTATATAATAAATGCCATTTTCTGTCATCATCTTTTTTTTAAAAAAAAAATTATTATTATTATTAATTTTAGGATTGTTTTGTCTACTTTCGTTTTGTGTCAATTTCATCAAAACCATACAAGACAGCTCATAAATAAGGTTGTTAGCTGTTTTTTTCCCTAAAAAAAAAGAAAAAAAGAGAAAAGCAAAAGGCTAGATTTTAAAGCTGGTTGGTTCTAGAATGGAGAGTTTTTTTTATAGAAATTATTTTAAAAAAATAAGAAAAATTATTTACACAAAATAATAAAATTTATAGTTTGTTGTGATAGACATTTAGAATCTATCACAAATTCTAATTATAGAAGTCTATCACTGATAGATGCTGATAGAAGTCTATCAACGTCTATCAATATTTTTTTGTTATTTTCTGAAAATAATTTGACATTTTTTGTATCTATGAAATTTTTCTTTTTTTTTATTTTAGGAAAAAAATCAATTTTGACCTATAAACTTGTTTCATTGGGTTGATTTTGATTTTAAACTTTCATATATTCAAAAAGTTGGTAATAATTTTTAGGGGAGTTTTTAAAAATAGAAAAATAAGGGAAACTATTTACACAAAATAGTAAAATTTTTAGATAGTTGTGATAGACGCTGATAGAAGCCTATCAGGGTCTATCAGTAATAGAAATGATAGAATTCTATCACTGATAGATATTGATAGAAGTCTATTAATGTCTATTAATATTTTTTTTACTATTTTATATAAATAGTTTGATATTTTTTTCATATATAAAAATTTCCCTAATTTTTATAAAAGAACCAAAATTAATAGAGTTTTTACAAAGAAAACTAAATAGAACAAGTTTTTACAAAATAAAATAAAATAAACAATTATAGATCAATCATTTGCTTCGTGGCTTTATGCAATACCTAATAAAAAAACAGAACATTTATTTTAGTTTCATCAATATTGACGATAATAATAATATTTATCAGATTTAATTTCTGAATGTCAATATTGAAAATCGAGTTTATAGGTATAGCAATTTTTTTCCTATGTTAGGGGGAAAAATAACATGATAAAAGACGATTAAGAAGATTTGATGGTCAATCACATAGTATAGTAAATTTACCATTTCAAAGGTGGGTTGCTCAATCTTCCACATCTTTGTAATTATTGTCTTATATTTAATTTAAATTTAATATTACCATTAGCATGACAGTGTCTATATAAAAATAAAATCTTAAAAATTAGTTCTCGCTCTAACGTTATTAAGTAGTTTTTTTTTTTTCCATCAAGAAGACCTAGTCAAATTCGGCCAAGAGAGAGAAACACAATCAGACAGTTATTATGGATCAAAATATATGTTACTCTAACTCATATTATTGTAAAAATTTTCTAGTTCAAAGATCTTAATTTTTATTATTTTATACAATGTTAGAATTTTATTGTATAATCATTGAACTAAAAAAATGATTATATGTGACAAAACATATGATGGAGTTTGGAATAGTTAGAGTTGCTAATTGAAATCAATCAATATGGACTTGAGTAGGTAGATTGTCAAATTTTTCATTAGGGCTAAATTTAAATATGTCTTATTGGCTAGTCAAAGTCCATTAGTTTGTCCAATCACTCTTATTAACATTTATTACCACAACTATTGTATAATGGTACGTGGAGAAATTTAAATAGTTATTAATAAGGTAAAAGCATGTTACTATACTAGAATGTCGTTTTAAAACAAAACTTCTTATTCAAAATAGATGTTATGAAGTTCATGTACTGTCATATAAGTACTAGTCGTCGAAATATTAGATCAAGTAGTAAATTTTTAGTCTCTATATTTAATTAAAACAATTAACGTATAGAATGCAACATCATCTAGTAATATTAAAAAATGAAAATGACATCTCTACATTAGAGTTTTAATATATGATAAGATAACTAATAATAATAAATAAATGGGCCCAAAGGAATAGGGCATTGTCACATTAGGTGGCCCTTGCATTAGGATGTGCCCAACCTTGTACTTGGTACTACATTAATATATACTAATCAATAACAAATTAAAGGGAAAAATAAATAAATGTAAAAATTTTCCCTTTGGCATTATTTTTTCTTTAAGAATATATCAAGTATTTCATATATTAAACTATTAAATTATAAGTTTATATTTAAGCAAATATTTTTTTAATACACTTGATTTCCTAAAAATAGATTAAAAAAAATTAACCAATGGAACTACTTTTCTGTTTTCATCTTCCCAAAAGTTTCAATTTATAAAATAATTGAATTTGTAAAACACTCTTCTTGGTTCTACATAAATATAATAGAGATAGGATAATACCTTGAATTTTTTTTTATTTTAAAACAATTACATAAAAATAAGTCTTTATTGAATATCTTGAACACCTTATAATATTTTTAATAAGAAAAATGGTTTAAAAAGTAAATATTTATATATGAGTTTCTTAAAAAAATAGAAAGATCATATTTATTTATGAAAAAATTATCACGATACAAAGAAGAAAGAGATAAAAAAAGAGATTTGTAAGCCATGTGCATCGACAAATTATCATATGAATTTTAATACACACGTAAGATCGGTACTAATTGATAATTAAGTTTATTGTGTTCTATAGTCAATTATTTATAGAATAGAATGCTACTTCCATTAATGATTTCTTTTGTTATTAATTTGAACTCTTTAAATTAAATTAATTTTCTAAATATAAAATTAAAAAACAATATCAAATACATAATTTGTAATAAAATATACAATTGAGATTAAAAAAAATTTAAAGATATATGATTTTGAAGGTGTAAGGTGGAGTGCTTACCAATCTGTGCTTTATTTAAAGACATGTGATATGTGATTTGAGGTTTTTTTTTTTTTTTTTTTTTTTTTTTTTTTGTTAGGACGGGAATGATTTGGTGGAGCCTAGCTTTCACCTATTTATATAGGTCCTTTTTCTTTTACTGACCATTTTAAAAGAAATAAAATTGTGTCACGTGGCACAATACCATTAAGTGTTTGCCGAGCTACACAAGAGATAGGTACAGCTCGATTGCACCTAAGTTTTTTTCATGCTAAAATATATGCAAAATAGTCCCCTAATACAATCTTGGATGCAATTCTTAATTTTTTTTTTTTTGTCCCTACTTATATTTAGATGTATTACACATTTTCGAGTGAAAACATATCATTCAAAATTTGTTAACAAACATTATTAAATTATTGTTTTATTAAATAGACATGTAACTCAATATTAATTGAGACACATGAAATTTACTCCGATTTAACATGTTAATTATTCATAATATGGATCAAAGCCAAGTATAGCTCAACTGACATATAGTTGACTAAATTATAAATATTGTTAGCAACGAAGAGATATATGGTTTGAATCCTCCATTTCTATTGTACTAAAAATAATTATCCACATGTTTGGATGGAGTTTACCTGGTTTTGAGGACTTGGATCTTTCAAAAACCCTAAAAAGAAAAGAAGACTAAAGTGACTGTTTTTAGAAACGTAAGCCTAAAGCAAAGGGAAACCCTAATAAAAGACACACACATGATTTTGTTGGTCTCTTTGTTTTAATGCTTATTTCCAGAAACGGTGCCGTATTTGCTGGCAAAAACTAAAAAAGGGAGCTGAAAACAAAGTAAAATACCTTTATTTATATGTTTATTTATTTAAAAAAAGGGTACTTTGGGAAGGGAAATGGTTAATGTCTACCTCAATTTGAAATAATTGATTTAAGCATTGGTTTGTGGTGTTTACAATCTGTTTTTTTATCCCAATCCCATTGTGGGACAAATCCTTTTGTGTTTTGCCCAAATTAAACCATATGTATTACTTTTTGGAATTAATGATTTAATTTATTTTACTTACTGAAGTATATATAAGCATACGTAACTAAGAATACACCCTATATATAAACTAAAATTTTAATATAGTTGTCAAAATAAGCTTCATTTAGTAGTATTTGACATATACTTTCTCTCTTAAAGTCAACGTTCGTCGGTTTCTATTTGTATAACTGGTGCACTACAAAGAAATATTTTTTGTTGATTGGAATTATTGCGACAAAATAGAAATTCGTTGCAATTGTTGTGATGGAAAATCAATTTGTCGCAAATATTGGAACAAAAAAGTAAATTTGTTGTAAAATTTGCGTCAAACATTTCTTTGTCACTTAAATCTTGAGACGATTTCATATTTTTGTTATAGCCTTAAAAACTCACAAAAGCACCCGAGTGGTGAAAGAGTTTTTTTTATTTTTGTCCTTTCGCCCCCTAGTTTCTTTAAACTTAAGTTTAGGTTTTTATTTTTCACAAGGGACATATAGATGTTGGTTTTGAGGGTTTAGAGTGCAAGTTCTTCTATTTTTAGAAAGGAGGGAGGTGGTTCTTCCGAACTAAGGTATATATCTTAAGATTTGAATCTCTCACTAGTTGATAAAATTAAAAAGAAAAAAAAAACATATTTTAACTAGTTTAACTAGGTTTAAATTAAATTTAAAATCAATATTTAAAAAGTTGAGTAGAAACATAGAATTAGAATAATTATATCATTCTGATTGATCCAAAAGTTTAAGTTAATGGTTAGACAAATTTAATTTTATATCATCGAACTTAATGACATTGGATCCAAAAAAGAATTTTAATCCTTAGGCACTTATCACTCGACCGGCCAAAATGATATTTTAACCTAATAATATTTCTTTAAACAAATTAAAAAAGAAACGAAAACGTAAAACCAAAGGCAAACAGTCCGCTCAACGAAACGCCGCGACACAAGCAGCGAGCCATTTTTCCCTCAACGAGATGACGTCATCTACACGTGAATCTTTATGGAAACCTCGCCACGTAAGCTCCAAATGGTCCCACGTTCTCACGTGTGCCATAACTCCTTTTCGCTTCTAACTACGCCAACTCAGCATAATGTATGTTCTATTTTTTTTTTTAATTTATTTTTTGAACTTCCAACCAAATATTTATTTTTGACTTTCTATTTCGATATTGATGATCATCCTCAATCCCTACACAAACTAATTATATTTTATTCCTTAATTTATTACAATGATTAATCCCCACACGAGACTCTTTTTTTTCTCCCTTTTTTAATTCCACCCCTCCCAAAAAAAAAAACCACCTAAAAAAAATATCATATTATTTTTAAATATAGAAAAATGAGTTAAACTATTTACAAATATAGAAAGACCTAACTGTCTATGTAAAAATTTTCTAAATTTGTATATAATTTGATATTTTTTTGTATTTATAGTAATTACTCAAAAATACCATTAATTCACGTAACAAAATGAAATATTAAATCTATCAAAATGAATATAATTCAACTGACATGAAGCATATACTATTTTTTAGTTCAACGTAAAAGTGAGATTTGAACAACAACCTTCTAATAGTTGAATTACTTGGTGTCCCACTACCTCATTTACAACCTTTTAATTTTACAATATGAAATAGAGATTAATTAGTTAAAAAAAACAATATAGGCGATTTCTAGAGATTGAAATCTTCATACTTTATTTGTGTAAAAAAAAAAAGATTAAAAAAAAGAAAGAAAGAAAAAAGTCCAACTTAGACCAAATTAATTAAAGAAAAAGGAAGGGAAAGAGACTAAGAGTAGAGTAGATTTCCAACCAAACAAATTAACATCATTCATTTTGGTCATACACTGAATGAAAACCACTTTCATCTTTATGAAACGTTTGAATTCCCCATTTTTTGGGGAATGACATTGATATTGATTCAACAAACTCACTACTCACTACATAACATTGAACTTTACAAATCAAATTCAAGTTTCAAGGTAAGCCCCTTTTGTCTTTTCTTCTTGAACTGCCATTGTTTTGGGACTTACTTTCACAAGAAACCTTTAGAACAACTCATTATCATATTTCACAATGCTTCTCTTACAAATACATATTCCCAATACTTTTAAATCACTTCCACTTATAATAAGAACTAACCACCTAAAAGGGGAAGAAAAAAAACCCAAAAAGAAACCCCCTCAAAGTTCATCACAGAACATGAGGATGTAAGCAAGTTCCAAAATTCAAACATTCCCTCCAGAAGTTGGATTGGGAAAAAAAATTAATTATAAGAAGAAGAAAAAAAAAAGGAAAATATGAGCTTTCAGAGTTAAAAAGCCTTAAATCTTAGCAGCAGCTCCCAGATTTGAAACAGAGAAAGGTCAGCAGGGAAATGAAGGACCTGATATTGACCAGCTGTACACTTGAAATCAACTCTTATTCTTCCTTCTAAGCTCCTACATTATTACTTCCTGAATCTGTTAGAATTGTCAATCTTCTTGCTGTCTTGATGAAGTCACTGAAACAGAAAAATGAAGCGTTAATCAAATGCAATATGTAATGGAAATGACAGATTTTATGATGATGTTTCGACTGTTGCAGAAAGGAAGAAGATACAAACCTGAATTGTTCGTCACCGACATGCTTGACAGCACCGGAAACATCCCGGTACAAGACATGGTTCAATGTCTCTGAATTATCTATACCAAACATATTTCCAAGTTTTCTGTACAATTCTTCATAAGACCCAAGTGAAGAAAGATCGAGGGTGCGACCTACGTCTTCTGATTCCATAAAGACTTTACAGTGGCCGGTATCCAAGTTAGGCTCGATTTCTTGGCGATTGTCCTTGTACCATTGGAAATTTTCACACGCCGAGCCTTCTGGTAGACCTTGTTGATGTAAAGCAGATCCAGAGCCATCAGAGAAATTTGCCATTTTGTCTCCGTTTCCATCTGATGAACTATTGCCAGTATTAACTGGAGAAACCGTATCGCCGGAGAAGCTTTGAGACATCTGCAATTCTGTAAGTATGGGTCGGCCAAAAAGTATTAGCTGAGGAGTCTTTACGCCGTCAAATTTCTTTGAAGCTTGAGTAGAATGTGCCATGGTTAGCAAGCAAGATACGTTTTCACTCATACTTGGTTTTTCAGTCATTGCATTACCAGAAAGTCTAGTTGATCCAGCAGCTGGATCCAGTGATCGATAACCAATCGAAAATAGACCTGACTGCAGTTTACTGAGATGAAAATCTGACAAGGATAGACCAAAATGAGCATGCCTGGCTCCCTGCATGCCAGCAGGGTTGTTGTCGGGAGGACAACCGAAGGGGCTGCCGGTTCCATGGAGATAACTAGAGAACGATGGCACAGGAGGTTGGTTATCGAGAGGGAAATCGGGGTGTTGTGGATATCTGAACTTTTTCCTTGGTGGTGAGAAGGGGGCAAGGTGAATTGGAGACATGTTCGATACCAATTCGACCAACCATGGGCTAACGCGTTTCACATTCTGAAGTAAATCTGGTTCATCCCATGTAACCTGCACAGAACATGTTATCAGTAATTGATAAGGTAACAACTCTCTTCCATGAATCCATAGAACCATCATAAAGCATCAACTGAATGAAATGTTGTGGCATGTTAGAATTTTGCAGGAACATTTCAATTTAAAAGGCCAACTACTATGAATCATCCTGACAATCACTCAACTTATAAACATCAATGTTTCTCAAGACGACGATATATTCAGTCCTAAATCATCATGTTCAGAATACATTGATTATTTGCAATGAATGCAGACAGCAAGAAAGAACAGTGATTACCTGAAGAAGCCTCCATGGTGACTCAGGCCAGTGCAGTGGGTCAGCGACCTGAACCGAATTGATGGTACCCATGAACCAGCTAATTCGTGAAGAGTCCTCGGTTTCAAAGGCCATCTTGAACCTCATACCTGAGCACCACCGGATCTGCAATGCTGCTTTAACCAGTGCTGCCTTGACACAGAATTCAGGAGTACTAGCTCTCGGATAGAATACTATTTCAAAGGGTTGTCCATTTGCAGCAAGTGTAGCAGCTTCAATAACTGATTCAGGCTTCACTTTCCCTTTTCCCATGAGACTTCCATTTCCATTCATGCCATTAGCAGACCTCGTTAGTCTGTTTTCATCTTCCCTCAAAAATGCAGAGAATGGTCCATATGGAACAGCACAGTTGCCACCTGCTGGATTCCATCCACACGACGACTCCGGTCCATCCCCGATTCCCCTTTTCGCCCGTCTAATCCCAACGCAGAGATCTCCGTTTTCTGCCCTTAAGAAAACAATGGAATCACCTGCAACGAGCTTCTTATGGTTAACAAAAGTACTCCAGCCAGTAGTCAAAAGATGCCGCCGAGGCGTCCCTCGGTAAATGTGCCTGAATTTCCACGTCTCGCCATGAACATCCTTAGCAAGAATGGTCTGAACAGGTGGATCAGCAGAATAATCCAACCGAGGGAAGATGGTTTCTGCACAATACCTTGGAACAGAGAAACCCCCACCATTGTTAGCATCAGATTGAGTCAGTGTCTTTGCAAATGAAGTTGGCTTATCCTGCTCAGACCCATTAAGCCTCCCAATTCCATCATCTTCAAAATCTAGTTCATTTCCATTTATGGGAATCAACCTAAGTTTAGCAAACACCTCGTCAGTGTCAGGATCTGCAAGGAACTTGATGGCAGAAACTCTGCAAAGGGTATATGAAGGAACCTTAGGACAGTTCCTGAAATCAACTGGAGCACAAGAATGCTCAGCATGGCCTTGTGGGAAATAGAAAACCCTGGCGTTCACCGGCGGCATTTGAACCATTCCTCCAGCACAGGCATGCCATAACTGAGGATCTAAACATTTCTCCACCTCTTTCAATTTCTCTTTCGAATCCATAAACGTAATCATCTCAGTCGAAGCCAATTAATTGCTCTGCCAACCAGGGAAAACTAACATTTCAAAAACTGAATATCAAGTGTATTTACAAGCCAACCCTAAAATATTATTACCTTGTAGAACATAAATAACTGTTTTCCGTCGACCATCTAAGAAAGGGAAACAACTGCAAAACCCAGAAATTGAATTCCAAAGTTCTCAGAAACAGAACATTGCAGAAGGAAGAACAGACTAATATATCTCCAAAATCTCCATACCCATATCAAAATTTTCTCAATCCTTCCGTTCTTGGAAATTCACCCTTTATAAATGGCAACAAAATTCCACAGCTCCAGAAACCTAACATTCACCAAATTCAAAGGGGTTCCTCAGCAGCTTCTTCACCGTGCTTTGACTACTTCATATACCTCTAGACGCAAAACCCATGAACCAAAATTGGTAAAATGGATCAAAAAAAGAAAAAAAGGTTCGAAACTCGAACAGAATAAGAAACAAAAATCAAGATCGAGAGTGGAATCAGCGTTCCTGGAGCTCGATCGAGAGGGGCGAAGAAACCCAAGTGGGGAAATCCGAGTGGCAATTGGTGGAAGGAAGGGAAAAGGGAAAAGAATAGAAAAGACTAGAAAGAAGAAGGAGAGAAGAAGGGGGAAATGAAAAACAGAGAGAAAAAGTGGGGGTATTCGTCGTCTGGTTCTTCGTGTTTGTTGTTGTTGTTCAAAGATTGAATGAGTGAGTCGATGGCCGACATAGAAGCAGATAAAAAGCCGTGGACACTCACAGAAGAGAAGAGAGAGAAGGGATTTTGGATCATAAAATCATGGAAGAGTCCAAAAGCAGAGAGCAGAAGTAAAAATTAAATTATAAATTATATTTTTTTAAAAAAAAAAGGTATTAAAGAGAAGAACTGAAGAAGAGAAGATAAAATAATAAAGGGATTTCTTACCTTTTTCTTTGGATCTGAAGAAAGAGAGAGTAAGAGTGTATCTTCTTCAGGAGCCACCAAAACACACACAAAGATCTTTAAAACCCATCCTATCCTTTTTCTTTTTCTTTTTCTTTTTCTTTTTCTTTTTATCTTTCCCTTTTCTTATTTTATTCATTTTCCAATTCTCTTTTTAACTCTGTTTTTTTTTTCCTTTTACTTTTGGAGTAAGGACCCAATTTTAATTAGATGTTTGTTTTGGTTCAAAAGGAAAAAAAAAAAAGTTCTTTTTAATTAAAAAAATTTGTGGGGATTGAAAGGTTAGAAGGAAAAAAATGTATATAGTTGAAGCTTATTAGTAAAGGATTCTTTTTTTATGGGAAAGAGAGAGTGATTGTATAATGAAGAAAGAAAAGGGATGGAATTGTTGGATGGTGAAAATAGATAATTAATTTTTTTAAAAAAGGATTAATTTCAAGGAATGACCCTTTTCACCTAGTCTAAATAAAATCCAACATTGAAGCAAAATTATAAAATCAATATTGTTTGTGTCTGATGATACGTGACTCTCGCTCTTGATTATCAACTCTCTTTAAATTTTTTTTTCTCATTAATGTAATTTTTGTTACTCCGTATGTTTAAACTTTAAACGAATACCAATTTTTTAAAAAAATGTCATAAAGAAGAAGAAAATAAAATATAACAAATAACAAGAGTCAAGTATTAACATACCCAATAGGTCAAAATTTTAATCTCTTTTTAATGATGCAATCAAAAGGTTATAAAATTTAAGTTAAAAGAAAAAAAGAAAAAAAATAGACCTTATAAAATGAAATATCACGTGAGAAGAGGATGTGGAGAGAGTAAGGGTGTTTTGGGAATGAGAAAGATGCTTTTATTTAAGTATGGTCAGGAAGTTGTACAAAAGTATGGAAAGAGAGTGGTCTTTTGAAATAAGCATTCACATGAGGGACTTAAGGAGAGAAATTTATTTAAGTCCAAAATAAATAAATAAATAAATAACTCTTAAGTTGGAGAAGGAAAAAAGTTTAAATTAATAAATGAGGATTAACTACTCAATTAGGCTTATTTTTTTAAAAAAAGAAAAAAAGAAAAAAAGAAAAGAACAATGGTAAAAATAAGGTGGCTAATTAAAAAAAAACCATTTGAAAAGAATATATTTCTCTAAATTTTTTTTATTCCAAATCAAAATCATTTCCGACACGAAAGCTCATATATATTAATATTTTAATGATTTATTATCTATAATCATTTTTAATTTTTATTTATTAATATTTTTTTCTTCATATTTTTAGAAAAAATATTGGGAAGGAAATAGATTTATGTTATATTTTAATTAAGTTTTAACGATTTTTAAAAGACTGTGTTCAAATATAGAAAAATAAGCCAACGATAGAAGTTTTTCGTGATCTATCGCTGATAAATAGTAAAAAATTTCTATATTTATAAATAGTTTGATATTTTTTCTGTTTAAAGTAATTTTTCTCTTTTTAAATTTACACTTTTTTAAGGTATCCATTTAAAATTTGATCCAATAGAAGATGTAGGTCATAAATTTAGCTTTTTTACATATTATTTTAGGAAAAAGTTGAATCCTTAATAACCACAATATTGAATTTAAAAAAAAAAAAAAAAACTCAATAAATTCAAGTGGATGAAGTTTAGTAATTTGTATAAGTAAAATATTCTTTTTCTCTTCAACTAATTGGTGAGATTTTTAAAAGCTAAATTATAAAAAGAAAAAAGAAAAAGCTCTAAATTTTTACCTGACTTAAAACATACCTATTCTCTTTTTGAAGTTACAATATTAACAACGTGGCTGTAACTAAGATGTCTACCTAAATTAAGTTAAAAAAAAAAAAAACATATTCAAATATGTTATCTATTTATCTAACATTCTAATGAATTTTCTACTCCAAATACAACGTTGAAACATTCATAAAAGGTCAAGTTTAATATTGTAACGGTTGAAGAGTAAAGATAAAAAAAATAAATAAATAATAGACAAAGTTTAGAAATATTTCTTATAATTAAATTAATTTTCAAAAAATTGTCGTTCTTTACCGGCAAATTACTTCCTCTTCCTCTCTAAATTTTACCTTTCTCACTATTTTTACATTTACTTGAAAACAACAAAAATATTTTTAGGTACCTACTTCCTACGTGTTCACGCTAAGATTTTCCTTTCTATAAAGAATGATTTAAATAATATTGTTGGTTCTCACGTCATTTTTATAAGATCCTGTGACAATCAATTAATGAGAGTAGTACTCATCTACTAGAATATAAGAAATTTTTTAAGATGAGATTTGTCGAGTGATTTAATGCAACAAATTACATGTCATCATATGGCACCATACAACGTATACCTACATTATATGTGACAATAACTTTTTTGTTTTGTACATAATTGTTTGTTGTAATATTTGATGTCGACATTTCATGACACCTTTCAACTAAGATGATGTTTTTATGTGATCAACTATTAATTGTTTACCTAAAATTACACAACCACAATTTTTTAACTCTTAGAGTGGGTAAAAGTGGGTAGCAATTAGATTCATACTTTTATGTGAAATATAATCAGAAAGATCCAATAATAATGGATTGAGTCACCAAGCCTACGCATAAAATTTAGGGTTTTTGTTTTTACATGAATTAGTCAAAATTAACTTTTTACTATTTGTATCTCAAAAAAAGGAAGAAAAAAAACTTAAAATTATACTTTAGTATATGAAATTAAAGATTTATGTCAAATTAATCTCTAGGTTTTAAAATTGAACAATCGAATATAAATTACTCGATTTTAGTGTCTCTATGAGCAGAATTCTTTAAATAATTAATAAAAACGTTTTTCAATATTTTAAATGGTAATTTTAGCTTTTCCAAAATCCTTAGTTTCGACAAGAGGCTCCACCGAATTTATCAAGAGATTTCAGGTCTGGAGATTGAGGGTCATTTACTAGGTTTTCTCGATCAAGAATTTCTTAGTTAGCATCGAGCCTGGAGTGAATTGTGTTTAGGTCACGACAGACCTCTCAAGCCCTACCTCCGTGGAGAGATGCGACCGCGAGAGCTTTCATTATTCCTATTCCAGGAGAATCTTTTTGAAAGGAAAGGGATGAACTGGTCCGTTTTAAAGGTTGGCTTAAGTCATGGCTATAGTAGTGTCCTTGGTACTATACGACCGCCTTAGCACCCATGGTAGGCATCGATGAATTCTTTGAGGTACAAGTCATGAACCAAAGCTGAAGGACCGATCAGATTGCTCTTAAGTCAGTGGGTCTCGTTCAAAAGCCACTTTGGTCTCATGTGCTTTGAAATTGACATGCTTTCTCAGTGTGAATAGAATCGAAAAAGTCAGGCTTGGAAAAAAAAAGGTGTCCATGGAGTTGTGCTTGGATTGACCTTTCTTCATAAAATCTAATCATATTCAACTAGCTAACACAATTAGTTAAATAGAAAACTACCATATAAAAAAATAATGTAATTGTAATAACAACTAAAATTTATTGACAAAATGAGTCTAGCTCAACCGACATATAATAGGTGTCAGAGGACAAAAGATTTGTAGTTCGAATTTTTCACACCTTCATTGTATTAAAAAAAAATTAAAACATATTAGATACAAAATTAAAACTTTTGAAATCGTAATATCCAAATTAAATACAAATTAAAGGATTAAATTGAAAATGTGAGAACATTCATCATCCAAATCCTAAGAGCTAGATTTGTAATTAGGAAAAGCTAGCATGAACTAGAATTTGATTCCTTCCTAAAATTTGTAGGAAGGAATAATCTTGTCCCATAATAAATAAACTACGTGCTGTATTTAAAATAAAAATAAATAGAGAAATAAATTGCGTGTACAACAACGATAAGTTTGTTGAGTTGACGCGCGTCGGCCTGGTCTTGGAAGCTGTAGAATCTCTTTATTTTATTTTCTTTTTTCTTTTTTCTTTTTCTCGACTTTAATTGAAAATTTGAACTTCAGAGATTCCATTGACAAAGGCCAATTTTTTTTACTGCTTTATAAAAAAGAAAAAAAAAAAAGCTAATAAATAATATGGACGCTCTTAATTAAGCGCGTGAAGAAAGTGGAGGTGACAGGTGGCATGCACTTGCTGTACCAAGGATTGGATGATTCAGATTTCAGTGCACGGTAAAGTTAGGTAACTGACCAAATTTACCTTTTTCAATGGTCAATTTTCGTATATTCCCCCTCATGCTTTTATTGTTTTACCCTCGTGGTTAAAAATATTTTTACTGTTATATTATCCTCACTTTCTCTTTTTAATTTTTGTTAAAATATGGATAAAAACTAAAATAGTATTTTAACCTATAATTTTTCATTTTTATTGTAATAGTTTAGTCTTTATATTCAACAATAATATAGGTTTTAATTATTTTTTTTTGGAGAAAATTTAGGTTTTAAACTTTAATCTATTACCTTTTGGTTCTTATTCGCTTTAAATTTTCAACTTCTTGATCTCATTTTAAGAATATTAAACCCGTAAGATATTAAATCTTATATATATGACTACTATAGATTGAACTCATGATCCCTTAGCCCTTTAATTATTATTATTATTATTTTTATATTTCCACTACCATTATGCCAACCCAGGATCATTAATGAATATTTTTTATATTAAACATTAGTTAAACTTAATTAATTACTCAAAACAATTAAATATATATAAATTAATTAATTAGATTATTAATAATTAATAATACAATTTTATATTAAATTGTTAAAGACAGTGCATTAAATGAAATATTTAAAGCCTAAATAATATATTTATATTTAATAATTAATTAAATAATAATAATAATTAATTGATACTAATTTATTAATTAATTAAACTATATTTTTATTGTTCATCTCCTACTTATAAAAATCTCACTTATTCAAAGATGTCAGGTAAGTTTTAAAGTTTCCTAGATAATAACCGTTTTAAAAAAGTGAAACAAACAAAAATATTAAATGTCTATCTGAAGTCTCATGACAAAACTTGTGAAATAAACCGATCCTTACAGTACAACTACAACAACGGTAGAAATGAGAATCAAATTTCTAATTTCAAAGGAAAAAGTATATGTTAATTACTGCTGAGCTACTTTAATTTATTATAATCTTAATATTATTTTTCTTGTTTTGGAAATTCTTAATAATACTTATTGATTTATTTATACACACTCAATCATGAAAAATTTTCATATATTACGCACATGTAAAAACAAAATGTAAAAAGGAAGAATATGTCTGGTCTGACATTAAAAATTCACACACTTATTTTGTAACGCTCCATTACTGTTTTAGGACTTTGGGAAGCTGAGGGACCTATTGCATTTATTATTCTCTTAATATTTGGTAATAAGTTTTCTTCTTCTCATTCTTTCAAAGTTAAGAACAAATTTATTCCTAATCTATCTAACTTTTTTAGTTATTTAATATCCACTTTTATAGTTATTCTAAATGTTCCTTTTTCTCCCCAATATAAATTTAGTATAAAAATGGTAAGTTTAGCCCACTAATTTTTAAAATTGTGGTCATTACGAACGAAATTCAACGATAATTGACAAATAATCATTCAGTTGAGGTCAGATGTTCAAATTTCCATACTCACACAAATGATGTACTTTAGAGAAAAAAAACATTCGAAATTATGTTTTTATAAGTCCGTAAACTTTAAGAAATGTTTAACAAATCAATGAACTATCAAACATTTTTTAAAAAAAAAATGGACGGACGAACTTATTAAAAACATAATTAAAAGTTGAGTGTTTAAAAAAAAAGTAAAAAAAAAAAAAGTTATATCAATTACATATAAATTAATTGAAAACTTAGAGTTAGAGACTAACTTGCCACTATTTTTTTTATGGTTAAAATAACTCACTAGACACACCATCAAAAAAGTTGAGGGATAGAACTTGTAATAGGGTTATGTTACGCTAAACTTAACTATCGCATAAAGTATAAATCTTATCCAACAAACATGAGTATAAATTTAATAATGATCAATACACTTAACATACTTTTTCATAAGGTCAAAGATTCATTTACCTATTAATAAGAAACATATATAAATTTTACTTTTATTTAAACTTTTTTTTAGTATAAGTAGAGATACGAGATTTGAACCTCCTATTTCAAAGAAAGAAACTTTAAATACTATTTTGGTTCTTATACTTTTGACTTCGGTTCGTTTTGGTCCTTATATTTTTAAAATGTTTATTTTGGTCCCTATACTTTTAACTTTAGTTCATTTTGGTCCTTGTACTTTGAACTTTGGTTCATTTTGGCCCTTGAACTTTCAAAAAGTAATCACTTGGATCCCTTAAAAATGAAGTAAAAATGAAAATGAAGAGACCAAAATGATCATTTTTTAAAGTACAAGGACCAAAACGAACATTGTGAAAGTATAGAGATTTTTTACAATATTTTTACTTCAAATTACAACTAATAAAATATGTAAAGATTGAGTTTTGTGTGAGGAAATGAGAGAAGTGATTAGGAAATTAAAAAAAAAAAAAAAAAAAGAAAGAAAAGAAAAGAAAAAAAGGAAGGGATGGAAAGACATTTGAAATGGAGAGTCCATTTGTTAGCTAAGAAGGGTACAGAAGAATATGACTTCACAATGTTTCTCTCTTTATTAGTGTTTTAGAGTTGCCCCTTTTACGTTCCTTTCCATTTGGTTGTCATTGTGTTGTACACTAAGCCCACATTATTGTCACCATTCTTCCCCTTTTTGATTGAGACTTCCTAACCATAAAACATCTTCCCCCATGCCCTTTATTTATACACTTTTGTCCTATCTTTTTTTCTGTTTTTTCTGTTTTTTCTTTTTTTCTTTTTTTTTTCTACTATGTATCTTAGCAATAGCATATGCTTGAGAAATTTGCATTATTAATGACAGCTTCACTTCCAATGTTCAATTTTAATCTTAAATATCCATCTTTTCTTCTTCTTCTTCTTCTTTCTATATTGTACTTACACTTTGTTTATAAAAAATCTACATTTGTTTTCTTTTTTTTCCTTTTATGGATTGTTTTCATTAGAAAAAAAAGGAATTAACATTATAAGATCTTAATACTAATTATATTCTCTTCCCCTACTTTTCATCTCCATTCAAAAACTTTTTTGATCTATTATTTTTTGTACTTTTCTACTTCAATGTAAAAATGATAGGATGAAGATTAACCATTGATTTTTTAGATGATCATAGTTGATATATTTTTATTGACTAAATTATACTCGAATTAATATTGTTAAAAGAAAGCAAGCTAAAGTCAAATACAATAAAACTCTCCAAAAAAAAAAAAAATTGTATGTATTTATATGCTTTGTTTATTGTTTTTTTTTAAAAAAAAAAAAAAAACTTTATGGCTTATGTTAGAATAGGTACTGCTCGTGTAGAGAGGACGAAACGAAATCAATAGAGCAAATCGCCTAGAACAGAATGCTTGGAAGTGGTCGGCTAATGGTCTCGTCAAGAACCTGCAAAACAGAAGTTCGTTAACGGCTGAGTTGCGGATCACATTCTCTTTAAAATGTTTTGCAGCTCTGCCCAGAGTGCAAGCACTTATAAGTAAATTGCCACTGTGTCCCCAGGATAAAACAACCCACGAGAAGTCAATCGGAATACTGACACCTTTCTGATTGTGCTCAGAAAACAAAACGGTTCACAAAGAACCAAAACGGTTCAACAATCAAACTGGACGGACAATGACACATGTGAGAATATTGTCAAATCCACATTTGTCTATCTTCTCACCCCTTCTAAAACATGGGTACCTCTTGGGGCCCAAATCCATAGTTTAAGGTAGGGGTTTATAAAGGAGACTCCACTTCAAAACTTCTTAATATGAGAGATTCTTAACTTGGAATAAAATATTAATAAATCTTTTTTACCAACAACTTATGTTGAATCTTTTCACATGTAATAAAATGTTCATGTTCTCGTAAAATATGATGTGTTAAACTACACTTTTGATTAATATATATTTTTTTAATCTAAATAATTTATGTAACAAGTTATTCCAACGACCACTCTAATGTAGATGTCAAGTTCAAGCAAATTAGCTAATTATACAACTCAAAAACTAAAACCGCAATGTCAAAGATGCCATATAAAGTGAATCAAATCCCTCACTCCATATTGAACTAAAAAAATTACTAATTTCAAACCACATCTTAATCATTAATACTTTTCTACCAAATATGACAAACACACACTAATTTGTAATAAGACACCACAAAAATTATATATATATATAAAATTGGAATATATAAATTTAAACCAAGTTTAGAAACGTGGGATTGACTATTATAAAGTATCAATTATAGTAGCAAAAAATGGATTGGAATAATGATTATTAGGGTTTATAATAAGGGGATGTTTGGGAGCTAAAATACAAAAGTTTAAACTCGGTCGTCGTCTGAATTATCGCTTTCCAAACAAGACCATAAGTCATAACAATGTTTTATTATTAATATTATTATTTTAAGGAAGGAAGAAAAAAAAGAAAAAGAAGACATTATTTAGAAATTCATAAAAGGGTGGGTCTCGTCCTTCTTGACTTGAATTAAACGACAACGCATTAGCTAATTCAAACCCCTCTGCCCTTTAACCCACCAGCAGCTCTGGTCCCAGCCATGAATGTTCCAATTAATTTTGTGTTTTTATTTTCTTATTCCCTTCTTCAATTATTATTTCATTAATATTTTTTTTTATGAATAACAAATAAAAAATTATGTGGACAATTCATTTCTCTCTCTCCAGACAGTTTTGAAGTGGAGGGCCAAGCCAACAATTTTGTTCCATATTTAAGGTGGTTGTGAATTGTGAATTTGAAATGTCTGTTTTTTTTTTTTCATTATTATTTGGATATGATTATATTACCATAAATATAAATATTTAATAGTCCAATAAATATAGGTTAACTAATTAAGACTTCTGTTATGGACGGTTATAAATTTAAATATTCTTACCCCAAAATCTTGAGTTGAACTAAAAAAACAAAAATCAATAAATGCATAATAATGCTTTAAGTTTATCATGTTGTCGTTTCTTTTCTTTGAAATATATAATTAGAAAATGACACCACAATTATTACAAAACGAAGAGGAAAAAAAATTGAAATTTTGATATATTTCAATATAATTTTATAAGTTATAAGAAAATATTCATGAACTCTTGCTATTTATTTAAAAAATATCTTTTATTGATATTAATTTTATGATTTTTTATGAGCATTTCAAAATTACCATTTAAATATAAATTATTTAGAATGTTGCAGGAAAATATGATACGATTTTAATGTGTAACGATTAGGGTCTTCAACTCTCTATTTTGTACTAAATTTGAAAGAATGACACATTTAGACGTGTCAACTTTTCATTTAATATTCAATAAAATCGTCTACTTTAAAATTGGTTTTGAAATTTTTTGTACAAAGTCAAAGATAATTAATATTGCAACTTTTTGAAGGAATATAAGATAAAAGTAAAAAGTAATTAAATAATTTTTATAATTTAACCCCTCTCTCTCTCTCTCTCTATATATATATATATATATATTCTCATTCAAATCCCTGCTTAGGAGTTTTTTCACAAATAGAAAAAAAAAAACAAAAGTAATTACATATATAGAAAAAAAAGTGGGAAATACAAAAGCATGGAGTGCACTTTTTTCTATATGTGTAATTACTTTTGTTTTTTTTTCTATACATAACCATTTTCCTAATCTTTATTTGTAAAGAAAAAATCGAAGTTAAAATTTTTAAATATTGTTGAAGATGAAGATGATGTCTCAATTTTACAGAAGTGTCGATGAAATATTGATAAAATATGATGTTGATAAAAGTTTTTGAAAAAAAAAATAATATTTAAATAAAAAAAATTCCATACATATTATACAAATTAAAATATCTATTATTTATATTATATTCACGTTAATAATATTTTGTTGTTTATTATTTTGATACATATATTAAAGGAAATTTTTCACATATAAAAAAAATGTCAAACTATTTATTGAATATTACAAAAAAAAATACTGATAAGCATTGATGGACTTCTATCAGCATTTATCAGTGATAGACTTCTATCATTTCTATCATTGATAGACTTAGTAGACTTCTATCAGCATCTATCACAGCTATCTAAAAATTTTACTATTTTTGTGTAAATAATTTTCTTCATTTTTTTTATTTTTAAAAATCGTTACTTTTTATGGAAAATTTTAATAACATATTTAATTTCAGTTTAGAAAATAATACGTGGAAATGATAAGTTTTTTTTTATTTATAAAAAGTGTGTATATATTTGTCGTGTGTGTGTGAGTGGGAATCCTCTTGTCCGCACCTGTTGGAGTGACGGTGATGTGTCTGACAGGAGATTCTTCCACGTATTAATGGAGGCAAACATTGACGTCAAATATTAATAAAAATAACTTTTTTTAGAAAAAGTCACATCTCACCGTCAAATCAACGGTCCTTGTTCACTTCTCTCCTCTCCTTTGCGGGTCCCACTTGACCTCACCACTTTGGCCTTCACTGGCCACGTGTAGGAAGGTCCCACCTCAGCTTTCCTTTTCCATTTGTTTCTTACAGGAATCTGTTGGCTTGTTATGTCGATGCTGCGTTTCCGTTTTTATCGATCATTGCCGACTTGTCGTTTTTTTGCCCTTTTACTCTTTTCTCCTTTCCTCCACTTTCCCACCAATCATCATTCCCCAAACACATTTCCATTAGCCTTACTAATGAAGAAAATTTTAAATTTATGAGTAAAAGTGATTAAAAAAATAATTAAAATCGTTGTTTTTTTATTTTAAAATTATCATAAAATATTTTTTTAATTATTTAAAATTAATTTTGATAGTGTAAAAATTGTTTTCATATTTTAAAGTGATTTCAAACCTACTAAAAATATTTTTAACAATTTTAAAATCATTTGGAAACATGTCTTAAAAAATTTAATTTAATCAATTTATTATAATTTTATTTTAAAATCATGAATACTTAATTTTGCATATGTTTAGTTTTATTTAATTGCAAACATGAATGTAAATTAGAACAAATGGATGAATATAGTTTTTCATTAAATTTGAATGGTTTTTAATCTTATTGTCTTTTCTTTATTTTGTGATAATTTTTTGAGAAAAACATAATTTTATTTAGGTTATTTTAAGCTAATTTTTAAATAGAATTTAGTAAGAATATAAATTTAAATAAAAAATGAACGATTTAAATTGATTCACTTATAAAATTGATATAAATATTAATTTGAGTTTTAATCGATACAAACTCTTAAATTTAGTGACATAAATTGAACTTTTTCGTATTTTTTAGAATTCAACAATTATAAGAGTGAGAGATCAAAGTATCAATTTTGTAATAGAATTGGTAGCTTAATCCACTAACGACTAAAATCCCGTTTGATAACTATTTGGTTTTTGAAAATTAAATCTATTTTCATTAAATTTCTTATAATGTTTTACATCTATTTTAAGTAAAAAAAGTGGAATTCTTAGCCAAATTAAAAAAAAAACGCACAAGTTTTTTTTTTTTAAACTATTTTCTAGTTTTCAAAAGTTGACATGGTTTTTAGAAACACTGGTAAAACGTAGATAACAAAGTAAAAATTTAGATGTGAACGTATTTATAGCCTTGACTTTAAAAAACTAAAATGAAAAATTAAGACCTCGTTTGGTAACTATTTCGTTTTTTATTTTTAGTTTTTTAAAATTAAATCTATTTTCTCACATATTCTTACAATAGTTTGCATCTTTCTTGAATCAATAGTTGAATTTTTAGCCTAATTAAAAAAAAATACAAATTTTTAAAAATAATTTTTTAGTTTTCAAAATTAATAAGAAAGTAAGACATTAGACTTAATTTTCAAAAACTAAAAATAAAAAATCAATTCATTATTAAAGGGGCCTTAAATATTTACCAAATATAACCTAAATTATATTCAGATGGTTACATTATTAAAAAAATTGTTATTTGTGTTTCCAACCAACAATTAATAGAATAAATAAATAAATAAATATATATATTTTGTTACATTAGCCAACATCATCATGACCCAAATGGTTAAGATATTTGTAGTCAATCTTCCCTACTTTATTTAATAATTAAAATTTGTTTACATTAAGAAGGCATTAATTAATTAGATTAATATGCGTAGTTGGGCACATGGGAAGGAACAGAGTTTAGGGTGGGGGGAAGCAACAGCAGCAGCAGCGTAGGCGGTGCCGGCGCAGGCATTTGATTAGTTTCTTAATACAGACACGCCCACGCTCGCATTCGCTGCTAAACCCTACGTTTCTTTTCCTTTTCTTTAATTAATCCCACCAACTCCAAGTGGGGTTTGATGCGATTATCAATGTCTTTTTACTTTACTAATTACCCATCAATGGGGCTGGGGCACCCGACAAAGCCCTCGCACAGAAACTTCTATTTTCTCCTTTCGAGGTATTTCGGTCTCCCTACCCAACCCCCTCTCTTTTTTAATTTCTCATCGTTATTCACGATTTCAACCAGTCAACAGTTAATATCGAGACCAACTTTCCCTTTAACCATGGTTTCTTGTTTTTGCCTTGGTTTTTTTTAATGGCCACAACATGTTCGATGAAATGCCTGAATGATGACCTTGCTTTTTCTTTTGGGCCGTTGGTTGTTGTTTGCTGTTGTTGACAATCCACAAAATCAAATTGTTTGAAATTTTAACTTGTTGGTTGGTTATTTATTACTCTGCTATCAAACGGGTTGATACTCAAAAGTAGTAGAGGTTGGGTTTGATTGAACACATGCCTTCTTTGTTGTATTTGAGCCAATGAGTAGAAAATGGCAGGGACTAGGACCTTCTTTTGGGGTCCTTGAAGCTGTTGACTTTATAACTTCTTTGGAATTCTTTGGTTTACTCTTTGGTCGTTGGCTGTCTGGTATCACTAGGGGGTTAGTCTTAATTAAAGTTGTTAAAATGGATATGTTTGTTCAGTCTTAGTTAGTCTTTAGATTTATGAGGTGGGAATTGGGATTCATAGGTTTGATTGTGTGTGGTTTGTGAGATCATGAAGATTGTATTCAAGATAGACAAATTGAAATGTTAAATAGGGGTAGATTATTTCACTACTTCATATTGCACAAACGTGACATATGGACAAATTACTTAACGAAAGCTGCCATATGTGAATTCAAAAATCTGCACGTTGCGTAATAATTAGTGGAAGTAAATTTAAAGTATTTTGCTTTCTTACATTCGACAGTGAAAACTAGTCTAAAATTGTTTTCTTTTGGGTCTTTGAAGTTGTTCAGTCCACACTAAGCAATATCTGAAGTTGTGCTTGTATAGTTAGAATTTAGAAATGGTTTAACTGATGGGTTAGCTAGGGGTTGTAAATGGCTAAACTTGCTTTAAAGTTTTAAACTTGGTCGTCAGCTTTGACAACTTATTTCAACGCTATGATTTTGTCCATTATAAAGTCTAGATTCACATCATTAACTTTGATGACAAATCTTCCAAAGTTTTTAATGTCTTTTTAACCCTTTCACTGTTGCTCCCACTCCCATCTTTCTCATGTCTGACTTTTGTTAATTTGTGGAAGAGAAAAAAACACACACAACTTTACCCGTTTTGTTTGTTAGTAGTTGGAAGTTTTATGCCAGAGGACTTGCTTTGCTTTGATGTGCCCACTTGTATTGAATTTGAAATACCAACAAATATAATTAACAATCAAACTAAGGTCCAAATTGTATCCAATGGGTAGTAAGTTGTCAAGTGATTGAAAATGAGCGTTTGAAACTACTTTTTCATTTTTTTTTGTCAGAAGGGTCATAAATTTTGTAGGAATTATTGTCACTACTTCATCATTTTTTTTTTGTACAATAATTATAGAATAAAGAATTGAATCTCCAATTTGAAGAGAGTAAGTGTATGCCAATTACTACTGAGCTAAGCTCACGTTGTCATTGTAACTAATTTATCATTAATTGTAAAACAATATGTTAATAAGTTTTGTAGATAACTTTATAAGGTTGTAATTTGTATTTACATTTTTACTTTTTTTTTGGCATAAATCATAATAGATGTGAAGATGGAAAATTATTTTGAATTTCTAATCTCAATAAAAGGGAATCATATGTCTTATATGTTTGGTTATGCTTATGTTGGCAATTTGTATTTCACCCCATTTCTACCTAATTTATAATTTGACTATGTACAAAATTATTAATGTCTTACCAATTTTTTTTTTTTTTTTTTTTTTTTTTTTTTTTTTTTTTTTTTTTTTTTTTTGGAAAGAGAACTTCATTAAAAATCAAAATGCCGGTAACAATAACCGAAAAAAATGAATGCCTTAACGATTAGAATTGTATATAACATGGCTCTTACATTATTTGAGTGAGATGTTTATGGAAAGATCGATAGAGTGGGGAGTTGAAAAATAAGGAATGAGAAAACCCCTAAAATCTGGTACTTAAAAGCCAAAAAGTTTAACGAC
The DNA here is from genome assembly GCA_002890555.2 of Lagenaria siceraria. Lineage (NCBI taxonomy): Eukaryota > Viridiplantae > Streptophyta > Magnoliopsida > Cucurbitales > Cucurbitaceae > Lagenaria > Lagenaria siceraria. The sequence goes on from CM016485.1 coordinate 10,862,260, forward strand.
CCTATTCATTAGACCTGCTTTCCAATCTGCAAAACCTAAGGGCCCTAGGCCTTTTAATGGGCTTGGACCAAACTTAAACCACTACTTTCTATTTTTATTTTTAATTTTTTTTTTGGGAAAGTACTTTTTTTTCCTCTTGCTTTTCTTATTAATTTAAATTTAGTCTTTTGAGTTTTTGGTTTGGTTCTAATTGATTCTTAAAATTTTAAAACTATAAAGTTAGTCTTTGAGTTTATGCATCTACTAAATATAAAATTGAAAGGTTCTATTAAACAATAAAATTCAAACTTATATCTAATAAATCGATTAATTTTTAAAAAATTTAAATTTATCAAAGATCTGTTAAATAGAAAATTGAAAGTTTAAGAACTAAATAGTCACACAACTCAAATTTAGGAACTAAGTTTGTAATTTAACCTTAAATTTAAGAGCTTGTTTAAAATGACTTTTCAAGTGAACATTTAAAAACATTTTTTTTAAAGCACTTAAAAAGTTATCTCAAACCTACTTTAAGTTCATTTGGATTGATTTTATAAAAGAAAAAAAAGCTTGAAAACATGATTAGGAATGAGATTGATTGTGTGTATATATTGGATTCATGTGAGAAATTCAAACCTATGACCTTTTAGTTGAGAGTACATGCTTATGTCAATAGTGTAGTATCTTTATTATTAATAACTTTTAGTATTTTCTATTTAGCTTGTTAGATCGAGATTTGTGGTATAATACATCTCCAATTCTTTGTTTATTTTTCTTTTCTTCAAAGTTTAAAACTCTTAATTATATTTTCAGATTGACTGAAAAAGAACAACTTTTTTACTTGAAAATGTGTGTAATGTCAAAGTTTGGTTCCCTCCATGTATAGGGATGAATCACAATGGAAAAGAATGGAGAAAATTAAATTTGGTATACATCTTGCTCACACAATCATAATTTGTTTCTGCAGATACAGTAATTTATAGTTATGAAGTGGAAATTGAAAAATGAGTATAAAGCCGTCAAGGAAGAAGCTGCTGGTTGTGTTTATCTAAAGCACTAGCAGGGTGGAAGGTCCGGCGGCGGCGGCAGAATTGATTCTTCAGCTGATTTTCCATTCTCAACCACAAATGCCATCTTCAAACCCCACATCGTGTGCAGTTCCAGGTGACAGTGCATGAACCAAACCCCTAAACCCATCATTAAAATGTTTGTTAATACACATGCAGCCATTGAAACCATATTATTATCTATATTCTTTATGAGTAAAATAAAGGTTTGGACCAAAAATGGACCTTAGAGAATGAAAACTGGACAATTGAAAGTCAAATAATAGATTGTAATGAAAGAAAGGTTGATTGGTCGTACCTGGATTATCTGCTCTGAATCTGATAGCAGCCCAACCGCCGGTGGGGACACCGACCGTATTCCTTTCAGGAGGATCGATCAGGTTATATTTCGAAGGATCATTCTTGGGATCGAAGTTACCGATTCCAGTACCGACCACGAAGAAATTGTAGCCATGAAGATGAAACGGATGTGACTCAACAGTCAGCATATTGGTGTCCTGCAACACTAACTCAACCGTCGAATTAAACGCCAGCTTACTCAGCCTTGTACCTAAAGTCGTCCCCAAATTCGCCGTCAATGGCACACCCGTGTAGTTAAACGGCACCGCCGGCCGGTCAGGAAAGTCAGCAGTGAAGACACCAGGGATGTTGAAGTAATGAGCCTGCAAAAGCCCTGTTTTAGGCATCACAAAGGTAATGTTGTTCAATGAAGCCGTCAGCTGTGTCCCATTCAAGCAACTGGCACATGGGTTTGCCCCTAAACCGATGGTGTAAAAAAGATGCCTGTCGATTTTAATCGGGACATTGGCCGGAAACAGAGGGGTGTTCAAGCTCCTGAGCTTCTTGTTGAAGGACAGAGCAAAATTGGTGTCGTTAGGAAGAGGCAGAGTGGGCAAAGAAGGAAGGATTGTGGTTGGAATTCCTTTGTACTGCAGAATGGCAGTCACGGTCTTGTTGTCAACCGGAATTGGGGCGTCCATGAAGGGGCGGGCTGCCATGAAGTACCGGCCTGGGGCTTGATCGGCCTTAACAAGAACGTTGGTGGTCTGGCCTGGGGCTATGAGAATGGCGGTCGTTGTAAAGGGTTTTGTGTAGACGGCGTCGATCTCCACGACAGTGAGGGAGTGGCCGGCGATGGCGAAGAAGAGCTCGTCATTGAGCGCAGCATTGATGATCCTTAAAAGGTACGTTTTTCCGGACTCTACTTCCAATGCATATGTGTCTGAACATAAAATGATGATAATCAATGGACAAGAATTAGGAATGGGAGTTTAAAGATAGCGTGTATTACTAGAAATTTTAAAGGGGGAAAATGGAAATACGTTTGTCGGAGCAGGGGAAGAGAGGGCCTGGTTTGCCGTTGATGGTGTGAGCGTCGGAGGCTTGGGGTGGAAGTCCCAATTTGTTGGCTTGATTAACTAAGGTTTCAACATCTGAGTTCCACCATTCTCCTGTATTTACAGATTTGCTGGTTACATCAATTGTGTATGTCAAATATCAGGAGTAAAACAAAAGCAACTGTCACAAAAATCTTTGATTTCATTTGTTAGAGCTTTATTTTCTACAGTTAAAGGTATTTATTTACATCTTTTTTTTTTTTTTTTTTTTTTTTTTTTTGGGGGGGGGGGGGGGGGGGGACATATATATATATATATATATATATATTTGGGGTCAAATTTAAGAACCGAGAAGTAGAGTATTGAAAATTACAGGCGTGTATGGTAAGTTCTTTATTTGTAGCTTGGTTTTGAAAAGTATTGTTAGTGTCCAAACAAAAATTCAAAAACCAGAGAGAAGGTAGTTTTCAATACTATGTTTTTGTTCTTTTAAAGTTTGGTCTAGATTTAACTTTTAAAAAGGGGTATTATGTTTCATTTTGAAATTTTAGGTAGTCTTTCTTTTCTGAAGAAAGGTTTGAATAGTATACTACAAATAAAGGAAATGATTTTTTTGCAAAAGAGAAAATCAAAAGCAGAATCACAGTAGCCAAATACGCCCTTTAGGTCTGATTTATTTTGTTTTCTTCTACCTTTCTGAAAAGGAAAAAGAAAAGTGAGAGAGAGAGAGAGGAGGAACCTAAGACGATATTAGCCTCCAAATATGGTTGAGAAAATGGGAATGGAGTTCCTAGTTTAGGCATTATAACAAAAGCCCCATAAACTGTGGCTCTTAGCCACAGAATGTGGGCATGCCACCATAAAGTCCCTCGTTGTCCTGTGACAGTAATGTCATAAGTGTAGCTATTGCCTGTCTTAATCGGACACTGAGTGATATAAGCTGGTCCATCTGCCCAACCATTTCTTTGTTGTTTCAACCCATGCCTGTATTCTCACAAAAAACACATCACCGTTTCACCACTCTCATTTCTAAGATGATTTAGAATTAGTAGTAATATATATGTATTCGTACCAGTGAATGGACATGTTATATTCTGCATGGTTTGTGACATTTATGAGAACCCGGTCGCCTTCTTGAACATATATTGTCGGCCCTGGGAACATTCCATTCACTGTGACAATTGGTTTGGTATTGCATAGCCTGCTCACATTCTTCACTTGAATCTGAATCATCCCAAGAAACATAAGAAAATAGAAGTCCATTACATTTATGCTTATGTAGTTATAATAATGCAGATGGGAAATCTGCCAATCTGATATCATAATGTAAAGAAAGAAGAAAACCCCACATCAAATTGGTACTTCTTGACTGCTGATTCAGCCAGAAAAGGCAGAGACCCAGCAAAGACTGTGAGGAGAAACAGCAATCCCAGGTGAGAACCATGTTTTAGGATTGCCATAATTGATTCCTTTTTTCGTCAATTTCAGATGTTTTGTTTGAAACATGGTTGCTACTACTTATAATAACAAAAACATAAAAAAGAAATGTTAGGTCTTTGGAAGTTGTTAGAGGCAAAGCTGGCTATGAAATGAAGCTTTCACTTAGCGATGGGTGAAAGCAAACAACTAGGGGATTTGAACAAGGCTTCAAAGCAACACTGTAGTAAGAAGTTGAAACATCACTGTTACATTTTTTATATATTGATTTTGATTTGGAACATTATAGTTTTGTTTTCTGAACAATATGAAAACCATTGTGAAATACTACCTTATGTCTTAATTTTCTGGAGTAGTGCTTAAGTTAATGTTGAATCAACTATATTGCAATATAGTATTCAAATAAAACATTTTCCTTTTTGTAGTTTGTGACTGTCTGCAAATTGCTTTGGAGTAAGATGTTGGTTTTGTGGAGCTGGATTTGATGTTTGTTCTTCTTGTTCTTCTTGTTCTTCTTGTTCTTCTTCATGGGGTTGGGTGAGGGAAAGAGACAAGAGTGATAGGGAACATATAACAGCTACCTGAATTAATTTCACAAGCCTTCTTCAACTTCAACTACCAAATATTTGGGCCTTCATCTGCTTGGACTCAACAATGGGCTTGGGTTTTAAATTTCATAGAATTTGGGCCTTGATCAAGCCTTAATAAGAGTGCAAAGTGAAAGGCAATATGAATGTGATTGAGGTTAATGTATCTCTTCTTATCTAAACCAGATCATCATTACATTGTTGACATATACACTAATGTTTGTCAAATCAAATCCTTGGTTTGATGCTGTAATTAGCAATATAATATAATCTTTTTCAGAAACTTCTCGCTCAAGACCTTCTTGATGATCCACATCAATTAATGGCTTTTGATGCAGATGCATTCATTTTCTAGCATCTACTCTATTTCATTCATGAATTTTAAAAAGTGTCTAATAAGCCCCTAAATTTTCTGATTTGTGTCATTTGTTTCCTCAACTTTAAAAATTGTCTAATAAATATTTAACATTTTTTTTAAGAATTCACGAACTAACCAAATATTAAATTGAAAGTCTAGAGTCCGATTAGACATAATATTTAACTCATATCTAATATATTAGTTAATTTTAAAAGATTTCGAATATGTCATAGACTTCAGATATCTATTAGACATTTGTAAAGTTCATAAACCTATTAGACACTTTTTAAAGTTCAAGAATCTTTTAAATACAAGCATAAGAGCTTAAGAATTAAAATTTTGGAGTTTTAGTTGTTTTTTCTTTCTTCCCTTGGTTCTTCTTTCTTGAGTTAGCACTCTTGATTCTATGATAACTTCTGGATCAAAGTCCATTAGTTTATATTAGGATATGTTTGAATTGACTTTCTAAGAAACACTTTTTAAGCACTTAGAAAGTCAATCCAAACGATCTCTTAGTTAATTTAGTAATTAATTTTCTTTTTCTTTTTTTGACCGAGGAAAATTAGTTAATTGTGATAGTAATTTACTGGTTTCATCTGTCTGTAATTGGTTAATAATATAATAGATTTGTAAATAACAGTGCCTACTCAACACAATAATGTAGTTGATCACGTTGAAATGAAATGTTGAGCAATATGGCTCCATTAATTCTTGTAGGTGAAAACTTCAATTGACAGGATTGGCATATAAAATTACAATCAATTACAGTAAAAAGCATGAATTGAAAACAAAATTTACGAATATTATGGCTCAAAAAAAGGAATTCTAAATGAATAAAAAAAAAAAAAAAAATCACAGTCCATGAATATTATGGAATATCCCTTCTCTTTGGGTCTTATATTATCAGCTTTTACACCTTGTGGAATTTGGGAATCAATCAAATTTTCAAGCCCTACTGGAAATGACTTGTCAACAAACATTATGCTGTCCCAAAGCCCTTTAGTTTGAACAATTAATTTGTGGATAAACGAGTGAAGAAAATCAACCACCGGCAAAGTGTTGAAAAGTAACTGGGACACTTTGATGGCCTTCCCATCTAACATTCCACACATCTACTTGCCTAATCATCCATTTTGTTTGATGTGCTGATATGAGCCACACCACCGACAGTTGTCGCCGTGTTATTGGCTCCAACCCACTTCCCTATGTCTCCAAGACATTCATTGGAGGCCATTTGTTAGGAAAAAAAAAAACTTGCTGACATGTCCCACCATGACAGATGTCACAATCCCATTTGTTTGAAAGAGCTGAATCCTACCACTTGTTCTTCTAAGGGTACAGATGAGAGCCCCTCCTACCCCCACCAATTGCCTCTCCCACCCAACACTATAGACCTTCTAAAACTCTCTTTCTGTTGTCTACATCTAAGGATCTCTCAGCAATAAACAGGTACATGAAAACAGGTAATGCATTTGTTAGCCTTATTGGCCCCATTATCCTCTTCTTTGTTAACTAACTACCACCTAACTCTCTCTTAGTGGACACTGTTTCTGTCCATGATTCTTATTTTCCTTTTTTGAGTTCAACATGTGTTATGTAGAGCGAGAGATTCAAACTTCTGACCTCTTACTCTTAGATTTATGTGTTGAGATAAGCTATAATTGGCATATTACTATTCTTGTTTTCAATGTTTATTTCTAGGACATTTCTCAAGTGAAAAGAAGATTAGAGAGTCATTTGATGTGAGTTTGATCTGTTTCTATGACCATTTTAAAAGAGTGATGTGTTGATGTCATAATTTCAGTTGACAAGACCACTGGGAAGTTGAAACTGACATGTTCATGTTCCAATCTTGAAATAACAAAATATCTGAATTCAGTAGGCATTTCTTACCAATACCCAGATGGATATGAAATGATAATGGAGATTTCCTGTTAGGTTACAGAGACAGAGACATGGAGAGAACAATAATTGATGAAACACTAGCAAATATTTCTTTCTTTTTCTTCTTTTCTTTTTTCTCTCAAGTTAGTAGATAGCTCATTCTCAGAGGGGAAACCTTCATCAACCTCATTTACTTACAATTTCAAAAGGAAATTAGTGTTTCATAGAGAAGGAAATATAGCAAACTTCATTTACTGAGGTCAATTTGCAGTAATTTACAAAAAAGAATCCCCCAAAATAGAAATTTAGAGCTTCAAAATTCAGATTCCATCTTTCCTCCTTATCCATTCTATATCCTTCCTAGAGATAGCCAAGCTGCTCTATTTCCCAGTTCAACTTCGAAGCAACTCTTTCATGACAAGGGACATACTCCTACAACAATCAACAGTTACTATTAGAATATCACAGATACAGAGAGCCTCCCTTTTTCTCACAACTCACAAGATTATAAATGCCTTCTCTCTTTCTTTTCTGAGGAAACAAACATGTTTTTCTTAAAATACTTAATTGAATCCAAGAAACAGAGAAGATTGCAAAATATCAACTCCTTCCAAGCATTAAACCAATGTAAATGATTTGGGAAGAAAGTTGTTAAGAATGTAAAGAAAATACCTCCAATTTCATCATCAGCTCCTTTGCCGTTGGAGCGGATAAGATAATTTCACGTGCACTCGGACTGATGAATCCCTCTTCCACAGCTTTGTCGATAAACGACAGCAAAGAATTATAGTATCCGTCAACATTCAGCAAACCCACCTGAAAATTTGAAATAATTTGTGCACCTTGAGTCAATTCCCCACCCAGCTGAAGAAATGACAAAAAGGATATAAAATATGATTTGGATAAAATAAGAAATTGCAGAAGGTGTAGTTTACAGGTTTATCATGAATTCCAAGCTGAGCCCAAGTTATTACTTCAAGCAACTCCTCTAAAGTTCCATAACCACCTGTAAGAAACGTTTAAATACTTCATTATCCATAATCAAGTAATACTTTGAAGTTAATTAAATATACTTCAAAACAAAAAAAACAGCTGGATTGTTTACCTACATAAGAGTTTTATATATTGGAAAGTTCAATTTTTTTTTCTTCAGCATTAATTGCTCAGTAATTTCAGTACAAGAATATACATATATACCTGGACAACCCAATCCTTGGGTAGTAGCTTTCAGTATATATTTGGTTTCAGTTGGCTCTGAGTTTGACAATCTGATGGGTCCAAATCTTCCAGTTGTTCACCTTTTTAGTTGTCCTCAGAATTTATGGGAAATCCAATACCCCCCCCCAACCAACATCAAGCATGTTTGATTTATTATTATTAACACACTAGCAATTTTACTGCGCCTTACCAATTAACACACATCTTTAAAGGAGATGAGGAATAATTTATTAAAGAATATTTTCTCCTCTGGAGGGAAGGAAACAATTTGGTAACATGAGGAGGCTTTTTATTGAGTTAAATGTTACTAGATTAAAATTTTGAACTGTAAGATGAAGATCATGAGACAACATTGTGGGAAAGCATGAGTATTCTATCAGAGATTGGAGCATTTCAGTAACTCTATTTTTCAGTGTAAGATGTTGATGGGTCATTAGTAGTCAAGAGTTAGGGTTTGAAAGGCTACACAATAATCATTGTGTCTTGGGGTTCGTGAGAGGTTGTTGATGAGTAATTATGACTAGCAAGCAAAAGACCTTAAAGCCAAACAGAAGCCATTGAAGTAAAAGATAACGTTCAGTTTGACTTGAAAAAAAGAAAGAAAGAAAGAAAACAAAAGAAAAAGAAACAGATTCTTTGCTTCAATACTAGAAAGGGACTGAACTAGAGCTTTCAATGGACTTAACCATAAAAAGTGCTTGCACCGAAAGCAAAATAAATCTTCTTTTTTCCTTTTTTTGGTTGTTTTCCCTTTCCATTTCTTTACCCTCTTTGAACAAAGATATTCAGCTAAAGAGACATGGGACTTTTCAAGACAGAAGCTAAATCCAAAATCAAAGAATATGAAGAGTACCATTCACTTTGCAGTTTATGGTTCTATCCACTTTTACATAAATTAACATAGAGAGATCAAATTAGAGAAGGGTTTTGGCCATCATTGGAAAGTAAGAGAGTTGGTCAAGTCAAGTTTTAAATGCTCTGATAATTAAGCAGCAAAATAGAAAGACCAGAGGAGCATTATGTTTTACAAATATGCTTCAATATTGCAGTGCAAGAGGGAGTGTTGAGAGGCTTGTACTAACCAGGTAAGGCAATAAAAGCATCTGAATGCTTAGCCATCTCCGCCTTCCTTTGGTGCATATCTGCAACTGCCTTCACTTCCCCTACTGTTTCACCAGTTAGCTGCAAAAGGAAACAAACAAGGCCAAGAAAAAAAAAATTGAAATTTTTTGAATGAAGAGAGAGGGAGAGAGGGAGAAAGAGAGAGAGTTTTGCAGTAAAGTAATGATGAGTGTTGCAGGAATAATTTCTTGGTCAGATATTCCCTAGCCACAATATTTCAAGCTAACAAAGGAGATAAAACAAAAGAAAATGTTCACAAGTAGGAAAAGGCCAAGGAATAAAAGACAATGGAACAAATACTCATAGCTCAACTGATCGGAGGGAGTTGACAAGGAATCATTCAAAATAGTAAACAGAAGATCCTCAAATATTTATGTCTCTAACTGTAGCCAACCATTTTTGATTGGTGCCAAATACCCAAGTGAAGTGGTGCATAGATAAGGCCACAAGTGCCCACAAAAGAGACAACCCCTCTAGAGATTGAGAACCACTTGAGAAAATAGCAAAGAGAAAACACATCAATGGAGGAGTTGAATCAGTGAGAAGGGGAAGAAGAAAGTGGCTATGAAAATAAGCAAAAAATAAAAAAGTGAAAAATAAAATTGGTGAAAGTCTCAAAACAATAGCTCAGAGAAAAGTGAGGTAATAAAGGCTATATTGAATCTATATATTTGGTATAATTTGAAAAGGTTAATTGTGTTTTCTAGCAGTAGCAGACATACCTCTCGAGGCATGAGTGTCTTGGGAATGACTCTGAGAAGAAAAACAACAAGAAGACAAAAATTAGTTATTTATTTATAAGAAAGAAGAAAAAAAAAAGAAATCAAGGCCTAAAAACAGAACCAACTCAATAATAATTTTTTCCCCTTCCTTAATCACTCATCATTCTTGTCTTTTACTCTTCTTTTTTCAGTGATATTTTCTAAATTTAAAAAAAAAAAAAAAAATTAGTCATCAACTTACCCAATGACATGCCCTCCACCACCATGAACAGCTTGTGAAACCAAACCCATTAGCCCTATGCTTCCTCCTCCATACACCAGATTTATGTTCCTCGAAACCTTCAAAAAAATCAAAGCCACATCAACAAAAGGATAGGAGAGTTCCAAAAAGCAAAGGGTGGGAAGAGGGTTAGTTGGTTTGTAGCCCCCCCCCTCCCCCCCCAAGAAAAGAAAAGAAATGTTTAAGTTAAAGGCATTTAAATGGCAGAAAAAACAAAAGGAAAGAAAACTAAAGGGGGGGTTTTGATTGACAGCTTATGACAGAAAACAGAGGAATCAGAATAGACATGAAAAGGAGGAGGAGAAGGAGGAGGAGACGAATATGGCAAGAATAAAAACAACCATTTTAGGACAATGAGCAAAATAAAGAGACAAAATGAAAGTAAATGATTCCTGACAAAGAAGAAAAACAAGAAGAAAAAAAAGTAAAGCAGAGGAGTAGATAAAAGAGAAGCCACATTGAGAGGCAGAGAAAGAAAACCCAGAGAAAAAGATTAAACAACACTCAGTTTGGAGAAAACCCAGTTGAGAAAAGTGATGAAAAACAAAGATTGATTGAGATTTGTTCAAGAAGAAGAAGAAGAAGAAGAAGAAGAAGAATACCAATTCATTGCCAAGTTCAATGGCAGCATCCTGGTAGCTACTTTTCCTGCCTTGACTACTTCCACAAAACACACAAATTCTTCTGAACTTGGATTGCCTCATTTCATTCTCAACCTCCATGAATCCTAGAATCCCTTTATTTGGTTGGTTTTGTTGGGTAAACAAATGGAAAAGGCGAAAGAAAAACAAAAAAGAATGAAATTGTTGTTGTTCTGTGTCTGTATGCTTCCCCAACCACTATATACAAAGTGTTTGTGTGTGCACAGAACAATACAAAAATATGAAAGGCCACACCCTTTTCTGCCTCTACGCCACCACTCCCCTCTCTCTTTTCTTTCTCTTTCCTTTCCCCTTTCTCACTGGCTATTCGTATATATAAACTTCCTCGCACGTGACTGCTAGTACCTCACCACGCTCGTACGCCCACCTTCACTCCTTCGCACGCGTGGACCACCATCTCTCTCTCTCTCTCCCCTCTCATTTACACCACCCACTACCACAAAACACACACACAAACACAAAGACGATGTCTTTTTTGGTTTTTACCCATTTTCTCAAAAAACCCATCTTTTATTTTACAATTCTTTCAACCCCAATTACTCATTCTTCTTCTTTCTCCAGCTGATAAAACACCAATTATCATCTTAAAGATCTGATGTTTGATCTCTAGATTGGTGTTCTCTCAAAATTCCAAGAATTTATGATCAAATACAACTTATTCATTAATAAACTTGTGAAGAAAAAAAAGTAATCTTTCCTCTTCTCGAATATAGGCAATGAAACACTAATTATCATTTTAAAAGGTCGATGTTTGATCTCCAAAGTGGAGTTTTCTCAATCCCCAGCTATATTTTTCTTGAGAATTTAGGATCAAAAGCAAGTTTTAGAAGGAGAGCAGCTCCCACTCCTTTACTCTTGTCCATGGAAAAAAAAAACAATATTTTTGGTGTATAAAGAAAATATGATTGTAGACTTTGGGGATTATTTCTTTTTAGAAACCAAAGTTTATGGTTTGACTGACTAGCTCATTGCCACAAAAAGATTATGAAGCTTTTCTATATAGGATGTATAATTAACTAAACTAAAATAGGATAATAATAATGATAATGAACTTAAAAAACTAAAAGTTTGAAGCAAGCATTTATACATGGTTAAATAAATTCTCAAAGAGTATGATATTTAATAGATTAGTTAGGGTTTCTTTTATTCTTGGTTTGTTTCACTTGAATGTTAGATGTTTTTATCTTGAATATTAACACTAAAATACTTCTTCGTGTTCTTATTTTTAGAATTCAACTAAGTATTCAAATATTTCTATAAGAAGATGAAAATCATCATAAAAATAATGAGAAAACCAACACGATTTCATAAACAAAAAAAAATGAAATGGAGACCTTTATCTTTTTCTAAATTATCTGTAACTAATTTCTTTTGATATAATCCCTCCAATATTTTCTTTTAAAAGAATATTACGACGTGCATTAGTATATGTTTATAATTTTATTAGTGATTAAATATCAAAATATATACACATACATCATTATAATCTAAATATAATGCAATAATTAAGTGAAGAGAAAATGTGGAGACATAAAAACATCCTCTCAAGATGAATAAAACTAAGCATGAATATTCTCTTAAAGAGATCAGCATAAAGTGTTATTGATAGGAAAAAAAAAACAGAACAAAGTTGGCTAAAAGGTTTACAACTTTTAGGTAGTGATGTGTTTGAATATAATAAAAATGAAACTTATTGTTTAAACCAAAATGATAGTATGGTTTTGTTTGTTTGTTTGTCCAAAGATGCAAACTTTTTTAACAAGAGTATGGACAGGCCCCTTTGCTGTCCATTTTTCTAACAAGATTTATTTTATTTTTATTTTTTTTTTTTGAAAAAAAAAAACATTAATGGTAGACACTAAGATATGGGGGGTATCTTATTTTTCAAATTTCTTTCTTTTTTTTTTTTAATTTTTAATTCCTCCATTGAGAGAAGATGAAGAAGAAGAAGAACATTGAGTTAAAAGGGTTTTAATTTAATTAAGGAAGTTGAAGGGAATGAGGGAATAATATAATAATATATAAACTGAGGAAAAGTATGGGAAAAATCAGAGAGAAAGGACTGATTATGGGGCAGATGGCAATGGCATCATATAGCATCTTGAGCTTTGTGCAAGAGAGACTTCATGATTGAATTTAATTTTATTATTTTTTTTAGAAAAAAAATTATACTACTATGTTCCATCTACTTTTCATTTTATTTTTATTTTTATACATTAACGATTGAAAAACTGCAGTAAACAAAAGAAATATCAAACTATTTATAAATATATAAAATTTTTACTATCTATCAACGATAGACTGCAATAAAATTTTATCGCAGTCTATCGTAAGTAAATTTTTTTTTACATTTATAAACAGGTTGACTTATTTTTCTATATTTGAATATAGTCTTTAAAAAAATAATTATTCTAACTGTTTTTTTTTTTTTTAATATTCTTTAAAACTATATAAATAAAACATAGGTTTTAAGATTTTGTTTTTTTTTTATTTAAGAAAGATGTAAAATAAGAAATTGAAATGAAATAAGTTTAATTTTAAAAAAATCAAACAATTACCAAACATCGGAAGGCTTAAGTTTCTTAAAATGTAGCTACAAATTCATATTAAATTTTTTTTATCGTGTATAAGATTTATGTTAGAATCGTAGAAATATTGACGAAAATGAAGATTTAAAAAAAAAAAAAAAACGGGAGAGAGTAAAAAACATGTGGGGGTTATGAGTTATGAAAGTGTGCCCTAAGGAAGGATCGGTGAGTAGACAAAGTTGCTGTATTCAAAGGAAACATTTGATTTAAAAAAAAAAAAAAAAAAAAAGACACGCTCCATTTGGCCTTCCCCATATCCTCCATTTTCACCTTCTCCAACCATCCTGTCCCCACTCTCCATCCCATGCTTTTTTTTTTTTTTTTTTTTTTTTTTTTTTTTAACTCTCTCTTCAAATTTACCCTTTTCCAAGATTTTGGGTGAGATGAAATTTTGAGATGAAATTTTGATGTTTTAATTGTCAAGGGTGTGATTAAACTCTATAACATTGGTTAGAAAGTTCAACATCTTATAAGTGTAGTGATAGGGTTTATAAGTCGATGTTAAATAACTCAAATGCATCTATTTCTTTTCAATGGTTCAATTATAGAAATTTCAAAGTTAACTGTATTTGGCCTTGGTGTAATTTATGTTGGATGACTTCCTAAAAATCCTCTCAATTAAAAAGCACGTGAGTGAGAACAACATATATTAAGAGGACTAATTGTGTTAAATTGGGAGAATAATCTTCCCTTGCAAGCCATTCAAGAAAAAGTAGACATATTCATATAATTATGAATTGTATATATGGGTGTAATTGGTGAGAAAAGCCTAAAGAAGTGTAAGAAAGGAAGAAAAAGAAAAAAAAAAAAGTTAAACCCTAATTAGATTTTGAAGGGTAATTAGAAGGGTTTTAATTTTAATATATATTAGCTAATATGCATTTGATTTTTTTGAACTTACTTAAAATGAATTATTTTACTATTAATAATAAAAGAAAGAAAGAAAGAGAAATGTATTATAAAGGTAGGATATAATATAATGAGTGAGGGCATTTGGTAGCATTAATTTGACCAGGGTTTCTGTCAGATTGAATCATTAGTTTAACATAATGTTGTATGCTATTTTATTGTTCATTCCATTGCCTGGATTGCTGGAATTCTTTTTTTTTTTTTTTAAAAAAAAATTATAATTATAATTATAATTATTTTATTTTATTTTTACTTCCTCAATCCCCAAAATTTGGCCTTTCTCTGGCCATTCCTCTTCACTTCACTGCTTTTGGCCTTTTAGAGGCCTTTCTTCTTTCTTAGATATTATAAAAACTCATAATTACAACACATAAATTAAGAGAGTATTAATTAATTAAATCATATTATATTAATATTGGTTTAAGTTATGGTTTTGTCCCTCATGCATTGCTTTTGCATGCGCAACACACATGGTTTTGTGTGTTATATTTATTTATTTATTTATTTGTTATGAGTTGCTGCCAACCTCTTCTCTCTATTTTAATTCCTTCCTTCCTTCTCTTCTTTATTTTTCTACTATGACCAAAATCCCATATAGTTTTATAATTTTTTTTTTATTACAACACAATTCCATACATCCCTCAAGATAAATAAATAAATTCCTCCATTTTCTAAAGAAAAAAAATAAACGTTGAAAGTCACTATTTCAAGAGCCACCATCCAGTTAGATGACAACAGGTTTATATGACATCAATTGTTGTTCACGTGCATAAGTTCCCTAAATTTCTTCCTAAACTTTTTCCATATGAATCAGCAACGCTACGAGCCATTGATTAGGTGTTTGACACCAACAAATGTGGAAAACACTAGTATGAGAACAGTGAACTAGTATCTTCGCTTCACTAATGATCATCTCCACCTCTAAGATTTTATTGATTTCCTTCTTCTTTTGTAACATAACAACAACACGTACAAAATTAAGTTACACCTCCAAATCAAGGAAATCAATGAAATTCCCATCAACTGCCACGAACAATCTCTCTCAATCAGCCATAGCCACCAACACATCAACATCAACTAGTTCATAAAAACCAGCAAGAAAAAGTATAATCTCTCCTTTATCATTTTGAAACACTATTGAAAATGAAACCAGGTACGGTTACGTATGAAGTGAAAATTACATTATATCATATGGTAGAGATTTAAAGAATATGTTATAAAAATAATATTTCTTGTCTTATTCGTTCATATAAATGTTACAATTACTCTATACCCAAAAGAAAGGGGAAAAAGTAAAATAACGCGACCATGATCGTATAAATACGATTGTTTAAAATAATTATGTAGACATTTTTACGTAATTCTCTTTTTACTTTTACTTATAAGTGACACGTCACTAATAGACAATAATATGTTAATAGATGTGATATGTGCCAATCACTTATATAAGCATGTGAGGTCGTTGTGATGGTGTAAGAGGAAGAAACAACAGTTTATCTCAACTATTTGTGTTTTCTACGAGTATCTATTTTTTTTTTTTTTTGGTTATATGTTTAAATTTAGAATATTGTTTTGCTATGCTTGAAATTCAATTTAGACACACTACCACTCTTTAAATTTATGTAGTTGGTAAACTATTTTTAAAAAAATGTGAATAAAGATGTTGGGGCCTTGGGAAGAAAAACCCCTTTTTTGGTCATAATGATGTTGCCATTTGGTACCATTCACATATGGACAATCTTCTAGTTTAGATGATAATTCACACCAATTACTTGTTTTTAATTTCTCCCCTTCAAATCACACTTAATTAATGTCTCAAAAGAAAAAAGCAATGAAATAATAAATCACTTCAATTTAATTATCTAAGTTATGTCATTAATCTACATAATTGGAATGGCTAATTTGGGTATGATTATGTTGTTGACTTGAACAAAAATGATTTATATATGTTTTTTTTTTTTTTTTGGGTGAGAGTTTGCAAGTGGATGATGGGGTAGCTCAAAATGGTACTAGTGTTATTGGACAACAAGAAAGGCAACAAAGAGTACTAAAACAACTCTATTGCAAACCATTCATCATATGCACTTCCCCCTTATGTGGATAAAAATTATTAATAAAAAAGCCTATCCATTCTCAAAATTATTAGTGTTTCTTCATTCATACCATCCCAAAACAAATCCAAATGTCAAAAAAGAAAAAAAAAAACTTTTGTTTCTTAGAAAAATTTTTACAGATAGAAAAAATGTCAAACTATTTAAATAAAATAGTAAAAAAATATATTGATAGACTTCTATCAGCATCTATTAGTGATAAACTTCTATCAACGTCTATCCTAACTATCTAAAAATTTTACTATTTTGTATAAATAATTTCTCTTATTTTCTATTTTAAAAAAAAATTCCTTATTATATCAATATTTGTCAAAAACAAAATAAAAATCTTAGCACAAACATATATGTATATATATTTATTTTCATGACTTCTGATTAGATAATTCAAAACTATCTAACGCACATATTTTATCATCTATATAAACGTCATACTGATTGTTATAGGAAGCAACAATCCATTTTCAAATTTGATATGAATAATCTTATAAAAAAAATATATATGAATAATAATTTTTTTAAAAAAACAAAAGCTCCAAAAAAAAAAGTAGGGGTATTATCGGTTCAGTCTGGTGGAGCCATATGGTTAAGGGTAGACATGCACATGTAACATGTTGGGTTATGGACCTAAAGCCAATATATAAAGGGTTTACTGGGCTGTAGTACACGAATTTACATAGAAAACATTAAAACTGGAGAAAAAGCACGACCCACTAGAAAAAGGGAATTTAGCATCCTCCACTCGCATCCTTTTCAGGAAAAAAAAAAAAAAACTAGAGTAGCACACCCAAGCTTAAAGTGTTTCCAATCGAGACAATTTGAAACCAAATCCATAAACTCTTTTTATAGTGCTTGAAACTCATTACTTCTTTGAACATTTTCGATGTGGGACAATTACTCTTCTAATATTTTTCCAAAATTCAACTATATGTCAAAAAGAAAACACGTATTTCACTAACTTGAATTTTCTATTTTATATATCTTTCAATTTTTAGTACGTACTATCGATATATACATTTCATTCTTTGTCAAACTCTAACTCGATCGTATGTATCACTTTTTTCTTTCATTTGCAAACTGAAACCTTTAAATCAAATTAGATTCAACTCAAACTACCAAACAACGCGCGTCATTAAGTTTAAACAGGTATTTTCCGTTTTTCAGTTTTTCCTCGAACCCTACATAAAAAGTGTTAATAAATACATAGAGAAGAAAAAGTAGGTAATAAGAGAGCAACCGACATGAGCGAGGCAAAGGAAGTTTCTCAATAGCAATGGTGATACAATGATGACCTAAGAGTTTTTAAGTTAATGCATTACCAAACATGAAGGACCCAAAAAACAACAATATGGACAATATAATAGGCAAAAATTTAATTAGAAAAACCACTATGATTTTAATAAGAGAGATAGACATGTTTGGGAATGACATAGAAGTTGCATATTGGCCTTGCAAATTTGTTGGAAGAGAGGGACCAAAGAAGGAAAATGAGTTTGTGTAGGGTTTATAATGTGTGTATATATATAAATTATGTAAAGTAAAAGTCTATAGCTTTTTTGGTTTGGTTTTATTAATGGTATAATTATTTGGTCTTGGACGCCTTAGGCATTGTAAGCCACCCTTTGTCTGTCCAAAACTAAAGCAGACATATCCATTATTCTCTTTAATTATTAATTACTATTTCCACATTACATTATCCTTTCTCCCTTAAATTCTCTCTCTCTTCCAAACTTTTGGTAAAATGATATGCTCAACATTTTAACTATCTATCTAACTCCACTTTGTAATTTTTCTTTAGTGACATGCACTAAAAGTCTAAATAATTATGTTTACTTTTTAAATATAGTTTAATTTAGTGTAATGGTAATGAGTAGTAATTTTAGGGATAATAACTAAGTATATAGCAATATTTTAAAAAAATTGTAAATATAGCAAAGTTTATCAGTGATAAATCACCTAGACCATAAAAAATAAGTTTGTTTCAACACTCATTGGTTGGTCAAGTGGTAGTGGAAACATAAAAAAAAATAAAAAAATAAAAAAAGGTCAAAGAGCTATGAGGTCATGGGTTCAAACCATACTGGTCTTCTACCTAGAATTTAATAATGTTTAATACATTTTTTGTTCTTGAATTTTTAAATTTGCGGTAGAATAGCAAAGTGGGTTTCGATCGTTTAGAGTTTCTAATAACATCATATCCAGCAAATTCAACCCTCTTTAGGGTGGGACGTGGATTAGAGAGGGGAGAGGGAAGGGAAGAGAGAGGATGAGAGGAGGTGATGAATATAAAAATAATTTAAAATGAATAAATATTTACAACTCATTTAAAATTTGCCAACTCAACACTGCCACATCATTTTTCCGTTAGTCAATTAACGGTCAATTTAACACAGGGACCATTTAGACTTATTTTCCAAACCTTGGGGACTAAAGTGTCACTTTTAAAATTTCGGAGTCCAAATAGACATTAACTTCAAACCTGAGGGATCAAAAATGTATTTTACCCTAAAATCAATCTTGAATATCGTGCAATAAAAAAAAAAGTAAGATATAACTGTTATATTCCAAACATGTTTTCTTTCTAATCACACCCACATTTATAACGTTAAACAAAATAATGATCTGAGTGTATTTAGATGATATAAAGCTTTTGAGTAACTGAGTAAAAGAAAAAAAAATCACTAATTTGATTTTAAATGGTCAATAAAATTGGTAAACCAAAACGAAAATGAAAAAACGTAAAATATGAATACATTCGATTTCATGTTTGAGCATGAAAAATAAATAAATAAATACTTGTTGGGAATTTTTAAAAATAGAAAAATAAAGGAAACTATTTACACAAAATAACAAAATTTTTAGATGGTTGAAAAAAGTTTATCAGTGTCTATCAGCGATAGAAATGATAGAAGTCTATCACTGATAGATGTTGATAGAAGTCTATCAATGTCTATTTGTGTTAAATATTAACTTTTTCACTATTAAATTTTGAAAATATATTCACAAATAATATTTCTTTTCATGAAAATTATTATAATTATTTAACCAATTTATTTTTTTAAAAAAAATACTTTGAGGGACGAAATTTAAGATTTATTAAAAGTATAGAGACTGAAATTAAACATTTAAAAATATATAAGATTAAAATTGAACAAACTTCAAGAGACTAAAATGCAAAATGATATTTTAATCATAAAAATAAGTGTTGTTTTCAAATATAGAAAAATGAATCAAACTATTTATAAATATAGAAAAAAAATTATTGTTTATTACTTAAGCGATAGAATTATATTACGGTCGATCTGATAGATAGTAAAATTTTTCTCTATTTATAAATAGATTTTTTTTTATAATAATTTTTCTAAGAATAATGTGTAATTATCCTACTATATGAAGATGGAAAAAAAACATGAAATTAAAAATGAAGAGAGAAAAACAAAGATGATAAATAAATAAATAAAAGAAGAGAGAGGAGAAATTTCCATTAATGTGTGTGTTTGAGGAAGAATGAAATGGAAGTATGTGGAAAGTAGAGTAAGTCCAAAAGAAAAGGAAGAGATTTGAATTATGGGATTGGCAGTGGATAATTTTTATATGCAAATACAATGCAATGCAAAATGCAGCCTTTTTACCATTTCTTTTTCCTTTGTCAGTTCAACCCCCTAAACCCACATCCCCTTGTGCTTTTTTTTTTTTTTTTTTTTTTTTTTTTTTTTTTTATTGCACTTCCTACTCATTTTCACCTTTTCAATCTTCTCCATTTTTTTTTTTCAATTAAAAATACTTCTTGCCCATTTTAGATTCAATATAGGTTATGTTGTTGGAGTAATATTAGACATAATGAAGTACACCAAATGCTAGAAAAAAGACAAAAACACGTTCGAGATCAAAGTGAAGTTCGATTCAAATAAGTTTAGAGTTAATTAATCCTTTGATTAACTATGTATGTAGTATGTTAACTTTTTCTTCGTTCTCTAAATCTAATAGTTGTTACACTCTTTTCTATGATCTTTGACTTCAGTATCGAAGCATGTGTGATAAGTATTATATTAGTGTATAGTTTCTTTTGATTTTGCAAATTTAATGTTGAGGTACGTAAAAGTCAAATAAGATTCAACTTGGTTAGATTTTTGCATTAATAGGTTAAAATGTCATTTCGATCTCTATATTTTAAATTTAATTCAATTTGAATAAATTTTTTTAAAAGTCTCTACAGTTAATTTAGGCCCATTTTGTAACTTTTTTATTTTTTAAAATTAAGATTACAAATGCTACTTCTATCTATAAATTTCTTTGTTTTATTACTTACCCTCTACTAATTTAAAAAATAAGTCAAAAATTGAAAGGAAAAAAAAAAAAGTAATTTTTAAAAATTTGTGTTTATTTTTAATATTTGACTAATAATTCATTTGTTTCATTAAAGAATATATGAGAACTATAGCATGTAGTTTAGAGGAAAAAAAAATTAAAATAAAACTAAAAAAATAAAAGCATTACCAAAAGTTTAATAACAATCCAATTTAAAACTTTGCTACACATTTAACAGTGGGTAGTGGGTCTAATATATATATATATACCTATTTTATATAACAAGTTTACAAAATGATAATAAAAGAAGTATTAATTTTTTTTTTTTTTTTTTTTTTTTTTTTGAAACCTAATCTATATGACATGATTGGTATAGCATCTTTGAAAGATGGATACGCATTCTTGCAAAGTGGATGAGGGATTTTGTTCTAATGTTGGCAACTTCATTTGGCTCTGTCTCATTTGGCATTTTCTTCAACCCCATAGATTTTACTTTACTAAATTTCTTTTTTCTTTTTTTTTTTTCAAAAAAATGAAAAAAGAAAATTGAAAAATAATTAGGTGAAACACTTTGTTAAAGAAGTTTAATTAGTTTATTAATAATTAACAATGGATTAAATTAAAAATCTTCACGTGAGTGATAGATTACTCATTATTAAATCTAATTGTAACAATTAGTTCATATACGAATGAATCTATGATTCAGTTATATATAATAAATATTAGATTTATTGACCTATTGTGTGTATACTAGAAACAAAGATAATGTATTTTCAGAATAAATGATGGTTTTATAAAATGAAAGGAAAAAAAACACAAATATATATACATTATTCAATATTAACTGTTGGTGAAGAAGCAACATTTTTTCTTTTTTTTTTTTTGTAAAGTGAGAGTTGCAAATAAATTAATTCTATATGGACCAAGTTGGTTATATGATGGTATGCTCTCTCTTTTCAAAACTTAGGAGTTGGACCCCAAACCATAATAATTATCACTCTCTATTTTTAAACTTTATATTCCATTCATATATATATATATATATATATATATATATATTATTGTTTAAAATTATGTGTATTATCAAATACCCACCTGACATAGTGACTAGAACACATGTTTAATCCGTTTTCGTAAAATTGAAATTTCGATATTTCCATTGTCATCAACATTTTAAACTTTGATTATCAAATCTCATTTTTTTACCTAACTAAAACACAAATTACACAAATTTAAGGGTATGTCTTGTTGGCAATCTAAATTTTGTTATTTTGAAAATTCGCTAAGTTTAGTAAATGTGAGTTTGGCATATAATTTGGATTCAATTTCTAAAAACTGTTTTTGAATTCTGTGATCTAAATATGGTAAATTTTGAAAACAACATTTTTATATTTTTAATGTATATATTCAGAATTTAAATTCTAAATCTTAAAATGTATAAATATATTTAATAAAGATAAAAATGTTTAGAAATACAATAATATATGTATGTTATAAGCCCAAGAATTAAAATATATATATTATGCACTGTATTATAAACTATATAATATTACAAAATAATAGTTATAAAAAAATTAACATAAAAGTTTAATTAATAAAAGTTTATAGTCAACCTAATATTTAGTATGTAACTACAGCTAGTTTTATAGTTTATAAATATAGTATAAACATATTTTAAATAGTTGCTTAAATTAGAATCCAATTTTTTAATCTACTACCGAACACAGATTTTAAAACATGAAATATAACCCTATTTTCATTGTGAATTCCTCACCTTTCTATTTTTAGATATCCAACCAAACAGACCCTAAGCGTTTTTTAAGTTTTAAAGGAGAGTTTGGGGTACCAACTTGAAGTTGGTGGATAACCCACCCTATGTTTGTAACTCCAATTATAATATTTGATGTTTCCAACTATTATAACATACAATTAACAATAATATTAATATTTCAAATTCCTATTTATTATAATGTTTACTATTGGTTACAATGTTTAATATTTTCTACTCATAATCTATTTTTTCTTTTTGTTACCGTATTTAATATTTTCTACCAAGGTTAAAATAGTTCGTACTTCAAATACATACTATTATTTATAATAACTACTGACTATAATAATCAACTCAACGCGCTAAATGCTCCCTTAAATATTATAAAATTGAAAGTTATTAACTTTATCTTTGTCTCGACTCCCAAGACAACATCCCTTTCAATTCAATCCCTTGAATGGAAGAGAGAAAGAAGAAGAAATAAGCATAGCTTTTTTGAAGTCGGTTATTGCAATTGAAAGGAGTTTTTGGTCACATCACATCCAACTCCAAATTGCCTTCTAAAAAAAGCCTATCTTTAAGGAAAATTTGACCATTTTTCTACGAGAGAGTGATAAAAGAACGTGGTTTTAACAAACAAACCTTCGGCAAAAAAAATAAAAATTAAAAAAGTTGGGAGCTTTTGAAGAAGAAGAGGGACATCCATTTCTAATTCAAAAGCTTGGTTTGAATCGTTTATATAAAAAACCTTATAAACATTTTCTTTCCTTTGGAGCTTCTTTTTGACTTATTATTAAGGTAATTGTAACGAGTAGCAATTTTAAGAATAATAACAAAGTGTATAGTAATCTTTTTAAAAAATTGTAATTATAATAGAATCTATCCATAATGAACTTCTATTGCTGATACACTCTTATGGTCTATCAGTGATAAACCACTTAGACCATAAAATTATATCACTAATAGATTTTGCTATATTTGCAACTTTTTATAAATATTGTTGTATGTGCTTTTATTTTGAAATAATTATTTTTGTTTTTCCAGACTAATGTCATAAAAAGATAACATAAGAATTGGCATGCTTCTCCTCTTTGGAAAACCATAACATTTAAACTTTATTTTTTTAAAAAAAATCCAAATATTTATGTATATTTTATAGTCCATATTGCCAACCTTTTTTTCTTCTTAGTCAATCTATGATCTCTTCCCTTTTTAATTTTGGACGACCTACGTAGTTTACTTGGACCAAAAAGCAAAGAAAAAAAATATCCTTTTATCGTTATTTATTAAAGTTTGTTAAATAATAATAATATTTTTATGATAGAGACTAAATTATTACAAATAGTAAAATACATGAACTAAATTGTTATTTACTAAAGTTTAGAGACTAAATTGTTACAAATTTAAATGTATAAGGACTAAATCGTCACCGACTTTTTTTTAGTTCAATTATGGGTAAGAGGATTTGGACCACAAACCTCATAGTCTCTAGCACACTCGTATGTCAATTGAGTTGTGTTCGATCTGAAAAATCGTTACCAACTAAAGTTCAAGGACCATTATTACTTTGGTAAAAATTTAGAGACCATAAGTTAACCTAAGAATTCGCATGCTTCCCTCTTTGGAAAACCATAACACTTAACTTTATTTTTCTAAAAAAAAAATCAAATATTTATATAATTTTTGTAGTCCATATTGCCAACCTTTTTCTTTTTAGTCAATCTATGATATATGTCTTTTTAATTTTGGAAGACCTACATAATCTACTTGGACTATAAATAAAAAAAATAAATAAAAGTAGCCCTTCATCAATGCTTAACTAGAGAAAGAGTCCTAATGAAATCCCTATAAATTATGTTCTTTAATCTAAAAAGTGGTAAAGGCAAACCATTGTCAAAGAAGCCATTTAATTCCTTCACAACTTTAATAAATTCACATTTTTGCTTAAATTGGAATGTATATGTATGTACCTTCTGTTTCATTTGTAGAACTTAAGAAAATCTATATATAGAAAATTTAAATTTTTATCGCTCTTAACATTAACAAATTCATAGCACTGTGTCTAGCAAAGTTGTATATTTTCTCGTAATATTATATTATATAGTAAAAACTAGATCTTTCAAGATAATTTGTTTTAGAATTGGTGAGAAAGACCCTTCAGATAATAATTAGACTTATTGTTGATTTGGAGGGCATATTCGTCACTAAGCACTGTATATCTTCCGTACACTTAATTTCAATCATAATGTATGCTCTAAAATATATACGAACACATATTTGTTATTGAACCATGCTAAAAAAATTGATATTATAACTCAAGATAAAGATGGAATTAGAGAATGAGTGCTTATAAGAATTGATTAATAAAAACAAAAAGACCAAATTATTATAAACAAGTAGGCATGGAGAAATTGGCTATGATACCAATTGTCATTAGTTTCTCACATGCATGATACTACGCACATTTGACTAATTCATGGATTGAAGGAAAAAAACACACACATATATATAGAGTACGAAACAATAATTTCATTATCAGTAATGAAGTTTTTAAGAAGCAATATCAAAAGTAAAACGAAAAATATATATCAAAAAAAAAAATCTTGAACAAAACAAGAAATGAAGTTAATATACTCCGCTCTACTCCACTCATATCCTCTTCAAACACATTGTGTATGAGTATGACTAGATATGAAAGTGCTTTCTTTTCCATATTTTATGGTGGGGTTTTGTAGTTATTTGAGTTTTTGGCAAGATTTTTTTTTTTTTTTTTTTAAAGGGAAGTTGAGAAGAAATTAGAAGATGATGTGTTTGAATTAAGGTGTGGATTTTTTTTTATGATGGCGTTTGTGTAATTATGGAGATAGATGAAATAGCACAAATTTTTCCAAAATTTCGGCCATGCATGCCTTTGCTTTGCTTTGTGGGTGTGGCCCCTCAATTCATTTGGTATATGCTTTTATTCTACACACTCTCTTTTATAACATTTTTGCTAATCTACTTGGAAACCACTCAAATATGACACATATGAGAGAGACAACACAAACTAAAATATTCTCAATTAAATATTCCACTTATATATATATATATATATATATATATATATATATATATATATATATATATATATATATAACTTCACTCGACTCCCTTCGAAAAATTAGATAAACAAAAACTAACATATTTATGTTATAAACTATAGGTTTAAATATTACTTTAGTCATTCTATTATTGGGTTTGTTTCATTTTGGTCTACTTTTAAAATGTTCATTATGGTCTCTATACTTTAAACTTTGGTTCATTTTGGTCCTTCAACTTTCAAAAAGTGATCATTTTGATGCCTTAAAAATGAAGTAAAAATGATAGTGAGAGAACCATAATGGTCACTTTTTAAATGTATAAGGGCTAAAATGAACATTATGAAAGTATAAGGATCAAAATGAACCAAAGTTGAAAGTATAGAGACTAAAATGAACCAAAATCAAAAGTATAGAGACTAAAGTAATATTTAAACCTAAATTATAAAATAAAAATAAGAATAAGAGTTGTTTTCAAATATATAAAAATTTTACTGTCTAATTTGAATTCTAAATCTTCTAATCTAATTATATTATGTTAAATTACGAAAATAAGCTTAGTCCCTTTTTTTCATATATTTTTTAAGGAAAAAAAAATGGTGAATGAACTTTTTGCAACTTTCTTGTTAGGCACGTTTTGAATTAGCTAGGGTTTTAGTTGATCTTTTTTTAAGGTATGAGGATGGAAATAATTTGAGATGATTTTTAGGGTTGTTTGTTGGACCACTCAAGGAGGCAAAGTGCTTTTTTTTTTTATACACTAATAATATATAAAAAAAGCCTTTGAAAGTGAAATTAAAACCATATTTTTGAGTTATTAGGGACCCAATTTTTTATTTCTTTTTCCAAGGGGTAAAAAAGCCTAAAATATAGCGAAAAAGAAAGTATCTTTTTTTAATTTTTTTTTTTTTAATGGTTGGTCATAGAACATAATAAGTCAAACACATAGAAACATATGCCTTTGGAATTGGAATCTCAATTCTTCCATAACCCCACATATCCTCAATTGTCAAATCAATTGCTTTATTTATTTATTTATTTGTTCTTCCTTAAAAATAATATTAAGGGAAACCACTTATATTACATCACTTGGGTTGTCTTATCTCATCAAATCATGATTAATGTTATAGATATAACTTGTTCATTCCATTTAAATTAATCTTGTCTTTGTTAAGAAAGTTTGGTCATAAAGAAATGTGGGGAAAGAGGGAGGGGATCTCTTTGGTTAGGAAAGTTGAATGATTTCAATCAATAATATTTATAGTACTAAAAAAAATCAATATTTATAAAGAAAAAAAGTACTAACTTAACTGTGAAAATTATTTGATATTAATAAAAAAAACCTTTATTCCATTTTGAGAAATTATTTTAAATGAAAAAATAATGAAACTATTTACAAATATAGTAAAAAGAACGAAATGTGTAAACTTTTTGTCATTTGGTTATATTTATAAATATTTTTGTTATTTTATTATTTAGAAAAAAAACTCCTTCAATTTTTTATATTGTTTGGAAAATTAATTTAGAAAGTATTTTTTTATTGTATAAAAGGTGGAGGCTATACTTTCATGTCAACAATGAAACCTTGGTAAGTCAACATGACCATAAATATTTAAACTTTGTATTAACGACCTAAAGGACAAATATTCAATATTATTAAAAAAATTATTATAAAAAAAAAATATCAAACTACTTATAAATATACAAAAATTATTATCTATCAACAATATATCGGAAAAAATATCAAATTATTTATAAATATAAAAAAATTTCATTGTCTATTAGCGATAGATCTGAATTCTAAAGCTTTTTATCGTTGATAGACAGTAAAATTTTTCTACATTTATAAATAATTTGATTCATTTTGTTATATTTGAAAATAACTCAATTTAAATTATATTAATTAAAAATGATATTTTAACATATTTTAATTATTAATTAATTAAATAATGTATTTATTTTTGTTCCCTTTCTTCCTCTTTCTCTTGCATCGTCTTCCTTCCACCATTGAAATCAGTGGCAGCCAGCCGCCAGCCAGTGCCGCCGACGACTGTAAATTTTATTTCTTCTTTGCTTTCAAATCTTTCTTTCTTTCTTAGAACAGAACCCACATAGGAAATCTGTCTGAGCAGATTGGTATTGGAGTTGAAGTCCAGTTCTGACGGTGGTTGTGACGGCGGAGAATGGGAGACGACAGAAAGTGAAATTAAAAACCTCATTTGGAGGAAGCTCTTGAAAAGGGGAAGAGTAAGGGCATGGCCAAAACCAAAGCAAATTTCAGAGAGAGAAGAAATTTGGGGAAAACAGAGACTGGGAATTCTTTCTTTTGGGGTATGAAATTCAAATAAAAATGCATTCTTTCTTCTTTCTTTCTTGCTGGTTGAAGTTGAGTTTGCTTGCTCTGTTTTTGAACTACTTTCTTTTGGTTTCCTTCTCTTCTCTGCTGTGGATGGGAGCAACATATATAAGTGGTAAAGTGCTTCTGCCTCACTCGATCTTTTTTTTTTTTTTTTTTTTTTTGGTATTTTTAATTAATGTGTACGTTGATGAAGGGAAAAGGGCTCAATCGGAAAGAAGAAAGGAAGAAAATTTACGGTCCGGGATGGAAGGTTGGGAAGCTAATATTGTAAAAAGAATTTAGCTAACTTGAGGTTCACATTGTAAAAAAAATAAAAATCTTATTATTTTTAAAAATAAAAATCTTATTATTTTTTTGTTATCACCATTAATTTTCATTTACAAATTGTGATTGAATAAACTTTTTAACATTTGTTTGGGAAGCTAGAATATAATGGATTGTAATTCAAGCTCAGGTATGGATTAAAGGCTTTGAGCCCAGTTTGTAATCTCTATTACATTCTCTTCTCACCATTTTCAACCCAACTCTCTTTTCTACTATTTTCACGCTTCACAATCTCGTTCCAACCCAGTTTAAACATTTCATCATAATCTTGATTACATTAGAGTCTCTCAAACAGTTGTAGATAATGCTAAAATCCTTTGCAAAAAAAAAAAAAAAAAGTAATTGTAATGAGTAACAATTTTAGGAATAATAACTAAGTATATAGTAATATTTTTAAAAAATTACAAATATAGCAAAGTCTATTAGTGATAGACTCTTATGATCTAGCAAAGCCTGGTCTATCACTGATAGACTATAAGAGTCCTATCAAACGATATAAGTCTATTACTGATAGACTTTGCTATATTTATAATTTTAAAAAATGTTGCAATATATGCTAATACTTTAAATTTGATTGTTATATTAAGAATTTTTTTTTTTTATGAGGGATGTCACATTGGTCAGAAAATGGGCTTGAGCCCAAATCATTTGGAGAGGCTTTTTAGCCAAAATAAGGACTAAAGCTGCAATCCAACTGGAGTATGCATAGTGGTGGATCATGAGAGAGTCTCATTAACATTGGTTTTTAATACATCAATAAATATTTCAACAAAAATTAAACAATAATCATTTTTATTTAAGTAGGTGAAGTTTGATAATCATTTTTGTTTTCTATTTTTGAATTAAGCTTATATAAATATTACTTTTAGTTATAGTTTTGAGTTTTGTTTCTTTATTTTTCTATTTTAAAAATATTTTAAAAAACAACTCAGAGTTTGAAAATATATATATATATATAAACTTGATTTTATTTTTAAATTTGGCTTTGAGTTCAAATATATTTTTAAGAAATGTAAAAATCTTACCAAAATATTGTAAGGAAACAAGTAAGGTTTCAAAAACAAAATTGTTATCAAATGAGACTATAATTTTTTAACAAAAAAAAAAAAAAATACTACAACTAATCATATGGAGTAACCAAACACACCTAATGTGGCTCAAGAAAAGCCAAACCCTAATTGAGCTTTAGGTCTATAAGGCAAAGAAAAGGGCAAACCTATGGTTAACGTGTTGATTTAAGGGTCTGTTTGGTAGACAATTTGAAAACAAATGATTCAATAAAGCAAAATTGTATTTTATGTTTTCATGTGTTTGGTAACATATTAAGAAATTAAATTCCAAACTTAAACAAATTTTCAAAACGGATTTGAAAAAATATTTATAAACCATAAAACTAGTTATAGTCATTCACTAATATGAATATAAACTATTACTAATTAATTTAAGAATTTTTTATATTAAAAAAATTGTATAGTTATTATTTCGTAATACCATATAATATATTATACATAATTTAATTTAACAAAAAAATAATTTAGTTTATAATCTCATATATTATATTTATTAATGTTTTTATCTTTTTCTAATTCTAATATAATTATGCATTTTAAAATTTAAAATTCAAGATTTCAATACACAAAATTAAGACTGTTTACTAAATTACATGTTTGCTCAACTCAATAGATGTCTAAACATATAATAGAATCTGCCTTCCAAGTTTGACCTAAATTGGACTTATTACATACTTTGATCTGACTTAGACATTAAATAAAAACACACATTTTTTCTAAAATATATACATCAATTTTTTATTTTTTATTTTCATCTTCATCTGTGTTCCATTGAGAAATCAAGTTGAAGCGGCTTCACCAACGACCTATGATGAACAACATTCATCTTCCTCACAACATTAATCTCCTCCTCCTTCTTCTGCCGCCGCTTATAACTAACCCACGCCGCCTGTATAAAACACGCCGCCCACGTCCGCCATTGCTGCGAGTGAAACCTAAAAGTACTCCTAATCTGCTTACTATGCAGCTTCCGAAACTGCGCCGCCACAAATTTCAAATCCTCCGCCACAAGCGCGAACCCTTCCACTTCCGTCACCGCCGTCACCGTCCTCGTCGACGACGGCAACACCGCCGCCGCCCTAGGGTCATCCAACGCCCAAGGAAGCAACTCCTCGCCGCAGAAATCACTCGGCCCAAGACGGCTCGAGTTGAAAAACCCAGTCCGGCCGCCGTTGGTGGTGTGGGAATCCAAATGGCCACGGATTATGAACAACATTTCATTAACTGGGTCGCCTTCTCGAAGTAAACAAGTGTTGGAAGTGCTCAAACAGGGTCTTAATCGCTCGCAAATTGCATCCAACATTCTTTCTTCCATTTCGTCGAACAGAGGAACTTGACGGAGGAGATCGAGGCAGAGATGGCGTTTGATTTGTCGTCGGAGATCTAATGGAAGGGATTTGAGAATGTGTTGTTCGTCGACGCCGTGAGTTGCCATCCATCGGAATTGTTCGTAATTTCTTACGCTCTGTTTTAATTGGTTTGGTAATTGTCTGTGTTGCATCCATTGCTCTGTGTCTCTTCTTCTTACCCTCCATTCTTCTAGTCTTAATGTTGTTGATTGGAGATAAGTCTAATTATAAATACCCACATAATTACAAAATTAAATGTTTAAACAAAGCGGCCAACACATAAAATTTACGAAAATTTGTCCAAACTACCCTCCCAGGTTTCGTTATAATTATATCTCCAAACTTTAAATTCAATCAATCACTTTGATTTTATGTTTTTGTTACCATAACACTCATGAACTTTAAATTTAATCCATTAGTATTACGTAGTTTGTTAAAATGTTATATATAATTTTTTTTTAAGATTTAAGTAAACCTTAATTTTATAAACATATCGATATCAATACTAATATAGGGAATGGATTTCAACAATTAACAAACTAGAAGGGATAGTTGATCGAATTCAAAGTTTATGGGTGTAATCATAACAAAACACATAATTTAGGGATGTAATTGATCAAATTAAAAGTTTAAGGGTGTAATTGTAGCAAACTCCATAGTGAAGAGGTGGTTTGTGCAATTTTTCCTAAAATTTATTGAGAAAAAAAAAAAACTTTTTGGTACCTATCATTAGATTTTTTTAATACTAAATACACATTTTTGACGTAAATGTCTATTAGTTAATAGTGAAATTTTAAAATTAATTCTAATAGTGATAAAAAACAGTGAAACTTAATTAATTATAATTTTTTTATAATACTAAAAAAGTGAGCATTTTAGTGAAAAAGTAGATGTTAAAAGTATAAATCTTGAAATACAAGGACTAAATTGAAACAAAACTCAAATCTCAACGGTAAAATTGCAATTGTTTGAAACCTATAGACTAAATTGAAATCAAGTTTTGAACTAGAAATATAATATTTTAAAAGGAAATTTTTAAAAATAGAAAAATAAGGGAAACTATTTACATAAAATAACAAATTTTTTAGATAGTTATAATAGAGGCTAAAAGAAGTCTATCAGTGATAGAAATTACTGGAACAAATTTTTTATTTTAAAACTTAAGAAAAAAAAAAAAAAAAAAAAGACACAAAATCGAGAGACAGAAATGTATTTTTCCGAAATTGATTTTGATTAAAGGAAAATGGGCAGGAAGGTTAGGAAATTACTTGCATATTTCCAATAAGAAGAGCGAACAGCACCAACCCAACAATTGCAATCACAATGGCAAAATTGATTTCTCCCACATTGCTACTTGTTAGCAAATTTTGTCCTAAAGAGCTGCAAAAACAAAACACATATGTATTGAAAAATTACTTCCATTCTAACATCAATACGAATCAAGTTTTGAGACTAAACTTAAATCAAAGTAAAGTACCTTAAATTCCTCAATCCCCACCAAAAACAATACAAGTACCTACTGAAGAAAGGGGAAGAAGTTGAAGCAAAAGAATCAGAAAAAATCCCAAAGTGGAAGAAATTAGTGGAACTTGGATGACATAAATTTGAAATATTGGCACTTTGATAATGTTGAAACCAAGCAGCTTTATTTGGATCTCTCACTACATTTTTACAATAAAAAAGCTCATATTTGCAATCCAAATGCTGCCCCAAACTGCACACTTTTTTCCAGCATTCCATTTGTCTTCTTATGGATAGAAGGTACCAACAAGACCCCAAAACCTATACATAAATAAATCAATTAATAAAAAAGTTTTACCACATTTCATAAACATTTCAAATTTTTTTTTAAGTCTTAGACGAAAAATTGATGGACGGATAATTAGGAGTCTTACTTGCATTAAGCCTAAAAGAACGACATTCAGGTATGTCTTTGTCGACTTTTCTTTCAATCTACTCTGAGGAGTAGTTTTAAAACAAGTTTAATTGGAAAAAGTACATTTTTGGTTTCTAGGTTTTGAATTTGGCTTTCATTTGGTTTTTACGTTTCAAAATGTTACACATTTAGTCCTTAAATTTTGAGTTTAGTTTCAATTTAAGTCTCTAGATTTCAAAATTTTATAATTTTACCCTTCACATTTTATTTTCACTAAATAATCATTTTTCGTCAATGTATATCGATTAATTTAAAAGAATTATAATTAATTGAGTTTCACTATTAAACTTAAATTTAAAGTTTTGGTTCATAAATTATTTTAAATTAATTAATAAACATTAACACTAGTAACCTAAAGTGAATATTTAGTGAAAAAAACATCGTTTAAAAGTGTAAATTTTCAAACCTTAAGAATCAAATTGAAACAAAACTCAAATTTCAATGATAAAACTACAACATTTTTTAACACTAAATTGAAATCAAATTCAAAACTTAAAAGACTAAATGTATTACATTTAGAAATCTAAACACCAAATAAAAACTAGACTCAAAATCTAGAAATTTTTTATGTACGAATTTGGAAAAAATAATGAATTGCATATACAGGAGTTAGAAAGTTAATTACATGGCTTGCTAGCATAAAGAGCATTAGGTTATAACCAGCTCCAACCCAAGCTGTTTTCATAAGAACTCCAGTGGCCTTAATGATTTGATCAGATAAAGGGAAGATGAGATACAACCTCAAAAGGTACTGTAACATAATGGATAAATGAACAAAGCAACTCCATGCTCTCATTTTTGGTATTGCAACCCATACGAATGCCTGACCATAAATATTGTTAATATTAATTACTCACCATATATCTTAACTTTTCATAAACGTTTCAAAACAACTTTTGAAATAGAAATCCTTTACAATTTCGAAGGAACTTGAGAGGTATGACGGTAACTTAGAACGAAAATTTAGATCGTGACATCGTTCTAGGTCAACATCACCAGGCTCTAGGTCCCAAGAATTTTAAATAGTTTCTACTCTAAGTTTATGGTGGTTTTGAAATGTTTATGAAAGGTTATAGTTTAGGTAATATGTATTAAAATCGAGTAAAAGAGAAGGGACGACCTGTGGAAGAGGCAATGCAGCAGCTAAATGAAGCCAAAACTCGAAAACGAGATAGTTAGCAGCAATCTTAGAAGGGTGAATCACGAGCTCTCCTCTTCCAAAGATCTTGGACGAGGGAGCTACGTAAGCTGTCCTAAACCTAACTAGTATGTGTGTTATGTAGAACACATCCGCCATGGACCGGACCACCGTCAACGCCACCCCCAACGCTCCGCTCATTTCCACGCACCCGTCCTCCGCCTTCACCACCGGCAAGAAAAAGAAAACAGGGTCCACAAATAATGACACTAGACAAGCCACCAGAAAAACCCTGTTCCATTTGTTCAATATGGGCAGATTTGGATCTAATACCCTTCCTTTCACCACATCATAATCCTCATCTGAATTACAAAACATTCCCATCCCTTTCCTTCTCCCTCTCTTGATCCTCTCTGCTTCCCCATTTTCGAGTTCTTCGTCTTGGAATCTAGACGAGAACGACCAAATCGACTCAGAAGGTGAATTACATAAAAAAAAGAAAAAAAAAAAACTTTAGAGCTTGTTTGATAACGTTCCTATTTCTAGTTTTCTGTCTTTTTAACGTTTAGTTTCAAACATATCCAAAAAAACAAAAACCGTTATTCAACCTAATTTCATTCTTTGATGAAGAAACAAGCTAATAGAAAACAAGAAACGAGAAACAATATAAACAGTTTGTTCATTGAAAGACTAACTATACTTACCTTATTGCCAATGATCTCAATCTACTAGAAGCAGGCATTTCCATGGATTTGCATGAGAAGTGGAAACAGAATAGCAATATATATATATAGATTTATATGGTGGTGAGTTTATTAAATCAGTGAGAGACTTGGCTTGTTAGGCACCAACCATTATTGGAAATTGAATCTTCATGAGCTGAAGAAATTGAACCACAGGAACTGATCGTACTAATGTTTGTGAGTATCATGTGAACATCCAGTAAACTTTTACCATACTAAAAGCCTAATTTCTCTCACTTTTTTTTTTTAAATTACTTTCTGTTCCACTAAAACCTTGTGAAATCAAATAAATGGGCAGCTGGATGGATGTAGCTTTGACAATTTTTTGGAACACACAGCAGATTTCATATGTTTTGATTTCATATATGTCAAAAAGAAAAAGGGCAAGATTTTGGAGCTAGCTACATAAAAAGGATTTTTTTTTAAAAAAAATTTGAATCCTAACGATATATTTGGGAGTGATTTTGAATCAATCACTTTGTTGTGTTTAAAATTATCACTCATAACTTATGACTTTATCACTGTCGTCAATTGTAATTCAATGAAAATTGCGTCTAAAATTATTAAAGGTGATGTTTTTGAGAGTTTATAGACAAACTTTCAATTTTATGTCTAATAAGTTTTTGAACGTTGAAATTGTCTAGTAAATATGTAAACTTCTAATTTTATTTCTAACAAGTTCTTTGACATATTAAGCTTTTTAACAATAATTAAAATTGACCTAATAACTATAAAATTGAATTTTATGTAAACCTTAAACTTTCAACCTTATGTTTAATAGATTTTTTATTTTATTTTTTTTAAATATCAAATATAGAATAGGTTAAGAACTTAATAGACACAAAAATTCTTTTAGAAATTCATTGGAATAAAATTGAAAGTTTAAGAACATATTATATATTTTTTAAAGCTCGTTGATCAGAGAGAGACATAAATTTAACAGTTTTAAAACTTATTAGAAACTTTTCAAACTTCAAACTAAATAGGGCATCGACCTAAATATTCAGTGATTAAACTTGTTCAATTTGGTCAAATTTAATAAGTACATATTTTAACATTAATAAAGATAAGTCATTACAAGTATACTTCCATGTGCTTTTGGTTCCCCCTCTCGATCATTGTGAAATCTAATTGTGCTAATCTTACTAGTGTCATTTCTCACTATTTTGCGATGGCCATTCGAATTGTAGATTAAAAACAATTCGATGAATATAAATTTGTTTAACGAAAGATTAAAAAAATATCACTATTTAATAAATATAAGTAAATAAATTTGTTTACAATTATAACGAATGAACCTAACGTTCAACGGTGCTCTCGTAGCTCAGCTGGTTAGAGCACCCGTTTAGTAAGCGGGAGGTCTTGAGTTCGACTCTCAACGAGAGCAGCGATTTTTATTATTATTATTTTTCTAATAAAAAAGAATATGTAATTCGGGTGGAAAATTTTCACATTCAACATTTTAAAAGCCCACGTATTTATCAACTTAATGGTGCATTCGAAATGTAGATTAAAAACAATTCGATGAATATATATTTGTTTATCAAAAATAAAAAATAATTAATTCAAAATATTATTAAAATTTTAACCAAATTCTAGAAACAAAAATAAATTTTTAAAGGAGAGTTTTTAAAAATAGAAAAATGAGGAAAACTATTTACATAAATAAAATAACAAAATTTTTAGATAGTTGTGATAGACACTAATAGAAGTCTATCAAGGTTTATCACTGATAGAGTCTATCACTAAAAGATGCTGATAGAAATGATAGAAGTCTATCACTGAAAGATGCTGATAAGAAATATATCAATGTCTATCAATGTTTTTTTTTTTTATATTTTCTGTAAATAGTTTGATATTTTTTCTATCTGTGAAAATTTTCCTTTTTAAAAATTATTTTTCTAGTTTTCAAAATTTGACTTCATTTTTGAAAACGCTACTAAAAAGTAAATAAAATTTAGAGATGGTAGGAGTATTGTTATAGGCTTAATTTTAAAAAGCCAAAAAACATCAAACAGAACTTATTTTTTGTTTCCGGTTTTTGAAAATTAAGTATATTTCTTCCTAATTTATAACAATGATTTGCATCTTCCTCAAGTACAAAAATTGAATTTTTAGCCAAATTTAAAAAATAAAAACAAGTATTTAAAACTATTTTCTTTTAGTTTTTAAATTTTGACTTGATTTTTGAAAATATTAATAAACAATATCACAAAGCAAGAAATTTAGACGTAAAATGAATGTTTATAAGCTTAATTTTAAAAAATAAAAGACAAAGAATTTAAGGTTTTGTTTGGTAACCATTTAGTTTTTAGTTTTTGTTTTTAAAAATTAAGTTTATAGACACTACTTCTATCTCCAAATTTCTTCTTTTGATATCTACTTTTTACCAACGGTTTAAAAAACCAAGCCAAATTTTGAAAACTAAAAAAAGTAGCTTTTGAAAACTTATTTTTATTTTTGGAATTTGGCTAAGAATTCAACCATTATACTTAGGAAAAATGCAAATTATTGTAACAAATGAAGAGGAAATATACTTAATTTTAAAAAACCAAAAACAAAAAACGAAATAGTTACCAAATATGCCCTAAATTTTTAGGCTCAATTTGAAAATGATTTGATTTTTTATTTCTTAAAATTAAGTTCGTAAACATTACTTTGTTGTTTATTTACTTGGAAATTCAATTCAAGTTTTAAGAACTAAAAAAGATTATTATTATTATTATTATTATTATTTTATTTTTTTAATATTAAAAATTCAAATGTTAACGAAGATGAAAATCATCATAAAAACTAAAAGTAAAAAACCACGAGATAATCAGACCTTTAAAATTCAATAAATTTAGAGGAGGTGTGTGTGATTAAACTTTTAAACTTAAAAATGTTATAAGTGATTTGACATTCAAAATTTCAATTATAGGATAGAACGGTTTTTTTTTTTTTAAAGAAAACTTAAAAAAAAAACTAATTTAATCACATAATTTATTATCGTCCATTATTTTTATCTTAGCTATTTTAAGAAAAAGAAAATCTAGCCACCACAAAATCAAAATGTTAGACTTATTGACTAAAATTTTTAGTATATCAATACAATTTTAAAAGTTTTAGTATCATTTGACAATTTTTTGGTTCTTGCTTTTTTGGTTTTATTAAAATTTACTTCTAAATTTCTTTGATTTATTTTCTAATTTTTAAAGTTGTTTTTAAAATTTAAGCGAGGTTTTAAAAAATACTTGTTTTTCATTTTCGATTATAAATTAAAAAAATAGTTGAAAATCATTGAAATTGTGAAAAAGAAAAAACAAGAAATTTTTTAAAAACCAAGCATATATCAAACCAGCCTTAATGAATAACTTTATAACTTATAAGCCTCATACCATAACCGTTTTAAAATTTTCAAAATCGTTACTTCAATTGAGACATCTAGTTTTAATAAAGAAAAATCGGAAGAAAAAAAAAATGAACGGGCCATTTGTGGATAAAAGGATAAATGGGCCAGAAAGCCCAAAACGAAGTGAAAGTGTGGAAGAAAAAGGAGAAATGGGTAATTTCACGACTCCCTCCCAATCTGTAAAACCCTAGCTTTTATACGTTCCTTCAAAACCTTACGCTGCCTTCGATCTCCGCCTCCGCCCGTCGCCTCTGTTCTCAGAAATTCAATCCAACTAATCCCATTATTCAATTATGCCGCCCAAGTTCGATCCTTCTCAGGTTGTCGATGTTTTCGTCCGAGTCACCGGAGGTGAGGTCGGAGCGGCCAGTTCTCTCGCTCCTAAAATCGGTCCTCTAGGTCTCTCCCCGAAGAAGATCGGAGAAGACATTGCCAAGGAGACTGCCAAGGAATGGAAGGGTCTCAGAGTCACTGTCAAGCTTACTGTGCAGAACCGTCAAGCCAAGGTCTCGGTTGTTCCTTCTGCTGCTGCTTTGGTCATCAAGGCCCTCAAGGAGCCTGAGCGAGACCGCAAAAAGACCAAGAACATCAAGCACAATGGTAATATCTCGCTTGACGATGTGATTGAGATCGCTAGGGTTATGCGCCCCAGGTCTATGGCTAAGGATCTCAGTGGATCCGTCAAGGAGATTCTCGGTACTTGCGTTTCTGTTGGATGTACGGTCGACGGTAAGGACCCGAAGGATTTACAGCAGGAAATTACTGATGGAGATGTTGAAATTCCCCAGGATTGAGAGTGATTTTTTTTTTTTTTTTTTTCTTTTTCGCATTCGAACTTACTTTGTAGTTTCAGTTTTGGAGTTTTAAATATGTTTCTTTTCATTGTCTTCAAATGACTATATCTCCGGATACAAGGATTTATTTAATGTGGAAAACTTGCTTCATTTCGGGGATGGAAGCATTGTGGTTCCGTTTTGAACTGAAGTTTCGACTTTTTTGTTTCTATTCATATCGTTGCATTTCCGGTTGTATTATTGAGAATAGCCCTTTTATGATTCCTTTTTTACAATGAACGCAGGGCATACTTTTTCTTTCTGGAGTTGTTGTCATTTCTTGTTTGTGCATTGATCTTGAATTAGTGGTGTTGTTCTAATTTTGCATTCTTTGAATTGTTTGTAATTCGTCTGAGCGTAATATTTCTGGATTGGAAATAATAGATTCCAGATGAATTGGGTTCTGCGATCTGTTTGTAGGCTCCCTTAAGTTGTATTCATTTTAACTATCTATCTATAGCTGCTTCTTCTTAAGTTTGGCCTTAGAACACGATACACCATTTTATCATATGTTCAGATGTCCATTAATTTGAGTTGGACTGTGCAGTGAGGGTTTCATGCTGTATAGGTTGTCCAAAATGTGTTACAAGTATTGAAGTAGAAGCTCTCTTTGGTTTTACTTCGGATAATTTTATGAGAAGGATCTCTATAGACTGTTCTACTTATCTCTGACATTTTGAATTCATCAAAATGTAGGCCATTATGTGAGCTTGTGTACCCTTTATTTTCTTTTGCCAGTGAAAGCGCTTGTGCATTTACTCATCTGAAAAACATATTTCTGGATATTACAAAAATATGAAAATTTAACCACCTTTTCCCCTAACCTTTTAGACTTGAAATTGGGGTTGCTTGCCATGATTGAACTGTTAAACCATGATTTATTATTAATGTCGATTTGGTTGACATATTTGTTACTATTTTGTCCTCCTGGAAATGTTTAGTCTATGGATTTACTTTTGTGTATTTTTAGGCTTGAATGTTTAGCCACTTCTATAGGGACAATTTTCATTATCTGTTATTCTCCCCATCATTTATAATGGACAATCAATTATTAGTTTGGGTATGCTGAGCAGTAAAATTTTCTTATTCTTTACAAACTATGAATTGAGGAAGCAAACTAGACTGGATGCATTATTGACAAATAGCAACGATGGTAGAATCATGTAATCAGTTGACTCTTAAAAACATCGGTGGTTATCTCAAATTTATTATGTGAATAGCATTAGTTTTGTGATATGTTTGTTTCCTGCCATTAGTTATTGTAGTTTATCCACTTTCTTGTTCAAATGTATGTAGAATACTGGACATTTGTGTAATTACATTGCTGACATAAAGATTTTGAGTCAAATCTGTGTGGTGGTTTCAGCTTGGAGAAGCGGTTCTTTGAAGTTTTGATTAGTCAATTAACTTGGATAATCATTTTAGCATTTGTTTCTTGATCCTTTCCCTTCGTACTAAGGAGATCATTGAAGTCATCTAGTTTGTAGTGACCTGCAGAAGAGTAGTTTAAGTTTTCCCCGTTACCATTAGTCTCCTTTGTTTTACTATAACCTTACCAAAGGAGGTGATTTATCATTCTCGAGTGAATTAGAACCTTTAAACCTTTCAACTGTTAAAGCAAATTCCGGAAATGATTCTAGCTTTTGGTAATTCTGTGGCTGTTGTTTCTCTCTAACATCCAGAAATAGTAGTTGTATACAATTTTTGGTCTTTTCTATTTCTGACGATTCCCCTGCATTCTTCCACGTGCATCTATAAACCACCATTCATTCAGCTTTTACCTTAATTAACTGTTTTCCTTATTTTGCTGTTCTTCCATTCTCCTTCTCTTCCTCTGCCTACATTAACTCCCTCCATCTTGATCACCAGAAAGAAGTATCCAATCTTTCTCTCTTCTTTCTTGAACAAGGAGGAAGAGGGAAGATTCAAATAAATTAGAAAAGCTTTGAAATTTCTTTTCATTCATTCCCTAGTAACGAACGCCTCAACCAATGGCGAAGAACATCATGAAATCGAAATATTGGGTTGAAGTTGCTCCAATTCTCATCTCTTACCCACAGAAACCCTCTACCATCCCATTGTTGGAACCCATTGTCGAAGATGTTGCCGAGGAATACGAAGACGATTCATAACCCCCATTTCTTTCACTAGTTTTTGCAGTTAAATTTCCTTTTTCTTGTGAATAGTGTATCGATCTGATTGATCGAATACCCCCTTAGAGATGGAAGCATCGCAGAACAAAACAAGTGGAAAGATGATGGGAGAAAAAAAGGGTTCTCTTTAGATTTGTCTTTAATAAATCTCTTCTCCCAACTGAACCAACAAACCCCAATTGTTGGAATTACAGGTCATTTCGTTCCCATTACGTTTTTCACATGGTGTAGTTTATTGAGCAGAGTGTGTATGTGGAAAACAAAAGTTTAATCTTTTTCACATGTGATGAAAGCCATGGCGTAATTGTTCACTTTCCACGTGGGTTTGGTTTGTTGACTCACTCGGTTTCAACCCCTTTTTATAAGAGAAAGACTCCACTCCCCACTTCCCCCATCAAACTCAAATCATCTTCCTCCAGAAAAAGCTCTGTTTTCACTCATCGTTTGAATTTTTTCTTTCTGAGTTAGAAACAAAGCTTCAGTCCTGAGTTGAAAACAATGACTGAGAAGGTTCAGATTTTGAATTGGATGGAGAAATCACCAGCTTTATTTGTTCTCCCAAACAGAGCTTCTCTATCTCCTGCTTTAGAGACCATTACAGAAGAGGAAGAAACAGAGGATTGCAATGAGAAAGAAGGGTCTTAGCCTTTTCTTTCCTTCTCTCTCTCTCTATTCTGCTCATTTTAGAACTGTAATTTGTAATTTGATGTAGTGTAATAACTGTTCGGTATAAAATTCAAGCCTTGTTAATGGGGTTTCTTTTCTTTGTTCTTCGTTTTTATGCAAAATATCAAATGAAGTAAAAAAGTTTTGAATCTCTTCATGAATTTTCTCTCTTGGAATCTCTCTGTCTGTGTGTGAAGCTAATTCTCAATGCATTATATTTCTTGAGTTTGACTATTTTTTTAAGCAGAAATGGGAAAGATGTTATATTAATATATAATTATAAGACTCATTACAACACTTCAAGATTAGTTTAAATGAGAACTTTTGAACCAAATAAGAAAAATAAGATTATTTTGTCTTAATATTTGTTCTGATTTAGTATGTGTTTCCTAACAATATTATAAATTAATTTACATATCTCATAATATAGTAGTTGAGAACGTGAACAAATTTTTATCATCTTAAAGTGATAATAAACTAAATGTCTCGGTAGGTAAAACGCATGAACCTCACTGTCTCCTCTTTACTGCCAACTTTGATGGGTGAAACTTAGGGGCATTTTTGTACTGACTCAAATTTTTTTAAAAAATAAAATTTGGCCGAACCTCTTGCAGATGTCACTAAGTGTGTTAGCTCACTTTTTCGCTCTTGCTTTCGTTCTTTTTGGTTTATTTGTTGCTTGAAAAAAACTTTGTATGTTGTCGATGTCCGTAGAAAAAGAAGCAGAACAACTCCACTCGTTGCCATCTTTGAAGGTGGAATACAGGGAAAAAGAGAATGTTGATGTTGTTTCTGGAGATGAAATACAGGGAAGAGATCAAGAGGAAGAAGACAAGAAGAAGGAGAGAATTGTAATTAGAGAGAAAATAGAAAGAAAAAAGAAAAGAAATATTAAAAAAATTGAAAAGAATTATAAAATCTTATTTTATAAAATCACCTCAAATAATATTGAGCCTATTTTTTAGGTGAACCTAACAAATGCTTCTTTTTATTATTGCTCCTGAATTTTATTTTATTTTTTAAAAAAGTAATGATAGGGTAAAAGGGATAGAGGAATGAATATGAATATATACGTTTTTTTTTTTTTTTTTAATATTTATTTTTTAATTGTTGGGTAAAAAAACAATAAATTTCAACAAAGTAGAGATGATCGTTAGATTCATTACTATTATGAATAAAATTTTTTTAGAGAGTTTTTCTCTGCTAAAATAAGGAGAAAGAGAAAAATAGATTAAAAAAAATGGTGGCTTGAAGTAGAAATATATTTATGTATTAAATGACACTAGCTATGTGTTAGGCTAATGACGATGGTAGTTTTATGTTTGATTTCAATTTTTTTTACCATATATGTATGGTGAAATAGTTGAACTCCTGACTTCGAAATTGATATACAAACGGTATGTCAATCAAGTGCATATTTGGGAGTAATTTTGAAATTGTTAAAATTAGTTTAACCATGTTAAAAAATAATTTGAAACAGTCTTTAATCGCTAAAATATTTAGTTTTATAGTTTTAAATGCAATTTTCATATCATCAAAATTGATGTTAAATTATTAAAAGCATGTTTTGGAGTGATTTTAACAATTTCATAATCACTTTCAGATTTAAGTCACCTCAAAATTTCGGTAGGAGAAAATGATTTTTCCTATTTCAATAAAATTTCGAGATTTTCATTAACATCACTATTTCAAACCTTTCACTTAATACATTTTATAATTTAGTTGAATAATCTCCTAAAACGTTTTTCAATATCATTAAAAGTTTCTTCAGTACACACATCACACACATTTAGTATTGGGTGTGAAGCGAGAGACGAAGAGGTAACATCTAATTAACAAGAAATTACACCTATATTAAGAAAATTAAAATTGTCAACATTTAGTCAAAGAAACATAAATGATAAGGACTTGAATACTTTACTTTTAATTTAAATTAAACCATTCATGTTCTAACGGTAATTGACATGACTTTTCTCTCTAAAAGTCAGAGGTTGGATCTCTCATTCTCATCGTTGTTGTACTTAAAAACTCATATTTGGTTGATTATTTACTCGTCTTTTATGATTTATTTGTTAAATTAAACTTTTTCTAAAAAAAAAAAAAAAAGAATAAACTAGATAATAGTAATTAGAAAATTTTCTTTTTTTTTTTTTTTTTTTTTTTTTTTAATATATATCGAAAGTTAGATCTCTTATCTCTTTAATTATTATAGTAAAAAAAGAGGGAAGAAAAGCGCGGTAGAAACTTTGAGGCATAATCCAATTAAATTTTACCAATTCAACATAAATGTAAGACAATTCTTCAATTTGGTAGTTTTGTGAATTTGACATTTTTTAATTTTAAATATTGATGAGAAATCTTCTAGTAGGAATATTGATGACAAAAGTTTTTCTTAACTTTGACATAAACAAAGAGAAATAGAGCAAGATACATGATTGAAAATAGTCTATGAATATAGGATTTAAAGTTAGATTTTTTTAGAATTATTAAATAGGTAGTTGTCAAAAGATATGTATGAAAATCAGAACGCTCTTAATTTGCTAATTAAAGAAACCATTTTCTTTCTAAGTTGCCAAATAATTCCAAAGCTGCTATTGACAAAAAAAAGGAGGAATTAATAATTAATAAAGTAAAAAAGTAAAGGAAAAAAACAATATAATATGAGAGGTAAAATTTGACTAGATCAAAATTAACCAAGTAAAATACCAATCAATATATATATTTATATTTGAGTTAATCAACAGGTTTAACTTTGATTAAAATATCATCGTGGTTCTGGCACTTTGAAATTTGATCAATTTTAGTTCATGTATTTTTAATAAATATTAAATTTCATCCTTCAAAATTATATTTTATGAAAATTGGTTAAATAATCACAATAACTTTCATGCATTAAAATATAATACGGAAATATACTCCCAAAATTAATCGTATAGACTAAATTTAAGAATTATTGGAAGTAAATACATTAAAATTGGACAATAATTTAAAAGTATATAGACCAAGATTGAACAAATATGATAATACATAGATAAAAGGGTTGTTTTCAAATATAGAAAAATGAACCAAAATATTTACAAATATAGCAAAATTTCACTGTTTATCTGTGATAGATCGAGGTAGAATCGAGACACAGATAGTAGTGTTTTAACCTTTACTTTACTTTTCTTTATTATTATTATTTTTCAGGAAACTTTTACTTTTCATGTGGACTAACAATTATATATTTAATGCATACAAACTAGTCTAAATAATATCATCAAAATTCAAAAGTAATAACTTTTTTTTTCCCTCTTTTTGTTACATAGCGTGGGAAATACGTAGGTTGGAATATGGTCAATTTCAACAATATATTTATGTTATAATTGTTAAAGAATTTTCCACATGGTGTAATATTAAAATAATTAAGTCCACCAAAT
This sequence comes from Lagenaria siceraria, assembly GCA_002890555.2. Lineage (NCBI taxonomy): Eukaryota > Viridiplantae > Streptophyta > Magnoliopsida > Cucurbitales > Cucurbitaceae > Lagenaria > Lagenaria siceraria. Next base: position 10,907,052 of record CM016485.1, read on the forward strand.
GGAATAATGGGTCCAATTTTAAATAATATTAATAATAAAAAAAAAGGGAAGGCTATTTTTGTAGTTGCTTTTCCCATCCTCCTTTGATGTGTATAAATATTTGATTCCTTCACTTCATCTTCTTCATTAGAAAATTGTTTGAGCAATTTTATTTTTTGTCATCTGGGTTTTTGCTCATCACTTTGAAAGAACTTTGTTTTTCTTAGAGTGAAAAAAAAAAATGATGCCAAAAGCTAAGAAAGGGAAAGGTTTGAGGAGTAATTGGATTGAGAAAGCACCACATCTAATTGTTTATGCAGCAAAGATTCCTTATTCTCCTTGTTTGGACACCATTTCTGAAGATCAAGAACATGTTCATCAAGATATTAGAACCCACAAAAACACATCGTCCTAGGATCGATCTTTTTTAGTTTCTCTCCCACTCTTTGTTATGTAACTTTAGTGGAATGGTTCGAACTTCTGATCTCTTAGTTAAGAGTAAATGACGTGTGTTTGAAGATACTAATAATACTAATATGTTGTTGTTTTACATCTCTCTTCCCATATCCTTGCTACAAGAATTTTATGAAGCTACTTTTGGACAAGAAGGGTCTCTTTTTGTCATACGGACTATTTTTAGTTGTAATAATTAAAGATGGTAGAGGAGGATATACTATATGTTTGTTATTGTTCTTCTTATTATTAATGTTTTAGTTGATTCAATCAAACTAATTAAGTATTTTGTGTTGTGCGATTAGTAATTTGACTGTCCATCTAAACATTGTAGTTCAATGGATAAAGCTAGCACTGTTAATTATCATTTTAAAAATTTGTGATTTGATGTTCTACAGCCTTGCGATCGTTGAACTGAATAGAAAAAGGTATTTTTTAGTATAATAATTCATTCATTTCAATAATAATATTTGTCTATTAGAGCCATTCAACCATGATTATGAAGAATTGTTAGTTAGAACATTAGCTTGTTCCACATTCTTACAATTATATGATATAGTCTACCTTAGATAATAAAGTCGTTTAATGTTTTCTCGATGGATTTTTTTTTTGTTTTTACTCGACAAGATCTTGCCATTATAAATTTTGTACTTATATGTGAATTTAAGATATTTCTCACTTATAATTGATATGGGATTATCTTCGCACATCCATCCTAAATCATTTTATTGTATAAAAGATTAAATTTTCTGTTACATATTATCATTCATATCGAAACATATAACAAGTCTTCACACTTCATGTCACTATAATAATATTACATTATAATCGTTCTCATTTCTCAAAAGAAAAAACTTAGGTGCAGTCTAGCTGCATCAATGTCTTGTGTAACCTCTGTTGCATCCAATTAAAAATTGACATATGTCAATTTTTTTAAAATGATTAAAAAATATATTTTTTTTTTGCGTGACTAGAAGAAGGGGAGCATGGAGGCCGAACCTAAATATTGTAATAAGATTTGTTATGGATAATCAACCTTAAAAATAGATGCTCTCATTATAGAAATTGATACCATTGTTGATCGAGTAGTTTTCATTTACAACATGTTTGGTGGGAGAGACTCTTTTCAAAATCTATATTCAAATTTTTTTAAAAGAAGAAAAATTATGAGATAATATAAAAAATATTGGATCAAATGAATTATGAGAATTTGAATCTTCTAAGAGAAGAATTACGTTTAAGGTCTTAAAATAATTAAAAATTGTTTAATGTAGATCTAAAAAGTCATACAATTAAACTCAGTGAACAATGATTCATAACTTAGAACTATTTAAATCAATCCCTTTAATTCTTGAACATGTGTAGGGTTACACACCCCTAGCTTTATGCACATTTTTCAGCACTTAACCAAAGTTTTGTTATTTTGAAGGCCATTAATATATGAAGTGACAAATCCATTAATTAAAGTTATCTGCTAATAATGCAACCATCTCATTTCCCACGCACAAAAATGATTATTGCATTTTTCTTCCTCTAATAAATTTGATTATTTAAATAATAATAATTATTATTATTTAAAAAAAAAAAAAAAAAAAAAAAAAAAAAAAAAAAAACACGAGGACGTGGTGAGTAGTGCTCCCATTAGTTGAAGGGTCATTTCATTAATGGGAAAAATTCTAAAGTCTAGTTCATTAATTAGTTCATCATTTGGAATGGGCTGCTATACCTATTTTCTATAAATTATATATTTTTATCCTTTGTATGTGTTTATAGGCACAGACCTGATCGAGGTTTAATCTCCATGATTCGAATGTGTGCTCAACATAATTATCGCGACTTTGATGTTTGAGTCAGAAAACATAGTGAAAGGATGTATAACAAGTTATCTTTTATTTAGAATTATGATGTTCTACTTATTCTTCGATCGGATTGATTTAAGATTTTTTTTTCTTTTCAAATCAAACCGAATAAAAAGAGTGGATGAATCAAATCTAAAAGGTTTAAGTGTACTTGATACTTATGTTAAAAAATATTATATACTCTCATATTTTATCGATATAAAAATTGACAAAAAAAAATTAAAGGTAGAATCTTAAAGGAATCTCACATCACTCATCTTTAGTGGGATGGGCTAAGCAATGAATTGAATTATTAACTCCTTAGCCTATTGGCATGCAAAAGATGGGGAAGTTGGGTGGATGAATAAATTAGGGAATTTATATATTTAAATTTGAAATTTAATAAATATATTTTTACATATTATTTAATGATAACAAAAACAACTTTCTCATGTGGGTATACAAACAAATTTATTGAATATTTTAACGGACTAGATCAACATTTTATCCCATTTTTCAAAATAAGATTTTCTAATATTCTTTAAACTTCTTTTAATATTTTTTTTTCTTCCTTTTGCTCTCTCTTCCCTTTCGATTATTTCTCCTCCTCCTCTCTCTCGTTGTGCACAATAAGCTTTCTCTCCCCTTCCTCTCGCGTTGTTTGTCCTCCCTCCCCATGTCATCCTTCTCCGACAACCACGCGAAAAGTGGCGACAACCAAATGTAGTGCAATGATCGACTACATAAAAAAACAAGAAAGTGAACTACAACGACAATCGATAGAAACAATGCTTTGACATGCAGCACCGCCCAACAACTCCACAAGCAAATAGAGCGAGAGTGTGAGAAAGCGAGAGTAAGAGTGTAGCAAGAGAGAAAACACATGAGATAGAGCGAGTGATAACAAAAGAGAAATTTTTTTGGAAAAAGTTGGTTTAATTGCACAACCAACCCATTTTAAAGGCCCAAAATAACAAATGACTCAATGTTTTTAAAAAAATGTCAAATGACTTTTTGTTGATGTCATAGACAAGTGAAGTTACAAATTTGCCTTTTCTTTTTTCCTCCTTCCTTCGCACGATTTTCTTCTCCTTCTCAAGCACGATTTCATTCTCCTTGTCCTTCTCTAGTGCAACTCTGACCAATGATGCACGACCAGCGGCTGAATCTCCGCTCTACTGTTTGAAGCTCGATTTTGTACTACGAATGATTTGGGAAACCTGGAGAAGATTAGGATGATGGGTGTTTGAGAGTTGAGGAGTTGAAGCCATGGGTACCGATTCCAATTCAAATAATGATGTGCGAGAGTGAGAGCAAGACTGAATGAGAGAGAGAGGAAGTAATCTGACGGAGAGAGTGAGAGCGAGACAGTTTTTCCGTGTGCGCGAGTTCGTTTTGGTAATTTCACCCGAACTTGACATCAATAAAAGATAAAAAAAACCTTGTTTTTTAAAAAATGGGGTAGTTTTCATCTTCTCTCATTTTTAGGTCATCTTTCTGCCGGATCCAAAAAAAAATTGTTGACACATGAGGTCAGCAATTCTTTTAAAATGTTGGCGAAAACCTCATTGAGCACAATAATTTTTAGGTCATCCCACACCCATTACCAAAACTCTCAAAGTACTCCACATAATTAAATAATATTTGATTAAATAATATATAATATTAGTGGGTCATTAATTATTTATTTACCATATCAATTGTTACAAATAAGGCAAAAGAAATTTAGGTCAAAATGATCAATCTTTTTGGTGCTCTCCTAGTAGTTTTACAACACACTTTCCACATCTCTCTCTTAAATGGTATCTATATATATGTGCTTAATTAATCAATTGTGTGAAGAAATTCCCATCTTGATTATAATACATAGTTATGGCAGATGAGAAGGCAAAAGTTTTGAGGATGATTTTGATTGAGAAAGCACCATCTCCTCTTGTTTCTTCCATTAAACCTTCCCACTCTCCTTCCTTGGAGACCATTGAAGAAGAGGACGAACATGAAGAATTCAATGAAAACCTTTTTCCCTTTTCTAATTCCTCTTCTCATCTTCTTCAACTTTTAATTTAGTCAATCAAAATATATATATATATATATATGAAGTTATTTGGATATGGCTGGGTTCATGTAAAAATTAATGTCAAATCCAAGATGAACTGATCAAATGCTAAATGGGGTTTTTTTATTCTCTTATATATTTGTCTCTAAATTATTCAAATGTTTTCAGTTCTAGTTCTTTTGTTGACAAACTCGGCTTACTTTTATATAATTAGCGATTAATCCGATTAGTTTTTTCGAATTCCTAATTATATAAAATTGTGCTCTTCTAGAAAACCTTGAACCAAATTCCGACATTAAAATAGTTTATACTAGGAAAACTAGGAGTAATAAAATGAAAAAGATGGAGAATATAAACATACTATGAATTCAGTTTTATTTATTTAAAAAGAAAATGTAACCCACTAGAATTTAGAATAGACATGCACCTTAAATCCAACCATAGTATTAATAAAAGACAAGCCATCCCCACCTTTGGCCAATTATTTCTCCATTTTAAAAATTGTATCCAAACCCTAATTTACCTAAAAAATACTACACATACTTACTTTCTCACTTTCTTTGAGTTTGGTTCATAAGAATTATTTATAAAAAGAAAAACATAAATAAATGTAAGAAAAATAAAAAGGGTTGTGTAAATCTGACTGAAGAAACACATACAAGTCAAGTCAGTTGCATTGTTCATGACTCTGCTATGAGTAAGATCTAAACATTGGTACGATATGATACCATATGGGCGCTTGTTGCAAAATTCACCCCTAACAAAAGGTAAATAAAAGCATGTTCGGGCTTGCTTGGAAGGTTGTAATATAATCATGATTACAGAGAATTAGATGAGTATTGGAATGCGTGAGGTATCAAGGACGAAACGAAGATGGGATCGCAAAATGTAAAAACGGTGAGAAAGAGGGTTTGGTTAAAAACTGTCAGAACGGAATGAGTTTAATATTACAAATTGGGCTAAAAAATGCTCAAACCAAATACAGATTTTGGATTACATTACAATCCAAACTCATTCCAATACGGTCTTTCAAACGGCCCCTTAAATTTAGTAAAAGGGAAAACACAAATTTATTTAGGGCTATGTTTGGAAGAACCACATATGGGGTAGCTAGGCCAAAGCTACCATCCAATCATTTTTAACTTCTCTTTTCCTTTCATTTCACTATATATACAAACCCTTCACTCTCTCTCTCTCTCTAATAGAAAAAAACAAAAACAAAAACAAATTATTTCATACAATCAAACAAAAAGGAAGTTGTTTGCAAAGAAATTTGAGTTATCCCAACAAAAAAAAAAAAAAAAAATCCCATATATTTGATCAAAATGGGAAAGCAAATAGTGAGAAATTTGAGAAATTGGATAAATGAAGTTGCTCCATCTCCCATCATTTCTCCAAACAAACCCTCCACTGTTCCTTCATTGGAACCCATCACAGAAGAAACCCCCGAGGATCAGTACGATGAAGATTCATAAATTCAATCAACAAAAATTCAAAGGTTTAGTTTTGGCTCTTAATTTATTGGCAATATATTCCATCCTTACAATGTCTGTTTTTTTGTTCTTTTGATGATCTTCATCAAAAAAAAAAAAAAAAAAAAAAAAAAACCTTAATTTTTTGGATGCCAATAAATCATTATTTTTCGGTGTAGAGAAAACAAAACATTTCTTGTCGCCGAATTGAAGGATCATCGGACACATCATCTTGGGAGCTATTATTAATGTTCTTCAAAGCCAAAGCTCCATGAATTTGTCTTAATTAATGGACAAATTCACCAATGTTCATTAATCTACATATTTAATATCTCCTTTCTTCTATACCTTTTCTTTTTGTAAATATATATATATATATTTTTTTTTTAATTTTCTTCTCCCATGTTGTTGTAAATATATAGATGATATGCTTGTACATTATTATTCTTTCTCAAATACCCATTTATTACATTTTTTTCTCTCCTTTTGTTTTAGTTTCTAAATGAATTGTTATTAATTATTTTTGTAAATAATAACTTATTACAAAGAAAATCTTCTATATTTTTAATAAGTTTTGAGTTTGATTTCAATTTAGTCCTTAGGTTTTAGATAGTTACAATTTTACTCTCGAATTTAAGTTTTGTTTCAGTTTGGTCATTAAGTTTAAAGATTTACAATTTTAACTTCAATTTGTCACTAAATAATTACTTTTTAAATTTAGTGTTAGGGTCTACAAGAAAACATTTTTCCCTAAAAAAAAATAAAACCACAAGCTCTTTTTCTTGTCAAATTTAACGAAGAGCAATGATTAAGTGTAGCCTAGATTGCGCCTAATCTCATGTTTCCCTCTCCTTTACACACAAAGAAAAAAAAATTATCTTTTTAAAAAAGGCAAAAGTGTCATATGACACATTTCTATTGAAGGTTAGCTGAGCTACACAAAAGATGGGTGCAGTCAAGTTTTTTTTCTTTAAAGAAACAATCAAACGAATAGGTTGTCAATTTTTTTTTTAATTCAAAAACAAAAATATAAAACATAAACTCGATCGATTATCAAAAAGACTTTAGACATTTGCTTTATTTATATTTATACTATCAGGATGAGACAACATATAACCAAATAAAAGTTTATTTTAATCAAAGGAGTCAAAATAGAGTAACTTGAATAAAGTATTATAAATGATGTCGATAAGATTTAAAATATCAATATCGATAGAAAAATGTGTTGATAAAAATATATATCGATAAAATATCCATGTAAATTGAATATTTCTAAAAAAAATTATATATAAAAACCAAAAATTTAAATTAATAAATAAACATTTGATGTTATTTGAATATAAGTTAAAACGTTCATTATTTCTATTATATCTAAATTAGTTACATTTTATTGTTTATTTTGTATGTTTCATGAATTTTTTACGACATAATGAAAATGTCAATTCACTCCTCATATCGATGTTAAACTTTAAAAAAAATATAAAAATTTCGATAAAAAAAAAAAAAAATGGAGACTTCTCTAAACACATTGATTGTATTTATATCATAGACATATTTGTCCTACACAATATCTGACATCCTCCTTTTCTTGGATCCAACCACTTTAAGTATTATAGTAATGTGTATGTATTATTATTTGATATAGGCCAGTTAGTCTATTGGGCTAGGGTACATATGTCTTTTTTCTTTATGTATAAGGGTATTTCCATGCCATTACAAAATTGTTGGTTTTCTTTTTTCCTCCTAATTCATTTACTTTTTATTTTGAATATAGTTAGTTCATAAAAACTAATTGATATTAATTTACCAAAACAAATTCTGTTAATTATTTATCTAGAATAATTATATATCGAATTCTACCCTATTTTACTGAATTTGTTGATTTAATTAATAAACAATATCTTAAAATATTTAATTAGTTAATTAAGATGAGTTAAATTAAGCTAGTACAAAAAATTCATTCTTCAATAATCATACTTAATTATTTATTACGATTGATTTTTATTACTTCTTTCATTATTACACATATCATAATTATAAAACTTTTTTTTTATTCTTTATTAATATTCTCTCTATTAACATATCATATTCTTCTCTCATTTTTTTTTTCACTTTTTATATATTGTTTGTTAAAATATATCTCTTATTTAATTACTTTTAAATTAAATCAATAATTACTTATATTAAACTAAATTAATGAAAAATAAATATTAAATTATAATTAATAAAATATTCATTAAATATAAAGACAATTGCAAATATAGAAATTAGGCCTAACGTTTTATTAGATATAGTACAATAAAAAAGAATTTGCAATATAACAAAATTTAAATCTAACTTTTGGAGTCTATTAGTGATAAACAACTATATCACTGGTAAGAGTCTATCAGCGATATAGTCTATTACTAATAGATTATGCTATATTTGCAATTCTTTAAAAATGTCGATATACACTTTGATTATTAGCCCTAAAAATCAATTACCCTTAAAGTTACATTAATGGGTTACTTTAATTATAAATTAATTCATAAACTAAATGTAAGCACAATGTGTGTTTATAAAATTATGGTAACATTTTTTTTATGCACAACCAAATACAATAATCTTTGATTTTTTTGACACAGGTATTATTTAATCCAAACATTTTCAAAATTTTAAACCAAATAATTCTTTAAGCATAAAGTATGTTAACCTAAGCATCACACTGATATGAGATCCTGTCAGGTGAGCACAGATAAAGACTAACTCAAACACTTTGACTAGAATTTCATTATTGATGATATAGTTAATAAGATGAGAAAGGAACAAAATTATGGGTATGAATCACATGATCTTATTAAATAAACCCTTATAAAAGGGGAACCCACTCATTAATTCTCTCATCAACAAAGAAGGTTAGATTTCTGATGGAAAAAGATGAACACTAAACCATAAACATAACCATTTCATTACTTTAGAACAAAAGCAAATTCAAAATTACATAATTGGCAGGGGAAAACAGAGAACACATATAAAACAGAGTGCCTTCAGAAATATAGCTGATGAAGATAGTTCACTTTTTTTTCCCTCTCTCTGTTTTACAAACAAGATTTGGATAAGATTTATAGAGCAGAGGAACTTCTGAAGGAAACCAGAGCTTTAATTGTCCCTGCCCTTATTATAACTACATGATAAACTGCAGCAATGGCAGCTCCAATGAATGGCCCAATCCAAAAGATCCACTGTTCAAAACAGAAAATGAAATAAGCTTCAAATTTTCTTAAACAAAGATACAAAAGACTAAAGAGAAGAATTTGGGGAGAAAATTTACATGATGATCCCAGGCCTTGGCTTTGTTATAGATCATTGCAGCTCCGAAGCTTCGAGCCGGGTTGATGCCGGTGCCGGTGATTGGAATGGTGGCTAAATGAACTATAATCACTGCGAATCCAATTGGGAGTGGCGCCAAAACCTTTGGTTTTTAAGTTCAAACTTGATTAGTTAATTGAATGGTGAAAAACAGAGCATAAACCCAATTTGTGTAGATTAAACTAACTTACAGGGATGTGAGAATCTCTAGCGTTTCTCTTGGGATCAGTGGCGGAGAAGACTGTGTAAACAAGAACAAAAGTTCCAATGATCTCTGCGGCTAAGCCGGTGCCGATGCTGTACCCATCGGCGACCATATTAGCTGCACCTTGGTACTGAACGTAATAAGTCTTCTGTAATGATTTAGCCAAGGCACACCCACAAACGGCGCCCAAACATTGAGCCACAATGTAAAAAAAAGCTCTGATTAGAGAGATTTTTCGAGCTAAGAACATCCCAAACGTCACCGCTGGATTAATATGCCCACCTACAGAGATGAACAACACAGCGTAATTTGACAGATCTAACAGAGTGAGAAACAGAGCAATAGAAGAAAACTAAACTCACCAGAAATTCCAGCGGTGCAGTAAACGAGAACGAAGATCATGCCGCCGACAGCCCAGGAAATGCCCAAAGCGCCGATACCACCGCAGGTATTGGCGGCGGATAGGCTGGAATTGCCAATGACAGTGAGAACAAGAATGTACAAGAAGAGAAGGGTGGCGACGAACTCGGCGATAATGGCTCTGTAAAAGGACCACTGAATGAGCTCGCCGGCGTCGATGAACAGGGCGGGAGGTGGATCTTCGTAGTCCTTGACCTTTCTTCTTCCATCAACATTGTTAGACATTGCTCCTGCTGTGTTGAAAACCAGAGGAGAGTTATGAATTTATGAAGTTGAATTTGGTAAATTAAATATATTTTGTTATTTGGTTTATGTTATGTAAGTTTGGAAAATAGGAATAATCTATCCCTTAGCGTTTCATATACCTTTGGAGAGGGTATCTATACTCTCCCAAATGTAGGGTTTTCTTCCTTTATGAATTTTTTTTTAACAATAATTTATATCGGAAGATTCAAATAACGTCTGATCTCTTAGTCGAAGATGTATGTTGTAGGTCAATTAAACTATCTTCGAGTTAACTTCATTTATTGAAGTTTCTTTTCCTATATAAGCAAATTATAGAAAATTTCACTGATAGTAATTGGTTGAAAATGTTAGATAATAATATTAATCCATTATTCTTTTTAGCCAAATAATGTAAGGACATTTTTAAAAATAGTAAAATAAAAGAAAATATTTACACACAGTAGTAAAAATTTTAGATAGTTGTGATCTATCAGTGATAGAAATGATAAAAGTCTTATCACTGATAGCTGAAAAAAGATTATCAATATCTATAAGTTTTTTTTTTTTTTTTTTTTGCTATGTTATATAAATAGTTTGACATTCTTTTTATATATGAAAATTTTCCAATAATGTATCATAATTACCTAAAATTTATATATTAATTTTAGAAAAAAAATATTCGAGTGCATTACAAGTAATACCAAATTCTCCAATCATAATTTTTCATGTGTGTGATGAGAGTGAGATGTACAAAGATAAGTGCATCTCAGTATTACAATTTGTTCATACAAAAATCTAATAACATTTCCACATAAAACTAAACACGGTCATTTCAAATAAACCGTAAGCTTCAAGTTGTAGAAAACTGTCATTGTTTGTTATTTATTTCCTCTGTACTCACTTTGTCAAGTTGCTCCATTCATTGTATTCCATTTTGGTTATTTAATGAGAATTGTATGACCAGCTCAGTGCTCAAAACTCATCTTCTTCAATCTGTCTTTTCCCTCTGGTTTTTATTCAGTTCAATTCTTCATATCTAATTGTATTGAGGATATATTAGTTGATTTTTGTACTCTTGTTATATGAAGAGAATGCCTTGAGAAGCATAAACATTGTTGATTTAATTCTCATAATTTAAATTAAGGTTTTAAGCTAATGTCATTAATATGAATTTAAGAGTCATATTAAATGCTTTATCTACCCATCTTCTGCATTTATTATTCTAGAGACGGTTGGATCCCACTCTATTAATTTTTACAGACTCATCCTCCTCTTTCCTCACCTACTTCAAACATTAAATGTTTTTTTTTTTTTAAAATTTGAACAAGTAATGAGTTTGTACTCAAAAGTATGAGTTTGCTTGAAATTAAACATAATAGCCAAGAGGATAATGCCTATAGTACTAGGAGAGTATCATATTATAAATTTACAAAATAAATATTAGTGAACCTCATATGAGTACGAAAATTTTTTTTGGATGGTGCCTGCAAAAAATTGCATCAAACTTTTAGTTAGTGTAGTCTAAGTTGTTTTCATATTTGTCATATTTATGTTATTTACAATTTTGACTCTAGAATTTAGAGAAATGTGCTATATAAATTCTCTAATCCTAAAGGTATTTGATCTATAATATGAATTATTATTCTCTCCCGTAATAAATTTCTCTCTAATTATCTGTGGACATAGCTAACACACTGTTAGTAAATTCCATAAATTTTTTTTGTTTATACTTTTCTGCTTATTTGATTCTTTTCGGTTTATACTTTTCTTGTTTATATTTATATGTTGATTTCATAATAGGGATTGTGGTTCTTCCCTAGTCCTAGAAAATGTTTCTGCTCTTCTACTTTTATATATTTCGATGATAATTGTTGCATAATGGTGGCTTGAGAGTGGTCCATTGGCTAGTTAAGCTAGTTAGGGTTGAGCTAGCAAGATAACGACATACAATTGGTAGAAAAGATTCTTATGATGGTATAAGTGTTATTTTTATTTATTATCAATCACGTTAGCATGATTATTAATCAGCATTTAACATTATTTATAAAGTAAAATTTATGATGATTTCGTCTAATTTTGTGATTTGTGTGTTAAATGCATGGGCTAGCCTAGGCCTTTTTGACCTACAACTGGATCCATATTTACACTTATGAGTATATTTAAAAATCTATTTTTTCAAGTTTATTTACAAATATAATCTCATTTTCATGCCACCTAATATTTAGAAAGAAAAGAGAAAAAAAACTAACAAATGAGAAAAGAATTTAGATATGCTTTTTTTAAAGAAGGCAAGAATTATGCCCACTTTTCTTCTTAGAAAATCATCCCCATTTGCATGCCACCTATTATTTTGAAAAAAAAATAACAAATATTGAAAAAAAAATAGTTGAATTTTTTTTTTTTTTTTTTGTTTTTTAAAAAGGCAAGAATCATGCTATATTACTTTTAAAACAAAAATGATGCACCAAAATTTATACACACATGAAGAATCCTTTAAAACCTCCATTGGTGCATAATATACCTTGAAATCTTTCTATAAAACATCTCCATTAAAGAAGAACAAAATAAAGTTTACTATGGTTAGTTTTTGTTATTATTTTTTTTAATCCTTTCTTTGCATTTTAAATTAATGGTTAGAATTTCAAATAAAAAAGCTCTAAACTACCATTGTATTTTTAAAATTTTCAATTAATGGAGTAACTTTTAGATTGTTTTACTTTCTTTTATTATTCTCTTCCAATATGTATATTGGTGTGCAAAAATATATATATTTATGAGAATATAATAAAACCTTGGGTAAAAAACTAGAAATTTTTCACTAAATTGAATACAATAGTGTAGTATCTATTTTATTGGACATACCATGAATTAAATATATCATAACAAATTGTGTACTTTTAGTTATAGGAGATGAAACTATAATTGCTCGCATATGTATATATCTGAAATAGAAAAAAAAAATGTATTTGTTTTTAATTTTTAAGTGGGTACATTTAAGAATCTCTTGAAACCCAATAATAACATGAAAATATAGTGAAGATGAGAGGATAATGTACTTGAATGACACACATGAATACTTATAAGGAGATTTGAACCTTCGTTTAGATAAATCGAAATACATATCAATTATCATTTACTGTCGAATTATGTTCAGTTTGACACAAACAAACAAATAATAACGTCATAATATTAAATTTTGGTTGACATGTGGATATTTCTAGTTTCTATGGGTTCAACATCGACATGAGAAGTGAATCAATATTTCCATTAGATCGTAGAAATCTATCAAACATAAAAAATAATTAACAAAAAAATGTTAAATATAATATAAATAGGCATTCAATGTGGAATTATCAACATTAATTAGTTTAAAAATCATAAAATGTTAGTTTACTAATTTAAATTTATTTTTTTAACTTTTGTTTTGTAATTTTTCAAAAATATCCATCCAACATTTTATCGATATTTCCATAAAATGAAACCTTGATATATTTGTGGACATCGACATTAAAAACAATAGATTTTTAAAAATTTTTCTTTATGTGTTAAAAAATAAAAATTATAGAATTAGGTGTAACCTAGGCTGCACCTAATTATTACCGTTATTAATTTTCATCTAACCCATTTGGGCAAAAATAGATACCATTTCGTACTTTCCATGCACAAAATATGAGTGTAAGGGAAACAAAGGAGAGCCAATGTAAAATGACACATTATATGATTAAAAGCATAGACATTGATCCACTTGATTAGATCAAACTTTGCATTAAAACAGAGCTCAAAATTACATAACTTGGGGAGCGAAAAAAAGAGGAAAAAGCAAAAGAAAACAGAGCAATTGGAAGGATAGAAGGCACACTTAAAAACTAGTGCCTTTGGGATTTTGACCAAACAACATTCACATTCTTTTGTCTATAAACACTTCCACAACGGAGATTTGCATTACATTCATACGGCAGTGGAACTTCTAAACGATCCCAGAGCTTTAACTGCCCCTGCCCTCAACACGATTTGATGATAAATTGCAGCAATGGCAGCTCCAATGAACGGCCCAACCCAAAAGATCCACTGCTCACATCAAAGAAATGGGTTTTAATTACTTGATTAGATAAAACTAAATTCAAAGCTGGAAACAAGAAGTTACCTGGTCATCCCAAGGCTTGTCTTTGTTAAAGATCACGGCAGCTCCAAAGCTTCGAGCTGGGTTGATGCCGGTGCCGGTGATTGGAATGGTGGCCAAATGAACCATAAACACAGCGAACCCAATTGGGAGTGGAGCCAAAACCTTCAATTTCAAGTTGAAAATAGGATTAGTTAGTTCAATCCAGTAAAATGAGGATGAATGAACAAAACCAATTGGGGAATGAATGATCTTACAGGAACGTGAGAATCTCTAGCATTTCTCTTGGGGTCGGTGGCGGAGAAGACGGTGTAAACAAGAACGAATGTTCCGATTATCTCTGCAGCTAAGCCGGTGCCGGTGCTGTACCCATCGGCGAGAGAATTGGCTCCACCGCCGTACTCATTGTAATGAGCCTTCTGGAACGATTTCACCAACGCACATCCACAAATGGCGCCCAAACATTGAGCCACCATGTAAAGAATTGCTCTAACTAAAGAAACTTTCCGAGCCAAGAACAACCCAAAAGTCACTGCTGGATTAATATGTCCTCCTACGAAGTTCAACAAAAAAAAAAAAAAAAAAAAAAAAAAAAAAAAAGTAATTTTCTTTAAACAGAGTGAACAGAGAGAGAAAGAGAGCAATAGAAAAAAAGGAAACTCACCAGAAATGCCAGCAGTGCAGTAAACGAGAACGAAGATCATGCCGCCGAATGCCCAAGCGATGCCGAGAATACCGACGCCGCCGCAGATTTGGCCGCCGTTTTTTATGTCGGATTGGCTACTGTAGCCAATAACAGTGAGAACAGTGACGTACAAGAACAGAAGCGTGGCAACGAACTCGGCGATGATGGCTCTGTAAAATGACCATTGAGTGAACTCTTCGGCGTCGATCAATGGAGCTGGAGGTGGGTCTTGGTAGTCCTTGGCGGCGAATCCACCGGCTTCGAGATCCTTAGACATGGCTGGTGGTTGTTGTGGGTGAAGTTTTAGAAAGAAATGGAGGAAGAAATTGGGATTTGAAAACAGAGGAGTTGCAGAGGGAAGTGATGAAGGTTAGGGATGAAGTGAGGGATTTATATAAGGATGTTTAGAGAAGCGGATTGACTAGTGATTGTTAGAGATTTCAATTACTAATTCAAAATTCCTTTTGGGATTTTCTTGCCGCCCCATTTTGCCTTCTTTCACTTCCATTTGATTTGACCCCACTCATAATTTTGCACGATTGGAAATATAGAATAAAATAGGTACATTCGGAACAGTACTTATATTTATGCATTCTATTAAATTGTTCTATCATGATTTGACATGTGGTAAATTCTTCTTGTTTCTTTTTTTTAAAATATTTTAATAATATTTTTATGTGAGTAATAAGAGTGAGATACATTAAGATGGTGCTACTCGAAATACATCCAAGTATTACTCGAAAATATGAGAGACACATAATATAAGTATCTTGAATTTTTATAAGTTGATAGTAAAAAAGCATGTAAATTTATTTACTAGTTATTATAGAGCAATTACAACCAAACATCATCATAATTTAATTGAAATAAAAGGTATCGATTAGAGATTTGGATCTTTCACTATACATATTGTTGAACTAAAAAAATAATAATATTATAACCGTTCATTGAATAATTTTTTCGTTTCTAAGAAAAATTGTCACTTTAATCCTACCAAAGTTTCTACTATTAACTCAACTTTTGAAAATATAATTTTATTTATATAAAACCCAAAGGAGAATTCTCTTATTGTTTTCATACTTTTAACAAGAAGAAAGACTCAATAAGCAACAAGCTAAGGCAGCAAAGGTAAAATATTCCCTCACCACATGTCACCCCAATGCACTTGGAGCCCTCATTGCGAGAGTATGTGCAACACGATTTTGCTCGCGCGATATATATTATAAATTATAAAATCACCAAATGCCACATGGCTACAAACCTATAAATTTGCTTAAAATTATAAAGAATATAAGTAAGATTTAGGTCAACACTATTAAGAATTCAAATCGTGTTAAGGGAGTATAACTCAACTGTTATTGTCAAGGAAAACCATTAACTACGGCATCTGAACCCATTAACAATACCCACCAACTTCAATCCAAGAAAATACATTAAATCTTAGTCATATTTTTCACAAATAAAAACTAAATTATCACCAATTATAAAATATAATGAGAAATTGTTATAAATTAAATTTCACATAGTACATTCTTACAAAATAAAAAATAATAAAAACTAAACCTTTGCAAAATAAAAATGAACAAATATTTAGGTTAAAATTTCCGAACTGAGAAATAAATTGTAATTAAAAAAAAAAACGTTAGCATCATATAAATCACGTGGGAAAAGTGGAAACAACAGTCGGTGAAAACTGATGAGTGACTGAACCGACTAATTGAGATCATAATACATTTCATCACCACCGTCCATCTTGAAGGGGGCCCACCTCCATTGAAAACTATTTACCACTCAAATTATGCCACGTAATTACATCACAATCATCAGATATATTATAAACCTCAAATTTTTGGTCGGTCCAGTCAACAAAATCGACCAAGGTGGAAAAAATTGAGTGCCTCTCTCTTATTTTAGATTTGTGGCTCTGGATGCTCCACGTGTCGAAATTTTATATCTCGTTAAAAAATTTAAAAAAAAACATTTTTTAATGCATGAAATTATTGAGATAAATTAGTGCATCATACGGTTTGTCAGTTCATGCTTGGATGGGCGGTAGCCGTTGGGATGTCTTTTTTTTCTTTTTTTCTTTTTTTTTTTTCCTAAAAAAATAACTTTAGTTTGCTTTTGTTTGAAGAATTATATAAATCATAGTTATCTTTTTGCTTGTTTTCCAACCACTATGCCAATTGAATATACCTTTTTTTTTTGTTATATTAGCATTATCTTTTAATTATGGTTTTGTTAAATGACATTATTAGAACTATAGGCGATAATTGAATAGCGATGTGATAATTTTAATAATAATAATAATTCTTTGAATGAATGGAGTTTTTTTTTTTTTTTTTTTTTTTTTTTTTTTTTTTTTACAAATAATGGAAAATACCTTTTATGTTGGTGGGAGAATTTTTATTTACTTTAGTTCTTTTGTCACTTTCATTTTTTTTTTTGAAAGAATGTCGCTTTCATATACTATAATCATTCTCCTTTATTTAAATCGTCATGCTTTTCTTTATATTAATTTTTTTTTCTTTGAAGACTTTTGAGTTCAATGACTCAAAATTTTTGAAGTGTGTAGTATATGAAAATAGAGGATGATATTTGTAGATGTAATATACAAGTATATGATCGATGCTTCAAAGCGATCGAACAAATTCATAAATATACAAGAAATTAGTATTTGTTTCGACTTTGGTTAATGTGATTTTCTTTTAAAAAAAAAAGAAAACTTGAGCTGATTATCTAAATGAATGATCTTATAGATCTACAATGGGGCTCTTCACTAATTAACTCTTTTATGATAATTATTAGAATTATGTTTTCTTTATTTTGTTGGCAACAAATCTCACATAAACTTCTTTTAGATCAAAGTGATTTATCGTTAACGATATGTTTGCAGACAATCTGAAAATAGAAACTTAAAAACAAGGAATTTAATGAAAAAAAAAAGTATATTTCATGTTTGCAAATTTTTGTTTGGTAGTAAATTCAAAATTTAGATTTCGTTTAAACATTTGTTCAAAATGTGTGTTTGATAATATATTTATAAACCATAAAACTACTTAGAGTTATCCACTCAATATTAGGTTACTCATAGATGAGTATTAATTAATTTATATACATGTTGTATGGTAAAAGTCTTTTATAATTGTTATTTTGTAATATCATATAATACATTAAATATTTTAATTTAACAAAAAATAATTGAATTTATAATATAAAATACTATCTATATTAACATTTTTTAATTTTTTTTTTTATAGAATTCCTCATTTAAAAAATTCAAATTCAAAATTTGGATACACCAAAAATATAAAGATGTTGTATTTAAACACACGACACTTTATATAATTACAAGACTTATTTCCTACTTTCTCTCCTTTAACTATTTTTTTCACGTAATACTTTCAAAAAAATAATTATGTGCAACCCAAACTGCACTTATCTTTATGCATCCCACTAAATTGTTGGATCATAATTTACTACATGACAAATTCTTCTTACTTATTTTGTGAAATATTTTAATTCATTATTGTATATGTATATGTGATAAGAGTAGTATGCATAAAAATGGGTGCATCCCAAATATTATCAATACTCTTACCTCACGAGTACTTATTTACCTATTCTTACCTTCTCTAGTTTCAATAATTAGACTTTGTTGCACAAGATTCTCGCTAAAATATAAAATTTTGTTTTTTTAAAAAAAATTAATCTTCATTTGCACAACCTAAGTTCCTAAGTTCCTAACTTATTAGAATCTCTCATATATAATATATTTCTTTTTTTAAAAAAAAATTAAATACTTATTTCTTTTAGAAATCTATGAATTTAAAAAAACAACATTTGAAGTGAATATTACTGGTTAAATACCTCAATCTCTAATAAGATTAAAAGAAACCTATTAATAACTTCTTTTAAACATGTCTCAATAGATAAAAGACATCTCTTATTCTACAATTATTGATTTAAAAAAAGAATCTCTTCTAATAAAATTAAGCAATAATTAAAATGAGGCATCAATTAATTAACGTAACCCCTTTTAATATAGTTAAAAAAAAACAATATCAAATATAAAATTCTAAAAGACGACAGTAATTCACATTTTATAAACAATACGAGATCTCGCATAATTACATAAAAACAGAGCGAAAACAGAAATGAAGGGCATAGAAAATAAAAAGCCAATGCCCTTTTATGACAGACCACAAACCAAATTGGCCTTTTTTGCCAATTAATTAACACAACAACAATTATTAAATTTCACACACATTATTAAGCTTAATATTTGATTAAATGTGGATTTAATCAAGAACTTGAGAATGATCCTAGAGCTTTGGCTGCTCCTGCTCTTAATATGAATTGGTGATAAATTGCAGCTATGGCAGCTCCAATGAAAGGTCCAACCCAAAATATCCACTGTTCCAAAAACAAATTAACATTAGATAATAATATACTTCAAATTTATAATGAAGAGGAAATTGAAATTTTCATATCTTTACTTGATCATCCCATGGCTTGGATTTGTTGAACACTACAGCAGCTCCAAAGCTTCTAGCTGGGTTGATGCCGGTGCCGGTGATCGGAATCGTGGCCAAGTGAACCATGAACACCGCGAACCCAATTGGGAGTGGCGCCAAAACCTTTCGTTTCGAATTTTTGGAAAACATTAGTTTCATTTGTAATATCATTTTTCACTCGAATTAATATTGAATAGCCACTTGATAGGACATTGAACTTACTGGGACGTGAGAGTCTCTGGCATTTCTCTTGGGATCGGTAGCGGAAAAGACAGTGTAAACGAGAACGAAGGTTCCGATGATTTCGGCGGCTAATCCGGTGCCGGTGCTGTAGCCATCGGCGAGCGAGTTGGCTCCACCGCCGTACTTGGTGTAGTGAGCGTTTTGGAATGCCTTCACCAATGCACAGCCACAAATGGCGCCCAAACTCTGAGCCGCCATGTACAAAATGGCTCTCACCAATGAAACCTTTCGAGCCAAAAATAGCCCAAAAGTCACAGCCGGATTTATATGTCCCCCTGCACATCCCAATTTTCAAACCATATCAGTAACAAAATGAGATTAAATTTCAAATTTAGTGTCGAAATTTAGAGACTACTTTTGTATATTTATATTCTAATTTTTTTTAATTATAAATTTAGACTCCGTTTAATAACTATTTAATTTTTTTTTATAGTTTTTTAAAATTAAGTCAATAAACATTACTTTTACCTCTAAATTTCTTATTCTATTATCTACTTTTTACCAATGTTTTAAAAAATCGAATCAATTTTTTAAAATAAAACAAAACTGGCTAAAAATTTAATTCTTTTACTTAAAAAATATGCAAACTATTATAAAAAATTGAGATTAAATGAACTTAATTTTAAAAAACCAAATAGTTACTAAATAGAGTTTAAAATTTTGAATTTTTTAAAATTTATGAATCTACGAGACAAAATTGAAAGTTCATAATTGTTTAGACAAAATTAAAATTTATATTAATAAGAGTTTCAAATTTATAAGTACCTATTAGATACAAGATTGATAGTTAAATAATCTATTAGACAATTTTAAAATTTGACACTAAATTTAAAGTTTGCGATTAAACTTCTAACTTAATCTTACATTAATCTCGTAGATTCATTAATTTAATTAAGATTTAAATATTACTTTCTATTGGAGTTTATTTTTGTCTTTCTATTTTTATTTTTATTTTTTTCCATTTTGCCCCTATATTTTTGAAATGTGATCACTTCGGTTACTTCATTTTCAATGCGATGTTGTTCGGGAAAACTCACCAGAAATCCCGGCGGTGCAGTAAACAAGAACAAAAATCATGCCACCAAAGGCCCAAGCGATGCCCAAAATGCCGACGCCGCCACAAATCTCGCCTCCATTCTTATCATCACTCTGAACTTTATACCCAATGACAGTGAGAACAGTAACATACAAGAACAAAAGAGT
Source organism: Lagenaria siceraria (assembly GCA_002890555.2). Lineage (NCBI taxonomy): Eukaryota > Viridiplantae > Streptophyta > Magnoliopsida > Cucurbitales > Cucurbitaceae > Lagenaria > Lagenaria siceraria. The sequence continues at coordinate 10,927,816 of CM016485.1, forward strand.
AGCAACAAACTCTGCTATAATGGCTCTGTAAAATGACCACTGAGCAAACTCCTGGGCGTCGATCAATGGGGCCGGCGGCGGGTCTTCGTAGTCTTTTCCACTAAACCCACCACGCCCTCCAGCTTCAATATCCTTCGACATATTTCCAAATCAACAATTTCAAAATTGGCTGTTTCTTTCAGAAAAACAGAGGAGAATTTGCTGATTGATGATGGAAAAACAGAGTAATGGGAATATGTATATATAGTGTGGGAGAAGGAGAAGAAGTAAAGACTGGAAATTTCATGATAATGAAAAGTTTTAATGGTGATTTTGTGCCGCCCCATTTTGTGGCCTTTTTTTTGTTGCTTTTCGTGACCTCACTGTCACTCACAGGCAGGGGATGGCTCTGTTTCGTTTCGTTTCGTTTCTGGTAGGTTCTTGAAACTAGTCGGTAATTAATTAATATTATTAAGCTTTTACTTATTTCGCTTTATTCTATCTGTTTCGAATGTTTTGGTTTTATTATTATTCCATTTCGTATTTAAATTTTGTTTGTGTGTGTAAATATTAATTTAATCACTTGTTAATTATAATACATTATCTCTCTATTGCACATTGGATTGTATTCGTAATTTAGATTAAATTTTATTTGAGTTGTTTGTTTTTTTAAAAAATGTTGAATTGTTGATAGGTAAAACATCTATTTATTTATTTTCAAATCTTAAAAAATTAGGTACTGCTTGGGCCATCGAAGTAAATATATTTTTATTTTTTGTGTCAAAGAAAGAGAAACATGAGAGGGGCTCAATTTCGACTTATATTTTAGAAAGTTGTTAAGGAATAAGTAGTTCAAAAGAATTATAAAATTAAAATAAATATATATATTTATTTGAACCAATCCAAATCAAATAAGTTGATAACCTAAGTTGAGTTGATCAAGTTCTTCGAATTGTATAGTCTTTTGAAAAGCCCTAACGTTCTAGCTAGTTTTTCGCGTAAATTTTTGTAATATTAGTAATTATTTAAATAATTTGTAGGCTATACACCATTTTTTTTAAAAAAAATTCAACCCATAATATGATGTACACGTTTCAATTTTGTTTCTAATATTTTAAATATTTTATATAATGTTGATTCAAACATATGTAAGACACTGCTTATATTTTTAAAAGTATCAATCCTCACAATACAATTGTTGAACTCAAAAAAATAATTTTAAATAAAACTTTTCTTTTTCCTTTTCCATATAACAAATGGTACGTGGAGATTTTAACCTCCGACTTCAAGAGAGGTAATACATGTCTTGTCAATTATTTTTGAATCATACTCACTTCAACAAATAAAATCATCCTCAATATATATGATTTATTGAATATTGAAATATTGACATAATCACAATTAAAATGTCACTTACCAATATTTTATGTGGTAGATAGATTTAAACCTATAAAACTATGACATATACGCACAAAAAATGTGGCTAACATAGTGTTAGCGCTAAAGTTTGATTAAAATTTGTTTAAATGGCGATGATTAATAAATTTAAACTTTTAAAATTATACAAAGTAAAATTAGTCTAAAAATAGAAAAAAAATACAAAAATACTTGAGAAATAAAATGGTATATTAAGCCCACACAAATAATTGAGCCCACATTTTTATCATGTGGGGTAGCAGCATTAAAAAGAAGTGCATGGATAGACCACTTTCGCTTAATCTCAGACTCTCAACTATAGAATAATTAAATTAATATACAAAGTGAGCTGAATTTGGATATAAAATATAACATAGTACAATACTAAAATTTCATTAATATGAATTATCGTATCATATTTATAATGAGTCATATACACCTCAGCAACTTACCAAACCAATGACAAACATTATTGTCCAAACAATTTTTCATTTCTTTGTCAAAAAAAAAAAAAAAAAAAAATAAAAATAAAAATAAGGTGCACTTCACCAATTTCACTATGGGATGTCCCTTTTTTTAAAACATAAACTACATGATTGTGAGTTTGGACCCATTTTATTTATGACAACCCAATCAATGATGCATTGTAAACCTTCATTTTGTTTTCCAAATAGATTAAATTGTTTCTAAAAACAAAATACCTCAAAATTTTGTTATTTGTTTCAAAATTATTTCTATACATTCAAAAAGTTAAAAAGAGTTACCATTAAACTTCTATAAACGTTTCATCGGAATGTAGAACAATGTTAACTTTTTTTAAAAAAATTTTATGAAGAGGAGAATCGAACTTTTGACTTCAAAGTCGATTTACAAGCACTATGCCAGTTGAGCTATTTTCATTGTGTCATCAAATTTTCACCTTAATACATTAAAAAAGTATGAATTATCCCCTCTACCCAAAAAAAAAAAAAAAAAATTAAAATTTAATGCCAAAAAGTTGATATATACATTATTATTTCATTTACATATTTATTAGTTGTCTTTTTTAATATCGTGAGTGTTCGAGGTAGCTTACGCGCACATTGACTAATCTCACGGGACAACTCGCTTAACCATATAACATTTGGGTGTCAAGAAAACTCGTATGATATTAAATCTTAAGTAAGTGACCACCATGAATTGAATTCATAACCTTTTAGCCCTTTATCAAGGTCATGTCCTATATTAAGCTGACACATTATGGTTTATATATTAATAGTTTGGTCACTTAGATGCTACTTTAATTTACAAAATTCATTTTTTTTGAAGTGATATGTTCAAGTATTAACTTCATGTGCTTAAATAGATTAATAAAATTAATAACTTAATTAAAAAATTGTTTTTTAATACACGAATTGAATATGAAAATTGAGTAAAAGTACACTTCTAACCGCTTTGGCAATTATAGATTAGTTTTCTACTAACAAATTCTAACTTTTCTTTACACATTTATAGATTGAGGATATTAAATAGAAAAATAAATTAATGAATAGGGACTATTTGAATTATTTTGTTATAAAATCTTAAAAATTTAAATACAACATTAGTTTATATACTTTTGACTTTGATTTATTTTAGTCATTTATAATTTTAATTAAGCATAGATCAACTAACGTGAAGTTTATAATATCGCCTTTGAAATTAGTAATTGAACTCTCCCATCCACGATATTGTATAAAAAAACATATAAACCTTTGTTTGTTTTGATTATTTTTTTTTTTTTTTTAAAAGGAAAAATGGTTCGATAATAAAACGATAAATTATCATTTTTATATATTGGGGAGGTGGTGTTGGTATTAGGCGGATGTATCGCGAGTGAAGGATACAGTCACGTGCGCGTAAAAGAGACGACAAGCATGATTGAACCGACCAATCAACATCAACCACCACCGTCCATCTCCGACTGGTCCCCACCACTTTCCACCAATCATTCTTCGCCACATGTTTTTTTAATTCGTTTTTTTGGTGCCTCTACGCCACTCCCTATCATTTCCCCTTCTCCGTTAAAAGACAAATTTGCCCAAAGTTTAGAATCATTTTTTCTTTTTTTCTCAAAATAAAAAGTATCATATTTTTTTCGTGGCATTATAATAAAAGTTAAAAGAAAATAGCTGTTGCTCGAAAAACAAAAAAAAAGAAAGAAAGTTGTGGCTCTTGATTATCCACGTGTCGTGTCATAATTTACTCATCCATAATTGGAACTTTCTTTTTATTTATTTATTTATTTTTTTGTACTTTAGTTTCTCTATATTTTTAGTTTTAGTTTATTTGGGTTTATATACTATTAAAAGGTTTATTTTAGTTTTTTTTGGGTACTTTTCTATACTTCTAAAATATTTATTTCAATTTAATCTTTTCTATTTATTAGTTAATGTTTAAATTTGATAATGAAAGACAATTTAATGTTATTTAATTAAGGAAGCACAACACTTCTACTATTAGTTTAGAAATTTGAAGAAATATTAGACTTCTCTCTCAAATGTCCTTTTTTTTCTTCTTTGATATTTTACGATTTTACTAAATGAAAATTTTTAAACAATGATACTAAATTAAAATATTGAAGTTATTGTATTAAAAGTTATTTAAATGCAATAATCTAAACCAAGATTATTCATATTTTCCACAAATGTAAGACTTGGAGCATTGAACACAATCCTTTTAGTATAAATGATGAGTCCCACTATTATTTCAAAAAGCTGAAATATTTCTTTAAAAATAAATATAAATTGATGTTTTGAATGCTCGATATTTATTATGTCTAAGAACGGTCTCTTTCAATTCTTATTTTTTTTTCCGACTATCTTTAACTTTAGTACTTGTTCCCTGTTTAATTGTTGACTTGGTTGTCTTTCGACTATGTGTAGATTTGATAGTTCGTATAAATTTATTTTAACAAGATACTGTATGAATATCAACGTTAAATTTTCACTCCCTCATTTAGAATGAATGATTAGTATTAAATTATTTCAATTGTAACTACCAAGTAGACCAAAATTAACATAGCTCGTGATAATTGACATGCACTCATTTCGAAATTGGAAGTTCAATATTCGTCTCCATAATTATTGTACCGAAATAAATTAAATGTTTACAACTTAATATTTTTAATTCTATCAACGCCACAATAATTAGATGAATAAATGAATCTGCCATATATTTGGATTGTTTCATTGTTTCTGGCTAGAGATTGAAAAATGGAATAATATGCAATCACATCAACACTCATTGGTTTTTTTTTTTTTTTTTTTTTTTTTTTTTTTTTTTTAAATTAAATATCTCAATTAATTAAGCTATTCAAAACCTAAGGGAGTAGGGACGGTCTTTATTGGTTAGAGTTTGGCATGAATTTGAGGTTGGAATATGGTTGAACTTAGGGGTGTCTAATTAACTTGATAATCTGAATAATTTAAACTATCTAATCTAAATTATAAAGGCTAGTTTTGTTCTTGAATTAATTATTTTTATTTAAAAATAGTTTTTTAAAATTTGTTATTGTTATTGGTATTTTACTAACACTAAGACTTCAAATTTTTATCTAAGAGATGTAAAAACCATAACAAAAAAATGATGAAAAAGCAAGTATAAATTTATAAAAATAGAAAACTAAAAATAAAATCGTTATCTAGATTTATGATATACAAGTTTTTTAAAAGGGTTGTAGCCATAAATTTTAATTTCTAAATCCTATATTCGTGATGTAATACTTGAAATGGTGTGATAGCTCGGGTCTCAAATTCTCACACTGTTATAGATTCCAATTCTTGACGAGCATTATAACAAAGTTTTATTCTAAAATAGAGAGGGGCAAAATGTTTGAGATATGTAACCAACCATTACATGTAATGGACCCACAAAAGGGTTTAGGGGTCACCCAACCCACCAATTATACCTCAATAATTTCCACCCTCCTCTTCTCCTTAAATTCCTCCTCCAATCAAGATTATACCAAAATTTAACTTTTCCAATTTCTCAATTAGTTTATCTAACTTCCAACCTAGAATTTAATATCCTACGAGTTTTTTTTACATTCAAATATTATAGGGTCAGGTGAGTTGTCCCGTAAGATTAGTTGAGGTGCACGTATACAAGCTCGAACACTCACGGATATCAATTTTTTTTTATCTAACTCATCCACACATTCTATCTTTAGTTAATGAGTTAAAAGAAAAACTTCTCTATTGTTTTCTTTAATTGGAGAGTAATTCTTGCAATAGTTAATATTATTATGTAGGCTTATATTTTATTTTGATCTTGAACTTTGAGATTTCTTCCCTTCTGATGTTCGATTTCTTAAAATATGTGTTTTAATCCTTCTATCTTCAAAAAGTTTTAATCTTGGTATGGTCTTATGATGAGATGAGTAAAAAAATTCTTCAACTTCTTGGCTAAGAAATAAACTCATAAGTGAGAGTTTTATTTGCATCAATTTAAAGGTCAATTAATTTTTTACAAATATTTCACAATGACCTTATGGTGAGATGACTTGACAAATTCCTCAACTTCTAGCCTAAGAAACAAACTCATATGTGAGAGTTTTACTCACATCAATTTAAAGGTCAAATTAATTTTTTTTAGTTAACTCATTGATGAAATATTAATGAAAAAGACTACGATCTATTTTTAAAAATGTTTAGGAAATAACCTTCCAAAAGGAAGCTTTTGTGGCAAAAACTTGGAGCTTTTTTTGCCGAAGGTTTAGAGGTTCCAAGTTCGAGCCTCAAGGAGGTACCCCTTATCGTCTCCAGGCGGGAATCATAAAAAAAGGAGCTCCGTTTCCTAGGTTAAAAAAAATGTTTAGAAAATAAAAATGACATCTCAAAATTTTAGATAAAATAGAACAAACCTTAAAGTTTAGACCTATTATGTAATTACCTTTACAATTTCGTGGTTTTATGCATTTTTGTCAAAGAGAATATATAATTTATTGTGATATATTTAAAGAAAACAAGGGAGAATCTTATTTAATTATTTTTTGCATAACTTTTATCCTAAAATACATAAATTGTTTTAAATATAATTCCTAAACAAAACTTTCAACTTTTCAACAATCCTCTACTTAATTTTAACTGCCAAAATGAGAACGACTCAACCAATATAAAATTTTTACTCAAGTCGTATGTTCGATTTCTTTGCTATACGTTGTTAAAAAAAAAAAAAAAAAACTCAATTTTGACCTTGAGTTTTAAATTACTTAATTAATTTGAAGTAGAAGAATAAATGATGAAGCAAGAAATAAACAATCAAATTAACATCATTAATTGGTGTCAACTAGTTTTTTTTTTTGGACTCATTGATTATATATGTTTTTTTTAATTATTTATTATTAGTTTAGGCTAGACAATTAATATATAAGTATTCAATTTTCATTTAATCGTGGCAACGTAAACACTGTGTATCGATGAATAAATAAAATACAATGATGATGAGAATTATTTTCATTTACTTTTGCTACTTGATGATAGAGTTTGTTTTGGAGGTAATTAGTCCCAACATATGGGAGGGGAAGATCAAACCTCTGACTTCGATTGATATAACAAAGTATTATATTAGTTGAACTATATTTAGTTTGGCAATTAGTCCCCTCGCTTAAATATAAAAGTAACATAAGTATTATATACATATATGTTGATTTTGGTATTTTTTTTTTTTTTAATGAGCTAGTTAATTTTATCCTTACTACAATTTATTTTAAAATGTGATTATTTAGTTTGAGAAGAAAAATATATTTATGAAACTTTCCACACAAGCTCAATCTTCAAAAAATGGTAATAATTTATTTGTAGCCTTCACATAGCAATATTGGGGTGCCATCATAAAAGCTGGGATTCCATTTTAGTAAAAAGGATAATATATTTATTTATTTATTTTTGAATTAAAAAAGGATAATATATTTATGGTTAAATACAAAATTTATTAAATTAACATTTTAAATTTAAAATAATTACAAAGGAAAAAACAGGGAAACAGGTTGGTTCTCCCGTGATACCATGTGATTAAAAAGAAAAAGAAAAAAAGTAATGGCTGTTGTTGGTTCACGTGTCACTAAGGACTGTGTTTCGCAATTTCTATTGGCTGTAATTACATGTTTTAATTTTTTTTAATTGCATTGATTAATTAATGATTGATATTATTTTATAACATTATTATAAAAACAAAAGTGATATTATTTTAAATTAGGAACCGAACTTTGCACATAAGTACAAAAATGAAAAATGAGTAATAGCCTCTTTTTTAATGTTGTAAAGTGCACAAAAGTGAGAATCTCACCAAATTGGGTATTTTAATATAATGTTACATATATATTTATATATTTTTTGAAAAATAAAATATTATGGTTCCATTACCCATTGTTAGGTTGATTAATTTAGAAAATAAATTGAGTGAAGAATTATACTTTTTTTTTAGTATGTAATTTGACACAATTAAAAACTTATGATAAAATTTGTATACTCCATGGTAGAAGTCGAAGTGAGCGTTGCTAACCTGCAGTTGGTATTAGAAGTGGCCATTCAAACTACAAAAAGCTGAAATGTTTTTCAAAATCAAACTGAATTGAAAACTAAGTGAAAATCGAAAAATGCGATTCGATCTGGTTTGAAGAAATCTTAAAATTGAATTATTCGTTTCGATTCGGTTTCAGTTTCGAAACCGAATTTAAAACTGAACCGAACCGTTTTTAACAAATATATATACATATTAAAAAAAGAGCAAAACCGAACCATTTTTAATCTAAAGAGTAAAATCGAATTTAAAACCGAACCGAACCAACTGTTTTTAATTAAAAATATATATATAGACATATATTTTTCTTAAAATAGTAAAACTGAATTTAGAACTGAACCATGCGGTTCGATTCAGTTTAGTTCGAGCCGATAAATTGGTTCGGTTTAGTTTCACATATAAAAATTTCAAACTTTTCGGTTTGACTACCAAATCAAATCGTTCCTAACCCTAATTGGCACACACTTCTTCATTTGAGGTGGGAGGTTCAAATACTCCTACTTTATGGTACTCAAAATGATCATAGCTCAAATAACATAAAACATGCACAATCGACTAAGAGTTAAAATCTTCGAGTTCCGATGCATATCGCAGAAAAAAAATCCAACAAAAACTACACACCTATATATTTATAAATTATGTTAAAAAAATTGAATAAGTAATAAGGTGGGCGAATAATCCTAAAAAAAGAAAAGATAGGCGAATTAATCCTAATTCTCTTTAGTTTTTACCATTGCAATGAATTTCAATGAGTGAATGTAAGAAAAGAAGGTACTAGAAGAGACGACAGAGTAGAGAGCGGCAAATTTGTGGGGTCACTCAAAGAAATCGATGGAGAAAGAAATGGAAACTTTTTCAAAATGGGTCGGCAAGAAATTCACATCCCTCCATTAATGGAATCTCTGCTCCTTCACTTTCCTATAAATCTTTTCCAATTCCATCAATAACCCTTCATCCCTACTCTGCATTTCCACTCCTCTGTTCTCTCTCTCTCTCTCTCTCTTCATTTTTTCAGCCATGGCCAAGGATTCTGATGCTGGAGGCTTCGCCGCCAAGGACTACCACGACCCTCCACCGGCTCCTTTCATCGACGCCAACGAGTTCACTCAGTGGTCATTTTACAGAGCCATCATCGCTGAGTTCATAGCCACTCTCCTCTTCTTGTACGTCACTGTTCTCACCGTCATTGGCTACAGTAGCCAGTCCGACATAAAAAACGGCGGCCATATCTGCGGTGGTGTTGGCATTCTCGGCATCGCTTGGGCCTTCGGTGGAATGATCTTCGTTCTCGTCTACTGTACCGCTGGAATTTCCGGTCAGTTTAATTTCCTCTTTCAAATTAACAACAAATCGGCTTGTGGGTAATTTTTGTAATCGACCCCTGTTTTTTTTAGGTGGGCATATCAATCCGGCGGTGACATTCGGGTTGTTTTTGGCTCGGAAAGTGTCGTTGGTGAGAGCTGTTTTGTACATGGTCGCTCAATGTCTTGGTGCCATTTGTGGATGTGCTTTGGTTAAATCGTTTCAAAAGGGTCTTTACAATCGCTACGGCGGTGGAGCCAATTCTCTCGCCGACGGCTACAGCACCGGCACCGGCTTAGGCGCTGAGATCATCGGAACTTTCGTTCTTGTTTACACCGTCTTCTCTGCTACAGATCCCAAGAGAAGTGCTAGAGATTCTCACGTTCCTGTAAGTTTCATACCCAAATTTAATTTCCAAGAAAATTATTCATTCCATATTCTAATGATGTTGGTTCCCGTTGAAATTAAAGGTTCTAGCTCCACTGCCAATTGGGTTTGCCGTGTTCATGGTTCATCTAGCTACCATTCCAGTCACCGGCACCGGTATTAACCCGGCTCGAAGCTTTGGTGCTGCAGTTGTATTCAACCAGAGCAAGCCATGGAATGACCATGTAATTTCTCTTCCTTAACAACCCTTGATTTTGGTTTGTAGATTGCAAATTTTAGAAGTTTGATCTCAACTTGTTTATGTTACTTCTTTTTGAAACAGTGGATTTTCTGGGTTGGACCCTTCATTGGAGCTGCAATTGCTGCATTTTATCACCAATTCATTTTAAGAGCTGGAGCTGTTAAAGCTTTGGGATCTTTCAGGAGTACCCACAGTGTTTGATTAATTTTCTTGATGAGAAGAAATTTGAGTTAACTTTTTTCATGGCACTTCTTTTATCTGTGCCTTTCTTTCACTGCTTTTTCTGTCTTTTGCTATCTTTTTATGTTGTTATAGTTGTCCAATCCTCTACTTTTTCAAGCACTTAATTTGTGTAAATTTGTTCTTGTTTTAGCCACATATTTGAAGGTTTAATGTCAAGTTTGGGTTTGAGAAATGAGATTAGTTGAATGAAAGTAACTCAAAATGGTTTTTTTTTTTTTCAAAGTCTTACTCCCGTTTTAAACTTTTGCATAATTGTAACACACCGTTGTTGGTATCTCATTGGCTGTCAAATGGCTTGTCCTCTTCTAAAAGTAGCTTTAAGTTTCTGTAGAAGGCAAGCTAACCTAAGATCAAAGAAATGGAGATTGGGATCCAATTCATCAAGTGGATGCACAATAAAATACACTCTTTCAATGGTAGAAGCAACCACGTGGGTGTGTCTTGGGTGAAAAATAATTTAAAGTTTTAAAGATTTATTAGATACAAAATTACAAGTTAAAAAATTAAGGGGTGTTTGCAAACTTTTATCGATAAATTCTATCTTATAATTTTGCGTCCCAAACATAAAATTCTTAACTACAAACTTAAACACCCTTTAAATTTGTAATTTAATGCCACCTAAATTTGTAAGTTAACCATAGTGTAGAGTCATACATATACTTTATTTAAAAAAACCAATTCTACCATATTAGTTAGGTGAATCAATAGATTTTTTATTAGTGATTTGTAGCTATTTTTATTTGATTCCACTTAAAATTACCTAATAAAAAATGGGTACTACTTATTTACTTCGTTCTTTTTCTAATTTACTTTAATACTTATTTAAAGTATTATACATGTGTAAGAGTTATGCCTTAATGATTTTAAAATAAAATTTCAATGAAGAGTCTAAATTGATAAATTGATATAATTATTAGAAATTTTAATTGTCAACCCTCAAAGTTTAGGAATATAAATTGATGTTTGGCCTAATTTTGATTTTTTACTTCTCTCCACAAACAATCATTCCATTATTTATTTATTTTTCTGAAGACAAATGATTCCATTATTTAAATTTAAATTTAAAAAATTATAATTTCATTCCAGAGATAAAATGTATACGGTAACATTTATACATTGACCATTAGATATAAGTAGTGAAAATTTTTATGAACCTTTTGTCCACAAAAAGGGTCCTTTTGATTAGAGGGTATTAGTAAATAGTTAAGTAGTTGGTTAGCAAAAGTTGGTTATAAATACAAAGGGTAAGGAAGAAGGGAGTAAGCAATATTTTAGAATATGAAGTAGGACTTGAGAGTATCTCAAAATCGGGAGGGTCCAAGTACCTCGAACACTTGATTTATCTTGTATTTTTGTTATTGTTTATCTTTCGATATATTCAGGTTCTATCATATTTGTACAAACTCGAGCAAAGAATAAATGATGGCAATGCAAAAGCATCATTTAATTTACATCCTAGAGAATTCAGAAGCGCAGAGGAGAAATCATAAAAACAAAAAAAAAGAATAATAATAATTTGTATATGATTTCCATTGGCTACACTTAGTTCCAATGAGAAAGGCAAAAGAAACATTCAATGCAGCTGTTCCTGTTTCCCACTTGTATCAGCTTCATCCTGAATGTCCTTCCCATGCTTCGACTCATACAGTTGTTTCGATTCCTCCAGCTGCTTAGACACCTAATCATTAACCAAAAACGAAACCAACAAAATTCATACTCTAATTCTTCAAGAAACAAAGCTAAATAACGCTTTCCTCATGCTTCCCGACAAGCCGAACTCCAGATATTCTTGTAAATTGAAAGGGGATCGAATCCATAAAATATGAGATCTTTAAAATGAAAATGAATAGAAAATGAGAGTTTCTAACTATGATGAATGTAATATTCTTAAATCGCCGATTGTCCCAAAAGCTTAAGCTTGATGGGTGAACACAAGACCTCCTAGACCCACCTACTCTAATTCATCTTAATTCACCGATTGACCCAAAAATTTAAGCTGATGGGTGAAGACAAATTTAATGTTATATCATTTAACAGTTGTGATATTAGAAATAAACAAATCTAGACTAAACGATTGTTCAAAAAAGATCTAGATGTAATTCATTCATCAGATTCCCAAATCAAATAACACAGTGTAGAGATGAACATGATGATTCAGATTCCTTCACGTGAAACTGCCAAACCAAATACTGATGTGATGACTTGCAACGCACTGATAACAAGTTCCTTTATTTAGTTTAAATTCTATGATAGCGTGTTTAACAAATTTTAGATCCATTTATGCATACCCACCAAATATTCATGCTCAATTCAAAGAATGTTAATTTTCATTGTTTGCCAAGCGGGGTTTAGGGGAGGGGGTGGTAGATAGAAAGGGATGTACTTTAATTGAGTAAGCCATGGGCAATAATGTATCTGGATCCATTGCATCCTCCGGGAAGTTTCGCAAAGCATGTATGAGTTTTTCAAATGGCAACTTTACCTGCGACAAACGAAAAATCAATATTAGCACCTACCAGGAATGTACATGTGGCTGCTGAATCTATGAAGCAATTCATAACTCACCAAGTCATCGTGGCAGTATTTTAGAAGAGCTAAACCAACTTTAAAAACAATCGTAACACCCTGTGGTAGAAAACATTAATAATAAGTGTGAACTTCTTTATAGAAGAACTGTGTCAGAAAATGATGCATATGGTTTCAAGTAACCAACCTCATAAAGAAAGACATCCCAAATTCGTAGAGCCAAATGGAAGGGAAAAGAGTAAGAGAAAACGGTAATAAACCATTGGCTCGCATACATGCTAGGATTTATCATCTCCCGTGTAAAATGCTCTCCAAGCTTAGGCAGTTGCTCTCTCACAAGGTTATCAAATTGAAATAGGTACTGCTGCACTAGAGGAAGCCCCGCCTATTGAAAAAACAAAAAATGCTCTTCAAATCGAACTCAACACAATTCAATTAAAAATATTTAATATTTGACACAACCCTCAGAAACGTAATAAATGGCACGACTTTAGACTACTTCGTAAAAAATGCACCACCAACTTGGCCGATAACTCTAGAGTAGTTCAGGCTAGTTTATAACCATTCATCACTCGTAACCATCCACTCACGCAGAAATCATGGTTGGATGATTAAAAACAAAAGAACCGAACGAAGGAAAAACATATCAGAAACAAAATAAAATTTACTAAAACAAAAATCTACCATGAATTGCTACATGCTGGTTACTCAATGATAGAAAGGTGCTTGAATGGAACAATATCCTGGAACTTCTTGAGGACATTTAGAAGTAGGTGAGGTCAGAATTGAGGGAAGTTGGATCTATTAGATATAGTCACTAACAAATCATTCATAAAGTTAATGCTAGAGTTGTGTACTCTAATTTCTGAACAGTTCGCTAACTTGATCAAGTGAAAGTGCATGGAAAAATGAAATTCTTCTCTTGATCTCTTGCCCTTGGGCGGGTAGCACCAGTAAACAAAAGTGTGAAGTACTTTGTGAAGAAGCTGCTGACATTGACCATCTCTTTACCCATTGCACAGAAGAGTAAAGGGTTTGAGGAAAGCTATGTGCTAGTTTCGATTTTCCATGGATTAGGTAGGACTGTGCAGGGTACTAGAAAAGATTGGACATGGAGATTATGTTGTTTGCTTGCTCAAGGATTTTAACATTTCACCTACATTCAATGTGGCAGACCTAACAGAATATAAACCGGCAGACTAATTCAGGTAATAATTAACCTAGGAACAACTTAGTTTTTGTTGACGGGTAGGGGCAGGGGGAACTGGTGTGGTGATAATGTGATAAGTTTTTTCCTTAATTTCTCTTTTCTTTCGTTCTAACAAAATAGGTAGCAGGCAGTCAGCCGTTAACGCAAGTTAGTTGTAGTTAATACTTAATAACAAACTCAATGGTTACTACGGATCATATAAATAGAGTCTAAGACTCAAGTGGGTCTGCATCACAGCCATAGAGGAACCAAGTAATGTTCCTAATACTTCCTAAAGCTCCCAGACGAATGGGTCTAGCCACCAACAATCATTGCACAATACTGCTCAGTTTTCACACTAAACAATAAAAAAATGTTCCGATTAAACATATAGCATCAGAAGGGAGATTATGTCCATTCATTTGTTCTGATTCTCAAATTTTCTGTATTGCAAACTATTATAAATTTGACGTCACAATAAAGGAGAGATCTCGAAGAACAAGGTTACCAGATACAATCCTTCCATTGGAGCATGAACTGCACCTTTAAGTAATGCGACCAACAGCCAGAATGCATCCTCTTCACTCATATAGAGAAGCAACAAACCAGCTAAAAATCCCATCCCCTACACGCTCAAAAGCATTACATATCATTCACCACCAAATACAATCGTTAACATATGACTAATGATAAAAAAATAGAAGATTCGGAACCTGAACATATCCAACATTCCGATCAAAAACTGAATATGCCTTTAAAACATTGTAGAGAGATCTTTGACCAGGTCCATGTCTCTGTTGGAAGAAGACATGTGAAGGAAAGGTACGAGAGATATCTCGAATGATATCCAATTCAGAGGCTGATGTCTCATATATTACCAATTGCTGTAAAAAAAATGTATACCACTTGATTACCATCATCCTTGAAACGATTTATAAGACAAAAAATGGCACAATCTTTCATGTATTCAGAGAAAAACATGCGAGGATAGGTATGAGAAATGTCTCAAAGAATATACAATTCCAAGGCAAATTACAAATTTCTGCAAAGATAAGCCACTTAGTACCATAATCCTTACAACTATATATTTGTAAGACTACAAAATAAGACCATAAAAATAATCACGTATTGGCTTTGCTGAATAAGACAAGTGTATAGGTTTCTACTTGACTGATGACTATCGCAAATAGAAGGTTACCATTGCATTCTCATAAAAAAGCACAGGAACACTCGGTAGTAGCTGCCTCGCTGGGCAACATAAACGTCAATCAAGTATATGTAGTTCATAGCATTTATAGTCAGTACGACTAATCATATCATATGACATCCCACAGATGAAACATAAAGCAGTTAAGTCCTGCGTGATATTTTTATTTCAATTTCAATCATATATTTTTTTTTTTTTGAGATGTAAAACAAATTTGACAAGAAAACACTTCCATTAGTAAGAATGAAAATTGTACTTTACAACCCTAGGCCATACAAACACCATAAGCCAAACCAACCATGGAAGCCACAGGAAAGGACTTCAATCATTAAGAATAGGAAACAAAAGGACACCCTAAAAGCAATTAGAAATACAAGTCCAAAAATCGGCATTGAAGTAAGCGACACTCCAAACCTTACTTTCAAGGTCCCTCTATTCCAGAAAAGACTCTATTTTTTACTCCAACCAAATGCTCCCAATAATAGCAAAGAATCCCGCTTGCTAAATTTGTTGGTGATGTAAAACTCCAGTACTTTAAGAATTCAGTCCATACATTCATTAGTTTTCTTTTGTGAGTTCATATAGTAAAACAATTGAATAAAAAGTATACTGATTTTAATAAATTTTCATCGATTAAATATCTGAAGCTTCTAAGAGAGCCATTCATATTTTTAAACTTAACACTTCGAAACATTAATTAGGATGCAGAAACTAATTATTTTTTAGATTTTAGAAAGCTTACAACAACAGTATTTGCAAAAACTCATTTTAAGACCACGATCTCAAACAAATTCCAAAAAACCCAATACCTCATAAACTCCAGGATTCATCAACAGTAAGTCTCGACTTCCAGAAATCAACTGCCAAACAAGACCCCTTAAACAATCGGGAATACCTTTCCTTATACGCCTTTTAACAACATGAGGTTTTCTCCTAACATAATGCTTCCAGTCACTCCCTCCAACTCCAATCATCTTCCTCCATTTTCTAACTCTCCTTTCCTCCCTGAAATTATAGGATATCCACAATGCATAATCGACTCAATCCTTGATAAAGAAAAGCAGAACGTTGAAGAAATTATTGTGACATCAATAAAAGCATACCTCTCATTTACATGGGTGGATCTGTTCTTGGTTAAAGCATTGGAAGAGCTATTGTGTTCCTGTTTTAAGAATCCAAACCTGTCTAATTGCCTGGGCGAAGGAAGTGGACCTGGTTCAAAGTCATCTATTGTTTTCCTTTCCATTCCACCATTACACATGCACTCTTACATTCCAAAAAGTAGATAACGTTCCTCTGTCATCCTCGACATGATACACTTTTACTGACTACAAAAAAATAGGTGAACAAGAATCAACAAATAAATATAGTAGGTAAAAGGCAAGCCCCTACTAAGAGCAGGCATACATAAAAACTGCAGTAAAGTAATAATTTCACTAAAACTTCATAGAGGACAAAAATAGTCTGGTTGATATAGAGTACAAAATGAGACCTAACATCAGGTCACAATCGGCTATATTTTTTTAAATAATTTTTCCATGAAGTATCAGATATGTAAACTATCCAAACAGAATGTGAAAACTACTATTCATAAAAATAAAATTTAAAAATGACAAACCAATATTTTAACTGTAATGATGATAATCGTAATCACAGGATACCAGATCATAAGATTTTCATTCATTGCAAAATACCCACAACAAGCTCCCTAGAACAACTGTGTTTCAGTACTACATGATTAAGAAAACCAAGAAGTTCTCGCAACAGCAGGCTTAAATTTTAAAAGATGAAAAATGTGAAGGTGCAAGAGACAAAGGAATTAGACAAGAGATATTGCCGTTTTCAATGCGATAAAAATAGACAACATTATTCCATTCTAGAAAACCCAAAATTCTAGTCTTATAACAAAAGAATTAGACAAAATCATCATCTCAAGCTACTTCACAATAATTCTTGAGAAGTTTGGCATATTCCTCCATAATCATAGTATCTCTTGCATGGCCTTGCATTAACCACTTGCTTGATTTTTCTACACCACTACGTAAGAAACAAAATGATGAACTCGAAATTCGAAATGGCAAGCTAAATAGTAGAGGATTTGAAATTTGCGACCGGAATCAAACGTCAATAGCAAAATACAGAGAGGTCTAGACCGAACAATCTGTATGGCTGCAATGAAATTGGGAAAATGTAGGATCGATAATACAGAAGAGTGATAATTAATCGAGTTGGCTTCATCAATTAGAATCCAAAATAGTGATCATTTATTAAATTTCTGCAAATCATTTTCAAAACGAAACAGGATCTAAGTTTTTCCTGATCCAAACAGTCCACAATTCAATCCCCCAAATTCCAGAAGGCAGACAAATCTAGAACAAAAGTTTATTTCAAAACTAAATGAGCAGCAACAAATTCAGATCAAATCGAAGGGGAAAATTTACAGATAACAATCGGAAACAAATTCAAAGAACTAGAATGATAGAGAAACATACCCGAAGTCAAAAGAAGATTCGATTATGAAGATGAGAGAATCAGAGAGATTTTGGAACGCGAAAAGAGAGATCCTGTAAAGAACACAAATCCTGTCCCAGAAGAAAGAAGGGTGCAAATTTTTGAATTGTAATTAAGAATTCTATATTTATGAAAATAAATAAAAATATATAAAATTCTTTCGATGTGATACTTTTACGAATAAAAAACGTAAAATTAAAATAGGATATGAAATCGTTTTACATATAAGATTTATTGAAATAAATCCACCAAAAAAAAGTTGTTTTGAAGAGGAAACAAATCTATAATGAATGTTGTAGAAAAGTATGAACTTTATTTTCCTTAAATAGTTTTAAAGACAAAAATTATTATTAAAAAATAACCCTAAATTTTTTTTGGGCTAAATTATAAAAAATGACGTCGAACTTTATACTTTGGGTAAAAAAATATCTTTACCGTTAGTTTTGAATATAAACAAAAGTTTAAAAACACTCTTACTGTTAATATATGAACAAAAAGTGTTAAAAACTCGTTGCAAAAATAAACTTTCAAAAGTTGCATTAATATCCTTATTTTTTTTTAAAAAAAAAGGTGAACAATGCTTTTACCATTTATCTACACCCATCAATTAGATTTTTAAGTATAATCTATGAGTTGATGTTCAATGTAAAAAGCGTGTATTTTTTGTTGATGTTTTAAACACTCAAGGGACATTTGAGATGCTGAGTTAGTTATTACAGTCAGTAATTATTATAGTCTGTGAATTATAATAATCTTTATGTTAGGGTGCAAATTATTTTAGTCTAAGGTTATAATAGTTTGTGTTTGGGTGTAAGCTATTATAGTCTGGATAGAAAATAGTAAGCACTGTAACAAAGAGGAAAAGAGACCACGAGTGGGAAATAGTAAATACTGTAGTAAAAAAAAGTTTTGAAATAATATTTAATGTACTTAATTGAAGGTTATAAATAGTTGTAAATACCACTATTATATGGGGCAATTGCAAATATAGCAATCAAACCCAAACTATTAGCAAATATAGCATGATGCAAAAGAATTTGTAGATATAGCAAAATTTAGATACAACTCTCAGACTCTATCATTGATAGACTATACCGCTAATAGAAATCTATCAGCGATAAAGTCTATAATGGTCAATAATAGAATCTATCAGTGATAGATTTTGCTATATTTTTTATTTTTAAAAATGTTGTTATACACTTAATTATTAACTCCAAAAGTGTTATCCATTACAATTTATCCCTATTATATTTGGAGCTATAATAATTCATTCCACCAACTTTAAGATGGCCCAAATACCCTTCAATTCTTTTAATTCTATTAATTTAATCATGTAATGGAAACTATTTATTAGAGTTGTAAATTACATGTTATTCTAATATCTTAGTCATCTTTACTTTAATACTTTTTGAGTTTTTTTTTTTTTTTGTTACACTTTAAATTTAGTTTTCTTCGAAATATGATTAATAATTTAGAGAAAGTTAATGTTCATAAAAAATTCTTATAATGATAAATTATACTTTGATCGACCAAATGTGTATGTGTGATAAAAGTATAGATAAAAATGGTTTAGTACACGTCATACACCATTAATAATGAAATAAAAAGAGAATGAAAAGAAAAACCAACAAAGAACTAAAAGAAAAAATATGGAAAAACTGTAAACAGTGACTTTGAATCAAGCCAACAAATTAAATATAGATGTCAGTTTATTTGCAACTTCTAGAATTTGATCTAAATTTTACTACATTTACAAATTTTTTTTCATTGTATTATATTTGCTATTACTTTTAAGTATGATTGTTATATCTGCGACGGTCGCTATTTAATAATAAATAGTATATTTAGTTGTAGAATGATTCAAACATGCGAAGTAAAATAAGATGTTGAATCCTTGGGTAAAATACATGAAATGAAAACAAGTTTGCTGCCAAGTTTATTCTTAGTCCCTTTCAACTTCTAAAACGAAAGACAAGTTCCATTTCGTAGTAATCGAAGCCATTGGAAGTTTTATCAATTATGGATTCCACTTTACATACAAGCATATTTTCACTTCTTAATTTCCTATTTATTATGAATTTATGATCACCAAATTCAAGCATTTCTTCACTCACTCTGCAACTGCTCTGCCCCTCCTCTGTTTCTTCACACCATGTCCAAAGATGTTGAACCCGGGTTTTCCACCAGCGACTACCTCGACCAGCCTCCGGCTCCGTTCTTCGACGCCGACGAGCTTTTGCGGTGGTCCTTTTACAGGGCCGTTATTGCTGAGTTCATTGCTACGCTTTTGTTTCTGTACGTTGGAGTTCTCACTGTGATTGGAAACCAGAGTCAGTCTTCTGCCGCCATATGCGGCGGCGTTGGCGTTCAGGGTATTGCTTGGGCTTTCGGCGGCACCATCTTCGTTCTCGTTTACTGCACCGCCGGCATTTCTGGCAAGTTCTGCTGCCCTCTTCCCCTGTATTTTTGTTTGTTAAATCACTATTTTAACTATAAATTTAACGACAAATCATATTGTGGTAGTTGCAAATTGCAATTACATATTCAAATTTTTAATTATAAAAATTAAGAATTTTATTATTTGAGGGTTTAATTTTGGACTCTTTTCAAATAGAAAAATGAGCAAAACTATTTACAAATATATAGAAAAATTTTACAGTCTATCGTTAATAGACCGCGATAGAATTCTATCACTGATAAACAATAAAAATTTTCTATATTTGTAAATAGTTTAATATTTTTCTGTTTATAGTAATTTCCCTTTAATTTTTATCATTTGAGGGTCCAATTTCTACAACTATTATAAGTTTGAGAACTCAATTTTTACTATTAAAAGCTTGATGATGTAATTGCAACTACCACTATACTTGAGTAATTTTTGTAATTTGTCCTAAATTTAATTATATTAATACTTCAAGATGTTTAATAGATCGACAATCTTTTCTAAAGAAAAAAAAAGCTAATGAATGTCATCAACTCAACTTGGGTTAGGTTATAAATTTGTTTTGAAAAATTGAATAATTTGAATTGATTTATACGTTCACACCTAAAATTTATTTAAAATAAACTTAATCACTTCGAATATATTATAAAATTTAAAAGGCTAAAAATAACAGGAAGAATGCATATTTTTATAATTTTTTTTTAGATTATTGATTCTCTAACGATTAAAAGATTGTCATTAAAACGTAATTTTCATAATATAAATCGAAATTGAGTTAAAAATCTTAATTTTATGTTTGAGAATAAATAAATTATAATTAACCTTCCACTTTTCTATAAAATAAATAAAGGAACGATCCAAACAACTATTGAGTTGAGTTTATTATTTTATAAAAATTGTTGGATTGATTGGTAAAAGATAAACAATTAGTTGAAATCAATATTCAATATTAATTATTAATTAAAAAGACAATGACTGAGTTTTGTGCACAAGATCATCTTCTATTTTAATAACTTACCAAACTAAAAAGCTTAGGCTAATGAATTTCTTTAAATTGATTCTAAATTTGGTTTTGTATGAATTTGAATGACAGGAGGACATATAAACCCAGCAGTGACATTTGGGCTGTTTTTGGGTCGGAAGGTTTCATTGGTCAGAGCTTTATTGTATATAGCGGCTCAGTGTCTGGGAGCCATTTGTGGGTGTGGGTTGGTGAAGTCATTAAAGAAGGCTAACTTCAATGCCTTCAGCGGTGGAGCCACTGAGCTCGCCGATGGCTTCAGCCCTGGTGCTGGCCTCGCTGCTGAGATCATTGGAACCTTCGTTCTTGTATACACCGTCTTCTCTGCCACCGATCCTAAGAGGAAAGCAAGAGATTCTCACGTTCCTGTAAGCATTTTTAAAGAAAAGAAAAAAAAATACATTCTTCGTCTCTAAATTTTGAGTCTAATTTTCATTTGGTCATAGGTTTAAAATGTTACACTTTTAAAATTTTTACTTTGGTTTCAATTTAGCTTTTAAGTTTCAAAATACTATAATTTTACCTTTAAGAATTGAGTTTTGTTCCAATCCGGTCCTTGAGTTTCAAAATTTATACTTTTAACTTTGATTCTTCACTTAATACTTGTTTTCAATCTTTGACGTTAATGTCTATTAATTAATTTTAAATAATTATGAGGTGAAATTTTAAAATTAATTTTGATAGTGTTGAAAATAATAGTAAAACTTAATTAATTATAATTATATTGGAAATTTTGTGCTTATAATTTAGAGAAAGTTAGAATTAGTTCATATGGTAATGAATTTTTATGTGATATTATCCAAAAAAAATTTTACATATAGAAAAAATGTCAAACTATTTACATAAAATAGTAAAAAAAAAACATTTATAGACATCG
Source organism: Lagenaria siceraria (assembly GCA_002890555.2). Lineage (NCBI taxonomy): Eukaryota > Viridiplantae > Streptophyta > Magnoliopsida > Cucurbitales > Cucurbitaceae > Lagenaria > Lagenaria siceraria. Next base: position 10,949,698 of record CM016485.1, read on the forward strand.
ACAAACTTTTATCATTTTTATCACACATAGATCTTGATAGACTTCTATTAACATTTATCTTATTAGCATTTATCACAAGTACTTAAAAATTTTGTTATTTTATATAAATAATTATCCTTATTTTTTTATTTTAAAAATTTTTCTATTATCAAACTATAAGAACTAAGTTATAATTTGTAGACTGAAAATGAGCCTAATTTAATTGACATAATATTTGTACTATCAATCTCGTCGTAGGTTCGATTCTCGGTCGTAGGTTCGATTCTCGCACTTCATATTTTATTTAAAAAAATCTAAAGATTAAATGAAAACTAAATTGAAGGAAAAAAAAAACTATTTGTCTATCAATTTTTAAACTAACCATTGTTGGGATTGTTCAAATTCTAATTCTGATCTCAATTTCAAAGGTTCTAGCGCCGCTCCCAATTGGGTTCGCGGTGTTCGTGGTGAATTTAGCCACCATTCCGGTCACCGGCGCCGGCATTAACCCAGCTCGAAGCTTCGGCTCTGCAGTGATGTTCAACAACCATAAATCTTGGAATAACCATGTAATTTCTCCTTTTATTTTCTCAATCCTTTAATCATACAATAATCTGAAGTTGTAATTCAATTAATTTTTTTTTGTTTGTTTGATGAACAGTGGATATTTTGGGTTGGACCTTTCATTGGAGCTGCAATGGCTGCAATTTACCATGAATTTGTTTTGAGAGGAGGAGCAGCTAAAACCTTGAAATCCTTCAGATCTTCCTCAATTTAATGGATCTGATCTTCTTCTCACTTGATGGAATCACCACTGTAATTTGCCTCTCCTTTGCAATATTTTAACCCAAAAAGAAAAAAAACTTGGGCGGAAGGAGACTATACCCATCCATTGTGCAGCCCAAACTGCACTCAATAGTCATTGTGGCAGGTCTTTTTTAAATGATTTTCTTTTCCTACTTTAGATAAAAAAAAAAAAAGTTGCCTAATCATTGCCATGTTTTAAAATTAAGAAATGTGTTTAATTGCAATATTTTGATTTTTTTAATAAAAGACGCCATTTTAAAAATAATTTATACATCAAATTTATTAATAATAATCTCTAAATACCAACATAGACATAATTGAACGATCATAAAGTAGGTATTTTAGAATTTAAAATTTAGACCAAGAGGTCAGAAGTTTATATTTCAAACTTTGAATAACCTATCAGAAAAATATTATTAATGTGTGAGGAATTGAGCTAAGTTTCCATGACTATTATTTAACTTAAAACTAATTAAAAATTTAATATGGAATAGAAAATTTAAATGTGGGTATTCTAAAAAATAATAATAATAATAGAAATTTGGGATAAAAATAGAGAAATCAGGCCCAATAAGCCCAAAATTGAGAAACAGAATGGATTAGTTTGGTTTAGCAAAGTTATCTATGCAAATGGACTGTTATGGTTTATTACGGTGGGATTCCAACTTCTAATCTATGTTTATTGAGTTATGTTCATATTGCTCATAGTTTATTTATCATTAATGTTCTAGATTTCTTTTTATATATATGTGAAAAAAAAGTTTGAATTAAAAGAAAATACTTTTGTCACTAACTTTCATAGATTAACGATCTAGTCACTAAACTTTAGTTTGTAATGACTTAATTTCTATACTTTCAATTTTGCAATAATTTAGTCCATTAATTTGAATTAAGTTATTTCATTATGAAATTTCAAGGAAAAAAGTGTTTATTAAAACATTTTTCAATATATAAATATCTAAATTATTAGTCACATGAAACACATCAATAGAAATATAAATAAGGGTTATTTTCAAATATAGAAAAATGAGCCAAATTATTTACAAATATAGAAAAAATTTACTGTCTATTAGCAACAGACAGGTAAATTTTTTTCTATATTTATAAATAGTTTGATATTTTTTTTTGTTTATAGTAATTTTTCTATAAACTAAATTGCATCCCCCATCAACCAGGTGTCTTGACCTTTTATTCCAACACATTAGTTTGAATTGAACAATGTAAAAACAACTCTAGAAAAAGCCTAACATTTTTGTGTGAGAGAGTGTGTGGCCATCCAAAAATAAATGGTTGAACATGGATGGACCAATTATCCATGCCCCATCACTATCTACCCAAAATCACAAAAACTTTATATACTTCCTAATCTCATCAAGTATATAGTAATCAATTTTACAAATTTTTCTAGTGATGAAAAGTATGGTTAAATTGGTCAATTGTCCAAGCATATATAGCTTAATGGATAGGATATATGCCATCACCATTTTAAAGATTGATAGTTTCATTTCCACTTCTGCAACAGTTGAACTAAAAAAAAGTAAACTAAATTTCAAGTTCATCTGGTAGACTTTTAGAATTCTTTTTAATAAGTTCGAAGTTTTAAAAAGCTACTAATAAGTTCATGAAACTTTAAAAATTTTGTCTATCTAATTTTGTATTTTAAAAAGTTAGCTATGATTTTGAAACTTTTGATTTTGGTTATGAAACAATGCCTAAGGAATCTATTAAATTTTTTAAAAGTACATTGATTATGATATTTATACAACGTTAAAAAAAAAAAAAAACAAGACCTATTAGAAATTTTTAAAAAAATAGACAATAATGACTTGTTACAGACATCTTCAAAAGTTTATGACAAAACTTGTTGTGCTCCTTCCTCTGGAGTCAGTGATGACTATGACCTATGACACTACTTGGTCAGAGGTCGAGATGGCACATGAGGGTTCAGTTGGTATTGAGGGACCATCATGGCAACATCATTGGTACAAAGTGTGAGTCAGTGGTTGGACATTTAATTATTCTTTTATTGGAAATGAGAGTAATTGAGGTGACGTTTAGATCAGTTACTACTATTGATTCTCTTCTTTTTATTGAGTCTGATTGTTTAGAGGTTATTCGGCTTTTAAATTGAATAGAGGAAAACCACACTGTCGTGAAGACCATCATGAAAGAGGTTTTTTGGTTAGCTTCTTTAAAGAAAGTGTAATGTTTTCGCAACATCAATTGATCGCAAAATGTTGTTACTGATAGTTTAGCTCGTTGGGTGATAGTTGATGCTTGTTGGCTAATAGATTCATTCATTGGATCTTGTAGTTTGATGATGATAGACTTCTTTTTCTTGAGAGAAAGGTAATATGATGATGATGATGGGTAGGGTTTACATTGTATGACCAAATTGCAAAAAGAGGGGTTTAGTAGAACTTTTAGAATCAGAAAAATAGTGTGAGACAAGAAAAGGACAATTGGGGAAAATGACACTACAGAAAGGAAAGATATTTTGACTTTGCTTTCACCAAAGAAATATATTTGTTTGTGATTGAGGAGATATGTACATCTCTTTCAAATACAATCTAGTGGATCTTCATATCTTTCCCTAGGGTTCAATTATTTTAAGGTTAAAATATTATTTTTGTGGCTTTTTAAAAAAATTTAACGAATTTTAAATTTAATCTTGAAAATTTTTTATAGATAGAAAATACATCAAACTATTTACAGAAAATAACAAAAAAAAAAAAAAACTAATAGATATTGATAGACTTCTATCATTTCTATCACTGATAGACTTTTATCAGCGTCTATCACAACTATATAAAAATTTTGTTATTTTGTGTAAATAGTTTTCCTTATTTTTTTATTTTTAAAATTTTCCCTCTAATCTTTTAAAAGTTATTTTTTATTAAAATTATTTCAATAATAATAATAATTTTTAGGCAAGAAATGGCATTTTGTGGAAACATATTCAAAAAATTTAAAAGAAATACTAATGAAGGTTTTTTTTTTTTTTTTTTTTTTTTTTTTTTTTTTTTTTTTTTTTAAAAAAAAAAACTAACAATAAACAAACTAAAAAAAACATTGCTATTTTTTAAATTTAGGGAAAAACACCCTTTTCTGGGTTTTGAGTGAAGTTTTTATTTGGTCTCTAAGTTTCAAAATGTTATACTTTTACTCCTAAGTTTTGAATTTAATTTTTTATTTGCTTTTTAAGTTTCAAAATGTTACATTTTTACCTTTGATTTTTTACTTTAATTTTCATTTGGTCCTTACGTTTCAATATTTTACATTTTTATTCTTGAGTTTTCACTAATATAACACTCATATTTTTTTTAGAACAACAACTACAAGACGAAGGATCGAACTTTCAACCTCTAGGGAGAAAGATCATGTCAATTATCGTGTTAAACTCATTCTGTCAATATAACACTCATATTTAGTCTTTGGTGTTAACTAGCTATTAGTTACTTAAGAATAAAGATTAGGACTCTTTTCAAATATAGAAAAATGAGTCAAACTATTTACAAATATAGAAAAGTTTTACAGTCTATCAGTGATAGACCGCGATAGAATTCTATCGTTTTCTATCGCTCAAGCGATAGAATTCATTTGCTTGAGCGATTGAAAACGATATAACACTCATATTTTTTACATTTTTATTCTTGAGTTTTCACTAATATAACACTCATATTTTTTTTAGAACAACTACAAGACGAAGGATCGAACTTTCAACCTCTAGGGAGAAAGATCATGTCAATTATCGTGTTAAACTCATTCTGTCAATATAACACTCATATTTAGTCTTTGGTGTTAACTAGCTACTAGTTACTTAAAGGATAAAAATTAGGACTCTTTTCAAATATAGAAAAATGAGTCAAACTGTTTACAAATATAGAAAAGTTTTACAGTCTATCAGTGATAGACTGCGATAGAATTCTATCACTTTCTATCGCTCAAGCGATAGAATTCATTTGCTTGAGCGATTGATCGTTTGAGCGATTGAAAACGATATAATTCTATTGCAATCTATCACTGATAGACAGTAAAAATTTTCTATATTTGGAAATAGTTTGATATTTTTTCTGTTTATAGTAATTTTTCTAAAACATTATGGTAAAAAAAATTAAACTAATTTTAGTGAGGAAAAAAATATATTTTTTTCTAAAATTTATTGAGAATGCATGACCTAAAATTGAAACGAAACTTGGGAAAAAATAGTATTTTACTTACTATTTTAACTTATTTTTAATCTCCAGGCGGAACGGCGCCGTTTGGAGATTTCTCGATTAGCAAGTTGCGCGACAATAGCCGCGCTGGCGCTGCCCATATTTATCATATTCTATGTATCTCTACAATAATACAACAAACAATATATATGTATATAATATTAATTTAATTAATGAACATATGATATGGTGATGGGTAAAATGAAATGCATGTTGGAATTTAATATTTCATTTGTTCGTTACTTTTTAAATACCTAACATTAAATAATTTGGACATGTGAATTTCCAAGTGTGAATCTGCTGAATGCACAGAGTATCTAGATTTTACTAAAATTGTAATAACACATACTCTATAATTAATATTATATTGCCTACTTGTTTGAATCATTAAGGTGGGTTGCCTGCTTTTGAGTTTTGACCAAAATTATTTTGGATATAAGTTTCTAATAACACATCATTTTAATTCTCTTCATATTAATTGTTTTTTCCTTTTTAAAAACTACAATCTCGTTTGGTATTTAGTTGGTTTAATTTTTTTTTTTGAAACGATAATGTATTTTCCGAAATGCCATCAACAAATATGGAACAACTATCAACCCCTTTAAGAATAAGGGGAAGAACAAAAGCTGAAAAGTCATCTTTCCAGATCCAAAATAACACGGAAGAGGAAGCTAAAGAAGTTAAATTGTATGCAACTTTGTTCTCCTGATCTCTAGGAATCTTACAAAAATGATAAATATTTACAAAAGCAGTGAAGCTAAGGGTCTCCTTCACAAAAAAATCAACTTTAGACAAATCAGAGTCCATATGGTTCGATAATCTAACCATCTCCAAAGAATCATACTCGAGTTTCACAGGAGGATTATGCCCATGCCACAATCTTTCTAACTGAGCTAGACCAACCACCATAGTTTTAGCTTCCAAAACTTTGAATCCCTAATTGTGGTTCAAAAACTTGCAACCTTCCATAATTGGCTTTTAACTCCTATTATTCTTCTTCCTGAGACTCAAATAGGTCACACCATGTCCCATTCATCAAATGGGAGGCTTGGCCTGAAAAGGTTAGTTTGAGTCGTGGCTCAAACTCTCATCTTCTCATGCTTAATTGGACCTTGGGGTGTGATTTTTTTACTCGGGTTTTACCATTTTCTTGATTGGATAGAATGTGAATTCCATAAAGTCGATTATGTCTTTTGGTCTAAATTTACCCAAAACGATAAACAAATAAATTTACAAGAGAAAGTAGTGTTTATAAGTGAAAAAAAATGCATTGTTTTAAATATCGTCAACTATGCATTATGATTTTTATATAGTGAGATTTTATTTTATTTTGAGGGAATGCTAGAGTATTTTTAGTCCGACAAAGTAGTACTACCCACACAAAGCTTATTTATTTATTGTTCTTAGTTTAACTATTTTGAGGGTGAAAATTGATCTAACAAACTATAATTTTAATGTTTTTAATTAATTGTAATTAAATTTTAGTTTTTACCTCCTTATTTATATGGTAATGTTAGGAAAGAAAACGTGTTTATACATAAGATTACGAATTTGAATACACAACTAATAATATTATAGTATATATTACACCCTTCTATTTTGTACTTTCATTTTAACCGAGAAAAAAAAGGAGATATTTTAATTTAGAGTAATTATTTTTAATGTTAAAATTGATGGAAATATTTTTAAATTTAACAAAATATCATTCATGTCTATTACTGATAGATAGTAATATTTTGCTATATTTATAAATATTTGGGCTCTTTTTACTATATTTGAAAATAATCCTTTAAATTAAAGGACGATATAAATCTAAATATTTTCCTTTTATAAACTTACAAGGATGGTTAGACAATGTGTACAAAGATTGTAGGACAATACATGATTTTGATTATTAATTGTGTCCTAAAAACTAGAGGCATTGTTCATACACGAGATTTGATGTCAGGTGTTAAATCTCCAAGTTGAAAGTTTAGAACTATATATCATGTGTTAAGGGAATTTATTATTAGCATATTTAATGGGTTTGACTTGTACATTTATATATTAATTTAAGTTTTTAGAGACATGGAATATTTCATAAAATAACTTAACTATTAAATAACATAGTATATGATCAAAATCAGATGGGAGTTTAATTAATCAAGCTATCATGTGCTGTGGAGGAGACTGCAGCTTTTGATTAATATGTATGATTAAAACTAAAAATATGACTTTTGTTAGGGTAAATTATTTGTAATATAAATTTATTTAAAGGCATGAATTTTAAAAGAGATATGTTCGGGTATAATAGGAATAAAATCATGTAGGGTATATTTGAAAACAATTCGTTTTTAAAATTTTAAAAAACATTTTTTATTATCAATTTTCTCCCTAAGAAAAATTATTGTTAACAAAAAGGATTGTTTTTCCAAAGCTAAAAATTAAAAATAAAAATTTTGAAAATTTTAGTAAGAGTATTTTGATTACAAAAAGTTTATAGTAAAAAATATTATACAACAAAACTAAGCCTAATAAAATGAAATTTTAAATATTAGTCTTGAAATTGTTTTGTCTTCAATTCCTCATCTCTAATAAGTAAAATTAGAGTCAAATGGGCAATTAATTGACATAACATTTATACTATCTATCTTAAAATTAGAAGTTAGATAGAAGTTAGATTCCTTCACATATTGTTAAAAATAAATAACAAAATTAAGTAAATAATGGCCTATCAAGGGTTTCCAATAAAGCACTTTGATTTTTAATTTTGAAAAGCACTTATAAATCAATTACTTTTAAATACCACGATGAATCTCTCTCCTTTAATAATCATTTATTTTTATTTTTTTTAGTTTTTAATGGATTTGTTTTTCTCATAATTTTTTTTGAGAAATTACTCTAAATAGAAAAAAATATCAAACTATTTACAAATATAGAAAAATTTTAATCAGTGATAGATTGCGATAAAATTCTATCACTTTCTATCTCTCAAGCAAATAAATTCTATTGCTTGAGTGATAGATTTCTATCGCACTCTATTACTGATAGACTGTACAATTTTTCTATATTTGTAAATAGTTTGATTCATTTTTCTATATTTGAAAACAACCCTAATTTTTTTGTAATGATCTTCAATTTTCTTAAGAAATTATTTAAATTCAAAGTTAAATTCCAAACACAAAAATAAAATTTTAAAAACTAACATTTTTTTTAGTTTTCAAAACATGGTTTGAATTTTGAAAACATTTCCAAAATATAAATAACAAATAAAAGCAATTCATAGACAAAAATAGTATTATATATACCATAATTTTCAAAAATCAAATAGTTAAAGTCATGTTTAGTAACAATTTGGTTTTTGGTTTTTAGTTTTTTAAAATTACGTCTATTGTCTCCTATTCTCTTACAATGGTTTTCATCTTTCTTAAGTAAAAGAATGAAAACCTTAGTAAAATTCTAAAAACAAAATAAGAACAATTTTTTTTTTTTCAAAATTTGGCTTGGTTTTTTAAAACATTGGTAGAAATTAGATATCAAAACAAAAAATTTAGAGGTGAAGGAAATGTTTACAAGCTTAATTTAAAAAAAATTAAAAACAAAAATCAAATAATTACAAAACGAGACATAAACGAATTCCACCTTAAATAATATCCAATTTCAAACTAACAACAAAACTCAACATCTAAATCTCTCTCTCCCTATAAATATATATAAAACTACATATGATTCAAACTTATCAAACTCATATATATATATATACATAGAATACAACATCAAATGCAATGAAACCACCAAATCATTTTTTTTAAAAAAATATTTATGCATGAAAAAAGTGGAAAACCTACATAATATAATATATAAAGTTTGTAAAGTTTGGTATATTAGATATATATTCCATGACAGTGATCACATGGAAGAGCTTTGAATTGACCCCTAGTATAGGTGGGTGTGTGGGTCAATAATACTTTCCCCTATTTATCCATTTTATAAACCACTCTTCTTTCAATTCCACATTCAGAAAATTACTATGAACAAAAAAAAATATCAAACTATTTATAAATATAGAAAAATTTTATTGTCTATCAACGATAGATCGTGATAGACAGTAAATTTTTTCTATATTTGTAAATAGTTTGATTCATCTTTCTATATTTGAAAATAATCATTACATTTATCTATATATTATTTAATTTGTGTCACCCCAATGGAATTTGATTTCATTTTGTCTTATTTTTTAGATTAACTTTCACTAATATGATTATCAAGAATGGTGGTGAGCCATGGTGGGCTGCCTTTACAATCACAAGCCAAAATGCCATTCCATGTTTGGTTGGGTGGTGACACACCCATGATTCCTTCAACACACCTTACCTTTTTTTTTTCTAAGGAAAAAAATGCCATATAGTTGGGGGTCCCATTAAAATGAATTTCTATTGAAACAAAATCCTCATCAAAGATATAGTTTGATTATATATATATAAAAAAAATCTTTTAAATTTAATATGATTTTTGTCTTTGTCATATTTTTATTTTGATTAGTGATCGGAGAACTACTATTCTTTGAAATTTTAATTATTGGATTTTGTTAATTAATATCACATTTTTTTAAAAAAAATCTTCTTATTATTTTGTTCTTTCATATTTTTTTCTCGTCTGGTAGACCTTTATATGAAGTGCATATGTCTCGATTGTCGGTTAGAAACTTCTTTTTTTCTTCAATAATATATTTGATACTATACCTACTCTATTCATTCATGTTCTATTTTGAAAATTTGTAATTGTTGTTCTCTAACTCCAATTCCATGTCCAGTTCAATATGTCATAAATCTCTTGTTGATAAGCAAAAGCATCTCTCGAAAACATCTACTAATGAGAACCCTAAGATGAATTGAAAGAAACTAAGTGATGAAATTTAAGTATTTATACAATGAATTAGGGAAAGAGTATATAAATAATTAAAGACATATAATCCTTAAAAATTAAAGCAAACCCATGTGAGATTAGGGGTTTATAGAAAGAACCCATCTAAAAAAATCCTGTCTTTGGTCCAATTCAATTCATTAGATCAAAGAGAAGCATCATTAAAGAAACTCTCTTCTCTCAAGATTTGTCACTTCAAGTTGATTGACAAAACAGTAACATGAGACATCTCTGTCACTCTCTCTTTCTTTGATTTTGATAAGCAAATTAAAGTATAAGAATAAGGGGTACCCTTCTATTATAAGGTTCATTGGATGAAAGGAGTGAGTGTGACCCTACAAATGGACAAGATTTGACCAATAAGATATGTGTTGTGTAAGAAATGAAGATCTTAGAGAAGAGCCAATTGGGTTTGACTGATATCTTAAAAAAAGACACAAAAAATTGAAGTTAAATTTGAGTGAGAGTGAGAGTGGGCAAATAGGGCATAATTTGGTTCCAAAGAAAGAGGCTACATACCACTGACCAAGCAACCATGTGATCCAATTTGGCATTTTTGCTTCAATTCTACTAAATCTATTCTTTTTCTTTCTCTCTCTTCATAACTATGTTTTTCCTACTCAAATTGGAGTTTAACAAATGATACTTAGCTAAGATTTCATTTGAACACCAAAGAAGAAAATCAGAAAGAGATATATCAAGAACCTCGGTTTAAACAGGAAAAAAAATCATTCAAAGTGAGCTTAGTTCAACGGTAATTAACATGACTTTCTTCCCTAGAAGTCAGAGATTTGATCCTTTGTTTTCACATCTTAATATATGTTTCTTGACTTTGTTGTACTAAAAAAGAAATCTTTGATAAACAATAGGCAAACCAGCTGGAGTTAAGGAGCTCCAGCCCTTCTACGCCCTCTTCGGAGGAAGAAAAAGAACTTCCAACAAAAGAATACAAAAAATCACTATTATAGATAGTAACCCTAGCTAACCTATAGGCAACGCCATTATCGGAAGCCACTCTCACAAGGGTTGTGAGAGGAGCTAACTTGACAAACTACAAAATACAAAATTAGAAACAGATACATCAAGAACTTGTTTAAACAAAAAAAAAAAAAAAAAATCATTCAAAGTGAGGTTAGCTCAAAGATAATTAGCATGACTTTCCTCCCTAGAGGTCAGAGATTCGATCCCTCATTCTCGCATCTTAATATATGTTTCTTGACTTTGTTGTACTAAAAAAAATCTTCGATGAACAATAGGCAAACCAACTGGGAGTTAAAAAGCTTCACACCTTCTATGCCCTCTTCGGAGGAAGAAAAGAGACTCTAAACAAAAGAATACACAAAATCACTATTACAGATAGTAACCCTAACTAACATATGGACAACACCATTATCGAAAGCTAGTAACCACTCTCACGATCGATGTGAGAGGAGCCAACTTGACATTTACCCTTTTTTTTCTTCTTCCTTATGGTACATAAAAAATAAAATAAAATAAAAATCATTTTGAGGTACTTATTGGTCCAACTCATCATTTCATATAAAAACTTTGAGAAATTTCTCGCTACTTTCCCTTAATAACTTTACTATCCAATATTTTATTATTATATAACTATCATTATTTATTATCCTTGGTGTGTTGTGTACTAGCTTAATTTTTCTAAATTATTTGGAAAAAAATTTAGTAAAAAATGGCTTTTTTTTCATATTTCTTTAACATGGTGTTATAAATGAGGTGATTTTTTTTTCTTTTAAAAAAAAGGAAAAATGCAAAACAAAATCTTTCTTAAAACAACAATGATTTTAGTGTGTACATTAATTATTAATTATCATCGTTAATCATCCAATCACTATTATTGAGAAAGTGTTGAAAATAAAAAGAAAACTATTTGGCAGTTTTCAAAGAAAACCCAATTTTTTTTTTTTTTTTATTATTTTATCGCAATTATTTTGTTCAGTACAAAAACAAAATAGAGAAACTTAGGTTTGCTACAATCTTATTCGTGTTACTTGGATGGTAGACAAGCCATTATAGTGTTCACACCATTTAATTTTTCACAACATTTTTTTTTAATTCATATTTATACATAATTTTATAGATAATAATTGATGTCTATATTTGTCATATATGTAAGATAATTACATAAAAGTTTATTAAAATTTTAGGGAAAAAAGTATGATTCCTTGAGAAATGATTTGATTAAACATAAATGATAAGTGTAGTAATAAAATTTCTAATGGGGGTGACACATTTTCACTATCATGTACGGAAATTTGATTTTAAAATATTTTACATCCACCCAAGAAGATTTTTTTTTTTTTTCAATTTTCTAATTTTAGTCCATGTGCTTCCGTTAAATGTTAAATTAAACTCATGTACTTTCAACAAATCTTAAATCTAAACCTTCAAAGTTAACTTTTATTGAAATTTGTTAAATAATAATAATAATTTTAATGCAAATATGAGAAATTACTATAAATAGAAAAAAAATATCAAACTATTTACAAATATAAAACATTTCAATGATAGACGGCGATAGAATTCTATCGCGATCTATCGCTAACTGACAGTAAAATATTTATATATTTGTAAATAGTTTGGTTCATTTTTCTATATTTGAAAATAGTCCAAGAAAATACATATGTAAATAGATTTTCCACAATTTATAAAAATGATGCGCATAGATACTTTAAAAAAAAAAAAAAAATCAACAAGAAACTAATTACAATGACTAATTTTAAAATTACTAAATGTATATAGACTAAAATTAGACAATTGAAAATATAAAGACCAAAATAAAATAGATTTATAGTATAAAGACCAAAATGACAATTAAACTTTTTTTTATTATTGCATCAAGTTTTTTGAAGGGTTGTTTTCAAATATAGAAAAATGAGCTAAAATATTTACAAATATAGAAAAATTTTATTGTTTGTTAATGACAGACCGCGATAGACTTCTATTACTAAACAATAAAATTCTATCAATGTATCGTGAAATTTTTCTATATTTTGTAAATAGTTTGATATTTTTTTATTTATAATAATTTCCAACTTTTGCATCTATTTACAATATTCTATTTTATTTATGGATAAATTATACATTTATTCTCTAATCTTTTAGGTCGGTATTTATTTTAATTTATAATCGGTTAAAAGTGTCTAATGGGTCTTTAACATTTCAATTATTGTCGAATAAAGATCCATTTATTTTCAATTTTATCTAGTAGATTCCTAACAAATTCAAAGGATATCCTAGGAATTAACCATTTGTGTCTAAATTTCAATTTTGATGGAGAAAAACACATTTGGGTTAAATATAAATAATAAAAGAAGATTTTGTTTGATTGTGTTAAAGATTTCACCCAATTGGACTAGAAATTTGTCACAAAAACGAAAAGAAGATTGAAGACATTTAAAAAGAGAGAAAAAAAAAGGTATTAACTTCGCACGAAGCCTTTGTCTGGTTGGGTGTTGCTCTGCTTTTTTGCCTCACCAGAAATTGTAGTTTTCGATGGAAACAGAGACAGACACAGCCTAAAAAATTATCAAAAAAAACCTAATTTTCAACGTCGACAAGCACTCACTTAACTCAACTTCATCTCCTTCAATCTCACTGTTCAATTAAAAAAAATTAAAAAAAAATCCATTTAACCTTCACCCTTTTTCTCGTCTGTAAAATTGGTCTGATCATCACTCTGGCGCCACTCCGACAGTAACTATATTCAGTAGTTTCAGATTCCAACGGGTCTAATCTAATCTAATCTAAATCCAAGCCGTAAAAAAATGGCGAAATCCACGTTCTCTCTGCGTCACCATTACTCTCATCTCCATTTTAGTTCTTCTTCTTCTTCTTACTTGAGCAAGCGGAAACAACTTCACAGAAGCCAGTCACTACTCTGTTTTCAGTCCATGACACTATTGAATCCATTCCAAAGCAACCCACCAGAGTGAGTAGCTTGGCCAAATCATGGGAATCGATTATACCCTTTTCAAATCTTGTAAATTGCTGCTACCCCTTTGTGTTTTTTTGAATCTCTTCTTTGTTTTCGCATCTGGGTTTGGATCAATGGCGCCTATTTCAGCTGCATTTGGGTCAGATGGATTCTTCTGTGCCATTGATGCCAGTGGCAAACAGGAAGTTATTTGTTGGGGCAAAAATAGTTCCTCTCTTTCACCATTTTCCTCATCTTCTACCTCCATCTTCTCCGTCGACATTCCGGCAATGGCTGCTCTCTCAGGCGGCGAGGGGTTTCTCTGCGGTATTTTGGCAAACACTTCGCACGCATACTGTTGGGGTTCCATAAATCCAGGTACAGATCTCGTCCCATTGATTTTTCGTACCACTGCTTATTCTCATATTGCCGCGGGAAAAAGCCATGTTTGCGCAATTAGAGGATCTTATTATTCTGATAACGATTCGGGTCCTGTGGATTGTTGGGATATCTCACGAGATTCAATTAATAATACTCTGAGCTCTAAACAGAGCTCTCTGTTCTATAATCAATCAATTGCCAGCCTTGTTTTCAAAAGGGTTGTTTCCGGCGAAGGATTTAGTTGCGCTGAGCTTCGAGATGGAGGGATTCTTTGCTGGGGACCCAACTCCACCAATCTCGACGTTTCAAATGTTTCTGAAAATTTCATAGTTCTAGCCTCTGGAAAAGATGCCATTTGTGGAATCTCGGAGGTCACCGGCGGAGTTAAATGCTGGGGCAACGCCGATTCGTTCGTTGGCCTTTCAACAACCGCCGGCTATGTGACGTTGACCGCCGGTGAGCGGCATTTCTGCGGCATCCGAAGGGATACTCACGAAGTGGACTGTTGGGGTAGCTTGAACTCATCTTCGATTCCTAAGAACGCAGGATTTATGGCGATTGCTTCATCAGACCATTCAATCTGCGGCATTAGAGAAGATAATCTGGTTCTTGATTGTTGGTTTTCACATTCTCCTGAGGCTTCTCCTGGCTATGATCCTCCTTTGGAGCTTTGTAGTCCAGGGCTTTGCGCTGCAGGGCCTTGCCATGAAGGGGAATTCTCTTTCAATGCCAGCATTTTGAATGAACCAGATTTGAAGAGTTTGTGTGTGAGGAAAGATCTGAACATTTGTTTTCGTTGTGGAGTGAATTGCTCTGATGGGTTCTTCTTATCAAGCCCTTGTAATTTGAATTCTGATAGAATTTGCACTGCTTGCTCTCTTTGCCAGAACAGCTCTTGTTGGGATATTTGTGGAGTTCAATCATCTCCTGAAACCAAGCAGAAGCATTGGCATCAGTGGCGTAGTATACTGGTAATAGTTGGTGCTTCTGTTGCTGGATTAGTACTGATTCTACTCGGTTGGTGTCTTCATCCTCGCGTCATCGCTTCGAAGAAAGACGGAAGCAAGAAACAGCATAAGTCTGAGTTAGATACTGGTACTGAAACTGATTCTTGTACTCCATTAGCTCCTCTTTGTCCAGGGATTGCTCAGATTTTTCGCCTTTCGGAGTTGAAAGATGCCACGAACGGATTCAAGGAGTTTAACGAGCTCGGCAGGGGGAGATATGGCTTTGTTTACAAGGCTGTGTTAGCAGATGGGCAACAAGTTGCAGTGAAGAGAGCAAATGCTGCTACCATTATTCACACCAACAGTAGGGACTTTGAAATGGAGTTGGATATCCTTTGTAAGATAAGGCATTGCAATATTGTTAATCTGTTGGGTTACTGTTCTGAGATGGGAGAAAGGCTTCTTGTTTATGAATACATGCCCCACGGCACACTCTACGATCATCTCCACGGTGGTCTTTCACCATTGAATTGGACGCTGAGGTTGAAAATAGCGATGCAGGCGGCGAGGGGACTTGAGTACCTACATAAGGAACTTGTGCCTCCTGTTGTCCATCGAAACGTCAAAACTTCAAACATTCTGTTGGACTCCCATTGGGGAGCTAGGATTGCAGATTTCGGGCTTATTACATCGAACGATGACGACATCAGCGGGGATTTGACGAGCGATGTTTTCGACTTTGGTATTGTGCTGCTTGAGATTATCAGTGGAAGGAAAGCTTATGACAGAGATTACACAGCTTCAAGCATAGTTGAATGGGCAGTGCCTTTGATCAAGCAAGGTAAGGCTGCTGCCATAATAGATCGATACACTGCTCTACCGAGAAACGTCGAGCCTCTACTTAAACTTGCTGATATAGCCGAATTGGCTGTACGAGGAAATTCCAGCGAACGACCAACGATCTCGGATATTGCATCTTGGTTAGAGCAAATTGTTAAAGATGGATTAATCTTGTAATAATCGTACCCCAAGATGGGTGCTCGGCTTTGAAACATACGTTTTGATCGACGCTACGAAACATATTCTTTTACAGCTTATGTGAGTGCTGCTCTCTGCAACTGTAAATTAGTTATTGAGCTTCAGCTTGTACATGAACATATACTTTGTCATTACACCATTTCTTTCAATAAAGGACTTTCCATTTTTCAGCCTCTCTGCACACAACATATTGAGACTTACAGAGTTTCCATTTGCTTCTTCCATCAATCAAAAACCCGAGTTTTTTCTCGATTTTTCGCTGTCTGCTATAGTTTCAACTAGCTTTCCTTTCCATTTGAGAGATTCTTTAATTTTATATGGATGATGAATCTACAAAAGGCTGTAATGAATATCTGATCTCTTTTGCATTCATATTGTTCAGACATGATGGATTCATGTTTTATTCAAGAACTTTTATGAGTCCTGAAAAAGAAAACCAAAAGTGTATTGAATATTAAATTGGTTGCCTTTACAAAAGTGTGCTTTCATAACTTATTTTGATTCTTTGGCTGTAAATAAAGATAAGTATCAATCAAATTGAGATACTAAACAATTTTTCTTAGTGCTATCCAAACCATATTAGTAATGCTACCAACCTTTGAAACCGCTTACCATATCAAAACGGTAATGAGAAAAGCTGCCAAAGCGACTTTAGCTTTGTGGTAATTGACATGTACAAAAGTGTGCTCTTTTGTACATTTGTTTGATTCTTTGGCTGTAAATAAAATGTGAGATACTAAATAATTTTTCACAGTGCTATCTAGACCACGCTAGTAACGCTGCCAACATTTGAAACTACTTGCCATATCTAAACATTAATGGCCAAAAAGCCGCAAAAGCGACTATAGCTTAGTAGTAATTGACACGTACTTTTTCTTTTGAGGTTAGAGGTTCAAATCCTTAATTCTTTCTGAAGCTCAAACGCACAAGATAGGAATGCAAGTCACCTCACCACTTCTTGACAACCTGGTTGTAAAACAAAGAGAGCAACCTCTTTTGCTTTTTAGATTAGAAAGACCAATCTCTTACTTTCTCTTTCATGTTTGACAGCTCAAAAGCTAAAAGTTTTGTTACTAAATAGGCCAATGGAGAAAGAGTACAGAAAGGCCATGGTCATTGGAAGGATAACCCCAACCTTTGTAACATACAAACTTTGTATAAATATTGCTGTGGTAACTCTTTTTATTCCAAACAAAAGCTTATGAGGATAAGCTTATAATATATCTGTGTTTTCAAGTTCGCTCTGTCGTTTTTATTAACAGTGATCTGATTCAGGTACTTCATTTTTCACTCTTTCTTTCTTCTTTTGGTTCAATTGCAAAAGGCATATATCATTGTATGCCTGGCTCCCTGTATGCCATTTGCAAAGTCCATCATCCGAAAATAGGTGGCCTTCTCGAATGGCATGCAAGGAGCCATGCATGTATAGATTTGCACTTTAAGCTCAAGAACATTGTCTTGCCTCAGTTTTCTTTTCCAAATAAGTGCATCATCTGATTCATCTTACTTAATTTGCTTTGTTTTTGTTCTCAACAGTTCAGATCTCTAACTAAACAAAGATCATAACTGATTGTTTTAGTATGATTTTTCATTTCATATAGTCAATACATGAATGAAACTACAGATTTTGAGTGGCAGAGAAAAAAGGAATGGAATTTAACAATTCAAATGAAGAAAATGGAAAAAAAGAAACAAAACTCTGCACATTTCTCTGTTACTCACCCTCAGCTCTACCATGTGTATACCGACCCCTCGACGAAATTTTGGGGTGAAAAACAAGGTAAGAGCTTTAGACATGTACCAAATCATCTATGTACACACACTAGATTTTCAAAAGGCTCTAACTGAGATCATTTCTTCAACTTCCAAGTTTAACTTTTCCCTAAGAGGCCATGTCAGTCAGAAGCTTTACAGGCTATTTGCTGTGGAAACCTTGGAGAAAATGCTAGTTGACGAGTTTCCTTTACCCATTTTAATGTCCATGAAGTCAATAATATGTCCAGGTTGTGAAATATTTTGATCATTAACGTCGGTCTCCTTCATCAACATGCTTAAAGCGAGAGACATTCGTGGTCGTTTCGTTGTGTTTTCTTGCACGCAGAGTAGACCAATCTTCATAAATCGAACAACCTCCTCTTTGCGAAAGTCTATGTCAAGCACGGGATCTATCAATTTTACTAGCTCATTTTCCTTGTAATGTTCCCATACCTGCAAAACAAAAAATACCATGAAATCCAATATTCTGTATAATGCGGGACCCAATTACCAAGCAATCTAAGACAAGATTGATTCCTCAAATGCACGTTTGTTTCTTTTATCTTACCTTTTGAACCAAATGGTGTTCACCATGTTCCAAATCAAAATCAACAGTGGCTCTTCCACTAACAATCTCCAACAACAACACTCCGAAGCTATAGACATCCGATTTTCGCGTCAAATGCCCGCTCACAGCGTATTCTGGAGCAAGATATCCTCTGTTTTTCCATTTTCAAGTGAGCAGTGATTTCCTGAAAGTAATTAACATATTCAAACATATTGGTAGAAAAATTCTGACTTACATTGTGCCAGCAACACGAGTACTAACATGAGAATGGTTCTCTCTCAACAACTTAGCCAATCCAAAATCTGCAACTTTAGGTGTAAAACTATGGTCGAGTAGTATATTGCTGGATTTTATATCTCTATGAACTATATGAGGCTCAACCTCCTCATGAAGATAAGCAAGCCCACGAGCCACTCCAATCAAAATTTCCTTTCTGGCTAGCCAACTAAGTCTCATTCTATTTTCCCTCACACCTATTGATCAAGATTTTAAAAGCATAATCTAAGTTTAGAACAATTGTCTTACAAATTAGTTTCCAAATTTTAGAAATCAGTATGCAAAATAGTTTGAGTTACCCTGAAGAGCATGTGCAAGGCTGTTGTTTTCCATGTAATCATAGACCAAATATCTGTTACTTCCATCAACATAACACCCTTTAAGCTCAACCAGATTTTCATGTCTAATGTTAGAAAGTGAAGTTAACTCAGCTATGAACTCCCTTTCTCCTCTCATGGATTCTACCTCAATAGAAAGCACCTTCACAGCAATCTTCCTGCCATCCCGAAGCCGACCCTTTCCAAAGTCAACCCCATTGAAGCATTTCATCAGTAACCTTAAAGGCATTAAAAACAAAAACAGCCAAAAGGGGGGGAACTTAGAATTCAGGGCCATGGCAATACCTTGTAAACAATGCCGAATCCACCCTCTCCCACCTTATTTGATCCACTAAATCCATTGGTGGCTGATTTAAGCTCGTTATAAGAGTACACACGAAAACTCTCATTGTCTTGTCTATCTGTTTCAGTTTCGTTAAAACCAATCAAAAGGGGTTCGATAATAAACGAAAAAACAAACAAACATTGCAGAGAAAAGGATAAACTCCTCACCGTGGCGGCTGTTTTCCATGGCTGTCGGCGATGGAGAGTAACAACAAGTAGAAAAAAGACCACAAAACTTCATTTTAGGGCCGATTAGGTTCCCAATTGAATCAAAAAAGAAAGAATATCAGAATCCCACCATAGAAATGAACCGAATTGGAAAGAAATCGTATCAGAGACACAGAAGGAATCGCCAACTGGGTCAAGTGGGGATGGGAGGTTATGAAGGCCGCGGGTTTGAAACGTTCCTGAGGCAATTTGGGAATATTAAAATGTAGGGTGTTGACGACCGATCAACCAAAAACAAGCCACCATTGGTCCAAGCGTGGGAAAAAGAAAGTCCTCGGACTCGGCTAAAATTCCTTTGGGAAAGGATCAAAAGGGGAAGGACGCGGCGGAGTTTTGGTCAATGGTTAGTGGGTCTTCAAAATTACAGTTAAACAAACAGCAACAAAATCAAGTGTGGAGGAAAAGATGAAAGAATTGAAGACTGTAGCAAAATGGCGAACTCAAATAAGCAGACTTTTCAATTTAATCACTTCTGTCTTCCACAGTAATACATACGCCCCTTTTTCCAATAAAAAATTCTCATGCGACAATTTTCTTTAAAAAAAAAATAGTTTTTTTAAATTTGTTTGTGTAACAAAAAAGAAGCATGAAATTACCTATGCTCCTATTTCCAATATAAAATTCTCATGCGACAATTTTCTTTAAAAAAAAATAGTTTTTTTAATAGTTTTTTTTGTGTAAGAAAAAAGAAGCATGAAATTACCACCTAATAATTAATCTTTTTCCACTGTTAAGCATGTCGTCAACTTATTTCTATCCATTTTACACATTTATATGAGTTCAAAGTCAACATTTATATTATATAGTAGAAAAATCACAAAATATTAAAAAATAAGCTACAAATGTTATTAATATAAATATAATATAAATAATAAATTTGTTAACTTATTTAAAAGATATAAAATGTTTATTTGTTAATTTATATATATATATATATATATATATATATATATATATATTAATTTCTGTTTTTATAATTTTTCTAGAAATATCCATCAATATTAGCATTTTATTGATATTTATGTTAACATGACATTTTAAACTTTGCTACTAACTATATTTTCAAAAAAAAAAAAATTCAAGATTTGATACTCTCAATCTTTAAAAACTTTCCATTTTTACTCTTGGTGTAATTTTTTTTAGTAAGTATAATAACATGTGGGTTTAATCTTCGATTTTAAGTGAGAAAGTGTAAGTAGGAGTTGATACTTTTTAGTGTATTGAAGATTCTTACTAAAAATGAAAATTAGTTGATGAAAGGTTGATTTATTGTTCAATTATTGTTTTTTATTAAAATAATTTTAATGCGCAAAAATAATGTAGTTATTTAGATATTAGCATAAGCTCATAATTAGAACAAGATTACTAACATGTTAGATCTGTTGAGTTATGTTAGTTTCATTTGACTCTTTTAGGGCAGTTATATAAATTCTTAAATGTATAGTAATAGGCACATCAAAATAATAAATAGTTATTTAATTAAATAAGAGTGAAGTAGCATAAAATTAGGAAGAAATATCTAGTGTTCCTCTCTCATTAATATCTAGCTACATTTTTTTTATAAATATATTATATATTTTTTTGTAGGGTCTCTATTGTTCAATTTATCTTAATATAAGTCTTTCTAATATATATATTTCTTAATTTAAGAGAATACATGCTATGTTTTTCTCGTATGACTAAGACATCATTCGAATTTTTTTCCATTAATTACTACTCGCATTTATTGCTAAATAGCTATGTGAAAATTCAAAAGCTTCCAATGAGGGTGGAATTTAGTTGAGATGTTTTCTTTGTTCTTCGACTTTGTGAAGAAACTTGATTTTAATTTCTATAAAATTATGTCTTCTATATAGGCAAAAACTTTCCCGAGTCTAACTTTATCTTCAATGGAGGAACATTATTGAGTTCACCATTTGTGGGCACCTCGTCTAATCCCACGACACAACTCACCTAATTGTATAATTTTTTAGTGTAAAAAAAACTCGATTGTTAGATATTAAATTCTAAGTAGGGACCACCCTAGAGATTGAAGACAAAATTCACTCATTTTGGTCATGCAATTAGATAAGGAAAATGGTGGAGGAAGAGGACTCGAATCTGCAACCTTATTATATAGATTACTCTAATATGTCATGTTGTTGCACAAATATGGACAAGTAAAGTGGTCTGACTTCTATGTGGCAGCAAGGGTAGATTTGTATTTGGGGAAAGAAGGTAACCTGCAAATTAGCAAGAACTGCACACTGGTGTGATGTGGGCCACATATACTTTGATGCTTAAGTCAGGGAGTCTAAAGTTAAGATTTGTTATGGAATTTCAATTGGAGAGTCAATTTAACTTCCTTGGAGCTATAATGATGTATTTATCGGAGTGGTTGACCTAGGTTATTCTGATAGGGTTTCATAATAGCTTTGGAATAATTCTTCATCTCACTGGGTCGAGGGACGTGCCTCGTTTTGTGTTTGGCTAGGATCAGCCTCGACCATGGCCAAGGCGAGTGTCTTCCCTTAAGTCCATTTTTGTACTAGGGTGATGTTTTGAGCCAAGGCATACACAAGACGTCCCTCATTAGTTATTTTGCTAGAGCTCGACTTCGGCCAGGTCGAAGGTCGATGCCAAAAACGTTGATTTGAGCCTTGACCCGAGTTAACTCTCTTCCCTAGGCCTAATAGGGTTCTATTTTTTGCCCAAACCTTATTATTTTCTTAGTCTTATTGCTTCGGTCCCTATTTCATATCAATTATACCTTCAAATCAAATTAACCCATATCATGTCTTTTTTTTTTTTTTTTCATTGCAAAGAAATTAGAGTAATCTATCAAATAAGGTTTGCGGAATGTTATACATAATAAAATTAAAATCATTTATTAGTTTAAATTTATTGGTTTGCCACATATATGAATGTTATACATTATAATATTAAAAAAAGATAAAGAAATATGTATAAGTTATAAGATCCTTTAGTAGACTAGATTTATTTGATTTATGAAGTATTTCATTTCATACTCTCATAGGTACAAACATAAAAAGTCAATAAATATATTAATAACAATTCAAACTTTAGAAGAGATATGGGTGGGTCATATGGTCAAGATTGAAAATGTGTTAATTCTCATCCATCTTATTAAAATTAATTCAATTTTTTTAAAAAAAATCTAACATGTAGAGTCAAATTAACTAATTAAGGATGATTTATTTTTAAAGTAGTGTTGATAAGCTAAGTCATTCGAATGGAATTAGGATGAAAATTAATTCAAATTTTTAAAAAGATCTAACATGTACGGTCAAATATTAAGGACGATTTAAGTTTAAAGTACGGTTGATAAGTCGTTAAAATGCGGTAGGGATGGATGAAGAATGCATCTCAATCTATCTCCATTCTATTCTTCGATTTGGTACAGTGGGGATTGGTGTGAGATTTTCAATGAAGACAAGTCTTTGTGAATAAAGCTTTTTTTTGTCTTATTTCTCCATCTATCTATTTCGGGAGTTTTCGTTGTTTATATAATATTAACACAAAATCAAATTGGAGAAAATTAGTATTTGACCCTAAAATCCAAAATCTAACAAAGTCAAGATTTCCATGCATTATTTTTCATCTACTTAAAAAAATGACGAAATTTCGAGCTAAAAAGTCCATGGGATGTGTCTTTTTACTACGAAATTTAAAAGAAAATTGCAAATTTCTCAACAAGAAATTAATAACCTTATAAATTTGTTTTAATTCAAAATTCAAAATTTTCAAACAATGTGTGAAAATCTGCCATTTGTCAAACGAAAGAATGCATATGCACGTGACCTCATTTCTTTTTCTTAAAATTTAATCTTTATTTTTTCTTCTGACTTTTCAATCTTTCAACCACAAAGAAAATTTCAAACTTTTTTTTCTTTTTCTTTTTCCTTTTGTTATCATTTCTTCTAGAAATATTCTTTTCTTTTGAAGTTGCCTTTTTTATTCTTACCTTAAAAGTAAATAAACAAATTAAATGTCCCTCTCATGATAATTAAGTTTCGGATATACAAAGAGAATATTATAAAAATTGTTGGGAGATACACACTCATCAAAATTAAATTTTATTTACTGAGTGGAATCCTCGAATAAAATATAACTCAACCTATTATGTAGAAATTCTTTTGATAATAGTAACTAAATAGTGAAATAAATGTTGGAAAAAACCTCGACTTCTACTACAGGAATAAGCAGAAAAATAATAGAGAAATTAAAAAAAAAAAACAGTAAAACTGAAAACAAAAAAAATTAACATGAAAAACTTCCAACTCAGAGAAAAACCATGAACTAAGAAAAAATTCACTATGTGAAAAATTGTTACAATCACACAGAATAATTCTCTTTTCCGATTCCAATTACAAGAGCACTCTCTCAAAACTTTTATACTACTCACACCCTTTCCCACTTTCAAATTAGAGAATACATAAAGAAAATTTAACTAGAGTTTGCACACTAAGCTTAAAGTGTTTCTAACTGGTACAACTTAAAACTAGAGGCATATGCTCTTTTTATAGGCTTGAAGTTCATCCTCATTCTTCAATTTAACCGATATGGCACAATTGCACTTCTAATATTTTGCGTGTGCCAAAACCCAACAATAAATAGAATTTTAAGAATAATCTAAGAAAGAAAACTATATGGGGGTTTTGAGCTACTCGTATACCTAGAAATAAGATATCAAAATTTTAAACTCAGCCTAGTATATGTAAAAGAGTTATTTTAATCACATATATTTTTTAATCTTTTATTTCAATGAAAAAGGCGAAGTCGAGAAAAGAAAAAAAAAATGCAATGAAAATGTTTTTTTTCTTCTCCATCTCAAACAAAGATTACATTTTTTTTTTATCTTCACTTCTATCCCAACGTAATGAATTGAGTTTGTATAAGCATTTGAAACATTACAATTGAAATATGTTTGTTCTTTCTATAGTTTTTACTATATGTATTTCATAATTAACTAATTCTACGTAGTTTAACTAGTGTATTTGAAAATGTACGTACATACCCATATTTTTTAGCTATATCTAGCTACGATTATTCAAAAAGTAACTTAGGAATATGATTAACCAAAAATCACTTCTAGGGGGAAAAAAAAGAACATATATGTGGTTAGTCAAAATCACTTTTAAAATGTAGTGTCAACAAACCTATTTGTTATTGAAAAAAATATATTAAAATAAAGTTCTTAAATAACTCACTAACCCACTAGTTTTCCTTATGATATGGAACTCAAATTCTCAATCTTTCGATAAAAGCATTGAGCTTTTGATATATAGGGTAAATTTTGTTGATTGAAATTATATATACACACATCATTATTTATAATCGACAATTATCTTAAAAAAGTTTGTTGAAAATTTCACATTGAAAAAATAGAAAAAGTCACGATCTTTATAAGATACATGAATTACTTCTCTTATCGACATGTAAGATTGATGAGATATTTCGAAGATCAATGAAATTGCCTATTTTGGATATGAATCTAAGCAATTGTAATTTTTGTTTCACTTAGATAGTCTCGCATACCAATAGAGATGTCGTTTATCTCATTATTATATACCCATGACTTTGTATCTTATTTAGCCAATATTAAACCTCAATCATATATACAAAAAAAAAAAAAAAAAAAAAAAAAGAGAGTTATTATTAGAGTTG
The DNA here is from genome assembly GCA_002890555.2 of Lagenaria siceraria. Classification (NCBI taxonomy): domain Eukaryota; kingdom Viridiplantae; phylum Streptophyta; class Magnoliopsida; order Cucurbitales; family Cucurbitaceae; genus Lagenaria; species Lagenaria siceraria. The sequence goes on from CM016485.1 coordinate 10,975,059, forward strand.
TTTTCAAATATAGAAAAATGAATCAAATTATTTACAAATATAGACATCGATCAGCGATAGACCACGATAGAATAAGAAAGAGTTTAAATTTAGAAAAGGGATGTGTTTGAAAATTTCAAACTTAGAAGGGGCCATACCCAAAATATTTTGATATTTCAGTGTGACCCAATCAAATTTGGAAAAAGTACATCCACCGTTGACTGTGGGGTCTATATTTGGTCGCCTTTGGATGGCTACTATTTCCCCCACAACAAAAACAAAAACAACGTGTTTATATATATATTATTTCTTGCTTTGGGTTTCAATAACAATTACACGAATAGAGATAATCCAACTTATTAATTATTTATTAAACTACGTTCACATTAACAATTCATTATCTTATTTGAGTTTTAAACCGTGTTTTAATCTTATTTAAATTGTGTTATGGGTAAAAAATATCACTAAGTATATAGATTCACAAAAATGATTCAACGAGTCATTCTAAGACGTAAGTTTTTTTTGCTATGTATGAAAAGTTGACTCATAGAATCAACCATAAAAACTAAAGAGATCAACTCACACGATGAATCAAAAGATCAATGAGCATGATCATGGAGGCTAATCCATAAGGTCGGCCATAGAAGTATATAAGAGTACATGAAGGCTGACCCTTATCTTCTAAAGGTCGATCATCAAGGTTGGCCATAATAGACAAGATATGCTCAAGTGTTTAAACACAACTTCATAGCTTGGGTTCGCCAAGCCGTAATGGTTAACTTAAATCAATAAATGGTCAAATTAATTATCTAAGAGATTAATTAGCCAAATGACCATTACAAAATAAATTTTCTATAATCAAGATCTGGACTTGAGACATTTGAGGTATGTTGAAAAACACTATGAAGTTCTTTTTTTTTTTTCAGTTTTCTAAATTATTAATGACTTGATCATCGAAATGTTGGTTGCCAAACACCACATCGGTGCGCAAGGTGATTATTCAATTCCTTCCAAATATTACACATTCACAGTAAGTATCAAATTTCGGTATCAACAAATTGTAATACTCGAAATAATACAATCTATTGCTAAATTACCAATTATAAGCAATATATTAGGTTAAATTTCTTTTATATGTTTTGGTTAAATTGTATAGATTGTCTTTGCATTGTTACATTAATTAATTTTTTTAATTGTGTTGTTTGTAATGACATTAATTGATTGTCTATAATTCTATTATCGTATAACTCAAAAGAGATTAATCGAGAATTTTTAATTTATCATTAAAGTTAAGTTTTCTTTATTAAAATTGAATCCATTCACCATTTAGAGTATTGATTGAATTACAACTTTGATATTTAATTTTATTCATATTACTCTAAGAAGTTACTATGACCACACTTCAACAAATTTATTGAGTATATAATATTGTATCAAGATTGTCACAAAAATTAGAGAAAAAATGAAATAAAATAAGAGATCATAATTCACAACTTTGATAATCAAATTGCGATGGCTTTCACTCAAACAATTTATATAAAATATCCCAAATATGGTGGACAGTGGACACACATCTGTCATAGCCACCACCCAACCAGCTTTGAGCTTTTTTTATATATATATAAAGGTCAAATCATTATATATATATATATATATATATATATATTATTGAGGTTAGTTTCAATTATATATTTCATTATTTTAATTCTTCAACTATGAAATTTGTTTCAAAACAATAATTTTGTAATCGAAACATAAAAATAAATATTTGTATTTGTTTATTTGAACAAATCTACACACAAATATGAAAAAAAAAATATTATATTAAGGATGCACGACACATCTATGAACTATACTTATTGTCGTCTTCCTCCTTTTAACTCCATGCTTTTAATTTTTCTGATATTTCGTTTATGATTTTTTTTTTGCTCATCGTAACTTCAAATTTTGCTTCCTATATGGATTTGTTCACTAAAACAACACATAAGTAGACGCAAACTTTTTTTGTCCATGAATTAAACAACAAAAGCTTTCAAATATTGTTTTTTTTTCTTAAATTGAAAAAAAAAAAATCGAACTTCAAGAGTTAAAATAAATGCGTGAAAAGTTTGAGTATAATTGAAACCAACCCCAACCATTTTTGGTGGATTAGTTTTCATTTATACCTAAGTTTCAAAATATTACACTTTTAATCCTTAAATTTTGAGTTTGGTTTCAATTTAGTTCTTAGGTTTTAAAATATTACACTTTTAACCTTAATATTTGAGTTTTGTTTCAATTTAATAGCTAGATTTCAAGATTTATACCTTTAAGTTTTTAACCTCAATTTCATGAAATATTCACGTTCCATCTTTAGTGTTAATATCAATTAATTAATTTAAAAAGAATTAAAATAAGTATAATCAATTAAGTTTCACTATTTTTCATCACTATTAAAACTATATTTTAAATTTTAAATCATAATTATTTAAATTAATAAATAAACATTAATATCAAATACTAAATGTGAGTACTTAATAAAAAAATCGAGGTTTAAAATGCAAATTTTGAAATCTAAGGACCATATTAAAACGAAATTCAAATATCAACGGTAAAATTATAAAATTTTAGGAACCGAATAGAAATTAAACTCAAAACCTAAAAACTAGGATGTTAACCTTTTCCCAAGAATCTTTCAATCTCTTTTAATGTGTATCTTCTTATACAAATTTATGTAATTGTTAAATTATTAATCACATTGAGACAATCTTCTCAAATAATTTCTTGTCCATTTGAACATGATATTAGCTAGATAACAATGCAACAAATTCTAATTAGCCCCAACCGCGGTGTAATGAGACATGGCTTTTTCTAATTGCTTGTGTTAATCCTTCATTAGGGTTCCTTAATCCTATCTTAACTCTAACAGTTAATTGGAAGCTCATCAAACTGTTTCTTCTTAAATACACTCATATATAAGTTTTCAACATTCCCCGAATGCACAACACAAGAAGATTTCAATAACTTCCCCACTCTTCCGGCGAATCCAATCGATATTGGACTACTGATACCGGTAACCACCGCCCCAATTCCGCCGCCGGCAAGAATCCGTTCAATTTCACCCACCACCAAATCAGGAACAGAGACCTTGAATTTCCCCCTGAACAAAACGAAATCGAACGAATCATTCCGGTAATCGAGTTTATACCCAACTTCCCTCTTTTTCAGCGATATAAACCGACCCTTATCAACCCCGACGGCGCCGGAAAATCCCAAATCCTGGAGGACAGACGCGGCGGAGGACGAACTTCCTCCGACGAACAGAGCTCTAGCGGTGTGGTTGAACAGATGCTTTTCATCGACAAGAAGCTTGATGACGGAGATGGTGAGATTCACAGTTTCTTGGCAATGGACTGAATCGAAAGAATCCCAAACGGGGTTGAGGAAGTGGCCTTGAAACAGGTAGGAGCCGCGGGGGAGTTGATCTGCGGCGGGGTGAGATGCGGCGTGACAGGGTGGGGATTTTGGTAAATGGAAAGATTTGAAATCGTAAGAAGTGAGAATGTGGAGGATGGGAATGAGGGAGATGGCGGAGGCGAATAAGAAGATGCGGAAGAAGACGCGTCTAGCGAATGCAGGGTCGTGTAAGATCGGCGATTTCACGTACTTTAAATCCATCGGAAAATCTTTGATTATTCAGAGGAATTGCAAAGTGGTTAGGGATTATTTCTCTGTTCGAGCTCTGAGTGTGGAAATGGAAGCTCTGTTGATTTATGGAGAGTTAGGGTTAGGGTTTGGGGAAGAAGATGCTGACGTGGAGTAGAGACTGCGGGCGAGTGGTCCCCCGCTGGGGGGGGAATTAAATAGTAAAAGAAATATAAAGTGGAAGAAAGGGAGACACGTGGCGGGTTTTATTGGGTAATATTTGACATGAGCGTGCTCCAAAGTAGAAAAGCAAAGTGGCGTGATTCTATAGGGGAAGAGTAGCCCACCCTGACAACCTGTACCTAAGTACACTAGTCAGTATTATCCTTTTATTTATTTATTTTCCAAAAAAATTAATATTATATTTATAGTTGTGTTTATTTAATTTACCAATTTATATCTCTAAATTGAAAAAATTGTTTCAATTTAAACCTTGAATTAATAATTATATTAAATTAAGTTTTACTTCTAATTTTTTTTAAGTGTATCAATTTATACACACTATTATGTTCTGTTTAGAAAAAAAACTCGTCGAAATTTTATAATTATATCAATTAAATCCCTAAACTTTTATAAATAAATCAAAGAAGACTTTTAGACAAAATTTTCTTGGAAAATGGTCAATAGATTTACTCTAGTTGTCTATTTTATAAAACTAACATTTGAAGAAGTCTACACACATTTGATAATTAATGCATTGATGATTTTCAAAGGTAATCATAATTAAGAGTCTAAATTAATTTGCTTATAAAAATTTATGAGTTTAATTGACTTAAATTATAAATTTCCCACGATATTGGTTGAAAGATATATGGAGGAGGGTGTAAATTGATATAATTATTAGTTTAGGGTTTTAATTGATACAACCCAAAGTCTCTAAATTACCTTTAGTTCTTAAGTTTTTAAAATATACTCTTTTAGTTTTTAAATTATTATATTTTTAGATTTTAGGAACAAAACGAAACAGAACTAATGGCTTGGAGACTAAAATAGTAATTTATCTTTAATCTTTTCGGGTTAAATTATAAATTTTGTTGTCAAACTTTTGTAACGGTATTAAATTTACATTAAAAGTTTTTTTTTAAGATTTCTAATTTTTAAAATTGTATTTATTTATTTATTGTTTTCTTAAAGTTTATCTACATGTGGGAATGAGAATGAGCGTAGATGACTTAAATATAGCTAAATCATACTCATATTAGCTCAAGACAGGTTGATGTTAAGTTCCTATTAAATTAATAAAAAAATAAAGTATTTAAAATTTGTTGAACTAATTAAAATTGGATTTTATTTTTAATATTTGGACTTTTTCCATTTTGCATATAATTTTGAAGTATGCACTGAAGTTCATCTTTAGATTTTCTTTAAGAAGATATATAATAAAATCATATTTGAAAATTTGATATGAATGGTAACTCATCTCATATAAGTCTTTTATAAGAAGATTTAATATTCTTATTAGCATAAACTTTTAAAATTTAAATCACAAACTAAAAAACTATAATTAATTCAATAGTTTTATATAAGACATAATCATTCAAGTGTTTAGCATACTTTAAGAGGAGTTTTACACGCATTATGGTCTAAATCATTAACAATTGTGACTCTTTTTTTTTTCACTTCAAAATAAATTAATACATAAACCCTTGCTTTGTTTATCCTTTCAAGTGGTTGGTTGCTTTTAAAAAAAATACTAAATTATGGTGTACATGGTAAATTATTTAATGGTGTGAGATCAAATTATTGACCATTAACTTGGTAATTTTTGTCGTTATGTTTGAATTAACCATTGTGATAAGATTAAATTAAAAAAAATGTGAAAAATTAAGTAATCTATAGTTATCTTGCGTTTATGGTGTTAAGACATGATCGCATAACAAATTTTATAGGGAGTGAGCATATGTTGTTTCCCTTTTTTCATTTACTAACTTACAAAATATGTCAGAAAGAATAATTATAAATATATATATATATATATAGATAATAACTCATTATTAATAATAAATGTATTTGAAATATTGAATCCACTCGCTAAGATCACTAGACAAGCCAGATGTCAATGACATGGAGACAAACAATAAAAACAATAATAAGAAAATAACACACAAAATGTTAACCCAGTTCGCTGAATTACCACCTACGTCTGGGAGGCTTAGTGTCTAGGTGAAAAGAAATTCACTAGAATAAATTTTAGTTTTACAAAGTACATTTCGACTAAAACTTTATAATTCAGTTTCCATAGAGATATTCTAGCGAGCGTTAGACTCCCCCTAACTTTGATACTACTGTCGATGAGTCTACAATCTCAGGCTCCTCCTGAAACTGCCTTGCAACGACTTCGCCTTCTCTTCACCTACTAGTTGAGTTCACCCTCAACCAGTAACTCACAACAACGTTTGTCAAGTTCGCTCGAGTAGTTCAAAATGCACTAGCAGCTTACTTTTACACTGATTTCTTCATCTATTCATCATAACGAGTACAATCTTTTTCTTCCTTTTGTTCACGTTCTTGCACGCCCAATTCACTATGAACAGAATAGCCGCCTACCAAAACCACATAACCTAACCACTACATCAAGCCACCTCTAAATATGCACCATATAAGTAAAGAAAAATAACAAACCCAAAAGGAAACATATCCACCCATGGGATATGCCCAAAGTCAGCTACATAATATTCAACAAAATAAAAGAAAATATTATGTGCCAACACACACAATAACAGTATTGATTTTCAATGGTTGGAATGTAAAATATTTCTTTTTTAATTTGATTCGAAATAAAATTTAATAAATTGATTAGCTTAAAAAAAAGACTGTAACTCCCACTCTCCACTATAATAAAAATGACTATTAAATGTCTTAATGTTTATAAGTGAATCAATTTAGACCATTCGTTACGATTATATGTGAAAATCATTAATGTATCAGTTTTCACATGTATGTAAGCTTATTCAAATATCGATTCTACAAAATAGACTATCAAAGTTGATGCATAGACGATGCAATGTCTTTTATCAATTATAAGTCTCACACAATGTTTTTCTAAATGAAACGTAATAGAGTGTAAATTGATACACTTACAAAAGCTTAAAGATTAAATTGATACAATTATTGGTTTATGATTTTAATTGATATATAACTCAAAGTTTGATATAAATTGTGTTTCAGTTCCATTCTCAAACCACAATTTGAATTCATCTTTAACATTTCCTACTTAATCATCCATCAAATTACTTATTTTTGTTTCTTAAGAGATATCTAATAGCTTATAATTTTGCTGTGAAATTACTCTTTACTATATATGCAATTAATAAATGATTCTCTCTTTACCTGTTGGCTGTTCTATAACTTTCAATGTCAATTGATGATTGCAACTTAGACAAAAACTACACATACTTTTACATGATCAACACAATTATGAGTTTCCCTTTGCTTCAAAATTCATATCTCTTTTCTCTTTGAGACCCTACTCTCTGTGCTACCTTTTTATTTGCTCTTATCTTCATCACCAACCCAAAACCCTAAATAAATTCAACAATGATTTGATCTCTACAACATAATTGACCTAAATCAATCATATAATATATGCATATATAACCTATTGCTTCAAATAATATTAGTATAACCCATTCTTAGAATTTCTTAGGATACCATTAATGAGATCCTTCATTCTCTCCTCCTACTTGAACTAATAATATAAGGGGAAAAAAAGGATTAAATTGCAAAACAAAATACTCATATATTCAAAGTTACAAAATTTGTTTGAAACGTTTATGAAAAGTTACAGGTAATTATTTGTCTTTTTGAGACAAATTGCAAAATTTAAGAGTTTTTTAAAATGTAATTTAGCCTAATAAAAAAAATACCCATAAACCTTAATTTTCACAATATTTTTCATATAAGATAAATAAAGAAATAATTTTTTTTTTAAAAAAAAAAAAAAAAAAAAAAAAAAAAAAAAAAAAAAACTTTTTGAGATATCCAGAAATTAACTGTCAACTGTAAAAGCAACTCATAAAAACAAACTCAAACTATTTAAGAAGCAAAACTATCCCCTAAAAGGTCTCATTTCCATACCCATTCCTTAGAAACTTCAATCCTAAGCTTCCTAAAAAGTTGTCCCTTTTAAGAAGCAAAACCAAATGTTTTTCAATCCCCACCAAACCCCAAAAATTTATAATATTAAAATTATTAAAAAAAAAAATAAAAAAAAAAAAAAAAAAAAAAAAACTGATCCTTCACTCTCTACATAATCTGTTTTTCCTGCTTCTTGAAGCAAAATCCCATCTCCTGAAATCCCCATTTCACCAAACCAATTCCCCTGTTTTCCCCGGCTGCTTATAAATCCCATCTCGAATGCCTAAAAAACAGAGCAATCTCAAAAATAAAACTCCTCTGTTTTCATTTCACCACATTCATTCATCATGATTAAGAACCTCTTTCCCATCTCCTTCTTCCTCATTTCCCTCCTCTTTTGCAAATCAATTTCAGCTCAATCTACTCAGCCACCCGGCCCCTCCGGTCCAACCAACATCACCGGAATCCTCGAAAAGGCCGGCCAATTCTCAACCTTCATTAAGCTCCTCAAAAGCACCCAACAGAGCGACCAAATTAACAATCAGCTCAATAACTCCAACCAAGGCCAAGGCCTTACTGTTTTCGCTCCCCCTGATAATGCATTCTCAAATCTCAAACCTGGCACTCTCAATTCCCTCTCCGATCAGCAAAAAGTTCAATTGATTCAGTTCCATGTCCTCCCAACTTTCGTCTCCATGTCCCAATTTCAAACTGTTAGTAACCCACTTCGTACTCAAGCCGGAAACAGTAACGCCGGCCAGTTTCCGTTGAATGTCACCACTTCTGGCTCTCAGGTCAATTTGACCACCGGCGTCGACGACGCTGTCGTCTCCAACACCATTTACACCGACGGCCAATTGGCTGTTTACCAAGTTGATAAAGTGCTTCTTCCGGTTGATCTTTTTGGTACTGTGGCAGCGCCAGCACCGGCGCCTTCTAAACCGGTGAAGGCTGTTTCGGGTTCTGATGCTCCTGCTGGTGCTTCGAAGGACACTTCTAGCGATGATTCCGGCGCTGCTGCGGCTATGAATTACCGTTTTGCGGCGGCGTTTGGGGCAGTTGTTGGATTTGTGGTGGCGTTTGCTTTGCAGCAATGAGGATTTCCATTTTGGGTTAGGGGATTTGATGGATGTGAATTTTTTGGGTTTACTTGGAGTTGGAAATGAATTTGAAGAATAATTTTCTTTTTAACGTCTCTATTGTATCTTTGTTGATTGTATTTTCCAGTTTTGTAATGAAACTTTGAATTTAACTTTTGTTTTCATTCTCTCAATTCAAATGGAATGTCCCCTTACGGATTATTTGTTTTGTATTCTATATTATATTCTTCCATTGTTCCAAAAGTTAAAAGTAATCATGCAAGTGTCTTCAATTTTACCCTAAATTTGCTTTCATATGTTTGTTTTTTTTTTTTTTTTTTTTTTTGTCGTTTTATTATTTTCATTCTTAGAGGTATAGTTATTTTAGAAAAAAATTGAAAAGTACAAAATCATTAAGAGAGGTTTTTAACTCTTTTTTTTTTCTTAGACATTTGGTTAAACAACACTGAACCAAGCTTTCCCATAAGGGTTTACCAAATGTCAACACTTACAGAAAATAGGTCTTGATAACCAAGATTTTCCGTAAGCATTACAGGTATGAAATAATGTTATAACTTCATGGTTTAAATCTTCATACTTTTATTCGTTGAAATATAAAAAAATTTTAAAAAAAAATGCACATCACTGTGTGCAGTAGCCATTAAATGGAAGAGAACTGACTTGATAATGAAGGAAAGCAGAGAGAAAACCTAATACTTTCAATAGAATGAGACAAGGAGACCATTTACTCATCTCTCATTTTCAAGCATAGAAGGCTTACCAACTCTCTTGAGGTATAAAGAAAGAATGAACTCTCCTTTGCCTTTTCAATAGCAAGAGGGAGTTCGGTGATATCTCACCTATTTCCCACTTTTGAGATATGATAGCTTACTATCTTCCAAAGGAGATTCCCTAAAAAAGTTTGATCAGAAAAGAGATCTTAGCAAACTTGAAAAGCTTCTGGACTAAACATATTTGAGCACAACCTACCAACTTCAGAGACAGAGAGAGAGAAGCTACCTTTAACATATAACTTGTTAAGTGGCAAAATCTCAGCAATGGTAAATGCAAGCTTATACATCAACGTATTACAATTACAACTCAATTTCCTTTCAATACGCTTTAGCAAAATCTTGCTCAATGAACATTTTTCTGAACTAAAAAGCCTCTCTATCGGTAATTCTAACCTAAGGTATATCTAATTTTCAGCAAATAAATATTTTGATCCCCCTTCTCCCCACTTACGGTCAATGTTTTCTAATCATCGTAAAAATATCAGAAAGAAGAGGAACCAGTACTTTTATTGCTGAAATCAGAAATGGAACTCAAACCCACCACCACCAGGATAGCCACCTCCGCCAAAACCACCACCAGCACCACCAAATCCCCCGTCGAAAGTAAATGTAAATTGCTGTCCTCCACCACCGAAAGGATTGAAACCACCGCCGCCCATGCCCATGTCTTCAATGTCTTCCCCTCTATCAAATCTTGTACGTTTTTCTTCATTGCCGAGGACCTGCAAGACATAACAACTTGTGCCACTCAGCTACATGTTTATCCATATTGCATTAGTATCTTGTTTTTAACTGTTCTAAAGATAAATTTTTGACAGGGAAAGAATTCATTATATGTATGCACCGTTAAAACCCGGAAGATGTAAAATCAATTCCAGCAAATGGATGAGAAGAACTACATTTAGATATTTTCTTGTCAGACCTCATATGCAGCAGCAATATCTTGGAACTTGGCTTCTGCTTCTTCTCTATTTTCTACATTTTTGTCAGGGTGCCATTGCAAAGCAAGCTTCTTATAGGCACGTTTAATCTCAGCGACAGAAGCAGTCTTTGAGACCCCCAAAATTTTGTACCAGTCCTTTCTTTTGCTCATCTTTAAAGCCTTTTCAGCCCTCATCAGTGCCTCCCTAATATTCATATCCTGCAAACATCATTGATCAAATCGATGATAACCGACAGTGTAAAACCTGCAATGAATTAAACTTCACCCGATTTTATTTCATCTTACTATGATTTTTTTATTATTAATATGAATTGGCATTAACTATTAAAGTCTTCCTACCAACCGTATCCCATTTTTAAATCTAACATAAACTTTAGATTCTTTTTCTAAAGAAAAAAGAATAAGAAATAATTTGTACTTGTTACATAAACCCTAAACTCACATCGTAACTAGACTAATCAATTAACAAAGGCTCACAATGAGATTGGTTCTAAATTGATGTATTAAAGCGAATAAGATTTTTACAAATGGGTTTATCTACAACTTGCAGAAATGAAGGAAAGGGTTCCAAGAGTCGAGGAAAAAAATTGAATGATAACTAACCTGCGGTGAACTTTGAGCTGCTGACTTAAGATCTTCAACAGCGCCCTCGCAGTCCTCTGTTAAAAGCTTTGCTTCACCTCTCTGGAAAAGAAAATTTCAAGCATTAAAGAACTGGAAAAGAAAACTTCGTCACTCACGTTAAACCATATAATGGCAATTGCCAAAATGAAGTTAGGGTGAGAGATAGGTTAGCTGCTGCTTGGGTTTCCAACAATATGCACAAAAATAAAGGTCTTGGATGCAAGGAAAAAGATGATAATCATGGCTCAATATAACAGCTCGAGCATGGCAAAGATGAATCAGAGGAGCTTTTAGAAACGCACTTACAAAGTAAATTGCAACATCCACTTTGGCAAAACATAATCCACTAAAGGAGGAGAGCCAGAGAGATGAGGGCCAAAAAGAAAAGGCAAACCTGGACCAAAGCTTCAATAAGGTCTCCATCAATGTTTAGTGCTTCACTGCAACTAGTTACAGCATCCTTTCCACGACCAAGCTTGACCAATACCTTGCATAAGCCAAGATGAAGATGTACATTGTGTGCGAGATGATTGGGGTCTAATGCAAGGGCTGCATTATATTCCTCCACTGCTATCCGCAGCTTACCCTTGCTGACATTATCTTCTGCCTGTCAACAAAGTATAAAAACTAAAAATGAAGCACAAGATTAATAGCATTATCAATTTCATTAACTTAAAAACTTTACCAAACCTCAAAAAGAGGTCTAAAGAGATTCCTTTAGTTGTAAGCTTCCCTCTCCCAACCAAAGTAGAAAATCCAAGAAAATGGGAATTAATAGATTTTTTTTATGTTGTTTGGGCTTACACTCTTGGTTTTCTTGAGCAGATTCTTCAATCCAAAATATGCTTTCTTCAGTTCACCATGCTCTGGATCTAGACGAAGACCCTTCTGAAAATGCCTGAAAAAATTGTTCACGTGTAAAAATATGTTCATGTTCTATTAAGTAATACTTTCAACAAGAAGTACTGTCAAATCAACCTCGAGGCAACATCATGATCTGCCAAATAGTAGTAGGCACGCCCACGAAGTAATAATGCATCCAGATTGCTTTCATCTTCTTTAAGAATATATCCAGTATGAAGAATAACAGCAGAATAGTCCTTAGTTGCCAACAACAATTTTATTTTCAGGAATTTGGCCTACATCAAATCAATATACACAATAAGTACAAATTCAGGATGATTAAAAGTACAGAAAAAGTCTAATTTGATAAAAGATGGTATCACCTTAGAGCATGCAGGAGAGAAAACAAGTACAACTTTATCCAAAAATTCCAATGCTTTTGTGTGATCTCCTGTATCAAAATGCTTAAGAGCCGTTTCTAAAGCACTCTGAGCCTGAAGCAATTGAGAAAGCTCCTTTTCACCCGCTGAATTTCCAGGTTTTAACTCGAGATACTTCTTGTAGTTCTTCTCAGATTCATTATATCTACATCAGCCAAAAAGTTCCTGAATCATATGATTGGCCAATCAGAATGGAAGGTAGCGAGCGGAAGTAAGGTTTTCTACATGCCACAATGGTTAAATTCCTTCACAATATTCTCCATCTCAAATATGTTTTTTCTTTTTTCTTTTTTTTTTTTTTGTCATGATTGGTAAGAGTTTATATTTTATTTCCTTTGCCTCAGTTATATCCAAGATAAACGAATCCTTTCTTTAATTTATTTTTATTTCCCCTCAAGACGATGCCTCTTACCCTCTTTATTATTTATAGCATCTTTTTTATTTTAGCACAAGTAAATATAAATTTCTTTTCTATTAAAATTATAAGAAGTTGTAATATTTTCTGTTTGCATTACATTCGCCAATAGTCTTTTCGATTCTCAATCGTAATGTTTTCCACTCTCATCATATGCTTCTCATAATGAAAAATAGATCAAAGAATATCTGGAAAGGAAGTTTTTATAACAAATAGGGAGAAGCGATGGTAGAAAGTAATGGAGGCAGTTTTACACCTCAGCATAAGCAGGCAACAAGTATATTACAAATCAAAGCATATTTCTAGTTCAGAAACAATTCCAAATTTCTAATCCACAAAATTCTGAAAGATAGTTATTTGCAATACCAAAATTACACATTTTCTCTAATTGATGCCATAATTTGCGATGAATTTCAAGAACAAGAGGCGGGAAAACCTGCATAACTGGCGAAGAATTGAACCACGATGGAAGAATGCTTCTGAAAGTTTTGGGTCTGCCTCGATAGCGGCATTAAGATCATCGAGTGCCTCACTATAACGCTTCACCTTTACATTTTGTGAAACTTTCTCAAACAACTCAGCCGAGTTACCCAATATTCCATCTGGAGATATAAGCCAATCAATTACGAAATGCAACTGACAATGAAAACCACAAGTGCAAACCCCATATGGCAGAAAAGAAAAGCGACGGTTCTAATTTCTTAGAGAGAACCTTGCATCAGTCAGTGTACGCAGAAACCAAATGTGCTACATCCCCTAGGAGCAATTTTATGTTTCCTTAGAAATTTCACATGCACAGGTTAAAGATGAGTTTTGGTGATCATGTGTAGTTAATACCAAAGAGAGCCATTCCTAATACTATTACTAAGTATTAACGCGGAGTTCTCTGATCATGTAAAATTATTTCCACCATTTAATGGAGCTAAAGGCATTTAAATCATTAAATGAGAGAAAAGTCACGAGATCAGTAGAGGTAAGACAGAGATACTAACTTACATGCATAAAACGAACCAACTAGAAACCTCACAAAGACCTATACTAAGGGGGCATCATTTGACGATGCAATAGGGAGGTTCCAAAGCCTCCTCATAGTACTATTATGAAACCAAAGAGGTGGCTTCTTTCTAAAGTTTGGTCGATTACCATTAATCCTAATTCCTAGGCAATTTGTGTTCTACCATAGAATACTTATTAAACCACTGGAGGCAATGATCTCAAGAATTTAAATCGGACAATATTTAAACCTAAGACCTTATGACAAGGCACTCAAGAATCAAGATGGCTTTAACCAGAGTGGCTCCTTCCAGTTCCAAATCCAAAATTTACACCATTAAGAGATTGAATGTGGTATTTAAATTTCGCGGCCAATCTTTTTTATTTTAGGGAAGTTCTGTAATAATCGGCCAAAATTAAAATAACAGTGGAAAAATCAAACAGCAGCGAGGAGAACAACAACAATAATACCCAAACTGGTCGGACCAAGAAATGTGGGAACAGAAAATACGTAAGCCGGGGGAACTATGAGCCAAATTAACATTTTCAAATTAAAATTGCATCAATTATCATAAGAGCTCCAAACTTTGGCATCAGACTCATCAACATCGTAAATTCGTAAAACGGTGAACAAATAAAGAACAAAAAGAAATATCGCACATTCAAGAACTGGATCTAGGTATCTAATCGAAGGTAATAACCCGAACTGCAATATTAGAAACTCCGTCTAGTTTAAGCGAAGATTAGAAAGATAGATCAGAGAGTAATAGTAACGAACCTGAAGCCGAAACCAAAGGTTGAAGAAGGAGAAGCTGACAAACAAGGACGAAGTTGAGAAGAAACGCCGTGAACGCTAATCCTCTCCAAGCTGAAGCTTCCATGGCGGATACCGAAATCGAAAATCTCAGCATTGTTTCTTCAAGTTTCATGAACAAAGAATCAGAATATGTGTTTTAAGTTTAATTCATCTAAATCGAAACGTGAGTTTTTTTTTTTTAATTTAAATTAAAATCCGATAATCAAATGAGTCATTCCACGTATTTATCTCCAATGGACGAATTACACGTGGAAATCATTTTAACGTCGGTCGAGTGAGGAAATTTCATTATTTCTGTGGAATCCACCACGTCACCAAGTACTAATGACGTATAGGAACGGTCCATGTGTCCTTCAATCGGCCCACTAAAATTTGTTTTGGGCTGTTATAGATACGGCCCATTTGTTTTAATAGGCCTGTTCTTTTAGCACGTTCTACAATTTGTTTGCTTTTAATAACTTTCTAATTTTTATTCCTCACATTTTATTCAACTTTAAATCTCTCAATAAGATTTTGTGTTTTTTCTTTTCTCCTATACCTAAGTGCATTCCATGTGAAAACCATCAAGAATGTTATACAGCTTATTTCAATCTAAAATCCCGAGTTTTGGATGGATGATCTACAAAATTATATTTAAATAAAACTTGACTTGCCTTTTTAGAACAAAGTTTTCTAACTTTTTGTTTGTATCAACCGGCCTCTATTTGAATTTTTTTTATTTTTTCGCTCGTCCTCATAATTTTTTCCTCTTACACTCTGTTCCCTCTACATATTTCCATCGTAATTGTCTCTCTTGTTTTGATATCAAAGGAAGAAGAGTTTACACAAAATTCTAGTAGTAAAAATTTTACATGTTGTCGTTTTATTGTCAGAGGAAGAAGACGTGAGAACAAGCGAAGAGCTAAACGTGAGAGAGAGAATTTAGAGAAGAAAATATATACTAAAAAATAGTTTGAAAAAAGTTATAAAATTTATCATCGAAAAGGTTTGTTTTATGAGAAATTATTACTGATAATTAATTAAGTAATTTATCAAATCAGACAATGTTTTATGAGAAATTATTTCTTCTTCCCCTTCTTTTCTACCTCGAGGGAAAATGTCTCCTTTGATCCAGAAGCACATGAAGATTCGAAAAGCATACTATTGATTAAGAGTGAAAGTCGGTTGGGTTTTTATCAGTTCTGAAGCCAATCAAGAACTAAACCAAATCAATAAGTTTTATAAAAAAAAAAGGTCCAAACTGATGTCCAATAAACAAAAAAAGAAAATCAATTGATTGATTTTTATTGAGTTTGGTTTATTATCAGTTTGGTTCTTAGTTTTTTGCATTTTTTTTCTTTTAATTAATTTTTATTTTTATTCATACTGTTGTTTTGAATTAGTCTTTTTTGCCATTTTCAAATTAAATTGGATCCATTTCTTTTTTTTATACATTGGAATAGGACATTGTTGTTTCTTTTGGCACTTTTCTAAATAACAAACATACATATGCTCCATAATAATTGGTATTTTTTTCTAAACAACAAATATACATGAATCATAATAATTAAAATACTAAAATATATTTAATGTTAGAGTTTTTCTAAGGGTATATATAATACTCTCGGTTTAATTCGATTTTGATTAGTATTTCCAATAATAAAAAAAAAACTGATCAAATTAATAGTTTTTAGTTTTCTCCAAATATAAAGGGGGATTTTTAAAAATAGAAAAACAAGAGAAACTATTTACACAAAATAGCAAAATTTTTAGATAGTTGTGATAGACGCTGATAGAAGTTTATCAGGGTCTATCAGTAATAGAAATTATAGAAATCTATCATTGATAGACGCTGATAGAAGTCTATCAATGTCTATCAGTGTTTTTTTGCTATTTTTTTTGTAAATAGTTTGACATTTTTTTTATCTGTAAAAATTTTCCAAATATTATAAACCTAATACATTCAATTTTAAACTAAACCACTAAACCAATCCAGTAGATCGATTTGATTTGATTTATAATTTTTTTATTTGTTGTTGCCCTCATACAATTAATTCTTTTCAAAGATGGCCGTTAGGAGGCAATTGCAATGTGCCTAATAGTTTTGCACTATAAACCGTAGAAAGACATTACAAAAATATTTTATATATTAAAAGTTGGGCAATTCTAATTTCATACTCCCCATTTTTTAACACAAAAAAATTCTAAAAATCCAATTTTTTTGGAAGCAAAAACTGTCATGTAGTAGTTTTTTCTTGGACAGCTCGCTTAGAAATAGGTATAGTACAAGGAGCACCTAAATATTTTTTTAAAAAAATTATTAAGAGGAAGCAATATCGTCGGCTGCAGTCACCTCATCCAATATATATTTTTTTAATTTATATAAGTTTAGGTTATGTTTGATAACTATTTAGGTTTTTAAAAGAGAAATTATTATAAACAGAAAAAATATCAAACTATTTACAAATATAGAAATTTTTTAATGTCTATCCGTGATAGATCGCGATAGAAAACGTTTTCTATCGCTCAAGTAAATGAATTCTATCGCTCAAGCGATGAAAGCGATAGACTGTAATTCTATCGCAGTCTATCACTGATAGACTGTAAAATTTTGGGGTCTTTTCACAAATAGAAAAAAACAAAAGTAATTACACATATAGAAAAAAAAGTAGAAAATACAAAAGTATGGGGTGCATTTTTTTCTATATGTGTAATTACTTTTGTTTTTTTTTTTCTATACACAACAATTTCTCTAAAATTTTTCTATATTTATAAATAGTTTGATTCATTTTTTTATATTTGAAAAGAGTCTTTTTTTTTTTTTAATTATGTTTGTTTTCTTATCACTCTTTTGTAATTTCATATTTTCTAATTAAACACTTGAATTCTTAGTCAAATTTAAAAAACAAAAACAAATATTTAAAAACTATTTTTTTAAGTTTCAAAACTTAGTTTGGTTTTTTATCACAATAAAGTAGAAGAATCAATAGACGGAAATAATATTTATAAACTTACTTTTATCGAACGTTGAAAAACTAAAAACCTAGAGTCATTTTGATAGTTTTTTTTTTTAATTTTTGAAAATTAAATTTATAAACTCTATTTTTACCCTTCAAGTTTCGATGACATATTATTAAAAAAAAAAAGTTTATTTATCTTATTATCCACCTTCTATTAATATAATGTTTTTATAAACCAAACCTAATTTATAAAAAGAAAAAAAAATGTTTTCGTATTTAGAATTTAACTAAAAATTCTAAGTGTTTTGTTAACAAAATGTAAAAATTAGCACAAATTTCAAAAACATATAAAACAAGTAAACAAAATCGTTATCGATTACTTTCCAAACAGAATTACGAAACACTTCATTATTCATTATTATATCAACATGTTCCTTTCTACATAACAAAATTCAGCTCTTGATCTTAATTCTTGATCATATATATATATAGAAATACCAAACAAATATCTCTAAATTTTCCCCCTTATACCGAATTATTATTGCCAATGAATTGGCTCAAACCCATGTCAGAGCTCATAGAATTAGCAAATTTGGTCATCTCCATTAATGGAATAATCATCTCATCATTCCTTTCTCCCTCCTTCCTCCCAAAAAAATCCCTCAACCCATTTCCTTTTCCTCCATAATAATTACCACTCTCAAATGAAATATCATTTGAAGATGAACTCATAACTACTCCCACGCTATTACTCCCTGAAAATGAGTTATTATTACTCTTTGTCGATCCCAATTGCGCCGCTTTCAGCAGCAACGCCGTCGCCGACATCCCTCCGCCACCGCCACCGCCCATGGCCGAGCAAAATGATGGCAAGTTATAACCTTCTTGTTGTTGTTGTTGTTTGTTGGCAGAGGAGGACAGAGTGAGGTTCATGATGGCTGATTTTGAAGCATTGTTTTTGTTGTTCAAACTCAAAATTTGGTTTGAGATTTGGTAGAGATTAGAGGGTGGAAATTGGGGGAAAGTATTTGATGATTCAAAATTATGGTCTTGTAATTGGGAATTGAAAAGAGATTGGTTGATTGAATTATTATTATTATTATTATTATTATTATTATTATTGGCAATGAAATTAAGTCTTGAATTTGCTGCTGTAACTGATGAGATTAACTTTGCACTTTCTTCAGCTAATGCATCACAGAATGCCCTGTGAGTTATGAAGCTGTCTTTCCTGTTTTAAAATTATTCAAAAAAAAAAAAAAAAAAAAAAAAAAAAAAAAAAAACCAACACTATTTATTAATCATTGAGTATGTCACCAAAAAATTTCAGGATCCATAAATATATGCCTTATGAACTAACATTAAAGACTTCATAATTATTGATTTAAGACTAAAAATTAGGTTGCATGCATCAAGAATATAGTATGCATAAAAGATTAAAATTACACTAATTAAGCTAAATTAAGTAGCACATTTCATAACCACCTTGTTTGTTAACTATTTTATTTTTTGTTTTTTGTTTTTGTTTTTAAAAATTAAGCCTATTTGTTTCTCATTTCTTACATTGATTTGCATCTCTTTTAGGTACAATAGTTGAATTCTTTATCAAATTCCAAAACAAAAACAAGTTTTTAAAAGCTACTTTTTTTAATTTTTTAATTTTGGCTTGATAATTTAAATTATTAGTAAAAAGTAATAAATTTGAGATTGGAAGTAGTGTCTATAGACTTAATTTTCAAAAAAAAAAACAAAAAACAAAATAGTTACGAAATGAGGCCTTAGTTTTTTGTTTTGGTTTTGACTTTTGAAAATTGCTTTTGTATTCTTACAATTTCTTACTCATATTTTTACATTTTTTATGTAAACATTTGAATTCTAGGTTGATTTTAAAAAATAAAATCTAATTTTTCTTTTAATGTTCAAATTTTGACTTTGATTTTAAAATACTCTTAAATTGTTGACAACAAAACGTTGAAAACCAATGTATGAAAAGTGGCGTTTATAGGCTCAACTTTCAAAAACAAAAAACCAAAAATTAATGTCTCATCTAGTAATCATTTGATTTTTTATTTTTAATTTTTGAAAATTAAGCATATAAACAATCTTCTACCTCTAAAGTCTCTAGATTTATTATCAATCAAACCAATTTTTCAAAAATAAAAAAATTTAAAATTTTATTTTTGATTTTGGGAATTTGGGAATTTGGCCAAGGATTAAACTATTTTTTTTAAGAAAAATACAAACCATCATAAGAAATTAAGAATAAATAGACTTAATTTAAAAAAAAAAAAAAAAACTAATTAAAACGATAGAGTTAATTAGGATAGAATTTCAAAATTGAAAAAGTGGGATAAATAGAAATATTACTAGAGAAGCCAATAATCTCAAAAGTTGTCGATAACATATTGAAAAAGTAATTTTGTTAAAATTATATAGAATCACATAGCCTTACCAAATAGTAATTAAAATATAATAATCAAAATAATAAAAATCTTAACTACAGTATAAAATTAATCCCAAACAAAGCCTTCATTAATAGAAATATATTTCAAAAGGTAAGAAAAAAAATTAAAAAGTTATTTGAAAATTTTCACAGATAGAAAAAATCTCAAACTATTTACAAAAAATAGCAAAAGAAAAACAGACATTGATAGATTTCTATCAACATCTATCAATGATAAACTTCTATAATTTTTATCACTGATAAACTTCTATCAACGTTTATCGTAACTATTTAAAAATTTCGTTATTTTGTATAAATAGTTTCTCTTATTTTTACAAATTTCATAGGAGTCAAACTAAAATGAAATTAAAAAGAGAGATAATAAAAAAGAAAGAGATTAATAAACCTGGAAAAGAGTGTTCCACAGTCACATTTGTACTCTCTAGTACCACAAGTCTTGGAGTGAGCTTTCCAGTCAGATTGAACAGCATATTTCTTAGAACATTTCTCACACTTCCATTTTTTCTCCCCATGTTTTCTACTAAAATGTTTTTTAATTCCAGTTAGGTCCCCAAGTGCTCTGCTTGGATCATGATGAACACAACATTTTTCTGGGCAAATATACACTTTCTTCTTCACTACTTCTTTGTTACTTCTTTGCCTTAGCTTCCATGGCAAATTGTGTCCTCTTCTGTGAAGTTGCAGGTTTTGATCCCTTTGAAACCCTTTATTGCATATTTCACATATGAATCTGTTTGTTGCCATTAGAGTGTTGGGAGATAAAGCTATTACCTCTGCATCTGGATCTGTATAAAAACACACACACATATACCTACTCGTCATAATTCCACCTAACTCTCGTTTCATAACGATTTTGTTTGATTTCTTAAATCACTGATTAAGCTAATCACCAATTGACCGAACAAGTAGAAATCAATATTAATTGGAGAGGAAATAACATTGCAGAGAAGTCCGGAGTTTGAACATATGATCTCCAAGACCATCATTCACTGATTGACTCAAAGGTACAAGATCTCCGGGTGCTCTAATATCATATTAAATTACCGATTGACCTAAAAACTTAAGCTAATGGGTGAACGTAAATTTTAATATTATATCATCTAACATGATTTTCTTTTACTTTTGTTTAAAGAAACACTTTCATTCCTAAATAGCTTGGTTTTAAAAAAAATATATATATTATTATAAGTGACATTTTCACCTATAGAAAAAATGTCAAACTATTTACAGAAAATAGCAAAAAAAATACTGATAGACATTGATAGACTTCTATCAACGTCTAACATAGCTATCTAAAAATTTTGTTATTTCTTGTAAATAGTTTCCCTTATTTTTCTATTTTTAAAAATTTTCCTTATTAGAAAGTGAATAACAAAGCAGGTGGAAGTAATTTTTATAAATGTAATTTTTAAAAATAAAAAACTTAAAATCAAATTGTTACCAAACAGAGCTTTTGTATGTTTTTTTTAGATGTTTCTAAAAATTGTCAGCTTGTTTTGTAAAAGATATTTTAATTCTAATCCAAATTCAAATTATCGTTTCTTTTTCATTTTTCATTCAAATTTTAGCTTGATTTTAAAAACCGGTAATAAGAAAAAACTTAAGACACAAACAGAAAAATAAAAAAACAAAATGGTGGTTAATTAAATCATCAAATACAAGGATTCTAATCTAGAATACTTGTGATTGTATTTTAAGATATTTTCCTATCTTCTAACAACAATAAATCGTGTTAATGAATATTTTCAAATGGGTATTCAAAAAAAAAAAAAAAATTGAAGTGAATGAGTTGTAAAGATCGAGAGAGAGAGAGAAACAGACCTGGTTTTCCTGGCAAATTTCTCTTCTTCTTGGGAAGAGTAGTAGGAGGAAGAAGAGAAGAATCAAGATTTGGATTAGGGTTAGGGTTAGGGTTAGGGCTATGATGAGGAAGATGATAAAGTTGAGAACTTTGCTGTTGATGATCAGCAAATTCTCCAATACAATTAGAAGAAACAGAAAATTCAATACCAGACATCATCACCCAAAGCTTTAATTTAGCTTACAAACAAAAATTAAAACACACACACAAAAAAAAAGGCTCAAAAGATTGGATTTTTACACCATAAAGAGTGTTTTAATTTGATTTTGTATGCTTTTGATGAAACCCCCCAAATAAATCGACAGAAAAAAGTTGAAATTTTTTTAGAACTTGTGGCTGCCCAAAGACAAAGAAGAAAGGAACCCTATAAAGAAGAAGAGGTTTGTTTTTTGAGATAAGTATTGTTGTGAGCAAAAAGAGAGATGAATTTGGGTGTGGCTTGGCTTGTTTCTTTGGCTTAAAAAGAAAGCTCCAAAAACTATGATGTCTCATGGGAATATTTCATGTTTATTTTTTCCTCTAAAAGTTGCTTCTCTTTCTTTCTTTCTTTCTTTTTCTAAGAAAAATATCAATTTATACTCTAAACTCTGCTTTTGTATTTAGTAAAGGAAAATTATTAATTATAAATAGAGAAAAACATCAAACTATTTACAAAAATAGAAAATTTTCACTTTCTATTAGTAATAGACCACAGTAGAATTCTACTGCGGTCTATTGTAAAAATTTTCTATATTTGTAAGCAGTTTGGCTCATTTTTCTATATTAAAAAATGACACATTAATAATTGGGTCAATTTGAACTCTTAGCTTTCATAAGTGTATCAATTTATAATATTTCATTTAGAAAATTAGTATTATACGTGGGAGATTTATAATTGTTTCAATTAACCTTTGAAACCATCACAAGTAAATCAACAATTCTTACACATGTGTAAACTTCTACAAATGTTGGATTAACGAAATGAACGATTAGAAGAATTGGTGCATGGGCAATTTTCAAAGATAATCTTAATTAAGAGTCCAAATTGGAATTGCTTATAAAGGTGTATGGGTTTAATTAATAAAATTATTATTAGTCTAACACGATGTTTATCCAAACAAAATGTAATATAGGATATAAATTGATCGTATTTCTTTTTTTTTTAATTTAAGTTCCCTGGCCTGGAAAATCGAACCTTCTACTTTTTTATCGAAGACATATATTTTAACTAGTTGATTATGCAAAAATTACCTCTTAGTCCTCTCTGGCTTTTACTGTTGCAGTAATAGTTTTACGTGTAGTCCTTTTTATCTTACTCAGTAAACCCTTCTTCGAGATGCCTTTAGTTTTACTCTTAGCCATAGATTTAGATGGCTCATCTCTAAATTGTTTGTGCAGCTGTGAAATACTTCAATTATTTTTTAATGGAAAAAAAAAAAAGACTTCACTGATTTGTTAGTAATATGATATACCACGTTTCCATAATATATATATTATATATATTGTTAATTCCATTTCACAAGTTTTAAAATAATATATATTTTATATTAAGTTAGGTACCCTAAAACCTAGGGAAATGTGTGTGTATTTTTTAATTCTTATAGGCCTCTTAAAGGTATGGTGTTTAATTAGCTTCCTTTCAATATCAACTTAAACTTTTTGACTTTAGGGTTAGTTAATTAACATATTACCAAACTCGTAATATAATAATAACTCACATTATCATCATCCTACATAGATTTATCTTTCTAAATTATCTTTTTTTATCATTGACCGTCTAAACTAATTAATATTGCGAATGTGAAATTACAGGTAACGAATCTCGTAAAATTTAATAGTCAGAATTGGTTTCTATGAGGTGATTTTTGTGGTATATTAATTTTGAATATGGTATCTCTTGGATTTAAAGGTAATTTAGAAGTACAATGGCATATTGAAGCAAATCCAAAAAGAAGTGGGAAAAAAAGGGTAAAAAGAGTTGAAGTGTAAAAAAGGGAAGGTGTGATGGGATTGTTGCACCGACGGCTGAAAAGAGAGTGTGTTGACTAATAGAGTGAGAGAGAATCTCTGCAAAGTTAGATGCCTTTATGGAATGATTAATCCATAATTAAAAAATGCGCAGTTTTTAAATATAAAATTCTTTTACTATTTATTTATGATAGATCGCAATAAAATATTATGACAGTAATTTAAAATTATATCATTTTAAATTATCGTCACACAGTTTTAAGTTTCGATTTTATTTTGAAATTCTAAAATATTTATTTTTTAATGGTAAGTTTGGGACTTCTATAAAATAATAGACAAAATTAAAGAGTATTGGTTATAGTTTAGTTTTTTTTTTTTTTTTTACAGTCTTGAATTTTGTTTTTTTTTTTTTTTTGAAAGAAAAAAAAAAGGTTAGGGCTTCCCAATGCAAAAGTGATAGGACAGTCCGTGATACCTCTGTGACTGAGACACTGAGGGAACAACTGTGGGCTCTATTTTATACTGTTCAACTTTGAAACTTCCATCATTTCATTACCTTTTCATCCTATTATTATATATATATATATATTAAAGGTTGAATATGGGAATATAAGTGAGGAGGATGGTAGGAATGTATGATGTATATGCAAGTTTCAAAATATCGATATCGATAGAAATATCGAGGTCTCGATTTTATGGAAATATCGATATTGATGAAAATTTTGAAAAAATTTATGGAAATTGTTACAATTAATTAATGAAACTTTAATTGTGGCTTAATTAAACTATAACTAACCATTTTTAATCACAATTTCTATAAATTAAGATAATATTTGGATGTCTATTGTAAATATCTGAGTATATGTTGATACGAGAGCAGAAATTTAAAAAAGAAATGAAAAAATAATTACACAATAATAAAAGGTTTATGAATATTTTGAGGTAAAACATGTGAAAATTATGAAAGTTTTGGATAATAAAAGAAAAAATCCATATCAATTCAATTTTAAGGTGAAGTGATGTGAAAATTTAATGAAAAAAGTTTAATTGAGTTTAAAAATAAATATAGATTATTTTTTGTAATTCTTTCAAATTCAATTTCTTTATAAATGAAAGTTTTGAGTAAAAAATAAAGCTAAAACTTGAGAAAAGTTGGAAATTAAAAAAGTAGCACATAAAAAATATTTAATCTTTTGTCGAAAATTGGCGTGTGAAACTATCGAATTGAGTGTGAGAGGACCATAAAATTGAAATTTTTGAATTAAGCTACAAGTAATTAACCAGAAAAAAAAATTGAAAATTTCTTGAATTTTTCTCGAAATGTTGAAATTTCGTCGAAATGGGGAGAATCGGAATATTCTAGAAATATTCTCGAAATTTCGTCGAAATTGGAGGAAAAACAAAATTGTCACCCATCAATATTTCGAGACCGTCAAAATCTTGAAACGATGAAAATTTTCTACTATGTGTGTGTGTATATATATATATATATATATATATTGAGTGATTTTGAAATTGTTATATCAACCTTTGTTACGTTTAAAATTAATTAAGAACATATTTTATTTTTTTCAAAATTTAGTTAGTTGCAAGGATTGGTGACGATAAATTATATTTGCCGCACATGACTACGTTGATAACTCATTTCGTCACACACCAAAACTTCTATCAGACGTTGCATTTTCTTGAATTTGTGATGAACATTAAGATTGTCGCATGTGTGTTGTGATGAAACCATTTGGTCGTTGCAAGTGGGTTGTGACTAAAATTGTTTTAGTCGCATGTTTCCACGACTAAAATTTTAATTCATCACAAGCTTGCGACGATCGAATTCACATTAAACGTCATATATTTTGCGACGACATACTACACATTCATCGCTAATCTTGCAATAGTTTTATTTGTTGGTCGTTTAACTTTTGTCACTAAATGCCATTTTTCTTGTAGTGTTAGAAAAATAAAATGAATTTGATTAAATAATAAAGGAGATTTGATTACAAACCTATAATTAACGACGCATTATATCAAAATTATTGGCATTGGGTTATATATCATTGTCCATCTAATCAAATCAACAATTTTTCGGGCCCCCATTGAAAGATTCAGCTTCAAATGGTTCGATGGTTTAGCTGATCTTGATGCTTTGATTAGAGTTTGGTAGAATGAAATTAATTTTTTTTGTATATATTATTTCATATTTTTCTTTATTTAAGCCAACTCAAAGTCGTAATTAGTAATAATTCAAATTGATGAAGACTATTTCTTTTTTTTTTTTTTTTTTGAAACAGCAATTGATGAAGACTAACTGGTATAAAAGTATAAAATTCAATTAGAATCGAATCTTTGACCATTGTAAAGAAAAAAAAATTAAATAGATAATTTGATACCAAACATATCCTTTCAAAGTGATAATAGTTAGGTAGTATGTAAAGAACACATTTTCTTAGAAAAATAAATAAAAAGATAAGAAAATAATGTATGTTTAGTAGTTTTAGCTAATCCATAGGGTTCAATATATATCTCATATTGTTTTCAGTATAAAATATTTTATTAATAATGATAGACTTCTATGATGATAAACTATTATTAGCAATATAGTCTATCACGGATAGACTTTGAGATGCATCTAAATTTTGCTATTTCTATAAATTCAAATTTTGAGAGTTGGATCTAAATTTTGTTATTTCTGCAAATTCTTTTGCATTATACTATATTTGCTAATACTTTGGGCTTGATTTCTATATTTGCAATTGTCCAAAAGATTGATCTAAAGATGACAGACAAAGTCACAATACATAAATATATGGTTTATGTTTTTCGTTTCTCGTTAATAGATTCATTTATTAAAACACACACACATAGCAAAAGAAAGGGGAAGAACATGCTACCAAAGAGCTGGAAACAAGTCTGGTAAACCTAACAAAAGGTTGGAGTTGTTTCATTTGTGGAGGCCCTCAAAGCTCGTGACTGCCCAAATCAAGATAAATTGAGTGCATTAATCGCAGATGATAGACAGGGGGAGAAGTTCCCTTCTTACCCCTCGAATGCTTCACACATTCAATCTTTCTTCTCCCTTACGTGATAGGACTCTAAAGCCAAGTGCTTGTTTCAGTTACATCCCTGAATTGAATGGGGTGAGAAAGAAAGATGTGAACACCACAGTGGCAACAAGGAAAGGAAGGATGGCTACAGAAACTAAATATATATATATATATATATATATATACATATTACACCACAAAATGTGAAGTATAGATCGTATTTGAGGATTTAAATTTTTGATGTGTTCATGTTTATGTAATTAATGAAACTGAAAGATGAAATCAAAATAATAATAATTAGGAGAATATATAATATTAATATATATTGCTATTATAATTAAAGTCAGGGGTTTTTATTTTCAAGATGGTTGGTGTAGACTTCCACGGAAAAAGTTCAAGAGCATTCAATTAGTTGGATGGTGCATCACTTCAATTTGCAACCCAAGGTTGTGATTTTCTTTTCTTTTATTATGATATGATTTAAACTATAAATATATTATGCATAATCTAATTAACACTAAAGCAGCTACTTAATTAAACTTAGATAATATGCACTGCACCACTAAGGAAATAAATATTTATTGTTATGTCAAGGAATCCTAATTATAAAGATTTTATTTGAAATTTTATTTTCAAAACTTTGTTTTTGAAAAGAATGTTGTAGTACAACTTATAGGATGATTTTAAAAGATTGAAGTTACTATTCAACTTTATATGTCCAAATGAATAATAATAATAATAATAATAATAATAATAATAATAATAAAACACACAGATCATCAATTGAAACTCACCGAATTTTTTGAAAAAAAGTTGACAGAAAATAGTTAGGTAACCTCGTAACTCTAGTCTAAATATTTGTTTAAAAAGAAAAAAAAAAACTTTCAAATTAGATGTAACTATTTTGTTTTTTTATTTTCTATTTTTTAAGAAAATTATATAAGTTTTTCACCTCCATTAAGAGTATGCTCGAACTCTAAACCAAATTTTTTTTTTAAAAAAAAAAGAAAACGGGTTGTTTAGTCTATTTGGTAACTATTTGACTTTTATTTCTTTATTTTGTTATCTACTTTTTTAGAAATATTTTCAAAAATAAATTAAAAAAAACTAAAAAAATGGAATTTAAAATTTGAGAATTAAGTGTACTAGTTAGAAAGATGAAAACTATACAATAAAACAATTGTAAGAAAACAATTATAATTTTAAAAGCTAAATCTTTACCATACTTTGACTTAATTTTAAGTACAATTAAAAAAAGTAAAAATTAAAAACAAAATAATGATCCGACCGCATCTTTAAAGATACCAGCAAAAGTGTTACAAACCTCTGGAGATATATTTGTTCCCTCATTGGTTGTTGGTCTTTCAGGACCCGTCTCTTCAAAGAATACAACACTTTCCTCTTCAAAGAATACAACCCTTCTACTATAGCTATTAACTTACATGCTTTTTATAACAACTAGATCCTTGTTTGATTGGGCTTTTTTCTAGTCCTCTTCTTGTACTTTAATTACACTCTCTTTGCTTTTATTGAATATATTTTGAAAGGGAGATGATGAGGGTGTTAAGAAGGTGTCCAACTAGTAGAGATGTTCGGGTGCACCCCAATGTCGTATCTTTTTCTAAAAAAAATATAATTTTGAAAGCAACAACTAATTTGGGATTAGGTTGAATCCACTAATTTTGAAAGAGAGTCCTTCATCCCAAGGGCAATAATTAATTAATTGAGCAAAGAGTGAGAGAGAGAATGAAATTAGTTAAATAATAATGAAAAGGACAAGAAGTTTTGGCAACATGCAATTGGATTTTGGTTTGCTTTGGTATCAAATTATAAATCTTCATCAAACACATACACATGCATTTTACACATATCAAACACAAACACATGCAAATTATACAAATATATAAAAACAAAGACACACCCCAAAATCCATGCTATTTGGTTGCATTATATTATTATAATTTCCTTTCTAAACTAAAAAAAACATAGAAAAATTTTAAAAATAGAAAAATAAACAAAACTATATACACAAAATAGCAAAATTTTTAGATAGTTGTGATAAACGCTAATAAAAATCTATTAGAGTTTGTCACTGATAGAGGCTGATAGAAGTCTATCGATGTCTATTAAGTTTTTTTTTTCCTATTTTTTTTTGTAAATAGTTTGACATTTTTTTTTTTTATATGTGAAAATTTCTCTACCTTTATATATTGGGAATATATTTTTTTTTAAGAAAAAATCCTAGTATTTTTAAATAGGGGAAATACAACCCCTTTATTTGAAAAAAAAAAACCCTAATTTATTTATATGGAGAAAGAATGTGTGTGTGTATATATATATATATATATATATATATATGTCCGACCAGAAAAGGACATGCCATAACACAAATCCATGGCATGTAGATTCTTCATTCTGCCTTCCCCAATGCAAGAAGAGGGAACATTTAAACTTTTTTTTTTTTTTTCCTGCGTAAATTCTGTTAATAATTGTCATAAAGTGGAACTCTATATATATGAGAAATGGTGGAACAATTTGTTTAATGAAAATTTAGCTAATTTTACTTTTAAACAAAAAGGTTTTGAGTTGAAATAGAAATTATAATAGGGTTGTTTTTAAATATAGGAAAATGAACCAAAATATTTATAAATATAGTAAAATTTTACTGTCTATTTGCGATAGACTACAATAGACTACTATCTATGTCTATCTGTAATATATCGCGACACAGATAGTAGTCTATCGCAGATAAATAGTAAAATTTAGCTAATATTACAATCATGAGTCACATGTTTATGTTTTCAAATCATACTAATTATCTCTTCATCTTATTTACTATCAAAATAATAATAATAAAAAGCAAAATTTAATATGATATGCATATAGTTTTGACTATTTCTGTCTACTCGAATAATTAGAATAGCTTCACGCTTTTTTTTTTGAAGCGAAAGATTCGAATTTCTATTTGTATGTTATAAAAAACTTGAATAATTAAAAGTATTTGAATAAATATTCAAGGGGCAGGATATTGATACTCATGACTGTGCCAATAATTTTGGTTGATATATACCCCTTGGATTTTTTATTTTTTTATTTTTTTTAAGCAAACTCATTCATATTAATATTAATTATACTAAAAAGTACTGTGAAAGTCAAAGGAAAACCAAACCCCACAATAAAATATATCTGTAGAAAGTTATTTTATACGCTGAATGTGAAATAATAATTCACTACGTCATTACTATTTCCTCAAGAAAAATGTCGTCATTATTATTTTATACAAAAAAAATCCTAATGCTCCAAATATTTGAATTAAAAACTATTGATGAATCTTTGAATTTTTTTTTATCATACATGAACAAAAATTTATCTTAAGAAAAAGAAAAATGAGAATAGTGGATCTCACTCAAATTTTGTTTTTGAAAACTATTTTCAAATTCTATAATCTAAATAGTGCAAATTATGAAAACAATATTTAATAAAATAATTATTATACAAATCTTTTTAACATAAATAAATTAATAATAGTGTATTGTCAACTAATATTTAGTGGATAACTGCAACTAGTTTTATGGTTAGGTAACAATTTATGAATTTGTTATGAAATATATTTATAAAATTATTTCTTTTTTTTTTAAAAAAAAAAAAGCCAAAGGACTAAGGGGTTGTGGGTTCAATCCATGGTGGCCACCTACCTAGGATTTAATATCCTACGGGTAAGTTGGCAGCCCGCTTGTTGTAGGGTCGGGTGGGTTGTCCCGTGAGATTAGTCGAGGTGCGCGTAAGAAGCTGGCCCGAATACTCACGGATATCAAAAAAAAATTATGAAACACAACTATGTTTTGATTGAATCTCTTGTTTCTAAATTTGCTATCAAACCGGCTCTAATTAATTTTCCACTAGATTATAAAAAAAATTAAAAATGATCTTTTGAAAAAATGTGATGCATAGCTACAAAATATTATAAACAAGGGTAGATGGATAGTGAACAAAAGTATTTATTGAAAGATGTATATATTAACAATAAAGAAAGTTTGTTTAACCAAAGCTTTGATGCCGTTTGGTTTGGAAGTTTGACAAATTGGAATAAAAATTTCTCAAAGTTGAAGCCAATCTCGGTATGTATTAACAAACCACGAGCATTAAAGTTGCCGAATTGAAATTTTGTCTCCCACCACCATTTAGGGGTTTCTTTTTTTAAAATTTTTTAAGTAAAGGTTGTAACTATTAAGAAAATATATGGTTGAAAGTTGTAATAATACTACAAATATATATCAAATTCTAGTTAAAATTTAACAATTTCTCCCTATATATATAATAAAAATAATAATATTGATAGCTAAGAGAAAATAAGGTTGTTTTCAAATATAGCAAAATGAGCTAAAATATTTACAAATACAGCAAAATGTCATTGTCTACCAGTAATAGACAGTAATAGACACTAATGAATGATAGTAGTCTATCAGTCTATAACTAAGATAGTAAAATTTTGCTATATTGGAAAATATTTTCAGCAGTTTTTCTATTTAAAACAATTACTTTAAAAAATAATAAAATGTTATATTTAAATTAAAAATTTGTGCATTTGAGACTATGCTTTCTTGTTGGCCATAGTGCATTATAGTTCTCTTGTGTTCTTCTATTTCAAAAAGAAAAAGGTTGAAATTTAAACATTTTAGAAATCATGGTTTACATTTTAATTATATTGGATATATAAATATTATTGTTTTTATTAAGATATTTGTAAAAATCTTTAAATGAAAATTATATTGGAAATTACTCATATGGGTTTTTTTGAAAAAAATTATTGCATTAGGTTGAATTTATTTTTTTAAAAAAAACCATTTAGAAATAGTTTTCATTGAATCTCTATTCTGATTCCTATAAAATTAAATAGAGAATTATGTGGGGAAGGAAATTAAAATTGGGGGCAAGGAAGGGAACAATGTCACTGATCTCATGCCCCACACCCTGCCCTGTGAAAACTTTTACTAACAAGAACTACTTAAAATTGATTCAAGATATCCTACCTCTCAATATACATTTAAATTATTTTATAATTAATGGAACTTTAAATTTTAAATTTTAATTTTTGTGTCTAGTAATTTAAAGAATTAAAAATATATATATATATATATATATATATAAAAGCTCAAAGACAGATTTGTAATTTTGAAAGTTCATATGTAAGGGCTTTCACGTGTTGTATTGAGTTGAAGCACTTTTTAAACTCAACCCAATTATTGATAATCTTTATTAAACATTGAACCAATCCACCCAAACCGTAAAATATTTGGGTTATTCGAGTTATTTATTTAATTTTTTGTTTTAAAAATAAGTAAGAATTTTATTTAATTATTTTCATCTATTGAATTAAGATTAACAACTCAATTTATTTTATATTATTAAAATTTTATTTTCAAAGTGCTAAAAAATTTTTAGGAGTTATTGGAGAATAAATTGTCCAAAAAAATAATGAAATTAAATAATTAATATAAATATATGTATATATAATTGTATCGTAAGTTTTTAAAAAAATAGATTTTTTAAAATTAATAATAAATTCAAGTCGGTTCAAGTTGGTTTTGGTTATTTTATGAATTCATGAACTGACCCAACCCATAAAATTTTTATTTATTTGAACCCAACCCCGGGTTTGAGTTGGGTTGATCATAGTTTTCGGATTATCAAAATTTTTAAACACCCTTAGTTATTCGTAGACTAAAAAGACACCGTCTTCAAAGATCAGAGATTAAATTTGTAATTTAAAAAACAACGACCACGAATAATTTCTTCCCTAAACTCTAAAGATGTTTCTTTTCAAAGTTAAACAATATATAGGCAGATTCAAATCTTCAATCTTTGAGGCCTCGGTTTGATAACCATTTGGTTTTTAGTTTTTAGTTTTTTAAAATTAAGCCTACAAACATCTCTCTCACTCCTTAATGTCTTGCTTTTTTATCTACTTTTTACCCATATTTTCAAAAACAAAGCCAAAATTTGAAAACTAAAAAAAATAGTTTTTAAAAACTTGTTTTTGTTTTTAGAATTTGGCTAAGAATTCAATTTCTGTACTCAAGAAAGATGCAAACTATTGTAAGAAAATGTGAGGAAATATGCTTAATTTTCAAAACCAAAAACAAAAAACGTAATGGTTACCAAATGGAGCCTAGTTAATGATATATATTTTAACCAAATTGATCTATATTTAAAAGTTTGTTAAATCCAAATTGATTGTAGTGTAACAAGTAATTGAAGATAGTTGGGCAAATAAATGTAAGGTGCAACCAAGGTTTAAAATATCGATGTCGATGGAAATATGGGAGTCTTAATTTTATAAAAATTTCAATGAAAATATCGATAAAATATCGATTTCGATGAATATTTTTAGAAAAATTATAAAAAAAAATAAATTTAAATTGTAAATACATTTTTTTTATTATTTTCAAATAAGTAAATATGTCTATTATTTATATTAGTGGCATTTTGATGTTTATTTTTTGTTAGATCGGAGATTTTTCTACGATATAATAGAAATATTGATTCACCTCTCCTATCGATACTGAACTCATAGAAACGTAGAAATATCGATAGAAATTAATACCATGGGTTATAACTTATAAATTTTAGGATGTGTTTGGAATACATTTTTAAGTGTTTAATTTAAAAAATAAATCATTTTAGAAGAAATTTGAGTATTTGACAACACTCCAAATACATTTTGAAGAGTATTTTAATCAATTTTAATTAAAAGGGTTTAAATAAAAATTAAATTTTTTAAAAATATATTTTTTTCAAGTCAATACAAACCGACCTTCATGTTTTTAAGACACTGGAAAAAAATAAAAGGAGAGAGAAGATAAGGCAATGAGAGGAATCTATAGAACTCCAAAAAACTGATGCTATGACGCCACTCTAAGGACAATCAAACACACATTTACCTGTGAAGAGCAGTGACATTGAAAGAACCAGCATTTTTATTTTTATTTTTTATTTTTTATACAATGGGAAAAAGAAAATCCAACCAAACTTTTTAATCGCTAACATATCTATATCTAAATTGAGTTATGCTTACTTTGGCAACAATGAAATGGTATGTCATATTATTTACTTTTTATTCTGCTTTATTTATTTTTTCTTTTTTTCACTTTTGGATAAAAATATTATTTTTTTAGACACAAATGGTAGTAGACAATTTTGTTTTTTTAGGAAGTATCAATTTATACCTCTAAACTTTAGGGATTGTATAAATTTAAACCTTAAACTTTTGCAATTATACCAAATAATACCTTCCATTACCTTCAGTTTGGGAGAATCTCATGGGAAACTTATAATTATATCAATTAAATTTTAAAACTTTCATAAATGAATCGATTTAGACTCTTAGTCAAACTTTCTTATGAGAATCATCCATACATTCATTCTAATCTTCTATTTTATAAAACCGACATTTGAAGAAGTTTACACACACATTTAATAATTAAAACATGAATGATTTTCAAAGGTAATCATAACGAAATGTTTAAATTGATTTATTTCTGAAAATTTTGAAGTTCAATTGACTAAAATCATGTGTTTCTTATAATAGTGGTCGAATGATACATGACGAATGGTACAAATTAATACATGCGAAAGTTCAAAATTTAAATCGATACAATTATTAGTTTTTTACTTTAATTGACACAAATTTTAAAGTTTAGAGATATAGACGGTTATTTGCCTGTTTTTTTTAAAGTGAACTACTAATTCAAATTTCCCTCTTGTAAATAAGTTTCAAACTGAGACATATTTGCAAAATCTTGGACTTCTATTTATTCCAATTGATCTTTTTAGCCTTTGTCAATAGTGGGCCTTAAGGAGCCCATTTTTCTAAAAGAAAATAGTTAAAATTGATATTTTGGGGCATTCCGAGAATTGAATTCGGGACCTCTCGCACCCTAAGCGAGAATCATACCACTAGACCAAATGCCCATTTTGTTAACATTACCTCAACTAAATGAATTAAAATAAATATGACCATTTTAAACGAACAAACAATCAAATTGAAAGAAGTTGAAAAGTTTAGTATTATGCCCGTTAAGTAACTGTTTGATTTTTTTAAATTAAGTTGATAAATACTTTTATCTCTAAAATTTTTACTTTACTATCTATTTTTATAGATTTTGTTAAAAACTAATTCAAGTTTTGAAAACTAAAAGAATAGTTTTTAAATACTTCTTTTTTATTTAGAATTTGGCTAGGAATTCAACTCTTTTACTTAAGAAATATGAAAATCATGGTAAGAAGTTAGGAAGAAATAGACTTAATTTTAAAAATAAAAAACAAAAAACCAAATAGTTACTAAAGAGAGCTTAAACTTTAAAAAATAACAAGAAGAAGAAGAAGAAGAAGTCAAATATATAGGTGAGAGATTCAAATCTCATACTTTTTTTTTTTATTGATGTATACATTTAATGTCAGTTGACTGTCACTCAAGGATTAAAATCGAAGGGTTCGACATCGTTATTAAAGATCTATTGATGTTTCCGACGTCTTTTATAAATGCTTGTAAAACATTAAAAAAAAGGTCATTTATTTAGTTCAATGTGAATAGAAATACTAATAACAATATATATAACTTAGTTTGGGGTAAAACAACTTAACTGTTAACCTAAATAATTTTTTTATTTTTTTTATTTACTGAACTACCAATCGATATCGATATTTTATTAATATATTCAACGACAAATTCTTAAACTTGAAATTCGTAGGAATATTAGTAAAATTGAAATATCATTATCGACATTTTAATTCTTGGTTATACTTACTTTGGCACTAAAACTTTTTTTTAGGGTTGTATGCGTGTGAAGATTGGAACCCTTTGATCTCTTGATCAAAAACATGACATATGCCTAATTAAGCAATGGAGTTGTGCTTGTTGGTCACAGAACTGAAAGGTCGATATTTTAAAAAATGTTGAATAAGTCAAAGATTTACATTTTTATTAGACATAAAAATTGAAAGTTGATAAATAGTTAACGTGAGCTTAGCTCAATGATAAATTGTATGACCTAGTTCAATGCTCCATCGTGTATACTAAAAAAATGAAGAAAGTTTCTAAATATGAAATTTAATTGTAAAAATTAATTTGTATTAGTGGTAGTGGTAAAAATTGGACCCTCGAGCTTACAATAATTATAGAAATTAGACTCACAAATGATAAAAATTGAAGTCTCAAACTTATATAAATGTTACAATTTATACAATTATATTAGTTTGAATGTTCAATTTGACCAAATTTTAATACTTAATATAAGTTCAAGGGCTCAACTTTTATTTTTTTTTTCAAAAAGGAATTAAAACAAAGTACTGACAAACAATTTCTTATATATTTTTAAATTATACTTTTGAAACTGGTTATTATACAATTTCTTATTCGTAATTCAAACAACAAATATGCACTAAATTAAAATCAAGTCCAATCTATAACTTAATTTTGTAGTTATCATAAAATTTTTAAGAGACATTTACAAATATAACAATTAGATTTAAGGTATTAGCATATATAGACCATAAAAGTCTATCAGTGATAGAAGTCTATCACAAATAGACTTTAACAACATTTGTAATTTTTTTTTAAAATGTTGCTATACACTTGGTTATTATCCTTAAAATTCCTACTCATTACAATTATTATTTTTTTATAATGAAATTATTTATATAAAATAAATGGGTTTGGATCAAGATAAATTAAAATGAACCACCAATTTTTTTAAAAAAAAATTAAATTGAGAAAAATGAGTAGATCTAAAATCTCAACCACTAACTTAGAGAGATACATACAACCACCCAAAACTCATTTGGAGGGATCACTTAAACTTGTTGAATATCATTACCCACCAATGGTTTTCAATAATTTGAATTCTTTATTATTTTTTTTTCTTTACTTAATTGGTTCAATGCTAGGGGTTGTCAATGTAAATATAATTAACTCCACTATTCACAAGACTTGAAGCCTCCAAAGTTTGGAGTGCCACATATTAAAAACTATATAATAATTATAATCATAATATCACAAATGACTTGCCTTCAAATGGTACTTGCACTAGGGAAATTAATTGGAAATTTGGAAATATGGCATTGTCAAAAGTCAAATAAATTGGCTCAGTGGAGATTGACCTATACCTGACTCAATTTTCTTTCCATTACAACATTTTTTCACTCTAATTCTCACCTACTAATAAAATTCCATTTTGATCTTAAAGTTTTCAAATTAGAGGTCTATTTTTCTAAAAAAAATCTAATTGATTTTTATTTTTTGTCACAGCATTCGGCGAAGTTAGGAGATTCAGACATATTTGAATGATTATACTTATATCTTAATTAGTTGACTCGGGTTAGTATATTGGGTTTAAATTAGTTTTTGATTTAAGGAACAAATTGATTTCCAACAACTAAGGCAAAGATCAAAATTTTAAAAACCAAATTTAACTTCTTTTTTTTTTCTCAGGAAAAAGTACCAATCAAACTTGAGTGGACCAAAAATCCAAAAAAATCAAAATAGAAAATCAATTTATATTCCAAAATTTTGGATGGAACTGATAATTATGTAAAAAAAATGTATCAATTTAAATTCTAAAATATTTTATTTAGATTCTCCCTAATAATTATAACTATTTTATTTCATCTAAAATTAACTCAAAATCACCAATAAAATTATTATTCTTACAAAATCATACTAAATTAAAAAAAAAAAATCTCCCCCAAAATTCTAGCAAATTAGGGGGAAAAAATTACGTATAAAAAGGTGGGTGAGAAAAAAAAAGAAGGCTATCCATAAATAGAATATCTTTTTTTACAACAATTATAAGGTGGAAAATGAAACCTTCAATCCACTGAGTGCATGCTAATCTCACTAAGTCAAACTCAATTTGACTTTTATAAATAGAATTTTAATGGATTGTTTAAATTGATTCACTTCATATTTAATTGAGATAATTTAAATTTAAAGTGTAAATAAAATTTTTCATTACAAAAAACCTCAACATGTGGA
This sequence comes from Lagenaria siceraria, assembly GCA_002890555.2. Classification (NCBI taxonomy): domain Eukaryota; kingdom Viridiplantae; phylum Streptophyta; class Magnoliopsida; order Cucurbitales; family Cucurbitaceae; genus Lagenaria; species Lagenaria siceraria. Next base: position 11,013,031 of record CM016485.1, read on the forward strand.
TCGAATTGATGCAATCTACTTGATTCAATCGATTTTTGTTAGATTTATCAATTTCAGCCTGGATCCCTATTCGAATTTTATGGATTTTTATTATTATTATTTTGAGATAAAATTTTGTGAATTTTTATTAGGGAAATTTTTAAAAATAGAAAAATAAAGAAAATTATTTATACGAAATAACAAAATTTTTAGATAGTTGTGATAGACACTGATAGAAGTATCTATAAGTGATTAGAAATGATAGAAGTCTATAATTGATGCTAATACAAGTCTATCAATGTTTATCAGTATTTTTTTTTTTTTTTTGCTATTTTCTGTAAATAGTTTGACATTTTTTTTTATACGGAAAAATTTCCTTTTTTTATTAAATTATATATTTATTTTACAAATGTTAAATTATAATTCTTTTATGTTTAAAAGATATTAAGAAAATTTAACTATAATTTAGCTCCTATCTTATGAGGTCTTTTTAATGTTTCAATTGTTTTGAAATCACCCTTTTAACCAATACATAGCCTAACAAATTTAGAGGTAATCTATAATTTAATAATTAGCTATATAAAAACCATAACTTAGCCCAAAAAAGTTAATCTAAAATAATATTCATTGCAACATTAAAAAAATCACTTTTCATTTCAACTTTTTCAAAGAGAATTCAACTCTCTCACAAAGACTTCTCACTCTCACTATATATACCAAGGGCTTAGCATTTGGTTAATGCACCAAATAAAAAGAAATCAATAGTAAATATGTCTCTTGGGAGCTCAAAATTTGTCTTCCTTCTATTATCTTTCCTCCTCTTTTTTAATTTTGGTATATATTTTTGCTCATTATTAATGTATTCATTGACTTTTAAATTTCCGTCAGTTTGAACAAACCCTAAATTAAATATCAATATTTATATATATATATATATTTATATTTATTTTTGAGATATATACAGGGAAAAGCCAACAACTTATTGTGAATTACTACAACCAAACTTGCCCAAAAGCTGAAGACATAATCAAACAAGAAGTTTTCTCCTTATACAAAAAACATGGAAACTCAGCCATTTCATGGATTAGAAATCTCTTCCATGATTGCATGGTCAAGGTATATCTATATATATATATATATAATATTTTCAAATATAGCAAAATTCACCATGACTGTAGATGTCAATCAGTGTCCATCATGACTGTAGATGTCGATTAATATCTATCATAACTGTAGATGTCTGTGTCTATCTATCAGTATCTATTATGACCGTAGATGTCTATCATGACTGTAGATATCTATGTCTATTTATCAGTGTCTATCATGACTGTAGATGTCTATCAGTGTCAGTTAGACAGTAACATATAGGAGAGATAGTAACATTTTGCTATATTTGTAAATATTTTGGCTCATATTGCTATATTTGAAAACAACCCTATAAATGAATATATAAGAATAAAAAAAATATTTATATTTTATTATTATTAATTTGTTTTTATTTTTAATTGTTGAACAGTCATGTGATGCATCTCTTTTGTTAGAGATGAAAAAGGAAGAAGGTGTATCAGAAATGAAGTCTTCAAGAAGTTTTGGGATAAGAAATCTCAAATATGTAAACAAAATCAAACAAGTCCTTGAAAATGAATGTCCCAACACTGTTTCTTGTGCTGATGTTATGGCTCTTGCTGCAAGGGATGCCATTATTCTGGTATTTTATTATTATTATTATTATTATTATTATTATATATATATATATATATTTTTAATTTAATTATAAATTAATTGTAATTTTTGATGATTTTGTAAATATATAATAATTAGTTAGGGGGATTAGAGATGGAAATGAAAACAGGAAGAAGAGATGGCAAAGAAAGCTATGGAGAAATAGTGGAAGAAATGATTCCAAATCATAATGACTCTCTTTCATTGGTTCTTTCTCGCTTTCAAGATATTGCCATTGATGCTCAAGCTACCGTTGCTCTTTTAGGTTTAATTTCATCTCCCCCTTTTTTTTCTTTTTTTTTTTCCCCTTAAATATTATATTTTCAGTAAATTCGTGAATAATAATCTGAAATCATAGGCTTAATTAGTCATGATTACAAGGGAGCCCTAAGTTGTTAAGAAAATTCTCCTAATTTTTCAATTAATTCACGATTTGGTTTCTAAATTTTCAAAAACAATAGAAATGATAAATTTTAAAAAACTACTTTTTTTTATTACATTAAAAAAATGGAGCCTATGATAACAATTTTCTGTTTTTGATTTTGTAAATTATGCATTGATTTATCTTGTTTTATGAAATTTTGAATGGTTAGATTTTGTAATGAGAAAATTGAATTGATTATGGATTTGAATCTTTTTGTTAGTTGATTAATGTATAATTAACAATAATAACTCAAATACTTTTTTTTTTAATGAAGATGTCTAATATTTAAAATTCTAGAAACTGAAATAGGATTTTGAAACCAAATTTTGATATGCTGATATATCTTTTTTCCCCGGCTTTTTTTTTTTTTTTTTTTTTTTTTTTGACAAATAGTATCTACTTTTGCAAATAATCTTTTAAGATATTTGCAAATTATGAAATTTAAAAGCATTTAAATTTTTTAAAAATATTATGAACTTTAAGTTTAAATATTTTCCATCTTATACTTTTGGTATTGGTTCATTTTAGTTTAAAATATTGATTTTAAATTTTTGCTTTCAAACTTTTGTTCATTTTAACTAGACTCGTCTCGTTTGGTCTCTATTTGCAAAATTATAACATAAAATTTTGATGTTGGTTCATTCAGTACTTGTTCATTTCAATTAATTTGTCTATTTTGTTCTATTAACATTAAAAAAGTAACCATTTTGATCTTTATTTGTCTACAATAAAAATCCTTTAATTGTATTTAAATGTACAATAAAAATCCTTTAATTGTATTTATAATTATATTTAAAAAACATTAGTAAATGAAGTATGACACTAAAATTTTGATGGAAAGAACTGAGATAAAAGAAAATAAAGCCTAAAATCAACTACAAAATAAAAAAGCACATAACCAACCTAATATATTTAAACTTAAACTTGAAAAATGCATATTTTATCGAACAATACTTGAGTGCATCTCACTCTAATCTTAAATTCATGTGTCAGGAGCTCACTCATTGGGTCGAGTCCACTGTGTAAATATAGTGAACCGGCTCTACCCGACCGTGGACCCAACTTTGGATCCGGATTATGCAGAGTATCTAAAAGAAAGGTGCCCGAACCCGAACCCGGATCCGAAGGCAGTCCAATACGCGAGAAATGATTTGGAAACTCCGATGGTGTTGGACAACAATTACTACAAAAACGTATTGGGCCACAAGGCCCTTTTGTTAGTGGACCAACAATTGGGCTCAAGCCCAATAACACTTCCTTATGTCCAAGAAATGGCGTCCAATAACACCTACTTTCTGGCCCAATTTGCTAGGGCTTTGCTCTTGCTGTCTGAGAACAACCCTCTCACTGATGAAGAGGGAGAGATAAGAAAGGATTGTCGACGTGTCAACAATTGATTGGCGGAGAGAAGTTTGGTTGTGTGATATATACAATATGGTTTATATGTATCTTATCATATTATAATCATAAACTATGCACTTTTATATTGGGAGATTAGCTTAATTTGAATTTATATATTATCTCTTATGGTTTGAGTTATGATGGCTTTGTTTGGTAATCATTTAAGTCGGTTCGGTAACTATTTGATTTTTAATTTTTAAGTTTAAAAATTAAACTTATAAACACTCACTCCCAACTCTAAATTTTTTGTATTATTATCTATTTTCTATTGATGTTTTCAAAAAGCAAGCCAAGTTTTGAAAACTAATATATATATATGTGTGTGTATGTGTGTGTAGTTTTTAAAAAAAGTTGTTTTAAAAAATAGAAAAACGAGTCAAACTATTTACAAATATAGAAAAATTTTAGTGCATTCGTTTAATATTTTTTCTATTTATAGTAATTTCTCATTTAAAAAACTATTTTTAAAGGAATTTGTCTAAGAATTCTACTTTTTTACTCAATTATGGTAAAAAAATGGAGAAGAAATATGCTTAATTTTAAAAAATAAAAAAACAAGCCTTAATTTTTAGTTTTTAGTTTTTAAAAATTAAGTTTATAAACACACCTCTAACTTTTAAAACAAAAAAAAAAAAATCAAATGGTTACCAAATGATGTTAATGATTTATTTTTAACTTTTTTTTAGTTAATTGCTTTTATTGAATTGGATGGGAACAATCAAAATAAGATGGGAGATTAGCTATATATATATATATATATATATATATATATATATATATATAGAGAGAGAGAGAGAGAGAGAGAGAGAGAGGTTAAATTATATGTATTTTGTCTTTTGTTTAAACATATCTATTTTGTTTCAAAGCTTAACATTATCTTCGAACTTTTTTTATAAATAAAATAGTTATTAAATAAACTCCTATTAATTATTTTTAAAAAATGTTAAAATGATAAGATTTAAATTTCAAGGATCCTATACGTACTATTTTAATGGAAAAATAACCAAAAGAAAAAAAAATTATTATATGAGAGTCATTTTGATTTTTTTTCTTCTTTAAATTTTATTTAGTTTAGTATGTCCATTCGGCACTTAATTTTTAAAATTATAAATTTAATCCCTCGAGGACACAAATTTCAAATTTATATTTACCGGATATGATTAAGCATTTTATTAATTCGGTAGTTTGTCGAAAAATAATTAGCAGAAAATGCCAAAATTCAAGTACGGCGTCGTTTGAAACCCCGTGGGCGGAAATGTCATAAATCCACTATCCGCCATTTTCATATCTCCGCTCCTTTTGTATTTTTCTCGAAGCTTCTGCAGTTCATCTTTTTTGGTACACAACTACAACAGCAGCTCCTTCCAAAGGCCATTTCTCCGCTTCTGAATTTCAGCCATGGAAGACGATTTCGACTTCGGCGACAAAGTCCCGCCGGCCGTTAACCGCATGGTACTCCACGCCTCATTTCACAGTATCGCCATCTCATTTTCTTTCTTCCTAGTTTACCTCCTAATCTGAGATCTCTCTTAATGCACATTCTCCTCGAGATTTCGTACTTTGATGGTTTACCTATAATTATCGAGATTTTCTGTTCGGATTTGATTGCATTTTTCGAATTTCGCTCTTGAGGTTTGATCGTCTCTGTAATTGACTGTAGCATATAGTGCAGTTGAATTTTGTAGGGATCTGCTCTCCGAGTATACTTATAAAACTGCATTTTGTAAATGAATGTTCCGTTTCTTCTTATATACACATCTTGTTCGGTAATTCTTTCTCTTGTATTCATTCTTAGTTTTTAGGTGGAATTTCTTCTTTCTGTTTGTTCATAATTTGGAATCGAAGATCTATTTTCCTGAAGAATGGAGCTGTTTTTCTGCAATGTTCTAAAGATGATGCGGATGCATGTGATCAATTTGTTAATTTGATCCTAAATGTCTGACCGAACTTGTGAAGAATGGTTTAATTGATCCTTGTCCGTCCTGATCTATTTGATATTGTTAGAGGATGTTCCATGCATCTTTGACGTTGTATCCTCAGCATCTTTCGTAGCTAAGAATCAGATTAATGATGAGTAGGAGTATGAGGCTACAATTTATCCCATTTTCGTGTTTTTAATCTAACTCGAGTTTTGAAGCTAATCTACCTCACCCTTATGCTTATATATAGTGGATTGAGTATTCTTCGTATTGAAGTGGAATAATCATGGAAAAGACCCCCTTAACCCCCTTAATCTGATATACATTCACAAGTCAGAAATAAGACATAATACATCAGATATTTATTTACTGTTTTGGGGTAGGCATTGGATCTCTAATCTTTTGGTTAAATATATGCCTAAACTAGCTGAATTGTGTTCAAGTTGGCCAAATATTAATATAGTAATTATGAGTAATTATAATGAGTAGCAAATTTAGGGATAATAACCACATGTATAACAACATTTTTACAAAATTACAAATATAGCAAATTCTATCGCTGATAGACGCTTGTAGTCTACAGTGTATCGCTGATAGATTCTTGTGGTCTATAGTATATTATTGATAGACTTTGTTATATTTGCAATTTTTTTTAAAATGTTGTTATATATACTAATACTTTGAATTTAATTGCTATATTTGCAACTGTTCATTTATTTATTGTTGACACATAACTTTGCTGGGAAACGTGCAGTTAAGACTTAAGATGTCTATGCATGAGACTGCTGAAAAAACAAGCAGCTTCATTTCTGGGGCTTTACAATGGCTCATGAATTCCTTCTTAGAATTCTTTCCTTATTGTATATGTTCTGTGATTCATGTGATAAGCCGTTAATATTGGCGTTGGTTCACAGGGGAACACGATTGGAGATGCGGATGCAAGAGGATTAAATCCAGGACTGATTGTGCTGCTTGTAGTCGGCGGGCTGCTCTTGGCTTTTCTTGTTGGGAATTATGCTCTCTACATGTATGCGCAGAAGACTCTCCCACCAAAAAAGAAGAAATCAGTTTCCAAGAAGAAGATGAAGAGGGAGAGATTGAAGCAAGGTATCTCTGCACCTGGAGAGTAGAAGTGTAGTAGTAGTTGTAGTAGTTGTAGACTTTATCTTATGTGATGGATTCCTGTTCTTCCTCACTTTGGTTGAACTAACAAGTTCCCCCTACGAATTTCAGTGTTTGAAGAGTTGTTTTGTTTACGTTGTTAAGTTGGTTAGAATCCGAACATATAATTAGAAGTTTATCGTCCCTTGTATCCTTAGAGATGAAAATAATAATAATAACATAGTTTATATGATATATTTGCAAAAACGATCATAGCTCAACTAATATAATACTTGTACTATCAACTTCAAGTTAGAGGTTTGATTTTACCACCCACAAATGGTAAAAAAGAAAAAGAAAAAAAAGTTTGTATGGTATATTTAGATCCAATGCTAACCTTTGGTACCCCTCCTAAAATTTTCTTAGCCAAGGTTAAGAGAGTCGGTCACATATCAATAAAGTTACCATTGACATTTTCATATAGATTTAATCTCCAAACTCTAAAGTTTATGTGTATTAACTTCAATTGTCAACTGCATAAAGTTTGTATTATCGACCTCGAATCAGTCAAAAGCTCCAAATGGTATAATATCAGAAAAGAAATATACAAATTGTAACTCAAAATTCAAACTCAAGGAAACAAGGTTGGTCCTGGTGGCCACGAAACTTCAACACATTCTATACATAAAAGAACAATATTATCCACAAATATGATATGCTGTCTCATTCAGAGAAAACCTTGTCAGAATATTTTTTCCTTTGAAAACTTAACATTCGGGTTATCAACCCCTAATACATTGCAGATCAGCAGCAAGATGCCACTGCACAGAGAACATGAAAGAGTAAGGAGGAGGATGATCTCAGACTCCACGCCCCATGGACTGTTCTGTAGGCGGGATCATGACCAACACGGGACGAGCATTGAACCCCGGGTGAGGCATCCTCCGACGAAGTTCACGACCTTCCTGGCAAAGTGCACAGGTGTGACATAAGACATGAGTTGCAAAGTCGCAAACGGATTCACAGTGCTCACGCTGAACTTCATCTTCAACACAAAGTCCACAACAGCCACATGACCTATGAAGTGCCTCGCAGTTACCCTGCTCGTCATGAGAAAACGTAAGGTATAATTTCTAAACTCTTCTATCCAATTGAATTGAAAGGTAAGCAGATCTTTAGTGAGATCAAATAAGAGAAAGATGCTTCAACAATGACCATGAGCAATTCCCCCACAGTTGCTATCATGAGGTAAAAGCAAAAGTCATCTGTCTCAGACTCTCAACAAATCGAAGTCAGTACAAGTCATAAGCCAACATAAATGCATTAGTTTGCAGATATTGAGAGACAATAATGGATTGTGGATGCAGATATCAAAGGAGTAGGTTTAACTTGCCTCTAGATTGAACATTCGACGAATAGCTGTACGAGTAGGATATGTAAACCATGGAGCAAGGCAGTTCCAACCAAAGAAAGAGGTTCCAATTAAGTAGAGACCAGAATATGACATGCAATGGTTTGCAAAAGTCCCAGGAGTAGACCCAAGTCTCTCTGCATTGGTTCCATACAGCATACAAGGAGCCACACTTCCAAGAAGACCTACAAACAGAGATTGTTAGTTGCTTTGCCTTATTTTCTCTAATTTCATTTCAACTTCTCCCCATCCTGATCACGTTCTATATGAAAAATTGAGTCCCTGATTTTCTCTCTTGTAGTTGAAGTTAGAACCCTAAGAATGAACAGAAATCCCACCCTAACAAAAAAGTTCAGTAATACTCTCCTCAAAATTTTGACCTACAATTCTCTCCAATAAATATCTTGAGTTCCTCCCCATGAAGAGAAATCAGCCAAACATGCCAACCAAGAAAATGCAAGGACAGATAAGCATTCTTTTCTTATATTGTAATTCAAGTCATGGACACCAAGAATTAGAATGGGTATCTATTAGAAGATTAAGGATTAGGCATAAGACCATTGAATTCTAGAACTTGTTTCAACCGAACTCAACTAAACTCTTAAATCACCAATTGACCCAAAAGTTTAAGCTGATAGGTGAAGGTAGATTTAATTATATATCAATATATCATCTAACACTCCTCTCACTTGTGGACCTGAAATATGAAGAATAGTCAAACAAGTGGAAATCAATATAAAATAGGGAGAAAACAACATTGCAAGGGCTTAAACCTGCTTCGATACTATCTTAAATCACCAATTGACCCAAAAGTTGAAGCTGATAAGTGAAGGTAGATTTAGTTATATATCAATCACCAATTGACCCAAAAGTTGAAGCTGATAAGTGAAGGTAGATTTAGTTATATATCAATATATCATCTAACATAAACAATCTTTACTGCCTAACCGCCCATACAAGTAATAGCATGGTTCGTATTAGAGATCAAACAATTCTGCATAGCCCAGATCTTATCTGAAACTTTATTTGAAGAAATAACAATACACTCTTGCCTAAACAAGTTCTAGCATATTAAGATGTCGCATGTTTAGATCATGGGTTCAAAAAACACATTAAATCACCCAAGTGTTCGATAAAATATCACAAGGATTTATCAGACATCCTAATCTTACCTGTAGAGATTAGAGAGAAATGATTTGAAAAGCCCAAGTTTTCATCCATTTCATCCTTTCAGATTAATTTCCTCGTTAAGCAATACAAAAGGAGGGGGATCCATTGAAACTTAATGGAATTAGTGGCCGATCGAATTCAAATTTATGAAAATCATCATAACGAATCGTCAAGAATAAAGAAATTCCCCTTCAGATGCAATCACTAATCGCTGAAAAATCACCAGAGTCTCAACCCCCAAAATCAGGGATAAAGAATCACAGAACCCCCAAACCTAATGTTACACCCTAAACTCAATTCCAATAGAAAACAAAAGTAAAAACGAATCGACTTACAAACTTCAAGATCGCTACTGCAGAACTCATCGTGGCGACCAAGACAAGCGCAGAGACCAGTTTCCCATTGGGCCCGACCGACCGGCTCCCCGACCACACTGCCATGAACCGGCAACCCATCAGCAGTCCACACATAATCACAGCCACCGTCGCGATTCTCCTCCTCCGTATCTTTCCGAGCAGGAGGCGGCGGAGGCACCGCATCGGGCCTAGCCGCCGTGGAGCTACGGTGCGTATCCTTCTCATCCGCATTTTCAACGACTTTGCCAAGAAGTGGGCTGGATTCCTCAAGGTTTTCGCCGTTGGCCATGATGAATTAGGGAAGAAAGGAGAGAACCCAGATCGAAAATTTGAAATCGAATACGAAGAAATGGGGAAGACGAGGTCAGAAACTTAATGGAAGGGGAAAAACTGAGTCTACGCGCCTCCGTAGCGGTTTATTTGCGTGCCAAAACTTCCACCTCACGTTTTGATTGCGCTTTAGCTATAATTACGCATTAAATAAATATTGTTGGTTAAAATTAAAAGGAGAAGAAAAAACCCTTTTTTAGTTTTTAACTTGTTCTATAATAATCTCAGGGTTTAAAAATGTTATATTTTCACGTCTAAATTTTAAATTTAATTTCTTACTCGATTTTGAAAATGTTACATCTTTATTTTTTAATTTTAAGTTTAATTCGCTTGGTCTAAAGAAATGGTATAAATCTATCGTTGATAATCTATCAATGTCTATCAGTATTTTTTTTTGTTGTTGTTTTCAATAAATAGTTTAATCTTTTTTTGTTATCTGTGAAAATTTTCCATTATAAATTTTACACCATTACTGGTGAATCAATAATGTTGGTGCTTTTAATACTTGGTGACTTGGTATTAACTTTTAATTAGTTCAAATTTTAAAATAATTTACGAAGTTAATTTTTTAATTAATTTTAATAGTGATAGAAAATTAATGAACATCAATTTAATAATTTTAAATTAAGTAGTTGAAAGTTAACTTGAATGGCAAAATGTGAGTGTTATTAGTATATATTCAAATGTAAAGATAGTAGAATTTTGAACGTTTATGGATGAAATTGAAATTAAACTCAGTATTTAAAAGTACAAATGTAACATTTAAAAATGTACAAACAACTGAGGGTGTGGTGTATATTTCTTTTGGTTTTTACTGCCGTCTTAATTTTTAAGAAAAAACAATAAAACCAGACTTAATTTTTAAGAAAAAACAATAAAACCAGACTCAAAATTCAAGGATGAAAAAAGTATTTTTAAAAAATTTATATTTTGGTCTCTATACTTTGAAGTATGTTCAATTTTAATCATGTACTTTTAACTGTTTAACTTTTGTCTTTATACTTTTAATAAATTTGAAATTTAGTCCGTTAAATTTTATCCAAATCGATTACATCAATATAATAATGCATTGTAAGAAAATATAATATGAGAATATGTTTGGTAAAAATGCTAATATTTAAAAAAATAAACAATAAATTAATATAACTGAATTAAAATTTTATTGAAAGTATAGTAATGACTAAAATGGAATAAAATTCAAAATATAAGAACACAAAAAAGACAAAAAAAAAAAAAAAAAAAGTTAGACCGACCACGGGTCGGGTCGGTTCTCAGCTTGATTCGTACGGACCCAAATGGCGTTTTGATTTTAGGGGTCTCTCCCGCATTTGTCTCACGATCACCGCCGTTGCCGTCGACTACTCAGCCACCGTAGCCGTCGACTCCTTGCGCTGTCACTTCAACAACGAATCAGTTATTCATCGCAACAACAACAAAGAACCAACCATCTTGTGGGTTTTGTTTGAGGTAGTCTCACTTACAAGAAGGATTTAAACTAATTTCTGACCCAAATAATGAATTTGCTGTTCTTGTGATAGGAAGTTGTTTGGCTGGCTTTAATTTTAAACTCAGTTTCTTGTTGCTTTTATTTGCTGTTCCCCTTCAAATTCTTAAAACTATAGAACAAGACATGTTGGGAACACATGCACCTAATCTGATTTAGCTGGTTGGCTCGCATTGGAGAATGTTTTGGTGGGGTTTACTATTTCTATTTATTCAAGTCCAGCTTCTCCCTCTTTCCCTTGAATAATGATTCTTTTTTTACTGAACATTTTAGTGTTGAAGACTGAATTTCAAGTTTTGAAGGGCTGAAATTTAGCTTAAAATTGGTGACGGAATAGTTCAAGGAGAAGGAAAAGGATAAGGTCTAAAGAATTTGATGAAAACCAAGTCTCATTGTAGTTTGCAGAATCTTGTGAAGACAAGATTGGTATTTATGGATGACAGGATGAGGATCACTTCTGAATTATTCATTATGCCTCAAAAGGATGATCAAAGGGGGACCCTTGGGGGGAAAAAATAAATTGATTCAGTTTTGTGGTTCTAAAGTTATGAATTGTTATGTTATATGTTCAATTGAATAGATTTTGAAATTCTACTGGCGCTTTATATTAGAAGCAATTCTAATATTTGTATTTCACGTAACGAGTTGATTTGTTACTTGGTAAAAACTTAGGAACCATCAATTCATTTTGGATTAGTAAAAACAAGTTATGAACCTTTGAAGTGACTTATATTCTTCAGGAAAAATACAGGGAAACTTAATTCAGTTCTTAAATTTGAGAAGGGAGAAAAAGAAACATGAATTGTGAATAAGAAGTGATGGATATAAGTAAGCACAAGTTATAGCGAAATGTGATATGCTATGATTTTACAGCAATCAATGATTGCATCTGTGGGGGAAATTCTTTTTTCTTGATGATCCGGTATGATAGTTCTCATAAATTTGAACCAGATTGGCTACTAATTCCAGCAAGTTTCTATCGATTCCTCTCCTTTTGTTGTTTAAATTATTGCTCAATGAGGAAATTAACCTGGAATGATGAAATGAAACTTGAGCTTTTCAAATCTTCTCTCTCTAATCTCTACAGAATGATTAGGATGCTTGATTATGGAATCATATGTAGTGTAGCTTATCCTTATGATGTTTTATAAGACCTTTAGTTGATTTAATGTGTTTTTAGAAATAGTAGAAATCGTTTCTATATTTATTGCTTATTCCAGTCAATATTTTTCTTTTTATTTTAGGTAGGATTCCTTTTCGTCTATGTATATGTTGACAATCACTGTTTGTACTTTGTAGGTCCTTGGAACTGTGGCTCCTTTTGTTGCTCTGGTAGTGAACCCTCAAGATCTGCCCGTCCATTATTCCAGTACATAGGTTTTGGCACCACAGGGACGTAAACCCTTGACCATGGACACTCAATATTTCTCTACGCCTCCTTCTAAAGGAACTACTTTTAAATCTGGAAGCATTACAGCACCAGGCTCATCGCCTCTACTTCCATCAATAACAAGGCTATGGAGGCCATCGGCACAAAGGAACATTAGGAATCAATGGTCGAAGTTGTCTTCACTCAAACAACAATGGGCTTCTTCTTCTTCAAGTGGTCGATCTCATGCTACCTCCATTGTCAATGCCTATTTATCTGAAAAGTACTTCCATAAACTCCTCTATATGCTCTGGCATATAATATTGGTACATCTTTCTTTTGTGGGATTTTTATTGTTGGTTCTATGGTTTAACTCAGGTACATGCCTTCTATGGAGCTGGGTTCTCTCAGCGACATGATTGATATACGAAACACAGCTTGTTTGAAATTGTCTAAGCAGCAGGTAATTTTTATCTTAGCTGATAGTTTTGCTGTATTTCATAATCTTTGGCACAACTTTGTTAATCCTTGGGTGCATAGTTTAGAAAGTTTAGAGATTCAATTTCTCATTGTGATTGCCCTATCAGCTTAACTTTTTTGGTTTGCTGATGATTTAGTATGCTACAAGACCAAGAGTTCTCTGTTCTAACTTTGCTCTAATTGATTGCTTATTCATGACTTTATGGCATGGGGAGATGAATACAATACTTCATGTTAGCATCATCTTTTTTTATTAGTAGTAGTTAACTTGGGATTAACAAACCAATTTTCTCCCTACCATATTGTATCCCGAGAGTTTTGTGCTGAATATTTGGTCGTTAGTCATTTAACTCCACCTTCAAATTAATATCACCAATTTATCTCTATAACTGGTTTCCTATGCAGGCCCATCTGTGCGTTTCTGTTTGTTTTTTTATTTTACTTTTAAGTAATAGATAGGACTTCCATATCTATGCTAGCATACTTGTTTGATTCTAATAGGATTAGGATAAACTGAGGTAAATTCATATTAATCTTAGTTAAATCTTTGTTTAATCACTTTTAATTTTCTATTCAAATTTTAGTTCTCCGTTTTAGTTTCCTTTCAAAATTTTATTTTGCTTTCAATTCTCTGTAAAAAGAGATCTCCTCTCATGTTTTCAATAACTTTCATTCATAATAAGATTTGAATTTTGATTCTCGAAGAATTCCCTCCTTTAATCCCTTAGGCTACGCCAGATTCTTACTATCTCTCTGTGTATTGTTCAATCTTGTTTCAGGAACTTTATCGAAGTAAACTCTTATCTTCTTACAAGGAAATGGTATGGGTTTTCTTTTTCCTGTCATTCCATTAGAAACTAGGCCAAAATCATTATGTAAACAACTGTCTTAATTTTCTTTTCACTCTGCATAAAGTTGTTTCTTAGGCCTTCAGCTATGGTTATTATCTAATCTGAGGAAGTTGTATGACATAATCCAAACTTATTCTCTGTCTCCAGAAATGACTTAACTCATGGAAAAATTTGAAGCTTCTGTTTAGTCAAAAGTAGCCACAAAATTTGTTTTACCTTATTTAATGAAAGTCAACAATAACTTGAGGAAGCGAAGTCTAGAAGTTCTTTTTCTTTCTCCCATCACATAATCCTTCCAGTTTATTCAACTGATGTTCTGTAACATATGTGATTTCAAAAGCTTTTTGCAGGTTGATGTTGTAGTTCAGATGGTTAATGCTAGCAGACTGATGAGGTGTTATTTCAAGAGATCAAGTAGTAGTACACTCGTACAATTTTCAACTAGCTCTGAGGACAATAACAATGAAGATGTTGGAGATGGTGGTGGCATCTCAGTATTTACGTTATTGACAATCCCTTGCTTTGGTGCGTTTGAAGTTTTTAAGATCTCACTAATCACGGTTTACACATTTTTGTACGTAGTGAATAAAATTTACCTTTTATGTATGTAATCCCCCCTCTCTTTATATATATCTATATATATTAAATGATTGATCTTAGATGATTTCAATCTTTTTACAACATCTGACTAAAGCAATATGCAGTCACCTGAAAGCATGCTTTCTTAGTCCTATCAGGTCACCATTTTTGTTCCTCTTGGTGGTAGAAGATGAGGCTTTTACTTCAGAAGAGAGTAAATGAATATGCTCCATTAGATAACGAATGAGATTATGTTGCTTGCCAATGAACTTTTTGTTATCGAGTGTACTTCATTTAGATGACAGTAGAAAAGAATGAACACCATGGAATTTGGATCAACACAAACTTACTATGACCTTTTTTTCCCCTGAAAACAATCTCAGAGAAATTGGCAGAGGAGCTTGTTCATATGTTTGAGTTGGAGCTGAATTTGAAGGTAATTGAAGACTAGCTGCTTTGTGACTTCATTGGTACAAAAATCTTTCGTGTAATATATTTGTTTTGTATTACTTGGTTGATGCAGCGGCTGCTTTTGATGGAAATATTTTCTCTTAGTTCTGAATCCTCACCAAAAAACTTGGTCTGGTCGGAAGAGCTTTACTCGGGGGAATTCGACAACTTGCGTTTGTGCAACTTGTGGTCAGACGAAACCAACGAGCTGCTCCATCCAAGCTTGAGGGGTCATGAATCCAATACACATATTGTCGGTCGTAGCCAACACCCAAATGCAGAAGTTTTGCAGGTTTTGAACTCTTTCCTATCCATCATCAGTGCTTTAATAGTTAATATTCATAAGACATGCATAAACTCTCCCCTTTAATATCACTGTACTCTTTTCATCCATGGAACTAGAACATTTTCTTTTCTCCTTCAACATGTTTCGCGACGACACTAACAAGACGAGTTAAAACAGGTCTATCTTGTCGCGTGGCTTGCAGAAGTGAACATACACACAAAAAGGTAAGAACAAGAGTTTTTTTTTTTTTTTTTGAGAGTGAAACATAGAGATGAGCAGGTAAAGCTTTAAGCAGTTGGGTTAATATATGTATGAAGAGTCCAGAACAGGCATGTTGTGGTATGAATTGAAGTTTGTTAAATTAGAGGTTTTCACATTGCAGAGTAGATGAAATATTTGAATTGGTTAGTGAGGAGATTCATGTCAGCCTATCCTAGGAAGATAGATAGAAGTGCTCTTCCCTCATGATATTGAAGCTATGAAGGAGCTTTGTGATTCTTCGTCGTGGATCGATCAGCATTGGCGCCCCCCTCAGAAACAGAAGACAGTTTGTGAGAGTTCTGAATCGAACTCTCATACAGATTATGGGAGGATTGTTGTTTATGGTCAGAATCAACAACTATTTAGGCATAAAGGGTTGGTGCAGTTCGTTTTCCTATCAGTAGGGCCAAGTAGGAACCAACCCTCGTTATTCTTGATCCGTTTGGAATGATTTTCTAAGTCTTTTGCACTTAAAAAACACTTGTTTAAGCACTTAAAAATTATTCCAAATGGGTTCTTATTTAGTGATAGTATAGCCTTAAATTGTTATTTGATTAAGTAAGACATAAGAATGGCTAATGAAAATCTTTATTGTCAAAATTGCGATGCTGGGTATATATATTTGATTTCTATTGATTTTCATTTACCGTATATTGTATTTGTGTATTAGGCAACTAAATTGGAAAAGTTTGTTCAGTTTAGACATGAATTTTGTAATCGAATTTGCTTAATTCAAGTTAATTAAGTTACGCTCAATTTATATATAGTGGATAAAGTATCAATTATCGATCGTCCTGTCGTAGTTGTTAGGCATGACTTTGTTAAGTTTATGTGGATTTATTGTTGGAGCAACAAAAGGCTTCGTTGCCCACTGCTGTCGTGGATCGTTCCCTGTGTCAGCATGTTACGTCTCTAAGTCTCGATGCTCATGGCTTGACGCACATC
Organism: Lagenaria siceraria; assembly: GCA_002890555.2. Lineage (NCBI taxonomy): Eukaryota > Viridiplantae > Streptophyta > Magnoliopsida > Cucurbitales > Cucurbitaceae > Lagenaria > Lagenaria siceraria. The sequence continues at coordinate 11,029,569 of CM016485.1, forward strand.
CCTTGATGACTCTCAAATCTTGTGATACTTTGCCCCTTTCCACTTCGATACGTTTGTGTGGTATAAGATTATAATGTTGAAGTTTTGGTAAAATGTTTATTATCTCAATGGATATTTTTAAAAAATTATAAAATAATAATTCGAAAAATTATTTAAACGAATAAATAAACATGGTATCAATGTCTATGAATATTTCTTGAAAAATTATAAAATAACAATTAAAAATTATTTAAATTAACAAACAAATATTTTATACTTTTTAATCCAGTTAAATATTATTAGTGTAATTTTGTTGTTTTTTTTTTTTTTTTTTTTAATCTTTCACATATTTTTGTTTACAATATATAAATGGAAATGTAGATTCACTCATTGTATTGATGTCAAATTCATGAACATTTGGAAATATTTATTGACATGTGAATATATTGACATAAATTTAATACCCTAAAAATCTAAATTAAAAAAAATTCCATTCTCTTTGTGATATAAGAAGCATTCAAAAATTGTGTGGGACCTATTGATTAAAATAATATAGGTTAAAAATCAATTTAGGTCTTTAAACTTTCAAAAGTAATGATCTGGTCCCTATGCTTTTAAAAAATGGTAACAATTTAGTCCTATTAAAAATTTTGTTACGTTGCTGTTATCTTCCTCACACGGTCACACCCATGTCTTCCTTTTTTCTTTGCCTGAAAACTCGGGTAGTTTTTCTAGCGACCTTTTCTAAATCAGAAGAGCAAATTAAATTCAAATGCAAGGAGAAGCAATAGCGTCAAGAAACGAAGAGAAACGGCAAGTTAACATAATTTTTAACGAATTGACTAAATTGTTACCATTCTTAAAGAATAGGAATAAAATTGTTACTTTTGTAAATTTTAAGGACCAAACTGTTACTTTTATTAATGGTTAGAGATCTAAATTAATTTTTAATCAATAATATATTATTTAATGATGTGTCAAAATGTATACGGAAGGAATACACATTATACGATAGTACTGATTTTTTTTTTTTTCCAAATTCTCTTCAAAAGAGCGATTTAAAATCATTTTTTTTGGCATAAATATTGTTAGAACTCAAAGAACCATTTTTCAAGAATAATTGAAGCTCATGTATAGCATCTGCCTCTTTTTCCTTTTAATTAATGAATTTTAGAAAATTAAAGGAACCAATTTTACAACTTTCATCTCAAACTCGTATCTTCAAAAACTTATCTTTTAAAAGTTCAGTAATTAAATAGACAGATTCTTCAAAATTTAGAGACTAAATTGTGAATTTTTTAATTAAAATAAAAAATATCAATGTGTATAACTAAAAAGAGTCAATTGTAAATATAAAAATCTGATTCAAAGGATTAGCATACATAGCAACATTTAAAAAAAAAAAAATCAAATATAGTAATCTATCACCGATAGACCATAAGAGTCTATGAAGTCTATCACGGATAGATTTTGTTATATTTACAATTTTTTTAAAATATTGATATACACTTAATTATTATCCCTAAAATGGTTACTCATTACACTTATCAATTAAAAATTAAAAATGCACACATAAGATAAAGTTTACTATGAAATGCTTCTTGATTGACGTCTTCTGACTCAATTACAACATAGAACCGTTCAAACCCCAAACACAAACACAAAAGATTAATTAATGCAACCATAATCTGTACAAAATTATACTAAAGAAAAAAAAAATAATAAAATTTATAACTTTCACTAATTTTGATTTAATTCCAAAACTTCTTCAATCATTCACCCACTTTGTTTCCCTGCACAAGTAAACAGAATATTAGGAAAATTATACTTAAAGGTCATCAATATTTTATTTTATGAAATAAATTACCATTAAATTAAGCAAATGTTTAAAAGTTAATCATTACTAATCATTTTTATCTAAGATTACAGACTAAGCTGGATGATCTGTAAGATATTTACAATCATTTGATTTTTTTTTTTCTTTTTATTAAAAAATTTACGTTTTTAACTATTTTTGCCTACGAATTTTCTTGTTTCATTTTATCTACTTCTTACGAATTGTTGTCGATAGGCTAATTACTAATTAGCATCTCTAAGTAAATATGTTAGAAAATAATTATATAATGATATACCAACCTTTTTATTTATAAAATTGCTATACTAACAAAAAAAAAAGATTATTTATTAAATTTGGAACCGTCCAACATATATATTTAGAGTAATGGTAATGAGTAATAATTTTAGGGATAATAACCAAGTGTATAGCAACATTTTTAAAAAATTGTAAATATAGCAAAATCTTATCACTGATAGAATATTATGGTCTATCAATGATAGACCATCTAGACCATAAAAATCTATCATTGATAGACTTTATTATATTTGCAATATTTTTAAAATTTTGTTATATATACTAATACTTTGAATTTAATTGCTATATTTGCAATTGTCCCTTATATTTAGTCTATTTAATTAAAAGATATTACTATAGGATTTTGGATTTTTTTTTTTTCAAATTTGGAATTAGATTAAAAAGGTTGTGATGTTGGATGAAGTCACAAAACTAAACAAAAAAAAATTATTACCTAATACATTAAAAAGAAACAAATTTTTTACCCACTTGTAAAATCGAATGGATGGACAAAAAACAAAAGAAATTTCAATTTAGAATTTTATGTATATAGTTTCCATTTACCTCAAACGTTATAATAACTTCATCAATTAATCATTGACATGACATATTTTACTGGTCATTAAATCAAAGGCTTTTTTTTTTTTTTTTTTTTTTAAAGATAAATATCACTCAATTCATTATTCAATGCTTAAATTGACTTTTAAACATTCACGTGATAATATTTACATTTTTTTTCTTAAAAAAAAACATAAATGTGTTTTTATTTATTTCTATTTTTTTTATTAAGTTACTAGGATGAACTAACCTAAATGCGTTATACATTATGAACTATGTATCACGTATATAACTTAGATGTAATTTAGAAAGTCAAGAAAATAATAAATATGTTTGTTTATTTATTTATTTTTTTTTTCCTTTCTTGGTTCTCTAAAATAAAACTTTTGCTTGGAACTATGCTTATAAAGTTAAATATCGAACACTTTTATGTCATAAATTTTTTATGATATTTATTATGCATTTTAGAAGTAAAAAATTTATCAAATAATACTTTTATTTTTATGATTTTGAAAAGAAAAAAAAAACTTAAAACAAAAGAGGAAAAAAGCTTGATTTTATTGCATGTTTAAAAAGTTTCTACACAATTTTAATTACAAAAATTTAATAACAAAAAGAAAAATAAATAGTTTATCAACTTTGAGTGTTGTTTTCAAATATATAAAAATGAGTCAAAATATTTATAAATATAGAAAAATTTTACTGTCGATTTCTATCGCTTAGTAATAAAAATCTGTCGCGGCCGCCTATCGTTGACAGACAGTAAAATTTTTCAATAATTGTTAATAGTTTGATATTTTTTCTATTTATAATAATTTTTTAAACTTTTACGTCTTTTCCAAAACTTAAAAAACAAAAAACTTCATCAAACAAGCTGTATAACTTTCATTTTTATTTCCTATATTATATTTAGATATAAACAAACTCATACTCACATCCAAGCTTTCTTTTCCCTAAAAAAGCTATGATATTTAATTATCTCCCTCATAAAACAAAATGACAAACAAGGAAAACAAATTCCCTACCATAAAAAGTTGATTTTTTTTTAAAAAAAACAAAACTTTAGAAAACATTCCTAACTAATAAATGAAAAAAAAATCAAGAGGATGAAAATTAAAATAGAAAAAAACCTTGAGTGGGTATGAATGAGGCTTGAAAGGAAGTTGTTTGGGTTGAAATTGATGTTGATCATTGTGAATAATCCAAGGGCTTCCATGGGAGTGATCAGGTGGAGAAATATGAGATGAATGAGTTTCTGGTCCTCTATAATCTATTTCATATACCTCTGATGAAGATGATAATGAAGAAGAAGAAGAATCCATACCACCATTTTCAGATCCACCTACAAAAATTAAATAATTAACAAATTCAAAATAAATAAATAAACCCATTATGTATAATTAATTAATTAATTAATTATTCAAAATTTCTAATTAAAGAGAGATAATTAATATACCTTTTGAAGAAGAAATTAGTGAAGGGGTAGCAAGGAGGAAGAGGAAGAAGATAGTGGTGATAAAGCTCATCTGATCCATGAGGCAAGAAATTATTACAAGAATTCTCTCTGATCCATGAGGCAAGAAATTATTACAAGAATTCTCTCTAATATTTGGAGAATAATATATAATTCAAAGAAAAAATATATATATTATATAAAATTAAGAGGGGAAGAAGAAGATGGAGAAGAAAAGATCTAAATTGTTGAGAAGAAGAAGAAGGATGAAAAGAGGGGGAAAATGGGGAAATAAAAATAAAAATAAAGAGGGGAATATTATTATTTTATTATTGCATGTATTTTATTATTATTATTATTATTATTATTATTATTATTTTAAAGCTTTTGGCAATTGAAACCGTCACAATCCTTACAGCAATAAGTTGCGAGGTAATTGATGCAGATGTGTTGGGTTGGAACATTTATTTCCCTTATAAATAACTTTGCATATAGAAAATTTTCACACATACAAGAAAAAATGTCAAATTATTTAAATAAAAAAATAAATAGATATTAATAGATATTGATAAACTTCTATCACCATCTATTAGTGTTAGACTTTTATCATTTCTATCATTGATAGACTTTAATAGACTATTTAAATTTTTTTATATTTTGTGTAAATAGTTTTCCTTATTTTTCTATTTTTAAAAATTTCTCTTATATAAACATATTTCAATTATTATTATTATTATTTATTTTAATAACATTGAATTATAGTTTGACTAGAAATTTCATTGTTTCTTTAACCATGTGTGAAAACCATAATTAAAAAATTAGAAGAAACAAACCTAAATTTCAAAAATATAAAATTAATTAAAATGAAATTTTATCAAATGAGCTTTTTTTTAGTGTTTTTATTTTTTTAATTTTAAGTTTTTTAAACATTATTTCTACCTATTTATTTATGTTTATAAATAAATTTTGAAAACTGAAAAAGAAAGTTTTTAAAAACTTATTTTTTTTCTTTTTTGAAATTTAATTAAAAATTCAAATGGTTTACCTATAAAATATGAAAACATGAATAAAAAACGGTGAAAAAACGAAAACTCAATTTTCAAATACTAAAATCAAAACCTACCGTAGTTATTAAACAAGAACTTAATTATTAATTTTTATTATTTTAATTATTTTCGTCGTTATATGTTTTCCACTGAAAATAGGGCACGCTTGGTATGTTACCAATAGGGACTTATACACAATTTAAATGTGAAAATAATCTCTCTTCTTTAATTTTTCAACTTAAAGTAGGAATTTCCAACTTCCAATCTCTTAATTGGCAAGTAAAGGAGATAATGATTGGAATGAACCGTTGATTTAATTCAAAATATGAAACAATAATTATATAGTTAAATATGAATAACGGATATAATCCTTTTGTGTGTTTAAATTAATAATGAAACAATAATATATAGAAAAATTATTATAAATAGAAAAAAAATATTAAACTATTTATAAATATAGAAAAATTTGAGTATACAATAAAATTTTTCTATTTTTTAAATAGTTTGGCTCATTTTCAAAAATATATATATATATATATATATATAAATTTCCAATATATAACCTTTTTTGGAGTCAAATTTCTAAAGTCTTAATTATTTGAGTGGCTTGATGGATAGACAAGGCCTAGGATTGAAAGGGAACACGAAAAGTTCTATCTTTTAGAGTAATAAAGGCTTTGAAATTAAATCTGAAAGTTGAGGTTGATTTTCTTTGGAGTTTGATGACCGAAAAAAAAAAGCAATGGAATAAAAAAGAAAGGTAGGTAGAAATTAAGTATAATATAATGTTATAATATATATATATACATATATATCCAGCCAGGGAACCTTATTGGTAGGACATTACAATTTATATGCACACATGCACTTGCCTCATACTCCTCACACTTATTATTTTTAAGTTAATTAAATTGTAAAAACCATAGTTACAATTATACTCTCAAACTCTTAATTATAAAAATTGAGTTTTTAAATAAATTATAATAATTATATAAGTTTCGTTTGGGTCTAATTTCTACAACTATTTTTAGTCTGAGAGTTGGACTTTTACAATTGATAGTTTTAAGATGTAATTGCAACTACCACCGTATTTTAGAGGTAGTTTTTGCACCTTGTTCTTATTTTTAATTGTTCAATTTTGTGGCAAAGAAATAGAGCTTATGTTTGGTATGTTAATTTTGGCATTTCATATAGGAAATAAGTTGATCAAATGTGTGTATCCTAATTATTATGTAAAGTTAATATTTAAAAGTTAGGATATTATTTTAAATGAAAAAACTGTTAGAAATATTTTCAAATATAACAAAATGTCATTGTTTATGAGTGATAATTAAATATTAATAAACTATCATCATCTATCACTGTCATTATCTATGAAAATATTTTCAAATCTTATAAAATCATGCAAAATTCAAATATTCTATTTTTTACCCTACCAAACAATGAAATTAATCCATTATAAATTTAAATCTCTCAAAATTATCAAATGCCAAACAGGGAAAAATCTTTAGTGTTGTCGTAAGAAAAATTACCCTACCTGTCACATTGTATTCTTGTATTTTTATTTTTTATATTTTTTATATTTTATAATATATGTGTATTCATCCTTAACCTACAAAACAAATTTTCTTTTTCTTCTCATCTTTTATTTTCAAACTCATTTCCAACGCATTTTTTAACTTTTATTTTCTACATAATTTGAAAGCAAATTGGTTTGAAATAAAAGTTGAAAATTCAAATGCCATGCAAGACATACACGTGGGTGGCTTATATTGACAGCCAATCAGACAGCGATACGTGTTCACCAGCTGGGCAATATGCAATTTATTTCCTGCATTTAAGCCTGGATCCACCTGCTTCCTCGATATATATTAATATATATAACAAAAGAAAATATTTGGATTTTGGAAAGCTAAAATAAATCATCGAGATGCAAATTAATTATACACCATAGTCTCTAATATTTTGAATAATTCTCAGCTTGGTTTGGTTCTTTTAAAATTCTCAATAAATTATTTGTTTAAATTTTTTTGTTAAAGTTTATTAAGAAATGTTGATTGATTCATTAAATTATGGTTTTATTTACCTATTAAATGCATAGACATTGTTGTATTAGAAAAAAATAAACACATAAACATAGTTGATGCACGATTCAAAATGAGTAAATTAAATTAAATAGGTGGATAGATCGTTTGAGATAGTTTCTAAGTTAATTGAAGTATCAACCTACAAAGTATATCTCGCACCGACCTTGTATATTCTGAAGCATAAGCTAGTACATAATCTAAACTTATGTCAAAGTGAACTAGAGTATACTGCATACTTATGGAAATGAATGGTCTTTGCTCTTTATAGGAGAGTAGTTATCAAAAATCGTCCTAACATTTATGACGCTTCGTACTTAATTAGATTAGAGAATTATGTGTCAATGGCGCATTCGTACCCTGAAGTCAAACACATGGCTAAAGCTAGCACCTATAAACGAGTGCCTTGCAATTATCCAAGCCTGGAGCTCGAGCATGTTCCACTCAGTGTCTGGACCAGATGGAAAGTCCTGAGATCTGAACTTATTTGTCCTCAAAATTTAACTATCCATAAAAGAGTTAGAAAAAATTGATTTTTTCTAAGTGACATCTCAAAATAACATGTCCACATGTATATATTTTTTTCTTTTTTTTTTTTCTCTAATATTTGATTTTGCTATGTTAGCTAACGGAAAACTAAGGAAAATTTTACATTAAAATAATTTTAGTTTTAAAAAGTATTGTTTATTTAAAAAAAATGTAAAGTTTATAAAAAAATATAAATATTTTTTTTAATAAAAAAATTTCACATCAACTTTTTGTTAGCTAAAAAAAATTGACGACAAACACCAAATAAACCATGTTCTTAAAATGTCAATTTAAAAACTCAATAACTTTAACTTAAATGCAGTGGCGGATCCAGAAATTTAAAATAATATGAAAACGACAAATTTACCATTGAACTACTTAATGGTATTAATATATATATATATATATATCATAAAGTTGAGGGAGACTCTCGATCTATACTAAATTTACCCTTGCTTAAATGTGCAACCAAAGTTCAAACTCAAACTTTTGAGATAAAAAATGTGTATTTTTCCTTTTGTAAGTTAACCATACACAGCTTTATATAATTGATGAGAGATTATAAATTTGTCTTAAAAGGTCAAATATTCAAGTCTTTCATTTCTAATATTTTCAACCAAAAAAATGTTGGATAATTAGATTTTAGAAATTTTAATTTATGTTAATAATCTTAAAAAAAATAATATTCAATACATTATATATTAATAAAATTAATTAATTTCAAATTAAAAATGGATTGCTAAACATTCATCTGTCACACTTGTCTATCTTTTTTATCTTTCCCCCTCTTTTTTATAGTAAATTTCACTTGTATATCTATGAATTTAAAGCCAGTATTGCCACCAAAAGCTACAAAGCCGTGACCATATCGAAAGAATTATTATTATTATTATTATTATTATTTTGGCAAAAAGGAATTTCCAATTAATATTCATATTCAACGTACCATATCTTAAAACCATAATTTTATATATATTGACAAAAAAGAATTCAAAAGGTTGGATTCCCTCCAATTCTTTTCAATATTCATATTCATATATACAACCGTTTTTTTCTTTAAAAAAATAATATCACAAATAAATATTTAAAAATAAGTAACAAAATTTAAACAGTAACAAAGCTAGTAGTGGTTCACACCACAATGTAAGTGTCAAGTGACGTGCGAACAAATTTGCAAAATTAAGGGCAATTTAATCCAAAGTCATTATCTAATTTATCGTTTTAACTTGTTTAAAAGAGAACAATTATAATAAATTTTTCTTGCAAAAGAAGATCATTCTAATTATATAAATTAACTTTTTCTTTAGTGAAAAAATTTGATGAAAATTTTAAATCTTTTATCTCGTATGTCAATAGAGACTCTTATAATGTTACTCAAAAGTTCGTTGATGTCGTGTTAAGGGTTAGAAATTTTCAAATTTTCCTCACAAATAGTCAAAGAAAAATGTGTGAACCATGTGGCATGTCTTTTTTATTAATGAAATATTAAGTTTGGAAAAAGAGAGAAAAAAATGTAGAAGTAAAAACCAACTAAATTAAAGACTGTATAACAATTTCGTTTTTATTTTTATGTTTTTGAAAGGTATGTTTTTCTCTTCATCTTCTTAGTATAATTTTTACTTATTTTAATAAAATACTTGAATTTCTAATCAAATTCTAATAATTTTTTTTAAAACTCTCTTTCTTTTTAGTTTTCAAAAACTTAACTTGATTTTTGAAAGTATGAATAGAAAACATATAATAACATGAAACTTAGGGTGAAATTAGTCTTTATAAACTTAATTTTCATAAATAAAAAATTGAAAACCAAATGAAATTTTAGGAAAAGTAAAAGTGGAACTTAAAAAAAAAAATAATGTTATTTTAATAAATAATCACAAAAATATGGTAGGGATAAAAGTATTTTAAAAAATAAGTAAGGAAATTGTAGACGGGGTCCACGATTTTATAAAATTAGCCCACATGACATGCAAATCGTAGACCGAGTCCACAATTTTGCTCACATATCTTGGACACTTGACTAGGTAAATCGTGGATCCAGTCCACCATTTTTATGATGGGTGGAAATGGTGGACCCTGTCCACGATTTTGTTACCCTACATTTGTCAATATTTTCAACTCAACCTAATTTTTGTCATTATTTATTAAAATAACATTATTTCTAAAAGAAAAAGTCAGTAAAACTAAGGTAGAAAAATAACTTAAAATTAATTTAGAGAGTACTTCATCTTCTCTTTAAAAAAAAACTAAAATAAAAAAATCCTTTTAACAAGAAGTAATAAGAATTCGTCATTTGACAAACTTAATCTAAGATGCAGTCGAATATTTTTTAATTAAATATTCATCATACTGAAGAAAGGTAGTTAGCCTTTAATACCTAATAATTTACAGTATAATGCACTAAACACTTACTTATTAAATCTATCATACTACTAAACTGGCTTTCCTTGTTCTTCCATTTAGCCTCACCTTCTCCGTTTCTCCACCCGCCAAATTTAATATAACAGAATAAACAAAATTCACAGCGAAAACACAAAAAACCTTGCGTTTTCAGTCATGGAGGAAACCTAAAGAACTGGAACAGACAATTTCAATCATCTAATCGCAAGTTATTCAATAAGTAAGAATTGTTCTTAGCCATAACCGACCTTTCTTCTTCCCGAACATTCAATTCTCCGTACAGTTTCTCTGCAATTCTCGCAGGTTCCGATTTACATCTCGTCAGAATCAGGTTCGGATTCATCCTCCATTTTGCCTCCATTTTCCTCTCTTTGCTATGTATAGATATAGAATCTCCATCACCCTTTGCATTTGCTAGTTTATTGAACAATCTCTCCGAGTTTCGCAACTCAATTTTGGAAGCCGCGCTGTTTCCAATATCGCGCTCTGTTTTCTTTTCTACTTCTTCTCCAGTTCTGTCGCTTGTAATCGCCGAACTCCGGTACCGATTGCCGTAAAACGACGACCGATTTGGCGCAGATCTACATCTCGTCAGAATGAGAGCGTTTTTCGGCGGCGATGGCACTGAAGACGCAAAAACCGCATCCCTAGCTCCTCCGTCGTTCTCTTCATCTTTCTCCGAATCTTCCGCTTCGTTTCCGACGCGAGATTCGGAGATTGATGATTTTCGTCTAATTTCACGCTTTATTCGGAAGAGCATCACCGACTTGTTCCAGAAGGTTCGACAATGGCGTCGATTGAAAGAGAGGACGCTTCTAATCCACCGGCATCGAGCGGCAGGAGTTTTATTAGAGGAGCGTTTATTGGCGCGGACTTGTCCCATACAAGTAACCTTCGGAGAGGACGGCTCTTGAGTTTCAATGGCGATGTTCTTCTTCCTAACGAAGATCGGACTGGAGCGAGACCGTCCGCTTTTACTCCGATTTCCGACATCGGCTCTGAGAAAACTCATCAATGGCGGTGGAAACAAGTCGGTCCGACTGGGACTGGAAATCGACTTCGATAATTGCTTCATTGTTGTGATGAAATGAAAATCAAAGCATGGATTGAATCGTTTCGTCTCGTCTCTTCCGCCACTAAGAATCTGTGCTGGTGATTGGTCGCTCTGGTTTCATGTCACAGAGCTATCTGTTTATCCCCTTTGAGTTTGTTTTCTTTCTATTTTGGAAAATTGCCATTTGGTTCTTTTGCCTTTCAAATTTTCTCTTTTTTCCTCTTTGGAAATTATTTGTAAATTTTAACAATCACAAAATATTTGTTACTATAGTATTAATAAATAATTAAAAGCATATATTATATTTTATGTCATGAGAAGTGTATCGACCTTTAAAAAAAATCGTGAAACATAAAAACAAAAGGTTAATGAAGATAATACAAATAATAAATATTTTAATTGATTTTAAATGTGTCGTGTTTATTTATTAATTTAACTTATTTAAACTTTTTTTAAAAATTTTTGTATTTGATTTTTTTTTTAAAGAAATATATTGACATCACATTATATTTTTATTAACATCATTTTAAATACTCCTTGGACGTAAAATTTTTCTTGTAATAATTATCATATATTTAGGAATTTTTTTGGTATTTTATTTGGATTCAGTTTCTTGAATCAAGTTTATGCTTGGTCAATTTATGATTTCCTAAACATAGTAACTTCTAAATAAATATATATTGAAAACAATAATATATATTGATTATAATATTATGCATCTCTTTTTAAGGTTAATATTTGAATTGCTTCCCTACTGGGTTGATCAAGTAAAAAAAAGAAATCAATCAATTGCATATTACAATATCCCCAAATCAATTTCTTCTTATAAAATCATATTTATAAAAAAAGACATGTTTTTTTAATATAAATTTAAATTCTTAATAATTTAATTATGATGTTGGAACCATGAACTTTTAAAATGGTAATTGATATTTTATATTCATTTAATTATATTCGTCGTTATTATGTCCACTGAATGTGAATTGTCTTTTTGAGCTCTTTGATGGAGTGACAATCAAGGATTAAAATATCAATGTCGATATTGATATCGACATTTCAATTTTATGGATATATCAACAAAATATCGATATCGACGAATATTTTTGTAAATCATGAATTTTATAAAATTTATTTAGATTAATAATTTAGTTGTTTTTACTCCCAAACTAAGTTATGGATATTGTTATTAGTATGCTTGTTCATAATGGACTAAAAAGGTGTCATTTTTATGTGTTACAAGTATTAATAAAAAATGTTGAAAATATCCATGAATATTTAATATCAATATCGAACCCTTCAATTTATGGATATATCGACGTATCCACTAATATTTCATCCTTGATGACAATGCACACACTTTAACTTTAGCAACCACTGTATAATGCCTTAAGCATATATATATATATATTATTTGGCTACTTTTTGAAGGATTTGACATGTGGATTTGGAGGGCTTGTTTGGATTCAAATCAATCCCATCTGCCACTCAGTTAATTTGGCTTTGTGATTTTCCCCTAATTGGGGAGGAAATTAATGATAATGTTGTTAGGAAGAACAACAAAAAAATTCAAATAAACTAACTTAAAAAAATATGTTTTAATTAAACCATATCATGATTAAGATACAATACTATCCAAAAATTATTTAAAAAAAATAATAAGATCAAGCATAAAATATTATTTTTTTGTGCAACATAAAAAAATGATTGTTATGATTGAAACTAATATGTAGATAGATTAGCTATGCTTATATTAGTGAATGCTATGATTATACATAATCAATATCTCATTCAATCATTAATTTATATAAAGTAATAGCCACTAAATAAAATGAAGTCATATGTGGTTATTGTTATTTGAGTTAATAAAAAGAATTTGGATTTTTTTTAAAAGACAATTGTATTCACAATTACTTATTTTACAAATTCTATATTTGTACATATTTTTACTAGCCAACTTGAATAAAGTAATTTTAACTAGATAAAGTATTATTAATCTGTTTAATAGACTAGGGCCACGTCATTCTATTTTTATTTTTCACATTCATTCAATCAATACCTATTTGGCATATCTGTTTTCTAAAAAAAATAATAAATAAATAAATATATTTTTTATTACCCTTTAAAATAAAATCAAGGCTAAATTGTATAAAATACCTAAACTTTGAACTTTGTATAAAAAATACCATCGAATTTTTAAAAAATTAAAAAATACCCTTCAACTTTAAAAGAATTAAAAAAACACACTGTACCATTAGTTTTGATGAAAATTAATTCTTAGTGTTTTGTGTAAAAAATACGCACAAGTTTCAAAAATACCCTTAAACTTAAAAAAAATTAAAAAAAAAATACTCTTACTATTAGTACATGAACAAAAAATCGTTAACATCATCTTACTTCTCTATTTTCCTATTTTTTTTCCTCCCCTCTCTTCTTCAGTACCCTCTTACTTCTCTTTTTATTAATTGTCTGATATTTTTTTATTTCAAAATAAATAAATAAATAAATAAGATTGTCTACTTCAATTAAGGTATATAGACTATAACTAGAAGAAAATAATAATGGAAGCACCATAGGATCTTAAGACTTAAATGTTTTTTAAATGTCGTACGTCATTAGTTGAGTATATGTTAATACCCGAATATATTATTATTATTATTATTATTATTATTATTATTATTTAGCTATTTATCCTTCTCATATGTTTTAATGGGAGATGATTTTGAAATTTTGTGAGATTTTATGGGATTTTTAGTTATAACTTAAACTATGTGAGCTTTTTTAAACCTTTTTTTTTTTAAAAAAAATAGTAGAGTTATTTTTGCAACGAAATATTAACGATTTCTATTCATATACTAACAGTAAGGGTATCGTTGAACTTTTTTTAAGTTTAAGGGTATTTTTTTTATACTTTTGAAATTTCAAGGATATTTTGAACAAAATACTAATGGTTTCCATCCAAAACTAAGTGTAAGAATATTTTTTAACTTTTTTTTTTTAAGTTATATTTTTTAAACTTTTAAAAGTTTAAATATATTTTTGACACAAGGTACAAAGTTCAATGATATTTTTTATAATTAAGCCTAAAATCAATATATATTCGCAAATAAAATAAAGCTATTTCAGATTTGTATGAAATTTTCAAATCACGTTGGGCTCGGAATAATACGAGGTCCGGCCCAACCCATTTTGATGCATCACGATCAACCCGGGAGGCTTGGCCCAATTTGTTTTATAAGTTTTCAATTTTTTAGAAAAAGTGGGGCCGAATTGTTCAACTTTCTTTCTTTTTTTCTTTTCTTTTGAATTTTTCTAAAACATAATTAAAAATTTAATGTATGATTACTATAACTCTGTTTTCAATTTCATTAATCAAGCATGTAATTGAAAAGCTTACGAAGCCGATATTTACATAATAAAAGAAATACATTCCTAATGTTTTTTTATTTCATCATTAAATAAAGAAAATTTATCAAATTAACTACTAAATCTTTTGATTTCAAGAGAAAAGTTGAAAAAAGAAAAATTAGAAAATTCCTCCAAGCTTTATAGTTGCTGGAGCTTGTTTGGGATTTTTTTTTTTTGAAACAATATTATTGTTCTTGAAATGGAAGAACTTGTAGAAAATAAGGTTAGTATTGGCATTGAATTTGTTCATAGACTTAAAACCATATCTTTATTTTTTTCAAGAAGTAAGATCTTCAATTAAATTAAACCATACTAACCGAAATCAACAAAAACATGTCAATATAAGCACAATTTAACTATCGTAAAGTTTGTATTATCAACCTCAAAGTTAAAGATTTGTTTGTCCCATCTCACGTATTGTCAATAAAAAAATCAACAAATACATCTTGAGAAAAAAAAACTTTTCCACTTGTTCGAATCTAGGTTAAACGTATTTGTGGACCCTAAGACTTCTAATCCTACTCATAATAAAGAAATGGTTAAAGTATAGAAAATATCATTGAACTTCTAAAAGTTGCATTAATACTCTTAACATAAAAAATAAAAATAAAAAGTTAAGAAATGCTCTTACAACTGATATAGTCAATTTCTTTAAAATTATGTCGATTTATAAAATAACCAATTAATTTGAAAATAACTCATATAGATGCTCTTGTGTTTCTTCCATTTGTCCAGTTCTTACACTAATTTTTCTGGCAACGAAACATAACCTAAAACTTCAAGTTAAAGCACAAATTCCTCCAAATTTCAGAAAGTCCCAAAATCAAAATCACATATCAATACTCAACAAAACAATGAATCTTCAAATACAAAAAAAAGGCTAACAAATGAATATCATTTTCGATCATGGAGAACATTCTTAACTAATCACAACAAATAAACTAGTTTGAATTTCAAACAGGATTAACAAAGTCTTCATCGTTAAAAATTTGGTAATGCACAAATTGTCTTTATTTTTCCTTTTATTAGTTGTCCTCAAAATTATTTTTCAAATTTTTAATGCATCTCTCTTTTTGTGTATTAAAATCAAGCAACGTATTCACACATCAACTATTATTGTATAATCTTGTTGAATCATAATAATCTTGTTGAATCTTAATTATAATTGGTAAACTCAATTCTAAAATGTCTCACTTCAATAGATAAAAAAAACAAAAAATTTCCAACTTCTCTTCAATAATGACACTTGTTTTATGGATGTATAAATAATTTCAATGTAAACCATATACACGCAATTAATTGTTGGCCAATTGATATGGTTTTAATTCCTATATATAATAATTGTTTGTTAATTATTGTCACATATGACATAACAACAACTCTTCAATTATATGGCTGGATCATATAATGGTGGTTATGAATCAATAAAGGCACATTATACATATACTAATATGCTATGATTTTACTAAGCAAATTGTCCAAATTATATGCATCAAATCAACCTTCCTTCACCTTTTAAGTTACAAACCATGTACTATTGATGAGATTTTGTTCTATTAAGAAGAATGAAATTGGATCGATTAGAGTATATAAGTGGGTTGCTGGATCGGCTCGTGGATTTATTTAAAATATTTTATCTTTTAAAATATACTAATGGGTACTTTTAAATTGATTGGAATAAAACTAATTAGAGAAATTACTATAAACAAAAAAAAATATCAAACTATTTACAAATATAGAAAAATGTTACTGTCTATCACTGGTAAAATTTTTCTATATTTAAAAATAGTTTGACTCATTTTTCTATATTTGAAAACAATCCAACTAATTAACTAAAAGTTGGACTAAATTAACCCTTAAAAAAGTTCATTTTTTTTTAAAAAAAAAAAGTTGGTTAAAAAACGCTAAGAGTATATAATTATAGTGTTTCACTACGTGCAAATGTACTTGTATTTTTTTTTTTTAAAAAAAATTGAAATATTAATATATCACTTCTGCTTCGAGTCTGTTGTTGTCTTATGATGCAATTGGGTCAGAGAAAGAGTATATAATTATCTCTTGAGCAGGTGTTAAAGGGACCATCCTCTTGTTAAAGATCAGGATGGGATGATGTTAATTTCTTTGGATGGTTGTACATCACTCATCGTGGAATTTGATAGCATTGAGGCTATTCGTATGTTTAACATGGATACAAAAAGCTGCCTAACTTGCGTTAAGTCAGTCAGTGCATAAAAAAAGTTCAAAGTATAATACCTAACAAATTGAGACATGCATAGAAAAGTTTGGTTAATCAGTACTAAAAAAAAAGTTTGGTATATCAAAATAATTTAAATATAACCAATTAATACTAATTAGTCAAACTAACTTAACCAACTAAACCCATCCGGTTATTATGATATATATATAGTTTTATTTTAATAAGAGAGAGAAAAAAACTTTCTGTTCAATTTTTTTTAATACAATAAAAACTGGGGATCCATACCACCAACTTTTTTGATCGCTAACACATCCATATGACAGAGAGCTATGCTCACTTCGACTTTTGATTCAATTTTGACTAGTTGTTAGATTAGTATATACATCTCATAATTAGTTAAATAGAGATACACTATTTTTTTAATATATCAATTAATTTCAATATAACTTTTCAATCCTAACTATAAAAATTTGCATAGTCAATGTTCTATAATTTTTCATTTGAATACAAAATAAGATACCTAATGAATGTACAAATTACATTATCCAATAGATTGCACCTAAAGGAATCCATAAAGGCCATTAAGTAGAAAACATTGAAATTGAAAGTAGTGGATTAATGGGAGGCATGTTTGGTGGGTGACAAATTAATATCAATATTATTATAGGACTAAGGCATCCAATGCCAAATCTTTATGACCAATTTTTCCTTAAATTATGGAACTATAATGTTTTGAATTATTCACCTATTATTAGTATAACAAATGAAATCGATGAAATTCAAAATTTTTACCTAAGAAAGGTAGTATATGCTAATTAGTAATTACTTGTTGGGTTATGTTCACTTGAATGAATTATTCAACTTATTATACTGTCAAAAAAATTTAGTTAATTTAAGATTTCTTTTATAGTATTTTAATTTGAATTTATCTATCTTGTTCGTGAATTATGTTTCTTTTTCTTATTTTTTTTTTGAACAAGTGCTTGCTTTGATTAGTGCTTTTGCTATTTGTCATCTACTTTTTTTTACCGAGGTGAGAAATCGAACCTATGATCTTAGAATTGATATTATACAAGTTCTATGTCAGTTAAACATTATAGTCTCGGTTTAATGCTTTTATAACAATATGAAATTGTATCATGGAAATAAATTCAATAATTCAATACAAAAGTAAGTTTTAAGAAATGCCATTATTTAAGAAGTAATAAAAAAAAACATTATTTACCTACTTCCCTTTCTCATTGTATGCAATGTCGTTTTATTTCCATTTTCAGTATATATATATATATATATATATATGCTTCTTCTTTGTTTTTCCAATTAAAGTTGGAAACATTTTATAATAATAATTTTTCTACGGAACAAAAAATACATAAAGAGAGACTTTAAAAAAAAAATTATTCTTCCTATTTTGTTAGTTTCTTAATTAGAGAACAAAAACTTGGGGGAGGGCTGTGGAGGGTATAGAATAAGATAACAAAGTAAATGGTAAGAACACAAGGTGAAAATTTGGATATAACAGTGGTGAAAGAAAATAAACATATAAAAGGCTAAAACGAGCATATAACTTAACTAACATGCAGATGTTTTAGCAACAACGAAGACTGTAATTTGAATCCTCTATTGTACTTAAAAAAATGTATAAAATTAAACAAATTGAAAAAAACATTTTTATCTCTCAAATAAATAAAATAAATACATAATTTTTGGAATTACTATAAATTAATTATGCTAAATTATAAGTTTAATTTCCTGAACTTATAAATTAAGAATTTATCAGTAATATGTTTTTAAACCTTCTTTTAACTTTTAAATTTTGTGTTAATAACAACTTTAAAAATGGTTGAATATATCAATATTTTATTAAACATAAAAAATAAATGACTTGATAGGTATAATATTTAAAATTCAACCCATTAATTATCAACCACTACCAGAGAAATAATAAAGAATTAGCAAATTAGGAGAACAATATATATATATATATAATAGGTTTAATGTAAAAAATTCCGTTAAACTACCAAAAGTTACTTCTTCACTCTTAAAACTTTTTATAAAATTTTGAAATCGTTTTTGAAATGGTTTTCAAAATTACATTTAAAGTAGGAATTCTTTAGTATTTCAAAAGAAAATTAAGACCTAAATTTATGGACATTAATCTAGGTAGGAATTCTAAATTACAATATTATTTTAGATGTTGCCACACCGTTTTAAATTTTAATTTCTATCTAAATTTTTAAAGAATTTCTACTTTAAAAGTAATTATGATCTATCAATAAAAGTTCAAGAGTAATATTGCAATTTTTAAGAGTTGTTTTCAAATATAGAAAAATGAGTCAAACTATTTATAAATATAAAAAAAAAAAATTTTACTGTCTATTGTAATTTTTAAGGTTCTATCACTTGAGCGATAGACAGTAAAATTTTTTCTATATTTATAAATAGTTTGATATTTTTTTCTTCTTTATAGTAATTTTTATTTTTTTTAAAGTATAAAAACATTTTTTTTAGATAAATGACAAAAATTAAAGATTTTTTCTTTATATAGTTTAGTCTATAGAAGTGAAATAAATTAAAATAATAATAATAATAATAATAATAAATGGAGAATGAATAAGTTGGCGGCATGTTGGGAAAGCGCGTGGACGGGTGGCACAATAATTAACCGTCACGAGGCGGCCAATTTCCCAATTGCCATTTGCCAGCTCTTTACTTCTCTTTATCCGCTTCCCAATTTTCAAACTAATCCTTTTTTTTAAAGTAATTTTCAAACTAATTCTTATTAACCGCTCTTAAAACTTTCTCTCTCCTCTCTTTCGCTTTCCTCATGTCCTCTTTTGTCTTTTCACTTTCCCTTTTCCTCTCTCTCTTTAAATCGCGTTTAGGAGGTAAAAATTTAGTCTTCTAACTTCAATGAATGGACCTTTAGTTTTATGTAATTTAAAATTTATAATAATTTAGTTGTTATTAAGAAAGTTAGTGTGTAAGATTTAATTCAATTTCTTATATATGTAGATGAAGAATTAATAAGAAACTTAATATATTAATAAATTATAAAACTAAATTATTACAAATCAAAAATTGAGAGATTTTAAGACTTTGTTTCTTAACTATTTTGTTTTATGTTTTATATTTTTAAATATTATATTTGTTTCTCCTCCACAATTCTCTTTTTATAAGGTTTTTTTTTCACTTTTTAAAAATTATATTTAAATTCTAAGCAAATTTTCAAAAACAAGTTTTCAATTATTGTTTTAAAAAATGTGGTTTGAATTTTGAAAACATATTTTAAAAGTATGTAATTAGAAATTAAAATTATAAGGTTTCTCATCCAAAACGAGATAAAAAAATTAAAATCATCTGTCGAGTTTAAAATCATTTCACAAATTTTCTTGATTCCAAATGAAGGTTGGCATAAAAAATTTAATCTCTTACCTTATATTTCTATACTCAAATAAACGCAGTTAGAGTACTATCTAGCCCATGTAGTTTTTATATTATATCTTTAAATAAGTCTTCATTATTAATTTGAAGTCTATTTTCTTTTTCAAAATAGATAAAGTAATAGTAATAATTTCCATTCAAGAAAAATTTCGATGTAAATGTATTTTTTAAAATTTATAATAAAAAGGCTTATAGTGACAAAATCATTTGAAAAAGGTTAATTATAAAGTAGCCATATTGACTAGTTTTAAAATTTATTAAAAATATATAGATTAATTATGAATAGAAATATAATGACTTAAATAAGCTCTAAAGTATTCAAACTATGATGATATTTAAATTAAAAAAAAGGTAAAATTATATATTTATTCATATGACATGATTGCAGCATAATCTTTATACCAAAAACTTAATATTATTAAGCAATAATGAGCATAGTTCATCAATAATTGACATGTACATCTTTTTTTGAAGTTAGAGGTTCAAATTATCTTACACGACCTACTTGTATTTAAAAAAAGAACTTGTATTATTATATTTTTTAATTCAATGTCATGCGAGTTAAGGTATTGATGAGCGCGACCAAGACATAGTTTAATAATGTGTAGTCTTGTGAAGATAAAATGATCTCTAGTCCTCATTGCAAGTGCACACTATCAGCAAGTAATACATGAAGTACTCAAGATATCAAACTAAGGGAACAAATGTAACAAAACTCTACAATGTTTAAAAAAAAACCTAAAAAATGCAAATGCAATGTAACTGACAAAATATTTGGAAGATGATGGTTTTTGTGAAAAATAAATAAATAATAATAATGATAAAAGAGGGACTCAAATATACACATACCTTTTAGTTAGAGAATGTCACCTTTCATGTAACTGCAACTTTGACTTGGACTTAAATAGGGTGAACTGGATTCATCACCTATTCAACCTTTTATGAAGTATCTTTAGGAGTCTAAGCTATTAATCCTATATATTTATGCTTAATGAGAACTTAGGTGAATAAAAACACAATCAAAACTCCTAAAGGATTTGCTCTATGTCTAGGGTAAAAAACAAAGACTTATGTCTAAGCTCTTTTCCTAAATTGTTTTTATGAAATCCAAGTGTTATTTAACCCTTTTAATATTAAACTCAACTTTTGTATACTAATCTACGTGATCAATCTAGATTAATTAATGGAAATAAACTAAATAAAAGCATATCAGGGTATGAGAATGAGCAAAGTTATTCTTCTCGCTTGAGGTATTTACATATTTGAATCCCAAGGAGAAAATTAGTTCATGATGGGATAAAATAAAACAATAGTTGAAAAGAAGAACATATTAAAAGGTAGACTTGAAATAATGAAAATATCAATAATGGACTTGTATTAACTTATCCAGAAAATGAAAGTAAAAAATTAGAATTCAAAGAAAATTTGTAACTGCAAAAAAATGTAAGATAGATGAAAAGAGAAATACATAGCAAGAGACCCTAAAACAATTATGAAATTTAAATGTAAAAACTATAAAATTACAAGAACAATAAAAAAACTCAACCCGATAGGTCACTAACACTTCCCTCAATCAATCCAACTTCCTCTTTTAAAGATGGTTGGGTCTTAACACCCTAAATCTTTCGATAAGGGTGGACTGACTAAAGAGTAGCAAGAACTTAAGAATGTTACACGAAAGAAAATGATGAAACGGAGAAGCTAAACTCTAAACAAGAATGCAAAATTCTTCATTGAGAATGATGTATCTTGAGACCTCGACCTTTTGCTCTATTTTATAGCCTCCAAGCTAGAGTTTCTTCAAGATCTTTTGGTAGATAAAATCTTAGAAATTCATGCAATAATTCATTGAAAAATTCTTTTCAAAACTATTGCGATTATGATATGCTTTCCTTTCCTGGAGACCTGTCCAGTTGTTAGGTAATACAATTGCATCAATTAAAAGAATCTTCACCAATTTCTTTCATAAACACGAAAACTATAAAGAAAAACTAAAAAAAAAAATCAAGGACATGGTCTTACTCGAAATATTTCAATTTTCTTGCAATTCCTTTCTAATTTAAGTAAAAAATACATTAAAACACTTGAATAAGTTAGATCTTTAGAGTTAAATAAGTCCCATAAAGGAGACTTATCTAGTATGCTTAACATATTATTACATATTTAAATGTATAAACTAGATCATTTGTACTAAAAAAAAAACTAAATCATTAAAAAATGAATAATCACATATTAGGATTGCTAAAGTACACTGATTCATGGAGTACTTTAATTTCTAACCTATTTATATTCATATAAAAAACATTAAATTAAAGTTTTCAAAATGTAAAAAAGAAAGGTACTAAACCAACCTTTTTTTTTTAATAATCTAAACCAACTTAATTTGAATCAACATAAACAACTTTTCTTTATTAAAAAAAAAGGTTTTCTCATAAATAATAAAATATAAAAATATTCACAAATATAATAAAATGACAAAAAATTTACTCATCTTTCTTTTTGCTATATTTATAAATAGTTTCATTATTTTCTCATTTAAAATAATTTTTCAAAAATATAAAACGTATTACAATATAATCACCAAATGGGTTTACCATAATAATTCTAAAAAAAAAGTATACCATAATACTTCTAAATGATTTATTCTTTATCTAATTGAAATAAAAAAGAAATAAAGTGATTTATTATTGTCAATGATTATGAAAGGGGAAACTATATTTAAGTGGATAAGCTCGAATTAAATGTTTGATATATGAATGGACATTAGCGTTAAATGACAGTAATAACCACCTTTATAAAATCATATTGTTATTTTCAAGATTTCATATTTTCTCTTTTTCCTTTCAAAATTTAAGGAATTTTAACCCGCTATTCAAATCTCACAAAAGCGCCTTTGACTAATTGACATTATTTTAAAAAATTGTTATAATATTTAAAACATATTTAGAAGTGATTTTAATTAATCATTAAAATCACTTTTGTCATTTTTAAAATCACTAAAAAACACATTTTAATCACTCAAAATTAATTTAATTTTCAATTTTATATTTTTATATACAATTTTCAAGCATCAAAATTAGTTTTGAAGGATTAAAAACATATTTCACACTGATTTTGAAAATAATAAAAATGATTTTAGCCATTTTAAGATCACTCTCAAACATGCTCTTGGTAACATACTAAAATCCAATGTAAAATAAAGTTGAACTAAACAAAAACTATTTTTTAAAAAACATTTAATTATATATTTGCATACAAAAAATGTACATATTTATAAAAATTGTATTTTGTCTTTTTTCAGAAATAAAATGTATTTTATCTAATAACACTTTTTTTTAAAACTATACGAAGAATCCAACACCAGACCTCAAGTTAGACCTCAAGTTTGATGATATAAATTGGTTAGAGAATAAAATATTTAATTTTTTTTTAAAAAAATCTTTTTTAAGATAAAAAAGTATGGTTATCAAAATAAAATATATTTATTTTATTTTAGACTACAAACTTTTATGATGGTTCAATTTTGATCTATAAACTTTTCTAAACAAAAGTTTAAACATAAATAATCATAATTTAGTCCATCAACTAACAAATTAATAAAAGTACTTAGAAAACAAATTCTTTATTTACATGAGCCGTTAGGAAGTGAAAGAAACAATTATTTTTTTTTGAAAAAACAGAGTTGATTAGAGGGAGCTGTGAGGAAGAAGAAGAGCAAGAAGAGATTCTTTTGAGCAAGAGAGGCTTGGTAGTTGTTCAACTGAGTGGGTCCGTTTTGATGGGTTTTATTACCCAAAAGCAAAGCCAGAAAGTGGGGTCGTCTCTCTCATTACCACAGCTAATTTTCCCTTCATTCGTTTTCTCTCCCATATCATTGAACCCTGCTTGGCAAGATCTGATTTGCGCCTTTAGAAAAGCCAGACGGAGAGAGACAAACCCACAAGCGGAACGGACTCAAAATCCCATTCACAAAGCCTCTCCTTCAATTTCTCCATTTCCCTCTTTGCAAAATTCTTCTCAAACTTCTCCCCAACCCCTTTTCAGCAAAGGAAAATGGGACCACTGATTTGAACTGAACACTGAAGAAACCAACCTCCTTCAGATCTGAAACTTCTCATTTCAGGTTCTTTCCTTCCCCCCCCCCCCCTTCCCCACTTTTCGATTTCCTTCTGCTTCCACCTTCTCCTTGGTCTCTGCTGCTTTGTTCATTGCAGTTTTGTAATGGGGTTGTGGTTTTGTTTGAAATTTCACTTGGGTATTCTTCTTTTTTCTGTTTTCTTTCATTTTTTTTAATAGAGTATGAGTAATCGTCACTTTGTGTAATCTTTTGCAATGGGGTTGTGATTTTGTTTGAAATTTCACTTGGGTATTCTTCTGTTTTCTGTGTTGATCGTTTTTTTTTGTTGAGTAATCGTCTCTTTGTTTAATCTTTTGTAATGGGGTTGTGATTTTGTTTGAAATTTCACTTGGGTATTCTTCTTTTTTCTGTTTTCCTTCATTTTTTTTATTGAGTAATCGTCTCTTCTCTTTGTTTAATATTTTGTAATGGGGTTGTGATTTTCTTCTCATAACTAGCAATTTCTCTACCCCAATTTTGCAATGTTTTGGTTGGGAGTTGATTATTTGCTGATTCAACTTGATAAATTATATGTTTCTTCTGTGTTGTGGAGTGCTAAAAGAGGGAACAGAAGGAGAGATCTGAAGACTTGGGTTGCCTCATTTTAATTTAACCTACTCCATCAGGTTTAATCAGCCGACAGAAATCCTGTATTGTATGCCAAATAACTTTAACGATTAGATACTTGCATCTTGTGTTTGATCTTTTCCCCCTCCTTCCTAACTGCATTGTTCACAGGATACTTGAGTTGTATGAATGCGAAATAACTTTATTCATTAGAGAATTGCATATTGTGGAAATTTCATCATTAGTAATGTAGATGAGTGAGTGCGATGTCGTTTTCAATATTCTTGTTTGAGACTGATATATTTTATTTATGCCCACAAGGGGTTTAGGCATAGGAATGATAAGGAGATGGGGAAGAAAGAAACTTGGTTTTCTTCTGTAAAGAAAGCTCTCAGTCCAGATCCCAAGGAGAAGAAAGTTCAGGTATGGAAATTTTCCTCATCAAGGTTATTTCAACCTTATCGAGATTTGATTTCATCTTCGTTGGGTTTTAAAGTACATTTATGAGTAAGAAAGAAAATATGTTCTTGAGTTTTTAATAGTATACCAACTGTCTCTGCAGAGCTCTAAGAAATCGAAGAAGAAATGGTTTGGAAAGCAAAAGCATTCCAATCCAGATTCTACAGAGGCTGTGACAGTACCCTCACCACCTCAGCCAGAAGAGGCAAATATCATCCATTCAGAGAGTGAAGATAATAATGAGCCTTGCTATGTCAAAGTTGCTTCTACAACAGAAGCAACTTCTGCAGCTACTCAGGCTAATGAGGCTAGTGTTTCTACTATTGATCCAACTGTTGCTACTCCTTTTGTTGCGGCCGAAGTTGTGCAACTCTCTACAGAAACTCAAATTTTCAGCCCACCTAAGGATGAAGTTGCAGCAATCAAGATCCAAACTGTGTTCCGTGGATATCTGGTAATAACTTCCTTCTAAGCTTATGTGAGGAATGGTTGTAGAGATCAATTCTAGACCTACGAATGTTTGATAGTTTCGTTGTTTTACTTCAGGCAAGAAGGGCGTTACGGGCTTTACGAGGACTGGTGAGGCTGAAATCACTGATGGAGAGTTCTACTGTAAAACGCCAAGCCTCAAATACCCTTCGTTGCATGCAGACTCTGGCTCGTGTTCAATCTCAAATCCACTTTAGGAGGGTTAGGATGTTGGAGGAGAATCAGGCTCTCCAGAAGCAACTCCTTCAAAAGCATGCAAAAGACCTTGAGAGCTTGCGGGTCTCTTCCATTACCATTCTTTTATTTGTGTTTATTCTCACAACAACGAACCCTAAAATGGAGCATTTGTTTATTCTCATATCTTTTGTTCAGAGTGCGACCAAAATTTCACATTGATAAGGGAACAATCCATGGTATATAAGTGAAGAAATAGTCAATTTATGGTATATAAGTGAGGACAACTATCTCCAATAGTATAAAGTTTTTTGGGTGAAACCAAAAGTAAAGGCATGTGGGGATATTTGGAGAGTCATTAACCCTTACATCTTTGTCACATGATCTCTAAACTCAATATACGAAAGTAGCTTATCTTTTCCACTCATGACTGGCACTTTGGTTTTTGTTGTGGACTTAAGCCCCTTGTTAATGATAATAATGCAGATTGGAGAGGAATGGGATGACAGTTTACAATCAAAGGAGCAGATTGAAGCCAGCCTACTGAGCAAATATGAGGCTGCCATGAGGAGGGAGAGAGCCCTGGCATATTCCTTCACTCATCAGGTGACATTTTCTAAAATCCTTATAAGACAAACAAAATTTATCATTTAAACAGATTACTTAATAGCGACGCTTCTCAGATTTCTTCTTTGTCTATCTGGCTAGTATGTGGTTTGTGATTTGAATTGTTCTAGCTCATTTCTTAACTGTTCTGTTCTTCTTCTTGTTGGTTTTTTTTCCCCTCAACTTAAAAGGTTCCTAAGAGTTGCACATTCTCTAACTGTCTGAGATCTGAAACTTCCAATCTCACTTTTTCTCTGAACCCTTTTTGCATTCAAGAGTTTTATTCTCACTGCTTTACATTGTTCTCAGGCTTTATTTATTTGATAGAGTATCGAGTCTTGATGAATAAAATTCCAAGTTTGATTTGAGTATTGTTATCTGTCTACAGCAAACCTGGAAGAATGCTGCAAGATCTGTAAACCCAGCATTCATGGATCCAAGTAATCCCACCTGGGGTTGGAGCTGGTCGGAGCGATGGAGTGGGGCTCGGGTGCATGATGTTCCTGACCCAACAGGAAAGGAGTTGGATAACAGTCATTCCGGTAAGAAGATGGCAAGTCGTGGCATTGTTGGCGGCGAGATCAGCAAATCATTTGCCCGCTTTCAGTTGAACTCAGAGATGGATTCCCCAACAGGCAGTCAGAAGACAACTCATTCTGCTTTCCAGCCCTCCTCAACTCCTTCCAAGCCAGCTTCATCTTCCATAAAAAAACTGAAGCCCCCAAGCCCAAGAATCCTGTCCCTTCACGACGATGACTCGAAAAGTATCGTAAGCGTGCAGTCTGAAAGATCCCGAAGGCATAGCACAGGAGGACCTTTATCAAGGGACGACGATAATATGTCTATCGCTAGTGCTGTTCGGAGTTACATGACACCTACTGAATCAGCAAGAGCAAAATCCAGATTGCAGAGTCCATTGGGAACAGCAGAGAAGAATGGAACTCCAGAGAAAGGGTCTGCAGCAGCAACAGCAAAGAAACGGCTTTCTTACCCTCCTTCACCGGCCAGATCAAGACGACATTCGGGTCCACCCAAGATCGAAGGTGACCCAGATGCAGGAAAGAACTTTAGCAATGGAGTTGGTGGCTAAATTATTTCCAAAATGATTTGGTTTTGCAGTCATATGAATGAACTGCTGCAGGAAGGGAAAGAGACTAAAGAGTGAAGAAGATTTGTTAACCTTACAATTTTATTTTATTTATTTTTCCACACACACCACCCTATCATTTGAAGTGATCCATGAAATGGTATTTATTCATTTTAGATGTGTTTAAATATGTTGTTCTGAGTATCTGTTAAATTCTTGAGTTTGGTACTGAGAAAACCACAGGACAAAGCAGGATATGTTATGGGTCACTGCTATTTACTTCCATTGTGATTATTTTCTCCACAAACTACTGTATCATTATTATTTATCCACTTAATTTCTTTATCACTTGCTTTATTTTTTTTTTGGATAAAGCAACAGATGCATACTGAATTACTTTGGTTAGTCCTTAATTTGCTGAAAAGAATGAGGTAACTTTTTGTTTTTATTATTATTATATATATTCAAAAATTGAGTTAAAGTTGGTGATTTATCCATTGTTATTATTATTATTATTTTTTTTAAAAAAAAAAACACTTCATTCTCGACTCTAGCCACAAATTTAAAAAGTTCCCAACTTTAAAAAATCTAATATATATAAACTTAAGCGAAAAAAAAACCAAAATTGTATTATTTATTATTTATTCTTTAATTTTTTTAGTAATCTAGAATTGAAATATTTTCTAACTTTTTGGTTATTTTTTTGTTTTAAATACAACTACTTCAGATTTAGGTTTAATTTACAATGTAATAAAGATAATTAGGATTAGCTTAGGAAAATTTTTACATATAGAAAAAAATATCAAATTATTTACAGAAAATAACAAAAAAGACACTGATAGACATTGATAGACTTCTATCAGCATCTATCGGTGATAGAATTCTATTATTTCTATCACTGATAGACCTTGATAGACTTCTATCAGCGTCTATCACAACTATCTAAAAATTTTGTTATTTTGCGTAAATAGTTTCCTTTATTTTTCTATTTTTAAAAACTCCCCATTAGCTTAATTGCTGACACGACTTAAATATTTTTTAAACATTTTCAACTTTTTTGAAAAAAAAAACATTACAACCACTTAAAAATAGAATTTACAACATAATAATAACAAAAAAGATTAACTTAAAAAATTCGAATTGAAATATTTTCAACTTTTTTTTTTTAAAAAAAAGCACAACCATATAACAATTAAGGGTTTTTTTTTGTGATTGAATATAAAATTTAAGTTTTTTTTGGTAAGAATATAAATTTAAGGTTAAATTTACAATTTAATTATAATAAAAAGAGATTAGGTTAATAGGAACTTGTCGACCAAGAAATTGAAATCATAGCTTTCCAAAAAAAAAAAAAAAAAAAAAGGAAAAAAAAAAAAAAGAAAGAAGAACTGTTTTTTTTGGTTTATTTGTCACACACGTTTACGGAATAGTAATACATATCGGGAGTTTTCTCGGCTCTGATCAATTTCGGTTTCCAGAAAACCCTAGAATCGTATTTTGGGAAAACCCTAGAATCGAGGAAAGGAAAAACCCATAGCCATTGAATGATATTTGCCCCACCGTCGAGTTCAAGCGTTCTTCATTGATGGTGAGTCTTCGCACATTCTTCGTTTTCTTTTAGGTTCTGCTCATGCGGTGGTGGGGCTTTCCTTATCATTTTCTGGTTTGTTTGATTTCGAGTTGGTTGCTTGTATATTTTCGTTCGGGAACTTGAAAATGTTGATTCTTTTCTGGATTTTGATTCTTTTCGAATTTCAAGCCGGGGTATTTCTTTGTGTATCTGTAAGAATTTGGGGTCAGTTTGTTTTGTTAGAAAATTGGAAAAATTTCGGACCAAAAACGAATCTTAGCTCGTCTTGAAAATCTGTGAACGTTCGCTGTACTTTGGTTGACATTCAATTGATTCAGTTAGCAAATTTTGAGTTAAGTAGTTTTCGTTCTGATTTTATGGGATTTTGCCCTATACCTCTGCTGCTTGAATCTTGTGGAGTGGATTCCAGCTATTCCTTCTTTCATTGTTAGGAGTATTAGCTTCCTGTATTACAGAACTGGTTTTCTTAAGCTGCTGCTCTATTGACAATCTGCTCTAATTCTTTGTGTGTAAATCATTGTAGGCTACACCATTGATTACAGGACTTGCTGTTGCTGCAGCAGCTTACGCTGGTAGATATGGTATTCAAGCTTGGCAGGCAATCAAGACACGGCCACCAAGACTACGCAAGTTCTATGAAGGTGGCTTTCAGCCTACAATGACCAGGAGGGAGGCAGCTTTAATTCTTGGAATTAGGTATTTACTGAGTCTAATATTAGACGATCAACCCCTTCACAACTTCATTCATTTTCCTCCTATTTTTGTTTCCATCTTCTTGGCTATGTTTAAAATGTTAAAACCCCCTTTGAAGATGGAAGATCTGTGTGTATGTTTGCGTTTGAGCTATCATTCGTCATAATGTTCTACATGTGACTAAGATTTTATCTTCATTATATTGTCAGGGAGAGCACTCCAACAGAAAAGGTGAAAGAAGCGCACAGAAAGGTGATGGTTGCAAATCATCCAGATGCCGGTGGTAGCCATTATCTTGCTTCCAAGATCAACGAGGCGAAAGACATCCTGCTTGGGAAAACCAGAGGAAGCAATTCTGCATTCTGATGGTCCATGCTTCCAGTTGTTTGTTCACTTAGCATAGCATATCTCAACAAAACGCTGAGGATCGACATTTTTCTAGCTTACCTGGTGTGTCAAAATTTTGTCATTATATAAATTTACTTGTGTCCTGATTGATTCATGGGGATCTTATTTGTATACTTCATACTGTGGATTTATTGACAACAATGAGAAATCCTAGAAATTCTGTGAACTTTTCTGTGATCACTTGCTATTTAGCAATAATGAATTATGGATACTCTCCCAATAAATTCTGTGAACTTTTCTGTGTTCTTACTTACATTATCACCTACTATTGAACTCTCTGCTGAACCATTCAGGTTTTGAGGCCGTTTTATTACTATTTGATTTTGAAAATTAAGCTTATAAATATGTATTTAAATATTTACTTAGAAAAGACGAAAGCTAAGGTGAGGAATTTGGGTGTAAACAAAAACAATTTTTATAAATTATAAACTTAAAACTAAATGGTTATCAAATAAGGTATTTGAAACTTGGATCTCATTTCATTCTGCACATTAGGTAATAAGGAATTAAAGAAAGGGGATGGGATACTTATATTTAAAAGCTGTTCTCATATCTTTTAGTCTTTTTAACTAGATTTAAATTGGTTTTGACTATGCATCTCACTTGTGATTTCTCATTTGGAACATTCAATAAAAACATAGCCTAACGGATAATATTTGAAGTATGTTCATGTAAAGATAGGCCATTTAAGTCCCTATCGAATTGGAAAGAAATGATCTTTGGTTAAGGAAGAAAATTTTGCTATTGTTCATTGAATCTTTAGAAGTTGATGAGAATATATGATGACATTTGAAGGCAAGAGGACAGGTGATTTTAAAATTTATAGGATGGCCTCTACAAGTACATTAAGAGGTTTTCACCTTCACCTTCTAGGTAGAAGAACATACAAAATATCCTAATCTTTGACACTTGTGCAAATACTTAGGAAATACAGACCCTCCTAGACAGAAAAACAGATACCTATTACATTGATTACACTAGCTTTAGTTACACTTATCCTCCAGACCAAGTTAAGATGAGTCAATAGGGCGTAATCAATACGTTTGTTACTTCGACTCAGAGTGTGATAAGAAGTGAATCGTGCAGAGTAGCTCGTGGTTTTTCGACAAAACATTACTGTTATTCGAGGATCTCAATTGGAATTGTAGGCTATCCAATCTGAAATTCAGGTATGCATCTCTTTGGGTTCTCTTTAATAACCTCCCCTTGCAGGTTTTACTAGATTATTGATAATTTGGTGGATGAGTTTGAAAATGTGGACTTTGAAGACGAGGATCTATGTTTGAGTACAACCCTTTATGTTCGAGTCGAACTTATCTTCCAAAATTTCAATCTTAGCCAAGTGAAATAAGGTCACACTTCTTTTTAAGTATTAACTCAAGTATATAGAGTTCCAACTTGTCTTGTAAACTAAACAAACCTACCCAACTTTGAAAGAAGATTGACTATTTGTGTCAAAAATCTTGACTGAGTTTAGTGAAGAATAATTAATCAATCTTCATCTAAACTCTAAGAACTCTTTCCCAAAATGGCTGTGCAGTTGAAATCCCCTCTTTACCCTCTAGGAAGGTCCCAGAAGGTTCTAAATTTATTAAGAGATAGCCAAATGGATAAGCATTGCCCAAAAATGAAATTGACAAGAGAAATTCAAGTGTTCCAAATGAGTTGCCTTTTTAGTTTGTTCACTCCATCATGTGTTTCTACTAAAAACCACCTCCATCCCATTCATTACATTGAAGTAAATTTTCCTTTTTCTTCTAGCAGTCATTTGATCAACTTTTTAAATACACGAGTTACTAAATTTGAGCGGTAATGAGTTCTTTACCATTTCTAATTGATTTAAACATTTTCTTCTTTTCTTACATTCTACCTCTTAATTAACGTTTACTGTTTATGTTTTTCTTTTAGTTCAGCATTTGAGGTGAAGAATCTCTGACCTATTAGTCGAAAGTACATGTCTTAACCAATTGAGCTACAATCATGTTGGAAGTTCTTTAGACATTTAATATACAACTTATGAATTATGATGACGACCCTATTAAAAAAGTTTAGTTGTAGCGATATTCATTAAACGATAGAAAATCTTTCCAACTTTTGAATCAAATTGACAATAAATTAGTAGGATCAATGGTATGTGGAGTCCTTGGTTTAATTACAAAGTGACTTGTCCCCAACTGATTGCCAAGTTGCTTTGTTTTGGTTTTGCTTTGATGTTCAAAGATAGAGCCATCAATGCAATCTTACCTTTTTTTAAGCCTACTCTCTCATTATTATTTTATTGCCTTCCTTGCAAGTAAAGCTACATGAGACATTGTATTGTAACCCAAAAATAATAATAATAATTAAAAAATTAAATAAAAAATTGATATGAGAGAGAGAGAAAAGTAGTTGTGGCTGTTTTTAGAATTTTGGTTTGGGAAATACTTGGGTGCATCCCGAGTAGCATGCATCTCACTTTCATTACTCATATAAAAAGATCATTAAAATATTTTTAAAAAGAAATAAGATGAATTTGCCACATGTCAAATTATGATAGGACAATTTTGTGGAATGCACAAAGATAGGTGCTATCCGAGATGCACCTAAATATTTTTCTTTTGGTTTCACATGACAATTTTTGGTGATGTCATTTATTATTATCCCCTAAAATCCATTCATAAAGTATTCATCAATGATCCATTGAATCCAATATTAGAAGTCCTATGCTACAAATTTGCATTCTTTAGTAAAACTTTATATTTGATTATACTTAAGAAACAATCTATTTCCTAATAATATGTGTAAAATACTCAACCTCTCAATTTAACTATTGGACTAAAAACAATTTTAAGATCAAACCATTCTTTATTTTTTAAATTCTCATTCTCCTTGGGACATGATTTTGGTAATTAGTTCACATAAAAGGTTCTTAAAACTGTGCAAAGGAAGACAAATGGATAATCTTTTTTTTTCTTTCTTAATATTTTTTATCCTTTTAAGAAAAAGGTTCAAACTTTAAGGTGCAATTGACTTTCTGATCATCCAAGTCAAATGGGTTTTACATAATTATATAAAAGGGTGATAAACTTAATAGTATGTTTTAGTTAAATTATAAAATATACTAAAATTACTCATATTCTTTTGAAAGTTGCAATATTATTTACCTTTAGAGTATCTTGGTTCCTATACTTTGAAATTTGTTTAATTTTAGTATCGACACTCTCAATTGTCCAATTTTAGTTCTTGTACTTAGTCTTCAAAAGTTAAAATTCTTTTTTACCAAGATTGATTAAATAATAATAATAATTAGTAAGGAAATACAATATGTAAATATGTTTTTGAAATTTAAAGTAAAGTTGCTAATAAATAATATTTTTTTTTGCAAAAAAACAACAACAAAATTTTACTAAAACTTTGAGGAAAAAATTGAAAACGGTGTGGCGGTGATTTGTTAAGACTCGAACACTGTCACATACATTTAAGTTACAATTTTTATTAAAAAAATTATAAGGGTTTACTTCCCCAACTAGTCTACTCCTTGTTTGGCACTCGAACTATAATAAATGGTGTTTCAATTATTATAAAGATTGTTTTCAAATATAGAAAAATGAATCAAACTATTTATAATATAGAAAATTTTTAGACAATGAAAATTTTCTATATTTGTAAATAATTTGATATTTTTTTTGTTATAGTAATTTTCTGTATAATATATAATTAGTATAATATTACTATTTCAAACTTACATTGTTTACTATTTATTATTCATCATCTCTACTTGTTTACTATTTTCTACTTAAACTAAAATACTCTCCACCTTAAATACACACTATTATAATATAGAATTATTACATTTGCCCAAAATGCCCGTAATGCCCCTAATAGATTTTTACTCCAAATCTGAATCATCCAAAACCCAACTGGTTGAATGATGAACAAGTTCAGAATTTCAAAGAGTTGCTGTGTTTCACATGGCAATGAAGTGTTTGATAAGAATCGCCAAAGAAAAGAAAAAAACATTATTTCTTAGTGTTCATATGGGGTAGCATAAAGGGAAACTAGGCATTTCCATGCATAGAATAGCTTTGAAGGTGGTCCTATTGTTCTGTTCATGGAGAAGCCTATCTCTGAGATCCAACCATTCACGGGTCTTTTTCATCACATGGATACCCACATGTTAGTCAAGGCAAAGGCAAGGTAAGCCAATTGCTTTGAATAAAATTTCTAGCGGTGACCCATATTCAAAGCTCCCACACAGTTTCTCAATTTCAATCGCTAAAGTAAAGCCAAAGTTGTTGGAATCTGATGGCTGAGTTCTACCTTCCAAGTCAAAAACAGAGGTGGTGGAAGAAGAAATTCAAGTGCAGGGTAAGTGAACTTGCCGAATCACGTTACTTTTTAAGCTTAGTCTGTGACTTACTTGTATTGCGGCACATAAAAACAAAACCTTTTCTCTGAGGACAAATTTCAAACACCTGGTGGGCATACCTCATTTCGCCGAAATTTTCTTCTATCATTGGCTGTTTTGGCAGTAGTTCAAAACCCAATGAGGAAATTTGGAGCTGACATTTCTGTTTTCTGGGTTAGCAGTAAGATTTGACAGTGGACAATGAGATCCCTCTAGCGATTTCCCTCACGAGCTTTAAAGCAGTAGGATCGAAGGAAAGTCCTTGGCCTTATATACTACTGGCTACAATGAGATAGAGAGAAAGAGAATTATGGCAAACCAGGTTGTTTCTCAGAGCAATTTGGTGTGAGCTACCACTAGCTTTCGGTAAGATCAAAAAACCTGCAAAGAAATTGTTAAGAATGTTTGGTTTTTGTGCTTATTTTCATATCTTGAAAATTCCTGATTTGTTTTGAGTGAGGCAAATTTTGCTTGTAATTCCCTTTTCTGGGATGAGTTTAGATTTGGGGGATCATCTAGGTTTCTGGTTTTCTTTTTGTTTCCTTTTACTTTGTTCTGTTCTTTTTGTTTTCCCATGATATTCTTTACTGTTTCTCAAAAAGCAAACAAACAGGTTGGCCCAGGGAGAGGGAGAGAGTTGAAGATTATGCAACTTTTACATATTGCCATGATTTGTTGGGGCCAACAGAGCACTGAGAAAGTAATGAAGTGAAGAAAATGGAGAAAAGAGATTCGAGAGAAAGCATTTTCATATACCTTTTCTTTTGGTTTACGTATATTTTCTCTGAATATCTTACAAAAGTGGCTTTGGTTGGTAGAAGTGGGGGTGGTTTCTAAGGAGTTTCTTTGAAGGGAGTGTTTGTTATTTGGTTGTTACATTTTTTCTGTTGATTCTGATTAAGGCTACCATATCTAAATTTTTGTATTCAGCTTTTCATTTTATGTTTGATTTTTAATGAAATAATTCTCTGAACTGAACCAGTTCTTGTGGGTCAGAGAGCTTTGAAGGGGAATACCAACTATTCATTCAACCTGCTTTTATTCTTCAGCAGGAACTGCAAAATATGCAGACCTCAAAGCCTAAGTAAGTTTGTCAGTCTTTCACTTCCTGTTCAGATCATCTTCAAACTGTTATTGATATCATTTTCATTTTCCTTCTTGGTTCTTGAATATCCCCCCCCCCCCCCCGGGTCAACCATGGCCGGGTTGTTGATTGTTTTTCTGTTGTGAGTGCAGAAGTTTAGAAGCACCACTGAGAAAACCTCGACCCACTCGACAACTTAAAGCACCGGGTTCAGATTCTGTTTCGGCTTCGGCTTCTCCACTACCTCTGAGTAAAATGACAAAGGAAAGAAATCCTAAAACTGTTGTTACAAAACCAGTTCAAAGTTCAGTACTTGAGGTACTTCTCCCTAACCATGATCTTGCTTGTTTGAGAGGCTGTTATGAATTCAATTTTATACTTTTAGAATAAAACTCAGTGAAAACATGAGCCAATTCCCTTTTTTTTTTAGTTGTTATCTCTCATTTCCTATTAGTTTGATTTCATGTTGATTAAATTTGTTAAGTCCTTTAATTTGGACTCAAACTCCCAATTTTTTTTTTTTTTTTTTGGAAAAACTGTTTATAAACTTATTTGTATCAGGATATGCAACTTCAAGTCCTTTGCAGATGAGAATTGCTTATTTGCACCATATTTTCCTTTTGAAAATTTGAGAACAATTTCATTTGACATGATTTTCATTCTTTGTATATATTTAAACTCCAGAAAAAACGCCCAAATCGAGTTTCTACGATAGAATCACAGATTGCTCAACTTCAAGATGAACTGAAAAAGGCAAGGGATCAACTGAACTCCTCTGAATCAGGTAAGAGGAGAGCAAAAGAGGAAGCTGAAGAGGCTAAGCAGCAGCTTAAAGTCATGTCCTCGGAGCTTGAGGATTCCAGACAGCAGTTGGTAGAGCTTTCTGCTTCTGAAGATGAACGGATTCAAGAACTACGTAAAATTTCGCAGGATCGAGATAGAGCATGGCAGTCTGAACTTGAGGCTCTCCAAAAACAGCATTTAATGGATTCTGCTGCTTTGGCTGCTGCCATGCACGAAAATCAGAAACTTAAGCTTCAGCTGGAAAGGATAGCTGGTTCAGAGGCGAACCAGAGTAGACATGCTGAGTCTGCACATGCTGAGATTCAGGGCCTCAGAATAGAACTCAAAGAAACACTCTCACTGGTTGAGGAACTCAAATCCAAGCTTTCTGAATACGAAGATTCTGAAGCACAGGCTCTTGAAGATCTGAAGAAAACAGAGATGGAACTGGAAACAGCAAATGAAACCATTCAAATGCTTCAATCGGAGGGAACCAATGCGATGAAAGCGTTCAGCTCCTTATCCTTGGAGTTGGAGCAATCCAAAGAAAAAGTTACAACATTGGAGGCTCTTGTTAGCAAATACCAGGATGATTTGGCTGAAATTGACAAGAAACAGTTGGAGGATCACTCTGAAAATAAGAACAATGACAAGGATGATGAAGACAATAAATACATTAATCAGCTTAAAACTGAGCTTAATTGTGTTAGATCTGAAATGGGTCAATTGAGACTAGCTTTAGATACCGCTGATAGAAGATACCAGGACGAATATCTTCGAAGCACCATACAGATTAGAAGTTCTTATGAAGAAGTGGAATCTGTAAAATCAGAATCGCGTCGTAAAGAGGCTGCATTTGAAGCTGAACTCATTCAAGCCAATACACAAATCGAGCAACTGAGGACGCATCTCGAGGATAAGGAAGCTCAACTTCTGAGCATTGCCAAGGAAAAGGAAACTGCAAACTTGAACCAGAAAAGCAAAGAAAACGAAAACGACTCCGACCTTACAGAACAGCTGAAGAAGTTAGAGTCTGATATTGAGGACTTAAAGGCAAGCCTGCTAGATAAAGAGACAGAGTTGCAAGGAATCATTGAAGAAAACGATATGCTCCGGGTGGACATTCAGAAAATGGTAACAGAAAGGAAGTTAGAGCACGGCGAAACTACTGATCTTGAAGAACCATCAAAATCTGCAAATGTAGAGACTTTGAACAAGCTTGGCAGCGTAAACGAAAACTCGGAAACGGAGGCAGAATTGAGGAGGTTAAGGGTGCAGTTAGACCAATGGAGGAAAGCAGCAGAGGCAGCTGCTGCAATGCTCTCACCAGGGAAAGATGGAAAACTGGTAGACATTTCAGGTCCTATTGACAGCAACTACCCTCTCGGCTCGTTCTACTCCGAAGACCTCGACGATGACTCGCCGAAGAAGAAGAATATCAACATGCTGAAAAAGATAGGCGTTCTATGGAAAAAGAGTCAAAAGTAGAAGATAGAATTGCAGCAGCATTTTGCCTCAACTATTATGCAAATTGGGTTGGTTTGGCTTCTTCTCTTATATAATTTTGGCTTGAATTGATAGGCAAGCAAATATTTTATTTGGAACTGTATATTATAGTTGCTCAAACTGGGTCAGTTTTGATTTCTTACAAATGAATTCATGATGCATTTCTGCAAAATACAATAAGTTTTCCCTTTTCTTAATTGCAGGTGAAAGATATCGAAAAATAATGTATAAATTTTAAGGACTTTTTGGTCATTTCAATGGATATATATCTTCAGATATACATCAGGGTCACTATTCAAAACTACATTACAACTCTTTCTTCTTCTAAGCATTCAATTTGAATTGTGACATACAAAAGTATCCAATTTTTGTTGATACTTTTGAATTTACATTGCCTTTGACGTTATTTTCAAAAGCGAATTAAAAAGGAAATATATGGCGATGAAGCAATGATCATAGCCAATTACAATGTCATAAATGAAACTAAAGAAAAAGAAGTTATTACTCTAATTTTGAACTCACAAATGTATGGCTCATTTGGGCTGTAGCACAACTGTTTATACAATATACCGACAAATAAGTTGCTTAAATCTTTTGAATAATCATAGCAAATAGTGACTTTTTGAGTGGGCATTATTTCTGTTGAAGGTTGCCCTACAAGGTGTAAAGCCCACAAACATGTCTAAGCTCAAAAGGAAATAGATGTTTGCATAAGGGTCTCTACGTCTCAAAAGAGAGAGTTAAACCCTCAAGTTTCGAGTCAATGAACGAAGTTCGCTACTAGCACTCTGCAATCTCATGGGCCACACTCGTTCTAACACTACTCATTCTCTATGTCCTTAGCTGAGCTAAATACCTTATGTACTAACTTAGACATCAGAGTGTGCTCGGCTTGACTCAATACCGATCCGAGTACTCTAGCACAAATGAGCTCCAACAACACGTTCAGACCAAAGGAGTAGATTGGAGGAGCACCCAATGCGCGCGTTCGGGTTTGTCACGCCAACAATTTCAAGTTTTCAAATTTTGTATTTGCACTATTAGTTTAATTAAGGTCCAAATTTAGTATTCTCTCAATAAATATTGAAAATGTATTCCTATTGCTTTTCTTATATGAAAATTATAATTACTATCAAACCAATTTCTATTTTTTTAAGCCTTTTTATTTTTGTCAAACTATTACTCATTCTTGCACATTGCTATTAGTCGAATACCCTCATATGGTATATATTAGCTTTGAATCATGTACTTGGATTTTATTTTATTTATTTTTTTGGGTAAAAGGGCATGTATTTGAAATTGAAGAATGTAGAAATGTAGATGATGTACATGAGTAGGTAGAACTTGCATTTACATTGAAAGAATTTGTTTTTTATGGAAAAAATTAAATTTTTTATATGTTAAATGTATAGTCTTTTTTCCAAACAAATTACAGATGAAGAAGTTTTTACTCATGGTATAAAATACATATTTTAAAGGAAAAAATATCAAATTATTTATAAATATAGAAAAATTTCCCATAGACCCCGATAGACTAGTGATAAATAGTGAATTTTTTTCTATATTTGTAAATATTTTGACTCATTTTTCTATATTTAAAAATAACTATATTTTTAAGGGTTATATTTTCGAATATAGAAAAATAAGTCAAATTATTTATAAATATAGAAAAATTTTACGGTGAAAATTTTCTATATTTGTAAATAGTTTGATATTTTTTCTGTTTATATTAATTTTTTTATTTTTAATTTATATTAGCATTAACAATATAAATATGTTTACCAAAATTTTAGGCAAAAAGGCACATGGGGACTTTTTTTTTTAGCCAAATATAAACTATAAATGAATTTTGGGCCGGGGACTAATTTTGAGATACGTTGAAAGTAGACATGAGATCAAAGTCTCAAAATATAATTAAAAAAAAAAAAAAAAAAACCTTAAAGTATAAGAACCAAAATGATATTTTAACTTTTATATAATTATCCTCCTCTATGATTGAGGAACCGAAAAGAAATGTACACCTTATTGGTGTACGTAGTAATTATAAATTGTTTTAAGTTTTTTTAATCATACTTTCATATCCTCCCTCTCATTTGGATTTACTCTCATTCATGAATCCTTCCCTAGTTGAGTGTTATATTTAATGTGTTATTTTTAAAAGAGTTGTTTTCAAATATAGTAAAATAAACTAACTTATTTATAAATATAGCAAAATGTTATTGCCTATTTGTAATAGATAGTGATAGATGATATGTATGGCCGTGCTGCCATTTTTTTTCTTCTTCTTTTTCTTCTTTTCCTTTTTTTGATATTTCCTTTCCCTTCTTTGCTTCTTCTTCTTCTCTATTCACTCCCTTTCTCACATTCCACCAAGAGTAAAAGTGCCACGTCTGCTCAAAGTTTCAAAGAAAAGAAACCTGTAAAATTGTAGCAAATTTTAAAGTTAAAAAATAAAACGAGGGAAACTTAAAAGTATGTTGTATAATTTAACACTTTTTTTAAAGATTTAAATGAAAAAGAAAACTGAAAAATTATAGAAAATGAATGAAAATCATAAGAACGCACGTTAATTAATTTAATAACGTGTTTGGTTTAATTTGTAAGTGTTTATTTTTTAAAATAATTTATTTTAGAAAAAATTGAAATGTTTGACAACAATTCAAAATAGCTTTTGAAATATTTTTATAGTGTATTTTAAACAAATTTTATCAAAAAAAAGGTTTAACTAATAATGAATATTTTTTAAAATATATATTTTTCTCTAATCAATCAAAATGGACCCTAATAG
The DNA here is from genome assembly GCA_002890555.2 of Lagenaria siceraria. Taxonomy (NCBI): domain Eukaryota; kingdom Viridiplantae; phylum Streptophyta; class Magnoliopsida; order Cucurbitales; family Cucurbitaceae; genus Lagenaria; species Lagenaria siceraria. The sequence continues at coordinate 11,070,587 of CM016485.1, forward strand.
TAATAATTAGGTGCAACCCTTACAACCTTCGATAGAAAAATAAATAAAAGATATTTAAAAGAAAAAAAAAAGTTTCTCATGTGCTAAACTGTGATAAAACTATTAGATGAATGGTACAAAGATATGTACAAAAATACATCCAAATATTTGTTAGGAGTACAAACAAAATCCTCCATTGGTTAGGGGAGAGAATAATCATGGATAGATAAGTGTGGACAATTATCTCTCTTGGTATGAAACTTTTTAGGTGATACCAAAAGCAAAGTTGGTTTATATCCAAAGTAGACAATATCAAGCTACTGTGGAGATGGGTCGTCGTTAATAGTATTTTTCTTAAATTAATCTAAAGTTTATAATTCTATGGGTTTAAAGTAAGTTTATAATTCTATGTGTTTCCTTCCATTAAGATTTCGAGAAGTTCGAAATTTTGAAATTTCAATGAAAATTTTTCAGTAGGATGGAGACAGATGCATTAAGATTCACTGAAAATCTCCAACTTTTTTGCATGAATTTGGCAAATGAATCCAAATTTTGAAGGACAAAGTGAAGGTTGGGTTCTGTTTGGGTGTGTATCCCACAAGTGATTGATTAAAGGGCAAAACAGGTAGTTTCATATAAATAATATATAATTAAGTCTCTGTTTGTGTATAATTAAAGTGAGAGTATAATAGAAAGGAGTTTGAAAAAGAAATGCAGGTTTGTTCAGAGACTACACTTTCACTTGAAAATGACCCATCAATTCTTTTGGGATATGTTATGTATTTAACCAAACAAACTTCCCTTACTACCACTTGGTTTTTTGGCATTTTCTTTAGGGTTTGGCCATTCATGAAATTAAACTATTGGGTTTCCACCTTTAGGTATTGTCTCAAAATTTGTAATTAAATGAGTTTTGATTGTAATGTAATTCAAAACTCATGTTTGGATTGAGCGTTTTGGGCTCGATTTGTAATATTGAACTCATATCATTCCAACAGTTTTTGACAAAACCTTCTTTCCCATCATTTTCACGTTTCACAATCTTATTTCTGTTTCGTCTTTGGTACCTTATGCATTCCAACATTTCTATAATTTCCAATAATTCTAATTACATTTCAGTCTCTCAAATAGTGTTTAAAAATGATGATACCCAATATTATATTTCAATTTTCTTATTAGTTTGATTGAAACGACCTGGTTGGTTTTTTTATGATTCGGACTTCAAATGATGTGACAAATACCACTAGAATAGATATGAAATTCAAATTTTTATAAGTCAACGTCACGCTAATATTACTATTTTTTAAAGAACAATGAGATTTTTTAAAAATAAAGGATAGAGTTTAGGGGTGTATATATATATTTTTGTTATTTTAGCCATTTTTTCTTAATTTTTCTTCCTTTTTTTTTTTTAAACTATTAGCCTTAATTCTTTTGTTTTAACATTTTTCAATTTAGTTTATTGTCTTTGATGAATGTTAAAATTAGTTGACAATAAACTTAGATGGGAAGGAAAATGGGTTATACTCTAGAGAGAATAAAACTCAAAATTTTTAGATTTCTTCAAAATTTAAAGAATAATTAAAAACTTACTTTTCTTAAAGGACCTTTTTCCTTTTCTAAAATTATACCAATTAACTAAATACAGATGTTATGTGATTGTGAGTTTATCATAACTAATTTTAACATTCATAAACAATGAGATAACTCTTAAAACGAGTCTAACTGAACTATTATATAGATGTGTTAGTGACTAAGAGTTTTTTTTTTCCTCTACCCTATTTTAAATAAGTTGTCATTAGAGAAATTTAAACTCATTATTCCCAAATCCCTCCACTTTCCAAATTCGTCAAGAAAATATTTTTAATCTTTATTGAATTAATTGAAGATTTATTTAATAACTATTTGATTTTTTATTTAACTAAATTGTAAGAGTTTTTTTTTTAAAGATGTTTTTAAAATTCATGTCAAATTCGAAGAAAAAAAATGGTTTTTTGAAAATGCACTAGTTGTTTTAAAATTTGATAAGTACTATTCAAATACTTCTTATCAATAACTTGCAAGTCAGTAGATGAATTGTGAGAATACAAATACCAAATACAACTATTAAAAGCCTAAAAATAAAAAACGAAATAATAATAATAATAATGAGATAATTTAATTAAAACAATGTGATATGAAATGATGTGATTTGAAATGTCTTAAAAGACAGTGATTTGGTTAAGTGTTAAAGAAAGGGCAGAGTCAAAGGCCAAATATGAAGCCAACACTGTCACTTCACATCTTCTACTTAATTGCATAGCGGACAATCAGTTTTTTATTTATTTATTATTTATTTTACTATAAATTAAAGAAGTATCACGACACGATTTATATCACTTAAGTTATGCTTATTTAGACGAACACATGAGATTTTGCAAAGTATTATTTATTTAATATATTTTAAAATTAGGGTGAGCCCATCATTCTTTTACGTTCAATGTTGTTGTCGTTTTATTATTTGCGTCTATTGTTATGTTATTATCGTCACATGCTACCAAATGAAAATATTTTTCATCTATTTTAGATCAAGCTTCTTTCCATTACTTACCAAAATTCAAATTTAAAAAATAAAAAATGTCTTTTTAACTTTAAAATAAATTGAATGGGAAGATAACTGATTAAAGAGGTAAATAAATAACAGTTAAAAATGACTGAATAAAAAACGACTTTGAAGAATGGGAAATCACTGTCAAAATCAAAACAAAATTAGGGGTGGCCTTGTTAACTTCATGCACAGTGATCTGCAATCATTCTTCACACACTCCTAAATTTTCTTTGCTTTTCACTGTCCCCTTTAAAAGATAAATACATGTTTTTTTTCTTTTTTAAAATAGTTTTTTACTATTAAAAAAAAAAACCAAAGGGTAAAAATCACTCGTAAAATATAGTGATATATTATCAAACTTTTAATGGTAAAAATTTAGCCCTTAAACTTATACGTGATGAAATTGGTCCTTCAAACTTATACAATTATAAAAATTGTAACATAAGAATAAGTTTGAATGTTCAATTTTTATCATTTGGAAGTCCAATTTCTATAAGTATTGTAAGTTTGAAGGGTTCAATTTTAATAGTCGTAGAAGTTTGGGGGCCCACCCAATTTTTACAATTGAAAGTTTGAGGGTGTGGTTACAACTATCATCATATTTCAAGAGTAGTTTTTGCAATCGTGGTACTTGCAATTTGCAAAAGAAAAAAAATCCTCAAACAAGGATATTTAAGGCCCGTTTGGATTAACTTTTTAAGTGTTTAAATAAGTGTTTATAAGTGGAAAAAAAAAAAAATTATAAACACTTAGAAAGGCAATCCAAATATATTCTTATTTAACCTTCTCTCAACTCTTAAGATAAGAACCATGTTTGAGACAAATAATCTGGTGAGAATTTCACATTTAAAAGCCAAAAGATGCGTAGGGTACTTAATTTTTTAATACCAATTAATTTTGAGATTCATAAAGTTAAAACAGCTATTCGTTTAAAAAAAAAATTGACATCCAATTCCAAGAAAATAAATCAATATTTCATGCACATTTATATATATATACTATCTGTTTTATTGCAAATGTAGCTGGGTATAAACCTAAAAAAAATTAATATCTATGAAGGTCAAGACTCAAAGAGATTGGATCAATTAAAAAAAAAAGTTCAATTAATATAAGTGTAAGAAGCTAAGAACCAATCCATAGTAGAAACCAAGGTTTAAAATGTTGATGTCGATGAAAATATCGAGACTTTAATTTTATAGAAATTTTGATGGAAATATCGATAAAATATCGATTTCGATGGATATTTCTAGAAAAATTAAAAAAAATTAAATTAGTATTTACATTAGCAACATTTTGTTGCTTGTTCTTTTATGTTTAGTAGATTTTCTTATGATAGAATGAAAATATAGATTCATCACTTTATGTTGATATCGAACTTATAAAAATATGAAAATATTAATGAAAATATTTGACATGTGGATAAAATTTTATTATTATGATAGAAACTCAAGTACAAATAGAGGGAAATTCCCATTATTAAGGAGATTTTCATACTGCAAAGGGAAAGAGCAAAGTGAAGTGTCTAATGGGGGGAAGCCATCACATGAAAGATGAAGCCTTTTTTCCCCACAAAGGTTGGTGGAAATAAGGAAGACTCAAAATGATATCACAAGGACCAAATAGTAATCTCAATCTTCAAGAAAAGTACTTATATATCAAACCATGCTTTTATTTTTTTCAATTAATTAATAAACACTATTGAAAAATTTGAGGTTAAAAGTATAAATCTTGAAAATTAAGAAACTAAATTAAAACTAAACTCAAAACTTAAGAACGAATTTAATGTGTAAAATTTTCGAAGCTATAGACCAAATGAAAACTGAACCCAAAATCTATGGACCAAGAATTAATTTATACGCTCAAACTTTGGAGGTTGTATCAATTAAAATCATGAACTAATAATTGTATTAATTTAAATCCTGAACTTTCATAAATCTATCAATTTATCTCCTCTCTAGATTTTGTTCAACTAATGTTGTGTGAAACTTATAATTTAAGTTAATTTAATTTCAAAAGTTTTATAAGCCAATCAATTTAGACCATTCATTACATACCTTTAAAAATTATCATTCATGCATTAATTTTCAAACATATGTAAACTTTTTCAAATATCGATTTTACAAAATAGACAATTAAAATAAATGCATGAATGATTTTCAAAAGAAATTCTATCTAAGTGTGTACATTAATTGAGTTATGAATACTTAAAAGGTTTAATTTATATAATTCTATGTTTCACACAAAATTTTTCTAAATAAAATGTAATAGATGACGTAAGTTAATAAAGTTAAAAAAATAAATAAAAAATTAGAGAAGAGAAGAGAAAAAGAAAAAAGGAAAATGCATTGAAAAAAGAGTGTCCAGTAAGAAGTGAAAGGTGTGATCAGTGTGTCAGAAACAAATTGATATATTTGGTATTTTGTTTTCGGCTTTTTAAATAATTTTGTCGGCTTTTGGTGGATGTGTACCATAATACTAAGATTAAAGCAAACCCAAACCTTACTACTTTTTACTACACGACAAAATCAATCTTCTCTCATTAATGGCCCTCTATTTCAATCCCCTTCTTCCCCACTACTCTTTCTATTTTTACAATATACAATAAAACTATATTGATAAAAAATTATTATAAATAAAAAAAAATGTCAAACTATTTATAAATATAAAAAAATTTAATTGTCTAAAAAATAATTTGATATTTTTTTTATTTGTGAAATTTTTTTATAATTTTATCAATTAAACCTCTAAATATTAGAACATTTAAATAGAATTTAATTGATTTAAAGGTTTTGAATTTTACTTTGATAAACCTAATATTAACCAAAAGGCGAAGTGCAAGGGGATTGACTTTTTTAGTATTTAAATAAATATTTATAAGTAAAAAATTTGTTTATAAACACTCATAAATCAATCTTAATGAGTCTAAACTCTTATAAATACTATTTTAAAAAAACCAAACTAAAAGGAAAAACAGTATTTAGATAATTTGACTAAAATTTCAATTTTTTTTTGAAAAAAGATATATTAAAATCACAAAAAAAAAGAGAGAAATAAACATAAATTTAAAAAATAAAATAGTTATTAAACGAAAAAAATCAACGAGTAACACGAATCGTCCCTTAAAAAGTAAAGAGAAAAGAAAAGGCTAACAATTAAAAAAAAAAAATTAAAAACTAAGGCAATGAATTAAGTTTGGTGTGGTTTTGGGTTCTTAGGTGCTGCAGTAGAAATGAGGAACGCTGTTAGTGGCCGGAATAGAGGGCAGAAAGTAGTAGCGGAGGAACGGCGGCGGTGGGAGAAGATGGGGAGGAAGTGCAGCCGGAGAAGAAGGGAATCCTGATGATGCTGCAGTGGAGAAGAAAGGGACTGAAGTTGCTCTGCCGTGGGGGATTGGGATCTGCCGCCAGCCCCAGTTCTGTAAAGATTCAACTTCCATTATCTTCTCCATTGCTCTTCCCTGATATAATTAATGATAAAGATTACACACGAAGAACAAAATATAACAATAAAAACCATGTTTTTTTCTAAAAATTATTATAAATAGAAAAAACATCAAAACTATTTAATAAAAGATTTGTTGAAATAGTTTGATTAATTTTTCTATATTTGAAAAATAACTTTTTTTTTTCCTTCTTTTTTTTATAGATTTTTATTTAAAAAAAGAAAACTTGGAAAATATTTTTTCTCAACACCCAAACCAGCCTGGTTTTAAAAAATCTGGCCTAAGCATTTTAATCAAGATGTTAGCCAAGTTTTAAAACTAAATATAGATTTTCTAAAAGAAAAAAAAATATCTCACTGTTGAAAAATATAGAACTAAAAATAAAAAGGTTAAATTACAAATTTGGTTCCTATGGTTTAGAAAGAGTTAAGAGTTTACCCCTGTAGTTTTAGAAGTTAGAATTTAATCCCTATAATTTGATAAAATCTCATAAATAGTTCCTATGGTTTGATAAAATCTTAAAAAAAATAGTCCCTACGGTAGAAACTATTTATAAAGATTTTTAATAAATTATAGAGACTAAATTCTAATTATAAATCATAGGAATTAAATTCTAGCTTTCTCTAAATTAGAGGGACCAAATTTGAATTTTTTTTTTTTTAAATGGTAGACATTGCTTTTTTTTTTTTTTCCACCTTGCCTAGAGACTCAAAAAGGCGAGTTTAGTATACATTTTAATTTAAACACTTTTTTTAATTAAAAAAAGGCCATTGTTAATAAAAAGTGGCCTTACTTACAATTTCTTTAGTTGTACAACAACCAAAAATAATTCTACAAATGTTAGTTATTTTTGGAAAAAATTTCATAGATAAAAAAAAATGTCAGTTATTTACAGAAAATAGTGAAAAGAATACTGATAGACATTTATAAACTTCTATCAGCATCTATCACTGATAGACCGTGATAGACTTCTATCAGCGTCTATCACAACTATCTAAAAATTTTGCTATTTGTGTAAATAGTTTTCCTTATTTTTCTATTTTTAAAAATTTCCCTTATTTTTAGGGTAAATGGGTATTTTCAAATCCAACAATTATGAAATAATTAAATATTAGTTTCATCTCAAAATTAATTGACAAGAAAAGAAATAACCCATATATGTTTAAAAGGATTTGAGAAGTCCCGCGCCATCTTTCTAGGGTGGGGATCCTCAACATCCGCCCTCAAACTCGTATCTTTAAGTCCACTATTCTTAGGTCGAAGACCTTTTTCTTTAGGAGGATTGAGTATGCAAAAGTTTTTTTTTTCCTTTTTTTTTTTTTTGTTAGCAAACACTTCAAACTTCAGGAAGTTTTTTTTGTTATAGCCATGTATTAATAATAACATAGAAATTATGGGAAAACAGTCTTAGACTTAAATACCTGGTAGGTAGGAAAGAAATTGGGACAAGTCATAAAAGAAGGTTGTGCTTTCACAGCCACAGAAGAATGGTTTTGAAGCTGCAACATAAAGAAACAGCTTCAAAAATCAAAACCAGCCAAATAATGGGTGAAATAACATAGAAACTTCTCAAAAGACACATTATTTGAAAAAGTAATGATAATGAAATCAGAAATAAGAATAAACAATGTCAGAAAATGGCCTCACCATTATCAACTCAGATCTCTCAGAATCTGATTTATTTAAGCTACAGAAATTTGGAGCACAGCCATTAAGGTTGTCTTTTTGGTCTTCAGATGGACAAGGAGGGGCAATACCCAAGTTCAAGTCAATATCACTTATCTCTTTTTTATCCAACCCAAAAAAAAAAAAACAAAAAAAAAAAATCAATTTTAGAGAGAGAGTTTATATTTTTCTTTTATTAATGATTACATTATGAACAGTAATTATGTAATGCATCAAACAGAACAAATGAAAAAGTACAGCGAAAGTACTGTTTGTTCTATTATTTGTCTTTTGGGGTGTGTAGGCTTTTTATGATAATTAAAAAAACAAATGGTATAAAATTTTACTCAATTAAAATAATTATATTAATTTAAGCTGTTTGTGCCCTCAACTAAAAGTTGGAGTTATTTAGGACTCCAAATATAATAGTGGTGTTTACAACTATTAACCTACAACTACCGTATTTATTATTTTCTACCAAGACTAAAATAGTTTACACCACAAACACGAACTCCTAGACAAAACTAATATGCGTTCCAAACGCAGATTATTATAATCCAATGACTATAATGACCAACTCAACGCTTCACGTGGCCCTTAATTTTTTATTTTCACTTCACTCCATTTAAATTCTAACTTACATAAATTATGATTCTCATAATATCCCACCAAAGTAGTAAAAAAAATATATATATATATCGAGATAATTCTTGCTAAATAAGTCAAGAAAATAGAGGAAGACCGAGAAGAGATAGAAAAATCACTCATATTTATAAAAACATGCTACTATTTGTTTGATTCCAACATTTCTCATACTAATTCTTAAATTTAAATCAATCTTATATATGTGAACTTTATTAACAGTCTCAAATGAAACTGTGAGTCTAAATTGATTAACTTAAAAAAATAGAGTTTTATTTAATATACTTAATAGTTTAATAGGTTTTAAGTAATACAATTCTATTTATTATTTTAAAAAATTTAGAGTTTAGGTGTATAAATTGATTTAAAAAGAAAAAAAAATAGTATGGAAAAAGTGAACTAGTTGAGTACCTTGGTTTTCAGATTCAAAAGTAATTTCCATCTCATAGGAACTCTGATCAAAATTGGTAACAGCTTCCCTTCCATTATATTTTATGGCAGCCTTATCATATGCTCTAAATTACAGCAAAATGTGATGTCAAACCAAAAACATATTATCTTATGATTAAAAAAATTCATGGAAAATATAATGAAATAATTATATTTATTGAGCTTAAACATAAACTGTATTTTCTGACCTTGCAGCCTCTATCTCACTATCAAACAGCCCAAGATACACATACCTGCAGAAACCCCCCCCAAAATATCAACATTACATACCAACCCAATGACTTCTTATTTTAGAAATTAAACTATTGATCAAAATTAGGGTTTTCTTTTTAAAAAAAAACAATATATGGGGTGGAAGATCAAACCTCAGACCTCGAATTTGATAGTACAAGTTCATGACAGTTAAGTTATGTTCATGTTGACAAGCTAGAATATCTTTGTTTTTCGTTTTTTCATTTTAGATTATTACATCAAAGAATGCATACTGATTCAAATAGGAAAATTTTCACAGGTAGAAAAAATGTCAAACTATTTATAGAAAATAGCAAAAAAAAATACTGATAGACATTGATAAACTTTTATCAGTGATAGACTTCTATCATTTCTATCACTGATAGACCCTGATAGACTTCTATCAACGTCTATCACAACTATTTAAAAATTTTGCTATTTTGTGTAAATAGTTTCCCTTATTTTTCTATTTTTCGAAATTTCTCATTAAAGTATATATCATGATACCTATTGTATAACAAGTAGAGTAAGAACATGTGAAGTCTAATCTCAAGAAAATGAGTATATGTCAATTATCATTAAGTCGTCCTCAATTGGTAGTTTTTGTTTGGAATAGTTTGTGAACATTAATGTTTTTATATAATTAAAATCCATAAGTTTAGAAAATGACATTTCCGAGGACTTATTTGTATTGTACTGAACTTTGTTATTAAAAGAAAAGGCATAAAGTTATCTTTCAACAGAGCTCCAAACTTTTCTTAACCTTTTCACAGTGAAAAATAACTCAAGTGGGTTTATCAGACACCAAAGAAACAGTAAAAAATACAAACAAACAAAAAGTAAATAGCAAAAATGGCTGTAAAAAAAAAAAAAAAAAAAAAAAAAAAAAAAAAAAAAAAATTCTACTTACTTCTTCCCCAAGAACTGCCCCATACGAGCCTCCCATCTCCCACACTTGTGCAGAGTAACCCCTCTGTATTTAGAACTCCCTCTTGAAAATCCTGTGCTCTGCCTTCGAAGAATATGCACAAACTCCTCTTTACTAAAATTACTCATCTGCAAATCCGCCATTGAAGCCCCAAAACAGAGCTTCACAATCAAACTTCACAACACACACAGAAGAAACAACATAAAACTAAAATCAATCTCAACCATATCTTCACCTGTTTAATCTCTTCATTGTAGTCGCTGATATTGAAATTTATATCAGCATGAACCCCTCGAAACTTTATTGCAGCTCGATCATAAGCCCTAAAATCAAAACCAGAAGATTTGGGGGTGGGTTACCATTTTTCCCAAACAGATTCAACAGAGACATTTCAGTGAATTTTGTTTAGTCTACCTGGCTGCAGAATGGGCAGTATCAAAACCGCCTACAAGAATCATAAAATTATTACGATCAAAATTTCAACAGAAAAGGGGGTCTATAAGAAATCGAAATTTAGAACAAATGGAAGTTTTCGATTATACCCAAATAAACTTGTTTCCCACTATCCCTGTGCACAGAAACAACCGATTGATAAGTCTCAAACCCAGAAAAGTGTGATTAGAAATTGATTGCAGAGCGATTATTGAACGATTTTACTAATTACAAACCAGATATGCGATTCCCATCTCCCTGTTCTTCGATAATACGTAACCCCACGATACTGGGAGCTTCTTGATTTGGGTCCTCGCCGGCCCTTTTTCGCCGGATGAGCGGACTGTTGAACCACGATTCCGTTAGTGGCTCTGACGAAATCAGAATCCATCCATTTCCTCTGAGAACAGACGTCGGAGGAAAACCCACCGACGACAGGGAACTGAGCCGTCCGGTCGCGTTGATTGTCGTTGCTGTTGTTGAGGATGCTGAAAGAGAAAGTGAACCCACAATCGGCGTTGGAAGAGGAGCCGTCGTCGACAATGACATTGGAATGATCGGCGTTGACGACGGAGGATGAAATGGGGCTCTCAACTCCGGGAGCGGAAAGATTGAAGGGATCTAAACTGGTTCCACCGGAAGAGAAATCTCCGGAGAGAATACAGAGATTGAGGTCCAACATTGAAATGGAGTGAAACAAGGAAGAATCGGAGAAAAGAGAAAAGAAGGGCGAAAACAGAGCGGTTTGTCACCGGAGAAAGGTTGTTCTATAAAAATGGAGAAGCATTGTGAGTATTGTGGGTGTGGGAATGGAAGAATTGGTTAGGAATTTCCATGAAGAAGGTAAAGAGAGAGAAGAAGGAAAGGAAATTGAGTCGTCAGTGGTCATCTTGCTCGCCTTTCATGTCTGCTCTGCTCTGCTCTGAAAATCATTTTAATTCCTTACATTATTTAAATAATCAAAAAGAAAATGGGAAAATGTTTAGTTACAATGCTGATATTGGCGGAAGAGAAGAGAGACTATTTGAGTTATCTATTTATTTTAAAAAATTAAAAGAAAAGAATAATAATAATTGAGATGTGATGTGAAATTAATTTTTAGAAATTGCTCAATGTCTAGTGGTAATTGAAATGTACAAAAATATATTTCAAATAAAATTTGTTAATCAACAGGTGGGAGATTGATCGATCTTTAAAATGATAATTGTCTTAACTACAACAATTTAAACTTCTCTTGACGTTTTTCGAAAAGAAAAAGTCGAGAGAAATACCAATGTTGATATTTTTTACACAGTGTCGATATTGGAGAAATTGTCATTTTTATAACTCCAGCACCTTTGTTTTCTTTACATTTTCTTCCACCCCTAATTGTGTCACTCGACTCTCTCTTGAGCTGGTTCGCCTTTGCTTTTTTTCAACAACATTCGCCTAGGTCTACCATCTTCGACAATTACATTTATTTTTTTTTTCTTCTTGTTTTTATCAATTTTCAATAACCATGTGAGTTTTAATATCTGTTAGCGTCTAGTTTTCATCCGATCGTTCTCTCCTACTTTATCTCTAATTCAAATTGGCCTTAAAAAACTCTCATTAATGTAGTATTGAGTCTAGTACACTTTAAATTAATAAACAAAATGTTTAGTTGGTTAATTTTGGAAAGTTAGCATAATTAAACACCACTTTTAATCAAATGAAGCATAAAAGATAATGGTCCAATGAAAATGGAAGTGTGTCATTAAAAAAAAAAAAAAAAAAGTGAAAGAAAACAAAATGAGTACTGCTAATTGGGTGCAAAAGATTGATATTGACACTTAAATCATGGCCAAAACCTAAATTTACTTTACCAATAAACACTATTTTAAGAGAAAAAAACAAAAAACCAAACAAGATATGGAATCACGTTTTAAAATATTATTTTTGAAGGACAAAACAAAAAGAGAGACAAAAATGATCCTTTGAAAACCACGAAAGAACATCGCTAGTTTAATGACAATCCTTGAAAACAGCTAAAAATATAAAATTAAACAACAATAAAATCTACCACCTTAACCAAAACAATGTTTAAATTCTGTTTAGATTTTTTTTCATATATTTTTATAAATTTGTAGTTTAAATTATTAAAAATAGTTTTGAATTATGAGTTAATTGGTTTTAATTATATCCTAACTTTGAAATTTTAATTTCATTTTAACTATTATAATTTGATGTATGTTGTAGACTTTTGGCCATTAAATTCATTAAAGAAAAATTTTGTATATGTTTATGTGAACAAATCTAAATACACAAAAAAAAATGAAAAAAAAAAAAACACATTATGCATATGTTAAACCATGCCCGTTATCTTCTTCCGCCTTTCAATTTCATGCCCCTAATATTGACCTTAACTCCAAAATATAGTTCTTGTATGTATTTCAATTTGTTCACTTAAGTAATCATAAGAAAACTAAAATCTTTTCGTTCGTGAGTTTAATGCAAAAATTTTCAATAGTTATTTTTTTAAAAAAAAAAATCAAAATTCCAAGGTTAAAATGAAACTTTCCAAAAATTTAAAGATATAATTTTTGAAACCAAACTTAGAATATTTTTTAATTTAACTCCTAAATATTCTAGTGTTGTCCACCTATATATATATATATATATATATATATATATATATATATATATATATATATATATAGTGGAGTTTTTAAAAATAGAAAAATAAGGGAAACTATTTTTAAATAATTGTGATAGACGGTGATATAAGTCTATCAGCGATAGAAATGATAAAAGTTTATCACTAATAGATACTAATAGAAGTCTATCAATGTCTATCAATATCATTTTTGCTATTTTTCTATTGGTAAAATTTTTCCATATATATACATATATTCTATTTTAGTCTTCAAATCTTGCATTACAAACTAATCTAGTTCTTGTCATTAATCACTAAAAAAAGAAATCTTTTGAGTCATTATAAACTTCAATACCTAATATGTAATTTCTGTAGTTTCGAACACTTAGTCATAGGCATGTACTTAAATAAGTAACCACAAGAATATGTCATTTCTGGTTTTCACTAAATAATGAATTGTAAAAGATTAAAAACGGTAATATTCTTAATTAAAATATTATTTCTAAACTATAGAACCTTCAAAATTGTAAGAATTAAAATATGATATAAAATTCTAAGAACCAAATTTAAAGCTATATAAAAATCCTTCTTAATTAGCTTAGTTTTGAGCCTCCAAGGTGCAAACAACTGAATGTGTCCCCACCATAGTTTTCCAATTTTAACCATCATATACAACAAAAATATTAATGGTTGGTTTTAGGTTGATTTATTAATTAATAATTGTAATTATAGTTGGATCCCATATTCTTTATTAGTGCATTATGATTCAATTAACCTTAGGACATAGATTTCATTGGTTTTTGTTGCTTTGTGGCTTTCTCTTTTTTTAAAAAAAACATTTTCCATGTTATTCATTATAGCAAAGAGAGATACATTGAATGTCTCTCCTTCAAAAAGGATCCTTTTTTTTAATGAAAACTATTCTCTTAAGCAATATTATAATTTAGGTAAATTACAAAAACTACTCTTATAGTATGTTAATTAGTAGTTGTAATTACAATTTCAAACTTTCAATTGTAAAAATTGAACTCTCAAACTTATAAAAGTATTGGTTGAACCCCTAAATTTATAATAGTTGTAGAAATTGAACTTCCAGATGATAAAAATTGAACCCTCAAATTTATATAATTGTTACAATTTTTATAACTATGTAAATTTGAGGAGTCCAATTTTAATATTTTTAATAAGTTTGAGAGCTTAATTTTTACCATTGAAAATTTGATAGTATAATTGTAACTACAAATTATTTGTGTAATTTGACCTATAATTTATAAGTTTCCTTTGTTTGTAGTGTAGCTTGTTGGAAAGTATATTAGATTGAGGTTGTACCTTTTTTTTTTTCATGTCCAATCCCATTACCTCAGTGTGCAATTTCATAAAATAAGATAAAAGAAAAAGACATCTTTATTTAATCACACCTAATAATTATATGAATTATTTTTAAATATAGAAAAATGAAAAAAAAAATATTAAAAGTAAAATTTTACTATATTTATAAATATTTATAGAGTTTTGTTATTTAAAATAATTTTCCTAATTATATCTATAATAGCAAGTAATTTAAAACGTTTATTAATGAAGTAGTTTTCATAAACGGCAAATAATGGTTATTACTGCATATGAAAGGTCTATAATTAACTTAATCTAGACATATTAGGTGGTTATTGTATGAATAATGTCTTTTGAATTATTAGATTCAATGAACTCACCTATGTTGAATTTTTGTATCTATTTTCTACACCTACAAAAGAAAAATTAAAAGAAAATTTAGACCTTAAAATAAACATTTTTCAAAACAGAAAATTTACTTTAATGTACAATAAGACAAAGTAACAAAACCACATTGAAAGCCTTTGAGTTTCAATTTGGAAACTTCCAATTTGAATAACATAGAACAAAAAGAAAAAAAAAATAGAAGCACAAGCCAAATGAATAGGTTAAAATACTATTTTAATCTTTGTACTTTTAATAAATCTTTAATTTAGTCATTAATACTAACTAGTTTACTGTTGATTTTTCGAAATTTTTTATCATCTATTAGTATTTTTACTATAAATTTTAGAAACATATTGATATGAAAATTTTAGTAATTTGAAAATAAGAAACTTTTCTGTTGAACCTCTGGTATCAAATTCTAAAACTGTTGAATCAATTTGACGTCATTCTAAAGAGAATGATTAAATTTGGATTACTTTTTGATCGAGGAGCAATAGATAAGAAGAACTAGTTCTTCACCCCAAGTTCAAACACTCTACAAGTAAGTTGATCGGACCTATCTGAATGTTTTTGGTATGCAACCATGGCTAAAAAATTGTAAAATGACGATGAAACTCTATCATCTACTAGAGAATTTTATTTTTTTTAAAAAAAAAAAAAAAAAAAAAAAAAAAAAAAAAAAAAAACTAATTGTATCAAACCCATAAAACTTATCCTACTTAGCCGGAAAAAAAATTAAACTCTATTATATTCTGCCCTTAACTAAAAAAATGCTTAATAAAACTAAAATCTCAAATAAGACATATATTTGCCGAAAATGAAAAATACCAAAATAAAGTAGGGTTATAAGTAAAATAATATTAATCAACTTTAACAAAAAGCTCAATTGATTTCATCTTGTAGCATATATGAAACTAATTATATAGAGCTTCTGACCAATTTTTGTTGCTCAAATCTTCTCAATTGAGTTCATCTCTACTTGTATGTAGGAATTCAAAGCTAATTGTAGTTTCTTGGCCCTTGAACATCCTAGTGCATATTACATATTCACATATTGTATTTTATTGAATGAAAATTATTATGGTTTTCTAATCAATTTCAATAAAAATCAACTCCAAAAGACTAAATTTAAGATTTATTAAAACTCTAAAGTACATTGTAACGACCCGAGTTCAGTAGGGGTACATGAATGAACCGAGATCACATCCGAATGAGAGAGATCCTGAAGATTAAGAGATACTTAAAAGAATTGAAAGTTACTATCTATACTAACAAGGTGCACCTTCCTTTTCGGTAGCTCAATTATAGGAGGACGAAGCATACTGATGATGATTTGGTGAGAAAATATGACATTTTTTCACTCAAGATTCTATTAATTTACCATATAGATTTGAAATTTAGCATTAATTTGTCCACAACCCCACGAACAATATGGAATTAATTGCTATTATTTGAACTTTGATGACCATGGTCGACTAGTTTAACCTCAAATTCAAAGTATTTTTTAGGTCAACTATTGATGAACAAAAAATTGGATGGAATTGGGAGCATATATTTAATGATAGATATTAGATTATTTCTCCTCAGTTCTAACCTCCCTTGACAACTTGCATTTGTCTCATTTGAGAAAGAGAGTAAATAAAATGGTAATGCCAAGTTGAATAATTAATAATCCCACTTGGATACCTTAAAATAAAACTTAATTTTTTTTTATCATTTTTGTGTAAAGATATTGTTTGGAGAAGATTGAGAATAGAATACCAAGCAATTTGAGAGATGTGACATTAATTTGGTAACATTGGGAAAGGAATACACATTTCTTTTTCTTAATCTTATAACCTAAGATTCTACCTTTTGAGATATTAGAAAATTATTATAAATAGAAAAAATATTAAACTATTTATAAATATAGAAAAATTTCACTATCTACCAGCGATAGAAGTCTATCGCAGTCTATTAGACAGTAAAATTTTCTATATTTATAAATAGTTTAGCTCATTTTTCTATCTTTGAAAACAACTTTTTTTTAAAAAGAAGATGAACATATTAAAGTTACATCAAATCTAATTAAGAGTTCTCATATTTTTTTTTCTAGGATGAATAATTTGTCCTATCATGTTGTCAAATTTTAATGAAATCTAATGGTAAAATAAACATTTTTTTGTTATGATATTTAGGATGCAGTATATATCTAACCTCATTAAAAAAAAAAAAAAAAAAAAAAAGTTTTTTTTTAAATTTTTTTATAGAGTAGAACAACTGATAGATAGTAAAATTTTCTATATTTGTAAATAATTTGATATTTTTTTTTGTTTAGAGTAATTTCCTATTATATATGCTCATTTTCTTTCTTTTTCTTTTATATCATTTTTTGTTTTATAACATTTAAGAAATGAGCCTACATTTCCCTTAAAAAATGACCCTACATTACCATATGTAGCTCAATTTGTAGTCTCAATATCAACTCTAAAAGATACAATAATAATAATAATAATAATAATAATAATAATAATAATTAAACATCTTAAACAAAAGTTGAAAAAAAATTAAATAATAATAATAAAGTACCTACTCAAGGCTCCAAAATAAACATCTCTTGAAGACATAATTGTCCCTTCCTTAACCTTAAAAGCCCTTGATTTAAGAGCTAGGGTCTTAACCAATAGAATTTTTCCATACTTACCCTAAAATAAGATAAATTATTTTATGGATTTTTTTGTCATTTCCACTTTAATTATATATATATATAACCTACTTTTTCTAATATGAGTTTAATTAGCGTAAAAAAGACATGAAGGCAGATGATTTGTACACTAATAATAGGTTTGGCTCAACTTACCTTAATAAAGCAAAAATTGTCTTAATAAAGTTTAACCAATAACCTTTTATTTCATTAATAACCACCAATAATAATATTAATACCACCCCCCACATACTTGCACCAAGTTTTTTTCCCCTTTTTAAGATATTTTCTTGAAAAATTATAAAAATAAAATATTAAAAAAATATATTCGATTCAATAGATAAATATTTACGCTTTTAAACATATTAAAATGTTTATTATTTATAATATATTTACATTAGTGACATTTCATTGCTTATTTTTTTATATTTCATTATTATACAATGAAATGTCGATTTATCCATCCATGTCGATGTCGAACCCATAGAAATGTCTACATGTCAACTCGGATTTAATACTATGAACACAACAAGTGGAGTATGAGAATTTTAAACTCCTTACCTCCGAGGAAAGTAATCCATAAGAGGTTTTAAAAATAGAAAAATAAGGGAAACTATATACACAAAATAGCAAAAATTTAATATAGTTGTGATAAATGCTTATAGAAGTCTATCACTAATACATATATACTAATAAAAATCTATTAGTGTCTATCAGTTTTTTTTTTTTTTTTTTTTTTTTTTGCTATTTTCTGTAAATAGTTCGACATTTTTTCTATCTATGAAAATTTTCATAATCCACATCAACTATCGTTGAGTTATGTTATTTTTTGTACTTTCAAAAATTAATATTTAAGGTAATCAATTGTCCTTCAATATCAATATAATATCAAAAAGAGAATTGGGATCAAAATACAGTATCCAATATTTTATTACCAATAGATCAAAAATTTTCCCTCTATGACTCTAAGGAAAAATTTTCTATATATCTTCAAAAGCACACCCAAAAAAAAAAAAAAGAGGAAAACAAAGGTAAAAAAAATAATAATAATAAAGTTTGTTGAATCAAGCCATAAAAAGGGAAAATAATATTTTGTCCCTACAATGACTACCATTCACTGTAATTACTTTTTTCTTCAATTAATTTGACTCTTGCTAGTACACAACTTGCTTATTAAATAAATGGTGAAAGGGCAATTAATTTGGTTATTTAGCAAATAATTGTAAAGTCACAACCTGTAACAGAAAATAAAGGCAACTAAAAGGTAGTTGAAAAAATGAACTTAAGAACAAGGGCTATTTTTTTAAGAGGAAGAGAGGGTGTGAATAGGTCTAAGATTGATTATCATTAGGTTAAGTTAGCTCGGTAATCAGTCTAAATATACTCCATTAAATTTTGAATCAAATTTGTCTAACTTCAAAATGAGAGAGATATCTGTTAGCAAAAACCTCTCACTGCTACCATATGAATAAACAGAAAAACAATTGAGAAATTAAAAGAAAATGAAAAAAAAACTAGAAAATACAATAATCTACTTAAAAACTCTGAAATCGAGAAAAAGAAGTTACGTAGAAAATATGTAATACCTAATAGGTTCTAAAATATCAATTTTGTATCTAATAAGCCCTTGAACTATAAAAGAAATTTTAATAGATCTTTAAACTTACACTTTTATCTTTAACTTTAGACTAAAACTTATAATTCAACTATTATTATATCATCTTAACCTTGAAAGAGTAACGAAAAAAATAACTATAACACCATAATTTGATCACATAACCTAAATCTATACAAAATATAAAAAGCATAAGAAGCAAAGTAACTAAATAATGAAGTAATATAACCTTTTCATATATGAGTGTTAAAATCATAAACATGAAACATCATGATCTAAGAATGAAGACAAATAAACAATCAAATCATTTACTCTATTACAATTATTCTACTAGAAGTGATTATACAATAAAATGGTATATCCCTTTATATTTAAGTTTGAGATATATATTTGTGACAAACACTTCCTTTGCCATTTAAAATTTCATAAATTTTCTAAAATGTCTCTCTCAAAATAGTCAAAATTATTTAAGTGAAATAAAGTACAAAACTATTTTATTAATTAGAATATTTTTAATTTTTAAATACTAAAATGAAACTATAAATTTCACATGCAATTGATCTAGTTTGTGTAAATAGATGACCAGTTTGTACGAGTCCTAAACTAACGTATGAACCCGAATTAAAAGAAGACCAGATTCCCCAATAAAATGGCTAACCAGGGCCTTCTTCTTTCCCAAATAATATCAAAACAGAGTGCTACCGTACCATGGGTTCTTATTTCAAAAGCTTAAATTTAATATATATATATAGGATGGGAGAAATTCCCCCATCATTAGTGTTATTTGGAAAATTTCCTATAATGATGGGGGAATTTCTCCGATAGTATAGGAAATTTTCCCCTAATAAGGGAGAGCCTTCCAATTAGGAGATTAAATACTCCGTAATTAAATACCCCAACAAGCATGAAATCAAAAATGGAGAATAATTCCCCATTATATTACATATGACATAAAACTTTTCATAACAATTGGATTTAATCAATTTCACCGCCAGTTTCCATATTGCCAAATAATATGCATCAAAAGTAGTGGGAAAACCACAAATTACCTCACTAAATGTGCCTAAAAAGATCTACCAAACACAAATAAGGGCTTATAGGGTACATGATATGCCATTGAAAAACAATGCATCAAGGAAATTAACAATAGAAAAACAGAAGATTTGGAAAATCACAGCATATAACATGGCAATGAAGAAACTATATAAAGCTCCACTGTTGTGTACTTTCGGTTTTGACAATAGGAACTAAACAAAGAGAAGGAATCTAGATAAAAACGGAAGAACAAATGGCCAAAGTTAATTATCTATGTTATTTCACTCGTTGTTCTCCCAAATCACTTCCCTTCATAAACGCAAAAAACAATCAAAGCAAGAATAACAACTCCTTAACAAAATAGATTAACAAAAGTAATGAGGTCTATGAGATTTTAGATAAAGAAAAACGAAATTACTGAGAAACGCCAAGCCATTTCGAGAAGTTCTCGAACTCGGTGTAATCGCTGTCTGAGATCATTGTCTGATACCAAGCCTTTCCTGCGGCTCTGATTGCAGTAGACTCCTCCTGTAAGTTCAGGCACAAAAGGAGAAAGGAAAGTCAACACCGAGGTTAGGATGTTCTACAATCACAAAATGTAGATAATATGAACTCTTGTGACTCCATATTATACAACTAGTGGTCTGGTCACGAGGTATCAATTATTTCAGTTAAAAAGGAGAAATACATATAAGAATAGAAAAGGATGGAAGAAGCAAGCACACAATAAAGGATAAAACAACTTTATCAAGACTTGAAAGAACCCAGTGCTAAACTAAATTCCACACAGATTACCAGTACTATAAAGGATGGAAGAAGCAAGCACACAATAAAGGATTACTTGAGAATTCAACCAATCTAATCAGTTATGAAGAATAAACATTGCATGCCATAACTGCAACAGTAATTAACATTTGCATTACTTGCAGTGAAGTATAGACAGATTGAAAAATGTGTTCTTAGCAAGTAGTTTGAAAGTCTCAAGAATATAATGTTGTTAAATCTATGAAACAAACCATTACAATTTTAAAAAATGGAAGTAGCGAGAGTCAATAGAAAACCTGAAAAATGGATGCATATTGAAGTTAAATGACAGTTGATATAATTAAACATAAAGCTTACCAATAGCAGACGCCATAACTATGAACCACATACAAAAATTCAACAAGAATGCAAGGAACGACCAATCAAAATAAACCATTAAATTTAATTATCTATGCAATCAATCAAAGAATGAAACCAACCCCACAGTAACAAATAATTAGAAGTATTTGAAGGCAGGCAATATCTTCAGTCCAGTTCTATAAACATATGCAATTCTTGATTTCCAGAAGAATTGAA
The DNA here is from genome assembly GCA_002890555.2 of Lagenaria siceraria. Classification (NCBI taxonomy): domain Eukaryota; kingdom Viridiplantae; phylum Streptophyta; class Magnoliopsida; order Cucurbitales; family Cucurbitaceae; genus Lagenaria; species Lagenaria siceraria. The sequence goes on from CM016485.1 coordinate 11,091,947, forward strand.
ATAACAAATTGACAAGCAATATGCAAAGATATCACCAAGAACGAGAAATAAGTACCTTTGTAGTCAAATTCCTCTTCTTGTCGAGTTTCTCCTTCTTAGCCTTAACACGTTGCTCCTCTGCCAAAAGAGCCATTCTTCTAGCAGTCTTAGCATATGGGTTAAGCTTGAGCATGGCGTTCAAGTTCTTCAATGGGTTCTTCTTCAATTGAGGTCTCTTAACATCCTTCTTAATCGGCTTCACTACAGATTGGACTTCATCAGAGTTAATAATCCTTGACAAATCAGCGTTCCCCATCTTAGACCTCGGAAGGACATAACCCTTTTTCTTCTCTGAAGGCTTCTCAAAAGATCCATAGATAGAATCAAGCTTCTCAAAAGCAGACTTGGTCCAGATCACAAACCTTCCTAGGTGACCACCGGGAGCAAGCTTCAACAAATTAAGTCTCTCTACGTTAGCAATCTCAACTCCGGGAATGTTACGGAAGGACTTAACAAGCTTAGCACCCTCAGTTCCGTAAACAATCAGTGGACCCTTACGAGAAATATAACGGCGGTTCCTCATCTTACCCTTACCAGGACGGATAGCATGGCTATCTTTGGCCTTCTCAGCATCGGGAAACGCCCCAACCTGTTTAAGAACCTTGATTGCAGCAGAGGTCTTCTCAACACCTTCAGCCGAGTCGCTCACAACAAGAGGTAACTCAGGGACAGACTCGATTCGATGACCGCGAGCAAGAACCAAAGATGGAACAGCCGAGGCCGCAATAGCCGAAACAACAGCATACCTCTTCTGATTCACATTGATCTTGCGGTGCCAACGGCGCCAGATCTTAGTGGGAGCGAACATTCGACCACCACGACACATATTTCCGAAAGCACCCTGACCAGCACGGTGAGTACCGCCGCCGGGAACACGGGGAATACGGGACACAGCACGTCCAGTACCCCAGGATTCCGCGGAGGTTTGATGGCCGGCGCGCTTGCTGACGGCGTAGGGCTGACGGCTGTTCTTCGAGACGTTGGAATGGACAAAGCTAACAATGTCCGGACGAATTGAAGCCTTCATCACGTCCGGAAGCGGGACGGTGGGCGCCGCATCGGTAGCCATGTCCCCTTCAAGGGACTGAACGGAAACCAGGGGGCGGGCGGCAGCGGCCATTGGAGAGTGATCGTGTGTGAAGTGTAGAACAGAGGAGAGAAACGAAGAGAAGAATTAGGGTTTTGAGGCTTCGTGTTTATATATATATGTGAGTATCAGGGTTTGCTGATTGATATCGCAAAAATGGATCTTCTTTTTTTGAATAAAAGAAAAAGAAAAAGAAAAAGAATCGAAATTACATTATTAACCCAACTTCTCTATTTAATGTCGTTTAGGCATTATTTAAATTTGGTAATATAACATATTTTAGTTATTTGAATATTTGTTTTTATTATTTTTATCCTTCTTTCTCAAATTCTTGCGAGGCCCAATTTAACTCATTTGGGCCAACAACAAAGAGGCCTTATTATAAGCCCATTTCTTGAAACCCAAGCCTGACTGACTCTTAAAAAAAATAATTTAAAAATAACATATTTTATATGAGAAATTAAATTTCATTAACATTGTATATAAATTAAATTTCAATTTTTTTTTAGATATATAAAAAATTAAAAAAGAAGTAGCTATATTAGAATCCAAAGCTCTATAGTTTATTGGATTATATAGTTTCATAAATTCAAATCTCTTACCAAATTATGTGAAATTATTTTTTTCAGATATAAGATTGAATGGAAAAGAAAATAATCGAATTTATGATATAATCTTTCAAACTTAATGTATTGATAGAGAATTAAAACATGAAGAAGTTGATATAATGTATCAAACCCATTCTCCAAATAAAATTAAACATCCGTTTGAAACTTCATCTCATGTTAAAAGGTGTGGAGGTTTCCATTGGTTTCCTATTGTTGAAAATTTCTCAAATTGTTGGGCAAAAATACATTCTCATCATACCCTTCGATTTTTTGTTATTAAAATTTGTATTTATTTTATCAATCACATTTTCATATTTCCTAAGTATACATTTGTATTCTTAACCATTTTTCAAAATACATAAACAAGTTTTTCGAAAAATTTTAAATTTATTTTAGTTTTCAAAATTTGATTTGAATTTTAACATAGTTTCTTTACGTAGATACTTGAAAGGAGAAAAAAAATCTTTACATAGGACAAAAATAAAAACAATAAACAGTAAGCTAATCAAAATCACTTATAGGTAAAATAGTACATATTATCCCTAATTAATGACTATTGCTACAAATATTGTACAAACCCTAATTTAACGTTTTTTATGCTTAAAATGTCAAATTTTGATACTAAAATCTTATTTGAAAAATGCAATTATCAAAATAATTTTCCCAAGACACCTATGGATGTTGCTCGAATTTGGCTTTTTACAATGCATGTATTTGTCACATAGATTCAATCCCTACAATTGTGGGTTGAAATAATTTCAATCAAAAAGTCAGATATTCAAATATTCCAATCCACACGTTATTTTTTTATTAAAAGAAACATTTTAGTGATGAATAAGGAAGACCCTCCCCTCCCCTCCCCTCATTGATGACCCAAAATTAAAATAACAGCAATAATAATTATAAAAAAAAAAAAAAAAAAAAAAAAAAAAAAAAAAAACCTACAATAGCTGATGCTTAATAATCATGCCTACACATATATGTACTCGAAATGCGTCTTAGAAAGACCACAAGCTGTTCTTCAACCATCTAAAATAATAATAAATTCTTAAGTTTGATAAATGAAGATCATAATAGATTAAAGTTCACAAATGCCCATCTTCCAGCTGCTTCAAAACTTCAGAGTTCAGAGCCTGAAGCCTCTTCTAAAATAGCCAAGGATGTCATAACTTTTTTTAAAAAAACATCCTAAATCTTCATATTCAACACATGAGAAAAAGCTTCCACAACAACAATCTTCATTTCAAAACATTATCTTTCATAAGTACCAAGTCATAACATACAGAATCTGATCAAAACTTGGACTACACGATATTCAACTCTGAATGCCACCAACATAAAATAATCTAATCAATTTCCTTCAAATCATAATACCGAAGCAATAATTGATTCAACAAGTCCTAGAAGCTTATATACTGCACTCTACGACATGGTATAAAAGTTAGAACACTGTTTACTCAGGTTTAGAATGCATCCGGTACCCTAAGAGAGTTTGATCAAAGTTCAGGTTCAGAAACAAAGAAGAGCAAAAGAACTCGAGGCAGGAGAGTTATAGCTTTTCAAATTAAAAAAGTTGAAAAGATTTGTGTGTTTCAAGTTGCCTGTGAATGCAAAACACATCATCAGCAACATGTACGTTTGAAAATATGAAATGTAACCTTCCCCTCTGCAGATTGCTTAGCCTCATGCATATACAGCCATCAGTGAACTATTATACACTCTTTAAGAGTTGCTGCATCTAGGCAAACCTTTAGATTGTCTCTACACATATACCTCTTTTGTCAACAAGGAGGCATGTAGGGCATTAGTTGACGATTCAGGCCGATCCACTCAATCATCATCTTCAGAGCTTCCTTCATCACTAGTGTAATCACTACTATCATCATCTTGATCAAGAATATCCAACTGAACATGCCTAACTTGAATTGGCTCAGGAGGTTTGTGCAATCCTGGAAGAGCATTAGGCCTCAATTGTGGCTCATCAACTCTAGTAACAGGAAGTGAATCCATTGGGGGTAATGGCACGGGGTCTCCAGGCTTCCATCCAGGAGGGGGCATTGGTATATCTCTAGGTAATTCAACAGGCATTCCAGGTTTCCAACCAGATGGAACAGTAATATTTGGAGGAAGCAGACCCTGAATAGCAGACATATTAGAAAGAGGATTAGCATCTGTTGGCGCCTGAGCTGGAGGCTCAATCATTGGCTCAATAGCTTTGTCAGTGCTTTCAACTGCTTTAGGCAAGCCAACATCCAGGTTTGCAAAATTATACAACTGAGACGCACGCATTTGCTCGTCTTGCGGAGCAGGGGGAAGTGCCCCACGTAATGGAGCTTGTCCAGCACCAAATTCAGGTGGTGCAAAAGTAGTATAGCTTATCCTATGAGCATACGACAATAGATCAGATAATCTCAACTGGGATGCAACTGTAGTCGAACACAAAGACTCATTGTCAACATCATCCTTCGTTTTAACCCGACGAGGACGTTGATAATCCACATAATCATCAAACAAAACATCAAGAACCTGCTCAGCTTCCTTGAGCTTATTAGCAAAAGCACGAAGATTAGCATCTTTAGCACGTATCTCATTAGCAACCTTCTGCTTAGAGTCTTGAAGATTAAGAATCTCCTGAAGTTCGGCAACAGCTTCAAACAACTGGGTCTGCAGAACATTAAACAGTGACAAAATTTCTTTCGAAGTAGACGGAGTAGAATCAATCGAGGTAGAGGGTGAGGACTGGATTTTAGAAGTAAGAAAAGTGGGAAGAGAACCCCGAAATGCAGTGAGCCAAAGGGAGCGATTGGGGGAAGCTTCAAAGAGCTTGGAAGCTAATGAAGCCATTTGCAGGAGAAGAGCTTGAGCTCTAGGAAGCGGAGGAAGGAGAGGGAGAAGGGTGGAGGAGGGAGTGGGAGAAGAGATATTGGGTTGATTTTGGTGGTGGGATTGTTGAGAAGGGGGCAATTTGGGAGGGGTAGGGTTTTGAATAGAGGGAGAATTGGGATTTGTCAACCCCAATCTAGCTGGGGACTGAACAATTTGATGCTGAAGCATATTGTTGTGTTCTTCAACGGATTGTATTAGGGTTCATACGGAAACAGAGAAGTGTAAACAACTGAACTCTAATATGCCCAAAACAGAATGCAATCTAGAGAATAAGAACACCAAGATATATAGTGTTATAATACAGAGTTATAATGGAATCAAAAAACCCAATCGATTATAACCCTTCAAATCTATTCAAACATCCTCAAGAAGAAATCGATTATACCACAATCCTTGACATATTCGAGCTTCAATCAAATACCCACTCCGAAATCTCAAAGAAAAACAGTTACCCACGTCGATTTAGTAACTGAACCGCAGCCCCACCACCGCCGAAATCTACTGACCGAGATCCGAACACAATCTCCACCGCCGCTGAACAGAGACCCAAAATTTCTCTCGCAGATTCGGCGTCCGCCTCTCACAGCCGCGTAATTTTCCCTCTCTCATCTCAGAGTAGCTTTCACGATTTCCAGCCCAAGAAGAGAGAAGATGACTTATTTACAAAAATGCCTATCTGCGTGTAAAGTCCTCAGTACTAAAAAATTGTCATTTTTAACAAGAATTTCTCTCTTTTTTAACATGGGTCAACAAGATAAATGACCTAAATGAAATAGTACAGCTCCAAAATGGCTAAATTAATTAGAGTTTGGAAAAATAGCTTGGATGAAAATATCTTTAACTTTATGCTTTTTACTTTTAACTCAACTATAAAGAGGCTAAAAAAAAGATTATTAAAAAAGATAGATAAAAGAAATGGTTGCCAATAAAAAAAATAACGAGCACATAAATTTGAATTATTTAATATTAATTCGTATTAAAACATAATCTATAATGTTAGCAACAATAAACCGTTCGAAATGTCGATATTGATGGAAATGTTGAGATCTAAACTTTATAATTATGGAAATTTCGAAAAATTGTACGAAAATTCTAATAATATGTCATTTATTGTGCATTAATTAAGCTTAATGTTTTTGTAAAGTTTTTTTCTCTTTTGTGAGCTTATGTGAGCTTAGAGATTGTTACTTTACTCCTGTTAAAATTGAAAACAAGTTTAGTGAAGATTGAACCTAAAGTAAAAATTGTAATACGTGATCAAGTTCAGAATTCCGTTTTTTTAAGCACAATATAAAAAAAAAATGAAACAAAAAACTTTAACGTCTCAAGGATGAGAGCCCAGAATCGATGCTAGAAAATAATCTTTCCATATCAAGAAATTTTACGAAGAAGCCAAACCTAGACAACTTTCTTCGTTTCTCTAGGAAGTATAAAGTAGAAATATATTTATTTATAAACTTCAATAAGATCCAAGTCAAAGTCATTAAGTTGGTTCACTACTTCAAGCGAATATGAATTGAGAGTTTTAGTCTTCAACTAGGAGTGGTCATTCAAACTGCAAAAACCGAACCGACTTTCAAAACCAAACCGAACCGAAAATTTAGTGAAACAAAAAAATGCATTTCGTTCTGATTTGAAGAAATATTGAAACCGAATCTATTTGGTTCGGTTCGGTTTCAATTTTAAAAACCAAAATTGAAAATGAACCGAACCATTTTTAACTACTATATATAGGGAAGTTTTCAAAAATAAGGAAAATTATTTACACAAAATAGCAAAATTTTTAGATAGTTGTGATAGACGCTGATAGAAGTCTATCTGGATCTATCGGTAATAAAAATTATCGAAGTCTATCATAGAAGTCTATCAATATTTTTTTTTGCTATTTTCTGTAAATAATTTGACATTTTTTTATATGTAAAATTTTTCCCATATATATATATATATTTAAGAAAAAAAAGAGCAAAACTGAATTTAAAACCGAACCAATTTTAATTTAAAGATTAAGATCAAATTTAAAACCGAACTGTCTTAATTATATATATATATATATATATATATTAAAAAAATAGCAAAACCAAATTTAAAATTGTAGTTCAGTTCGATTTGATTTGAGCTGATAAATTGGTTCGATTTAGTTTCAAATATAAAAATTTTAAAATTTTAGGTTCGGTTTGGTTCGATTTGACCACCAAACCGAACCATTTCTACCACCACCTTCAAAGATGACTTTAGATTCAAATTTGAATTCAAAATAGATATTAAAAAATTGATACTGATAAAGGTTTAGAGTTCAATGGAAAGTGAGGTGGCATTCTTTTCATCATATCTTTCTCTCTATTCTTTAATCCCTCTCATCCATGGACTAGAGAATATGAGCAAAGCAGGTTCAAAAGGAATCAAATAACAGCAGAGAGCCTTAAAGAAAAGCAAAGACCCAAATTTTAGTCTTAATTCTTGACAAATATTGCAATAAGCCAAGTTTTTCCCCCCTTCCATTGAGCAGGAGCAAGAAATTCCTGTTTGCAATGAGTAGCTAAAGCTAAAATTAACCTGATTTACCTATAAATTTCGTCAACTCTGTATAAAAATGCTAAGTTCACTGCACTTAGCAGATTATTCCAGTCCAAACAAAATTACCAATATTATGAATTGGAACTCACTTGGTCAAGCCGTCCAAATGGACCCATGGGAGATTGTAAGTATCAGAAAAGATTGCCTTTTTCATTTATATATTTACTTTTGTTTAGCTTCAACAGACATCTCCATGTTCATCAACTGTGCCATTGTTGAAAACTGAGTCCCATCTGGTAATAATGTTCATTGCAAACGGCAGCAGTATCTTCTTCAATCTCGTTCTGCTGTTTTTTTCACATTTTTCCTTTCCCCAATTGGAACTTTAATCCTGTTTAACCAAGAAAAAATGCAGTTGCAGACATTTTAGGTAAATAATTAGCTGAAGATCTTAAATAAAAATGGTCGTGTATGATTTCGAAACTAGAAAGCTGTTAGTTCTTGCAGGCCTATTGGAAAGAGCTCATGAAATGCAGCCATAGAATGTTAAATCATGAATGTCAATCGAAATGCAATGCAAGTGCTCGATGAAATGCCATAGAGAGGATGATGCATGAGAATTTTTGGGATTTAGTCTAAGCTTCTTAGTGCTTTTACAATTTTTTTATTACTCACAACCTGAGCGAAACACCGATTAGGCCTGTCTGCTCTGCTGCGTGCAAAAGCTTTTGAAGTCCTTTTCAAGGGGAACAACATAAAATGCTGCGTCTTTATAACCAAGAAAACTGAATCAGCACACAGCCTGTTTTCCCATTATTTAAGCAATTTTATGTCTCTACACAAAGAATATACATTGACTTATTTTTGAGTCTATTGGACAACTGGTACAAATCTTCTTTTCCTTATCAAATTATATAATTCTCCTTTCAGTTAATTGTACTCTGACAGAACAAAAAGACAGAACCTAATTATATTAATAATAATTTTTTACACAAATAGAAGACACTGCTCATATTCATCAGAATATATAAATACATATTTACCCTACACATAAAACTGTAAAAGCTGTCTTATCTTTTCCCTGTTTGTGTGAGGCAAAGAATCTCCCTCATTCTCTAGCTTTTCTATTGAATTGCAATGGAGAAAACTACTGGACCAACCAGGTCTAAACCAACGAAGGGCAGGCTGCCTCCTAAAAGAGGAAGTGTCAAACTAAAAATAATATCCAAGTTCTTTGAGATGGTAGTTGGATTTGCATCAAAATTAGCACAACGACTGAACAAAAAGAGCGTGGATCGTGCAACAACAGAAGAACCATAGCCTAGACGACCATGCGGCCAAGCTCAATGTAGCCAATGAGATCATTATGATGTGTGTATGTATGCTGCTAGTTTTATTCTACTATGTATAAATGTGTGTGGAGTATTTTGCAGACAGTGCTTAAGAAAGAAATGCGTTAGATTTCTATATTGTTTGTCCTTGAGAAGACGTTGCCTAAGTTAGTATTTGGTCGAAGTGGTGTCCTTGAGGAGATGTTGCCTACGTTAGTGTTTACAGGTCATGGTTAAACCTACTACAATTTGCCACCATGCTTGATCTCTACTATATATCAAACCTTGTGCTCTAAAGAGAAAATTGAGAACTGTCATTTCTGCATGATAGCAGAAAATTTGGCTAGCTTTCCTGATAATCCAGTTAATTTCTGGACAACTGACATTAATAATAATCATTAGCTGATTTCATATATTAAAAAAACAATAAACAAATCTGTGACTGATTGATAATTAAGCTACCATTCCATTCCAAACGAAGATATTCATGTTATCTACAATATATAAGTAGTTCCCAGTTAGGCATATCTATGATACAACCTTTTTTTTCCTTAAAGATCAACAACATTTTTTAGATAATCAGTAAGAACCACAAATTTTGTTGATACTAGAATGTCCATGAAAATTTGTTGCCACTTATTTTCACGGATATATATAGCAGTATTTCCATTGACATGTCTCAATTTCGAACGCCTTCATATTGGTTCATATACATGTTAAAGAAAATTAATATCTAATATTGGTTGATATCTATGTTAAAGAAAACTAATATCTTTGATTTAAAATATACCTTTAGTTAAGTTGTTTCATACTATTTCTTAAGGGTAATTGCAATAGGTAGTGCTTTTAGGGCTAATAATTAAGTGTATAGCAACATTTTTCAAGAATTTCAAGTATAGCAAAATCTATTAGTGATAGACTCTATAGCTGATAGGCTCCTACCAATGATAGACTCTGTCGTCATAGACTCCTATCAACGATATAGTCTATCACTGATAGACTCCGAGAGCTGAATCTAAATTTTGCTATATATGCTAATTCTTTTGCATTGTGTTATATCTGCTAATACTTTGTGCCTAATTACTATATTTGCAATTGTCTCATTTCTTAACCCAAATTTAGTATTTGTATTGTTATAGTGCTGATATTAGGGTTATTTTATTATAGTAAATATCTTTGTTACATTGTCCTTTATGGTCTTTTTACGCTCTCCTACCTAGGTCACACTTGTACACTTAAATAAATATATATCTCTTTAGTGAATGGAATAGATTATTCAGATTCTCTCAAACCTAAGAGTTTTACATGTATAATCTATTTCTTTAACCAATCTAAACATAACTCAACTAGCTAAGGTATATGTTCTTGACTAAGGGATCAAAAGATCAAATCTCTCACCCATATGTTGTTGAACTAAAATATATATGTATATGCATGTATATATGTATTATCTATTTCATTCTAGTCATTTAGAGGTCTTTCGATAATCATTTCGTTTTCCATTCTCATTTTTAGAAAATAGAGTTGTTTGATAACCAATTCTATTTTTAGTTATTTGTTTTTTTAAACTCCTTTTTTTAAATTTAGTTTTAAAAAACCTTTTTTCAAATCATGTTATTTCTTATAATATATATATATATTTCTCTCTTGGACATATATTTCTCTAAAAATTTTCTTTCTTACTAACTTTTCGCTCCAAACAATTTTATCTCTTTAAAATTTATTTCCATATACTATTTTCCAGGTACTATTTATCTTTCTCTCATAATTTTTTATAGGAGAATTTTTAAAAATTGAAAAGTAAGGGAAACTATTTACAGAAAATAACAAAATTTTTAGATAGTTGTGATAGACGTTGATAGAAGTCTATCAGGGTCTATCAGTGAGAAATGATAGAAGTCACTGATAGATGCTGATAGAAGTCTATCAATGTCTATCAGTGTTTTTTTTGCTATTTTCTGTAAATAGTTTGACATTTTTTCTATTTGTGAAAATTTCCCTTTTTTATATTTATCTAACTTTTTCTCTTGACATATCTTTCTTTAGAAGTTCTCCCTCAATAACTTAAATCTCTAACTATTTTGTATCGTGTTTTACTCTCTAACTTTACTCTATAAACAAATTTTCTCTCCGAAATTTCTTGTTTTCTTCTCAATGCTTCTCTCTCTAACTTTTCTTTTTATTTCTCTAACTAATATTCCCTATCTGACATATCTCTCTCTCTTTAACTTTTCTATCTCTAACATTTCTTTGTGTTCTTCTAGTTTCTCTCTCTAAATCTTTTTACAAACTTTTCTCCCTAGAAAATTATCTCTATGCAAACTTTTATTTATCTGCCCCACATATTTTCTTCTCTCTAACAATTCTCTCCCTTCTCAACCTTCTAAAAACTAGAAAAAAAATAACAATCAGATATGGTTTTTTGTTTCTATATAAACAGAAAACCGAAAAGAAAAACGAAAAAATCATAAACCGAAATAGTTATCAAACGTTACCTTATTTATTTGTTCATATTCGATGACCCATTCCTGAGTGACTGCTACTATTTACCAAAATGATGCATTCATCATTTTCAACCAAGCATTGAGGGAAAGCCATGGCCATTGTAAACAACACTAAAAACATCCTATCACTTCTATCAAAGACAACAAAATCCGCACATATCTCCACAATGATATTGAACTATTGTCCACTTTGAGCATAATCTCTAGTGGCTCTACTTTAAGTTTCGGTCAAAATGGCTCATCATACCAATAAAGATAATTGTTCTCACTTATATACTATAGATCTTCTTCTTCCTTAATCGCGGGACTTTGTTTGCACCTTTGACGATTCCAAGAGAGAGTAATGAAGCAACACACGATCTGGTTGTTTGGTTGTTTCATGTAAGGGAAATTAAAGGTTGAATTGGTGAGCAGAAGAATATTCCCCTAGCTAGCAGGAAGTGTCCAAAAGGATTGAAGACTATATATTCATTTGTCCTATGATAGTTTTGTTTTAGCTTCAATTGTCATTTTCCTTGAAAGAAAACGATAAGATTCACTTAATCTTAAGATATCTACCTAGAAAAGAAATTTCTCACCTTTTAACTTCTGTCTTACATATTAAAAGAACAAATTAAAAAGGAATGTCTTTTACACGTGTGTGTGACGAGGACAATAGCAAGAAAAGTTCAATGAATAAAATTATTCATCATACAAGATTTAAGGCACAATTCAAGACACATTTTCCTTCATAATGAAAGTCACTCAAGAGTATAGAAATATAAGGGATGGTTTAAAATGTAGGTGATATCCAAGTAAAGTCTTGCAAGAGATATCACTATTTCCATTATTACTTTGACTTTTGGCAAGATAAATGGATATCAAACTACAATCCTCATTAGCGGCTGATTTTCCCACTCTTTGGATATGATTACTCAAACAAATTCACAGTGAGATCTTTATTCAAGGAGCTCACCCATAGACATTATGCACAAAATCAGCTCCTTTACAGCAAAATTTGGAGGGATAAATACTCTAAGAAGATCAAAGTTTTTTATATGGGAGCTAAGCTGCAAACTCTATGAACTCTTGTAACACTATCCAAAGAATGGTCTCTAATTAACCAATTTACCCGATTGATGCATTATGTGCACAAAAAAATCAAAGAAAATCAGCTCCATCCTATAATGACAAATTTTTCCCTCATGGTAGATTCTTAGATTAGATAATGTTTTTGTTTAAGTTTTTGGTTTGTGTAAATGTTTTTTCTCTTCTTTAACAGATTATAGCTCAAGTGACCCTTTTTTAAACTGGATTTTTTTTGTAACTTCCAGTTTACTCAAAGTTTCTCCTTCTAGTATATATATATATATATATATATATTATCACCATATCAAAGAAATACCTTTTTTCTTATTAAAATAAATACTTGGGACTTTTAGCAAAAGTGAGAACAACAAATATGTCAAAGAAAACAAAACTTTAATTTCCCTATTGGACAATCAAATCATCCATACAAGAAATTGCTGAAAAGAATAAATAACCATATTCAAGCATGCTTCTGTGACCATCCCATTTAAAGTGGGAAGTGTGGGAACAATCAAACAATGCCTCAATGATTGAAATATATATAATTTTAGCTTTGTCTCCATGTCTTGTGTTTGTCTAGCACTCAATTTTAGTTTTTTAATCCAACAAAAGTTAAAAAGCACATTTTCCCAACAATTTTAAATATAGAATTTTAAAATAACCATTAACCATTGAATCAATGACTTGACAAAGGTAATTAGAATTCTATAATTTTGTAAGGCCATGGTTGATTTAGGTAAAAAATTATGGCCTTGAATGTTGATTGACTCAATTATAATAAACTTATGTGCTTTTTATTCTTCATAGCATTGAATTCTCGTCCTCCTATATTTTACAATCAATTCCTACCCCTTAATGATATTTTCAAAAGAAAAGTAAAAGGAGGGGAAAAAACTTATTTGCGATCTTAAGTTTCTTTGCTTTGTAAGTTACTTTTTTTATAATATTTTTGGAATTTTAGACAAATTTATAGATATTCAAAAAATATATATTTTTAGTTCCAAAAATTTGATTAAGAATTCAAAACATTCTTACAAATGAAGAAACTAAAACAAAAAAAGAAATTGTGAACATACCAAATCCTTAAATACAAATACCTAGGGGTTTATTTGATAACAATTAACAATTGTATTTTAATTTGTCCCATGTGTTATAGTGTTAGCCTAATACGCAGGGAAAATAAAGTAGATCTAAATTATGGCAATAATAAATAGAGAAAAAGAAAAACACAAGAACTTACCGGATTATGCCTACATCTACGGGCGAAGACAACAAGAATATTTCCACTAATGCTTAAAAACTGGGATTACGATAGAGCACACTTAAACACTCACCAAATATCCCATACACCCAAATATTAAAACTCACCAAAATTAATTCTTAAATTGAATTAGAAATCAATTAATATTTGAACTAAAACAGAATTTAAATTTGACTCAATAAATTCTCAAAATCCCATGTGTGACTAATTAATGCCACGACACTATGAATACCATATACTTGTTCACTAACTTTTTTTTTACTTTTTATTTTTTATTTTTAAATTAAAAAAGTTCACGAATTAAAAACAGAATTTTCAAAAATATTATTTTGCATTGATATTTTTCTAGAATTTAAAAATATTTTCGAAAGTTAAAAAAATAACAGAGAAATTTGTTTATAAACAATTATAATTTCTTTTTTCAAAAAAAAAAAAAAAAAACCAACCAAATTATTATCAAATATGTTGTATAGGCCCTTAAATACACGTGTTATGCAAGTTTCAGCCATGAAAATATGCATCATACAATTCAAGGGATAGTACAACGTGTGTAATAATACATCACATAATCTCTAATTTATATTTCATGGGTTTTCTTCCTTCCAAGTTCACAATGCATGAAGAAGGAGAATCTAAAACGCATACCTTTCTATAATATCCTAATCATCCAAAAGAAAACAGATCGAATACACAGATCTCATTATTCACAATCAATTCTACATATAATGCACACCACCTAAGATAACACCCGCCCACCACTACTTAATCTTAATGCATTTGGTTGCCAAGAAATCTGTTGGATATTAAATCTTAAGTAGGTGGCCACTATGGGTACCCATTTCTTTTAAGCTTCTAATCTCTTTATTATTTACATGGACTCTTGATTAGATCGTTAGGTCAATCCGTGGTGGTTATAAGCTTGGATCTTTTGCATCCTAAGTTTACATAAATCTACGTTTTAAAAAAAATGCAATGTACTGTTTGTAGACTGATGAACATGCCTTATGCACTCAATAATAAACATTTTAGTGTGAGACAGTGCAATGCCAACGCCAGCAGCCGCCCCCTTCTACAAATTCGACTTTATGTGTAGGGCTGAGGCCAGACAAGATATCAGTTCAGTACCCTCTCTTGGTCTCCTCAGTCAATGGGTCATGTTTTTCTACATGTATGCGTTCTCGGACTAATCAAAGATTTTCCAGATTTTATTTCTTTTTTGTTCTTTTGTTTTTATGTATTATTTATCCAATTTTAAAGTCAAACGTGACACAGATAGTCAACTTTCTAAAATTAAAATTAAAAAAAATAATAAGAAAAAATTGAGTGGCCAATACGGTTAAAAAAGAGTCATGAATGGCCCAACTTGACAATGGAGCTGTTATCAAGTTTGTAAATTGATAGCAAAAGGATGTAGATTTTAGGAAAAGATAGACATAAAGAACTCGTTAATGTGAAAAAATTCAAAAGAATTTTTATAGGCAACACTTTGTTGAGTTAAGAGACTTAAACACATTGTATGGCATTATGATTGTAATTAATTTATGATGAGTTTCATCTGCACCTAAGATAAGTTTGTTGAAAAAATTAGTACTAAAGGTAAGAGACAAACACAGAAAAAAGAAACTATTAGTAAGAAAGCACAAAAATGAACACTTTTGAGAGAGGATTCTCTCGCTCACTCAAATTTTCTAATTTTTTTCTTACTTGGCTTACTTATGGGAATCTACTTCCTATTTATAGGTATGAAATCTTTGGAGTCCAAACAAAAGATTTTTTCGAATTTTTCTTGGATCTAAAATATCCTAGATATTTCTATGAAATTTATTCTTATCGAGAGATTCTTTGAATTACTTAGAGCCTAAAAAAATATTGGAATATTTCTAGAGCCTTTCTTTTAAGATATTTATTTATAAATCTTCCAGATAAACCTTGAGAGGTCTAAAATATACATTTAATTTATGTAGATAATAAAAGAAGCTTCTAGATATTTGTTTTTTATTCAAACAAAGTTCAATCAGGGACTGTCTTGTTCTAGGCCCTCCATTTATTCCACCTCGACTCTAAATTCCATAAAATATTTTGATTGCATTAGTTAAACTCTTAGATTTCTATTTACGAAATTTTATTTATATATTAATATTTTTTTTTTTAATCTCATAACCTACTTCAGCATGACTAAACTCATTAAGGCTAGAAATTGGTAGCCGCTTTTATAAGTTAGAAGTATCAAATCCTCGCACCTAATTGTGTAATATTATCTACCAAAAGAAAAAAAAAATTATACTTCTATGAACGTGTTTATAATCTTAGTGATCTAAAAAAAAAAAAATAGAAATCAACTTTTTTTTAATATTGAAATTTAGCTTGGCTTCAAAAGTAATTTCAGAAATTGAAAAACTAAACAGAGAAGATGTCGATTAAAAAATGATAAAATTAAAAAAGAAAAAAAAAAACTTGTGATTGATCAGTCTTTTTAATCATGCATAAAGATGACAAAGTTCTCTATTCAGCTGAATAGTACATAAATAATTAGTGAACGAAGAAAAAAATGTAGGATAAGAACTCAATCAGACATGAACACTAAAGTCCAACATAACCCGACCACTTATATTTAAAAAAGAAAAATGACAACTCAGAAGATATGATATGAATAATGCCACTACCATTTTTTACTTTCACTAACAGAATTCTAGAGTGAGAAGGCAAGGGTAATTTGGTAATTGATCCAATAGGAATAAAGATAGGATTGAATATTAGATTCCCACCACCATGAACCTTTGCCGCAATAATTACAGGACATGAAGAGAAATGTGAATGCAACATAAATACGTTGGAACCTTTAGCCCATTTGTGAAAATGAGAAGGAAGGAAAGTCATACAAAATTGATTCAAATAAAGGATAAAATATTGTATTATTGATGGTGCTGTTTTTGTTTACCTTTCTAGAATGTGCATTAATTTAATTGTGTAAAACTTATAAAGATATATATAGATAAAAGAACAGGACTAGGAAAAGGAACATTATAATAGGAAAGTGGAGGACACAAATTTGAAGGCAAGAGTGGCCATCTCTTACTATTTATGAAGAACAATTTTTTTTTTTTTAATATTTATGAGTGTCTAGACCAGCTTATACGTACTTTGACTAATCTCACATGATAACCTCCGAATTCTACAACATTTAGGTGCTAAATAAACTCGTATGATACTAAATTCTAAGTAAGTAGCCACCAAGAATTGAACTCATTCTCTCTAAATCAATTGTTCTTCATTAGTGGTGGAACCACAAATCAAGAATGATTTCCAACTTGTATAAAACGTCAAAAATGAAAATAAGGGATAATGATTTTCATTCTCCAGTTAATTTTTAATAAACTAAACTAGTAATAATTCGACAATAAACTTTTCATTAAAACTCTGATTTGTAAGTTATCCTAGTTACAATAAAGAGCAAGGATTGATTAAGATTTTGAGTTGACCACATTCGTTTAAAACTTAATGGACTTGAAAAAGATATAAGTTTACGGTTTACTCTTTTTCATCATGAACCAATCTACAATTACACCTATGAATTTCCTCCACAATTTGCTAAAGTTTCATTTCTTTTGATTTACCCAAAAATAAAAATAAAAAGTTTCATTTCTTTTGAAGTAATTATAGTGTTCCAGAATTAATCATACTTCTTCATATTAAATTGTCTAAGGAAAAATGATACTTGTAAATATTCTGCAAGGTTTATTCACGATAATCCTTTAATGATGCCTGGAAATGTGTTTATTTTGTAGGATTTGTCCATGAAAAATGTAATGAAGTTACCAAACTTTCTGTAACATCTCACGGTTAAATTATGGTTGTTGGTGGTAATTTTAATTTGGCCAGGCAAATTGGAGAGATTAATTATCACAAAATGTTGAATTGTGGATGTTGTTGTAACAATTGTTACATTTTAGGGGTGGTGGTTTGTACAATTTACCCCTTCTAAAAAACAACTCAGAGTCGTGGATATCCACTATTCTTCATGGCCATTCAAAAGCCCGTTATTTTGTATTTCTTTATGGATGTTGATGCTTAGACAGGCAGGATTTAATCACATATATGCACGAAGACGGCGCCTAAGTTTCTACCGTATCAAATATGAATCAGAATAACGTACAATGCATGATCAGAAGATTCAAACTGAAGCAGCGCGTGAATAATAGAAAGCCAAAGAAGAGAAAGAAATCGGTAAAGCAAGATAATGGCATGGAACTTGAGGATTAGGAGACTTACTTTTATGTCTCTATTATTTGTACACGTCAAAAGAACATAGCAGCCTTCAAGTATATAAGCCTTCCATTAGTGTCAGTTGCGGGCCCTGCATCAAAGACAATTTTGAGACAAGAGCAAGATTATAACATAAGTTGGCATTTACAAAAAAAAAAAAAAAAAAAAAAAAAACTGACATCAAAAGTTAACATCTTAGACCTTCTCAAGTAAAAGTTCGATTGTACGGTGCCAACAAATGGAGGGGCCACTGCCTAAAGCAAAAGGTTCCAAGTGGGAGCTTTGACTTTGCAAGGATGTGTAAGCTATTCATTAAGCATCAGACGCCTAACTCTTGTATTTGGATTTCTGTCTGTGACAAGCTTGCTTCCAGCTCAATTAGGTCATCGTCTTCACCATCTTCATCAGAAATAGTTTAATCACCATTGGCGGTCACTGAGATAGCTGGTCTATCTTCAAAATTGTCATTTCCCTGCATTATGAACACCAGGAAGAGAAAAAAATTAAAGATTGGTGATGCCAATCACAGAACTTAATTGGAGATCAGAAAACGATGAAATTAGCCAACTTCCTTTTCAGATACTCAATGCCCATTGGTCCAAATTTTCTCTCTTACCAGCAAAAACACTTTTATATAGGCCAACTTCCATTGTCAGTTATTTTTATTATTTAAAAATGGAAAACTATAACCTTATTTTAATGCGAACGGAAATGAGAGAGGAAATAAAAATCAATCTGAAAAGAAAACTTATGAAACAAAACCACTCCCCAAAGCTCACTACAGGAAAGCCTTCCAGTTCTGATTAATATTGTTGGCTTATAAATCAAATTTAAGTTAATGTGAGACCAGAAAGGAAAGGGGGAAAAGAAGAAAGAAAGAAAAAAATCAATTTTAATTTTTAAAGAATAGTGAGAATTGGAACTCGGTAAAATGATGGAATGAGAGAATCTCTTCTTCAGAAAGTAACCACTGGTTAACCTGTGAGGGCTATTAACAAGGAACCTCCAAACTGAGTATCATTCTCTATTATTGATCGAATTGATATGAGAATAGAAATGAAGAATAACATTTTTCACTCCTCATTCTCATTCCCCCTCATGAAACATGACCCAAAGTTATTAAATTACGCAATGCATATATTGTTGATATGGAAAAGTACGCCCAATGCATGA
This sequence comes from Lagenaria siceraria, assembly GCA_002890555.2. Classification (NCBI taxonomy): domain Eukaryota; kingdom Viridiplantae; phylum Streptophyta; class Magnoliopsida; order Cucurbitales; family Cucurbitaceae; genus Lagenaria; species Lagenaria siceraria. The sequence continues at coordinate 11,110,681 of CM016485.1, forward strand.
AGAAACAGTATTAAACACAAACACAAGGTGATTCGACATACTATTTCGTAAAAAAATTAAGACATCATGATAGAAGCATGTTTATAAAATATATTTTCATATTTAATGGTTTGAACACTAGAAACTTTATATTCTAAATATTTAAATAATGGTATTTACATTTAATATTTTCTTCGTATCGGATAAACGACAGTTTCATGGAGTTTTTTTTTTTTTTTTTTATTTTATTTATTTATTTTTTTTTTTATTTCGCATACCTTCTAAGGATGAAGAATTCATGGAATTTCAAGAGTTTTCTTCAAGTTTATTTCTGACTTCCACGGAGGATATTAGAAATTGGTCTCTTGAACCTTCAAGCTTTTTCACGGTGAATTTTTTACTAAATATTTGGACTCTTCTACTCCCATGGACAATCCTTTATTTCAGCTATCTGGAAATCTCATCGTCCAAAGAAAGTTAATATTCCCACGTGGATTCTTCTCAATGGCAAAGCTTAATTCTTTAGAAGTTTTGCAGAAAAAGTTTCCTTAGCAATCTCTTACGCCATCGGTTTGTCCCCTTTGTTGAACATGAGGAGAGCACTTAAATCTCATTCTTTTTTAATGTTCTTATTCTCGTTAGTGTTGGTTCAAGTTATTCTCTATCTTTGATCTCCATTAGGTGTTTTCGCTGTCATCAAGAGATATTGTTTTGCAGCATTTATGTGGCCACATTTGAATTTGAAGGCTTATATTTTGTGGATTAATGTAGTTAAAGCAATTCTTTTAGAGCTCTGGATAACAAAGAAATCATCGTATTTTTTAGGGGGAAGCTCGTTTATGTGTTGATTGCTTCGCTTCTACATGTTTGAAATCCTCCTCTTGGTGCTATCTTTCAAAAAGTTTTAAAAGGATTTCCATTCAAGATATCAATGTTGTGAGCATTTCATTGTTCCTTTTTAATAGTTTCTCCCTTAGTATTTGTTTATTTTACTTTGTGTTTATTGTTGTTGCTACTTTTATGGTTAATGAGTTTCTTTTTATCTTTGTATCTTTTTATTTTGGAGCATTAGTCTCCTTTCATTTTCTTAATTAAAAGTGTGGTATCGGAGTGAAAGAAAAAAGAAACTTAGAACATGTTTTCAACAACTGTAATCAGAAATTCAAGAATTTAATGAGATATTTCTTGATGCAGTATCATGCAAAAAAGGTTTATAATGAAAATCCCAAACCAAGTAAATGACTTGAGGTACTATAGAAAAAAAATAACAAATCAAATATGTCTGTTTGAGGATATTACTTAAAGAAACAAATACGACATTTTAAGTTCAACTTCATTAATTTCACTAACATTGTCCAAACTAGTGTTTATATTTCATAGTTCTTCCATTACATGCATAACACAGGAGTCATAAGGGTTGATGTTGTTTTAATTATCTTGACATTCTAAATCCCAAAACAAGAATTATACAAAACCATATTTCTCACTGGAGATGTGGAATTGGTGATATAGAAGAACTGAGGCAGCCAGAAATATCATGAACTATTAGTATAGAAAACGGTAATCCTAATAAGACCAGCTCATGAAATCGCACCTGATTGTCTATTTCCCCTTGGCCCTCCTCAATAGGCATCTTTTCAGTCTTCTCTAAAAGAGTTGTCAGTTTTAAAACATATCCAGCAAATAGAGCATGCCTATGTCCTGGCCAATATTTGGGCGTACCCAAAACCAACCATATTGTTTCTTCTCCACATCTTCCAAAAAGTACTTACAAACCTGCAGATAAAGAAGTTCAACCTCTTTTGCCATTTTGAAGAGATGAATATCCAAGAAATCAATAATTTGAACCTTCACATTAGCGATTTAGATTTGAGAGTAAGAAAATCCCATCATAGTTCATCGAATTAACCTTGATCAATTTCATGCGTCTTGCTATCACCACGTGGGTGGTCAATAGACTCAATACGGATATCAGAATGCAGAGACACATCATTATTTAATTTTCTTCTTGAGGGCTTTATGGCCCAAGCCTGGGGTGCATTTGTTTTAAAGTTTTCATTCCAAATTGTTAACCCATTAGTCCGGTTGGAGATCTTCACTCTCACTATCTTCGAGTTGACAGTTGGCCTATTGCGGGGTATACAGTGTACTACTGTATCCTCGAGAACCATTGATTGAACTTACTAATAAATCAAAGCTAGAAACCAAATTTTTCTCAACACTCGAACACCAAATCAAATCCTATGGCATTACGACCAGCAGATACAAGAATGTCAAAATTATCAATGAGAAACCTGAAGAAATGCACAATCTGGTAATTGGTTTATTCAGATTATACTCAGTTCTATTAGACTCAACGACCTTCTCCCATGTCTATTTGGTAACAATCTTCCATTATTTATTCAAGTACATAATAAAATTACAAAATAGAAGCCATATGATACTCATTAACAAAGCAGTAAAAAGGATCGAGAAGCATATAAGAGATGATTTATTGAAACCTTCGCAGCAATTTTCGTCTGATCAGGCTTGAGGCTCTGGACATACTTCGGCACATTTTTGCTCCTGCTCTTCTTTTTTTTTTTTTTATCCCGAAGGGCTTAACCTTTGCGATCTTCTGATTGGTTGCCAAAACGCCCTTCGATCATTGCTTCGGCGGCGTCTCTTATCGGTGTAAAAAACGATTTCGTTTATTTTACTGAACTAAATCAAAATTTATTTACACCATCAGGTTCAAATTTTCGATTGTGTTCAATCGAAAACCTGATACTGGAAAGTCCGATCGCATCGATTTCCAGTGGATGCACAATGAGCAAGAATCGATCGTTCACTGATGGAGGTAGACGTGTTGAAGAAGACAAACTTCGCGCGCAAATTCCAGACTTTGAACTCTCCCAGTGGCTCTTGCCCCTTAAATATTATAAAGTTATAAATGTACCCCGTAACTTTCCATTATTTCAAAATAACCCTTCGAGCTAAATCCAATTATCTAATATATGATCATTAAAAAAAAAATAGATAAACTTTTTTCCGTAAAATCTTATAGATAGTTTAAAGGTGAGAAATTGTAGAAAATAGCAAAATCGGAGGGGACATCTTGATTTTTATAAAAAAAATAATAATAATAATAAAAATAATAATATTTTTGGCAAAAGCGTATGGCACACATGACATTTACTTTTTTTAATTCCTAAATTGTCTTTGGTATGGTTGGATAACAACTTTTTAGATTACTAATTGCTATACCGAGTATCATTTTTCAATAGAAATACAGTGCAAATGGAATCGTCGGTTATGAGATTGTGTATCACTTCTCATTAGAAATACAGTGTAACTGGAATCGTTTAAGACAGTCACGGATCTCGAAATCATGCATAGCAGACATACAAGCAAACAATATAATTGAGGCGTCAATTCTAAAAGAGTACAGAGAAGAAGAAAGTATAAAGAATACAAATGGAAAAATGCTCAGTGATTAGCACTGTTCATTCAGATACTATTTAATGAATAATGAAACGCCACATGCCAAGCACTGATTGAAAGAAGAATAACAGAAAAGATTTTGGCAAACAATACCCAAAACAGAAAAGATTCTGGAAAAAGATAAAATAGAAAGGTAAAATGTGAAACTAACAAATACAATTTATCATCCCTGCAAGCGAAACAGGGGCTGAAGCAACAGTGAGCTTGATCTTGAGACTGTTAAAACGAGGAGATGGAAGAGCTTTAGTCATGATGTCGGCGAGCTGATCTTCAGAAGGAACAAATTTGACACAGAGCAGTCCACAAGCCACCTTTTCTCGAATGAAATGGTGATCTATTTCAATGTGTTTAGTGCGGTGGTGAAGGATCGGATTGACAGCCAAATAGGTAGCACTCACATTGTCACATAGCAGCAAAGGAGGGGGAAGTCGAGAGAGTCCAAGTTCAGATAAAAGCGATTGAATCCAAATTAACTCAGCAGCAACATTGAACATGTCTCTATACTCAGATTTTGCACTGGATCTAGACACAACCTTCTGTTTGGATGAACTCCAAGAGACCAAACTCGAACCAAGGAAGATGCAAAAACCACTTGTGCTTCGCCTGTCATCTGGACAACTAGCCCAATCAGCATCAGTAAAACATGTTAAGGCTGAAACGGAGGAGGGGGTTGATATAATTCCATGATTCAGTGTTCTTTTTAAGAAACGAAGCAGTCGTTTAGCAGCTTGGAGATGAGTTGTGGTAGGAGCATGCATGAATTGACAAAGTTTGTTCACAAAGAAGTAGATATCAGGCCAAGTAAGTGTGCAATACTGTAAGGCACCAACCAAGCTTCGATGTTCCGTGGGATTGTCAAGGGGTTCTCCATCATGAAGAGATAAATGTACACCAAAAGCCATAGGAGAATGAATAGGTTTACAGTCAGTCATGTTTGCTCGAGCTAGGATATCTGTAATGTACTTCGCTTGAGAGAGATGCATTATTGACCTGTCACGTAAGACTTGAATACCAAGGAAAAAGGATAAATCACCAAGATCCTTAAGAGAAAATTGATCATTTAAACTGGAAATGTAAAACTGAATAACCTGGGAGTTATTTCCAGTAACAATAATGTCATCAACGTAAATGAGAAACAGAATTAAAGAACAGCCTTTGCGAAGCACAAACATAGAAGAATCAGATTGGGTACCAATAAAACCCCACTGGATTAGACAAGAACTGAGTTTGGAGAACCAGGCTCGAGGACTCTGCTTAAGGCTATAGAGAGCCTTATGCAAAAGAATGACATGACTTGGGTACTTCAAATCAACAAAACCAGCTGGCCGTTTCATGTAAACTTCTTCACATAAATCACCATTGAGAAACGCATTATGCACATCAAGTTGTCGAATAACCCACTGTTCAGACAAAGCAATGCTCAACACAATTCGAATTGTTGTAGGCTTGACGACAGGACTGAATGTTTCAAAATAATCTATCCCATAGTCTTGGCTAAATCCTTGAGCAACAAGGCGACCCTTATAGCAATCAATTTCGCCTGATTGCTTCAGTTTCAAACGAAAGACCCATTTACTACCAATGATCTTGCGATGTGGAGGTAATGGAACCAAAGACCAAGTATGATTGCGAAGAAGAGCCTCATATTCATCATTCATGGCCTGCTTCCACTTAGGATGCAATAAGGCATCCTTGTACGAACGGGGTTCAGTTCTATCTAAATTGATAGCAACCGATACCCAAGCCTTAGGTTTAAAAACGCCTGCCTTTGATCTGGTGATCATGGGGTGAATATTGGAAGAAGGTGATGGGATAGGATTAGGTGGAAGTGGTGAAGAGGGAGGTGATGGTGAAGGATGTGGAAAAGGGTTAAGGTTAAGGGAAGTGGATGTAGAAGATAGATCAGGGGCAGAGGCAGGGGAAGGCAGAGAGGAAGGTGCAATAGGAGTAGGTGGTAAGGATGTAGGGGAAGATATAGGGGAAAAAGGCGAAGATGGGAGAGTAGAGAGGTGATGAACACAGTTGTTATTGGCTTGAGTAAGACCAGTATCTAAAGAAAGATAGGAAGGTGGTAACAGTTCAACAGAGGGAGTGATAGTGGGTGTGTTTATCTGAGAAGAGAGGGTAGAAAAAGGAAACACAGTTTCATTGAAAATCACACGGCGAGAGATATAGATTCTGCCAGTTTGATGATTAAGACATAAGTACCCTTTGTAGGCAGAAGTATATCCTAGGAAGACACATTCATGAGATCAAAATTGTAGTTTATTGTCATTAAAAAGACGAAGGAAAGGAAAACAAGCACACCCAAAAGTTTTAAGGAGATGATAATCAGGATTCTTATGATATAGCATAACATAAGGAGACTTATTTGCATCTAAAACAGCAGTAGGAAGCCTATTTATGAGATATATAGCTGTCTGAAAAGCAAAATGCCAGAATTTATGTGGAACATGAGAGTGAGCAAGAAGAGAAAGACCAACCTCAACAACATGCCTGTTTTTCCTTTCAACACTCCCATTCTGTTGAGGTGTGTAGGGACAAGATAAGCGATGAAGGATGCCATTTGTATTTAGGATGGTTGAGAGGGATTGGAATTCGCCTCCTCCATCAGTTTCAAGAGTTTTAATGGAGGTTGAAAATTGGTTTTTGACCATAGCTAGAAAATGAACAAAAGAAGTCAGCACTTCAGATTTAGTTTTCAACATATAAATCCATGTGAATTTAGAGTAGGCATTGACAAATAATAGAAAATATTTGTGTCCATTGATAGAAGTAACGGGGGAAGGACCCCGAGTACACAATTTCAAACGGGAAGGAAACATGAGAGACTGACTTGTAAAAAGGCAATCTGTGGCTCTTGGCCATTTGGCAATGATTACAAAAAGGAAGGACATCATTATTTTTGTACTGCATATCACATTGAGACAAAACAAGCTTTACAATATGAGAAGAAGGATGTCCTAATCGACGATGCCAAAGGGATATATCTTGAAACATAGAAAGGAAAACAGCAGGCTTGTTGTGAGGTGCAGTATTTTTAACAGGAGATGAAAGGATGGACAACTTGTAAAGGCCACCATCAAGTTTGCCCTGAAGGAAAAGATTCTTGGTTTGAAGATCCTTTACACGAAAATAATCATGAAAGAATTCAGCGTAAGCATTATTATCATAACACAAACGAGCAATACTAATAAGATTGTGAGAAATTGCAGGAGTATGAAGAACAGAGTGTAATTGAACAGAAGAGTTGGTTTGAATAGAAGGAAAAGTAGTTGAACCAACATTAGAAATAGACGGACTTACCATTACCAATAACAACCTGTACCATAGTAAGGTGAAGGATGTTGGATATTGGCTAAGTCAGGGGTCATGTGATGGGTTGCGCCAGAGTCCATGTACCAATTTTCATCAGGATGAATAGCACTAAGAGTAATTTTCATCAGGATGAATAGCACTAAGAGTGGAATTATTATCAGGTTGAGGTGAGGGCAGGACAAGGGCAGAGGAGGTGTGGGCAAGGTGAGCTTGAGGATTTTGGGAGTTGGAAGTAACACAAAATTTTAGATTGTCTAAGTTGTAACAAACTAGAGCAGTGTGCCCAAGCTTGTTACAAATTTGACATTGAGGTCGGTTTGTGGGTTGAGGTGAGGACCAACTTTGAGGTCGTGGTGAAGGGCGAGGTGATCCAAGAGCAGAATGAAAAGGAATAGCTGAATGAGGCATACCTGAAGTTGGAAAACTAGATTGAGGAGCAGGAAATCGAGAAGGTGTTTTACCAGATGACTGCCAGGGAGGGCGGCGAGAATTCTGTCCCAAGGCCACATTTGCAAGATTTGCTTGAATCAAATTTAATTGATCAATGGCTATTTGCTTTTCTAATCTGGCTTCATAAGCGATAAGTAAACTCCTGACATCTGCAATAGAAGGACAGTCAGTACGATTTTGAATGGATGTTACAAAAGCGTTGTAGTCATTTCCAAGTCCTTCAAGAATATAGCCCAAATGATCTCGATAAGCTAGTGGCTCCCCAATCGCAGAGAATTTATCAGCCACATCCTTGATTTGAGCAAGATACTGAGATACTGTAAGACCATCTTTCTTTATCCTTTGAAGTTGTGATCGAAGCCCCATAATACGAGCGGTAGAGGAGGATTCATATACTGTAGGCAAAGCTTCCGAAATCTCAAAAGCAATTTCATAACCCACAATTTCGCCCATATTATCTTCATTGAGAGAGGCATAAAACCAGCTCATGAGTGTACGATTACACTTTTGCCAAAAGAAGAAATAGGGGTTTACCTGGATATTCTGTGCGTCAAGAAACTTTGGAGGTTGAGGAGAAGTGCCATCAATAAAACTCTCTAACCTATGACCCATAATGAGATTGAGCAGTTGATTTTTCCATAACAAATAATTAGTATCAGTTAATTTGATAGTAAGAGACTGGGTCAGGTTAGGAAGAGCAGCCACAGGTGTGTGGGGACCAGGATAATAAAGGACTTGACTAGGTATGGAAGGAGATTGAAATTGATTTGGGAAGGGCATGTGATTTGGAATAGGATGAGGGAAACTATTGGTAAAAAATGGTGAGTATTGAACACCTGGTTGGTTTTGAGGACTATTTGCATTTCGATTTGGAAGGGGACCTAATCGCTGAGCAATGGGCGGAGTAAGGGGCGGTGTTGATTGGGTTGGTAGCGCTGTTGAAGCACCCATAGTAGAAGATACTATTTGTGGTGACGTTGTCACTGGTTGAGTATTGAGAAATCTGCGCTTGACGCCATAAAAGAACCTTACAGCTCTGATACCATAAAAGAGTAAGAAGAAAGTATAAAGAATACAAATGAAAAAATGCTCAGTGATTAGCACTGTTCATTCAGATACTATTTAATGAATAATGGAACGCCACATGTCAAGCACTGATTGAAAGAAGAATAATAGAAAAGATTTTGGCAAACAATACCCAAAACAGAAAAGATTCTGGCAAAAGATAAAACAAAAAGGTAAACTGTGAAACTAACAAATACAATTTATCAAATTCAGTCCATGAAAGCTCATAAATAATAAGAATAGTAATAAACTAATAATTGGTTAAATACTGAAATTTACTATTAAGAACAAAACCTTGTGGTCTTACAAATGAACTCGAATCAACCCTTGAATTTGAAACACGAAGTCTAGCCAAACATCGTGCTATAGCTAAAATTCAAATTTAGTTCATAAAATCTAATACTTTAGATGGAGAAAGGTTAAAAAAATGTGGTCATTTGTCCAAAATGACTACCTACACAAAAAGTTATGTCCTAAAAATCGAAAAAATGCATTTATAGAAAATGTGATACGCGACACTACCCAAATTTCCAAAGTGATTAAAATAGTCAGTGCATGTATTTGGTCGACTTCTACAACATCTACTATATACAATGTCTTGGACTTCAACTTTTATGACTTGAATGCTTAATTTAGATCCTATTAAACTCCAATTTGATATTGGTTCTAAATTAAAGCACTTCAAAATGACTTTGAATTATTTAATTTCTACAAATTGGACAATAAAGCACATGAAAGTAATAAATCTAACTTAAATAAAGAACATAAAATAGCACGCATTATGGTGCTATCAAAGGTTGATAGCATTTCTTCTCTTAGAGGTGAGTTCCACATTATTTAAATAAAGAACATAACCTGCAAAAACTTCCCTTACTTGTTTTTTTTATACAAATATTTTTTATATAAAGAATTAAATAAAACTTAATGGTAAGGAAGATTGAAAAGGTAAATTGAATCAACCATCATGGATTGTCCTAGTGATAGTGGGAACATCCATAAAAAGCCAAATGGCTAAGAGGTTGTGGGTTCATCCTATTGTACACCTAAACACTCACGGAATATTTTTGAAACAAAACATTGACAATTTTCATCCAAAACTATCCGTTAATATTTTTTAAAATTTAGCCTATAATATTTTAGTTAAAACATAGAGTGATATGACAAAGGATGTTTTTATTGAATCGTACCCAAATTGACAGGCAAAAAAGAAAAAATAAGATAATTGGGAAGGAAAAATAATAACCATCTATTTTTTATACTATTCAAAAGTTATCATCTATTTCAACGTAAGTGACTATAATTTAAAGAGAAGAAAAAGAAAAAAAAGTAAAAAACAAAACAAAAGACCAAGGCGTTCCCCTTAAATAAGCTTATAAAACACCAGTTCTATCGATTAGATTTTATGTTTTGTTATCTACATTCTACGAGTGTTTTAAAGATTAAAATTACATTTTAAAAACTAAAATAACAATAGATTATTTTTATTTTTTGTAACTTAGCTAATAATTAAAATGTTTACATTAGAAATGTGAAAATAGTAATTAAAAGTGCATAATTTTTTAAAAATCAAATAGTTACTAAGTCGGACACAAATAATTAGTAAACAAGACATAAAGAATTATAATTACATTAATTATGTTTAAGTTTCATCCATCATTTTGATGTTTTATTAAAAGACTTCATTAATAATTTGAACACAAAATCAAGACAAGTGCACCAAAATGAGCAAAGCTCAACTGGCATAAAGCATATACCATCGACCTTGAAATTTTCACATGGCATCACATCATATTTCAGATGATATTGTTTTATATTAATAGAAACCCTTAATATGAAATAACATTTTAAAACGTTTTAAAATATTAAAAAAAAAAAATTTTTTAGTACAATAATTATGGAAGTGATAATTAAATTTATTATTATAATAGAAGAAGAAATACATTCCTATAAAACCAGTTAATGATATTTTCGTTAAAGAAAAATTGATATTTAAGTTATCAGTATAAAATATCTAAAGAAGAAAACAACACAACGGCAGCGTATTGCTTTTGGCACCGTACCACCAAAGACGCAAACAAACCGCTGCCTTTCAAATCCAATCCATACCTCAAAATAATAATTTATTCCCACAAGAAAGGAAAATAAAAAAGAAAAATAAAAAGGAAAAATTCGATACAAACAAAAAAATATATGAAATGAAATGAACCGAAAAGTTCAGAACTTCGCTCGTTAACCGTTGGCCAAGAATGCGAGTCTTCCTCATCCTCGGCTCCTCCTCCTCCTCCGTCTCCGCCTCCATTGCCGGACCTCGCCGCCACTGCCACAGCCACAGCCACTCCAAAGCTCCCAAATCCTCTCTCTCCAACCTATCCCCCACCGGAACGCATTTGCCGCTCTCTTCACACTCGTCCACTCGCCAATCCCGTCCCCCTCTTCTGTCCTCCGTCCAATTGGACATTGCCGGTGCCTCATCCGGCGGAAGAATTCCTCTCCAACACTATGCCGGTGTCGCATCGAAGCTCGCGGAGCGCGGGAAGCTTGAGGATTTTGCAATGGTGGTGGAGAGTGTGGTCGTCGCTGGCGTTGAGCCCTCGCAGTTCGCTGCGGTGTTGGCTGTTGAGCTTGTAGCCAAGGGGATAGCGCGGTGTCTTAGAGAGGGAAAGCTATGGAGTGTCGTGCAGGTCTTGAGGAAGGTCGAGGAGCTTGGGATTTCGGCTTTGGGGCTTTGTGATGAGTCTGCCGTAGAATCGCTGAGGAGAGATTGTCGTCGGATTGCCAAGGCTGGAGGATTAGAAGAGCTTGTTGAGTTCATGGAGGTTCTCGACGGTAACTAAGAGAATTTGTTTTGTTCTTATATTTTTTCTAAGTTCGCGGGAGGGAATATATTGAAATGTAGCATAGTAGACATTGTCACACTGATGGTAAAGAAAGCGTATAGACTTGAAGAAGCATTCGGATGATTGGAGCTAATAATTCTAAGAGGATTTTTTTTCCTTTTTTCTTTTTAGGAATTTGCATGTTTGTTCCTTGTGAAATTTTAATGTTTTATAAGTTGAAGGATTTAAATTTTAGTGTTAAAGCTTTGCACACATGAAATATGAACTCGTTTACTTGAATATGGGAATTGATCATTTATAAACAACCTGCTTTTATCAAGGTTCATGATTGGACTTCCAATACGTAATTTGCATTGTTTGACAACTAGCTACCTTTTTCAGGTTTTGGTTTCTCAATCAAAGAAATGATGAAGCCGTCCGAAGTAATTAAACTGTGTGTTGATTACCGTAATCCAAAAATGGCAATTAGGTAAACCCTTTATTTTTGTCTACCAATGAAGTTTCAAGAGGTTAAAATTCACAAAAGCCTATTGTAGGAAGTGTGACTAAAGTCTCACATTAGATGTGTGGAGGGTCATTGTCTCGAACAAGTGTTATTCAAGTCATGTCCTTGACTTAGCCATGTTTGTGTGCAATCCTGAGTGACGAATAAAGGTGGTAATCTCTAATAACATACTCATAGTGATTGGTGGTTAACTTTATCAGACAGGCAATGTGCTCCAAAATAAGAAGAGGTAGCTTGGAAAAGAGCAAACTCTCATTGAAGCTAGAGAGGTGAATGGATAGATGATTATTTTAGAGGAGAATATGGGTCCCATATTCAAGGAAAGAATTATTGGGAGTGCGACCAAAGTCCCAAATTGGCTAGGAAAGAGAAAGACGTGAAACCAAAAGCAAAAGCAAAACCATGAGGATTTGTGCCCAAACTGGAAAAAATCATACCAATGTGGATATGTGTGAAGGGTCGTTGTCCCTAGTATCTGTAATATATATTTGGGGGTATTTTAAGTGAAGGACTCTACCTGACATGGAAGCATGGAGGGCGAGGAACCCTTGCAAAAGTTAATGTTCCTAGTAATTTGGTTTTTAGTTGAGGAACCATTACAGGAATTAATATTTATAGTCATTCAGTTTTTAGTTGACTTGGTAGTTCTCTTCATTGTATTTGGAATCCTGAGCAGTAAACGGTGTTTATACTTCTTCTGTGAACCACTAATTTGTTGTTCATGAATTTATACAGGTATGCTAGCATTTTACCACATGCAGATATATTGTTCTGTACAACTATAAATGAATTTGGAAAGAAAAGGGACTTGAAATCTGCTTACATAGCATATACAGAATCCAAGGCTAATATGAATGGTCCTAATATGTATATCTACCGCACAATAATTGATGTGTGTGGTCTCTGTGGTGACTACAAGAAGTCGAGGAACATCTATCAGGTATTGTTCTAGCTGCAACGCAAAGATCATCCTTATTGCTTATTATGTAAGTTCCATTTATCCTTCGTCATGATTTGGGATGATATTTCATCCCCCATCTTTTTGGTTCCTCACAATCGTATGCTAAGGTAATTCTTGCTCAAGTATCTATTTAGAAACGGTGGTTGTAGTTTACCAGCATTTGAGCAGTTGTAGTTTTAGAGAACAAAGAAGAGTTTTAACATCCTCAGTGTGACAAAGACTGTCATAAATTACAGACTTCAGCAAGATGTAGTATTGAATGTATTTATTAGATGAGTAGCAGGCTAAAAAGTACAACTTTCTTTGTAACTTTGTAAGTGCCAACTCTACTAGAGGTATAGACACAGAGATTGAGGTTTTCTATTTATCAATTTTCTGCAGGATTTGGTCAATCAGAACGTCACCCCAAATATATTCGTTTTCAACAGTCTCATGAATGTAAATGCCCATGATTTGAACTACACATTTCAACTATACAAAAATATGCAGGTAATCCCTTCCTCTCTCTCCTCACACACACCAACGATTGAACAAAACAAAAGATTGAAGACACTGAGTTCCGTCATTGTTACTCAACATGTTCAATGCATATCCTGTGTGTTTTAATCATGCTTTTGGAAGATTGAAGATACGGAGTTCATTGACAATGATCTAATATCAGTATTCATAAATTCAGAATCTCGGTGTACCGGCTGATATGGCCTCATATAATATCCTTCTCAAGGCCTGTTGTCTAGCAGGAAGAGTTGATTTGGCTCAGGACATTTACAGGGAAGTAAAGCATTTGGAAACAACAGGTGTGTTGAAGTTGGATGTCTTCACCTACAGCACAATTGTTAAGGTGCCAGATATACTCCGCACATAAAATTCATGGCTAAAGTATCTATCAGTGAGATACTATGGTACAGTATCCTCATACCTGAGGATTTATTATTATTTTTCAGGTTTTTGCAGATGCGAAATTGTGGAAAATGGCACTTAGAGTCAAAGAAGACATGCAATCGGCTGGAGTATCCCCAAATATGGTGACCTGGTCTTCGTTGATAAGTTCATGTGCTAATTCGGGTCTCGTTGAGCTCGCTATCCAATTGTTCGAAGAGATGGTTTCAGCAGGATGTGAACCTAATACACAGTGTTGTAATATTGTTTTACATGCTTGTGTCGAAGCTCGCCAGTTCGATAGAGCTTTTCGTCTATTTCGCTCCTGGAGGGAAAAGGAACTCTGGGATGGCATAGAAAGAAAAAGCAGCACCAATGATAATTTGAATGCAGATTCAACATCTCAACTGTGTACTAAAAATGTGCCTCATGCTCCATCTCATGTACATCAAATCAGCTTTGTAGGGAATTTTGCTTTCAAACCTACAATTACAACATATAATATTCTAATGAAAGCTTGTGGTACTGATTACTACCATGCTAAAGCTTTGATGGAGGAGATGAAAACTGTTGGTCTTACGCCCAATCATATTAGCTGGTCAATTTTGATTGACATATGTGGAGGATCTAATGACGTGGAAAACGCTGTACAGGTGAAAAGTGCCGTTTTTTTTCTTGAATAAGTTGTTTTCCTTTTAGCATTGCCATTGTCGTTGGTTCAATATACTTTCCATTGTCGTTGAAATTCCATTGCCATTACACATCCCTATCCATCACCTGTTTTCCCAGTGGCTAATTCTAGACTGGTGTGCCACTGCCGAATACTTCTCTGGTTTCTCCCTTATTCTTAGAGGATATATGGCTTTGTATTTGATAATTTAGCTTCTTTTCAATGCACTTTTTGCTTACAAACTTAGTTGCCAAAGATGTTTACATTCATGGGGAAAGTATATGCTCTCTAGCCTTGCCTTTGTAATTCGGTGAAGAGACAGAAGCTTCTACTTTTGACTGCCATAATAATCATACCCCAAGTTTTACAATAGCATAATTTCACTTGCAGTCTTTATTTTCAGTGCAGATCTTGACTACCATGCGAATGGCTGGAGTCGATCCTGATGTTGTTGCATACACAACGGCTATCAAGGTCTCAATCTCTCTTGACATATTCTTTTTAAGTATAACTATTGTCATTAGACATAATAGTGATGTTTACACATCAGCATATTTTAGTTGGCTATTTTCTTAAAACAGCCTTGTCTTTGGCAATGATATAGGTTTGCGTTGAAGGTAAAAACTGGAAGCTGGCATTTTCATTATTTGAAGAAATGAAAAGATTTGAGATACAGCCAAATTTAGTAAGTATATTCATGCTTCCTTTGGTGTTATGTTATATGTTATACACCAAATAATGTGAAGCATGCTTTATTTGGAACTTAGTGTGGGGAGGACTTGATAAGCCAGAGCTTAAACACATGTATCACAACGATAATAAAGGAGTAGTAGTTGCGAGCAGAAGTAAAATATGGAAATTTCGTGGACAACAAACTATAAGCGAACACGCTAAATAGAAGAGTGAGAAATAATCTTGGCATTAGAGAGATCAGGGGGTAGCCAGTAAGATATCTTTTTTAGTAGGAAGAAAAACACATTTCGCTACTTGCTTCTTTCATTTAAGAAACTAGTAATCAAATATCTCCCTAAGATGCTATGTACTTCTTTTCTTGTTAAGGGTAATTCAGAGCGGGCGATGATGAGCATGAGATGTAGCCTATCCCATACTCCCTATTTTTATATACACAAAGGAAAAAAAAAATTAAAAATCATTTTTTTGGAAAAAATACAAACCTGTCACGTGGCAGTTTCTTATTGGGCTGCACAGTTTCAAATATGTAGGAGTTTTCCATGAGTGTCTGGGCCAGCTTACGCGCACTTCGACTAATCTTACGAGACAACTCACCCAACCCTACAACAGGCGGGCTGCCAACTTACTCGTAGGATATTAAATCCTAGGTAGGTAGCCACCATGGATTGAACCCACAACCCCTTAGTCCTTTGACTTTTTTTGGATGTTCCCACTACCACTAGGCCAACCCATGATGGTTAATATGTAGGAGTTACACATCGTCTTTTTGCTCGACTTTCTTTTGTTTTTTTTTTTTAAGAGACTGACTTTCTTTTGTTAGCAGCTTAAAATAAGTAATATGGACCAATCACTCAAATAAGAGGAAAAAGGAAAAGAACACTTCTGAGGCGTCAATAATCATGGTAGCTTTCTTTTTGCAGGTGACCTATAATACACTTCTGAGAGCTCGCAGTACTTATGGTTCATTGCACGAAGTACAGCAATGCCTTGCAATATATCAGGACATGAGGAAATCAGGGTAACTGTTACATAATTTTATAGATATCATCATCCGTTTCTATAGTGGAATCATGTTGAAATCCAGTTACCGTTGCTAGTTTTTAGTCTCTTATTCATGTTATTGGTTTTGAATTTGCCCACAACGAAGTAAAATAAAGCAATCTTTGCACCATTCTTCTAGTTGGCGAGCCTTTTTGCAATGCCCAGATCCCCCTATTTTCTTTGGGTATGATGGAAATTATTTCTGATCGAAATATTTCAGGTTCAAATCCAATGATCATTATCTCAAAGAGTTGATTGCAGAGTGGTGTGAAGGAGTTATACAGAATAACAATCAGCAGCAAGTCGAGATAACTCCCTGCAACAGAATTGACATTGGGAAACCACGATGTTTAATTCTTGAAAAAGTTGCCGACCATCTGCAGAAGAGCTTTACCGAAAGCCTTACAATTGACCTTCAGGAGCTCACAAAGGTTTGCATAAATAGCATGAACAACTGGTTCTTACCATTATTTTTCGCAAAGTAACATTTGATATTTGCAATTTTGAGAACCTGATGAGACTAAGCATCTGCATTTCATCAGGTTGAAGCTCGAATAGTTGTTCTTGCAGTTTTACGAATGATCAAGGAGAATTATGCATTAGGTATTGACATATTCCTGAGAAGATATATCTACTACCATAGTTGGACAGTATCATTTATCTAATTCCTCTCCAGGCTTTGTTTTTATGAATTCAAGGGAATAGTACTTAAAGAAGCCTAGCTGCATCTGTTACTCTTTAGGAACACTAAAATTTTTATCTTGACTGCAGGAGAATCAGTAAAAGATGATATATTCATCATCTTAGAAGTGAATAAAGTTGAAACAGATTTAGTTCAACAGAACTTTGAGGTGAGAGATGCAATAACCAAACTCTTGCAAGACGAATTAGGGCTCGAGGTTCTTCCTGCAGGACCTACAGTTGCTCTTGCAAACGTGCCAGATTCAGAAAGCTCTAACATCTCACATACAAAACTGAAAGGAATTATTGGAAGGAACAAATACTCCACTAGGAAACCAGCAGATGTACAGAGGCTAAAAGTCACCAAGAAATCACTGCAAGACTGGCTGCAAAGAAATAGGTAACAGTGGAAGATCGGTGTTCAATACTCCCAGAATGATTTTTTTGTTAAAGATATAATGATAATGTTCAATATCTTGTAATTACTTTTCTTTTTCTGTAAAGTAGTATAAGTAATGTTACTGTATGATCTGTTGTAAACTCCAAATGAAAATCTTTATCATCATTCATTAATAAAAATATACACCTTTTTGTTCAATTACTATCCTTTTTTTTCCATCTTTTTCATGAAAAAAAAAAAAAAAGAGAGAAAGTACAAGGTTCATACAAAAAGGAAGAGCCCCCAAAAGAGAGGCAACCTACAAAAATGACCACTAATCTAACAATAGCATATAATTACAAAAAAGTTTAGTTACACACCCATAGAGACACGTTCAATTACTAGTCTTGTTTTAACCAAAATGAACATAGTTCCACTAGTTAAGACATCGAATCCTGAGAGATTTAAATCTCAGCCCACATGTTAGAACACAACAAAATACCTGCTCTTGTTTTAGTTATTTGTTCTTATTTTGAAAAAGTTACAACCATGATAACACATGGTTCATTGATTCAAAAGCTGAAGAGACCACCCGTGTATCAAAATTCGAAAGAAAATTAGTGTTACATCACTTGATCAGTTTTATTTTTAAATGAGAACCCAAACTTTCTATATGCAGAATGAAACAACTTAATACAAAACCTCAACAATGGAAGCATCAGTGCGAAAGAGTAAGAAAATAAAACCAAAAATAAGTTCATATTCCTCCAGCTGCATATCCCTACTAGATGAAATTCTTACAGTGTCCAATTCAACAGAAGACCAATCCAAAGAATATGCAGGTATACAATCAGCTAAAGAAACTGCATTTTTCTAGACAATCATACCTCATAGATATCAGGATCTGTGATTTCAATGCTTCTTCAATATTATGCCCCTGCTCTCAAATAACTCAAATAAAAGGACAACAAACATGAAATTGGAAGCAAAAGTATCTATTGTAATCCTTCCTGAAAGCATGTATTTCTTGAATATGGTTCGGTCAGAAATAACATCATCTGATCAAACAAACCCATCATTGCTCAACTTTCATAATGTTGCAACAGAAATTCAACAATTGATTACAAATACACACTAACAAGCTCTTAGGTCACAGCCAATCCTTCTGCTGTAGCTTCAATGGCAAATAAACCTCTGACAGATACTGAAACCCAAATGAGCTCAATGCCTGAATTTCAGCCTTTTGCTTTGTCTTCACCATTAAAGTGAGCTCTTCAACCCAACCAGGATTCTTTTTGACAAAATCTTCCTCTAACAGATCTTTCCCAGTCTTAATATCCTGCTCTGTCATAGGTAACCTGCACTGCTCAGGTATTTTATATTTATCCAAATCACTCGGCCTAATTCCCAGCCACTTGATATCAGGAGTAGTCAAATTAGCACTGTCATAAGACATATTCTTTGATCCACATCCATAGACAGATAGAATCTTCAACCCATATGGATCACTGTCCACAAGCGCAAGAACTGGTAGCTTCAGCTCCATCTTCATCTTCCTCAAGAACAATCTCGTGGCCACATCTGGCTGTCCCTTAGCCGTCACAATTATACATGGAAAGCGATTGTAAAATCTATCCTCTGCTAACCTAATATACGCAGCATCTTTCTCAACTAAGAGTATAAACAATGCATCACTCTGCATATCTCCAACTCTATCAATATTTGGTGGAATTGCTTTTCCTCCCATACCCATTTTAGTGCAATCGATCATATCCCCATTGTCACTGAAAATGAGCCTTCCCACAACCACCCCTTTCTCCGCAGCAATCACATTGAGACTCGACCGAGTACAGCCGAGAATGCAAGAAACATCATCAAGCACAGAATCTGACTGAGTCTGATCCTGGAAGAGCTTTACATCCGTGTAGAACAGATCTCGCTTGGTCACATGGATATTTTTTAAGCAAAGTTGGTGGACAAGCTGAATAATGCGAGTAGTAATGGTGGATTTCCGGACAGTGGAAATATTGGCGTAGGGGCGGAGGGCAGTTTTGTCTTTCAAGACGATGCGATCGAGCTCCGGAACGTATAATTGGTTGGCTGCCGATCGAGAAGGAACATCAAAGGCAAAACCATTGCCGGAAAGAATGGAACGAGCAATTTTCAGGATTAGAGATTCAATTGTGGACTGCACGGACGAAAGAGAAAGATCGGTGACCTCGCGGCAGGAGGAGGAGAGGCCGAGCTCGTCGAGGGTTTTAGATGAAGAGGAAGATGAGGCGGTGGAGCTGTCACTGAACTCTTTGAGAATTTGAAGAATGATGGAATCATGTTTGAGGCTGCTCTTAAAGGGAAGTTGAGCTTCACCGTCGGGATTCAGTTCAGATCGCCGGCGCTTTCTCTTGTCGGCCATGGAAATGGAGGGAGAGATAAGAGCTACTGGGACGGGAAGAAGCGGGAAATGAGTAGGAGTACATCCGCTCTATTTAGGGCTTCAATTGAATTAAAGAATTGACAAAAGAAATAGAAAAAAAAAATGTTTTTTTTTTTTTTTTAAAAAAAAAAAGGAAATTACTTATTTGGCCTCTTTGGTCTAGAAAAGGGTTGTAATTTTATTCCCTTTTAGCCTATATAATCGGATAAAAACTCATAAATAATCTTTGTGAAATAAGGGTTTTCATTAAATCATAGGAACTAAATTCTAATAATAAACAACTATAGTGACTAAATTCTAACTTTCTTTAAATTATAGGGACCAAGTTTGCAATTTAATTTTTTTTTATCTTTTTAAATATCAATTTGGTTGAGATTTTTGTATAGATGACTCAAAATTCAGGCCTAAGACGGATTTTGAAAACAATGAAGAATAATCTTTTGTTGATGTCACAAACCATTTGCTTGCACTCTTCTTAGAGCAACAAGCACGAGCGCGAGTGATAGAGCAAAGGGGAGCATGTGCGTGAGAGGATGAGGGTAGAAGAGTTTGAGCGTATGAGAGTACTATTATATTGGATTAGTTGAACACAAATGTGATAAGGGAGGAGTGTGAGCGCAAGAGAATGACCGTAAGTAAAAAATTGTATATGCTTATTATCAAAATCTAGTCTAAACGATATTTTATCATAAAATATGGGTTATTCGAAGAAAAAAAAACTATGATTTAAATTTTTTTTCTTACGTGAATTCAAATTTTCAGTTTGATTAACCAATTTTACTCAATTAGAGATGGTTTAGAGTGGTCTAAAGAGTTTCTTTAAAAATAAAAAATAAAAATTTTAGAGATAAAATAGAAATTAGACTCAAATATTAGGGACGGTGAGAATATTTCTCCCATATTATTATTATTGATGAAGTAAATTATGAGATAGCTTTTTTTTAAGATAGCTAATACATATAAAATGCTCTACATTAAGTTATCTGACATTACATTGCTTTAGACATAGTATTAATTTTCTTTTTCTTCATAATTTGCCTAGATAAAACAAGTCACTCCATAATTTTTAATAATTATTGAATCTTACTCAATAATATGCTTCTGATACTATTGTGTATGATTCAATACTTATTCAAACACTTTCTAACCCAGTCTGAAATTGTATATAAAATGAGTTTCATTCATCTAATTATATACCTTTATCATCCAATTCTACAAGGGTATCCATACTGTTCCAACTATTCAGAGTATAAATCTAACTGCTCCCTTCACAAAAACTATATTATTTACTTTACTTCATATCGGTTTTGATTTTTAAGGTGGACTATATAATTTCAGAGTGCTTTTGTTCCATGATCACTACCTTATTGCAAGCTAGCCTTAGGTGGCACCTGATCTGTGTAGTGTGAGAATCCTCTCAACTTTACGAGCAACAAGCCTTGAGAATTTCTTGGATATCTGGATCATCCCCAGCTTCTTTATCCTAAAGTTTAAAAAATAGTGATATTGATAATAAATAATAAAAGTCGACAATTTGAAGCTTTACGGATAAGAAGAAAAAAGGTTTTCAGGAAGTTACAAAGTTTATGTCAGATTCAACTCTGAAGACTTGGAGTCGGAGTTTTATTATTATTATTTTTCAACTATGCAAGAAAATCTTGTCGATATTGTTTTACCAGGAAAAGAAAATCAACCAGAATTATTGATTTGAATTCTTATCATAGCAAAAGAGATAACAAATAAGAACATATATGGGACAAGTGTCATACCTTGTGAATGTAAGAGATGTTATTTTTACCGGGACCTGCAACTATGATGCCACCTTGCTGCCTGAAAAATGGCACGAATACACTTTTCTTGTTAAGCATATTTGACAGAGATTAAAAAAGAAATGAATGATCAATGAATCTAAAATTGATAATTTAACCAATAACCAAGTGCTCAGGGTACTGAACTACATCTCTTAAGACATGCCATGATGAGTTTCCTACAGAAGGTGAGAAGAGTATCTAAAGTGAATCAGTGAGATGTTCAACGTGAGTCTCCTTCATTTTAATCAAATGAATGAGGGAGATACTCAGATATAAGTTTGCTAATGTGATAACTAATAATGGGTAGTATATCTCAAGCTCAGTGGATCTTACTGCTTGTTCATTTCAACTCATAAATTTAATCAAAGTTCACAAGTGTAGTCAGAAATCTGAATTGCCATCTTTATTCTCTTCATAATGAAGAATAAACATGTGAGACTGCTAGTTAGGGATATATTAAGATTATTAGTAAGACAGTAGTAAAGGCATAAAAGTCATAGCTAGAGATGTCTTGGTTATAAATATAGTGTGTTGGGGTCTTTAGAGGGGATGGAAAATTTTGGTAGGAATTCCCATCGTAGGAATTTGGGAGAGAGTAGCACTCTCGAAAGGCTATATAACATTAGAGTTTATTCATTTATATTACAATATATATTTCTATCCTTCAGTATTTTTGTGTTATTGGTTGTTCTTGAGTTTTCTTGTTAGGTTTTAGGTAGTACCCAACAGAACACAACCTATGAAAGAATGAATATTCTTCTAGTAGCATAGAAAGGAAAGGGTTGTATTTGCCTATTCGCTTAACAGTGGGGAGGTGAGTTCATTGAATCATCATTCTTCTTCTTCTATTTTCTTTTCCCAATTCTCATTGTTCAACACAGTTCATAACTTTCAAAAGGATGGAGAGAGAGGGAAAGAGAGAGAATGGTTAGAATTTTCAGTTACCAGCCCCCTCTAGTCACAGTGTCTTTTTGAAAAGAAAGATTCCAATCTTGCCGATAGCCTTCCATATATAGCTCAATAATCTTGAGACCCGCCTATAAAGTCATACAAGCAACCAAAGTAAGCACTACAAGCTGATATCGTTAGTTAACATTACCGAGATACTTAACTCCTAACTTACTTTGGGAGTAAATGTGGTTGTAAAACCAGAGACGAAATTTAGAGCCTCGTATGATGAATGAGCAGGATCAGCATAAACTTCTGAAAAAGATAGTACGCATCCATCAGTTAGTCAAAATGCTTTATAATTAAATGAATGGAGGAAGAGGACCAGTTGAAATTATTACTCAGAGAAAACCAGGTTTTTTCCCCCCATCTCCTCTGATGCTAGATTACAATTCTAAATACATATATTAACTGGTTAACATCGATTCAGAAGAAAGCCAACAATCCCATCTTACTGCCAGAACTTCTCCAGATCCGAAGTACTACTCTTTTTAACCATTTTCAGGTCCTCAACAGAAATACAAAAAGATAATAAAGGGACAACCGTTGAACTTTTCTCTCAGATCAACACTGGGTTCAAAGGAATATTTATTGCATGTAAAATATTAACTAGCAGTAGCCTAACTAGATAACTTCTATAAATCCTGCAAATTTCTTCATCAACACCTGATTGATCTCTATTATATATTGTACACATAAAGAAGCCACAAAAAATCAGTTCCAAAATACTTCCATAGTGGCAGAAACTTACCTCCCTGAAATTTTGTTTGCTCACTGAATGCTTTCGCCTACATCATATTGCTAACAGTGAATAAGGATCAATGAAGTGAAAGACAGATTTTGATGAGTGATGCAGTGATAATCTATTAATGGTCCATAACCATACGGTCCAACTCAAAGGCAAGCATGGAAATAATGCGGCTTAACAAATAAAATGTGTCATGATCCAAAACCACATGCCTTATAAAATACTCAAATTATAGCATTCTGCAAAATCTCCATTGAGGATTAATTTCATACCTGATCAATGCTACCAGGTCCAATCAGCACAAGAGCCACACCGGATGCGTCCAATAAGTCCTGCTACCATATTATGAAATGTGCAACTTAATTCTCGAAAAAAATTTAATTTGCAGTAGAAAATCCATTAATTGACGGGAAAGAGCAGTAAGCATGTCTCTACTGACAATACAGTTGGAAACCTATATATATATATATAATCAAAGTAATGGTGCGACACTAGTTGTAATGTTGCTATAAACAGTATAAATGGAGCAAGCTAAACTTGTACTAATTTGATCAAAGATTGAGAAGGCAAAGGTCTTGAAGTGGACAATATCTCTGAACATATATATATATTCAAATTTTTAGTACAACATATAAGATAACATGGGTTCCATCTCAAAATAAATTGGTAATGAGAAGAGTAGCTCATGTATCTTATAAATATTGTAAGATCACATAATTTTTCTGATGTAGGATCCTCAACATGCATCTCAAAATGGTACATCTTTGGGTTCACCATATTTGGATGGGATCCTTAATTTATTTTTGGACTTAATGGGCTTTGATAAGATATTAGATAACATAGGTTCAATCTCAAAATTAATTGACAATAGGAGGAGTACATATATCTATAAACATTATGAGATCCCATAATATAAAAATGATGGGATTCTCAACTTAATGTGAGGTTTGAGAATTTTAACCTCCGACTTCAAATGAAGAAGTACAAATGAATCATACTCACGTTGAAGCAAATATGTTCAATTTAAGCAGCTCTTGTATTGATTACGCAGGTTCATTACCTTCTTAGATGCAAGATAATCAGCACGTTTTCGGCAAAAGACACACCTGTAGCAACGCATATCTACTTATAAAGCGAAAAATAGATATTGAAAAACTGTTGTCAATTAGATAAAATTCAAACAAGTACCCAAAATGACGCGCAAATGCAACAACAGCTTTCCTGTCTTTCCAGAGATCGGAAATCGGAATTCCATTGCCGTTCAAGTCAAACACCTTCACCGAATCCAGTAAATCTGCAGTGTTCCCACTCTCCACATACGATCCAATTCCTGTAAACCACATTTCATCAACCACAGCCACAATAACAAGGGAAAAACCATAACGCACAGAGAAATTAGACTTACCGGGAGAACCAGATATTGCCGAGACGACGACGCCAGTTCGCTGAAGTGAGAATTTCACAGTATTGCCGCAGTGCGAGAAACTGGAATTAAAGAGAAGGTTTCGATGACGAAGATTATATAAAACACGCGGAGATTGGCTGGATTTTCTTTGTAGTAGCGCATAATTGTAAGTGAGTGAAGCAGATAGAGTCGCCGCCATAAGTTTCGCCGAAATCAGCGGCCGGCGGCTGCCGTCGATGCAGTGGCTGTTGGGATTTTGGTACAGAAGCTAAACGTGGCGGGTAGTAAATGAACATAATTTGCTGTGGTGACGATTTTAAACCAAATATTAAGCGGACCAACCATCTATTGCCACGTATCACTCTTGGCAACCGGACGGAGGGAAGACTTCCCCAAATTACTAAATACACCTTCACCGTAATAGCGCTGCTTAACGACAAATCATTGAAACCTTGAAAAATAATTGGAACTAAAAAAAAATAACGCCGTTGCCGGGGATCGAACCCGGGTCACCCGCGTGACAGGCGGGAATACTTACCACTATACTACAACGACCTGTTGGTTTTTTAGTTTATTTGTTTGTTATAAAACCTTTTAATCAATCTATTTTTCTTCGTTAGGGTTTACATTTTCTTACAAATATTTAATACTTGAGCGTTTTAATTTATCTGGATAAATTTTTAATAAAATATTTATATCTTTTTTATTTGTCAATTAAAATTTTTCTTTATAAATTATCCGTAGAAGTTTAATAATGAACACGTGCAATATACGTAAAAATATCATAGTTTTAAATTAAAGTTTAAACGTATTATTTAATGACCTAAAAGCAAGCAAAAAAATAAAAATACAATGTTAATATATAATATAACATATATAGATGTTTTATTTTCTAAAGAAATTTTTATGTGAACAATTCTTTCTACACCATAAATTTCATAAATATCTTAAATTTGAAATTATTTCATTAGGAACTTTTAGCAATAATTTTAGACCAAGTTATCCTTTTATTTTAATTTTAGAAAATTTATAAGGTTGATTTGTTTTCTCATTTACCCAATTTAAATTTTTTACTTTATAAAATGGTATTTGTAAATTTTTATTTGTATTTGTTTAATTCAAGATTTTTCATAGTTACGTTACAAATTTTCCTTTTTTACAAATTTCATATGGACTTCAAATTTAGAATCTCTAATTTCGATAGATTACATTTAATGCATAATCATGGTTATAAATCTTTGTTTTTATCTGTGTTTCATTTTTTATAAATATATACGAGGTTTATTTCAAATATGTACATTGTTATCTCAAATATATACGAAGTCTATTTCAAATGTATCTATAACAAATACATATTTAAGGTTGTTATATAATATATATCCCATATTTTAAATTTAGTGTGATTTCTATTAGGATGTATATTCCATGTATTTTGTCATATATACACATATATGTTTAGTTATTTTGCAAATATATACTCTTATATCATGTGATAATAATGTTAGCGCATGATAAATCAAGGCCTAAACTATTAAATTATTTAAAATAAATTCATGTATATTTGAAGTTAAAAACAAAATGTAGAAATAAATGTCGTATATACTATGTACTACATTAATAAACCTTTAGCAAATTTGAACCAAGTGTTGGTCAACTAGATCTATCTTGAAAAATTTGTCGTCATGTTGTTAGATTTGTGGAGTTATGTACTTATGTTCACGTCGCCTCTATTGGAGTTTCGTTCATAGGGGATAATTCATTTGTCCCTGCTTTATAGTCATCTCTATTCGATGACAAACACAAAATTTGTCAAAATTGCTTGCGCATAAGGTATTTTATCACTTTGTTTTGTGAGTAGCTAGAGATAAGGAAAAATAGATATTTCGTTTTTAGGAGTTTTTAACGATGGGAGAGGAAAGAACTGTTTCCTTTCTTAAAAGAATGTGATGGAAGGCTTGTTATGAAATGGATCCTAATATTAATGTAAAATTAAGTCAAGTAGGTCATTCTTGAAAAAAAAAATTAGAAATTTTAAGACTTTTATTAAATTTAAACTTACTATTCTCTTTTCTAAAACTAAAAATGAAGTCGCAAATAAATAAAAAATAATAAAGTCGAAGGACTCCAATGCCCGAAACTATAACAAAATAAGATATTTATGCTATAATTATAATGCATCGTACACTCTAGATATACTATCTTCTAGAGAAAATATAAATGTACTAACAATTAACGTTGAAGGTAAATAACATATGATGTCATAAAAAATAAAACAATACGGGAAAAGATAATTTATTATTCTTTCTAAACTAACTCCTTAAATTTGAGTCATAATGAATATAGCTCAACTGACATAATGTTTATACTATTAACCTCGAAATAAGAGTTTCAATTACTCCACCCTACATATTGTCAAAAAAAGAGAAAAAAAATCCTTAAAATTGGTTTTGTGATTTGAAGAAACCCAAAATTTAGTTCTCATGGTTTTAAAAGTTACAAATTGTCCATATAGTTTTGATAAAAACCTCATAAATAGTCTTTGATGTTTAAATAAAATGATCTCCTATAGAATTTATTAAACATAAGGACTAAATTAAAATTATTAACCATAGAGATTAAATTCTATTTTTCTCTAATCTATATGGATCACATTTACAAATTAATCAACCATACTTTGTTTTTAACCAAAATGAACATAACTCAACTTGTATAATGCTTATACTATTAACCTTTAAGTTAGAAGCTTAATTTCTACACCCTACATGTAAATTTTTTTTAAAAAGTTTAGGTTAAAAAATCCGTATGATCCCTAAACTTCCATGAAATTAACAATTTAGTTATTGAACTTTAGTTAGTAACAATTTAGTCTCAATACTTTCAAAGTCGTAACAATTTAGTCATTAAACTTTAATAGGTAATGATTTCGTTCACATACTTTACAATTTGTAACGATTTAGTCCATATCATGAAAAATATTAGTATGATTTAATAAAACTTCTTACACGTGTAGATTGATTAAATCGATCAGAAATCAAATTTATTTGTATACTATAAAGACTTTTGTTACGTAATTTGATACTTAATTATGATAAAATTTATCATGATAAATACTAAATTATTACAAATAATAAAATATAAAAATTGAGTACATGCAATAAATAATTACCGACCAAAGTTAGAGAGATTAAATTGTTATTTTTAGAAAAGTTCTGGACAAAAAAATGTTTTGTTTAGCCAAAATCTTACAAATGCATTCGGCGTCTGGAAACACGCGCGCGCGGAAAACCCGCTAGAAAATTCGCAATGGCATCTTCGTAACTAACGAAACCCTAGTTAAAAACTACATCATTACGGCGTTTCCAATTCTCTTGGACGATCGGCGACTTCCAGCAAGAACAGTTCCCATGGCGGCCATGATCCGCTATTCGAAATCCTCTGCGGTTTCGTCTCTTTCATCCATCTCCCTCCGCAGGAGATGCTTCTCTTCAGCTGTTTCATCTGAACTCAGCTCTCCTTCTACCACTACCCCTTCGCCTTTCGCTTTTAACCACAATCTTCCCCGCAAAGATCCCAAGGATCGCAACGTTCAATGGGTCTTTCTTGGATGCCCTGGCGTCGGCAAGGGCACCTATGCTAGTCGTCTCTGTAACCTTCTTGGTATCCCTCACATCGCCACCGGCGATCTCGTCCGCGAAGAGCTCGCTTCATCCACCCCTCTTTCTCGCCAGGTATTTTCTTTCACTGGAAATGTAATGTTTCTGTATCGGTTTTTAGCTCCCATTTTGATTTTGATATTGAGATTTAGCGTCTTGAGGATTGTTAATAGATGAGATTTGGCGATTGAGTCAACCGTTGTGTTTATTATGTCTAATTGTAGACTTTATTAAGTCAATCACCGTGTTCATTTCCCGTTCTTATTAATGTATTGTTTTGATCTCACTCGATGCAGCTGTCGGAGATTGTTAACCAGGGTAAATTGGTATCGGATGAGATCATAATCAACTTGTTGTCCAAGAGACTTCAAGCTGGCGAGGCGAAAGGTGAATCTGGATTTATCCTTGATGGTTTCCCTCGGACAATTAGACAAGCAGTGAGTATGCTGTGGTAAAGATGGAGAGTGTTAAGCATAATCTTTCACTTTTCACTTTTTTGTTTCCATCCTCATTTTCTTTTATTGAAACCAAAACTAGAAGATAGAACAAAGAAGAATGCTAAGATTGCCAAAGTAGCTCAACTGTAATTGGCATTGTTGGTTCAAGGAATTATTACTTGGCGCCTCTGGGATTCGAGCTCCTTAGATTGGTCCCAGTTTCATAGTTTTGAACAAACCCTTTTGTGAAAAAGATTTATAAATCACTTTACTACTGTCGAAAGCTTATTTTCTTGTAATAGTCGTTTTATAAATAATGACGCGGTGGGGATCTGGTTTTTCTTACTTTTTCTTACCCATTCTGTATTACAATTCAGTTCTCATAATACATATATCTTTTTACTGATTGATCTTTACAGGCCTATCTTAGATTCTGGTTTCTTTGCTTGCATTTTAGGAAATTTTGGGCGAGGTGATTGATATAGACTTGGTGGTTAATCTGAAGCTCCGAGAAGATGTGTTACTTGAGAAATGCCTTGGGAGGAGAATCTGTGGTCAGTGTGGAAAAAACTTCAATCTTGCCTCCATTAATGTAAATGGTGAAAATGGAAAGCCTGGAATGAGCATGGCTCCATTGCTCCCCCCTACACATTGCATGACGAAACTAATTACTCGGGCAGATGATACAGAAGCAGTTGTAAAAGAACGTCTTCGAGTTTATAATGAAAAGGTATCTTGCAATTCTCTTGCATTGTGTATAACAGATATCAACAGATGAAAATGTGATTTTTCATTTTCATAAGGCTGCCAGTGCCAGTTATACTTAGAACCTTACTTTTCTCTTTTGATGTTCATCTTTTGATGGTATTAAAAAGAATTGATGGTTTCTTGTTCTCTACTGTTATTTATTTCTGTGGTATTAGAGTCAACCTGTTGAGGAGTTCTACCGCAGTAGAGGGAAATTGTTGGAATTCGACTTACCAGGTGGCATCCCCGAGTCTTGGCCAAAGCTACTGCAAGTCCTTAATCTTGATGATTTTGAGGAGAAGCTATCGGCAGCAGCCTAAATTACAGTGCTGAAAATGATTGGTTAGTTGATTATTTTCAAGCATATACGACAGGCATAAACAATTTTGCAGAACAATAAAAACTATAAATTAAACAAACTTGAGGTTTAAATCTTTTTTCTAAATCGTTGTGTTCAATCTGTTCCCCAATTGGGAGGGAAATACTTCATTTTTTTTTCCTGGTCGAGTAGATTCACTGCAAACAGGGATTTGTAACGGCATTGAGTATCAATCTCTTCAGAGGAATAATGATATTGAATTCTCGTAACTTACTATTCATTATTGAAAATTTGTTCCATTTGAAGATTTTTATGAAGTTCCTACCCTGACCCTTGGTTGGAAAGAAACAACCGGACTTTCAACAATAAATTTCTCTCATTTGACATATTTATGGAATCTATTTTTGTTAATGCTTCTTTCTGTTTGCAGGTAATAGTTTAAACCATCTTCTTATCTACTTGTGGGTCTTTTTATAACCCATCTTCAGAGGAATAATGATATTGAATTCTCGTAACTTACTATTCATTATTGAAAATTTGTTCCATTTGAAGATTTTTATGAAGTTCCTACCCTGACCCTTGGTTGGAAAGAAACAACCGGACTTTCAACAATAAATTTCTCTCATTTGACATATTTATGGAATCTATTTTTGTTAATGCTTCTTTCTGTTTGCAGGTAATAGTTTAAACCATCTTCTTATCTACTTGTGGGTCTTTTTATAACCCTTGTTGAGTTGTTCCCTGGTATCGTTCCCCTCTTTTGTAAATTTATTATCATCGTTGAAATCTCTGATTCTCAATTTAGTCCTCTCACCTCTGCGGAAGTGTATCGAGATATTGAAGAATTCAGGTCTAGAATATACGTAGGGATATGATGTTCTTGTATGTTCCTGTAAGGGACATGCTGAGGAACTATTTACAAGTTCACCCATAATCTATTTCATCTTCCCTTCCATCTCTCTCACAAGGGGTTGATTTCTTGTAAAACATTGATGGAGGTAGGGGTGTTCACGATTCTATTTGGTTCGGATACCAAACCGAATCCCTAAACCCTAAATATTTGGCTACCAAACTGAACTGAAACCTAGACTCTAAACAGTAAACCCTAATTATTTGGTTTGGTTTTCGGTTTTATATAATATATGATATATATTTTTTCAAAAAAATAAAAACTTATATATCTATATAAACAATTCAGTTTTCGGTTTTAATAATATAGAAGTGGTTTGATTTGGTTTTATACTATGTAATGTAAACGGTTCGGTTTGATTTTGGATTTGGTTTTCAAATCCAAAACGGAACCGAACTGAATATTTCGGTTTCATTATAATTTTAAACTGAACCGAATCAATTCAGTTCAGTTTGGTCGGTTTTAATGTTCATCCCTAGATGGAGGAGTAAGAAGCCTTTCCCTTCCTTGGCATATTTTGTTTTGCTAGGGTGACTTAGGTGTAGGGTGGGGGATATGTTCTTGTTCATTTTGGGTTGGGGTCGGGTCGGTCAGGTCGGGACTTTGGGGAGGGGGCTGGGTTCTTTGTGGATGTTAATTTATGTAAAAAGTTACATATTGACAATAATGATGAAGTGGAAATGATAATGTAGCTAGGGTAGAGTAGATAATTTGCAGCTGGCCGAGCTGGTTGGCTCTAGTGTTTGCCAAACAGTAAGTTTACACAGCTGCAGACATTGAATACGGGGTACAATATACCAGCTCTTGACTACAATAGTTTGGTGGTACAAGATAGTCTGTGCTCCACACTTGTAACCTCAACGCTCTGCACACAAACACAACAATGTAGATTCAACTTTATATTCATTACAATTTTAATGCATATTATGCAATGTGCTTGTGCTAAATTTATAATTGCATCAGTTTAAATTTTGAATGGTTGGAAATGAAATAATTTAGGCCTCCTTTTGACATTATTTCGTTTTTTGTTTTTGTTTTTGAAAATTAAGCCTATAGAAACTACTTCTACCTTCAAATTTGTTCCTTTGTTATCTAATAGTGGTTTTAAAAACCAAGCTAAAATTTGAAAACTAAAAAAAAAAGTAGCTTTTAAAAACTTGTTTTTGTTTTTGGAATTTGGGAAAGAGTTCAACTATTGTACTTCACAGATGCAAATCAATGTAAGAAATAAGGAGGAAATAGGTTTAATTTTAAAAAATGAAATGGTTACCCGATGGAACTTTGGATATTTTGTTGGTGATTTATAATTATTTTTACTTTATTACATTTACCATTAGCTCAAAATAACCCAATGAAGAATGATTTTTTCCAAAAAATATCATGAAAAATGTTTGGGGGAAAATGGTACGATCTACTTGATTCATATACTTCTTTTTAGTTGGTGGAGTTTAAATCGATTCACCCCTAAAGTTTAAGATTATAAATAGATTGTATTTTTTAAACCTTATTTAATAATAAATGCATATGAGATGGTTGCCTTATGTATTAAATATACAAATAATTCTATGATATAAATTGTGGAGCAAATTGAGACGGTAAATTGGTCAAACAATAATTACATGGTTAAAGTCACAATGGGAATATTAATATAATATCGGATATTTATGAAACTTTGGTATCCATTAAGAGCAGCATAATTTTTTAGTTAAGAGATGCTTTTAGTTGACTTGTAGTTATTTCTTTAAAATTAGAGGTTCACATCTTCTAGCAGGAAAATAAAAAATACAGACACAATTTCTGACATTTCTAAAGTGAATGAAAACATGTGAAATGTCCTGCTATTCAATGTTTTTTTTTTTTTTTTTTTTTTCATAACAGATTGAATGCCAAATTTAATTGGATTATATACTCAATTTGTAGGACTCAGAACAGTGACAAAATGACCGTGCCTCTCTTCAATTTAAACATAGTTTAATATGTGAAAGTATTATTTTCAATTAAAAGGTCAAAATTTTGAATTCTACCTCTACATGTGGTTTACCTCGTTATAAAAAATAAAAAATCAAAATCAAACAAAAAAAGAAAGTATACTTGAGTGCATCTAAGCTGCAATTATCTTTGTGCATTATGAACAACACATATCTTTGTACAGCACCGAGTCATCTAAATGTATAATCTACTTTTTCTTCTAAATTTTAACTACCTCACTAAATATCGTGCTACATATCTTGGAATAATTGTGCAAAAAACCTATTTAAATTGTCCAAAATGACAAATGACTGAACTTTTGAAAAAAAATGTCAAATGACCTTTGGTGGTGTCATGACCACATGGAGTTATGGTATTGCCCCTCCTTTCTATTATATGTTTTTTTTTTCTTTTTCCCCATCTTCTCCGGCGCGTCTTTCTCCCTTATCTCTTTTTTCTTCCTGCGTCTTCTTCTTCTTCTCTGACACGACCAGTTCACACAAACAGCTCAGAGCGACCAACTCTGATGAACGAGAGAGAGAGGATAGTAATTTTACGAGCGAGGAAAGGAAGAGAGAGCGGGAGAGATTGTGAGTGAGGAAAGAAAGCGAGAGCGAGATGGATTTTTCAGCGTGCG
The DNA here is from genome assembly GCA_002890555.2 of Lagenaria siceraria. Classification (NCBI taxonomy): domain Eukaryota; kingdom Viridiplantae; phylum Streptophyta; class Magnoliopsida; order Cucurbitales; family Cucurbitaceae; genus Lagenaria; species Lagenaria siceraria. The sequence goes on from CM016485.1 coordinate 11,143,639, forward strand.
TGAGTTCATTTCAATAATTTCATCCGAACTTGACATCAACAAATGGTCATTTGGTTTTTTTTTTTTGAAAATTCTGGTCATTTGGCATTTTTTGCCCAATTTTTGAGTTATTCATACAAATTTCGCACATATCTTCATTACTAGTGAAACTCTAACATTTATCAACATAAGTAGTATAAACAAAAAAATGTTAGAGGATGACTAACAAAATCAAAATCTTTTAAAGACAAAATTGAAAAATATTCCAATATTAAAAACTAAAATATTTACTTGGTATATATCACATTACAATATGAGGTACGAATTTCAACCAACAACATTTTAGAAGTTGAAATTACCCTAGTTTGTCACACCAGCATTATGCTAATTTAATTTAATTTAACTCATAACATGTCCCATTCAAAGCTTATATTATTATTTTGATAAATGGGCCCTATAAATACAGGATAAATAATAACTTAATTCATTAATTAATTTACATTCTTTTTTAAAACCGATAAATCTTTTGCTTTCACCAGAAGTATGTTGGAAAATGGGATCGAATGATCTATTGTCGACACGTGTAATTCTTTAACGTCAAAGAGGTATCTGGCGCTTGATTGACGGTGATGATGCAACGCGGCGCGTCCTTATTGGATGAATAAATTAATATTTTTATATTTGGTAGGTAGAAATAATAGCTAGCATGTCTGAATTTTGAATTTCTCTCTCTCCCACAAATTATTATTATTATTATATATAAAAAAGTGTGTATATATTATAAAAAAAGAAAAATTATATGAGAAAAGGAAAACAACATCTCACGTTCTACTACGATTGGTTGTATCATACTATCGCGCGCAGCCTATCGCGACCCTATTGTGATTTTTTTTACCCTATCACGTGCGATTACAAATTACAGACCAGACTTTCGATTGCTCCGTACCTGACAGTCTGGTGTCAGCAAAATTTAACGCCGTAATTTTTTTTTCTTTCAATTAAATAAGTAATTTAAAAATATTTTTAAATATAAAAAAAATTAGTGAAATCATTTATAAATAGTTTAATATTTTTTCTTTTTAAACCTATTTTTCATCTTGATTTTTGCTATGGTTATTTTATTTTATTTTTTACAAGGCTCATAAATTATTACAACGTGGAGACCATGAAGTAACTAAAGTTTGAATGTCTAAAACAAAGTGGATAATTTTTTTTTGTAAGATTCAATCCGACTCGTTTATAAGGTAACTGACGCATATTATTTTTCTTGAAGTTGAAGGTTTAAATTTAAAAAATAACCATGATCATTTAGAGTATAGAATATTATGTCTCAAAAATGTTCTTTAATCTACAAGATTTCACATACCTATGAAACTTTAAAAAAAAAAAAAAAATATTATTTTTACAATATTATTCAAAAAGTGTATTTTTATAATAGTTGAGTTAGTATATTTTTAAGTAGCTTAAACTTAATAAAATGAGCATAATTCAACTGACATAATGTTTGTATTATCAACTTTGAAATTTTCGAAGTTAAAAGTTCGATTCCTCCTTCCATATATAGTATCTTAAGCTCTGTATATGGCATATTGTTTGCAACAATATGAATTCATAATGAGTTTATTTTTATTCTCATACATTATTAATTCTAGTAATATGACACCACGTTGATGTTTTAAAATGATACGAGGAAAAACATTTGTCAAATGCATATTCTTATTAAAATTACATTTAATTCATTCCTATAAAAAGAGATTTTCTTTTTTTTTTCTTTTTGTTTAATTTTAGAGTATTACATTCTAGATGTGTTGAGAATGCGACTAAAGTTTCATTAGTTAGATAAATAGATGATTATGAATATATAAACGAGGACAACTATCTCCATCGGTATGAGACATTTTAGGTGAAATTAAGAACAAAGTCATGAGGGATATACCTAAAAGTAAATAATATCATACTATGATGAAGATATTTAGATGGTCGATATTCCCAACAAGTGGTATCAAAGTCATACTCGTAACTTAGCCACAAGTGCAATCTGAGATGTACATAAGTATTTTTATTAGTTAATTTTATTTCTAAACAAACAATAGTTAGTTTAAATGAAGTTTAAAAAGCACTTTTGGCCTTTATCTTATTAGAAGGAATTAATTTTTTTCTTATTTTGAACTCGAAGAGATACGGAGTTGGGATTCTAACCTTGAAAGTTTGATCGATGTTGTACATTTTAACCAATTGAGTTATGCATGTTAAACTGATAGTAACGATTTAGTTATTATAATTTAGTATATAATAATCTAGACTATGTATTTTTAAATTTGTAATAAATGTTTTAGTACTTTATATTTGACATATAACAATCAAAATCTTAACAATGTAATCCATACCAGGTAAAATCTTGCTAGATTTTAATAGTATTTTTACACGACAATTTGATAAGCTATATATAGTGCAAATTAAACGTGTTATTACACCGCATAGATTGATTTGTTATCTAATTAAATTTGATAATTCCTCTGGTGAAATTTTAAGGCAAGAAATTAAATCACTACACTCTTAGGCCCTTTTGGATTTAAAAAATCATTTTTATTTAAACTCTTTTGATAAACGATTTAAAACGAAGTTTGAAAATGTTGTAAAAGTTATTTTGAGTGGTTGTGAGACAATTCAATTTTTTTCGAAATGATTTATTATTTTGTTTTATTTTTTGTCCCTAAACTTTTTAAAACATATATTTTATTTTACGAACTTTTAAAAAGTGCTTACTTTGGTCCATGATGTTAATATTCTGTTATCTATTTAATAGAATGACGATGTGACTTATATTTTTTGATGACTAGGGTGCCAAATATATTAGTCACTCTAAAAAAATATAGGGTTTCAACTTTGAATTAAAGGATAAATCGATTTTCTATAGGAGAACTCAAAAATCACTTTGCGTCCAAGATTTTTTGGTCGTTCACTATTTTGGCGCGTTGGTTATTGACATTCTACACTTTCTCAACACATGTTAGACACAATTTTATCCATATACAAGTTTTGAGTGCTTTGTTCTCTCAAGTTTGGGATATTTCTTTCATTATTTGAGGTATTTTTTTTCTCTTCCTCCCAATTAGAGATGTCCCCGTCCTCGCCCCCTAATCCATTCTCTGTCCCTACGAATTTTCCTGCAAGGAATGGAGTGGTTTCCCACCGAAAAAAAATTCCCTTTTTTTTTCTTTCAATCAAATCTATTTCATTAACAATTACTTAGTATTTAATTCTTTAAATGAAACCTTTCCAATACAATTCTCATTTAAATAAAATATTATCAATTTTTCTAATAAATAAAAACTATATATATATATATATATATATATATACTATACACATTTACTCATTCTCAGGGCGGGGCTGAGAGTATATTCCACGTCCCTAACCTCGATTGGTAAATGAGAAAAAAAAATTTCTACTCCCTCCCTCATTCTATGGGTATTAATAGATTCCCTCCTGATTAAATGGACATCTCTACCCTCAATCTCTTCTTTTTCTTTTATGAACCCAATCCCGATATATGAAAAATATATGCTTGGGATATTTCTTTTTGAAACCAATCCCTAGTTTGGGATATTTCTTTGGTAATGCAAAATTTTTAGAGTTATTTTCTATATGAGTTGCATTTTCTTCTGATTTTGTTGGAATTATAATTTGAAAAAAAAAATAGTACGGTTTTTGAAGAAAAAAGAAATATCGAATAGTGTAATTTTAAAAAGGGGTGGAGAGGAAAAAATCGGTGAAAATGATAGGGGACGTGAGAGAGTTGGGTTTTGGAGAAAAATAACGAAATCACCGTTATTTATCAACTATATATGAAAAATATATGCTTTTTTTTCTTTGTTTTCTTGGGTTTATTTGATTCACGTGTGTTGATTACGCTTCTTTGTTGGCATAAAAGATTTATAAAATAAATTCACAAAATTTATGGGTTCTTGAAACCCTAGGTTTCTTTAGAGTGACTAATTATTTGGCAGCCTAATCATAAAAAAATACAAGTCACTCCACCACTAAAGAGATAACATCATCTTAACGACGTGGACAAATAAGCCATTTTTAAAAGTTTATGAACTAAAACATACGTTTTTAAAGTTTAGGGACTAAAATAAGATTTAAACTTAAAAAAATTATAAGGACTACATCGTTATATATTAATATTTAAAAATTAAATCTAAACAAAATTAAAAGTGTAGAGGCAAAACAAATAATGCGATAAAAAAATTGTTCCTTCGATAAAAGTTGATGAATCAAAAGTAATTACTCATGAGTTCAAATTGCTCCCCTTATTTATCTTTATTAGAAAAAAAAACCAAATGAACAAATAAATGAAGCCATAATAATCCATATCGTCATACTCATGTTAAATGTATCTATTTATATTTATATGGTCTATTTTTCTTCCCTCGCTATTTCAGGTGTGTTGATTTTAATAAAGTTTGAACTTTGTTATTAGTCATATTATTATTGAAAAAATATCTAAAAATTTTACTACATCTGAACATTTAAAATAAAACATATTACAACAAAACAAAATTTAAAATACGAGATAAAATTATATTTTAATTTGATATTTTTTACTTAATTAAGCGAGATTTATTATTAAGATGATTGCAATATTTTTTTAGTTCAGTAATATACGAGATTCAAATGTTTAATATCTTGGACTTGCAACATTCGACAGTGAAATATAGCAAGATATTTAAGATGTTATGCTAATGGAGATTTTGGTCCATTCAAATGATTGACTTTGAAATCTAAAATGAAATATATATATATATTAAATGGAATTTTGACATTTCTTACCATGCTCGTAGAAAAACCACGGCTAGTGCGATAATAGCCACACGTTGGTACAAAGGAAAAAAAAAGGTGCTAAAATGCTAAAATATTAGTTTAGTAGATATATTTTAAATCTCATTTTATTGGAGTCTTTATACTTTTAAATATTTGAATTTAGTTTGACACTTTCTTAATTTTTATCATTAATTACGTTTATAATATATCTTTTTTTTTAATAGAAAACAATATTATTACCTGACTAATTTCAATAAAAATTAACTAAACTAATATTAAGAACTAATTTTAAGATTTATTAAAAAGTAAAATGACTGAACTTAACTATTTAAAAATAACTGAAATGAAATGAAGCTTAAAATAGAGATAATTTTATCAGGTAAACGCGTGAACTTTTATAAGCAAATTAATTTAGACTCTCAATTAAAATTTTCTTTGAAAACTATCCACACATTATTTCCAATCAACCATTTTATTAATACTACGTTTGAATAAGTCTATCCAGTGTAATAATTGAATGTGTAAACGATTTTCGAATGTTGTTTTAATAAAGGGTATGAATTGACTCACTTGTAACAATTTAGAAGTTTAATTTGAAAGAATTATATGCCATTATTCGACGATGTTTTTGGAGGAATTTAATTTGTTGAATATGAACTTTATATTTGTATTGACTTAATATGGTAGAGTGAGTACAGTCTCTAATAAATGAACATTTGATTCTTTTTATAAACAAAAACTTTCATCATTGGGCTTGTTGATCTTCTTGGATGATCGACCTTTAAAGGGCTTGATGATCTTATTGGAAATCGACTTTTGGACTTGTTGGTCAGTTTGGATCGACCTCTGACTTGTTGGTTGACTTAGGTCGACCTATGGTTTGTTGATCGACTTGGATTGGTCTCTAGCTTGTTGATCGACATGGATCGGCCATTGGCTTGTTTGATATGCTTCGATCGACCTTTGAAGTTTATGACTTTAATAGCTTCAAAGAGTCTTTTCATCTTCTCCAAGTCTTTTGAGGTTTGGTCTCTATATCTTCATGAGATCAAAAGTTAATCTTTGGAGCTTTTGTATTTTTCAGATTTGTTTAAGTCTTCAGAGCTTTAGCCTTCAGTTCTTCCAATCCTCAAAAAATGAAAGATAATGCATATATTTATAGAGTTTTTCCATGGGCCCTGAATGGGCTTGGACCCAATTTCTTTTGGGCCAAAAAATTGGGGTTGGGATTGGGTTCAATATCTTCTTTGGCCTAAGTTACCACAATCAGCTTGAATTGTGTTGGACTTTAGATCTAAACGACTTTAATTACTCGATCTAATTTAGATTTTCATTGTGACGACGTGACAACTTGTGATTAGCCGAAATTTCTCATTCAATAGCAATGCATGACATTTTTCGAACCAAGTCTAAAAGAGGGTATAAATTGATAAACTTATAAAATTTTAAAATTTAAATTGATAAAATATTAATTTATATTTTTTTTAGTTTTGGGTTATATTTATACTAAATTGAAAATTTTCCAAAAATCTATTCAGGTTCATAAAGAAAGTATAATGTGTTTGTGTGCATTCTTTTTTCTAATCATTATCCAACCGAAATTGACGGAAAATTAGCCATATACTTCGACGTCCGTGAAAACGACGTTATCTTTTCGTAAATCGGCTGTGAAATGAGGCCACGTGTCTCGACTAAATCTCCCGGATCCATACAATCTCTTCAGCTCCCGGCTTTAGATTTCGTTCCGCTTCTAAAACCTGTGGCCCCAAGTTTTCGGCCACGTTGGAAATATCTTCGTCCCACGTGGCACATTTGGACCATCCCACAGCTTCAATTTGTCCACGTCACCCCCGCGTACTCTCTGCAATATCTTCTTCCATTTTTTTTTTATTTCTCTTCCAATTAGTTCCGAAGAGAAAAAACTGAAAATTCGGCCATTACCCCCTTTCTTCAACATCTGGCCTCCTTGTTTCCGAGGTTGGTCAACCAACTTCGTCACTGCAACTGTACTCGCAAACAACAGAGGAAGCAAAATTAAGCGATTCTTGGATTGAAGATTAAGTTAAGCTCTGAGATTTTCCGTTTCCTGAGACCCTTTTTTCCCCACCTCCAGCCTCCAGATCGATCTGGAAGTTCTGATGGTGATGTTCTTCATATGTGTTTCTGTTTCTGATACTACTGTTGTTTTAATTCGTAGCTAGTCGTTCTTTTGGTGATTCATACTCATTGTTTTATTTGCCTTTTCTTTCTTTCTCTCTCTCTTTTTTTTCAGTAATAATCAATAAAGATTCTACATCAAGTTTGGATATGAGAAGTCTCTGTTTTATAGATTAGTTCGTCGATCTTTCTAGGTAATTTGTGGATCGGTTTCTTGAGGTCAATGTCAGGAGATTCTCGGTTTGCTACACTTTAGGGTTTGATAATTTTTTTTCCTTTTTTAAAAAAATTTGCCGGGTTCAGTTACGTTATTCACTTTCTTGCTGCTGCTGGGAATAGGATTAATTGCTTAACGTCTGTTAACATTTGTTTTTGCAGTTCGTGTTATTCTTGTTTTTCACGTATAATGGTTAGGCTTTTAAGGTGCGGTGGTTTTTCCAGGGAGCAGGCTACCATTGGATTTTGAGGCTTCTTGTTGGATTTAGAATACGCACTGAATCCGTCTCCAATCACCCACCATAGTCTGTGTGGACTTCGCGTTTCACTTTCACAATATCTCTGGTCGTTTCCACTTGTTTAAGTTGAAGGGTGCCTTTGGGTTCTTGAACACTGCGATTGGAGAGGGATTTTAGATACTGGGAGACTAGAGTTTCACAAAACCAATCTTTCTGATTCTGATTGACGACAAGTGTCAACCCTGATGAGTGCTCATGCCGGCAGGCAGAGAGAGTTAAGAGAAACAAGTCACCACGCACAGGATGGTAATGGAAGCGTGAATAATGGTGTGTCTGGCAGGGAACAGAGCCCGGTTGAGGAAAATGAGTTGAAGGTCAATGGATTAACTAGAAATACAGAGGATGGTCGAATGTCCACTGTTCATGCCCAGGACATTCTGCAAATACAACAGCAGCAGCAGCCTCAAGGATCTATGGTCTGCTGGGAGAGATTTCTACATCTTAGGTCCCTCAAGGTTTTGCTTGTTGAAAATGATGACTCCACTCGGCATCTAGTCACTGCACTGCTTCGTAATTGCAGTTATGAAGGTCAGTAAATTGTTCTTTTTGGCACCATTTTCTACATGCATATGACCGGTTATTGACGCACAAACATTTCAGATGTGTGTGTGTGTGTGTATATATGTTTTAATTTCAACAATTTATGGTCTCAAGTTTCCGTTAACATCTGAACTTCTCTGATAAGGTGTAGTTTCCGTAGTTAGGAAGTACTAATTTCATTACATGAACAACTGTTGTTGAAGTTGCTGGACAGACTTTAGTTAGCAGTACAAACATAAAGGGGGGGGGGGGGGGGGGATAAACGGTAAAAGAACTACTACTATAGACTTAACATATATAAGCCTATAAATCTTAAGTACTTCAACTATGGAGAACAGAAGAGAGAACAATTCTGAAAGATTGCCAGTTGATACTACTCACCACACTGGCAGGTTTCATTTCGTAGCTTCCATTATCAAAACAGTTTCATTGATATTATGAAATTACAAAAGGGGAGGTTCCATGTGACGTAGCTTTTTTTTTTTTTTTTTTTAAAAAAGGAAATAATGTAGCTTCCATTTTCAAAAGAAGATCTTTAATATCTGCTTCCATCCTTAGCTTCATGCTGGAGTGTTCTTGATGAGCTCTTTCTAGATCCCAGAGTTCCTCTGTGAGCTCCTTCTAGAGCTTGGAGTTCCTCAAATTTTCTTTTTGCGCATATCCCCCTCCTCGGTCAAATACAACATGGCAATTTTAATTGTACACTCTTTTTGCAAATAGCAATGCACTTTAAATCTTCCTGAAACATGTTGGCCTCTTCAAGTTTTATTCTAATTTTAAAAATATTATCCAATTCATCAAGAAGAGGCCCCTATGAGAAACTATCTGCAATTCTGGTTCCATTAAATGTTTTTTTCATTCCGTTTGTATTGTATTTCAAACCAGGAAGAGTACTAGCTGCTGTGATTCATGTACCTGCATGTCATTGGATACAAATTCTTTTATGAAGTACTAATTTCATTTGCTTACTAATGATTAAAAAATACTTATTTGTCACTGGAAGTAATTTCTTTCCCTGACGAGTTTGCTGTAACTCCCTATTTTAATAGAACAATTTGATTCCCTGGTCCCTGCATCCCAGTTTTTGTACTAGAAATCTTACTTACAGCTGTAACGGAAGTTGGCGTGACTGATATCTTGTTTGCAAACTGACATCGTTATCGATACTTTAGGTTGCCTTTGGGGGTGGGGAGAGGGGGTGTTATTATGTTGGTCTATCTTCTTATGCGTGCACGTGCACGTACACATATATGTTGTTAGAGACCGAACTTTCATTTAGCAAAATGAAATTGAAGTATAACTTTTATGTTCTTCATTTTTCTGGTTAGGACATATGGAAAACCTACAGTTGTGAATTTAAGGCATCCTACGTTTATGAGCTATTCTATTCCTCTAATGTATCTTGGTAGACAAATAGTTATCTGGATCCTATGTCTATGGTTGAGCTTTAAATATCCTTTCATCAATGAGTGCATAATTAAAAAAAAATTTTCCTGCCCATGATCTGACTTTATTGTCCTCGTCTGGTTTACCACTCTTTCTTGTCTGCCGCCCTTGTTAGTTATTGCGGCTGCAAATGGATTACATGCATGGAAGATGCTAGAAGATCTGACAAATCACATAGATCTTGTCCTAACAGAGGTGGTCATGCCTTGCTTATCTGGCATTGGTCTTTTATGCAAGATTATGAACCATAAAACAAGGAAGAATATACCTGTAATCAGTAAGTTTCTTGGAGTATCTAGTTTATCATGCGTGTAGCTTTTAAGTAATTTTATCTTTTATGCAAGCTAATCTATTGAATTTTTTATTTTGATGCTATATTCGTGCAGTGATGTCTTCTCATGATTCAATGGGTTTAGTCTTTAAATGTTTGTCAAAGGGTGCTGTCGATTTTCTAGTGAAGCCCATTCGGAAGAATGAGCTTAAAAACCTTTGGCAACATGTTTGGAGAAGATGCCATAGCGTGAGTACTTTCACTTTCTTGTGTCCCTTCTTGATTGCATTATATTGATTAGCTGACTTTATGATTTGTTATAGATGGATAAATATGAAGAGTGAAGTACTTTCTATTGTCCTTTTAGCTAATTATCTATAATGAATGTCACTGTCCTTTCTTAGATCTGCCTGAGTTTATGCCGGGCGCATTCTCATAAGACTTTTGGCTCACATTATCTTCTATGTGATAGGGGAATTGGACACTTGATATTTTCCTATTAATTATGTCATACTGATATCTAGTTTTTCTCTTAGTCTAGCGGCAGTGGAAGTGAGAGTGGCACACAGACCCAAAAATCTGTGAAGTCAAAAAGTGTTGAAAAATCAGACAACACCACCGGGAGCAACGATGAAGAAGAAGACAATGAGAGCATTGGTTTCAACATTGGTGATGGAAGTGACGATGGTAGTGGCACGCAGGTATTACATATTCTTGTTACGAGACTAACAAGATCTAGGATTGTTTTATATGCACATTAAAAAGTGTCAAACATATCGTGTCAAGGATAGTAGATTTCTCTCAAACTAGTTTTGGCTAAACAAATGCTATTTGAAAGAGTGACATCATGTTTAAATAGTTGAATTGTCATTTGATTGAATTGTCAGTAGATGGATTCGTTAGACGCTGATTAGATTGTCTTGTCTTGTTTCCCTTGGCTATGTCCTAGTTACAATGCTAGTTACTTATTTGATTGTAGATTTAGATTATCCAAGAAGTGGAGTCATATCTGGTAACTTGCGTTGCATGCAATTATGGATAACTTGCATTATTCCATGCTTGATTCTTCTGGTTTACTTTTTGTTGCCACGCAATTATTGCATACAATGAATTTGAGTTGATTCAAAACCTTGGTTAGGCTCTCTATCCCCCCCAAATTCTCTTGATGAGCATTATTGTGAGAGAAATTTCATTTTTTTTTCTTCTCTTATTTTTCAATTGGCCCTATGTTGCCGACTTGACATATTGTCAATTTATTGATAATCAACCTTATGCTAGGATATATAATTTTTTAATAGGCTAAAATTAGAGTGAAAGAGATCACTATATGATAAGACTAATGTATTTACTTCAACCCTAGTACAGTAGCATGCGTTCTGATAAAACGAAGTAGTTACTGGAATTTTTTACTAGCTAGAGCAACCTGGTGATTGAACCAGGAAACTTTTCCTTACTACGGGCTAAGAAATACTTCCTTTTTTCTTGTCTATTATCTGTTTTGGATCAATTCTTATAAAAAAAAAAGTCTATTATCTGTTCTGGGATCAATATCCTTCGAAGCATGTAATTTAATCCATAAGTTATCAACTATTTTAACATTGTAAGATTGATTTAAAAGATGTGACCGAATTTCAGTCTTGGAATTGTTAGGACTGTATAATTGTTTATAATCAATGATGGTTGGTGTCCTAAATTCTGAAGGTTTTCCAAATCAACAGTAATCTTTTTTTTTTTTCATTGAGAGAAAAAAAAAGAGAGATAAAAAAAGGACTCAAAGGGCATACAAAAGACAGTCCAAACTAAGGGGGAGCCAAACGACATGCTATATAAAAAATAAGCTCCAAATGGGCAATTACAAATGTTCTTGGACGCTCATATAGAAGCATTAGACTTAGCCAACGACCAAATTCCTAAAAATTCAGAATGTTTCCTAGCCAACAGTAACTTGTGTAACTTTCTCTTTCTAGTTCCTTGAAGTGCCACCTTCACTAAACAAAGACCATATTTCTGTCATAAGCTTAACCAAGGACTCCCAACTTTAGTGCCCCTTCTCACTTCAATTAGATTAAATGCATTTTATACTTTTATAGTGCTCGTCGTTGGCAGTTTCTGTGCCATATCAAGGGGCAGATAAGTGGGTAGCACTAGTTTTCCAGTGATAAGACTTTTATAGTGCTCTTACGTCGTATGCCCTATATTTGTCTCTCCATCTTAGTGTCTCACTGTCTCATGTGTCGAGGGCATTCTGAATTTGCGGCTCATCTTGTTTTGCATTGTCCTTTTGCTACTTGCATATTGTTTTGGATGCTTTTGGTTGGTCAGTGGTCTGTTCAAATAATATGTTTGACATTCTTGCTTCTCTCATGGTGGGGTATCCTTTTCATGGTTCTAAGAAGGTGCTTTGGGGTTGACCATTTCGTGAGCTTACTTCTGGATTTTATGGGGTGAACACAATAAATGCCTTTTTAGAGACTCATTTTCTGATTTTGTTTATTTTATGGACTTGGTTCTCTCTACAACTTTATATTGGTGCAAAAATAGGCACCATTTTAAGCACTTTAGTCTTTCTTATTTAGTTTCCAATTGGAAATCTCTTATGGAATCACCTATAGGTGCTTTGGGGTCTTCCCCTTATTTTATTTATTCAATGTGATGTTTCTTCTCTAAAAAAAAAAAAAAAAAGTCCACACAGTTAACCAGTTAAAGTTATTTTGTTTTGTTTTATTATTATTATTATTATTATTTTTTTTTGGGGGGGGGGGGGGGGGGGGTGTATCTTACTAATTTCCAATTCTATTTTTGCAGAGTTCTTGGACCAAGCAAGCTATAGAGGTTGAAAGCCCTCGACCAGTATCTGCATCAGCATGGGATCATAAACGTGAACGTCCTGATAGTACTTGTGCTCAAGTTGTCCACTCAAATGCTGATGCATTTGCCAATAATGCGCCAATTATTTTGACAGCAGGGTGCCAGGTGCAGAAAAAGCAACTTGGTATGCATTTGAATATCCGAGTGTCTGAGAACTATACGAACTGTTAATAATACGTCTAATATTTTTTTCATTTCATTTTTCTTCAGAAACTGTTACCTTGGGTAAAGGTGAATTAGGCATGCTTGATTTACAACTTGAACTCTCTACGGATCATCCAACCAAGCTAGTTAACAGAAAACAGAACATTAGGCTTGAGATTGGGTCCAGTGGATTCAACGAGCAGTTCAACAAAGGACATCTTGACCTCAACTCTGAGAGCCCATCAAGCAAACTTAAGTATGAGGAAACAACTGTTACTGGTCTTGCTACCAATCTTTCTGATTGTAAGATGGATGTCACTGTGTTTGAGGCACCAAGCAGCCATCCCAAGACCACAGACATTAAGAATAAAGATGTTACAGATTCAGAAGATTTTCCATCCCTTGAGCTTGGATTAAAAAGGCTTAGAGGAGTTCAAACAACAGGGAAAGCGGTCCAAGATGAGCGGAATGTTTTGAGACGCTCAGATTCTTCAGCTTTTTCTAGGTATGTGAGAAAATGGTCCATCCTTCCAAATATTGTTTCAAAATGTTGAGGCAGTTCCTTTTTCACCAATAAAAGTTCAATATCCATACAATCACAGGTACAATGCTGGCTCAAATTCTAACAAGACTCCAACTGGGAATGCCGGAAGTAACTCTCCACCTGTTAATGGCTTAGAAGTTACAAATCAAGAGAACATGCAAGATATTCGATCTCATTCAAGTGGTAACCCTCCCAATCAATGCTCAAATGGAGATAGCAATAATATCGACATGGGGTCCACTACCAATAATGCATTTTCCAAGTCCATAGTTACTAATAACAAGTCAACAATGGCATCGACAGTCAACTGTTTGTATCCATCGGCAGCTTTCCAACCTGTTAAGAATGACAGTCTATCTGTTCCACAGCAAGCTGATAATGTCAATAATGTCACAACTACAACAATGCAAGCTCAGTCTAATTTTGTGCACAGGGAATCTCAAATGCAGCAACTTTGTCACCTGTATGATCCCACGCATCAGCTTGTCCACAATATTCAACGATTGTCATCTGAGCATAATGATTTTTCATTAAAGAAAATATCTGCAGCTGCCACGCATTGTGGGTCAACCAATGTTTTAAATGGTACTGTAGAAGGTAATGCAGCAAATTATAGTGTGAACGGTAGCGCCTCGGGCAGTAACCATGGAAGCAATGGCCAAAATGGGAGTAGCACTGCAGTAAATGCCGGAGGGCTGAATATGGAAAGTGATAATGGAATAGGTCGAAGTGGGGATGCCAGTGGAAGTGGCAGTGGGAGTGGGAGTGGAAGTGGAAGTGGAAGTGGAAACAAAATGGACCAAAACAAAGTTTCACAAAGGGAAGCTGCCTTGACAAAGTTTCGCCAGAAAAGAAAGGAAAGATGCTTCCGTAAAAAGGTAATGATTCTCAGTCTCTTTTAGTCCAATGCTCCTTATGTCTATTTTGTGATCCCTCGTCTTGTAAAGCTTGGTGATTCATATATCTGGGGGATTTTTCTACATCCAATCTGAGCGTCATTGAGAAGCACAGATATAGAAATGGAGCCATAAACGAATACTGCTTGGATACAAACAGGGCTAAATATATATATGTATATATTCTATGTATGCTTATATGCATATGCATCTCTGTACATTTGAACGATTTCATGTCAGATGTTTATTTATTTACGTGACTGAAGTGATGAAATATGCAACACCCACTTTAAACGAACTTGAAGAACTAATGACTTGTTTTCTAATAATACAATCCCCCACAATAAATGCCAATGGTTTGAAGAAAATTTTAAACGTATGGTATAAATAATTAAAATCAACCATCTTATGAAAGTGTCATTTTTCTCTTATATTTCTGTTTAGATCAAAATTTCAAACAAAAATAAAAAATTGTTTAGTCCTCTAGCTCAAGTGTCCGGCAAATTTTCAATAAATGTCATTGTTAGAGAGATTGACATGTTTTCAACAAGCTTCCAATAACTTTTCTACGATTGCTAGTGTATATAATACACGATAGATGCTAACATGTTATGATTGAGTCTTTACTTCACTAAGGATTGCGATATAATTCAATTACTGTTATTCTTATTAATTGTTTTGAGACTTCATTGGTCTTTGCAATTAGGGGAACTTTCTTTCATTGGTTACATGAGAGTTGATATGTTTCTTGCTCACTATATCCTACATGTTTATTTATCAGGGGGGGTAGATTAGGGGATAACACTTCCTTCAAGCACATTGCATCAGTTGTGCCCTCCTGTGGGGCCGGTATATTGCATATTTACTAGATAGACGTACAAGAAAGGGATTTCATTTGGAAAAGAAATTGTTTTACTTGGGTTCCATTTTAGAGCCATGATAGGCTTACCGATGAGACTTCTATCAATTATAGTATGCAGCAGGAGAAGTTGGTTTTGGAACCTCCAAATGGTCTCTCGTTGCATTGTGTTGACTCAAATAATTGCACCTATTCTTATGCCTTTCTTCTCATGTGTCTTGCTGTTTAGATTCTGACGTATTAATTTTTTAGGGAAAGGAAAAGATGGCTTATTAACTAGAATTCTTATGTCTTTCTGTTGAGATGCTGGTTTTCTGCTAAATTGACTTCTTTCACAGGTCCGATACCAAAGCAGAAAGAGATTAGCAGAACAGAGACCCCGTGTCAGGGGACAGTTTGTGAGACAAAACACGAGCGAAAACACGAGTAATGCAGGAGATGGCTAAAGTCATTGCATTGTTTTGGTAAAAAGAAAAAAAATGATTTGGTTTTCCCTTTAACAAGATATGTCCATGTGCATGTGGGAAAATAGATAAATTAGAGTGTACCATTTTAGACAGAAAAATGATGTTTTTACTTAACAATTCTAAATTAGACAGACAAAGCTGAACTGGACTCTGTTGCCAGTGGCTACTGGACTTCTAATTCAAGAAGGCCTTCTGCCTTTCTGCATCAGAAAACTCTATTTTAGTTTTGTGTTTGGACACAATGTGAGTGTATTATTCATTGTTATTACCCTCCTGTGTTCTTTCTATCTCTTCTATACAATTATTAACTCTCACTGTACTACTCTTTCATAGATAGCTTACTTGCAGTGGTTTGATTTTTGAACATAGAGTAACTTTCTTTTTGTGCACTCTTCTTCTGGCACTGGCACAAAGGGGTGCAAATGTTGAACAAATGGCAAGTCGACTTGTGCAAGTACGTGACCGATGAGCATTAACGGCTGAAACGTTATGTATTTTCTGCTCTCTACACAGGTCTCAATTTCTCACATCATCTGACTGCTAATGTTGTTCGAGTTATTATAGGTTGTATGTGAACTTTAGTTTCTTTCTCTGTTCTTTTAGGGTATTCCTAATTTGTTAACTCCATACCAGTACATTGTGTATACTTTTTATTTTTAAAATCCAATTTGGGAATAGCTTGTGCTCTTATAGTACTACTGACCTAAAATTGATTTGTTGTTAATTCAAGATCAAATTACATTGGATTGGGTTTTGTATAGTTTGGATTTTTTTTGAAAAAATGATAACCAGATCAAACTATCAATAGTTTGGTCCCATTTGGGTATGAAGAAAAATGCCTCAAATCAAAATATTTATTTATTTATTTGTTTGTTTTCCAAATTATATAATTATATTATGCATATCATTTACTATATGGAAAAATTGGAAAAACTTGAGAGTTAGAACCATATGTTCGAAATTTCAGTTTAACCAATGGCCCCAAATGTATGAAATCGTTCAATTTTTCTTAGTTCTGTTTGAATTTCTGACTTCTCGATGGATTGGAGTATATGAAATTGTTATTAGTTTATGTTTAAATAATTCAGAATGTAAACAAAACTAGACAATTTAACTAAAAAAAAATACTGAAGAATTGTCGGAACAAAAAATTTCCAACCTTGTAATAACTTAACCTTTGTTTTTAGTTCTATATGATCGGAAATCATAACCTTTGAACTTTTGAATGTTCAAAATGAAATTAAGCCGCTATCCTGGTAAAGGAAACAAAAAGAATTGTATGGAAGTACGTGAAAGTCCTTGAATTAATATCAATTTGTTGTTGGTGGCTGTGGTTGGATAGGAATAAATTGGTCCGTAAATCTCCGGTTTCAAATGTCAAAGTTTCTAGTTGCTGGATTCTTAAATATATTTGAAGAAGTTGGGTTAAAGGTAAATAGTTTTTCACCTGGGACTAGTTCCCTCTATTAGCAGTGATACCCAACAGAATCATCGATGGCAACATCCTGAGATTGGTTTCTTCTCCCTCCGGTAAGTGGTTATAGTGTTGTCCTAAGAGACTCTGAAGGACAAGTGAAAGTTGTTGCTATAAAGTTTTCTGATATCTCGTTTGAGGCCCCTTTAGCGGAAGTGAGAGTTATTTTGGAGGAAACTCTTTTTGCACTTGATTTTCGGTTTCTTCATCTTCAAGTTGAATCAGACTGTCAGATGACGATAAACTTTATCAACAAAAAACTCTCATCCATGAATGAAGTAAACTATTGGCGAATCTCAACTCTTTTCGGAAGGATTTCTTTTAGTTTTGTTCGTAGGAATGAAAATGTTCTAGTTGATGTGATTGCTAAAAAAGCAAAAGTTGCTAAATGTTCTTAAAGTTGGATAGATCACTTTTCTAATTAGTTGAACTCTCTAATTGTAAAAGTTACCTTCTTTAAAAAAAATAAATACGTGAAAGTTTAAATTTAATTTTAACGATCTTTCCAATTTGAAATTTTAATCAAGATTAAAATTAATGAGTTATTTATAAATTTTTAATATTTATAGATTTAATTACAATAATTTCCGGTATAAGAAAATAAGAGTATAATTATAATTGAACAAAGGAATTTGTCCTTTTTCTTTCCCCTCTCGTGATATGCGTCTACCAGCTTAGATAATAAAATTTTGGGCAAATACCAATTTACATCTTTGGTTTATTTTAATTTAAACCCTAAACTAATAATTGTATCAATTTAAACCGTAAACTTTGGGAGTTGTATCAATTTAAACTACAAAATAATAATTGTATCAAATTAAACCTTAAACTTTCATAAATGTATCAATTTAAACTTTCAATTTTCGTAAGTGTACCTATTTACACAATCCTTCAGATTTAGTTTAAAAAATATCATGCAAAACATTTAATTTTTTCAATTAGACTTATAAATTATTATAAGTGAGTCGATTTAAAACCTTTATTAGGATTATATTTGAAAATTGTCGATGCATAAATTCTTCAATTTATACGTGTGTAGACTTCTACAAATGTCGATTTAACAAAATTGATCATGCCTACCTCTAAAAAAAAGCATACCCTAAATTTTGAAAGAAAATATCCTTTAAAAAGAAATTATTCAATATCTCAAATAAAAAAAATCAGATAAAATCATGAGCGAATCAAGTGTTTCCTTATAGACACTAAAATAAGGACCCGTTTGGATTGTCTTTCTAAATGTTTAAATAAATGTTTAAAGTGTAAAAAAAAAAGAAAAAAAAGTTTATAAACACTAAGAAAATCAATCCAAACGGCCCTAACAAAAAACAAAAAAATTTAGTAACAACGTTTCTAATATCTAATTTCCTTCACTATTTTAAACGCGTGCGGTCCAAGTTCAATTGTCTATAGTATATATTTCATAGTATAATAACTTGAATATACAGCAATATAGAATTAACAGAAGTTAAAATTGAATAGAATTACACGAAAATCAATTTTCACATGATATAATAACATACTCTAATAAGTAATAACTAAGAATATTTCGATCAGTAACCCATGATTGAACAACAATAACACCCATCAGTAAGCAATTATTATTATTATTATTATTATTATTATTATTATTATTTTGGTGAGGGGTGGAAGACTTGAGAATAACTCACCTTTCACATAAAAATGTAATGTAAAAAAGCAGAGATCTAGAGCTACTAATCATTTATCTACAACAGAAAATAAGAGAACAAATTCATCATCCCAGCACAACCACCAATGACTGGTAAAAGAATGGTTCTTCTAACCTCCACGATTTGTAGACAGCAGAATCTGCAACTTTTTTCTTTACCACGTATATCCAAGGTTCCGGTAACAATTTTAGCACACAATTCTGGCAATCATGAAAATAACAATTAGAAAGTAGGGAAATCCTACGTTTAGTATTAGAAAGAACATTAATTCTGGACACTTGCTCTAAATTTTATTCTATTTTCATTTCCCTCCCATCGTTTGATAATGGGAGCATTGGAAGTTTCACTTTCTATGTCTCCCTGCTCTACTAATTCTCATTTTAGAGATGGTTTTCACTCACCTCAAGACTAGCTATAGAGAATGAGAGTTAAGTTTTTGACTTAAAAGCTGAAAACTAAGTCTTTAAGGTCCCGTTTGATAGCCATTTGGTTTTTCGTTTTTTAAAATTAAGCCTACAAATATTCCAGCATACAAATACTCCTCTCTCCCCTAAATGTCTTGCTTTCTTACCTATTTTTTATCCATGTTTTAAAAAACCAAACCAAATTTTGAAAACTAAAAAAAAGTAGTTTTTGTTTTTGGAATTTGGCTAAAGATTCAACTCTTGTACTCAAGAAATATGCAAATCATGGTAAGGAAATGAGCTTAATTTTCAAAAACCAAAAACAAAAAATGAAATGGTTACCAAACGAGGCCTACGTTGTTGAGTTTTCATTTTAGTTTTTGAACAAAATGAGAAAGCAATAACTTGCTTCACTTAAAGCCAAATACCATGTATTTCTGTGTTTATGATCAATCAGCCTTCTTCAGTAGACTCAACAGGACTCCAGTGCTCAGACTTATTGCGACAAATCCAAGAGATGCCTCAGTTGAGACATGGAATCCTGCATGAAAACAAAGATCAATGAATCCTCTAATTTTAAAATGCATATAAGCGTCATAACAGATTTGAAATTTTGAATTGACGGAAGAATGCTCACCAAAGAAATCCAGGATCATCTTACTCCCAATAAATGCTAAAACAACGCCAATAGAAGGCTGGAAGGAGATTGAAAATATGGAGAAAATTTCCTTCAGTGGACGTTTATAGTAGCAAGAACTGAGCGATTTAAGACTTGGAAAACACCAAAAAGGCTTGCACAGTAGGGCCATAGTATTTGTCCCAATTATATGACCACCAAAAATATTTTCATACTCACTTTTCAATTTTAACATTTTATTTGTACATGCTTCAAGCCTTTCAGTCTATCACAAAGGACAATTTTAGACTTGTGGTAAACCAACGCCACCACGGAGAAAACGAAAGAAGTGCTATACAACAATGATAACAACTCAACATTGCTCTTGATCTGTTTTACGTCTAAAATTTTACCTGTAAGTACTCCAATTCTGACATCCCATCAGCTACAAGAATGAATAGAGACCTCAAACCTGTTAGACACCAAAATGGTGGTTATTCTGCATCTCAAGAAACTTTAATTCACAAAGGCATACAAACGAAAGTTTCTCTCAACTTGTTAAAGGAAACAAATGAACAATAAATACAGTATCCCGACACATCTCCCACGATAGAACTTTTGATTAAAGAACTGCTATGAAATCTCTTCACCCCATTAGCCACTACTGTTCCCATGTTTAATATTGAGCGAGTCATTAGATCAAACAAATGTTGGCAAATTATTTAATGACTGAAGAGATGTAATGTAAAGAAGAAAAAAATCAAGTTCAAAGTTGTTAGGATCCATTTATCCAAGAGGTTAATTCACAGGAAGGGCACGAAATTACCTAAAATGGCAAAAAAATTAGATGTAAACACTATGAAAGGGTCCCTTGTAACACCAAAAACAGCAGGTATTGAGTCAACCTAGCACCAAGTTCAAGAAAATAAACGTTGAATGAGCATTTCCATAAACTAGAGAAGTGAAGTAAAAAACATCCTGATGCATATATAACACGATTGAGTCATGAATAACATACTGCAAATGCTATATCACTGAGCTCAATTACAGCTACGGTGAGAAGTAAAGGTGTTGCCTGTCCAAAATGTTCGAGACCTGTTAGAAATCATGTCAAAATTAAGTTTACATAATAGATTTACAAGCTTCCAATAGAATAATGTGACATGCTTCTCGATAAGAAAAAAACTCTCTTATTTTGTGGTCAACATGAGAAAACATGATCAATAATATTTCTAAAAGCTACAGTAGAGTTTCATTCGGTTGACCTAGTCCATCATAACTTACTTTCTTCACACCCTCCTGAAGTGTAAAAAAGCGATTCCCATCGTAGTTTGCTGCAACAATATAACAGGGGAAGTAAGATCTAACCATGAGCATAAAAAGAGACAAAAATCCCGTTTGAGAGTAAGCCCTCAAACAGACTGGAAAAGTAACACTTTCATACAGTTCACTGTTCTCCTCGTATAACTATAAAACAGCTTCCTCGGGAAAATTTCTATTCTACTGCATGAAAATTGTCTTTCAACCCTCTATTTTTAGATAAATCCTCTTAATAGTTTCTTCACAAGTTGCCTAGGAAAATATGGACTGTAATTCAAGGAAAGTCAATCATCATATTGATGAGGCTCACCATTTTTCTGGCACCATATACACAAAAGGTGCAAAGGAGTATAGACTCTACTTCCTCTCAACAAATAAGTGTATTAAGAAAATAGTACAAATGATCAGGCACTTTTTATGAGTACATACTCCAACACAAAAACAAATATGAATTTAATTTCAAAATACCTGTCACAGGGATTAATTTTTGGCATGTCTTTACCACAAAGTTGTCTGATAGGTCACCATCATCCTCTTCTTCACTGGCAAACAGCTGAAGAATTCATTATACATTTGATTTAAGCTAAAAAGTCCTAATAATTGATCATCAGAAAACATATGGAGATTTGAAAGTAAAAAGCTTAGAACAACCAACCTGAAACGATGAGAATAGAAGTATAGCAGCCAGAAGCAGGTTTACTGCCTCAAATCTCTGAAACAGTAGATACAATTCTCAGATAGACCATATGAGTAAAGTGGAATACAACAGGAAGAGAAGTTACCTGCAGAGTGGCTGTTCCCAGAAGTATGATAGTTAGACGAAAGACAATTGCACCAGAAATACCATAAGTAAGCACCCGATTCTATATTTCAAAACCAACAAATCATCAACATGCATAGACATTATATTATTCTGTACAGTAAAGTAATACTAATAGTTTCCATGCTAAGTAGCAATTTAGTCATAGCATTGCACAAAGTTAGCACCTGATACTCCATTGGCACTTTAAAGTACTTGAAAATCAAAACAAAGACAAAAAGATTGTCAACTGACAAACTTTGCTCCAGAAGATACCTGAAAATTGTCAAAAAATCAGACATTAACAGAGCATAAAGAAGTATAATAAGTGAAGAGTTCTACAAACACGAGTTAAGGCATCTTCCAAATCTCCGCATCAAGAATTAATGTTGAACACTTTTTTCGTTCTTTCTTTCTTTTCTTTCTTTTTTTGAGAAGAAGTAGGAAAGAGTGAAGTGGAGTTAAATCCTGATGTGCAGAAAAGTCAATTCTTCCAACAAGGCAGGCCATGCTCACATCTATGATCCGACCATAAAACAAAGTTCAAATCTAAGCTCGTATCACAGTAAGTTCTCCTACGTTTTCATGTCAAAATTTTTGTTATTTAAGAGCTAAGCCATGAATCCAAGCACCAATGTAACCAAAACAGTACGGGACTTAGCAGTTCAAGTTACATTCTGTATAATGCTTCCCTATACGACATTTTTTAATTTCCCAATCACCAATGAAATTATAAATCGCATTTGATTAGGCCCAATTCCATTTGTCGTCGTATCAATCAATTCGCTAAAGGAAAATGACGGAAAACTGAAGGAATCGTGTGTTTAGTGGAGAGACGACTGTAAAATGTAGAACGCAACATACCCAGCAAAAAATTCAGATGCCTTGCCAACTCCATCTTTCAAACCCAACCCGATACCAAATGCCGTTGCAGTAGCAACCTATAACAGAGAATAAACAATAGCAAAGGAATTAACGAACAACCATACTATTTGATTACATTCACAAATTAAAGATCAGCAAGTGCTTACACATAAGGCAACATTTTTAACGGAAGAAACTTTACTTTCGGGCCCCTCAATCGTTCCTGGGACGGAAGAGGTCCTATTGGCTTCTGCAAATTCGTCTCACTGTTACCATATGATGAACAAGTAATCACAACTGGAAAATGCCTCGCTATTAAGTGTTATCCATGTCTAATTGAAACAGACATATACGAATATCACCATAAATCTTGAAAAGAAAAAAGTAGACGAAACTCTCAGTGACCTGCAGTAGATGGATCGCCTTCCCTCTCGACTCGACTGCCGCATCGAATCAGAGAGCGCGGAGCAGGATGGCAGTTGAGGATAACTACGAATACGAATTAATACATACACAATGAGATTGCGCCAATCTTCACAATAGAGAGAAAAGGGAAGAGTTGAACCTGGGGAAAACTGAGGAAGGTGATTGTGGACAGTCTCAATCCATGTTCGAGGATGAAAATGAAGCTGTGGTGAAACCTTGGGCCATGGAGAATCGAGCTTCGAAGAAATTTGAACGCCGTTATGGATGATTGAAGTCATTTCCACCTCTTCGAATACCGGAGATTGAGGCCTCGCTATATCTTATCCATTGTTTTCGTTGGAGTTTCGTTTCCACTTCAACGTGGTGCTGAATTATCGTCGAAAGATGTCAACTAAACCGACATGTCGAATGGCTTTCGTCATTCTTCTCTTGCATTGGTGCGCATCCATCTTATCGACACGTCGATTCGTTCACAGGCTCAAGAATTGAATCGCAATACAATCACACTATGTCATTTATGTGACTTATTCGTGTATTTTGATAAAAGTAATTTTCGAATTAAAATTCTTATTTGTCTTTGGAATCAAAGTAATTTGAAATGACCGAAAAGAAAATATAATTATTTACTGTTATACTTTATGATTTTGTTGAAAATTATGTGAATTAAATATTGTTTTTTAACCACCGTCTATCTTTTTTCTTTCCATTTCCAAAAAAAAAAACTAATAATAATAAAATTTAAAAAAAAAACTTTATTCTCCTTAGTATACAATTGTTTTCCTTTAAATTTTTGCTCTTTTGTTTTTGTTTTTTGTTTGGGAAAATTATCTTTCTAGTCCATAAGTTTTGAATAATATGTGCATTTAGTCTATGTGTTTTAAAAATATACCTTTTTAGTCCTAAAGTTTATAAAAAAAAGTCTATTTGGTCCCTAAGTTTTCAAAATATACCCTTTTAGTCCTTGAGTTTTTAAAAATAGGTTTAAAATGTCTTTCAAATATTTTTTTGTGTTTGATTTTTCAAAAATTATTATATGATATTTAAAATTATAAAAAATAGTTTTAGAGTGGAGATGGTTTTTAAAAATTGTTCTTCTAATTTAAAATGTTAAATAATTATTTAAAATAATAATAAAAATTTATTTGAGGGACCTCATAAACATATTTTTAAAAATTTATGGACTAAAAAGGTACATTTTGAAAACATAGGGACCAAATAGACCTATTCTTATAAACTTGGGGGCAAAAAAGGTACATTTTTAAAATTTAGGGACCAAACGCACATATTGTTCAAAACTTAGGGACTAAAAATATAATTTTCCCTTTTTTTCTCTCTTTTTTCTTTTGTTTATTTGATTTATTCAAAAAGAAAATTAAAAAAAAAAAAACTTTTTAAATTGATTTCCTCTACCCACCCATGTTCAACTAATCTGCATGCCCTTACGATTTAGTTAAATTTTTTATTTTCCATTCATAAAGTATATCTCATTACGAAAACGCCAAAAGCACTATAGGACAATTAGCATATGATCAATCTCCCTTCCATAATTTGAATCTCTTTATAAGGTGACAACCAATCCTTTGCCAACATCAAACAACCCTACGTAAAATGATATGAACAAATCTCCAAATAAAACGAGAAAACTTACATTCTCACCTGATGTGGCTAGTGCATTAATATACTTAAAGTTTTAAAAAAAATAAATTGTATTTTAACATAATTTTTCCTATTATATATCACCTTAAATTTAAACGTGACAATGAATTTAAAAAAGAAACCTAATGGATGTTTTCAAATATAGAAAAATGAGTTAAACTATTTATAAATATATTTTTTTTTACCATTTATGTTTATGAATTATAGACTGCAATAGAATTATCCATTTATTTGAGAGTAAAAATTTTATATATTCGTAAATAATTAGATATTTTTTCTGTAAACAGTAATTTCCTTAAAAGAAAAAATTCCAAATGAAAACCTAGCACGTAGACACAAAAACGGAAATATCCTCCGTTCTCATTCTGATAGGAATTTACATTATTGACCCTGCCCTTCTGATCCACGATGTGAAATATCTGACCAGACCCAAAAACGAATAGAAAAGCTGTGCCCTCTCTTTTCACGCGGCAATTCCTCTTGCAGCTTTCGCAGTTCGCAAGCAGTCTCCGATTAGGTTTCCGGTCTCAAATCTGCTCTCCAATGGCGACGGTAGCATCTGCAGGACTTAATGACATTAGCAACAGCAAGAATCCGCTTGGAGAAAACCCAAGTCAAACCCTAGACCCGACGATTTCTTCCTCGGCCCAGCCTCCTGCCTCCGTTCCGCCTTCGTCAACTGATGGCGGGTCATCAAAGGAAAGGGATGAATCCAAGGGCCCCGGCAAGGCGTCGGTTGAAGATGATGGTGCACCGGTTACTGATGTCCAGAGGAAAATGCGCCGTGCCGAGCGTTTTGGGATTTCAGTGCAATTGTCTGAAGAAGAAAAGCGTAATTCTCGAGCGGAACGGTGAGTCTATTTCTTGGTTATCGGCCTTCGTCGCATGCCTGTGCTCGTTCTTGTCTTGTTGCGTATTTGAATCTATCTCTCTTGGGAGATCATGCCCTTCTGCATAGTTTGTTTCCTTTGATTGTTTTGAATCTAGATGTTTTTATTTATTTTTACGGACAAATGTAGTGATAAGTCACTGGTATAAATATTACATTTCTATCTCATAAACTGCCTGAGTAGGGACTTTAACAAACCACCCAAAAATTCATGTATCTCCCGTCATATGTTAGACCGAGGATTTGCTTGTGTAGTTACGAGGTTATTTGGAACTTGTAAGTTATGGTTTTGTGGAGCATATCAACCCTGTATCGTTATTTAGTCCTATGTTTAGGTTTTAGTGCCCAATCTAATTGTTCATATTCGGGCAATGGCTTGAAATTCTAATTGGAATGGCATATATATATTTGAAACCCAAAATGATTGCAGTGGCTTATTTTTATATGTCAAAAGTTATATCTATGTTAAAAAAAAAAAAAAAAAAGAGAGGAAAGTTGAAGCCCTTTCTCTCTTTCCTGTCCCTTCTCAAGTGAACTTTGGAACGATGTGCAATGCTCTTTCAGTCTTTCTCGGGGCTTACAGAATTGTGCCTCGCACACAAAGCAGCTAAACCGTTGTACTTTCATAATTACGATCTTCGTGTCGTGGTTTTGTCTTGTCTATAGTGTCTTGTGGAATTTTGGTTGGAAAGAGCTGCTAAAATCTTCGAAGATAAGTTATAAAATTGACACACCGTGTGGGAATTAATTCTTTTTCGGGCTCGTATTGGTGTTCTCTGTCTTCTTGTTTCTATAATTTAAATATTCACACTTTTCTTTCCTTTTCCAAGTTATGTTGAGAGCCATGTTTCTCTTTTAGTTTTCCGTCAAATATCTTTAATGTCGATTGCTGGGGATAATTGCAGATTTGGTATGGGTTCCACAACTAATGGATTGGGAGCATCTAATAAGACGGAGGAGGTGAAGAGAAAGGCTAGAGCTGAGAGGTATTTATCATTTCTTTATGTATTGATTGCTCACCCTGTCAAAGAAATTGTATTTATTGTCTTTTACTCAGTTAACTTTTCTTTCAAACTTTTGCCCCCTTTTTTTGGTTATTTAGATTTGGGCTTTCTGCATCTGTGACTACTGATGATGAGGCAAAGAAGAAAGCTCGTCTTGCTAGGTTTTCATCAACATCAAAGCCAGACCCCCAGGAGGAAGAAAAGAGGAAAGCAAGGGCAATCAGGTAGTGGGCTTGGATTTTTGTTTCCCTGGTTGTAGCGAATTGAAATGCTTCCAGTTCTATCATCTGTGGTTCATGGAGGTCTTGTATGGAGTCTATAAACATTAGAATGCATCTAACATATTGTTTGTTTTTCCCTTTATTTTCTGGGTGAAGGTTTTCTAATCCAACATCAAACTCTCTCACACAAGTGGATGGGAAAGGAAACGTTGAGACGGTAATGTTATCCTTTTAAGTTTCTTTTGCTATCTTGTAGGATATAGGAAACAGTAGTGTGTGCTAGTTTCCAATGCTCTTGTTCCCATTGATGATTCCTATTGTTTGTAATCAGATTGCAGATGATGCAGGCAAGGCTGGAGGTGGTGCCTGAAAAGAACATCCCCTTTTGATGGCAAGATAGCTTTTGCTTGTAAATTTCTTTTGTGGTTCGTGTTTCTTTTTAAAGTCTGATTGGCATTCCACCTTCAGAAATTTATATCTTATTCAAATCTGTATTGTTTCTTGTTGTACCTGTGTTATTGAATCTGATGATTGATTTCTTTCTCTGGCAGGTCTAGTATCCTGGTTAGGATTCCCTGTAATGGCTTCCATACCCATGTGCATTCCTTTATAATATTATCTAGTTCAAAAGTCTTCCATTCTGAGGGCAGATTCCATACTGCAAGGTGCTGTACTACGTGTTGCTTTGAGACGAGGGTCCCTAGATTCAGTTGTGTCAGGATATTAATTCTCTGGTTAGGTGATATATATTAGCAAATACCTTCCTAGGTCAAACCTATCTTACAAGTTTATTGAAGAATATCGGAAATTTCTGAAGTTTTAAGCCCTCCAAAGTCCAATGTTTTGGTTATCATCTTCAGTTTATATCTCCTCTGTGATGACAAGTTGGATGTTCATGATATCATTTGAACGGCAGTGTTAAGTTTCCATGTGCATTGGTACCATCTGCTATTGACAGGTTGAAATTTTCTAATTTGTCAAATTGACTTTCAGGATTAGGAAGTTAACATATCTTGCTTTTCTTTGACTTAATATCACTAGGTTTTTAGTTTTCTAACTATAATTTAGTTCGAATTCTTAGGTTGTTCCTTTTTAATGATGGGTTTTTATTTTGCTGACTGTAAGAGTGTAAGACTAATGGCCAACTATCAATGTTAGGAAACTTGCATGTATATCTTTTGCCTTTTCTTTTTCAGAGACAGATCAATAGTCTGAGCACAGCCAGTTGTTATCCAATTACTTACGTTCGAGGTTTGGTCTCTTTGTATGATGCTAACACATCTCATCTCATGGCATCACTTATAATTACTCATCATGGAAGTGACTACTCCTAGTTTTACTATAACCTGCAGAATACTTCGGTTAGAATGGGTCATGTGTTGAATGTTATTTAGAACTGCCGTTCAAAATGTCATCATGAAATAATAGCTCCAACTTGTGTGAGAATAAACTGAAGTAAGTTTTGGGAGGGGGAAGAAAGTATCAGTTCCATTGGTAAGTGGTCGTGTGGAAGAAGCTGAAGTCTCTCTTCTAACTTGGGAGTTTCTGATATTCTTGTTTGGTTATATAGGATAGGTCTTTGGAGGTATTTGTTGGCTCTCTTAGAAGTCTGCATGTATCGAGGTCTGTAGCTGAGAATGGATCGTACTTTACAAATAGGTTTCTCGTCAAGTTTCTGTTGTTTCTTTCTTCTTTTCCTTTGATCTTTATGTGCTTAGCTACTTAGCAGCTACATGTATTTAGTTTCTTTTGGATTTTTGGTTGGATGTAATGGTATGGAAGGACCACAACATTTATAGAGGGAATCGATATTTTGATCAAAATTTCTTTTGTGATCTCTCTCTCTCTCTCTCTCTCTCTCTCTCTCTCTCTCTCTCTCTCCTTGCTTTATGTGCCAGCGCAAACGATTACCAGAACGAAGTAACAATTGCAATACCTTAAAGACAAGACTTATGGCTCCTTGTCCATGGATGAGTCTATTTGCTGCACTTTTAGGAATCTCATCCTGTAGTTTGATCATGTCCTTGGGCATGCTGCTCTAGCTTTGCGGAAGAGAACATCCATCTGGTATGTTTGCCTTTTCATTTCTCTATTTCATATTATTTTTACAGTTATATGATATTAGTCGCCATACTTGGAGGTTCGTATGTATTTGGTTCTTGAACTTTTGACATGTCCATTAGACATGCAACAAGTATATATCTAATTAGATCAATTAGTTTTTTAAAAATTTTTAATTTGTTAGAGATCTACTGGATACAAAATTGAAAGTTGAGGAGGTATTAAACACAAAATTAAAAATTTAGAGACCTCACTGTTGAAAATTCGAGGACCAAATGGACACAGCCCTCCAAGTTAGACGCAACTTGTAATTTAACCTATTCTTATTCATTTATTTGTGGTGAAGTATCAAATCAGTATGGCTCTGGTTGTTGGTTCTGAGTTTTGATTGTTAGTAGGGGGTTTAAAAAATGATTTATGACATTGTACTTCATACGGAGATTTTGATTTTAGAATTTTGTGAGATTTTATGTTTTAACTTAAAACTTTGGTTAGTGAAGTAAAAAAAAATAAGGATATCTATATAATTTGTTTTAAAACTCATTCTTTTCGAACTTAAGAAAACTTCAAACAAATTGATCACCATATTAATATTAATATTATGAGTTATTTTAAATTTTTTTTTTCTTTTTAAAAAAATTTTAAAGTTATTTTTGCAACGAGGGTATTAATTATTTATGTTCATAAACTTATGGTGGATGTATTTTTTTGAATTTCTTTTTTTGAGTTAAAGATATTTTTGAAACTTTTGAAAAGACGTACTTTTGAAACAAAATTTTAACGATTTTCATCCAAAACTAACGGCAAGGGTATTTTTGAACTCTTCTTGAAAGTGTAAGGATATTTTTGAAACTTTTGAAAGTTTAGGGTATTTTTGACAAAAAGTGCATAGTTTAGAAATATTTTTAGAAACTGAATTTAAATATTCCTTTTAGGTTTTATTTTTATTTTTATTTTATTTCTTTTCCTTCTATCTATATATATAATCTCCTCCTCGTTGCCCTTCCCCAAGCAAAAAAGAAAAAAGAAAAAGAAAAAAAGAAAAAACCGTGATTGTCACGAATTTACATCTTGCCGATGTTATGGCACATCGGGTTAATAAATTCACGAGCCATTTTCCGTACCTTCATGGGAGGATTTTTATTTGTGTTGTCCATGTCATTCCTGATTACACAGTCCCATCATTTTTTTTAAAGAGAAAATATTTTTTTTTCTACATTTGGTTTAATTTTTATTTGGTTCCTAAATTTTAAAATATTACACTTCTAATTTTTATGTTTTGAATTTGATTTCAATTTAGTTCTTAAGTTTTAAAATGTTATAATTTTACCTTTGAGATTTGTAAATCTTAAAACATAGAAGGTAACATTTTAAAACATAGAGATTAAATTGAAATCAAATTTAAAGTTTAAAGACTAAGAATGTAACATTTTGAAATTTTTGGAACTCGAGGACAAAATAAAAAAGAAAAATCAATTTTTCCTCTCAATTTATTAACACAATATATTTTGTGGTTTTTTTTGGTTAAAAAAGTTCCATCATGTTGAAAGCACAAGACTGATTTTTGGCATCTTTGGTTACATTTCTCCTTAATTGAAATAAAAACAATACAATTTTCTTGCCAGCGAAAAAACTCAAACATATTAAAGCACACGAAATTACATTATAGCGGTCTCATTAAATAATTTTTCCTTCGTTAATATCAATAAAATTTTGTTATCTTTCTTTATATTTTAAGTTTCATATTAGACTTTTGTTTTTTATATTCTTTCGAAAATATTCATATTCTATCTAATTCTAAATACAATTGGATGGAAATGAAATTTTATGATGAATTTATTTTTCCTTTACGATGAAATTTGATATCATTAAGTTTGGTCGTGTAAAAGCTAACTAATAAATATAAATAATAAATAAAAAAGCAACATACTCAAAAAATAATTTAAAAAATAAATAAGTACAAAACCCATTTCTATTTTAGCCTTACCTTGAGAAAATTAAGGTTTGAAATATCGATGTAGATGGAAATATCAAAGTTCCGATTTTATGGAAATATCGACATCGATGGAAATTTTGAAAAAAATTATGGAAATTGATGAAATTTTATAGAAATTGTAATAATAAATTAATGAAACTTTGATTATGGCTTAATTAAATTATAACCTACAATTTTTAATCACAATTTTTATAAAGTAAGACAATATTTAGATGTTTATTGTAAATGTCTGAATAACTATTGATACGATAGCAAAAATATAAAAAAAATGAAAAAAGAATACAAAATAATAAAAAGTTTATGAATATTTTGAGATAAAATGATGTGAAAATTATGAAAGTTTTGGATGGTAAAAGAAAAAACTCACATCAATTTGGTTTTAAGATGAAATGATGTGAAAATTAAAGTTTGATTAAGCTTAAAAATAAATATAGATTATTTTTTGTGGTTTTTCAAATTCAATTACTTTATAAATGAAAGTTTTGGATCGAAAATAAAGGTAAAAATTGAGAAAAATTAGAAATTAAAAAAAAGTAGCACATAAAAATTGCTTAATTTTTTGTCGAAAATGACATTGGCGTGTGAAACTATAGAATTTTGTGTAATCAGGACCATAAAATTGAAAATTTTGAATTGAGCTACATAGTTAATTAGAAAAAAAAAATCGAAATTTTCTCGAAATCTCGAAATTTTTTCAAAATTGAGGAATCTTAATATTTTCAAAATATTCTTGAAATTTCAAAATTTCCATTGAAATTTTCCACGGCGGTTCCATTCGTGAGGCCTCCTTTTATTAAAAGTGAAAACAAAAAAGAATTACAAAAGCCAGGTTGAGTCTCTTACTCTAAACATTCAAATTATTATATATAATATAACTGAGACTGCTTACAGAAATATTAATCGCTTTAGACTTTTTTTTTCTTACAAAAATTAAATTAGAATATTTTACATACTCATTATGGCTTTCATGTGATTTCTTCTCTCAAATGAGCTCTGGACATTTCCTCTGATGTGCTTCAGAGCATCATGAACTTCTGTTGCCCTCTCATGGATTTCCTTCATCTTCATCGCTCCGGTCTCTGAATTCGCCGCCGGCGCTGCTCCGGGGACTGATGCTACCAAATTATCTATGTAATGCTCTCTCTCCTTTACTTCTACTGAAAAACTTGAAACAATTACGAAACAATGGTAATCGCGATTAGGCTCGAGATTAGGTTAATTCATGTGTAATGTGTAAAGTTTGCGAGTTTGGGAGGGAATTTTAGTACCTTTGATCTTTTCTTTGAGGGATTTGAGAAGATCGGTGGAGATCGGTGTAGGAATTGTTGGGAGATTCGGAGTTAGGGCTCGAATTGACTCGATCTGGAGCATTCCGATTAGGTTTTTTCTCATCTCGCTGTTTAGATGTGGTGATATCGAGAACTTTCTCGCATTGATTTTCCGGGATTGTTGAAACGAGATTCTCTGATCTTGATTCTTGGCGTTCTGTTTCCTTTGAGGAATTTGTGGAAATTTCTGATAAAGTTGAAATTTCTGAGGTTACTGATGTCGAGGCAATGTTGAGGGATTCAAGCTTTTTTATCAAGAGTTTAAGCCTCTTCTCAGCTTTGTTCCTTAGGTCTGTCTCCTTTCTAATCTGATTCTCCAACTTTAACAACTTCACAACAACAGAAAAACCTTTGAGAAAATTACACATTGGAAAAAGGTAGAAGCAAAGAGAAGTGTAGAATGTGAATTGTGATGAAGAAAATGTCAATGTCCATGAGATTGATACATTACCTTTTCCCCCATATGCTTTGCCTCTTCTTTGGCTGATCTTGAAGCTTGTCTTTCTGCAAGCAATCTTCCTCTTAAGCACTCTAAAGTTTTCAAACCCTTTCCAACTTCCATTTTATTTCCACTGCAAGCAAATTCATTTCACTGTCAATACTTGTATCCATCTAAAGATTCTGAACCCACAAAAAGAGAGGGGGAGAGAGAGAGAGAAAGAGAGAGAACCCACCTCCATTGTCTGTCTTCTTTGCAAGTAGCCATCATTTTCTTTGCCTCTCAGTGCAGAAAACTTCAGCAATCTGCCATATTTACCATTAGAGCAATCTGTGAGCTTAAAATGAGTGAAATTGCAGTTAGAAATAAAATAGTAATCTGGGGAGAGAAGGGATTTAGGAAATTTGAATTACTTGTCTCGTTATTGGGGTGGAGATTCGGTGTTGGTTGAGAAACAAAGATGCTGTAATCAGTGTCAGAAAACCCAAAGCCTTTGCCTCTTTCTTATAATAAACCAAACCCACTGCCTTTGTGACAGTTGTTCATCCTTTCTAATTCCTAGAATTTAACCCCTTTATTTATTATTGTGCACTTTAAAGCCCATGCAATTCCTGTCCAGACCCATAAATTTCCTAAACATGACATTGAAATTTGTTTGCTTTTTAAAAAGCAAAGCTTTGGTGGTTGAAGTAAAACATAATTTCTAAAACAGTGAAAACTTATTTTTACTGTTTGCACAAACTTTTTGGGTTTCTTGTGAAGCTAAAACTTCAAATAAACTATGATTATTTAATCAAACCCATGTTTGATATGATGAAGTTTGTTAAGATTGGAGGTGATATTTCCCTTTTTCATAATTAGTATTATTAATATTTAATTGATTGAAAAACAACACAAAAAGAAGAAGTTTGAACTATTTAGATACCATAATGTATTCATTTTTATCTTTATGTTCTATGAGTTTTTTTTTTTAGTTTTTTTTTTCTTTCCGGAGGCGTTCTATGAGTTAAGCTTGTGCATTCATTTATTCTATATAAAAAAAAACTGGTTTATTCACACAATTTATTATATTTTATTTTTCTTCTTATTAAAAACTCTTTTGAATTCCTGTCCATTTTATTGAGAATATAATTTTGTGGACTATTTTATATTAGTGTTCATTTTATTGGAATCAAATCAACTATATGAATACTGCATAAACTATATGAACTGATGGTTTGAAATTTGAATACTCAACAAT
The DNA here is from genome assembly GCA_002890555.2 of Lagenaria siceraria. Taxonomy (NCBI): domain Eukaryota; kingdom Viridiplantae; phylum Streptophyta; class Magnoliopsida; order Cucurbitales; family Cucurbitaceae; genus Lagenaria; species Lagenaria siceraria. The sequence goes on from CM016485.1 coordinate 11,177,577, forward strand.
TTTTGAAAAATATTTTGCCATCTGTCAGTGCAAGACAACCGGGTGGGTAAAGTATCTAACATCAGGACCATTTTCAAATTATATTTTTTTCAAAAGAAAAAAGAAAAATAAATGTTAAAAGTGTAACCCAACCAGAAAACTTATAGTATCAATTTTGAAGTAAGAAGTTTGATTCTCTATCTATATATTAAAAAGAAAAAAAATTTAAAAAAAAATGTGCCTGGCGGTTTATGTCACGTGAGGTCTCTGAATTTGTATCCTTCCCTGACCTCACATTTATCCCCGTGTCTATGAAATGTCTTACAAATTCAAATTTCAAATTTAGGCATGTTTGAACTTTGGACGTGGCTTTTTAAAATGGTTTATTTTCCCTTTTCTTTTTCTTTCTATTGGAAAAGTGTTCAGTTGACTGTCTCTCAAAATTTGTTTTCTTTTATTTAATTATTTTCATACCACTCAATTTCAATTTATACTAGGAATTTCAACTAGGAAGATCTTTTAAAATGCTAAAAATTTAGTTTTAGGAGTTGTTGGAAAATAAATTATCCAAAAGAAATAATGAAACTAAATAAAATTTAAAATAAATATATGTATATATAATTGTATTATAAGTAAAAACACATATTTTTTAAAATTAATAATATGTTCAGAATGGTTCGAATTTTTTAGGGGAACTCATGAACCAATCCAACCCATGAATCAACATAGCTCATAAAATTTTCATTTATTTAAATCCAATTCAACCAAAATGAGTTTATAATCCAACTTAAACAGTATGAGTTGGGTTCGGTTGACCAAATTTTTGGGTCATTAGATTTTTTAACCCCATAGCTATCACCTCTTTAAAAGAAAAACAATTCCATTTTTTATTTGTTTACAAAATTATGAATTTGTGGAAAGAATGAAGAAACTAATAAAACTTTCAAAACTTACTATTTTATTTATATTTTTGAAAAAAGACACGTGGACGAAAGGGCATTCTATGCCCTTAAGTTTGTAATTTATTTATATTATACTTGCTATGATAGATTATTTAAGTTTGTAATGAATAAAAGAGTTTTTATTATATATATATATATATATATATATATATATATATATATATACACTTTAAACTATATTATTTTTAAAAATGTACACTAAAAAGAACTATAAAAAAAGTGGGAGTGGCCTGCTTTGAACTTTGAAGGCATGCCTTTGGTAGGCCATTGTAGCAATTATCATCCTCAATTATGTGAACTTCAAAAAAATGCAACAATTGCATTATTTGATTATGGTCACTATCGTTTTTACTTTCCCAAGATGCCTTGCATTGCACTCGACGACTCCACTCTCCAAGTCCTTCCCTTTAAGAAATGGACTCATATACATGATTCTATTAAGTAACAAATTAAAATAGTGTTAAATTCTATTGTAGGTTTTTTATTTTTCATATATAGTTTATTTGGTCTTTGTATTGAAATGTTTCATTTTATTCTTTAAATATTTTTGTATAAATCTTATTTAATTCTTATTTCTACTTTAATTTTTTATTGAATTTAATAAAATGGTAATTATTTTAATGACAAAACTGCTAAAAATATTTTTAAATATATTGTAACATTTTGCTATATTTGTAAATAAATTGGCTCATTTTTCTTTAAAAACAATCTTGAATAAAATCTTAAATGTGGAGATAAATATATGTATTATAGTGTTAGGATTTCTGCACTAAACATGGAGATTTTGGAATATATTGCTCTAAACAACAAATTAAGTTTAATACACTTTGCTTTACATTCCAATATAATTTTTTATGCAAGTTGAGAATACAATAGATATATATATCCCTCTAAACGATTGAAAAACCTTGACCAAGTGGTCGTAATTGTAATGGTGTAGATTTGCCTTTTAAAATTACTATACATTAAAATGGAAAAAAAAAAAAAAAAAAATCTTCACCATTCATAATGCCAATTGCTTAGCAATTAAAAATCCACTCATTGGAAGTTGATTCCCAATTGGCATGAGATGAAACCTAGAGAAAATAACACCAAAATATACTAAATCAATTTTAACCCCTAAAACTTATCAAGTTGTGTCAATTTTTATCCTAAATTTTTGATTTCATCCAATTGCATCTCAAATTTAGGAAGTGTTGCAAGCTTAACTTTAAACTTTAAAAAATATTGTAATTTTAACCATTTGAAATAAATTCTCGCTTCACATATCGATTAGAAAAGTTATCTGATGCGTTCAATTGTGAAATAAATATACAATATGGAATTGATAAAATTTTAGAAAAAATGCATTAAAACAAACTTTTTTTTTTTTGTTGAATTTTATAAATTTTGGCAAAGTTAAATTATAATGAGTATTCTTTAGTTAAAATTAGTGGATGAATTAGTGAAAAATGAATCAATGGTAATAATAAAAAATATTAATTTAAGTTTAGAGTATAATTTATAAAATTAATAGTTTAGAGTTTGAAAATGATATTTAGCAAAATTTATTTTTTCCCATTATTTAAATATGTTTATAAGCCGCTATGAAATACGGACAATACATTATTTTCGTAATGTCCTTATAAAATACAAAAAGATAAAAAAGAAAAAGAAAAAAGAAAAAAATGGTGTGTAAAAAATCTTGGAAATTTATGTAAAATCGTTCTTTCTTTGCAGAATACAATGACGAGAAGAGTTCGAGCAACTGATGATCGTCAATGAACCAATAATTTTCACAGGTGTGTTTTAGCGAATTCATCTTACGAATTGAACTAATAACCTAATTTATACTCGTCTCAATTTTATCAGAGGAATAATTTCACCTGGAAATCGAAACGATGGGCACTTTTTTTTTTTTTTTTTTTTTTTTTGTATAATTAATCGAGGGTTTTGACCTAGAAATATCCTGATTTGGAAAAAAGAAATCTCTCGTTCAATCAGCAGCGTAAATGGAGCTATAGTTTGAGTTTTCCACTGTTAGGAAGGGCATTCTTGGCCTCGTCTTGGCCTCGTCTTTCTTGCATAAGGTTCTTAGAAGCCTTTAATGCTGGTTTGGATTTTTTATTGTTTGGAGTTGAAAATTGTATGGAAGGCGGAAATGAATAGGAAATCTAAGGCTCAGATGTCGATTCCTAAGCCTTTTGTTTGTTTGTTTCTAGTTTCAAATTTCACAAACTTTTGAAATTTTGAAATCTGATTCTGCTTTTGAAATTTGATGAATGTCCCACGGCTTAACGGCATATTTTATAGATTGCGGGACTATTGAACTTTCTGTTGAATTTATTATATATGTTGAGAAAGCACGAGCACAATTCTTCATCTATCTTATTTGATTAACGAGATATGTTAGCTTTGTTTTCTTTTGGGCAGAGAATCTAATTTGTTAAGTTCATTGTTATATCCATCTTTGAGCAACTACAACATATTGTATATAATAAAGAACAGAAATTTTCTATGTATTCCTGCCATGTGTTGTATAAGTATAATATATTATGTAGGTAAGCATGTGTGACTCAAAAGTTGAAAACGAAAGATTGGTCATGAAGGTGATAAAACTTCCTAGTGAATTTTGATTTTTTGATGTTTGATTTTACCTGTAACCTCTGGTTTTTGTTTATTACTTCTTATGTATTATACAATTTCTTTTACTTCTCTTACATAAAACTTGGGTAGGAGCTCAGGCTGATCTATTGAGGTGATATGTTATTTTGGATTAGAAGTACTAATCCATGACAACTAAAGTGGGATTCTCCTATTCATTATTAAATCTACAATGAGAAAATGGTCTTAAATAAACTAACTAATAAAAACATTTCTCAGGAGTCAATGGTTTTTCATTTCTTGTCTTTTTTTCCCTCTGCCCCATTTATGTTGGTTTGGTGTTCTGACATTCTTGTCAGAATGTTATTGAGGTGATATGTTATTTTGGATTAGAAGTACTAATCCATGACAACTAAAGTGGGATTCTCCTATTCATTATTAAATCTACAATGAGAAAATGGTCTTAAATAAACAAACTAATAAAAACATTTCTCAGGAGTCATGGTTTTTCATTTCTTGTCTTTTTTTCCCTCTGCCCCATTTATGTTGGTTTGGTGTTCTGACATTCTTGTCCAATCAACAATGTACCAATTTTGGTTTATATACCCTTTTTAGTAACCTGAAACTGTTTTGATTTTATCATAGGACTGTGTGTTTGCTGCAAGCTTAAGGTTAAGGCTGTTTAAATGGAGATACCCAGAAAAGAACAGGATTCTGAACCTTCATTTTCCAATGTTTATGAACTACCAGGAGAGCCTGCTATAGTAATCAATGGGGTGCCTGACATACCTGCTTGTGACAGTGCTCTTGCTCTTTGTAATTCTTTGAAAGATGAAAAATTACTTGGAAGTACAGGTTTTGGTGAGTGGTTAGAAGGGAGAGTTGTAAACAAAATGTTTGGCGATCGGTATTACTATGGCGTCATAATCGAGTTCGACAAAGTTACAGGATGGTATAGAGTGGAGTATGAAGATGGAGATTTCGAAGATCTTGATTGGCATGGACTCGAGCAAGTGCTTTTGCCCATGGACATTACAGTTCCATTAAAAGCCTTAGCATTGAAGACTCTGAAGAGAAGCAGGAAGGCGCAGAAGAACAGGAAAAACAAGACGAGAAACAGACGGGGCGATCCCAAAGAAATGGAAGGCAGGAGGAAGAAGAGTGTGGAAAGTAAAGTTCTATTACCAACAGAACCTGCAGCCTGAGTTGTATTGTTTCTTTTTGGCACATAAGTAGTGAATGGCTAAGCAAAATTAGGTGCTACCATTGATTGGGAGTGGGGCTTACGAACAAATTTAGGCTTTTTTTACTTTATAGTTAACCTAATCAGAAAAGTGGGCCTAATTTGATTACGTTTGTAGTTGTTTACCAATATTTTGTAATCGTAATGAAATATGGGCTCTACTACAAAATTTGTTAAACCAACGTAATCTGATTGTGGAGAAGAGGGTCATCAATCCAATTAAGTTTGATTGTTATGTGGGACTCACTTCCTCTTTGTTACTAACTTTCCATCATTTACCTATTTTATTTAGTTATCACGTTTTAATTAATTAGAAATATAAGAAGGGCATTATGGTAATCGTCTATATTTCATTATATTTTTCTATGAAGTAAGTAACACCAATAGATTCTTTATTACGATTTCATCCGTTTGTAGTTAAACGAATTTCATTTTTTTTGTGGTTGAGACCCATTATGATTGATACATGAATGTAAATTGATTACGTCAATTCCATAAGAACTGTTTCTTAAGATTTGATAGTTAGATTCAGGAGATGGACAAAAAATCAAATACTTTCCTGCCCAATTGATCTCATGAAGTTATCCAATTTATTATCAATTCACTGCTACACCAATTTTGATACTCAGTCGTATTTCTTAAAGAGAGATGCAACAGTTTTCTTTTTCACTATTCTTTAGGCTGACTTTATACATATAAAATATTACATCACAAAGGTAGGGAAAGATTCAAATTTTAATCCATTGTTGTGTAATTGATTATTGACTAAATTATAAAAGTATTCCTAAATTTTGCCCTTTACTCAAAAATTATCTGCATTCTTATAAAAGTTGTAATATTGCCCTTCAATATTACCTTTAGAGTAAAAATTTGTTAGGATAAAAAACCATACAATGCTGCATTGTTTTAGGTCACTACCACTCCATGTCCATCTAAAGTTTTGATAAATCTCTCCTTTAATATAGTTTGAAACATCTATGAAAGGTCACAAGTAATATTTCAACTTAACTTCTGATTTTGAAAGAATAGACGTATTTTTTAAAACAAATGATAAAATTCAAAAGTACTTTTATTTTGACTTTAGCCTTGTTTTTGTTAATGCTTTAAACTAGAGTTTTTGTTAACCAAATCTATGTTGCATTAATGTTGAAGGACTTGAATTTTAAAAATAATGAATACTAACATTTTTCTTATGACATACTACTTAGATCATACTCGCTACTTTCTCTATCCCTCTTGCTCACACTCATTTCTCCTTCTTGTGCTGCCTTATTCCCTCTCCCTCTCCTCGTGCTTCTTCCTTCCTCTCTCCCTCTCTCGCTTGGGGTTGTGAACACTGTCCGACTGTTTATCACCCGCTTCAACAAACGCTCACGCTCGTGCTTCAAGCCATAGACTGACTATTCATCATCCACTCCGATGAACCCTCACAGACATGTCTGTGCTTCTAGGCACCTTCCAACTTTTATTCGGGAGCGTGAGGATTGAGGAAAGAATACAAGAATTTCCTCTGCTTCCAGTGTTTGAACAGAAGAAAGAGAAATAGGAGTGTTAGATTTGAGGGAGGAACGCAAGCAAGAGGGACAAAGAAAGTAACATACGGGATCTATATAGTATGCAATATAAGCAAAAGGTCAGTATTCATTATTTTCAAAATTCGAGTCATTCGACATTAGCCAACATAAATTGGGTCATTCATAAAATTTAAAAAAAAAAGAGAGAAAGAAGATAAAAATAAAAAAATAAAACCCCTCAGACTACAATTACATGCTCAAAAGTTTTCCAAATCACTTTTCCTTTGTCAAAATGATTTGGTTGGAGGTGATCCAAATTCATTCTAATTTTATTGTAGATTCTGAAACACCAAATTTTTACCTCATATTTAACCATAGAATTCAACCTAATTCATTTCTTCCTTCTCTCTAGGCTGCTGGCTCCTCTTCTTTCAAGAGCAATCACTCTCTCAAAGCTTGTTTACCAGTGGGGCACACCATAGTATTAAATTTCTATCTATACGTCGATATTTCTATCAATATTTCTACGTTTCCATATGTTCGTATCGATATAAGGGGTGGATTGATATTTCCATTATATCGTAGAAAAATACACGAAATATAAAAATAAGTATCAAATTGTCACTAATATAAATATAATATAAATAATAGACATATTTACATATTTAAAAATAATAAACTATTTATTTATTAATTTAATTTAATTTTTATTTTTTTTAAAAAAAATATCTATTAAAATCGATATTTTATCGAAAACAAAATTAAAACATCCATGTTTCATCGATATTTTAAATGTTGGGTCACACAACACAACATTCCGCTTTACTCTGCACCCTATTTAACTGAGTCATTCCCTTTAAAAGCTACTTCTGCCCAATCTGGCATTGAAATTTGAAGCAATTTTAACAAATTTCTCTTCGCTCTCAAAGGGCTCTGTCTGTATGATCGATCCATCAGGAACTACACACTTCTTGTTTCCCATCAAATTACTATCTTGTTGAAATGCAATACTCTGTCAAGATCAAGCAATTTTGCCGCTCTTTCGCTGTTACTCTATAGAATGCAGCTGCTCGAGAATTGCTACTAACCTCATGGGCTGTTATTTGTAATGACAGTTCGTCTTCTTCATTTGCTCTTCGCGATATCTCAACCTTCTGCACTTCTTTATAGGCATGGCTTCCACTTAGTACTCTCCATTAGGCTTTTCTCTAACTTCAAATCCAAGACCCATCAGACCACTAACTTACCTAAACCTCCGAGACTTTTGGAGCTCATTTCTCCAAAGGCAAATGTCGTCTCTGAAAGTCGCCAAACCCATCTTCGGCTCATTCAGGACTTTTTAAAAACAGATTTAGATCAATGTCGATCTAAAACCCTTTCCAACGGTTTAGATTCTCATTCAGTTGTTTTATTGAAGGATTCCTCCTGTGTTCTTGATCAAGAACGTGAATCTGGTCATTGGGATGTTCAGTTGTTCGCAGGAAGATTTAAATTTGATGCTAATGATATATCCAGCGTTTTGAGTTTGTGCAGTTCTCAACGCAATCTTCGTGGTGGAATTCAGTATCATTCTGTGGCGATACGAACTGGGTTTATTTTCAATGTGTATGTAGGAAGTTCGCTGGTTAGTTTGTACGGGAAATGTGGGGAGTTGAGTAATGCGTATCAGGTGTTTGAGGAAATGCCTGTGAGAAATGTTGTGTCATGGACAGCCATTATTGGTGGGTTTGCTGTAGAATGGCAAGTTGATATGTGCTTGGAGCTTTTCCAACAGATGAAAAGAATGGCATTGCAACCAAATGAGTTTACTTTTGCTACCATATTGAGCGCTTGCACTGGCAGTGGAGCCCTTGGAGTAGGCAGAAGCCTCCACTCTCAAACATTCAAAATGGGCTTTGATTCTTATCTCCATATTGCAAATGCTTTGATCTCAATGTACTGTAAATGTGGAGCTCTTAACTTTGCATTATACATATTTGAAGCCATGGAAGTCAAAGACATTGTTTCTTGGAATTCCATGATTGCAGGTTATGCTCAGCATGGACTTTCTCTGCAAGCCATTGAGCTTTTTAAAGCAATGAGGAAGCTGAAGCAAGTGGAAGCCGATGCCATCACTTTCCTTGGCGTCCTGTCCTCATGTAGACATGCAGGGCTTGTGGAAGAGGGCAGATACTACTTCAATCTTATGGTCGAGCTCGATTTGAAACCAGAGTTGGATCATTATTCATGTGTTATTGATCTGCTTGGCCGAGCTGGACTACTCAAAGAGGCTCAAAACTTCATTGAGAAGATGCCCATATCTCCCAATTCAATTGTTTGGGGATCACTTCTCTCTGCTTGCAGGCTTCATGGGAATGTATGGATAGGACTGAAGGCTGCAGAGAGTAGATTGTTACTGCAACCTGATTGCGCCTCGACACACTTGCAATTGGCTAATTTATGTGCAAAGGCAGGATACTTGGATGATGCTGCAAAGTTGCGGAAGATGATGAAAGACAGAGGGTTGAAGACTGCTCCTGGATATAGCTGGATTGAGATTCAGAATAAAGTTTACAGATTCAAAGCAGAAGATAAGTCAAACCCTGTAATGGTTGAGATTTTAGGTCTTATGGATGGCATAGTGAATCACATGAGATCTATAGGTTGTGTTCCTGAAGTGGAGGACGAAGTTGATGATGTTTTACTAGCAACATCCTGAAGGTTATAACTTGTTTGTTTATTTCTTAGGAGGATAACTTGAAAGGTAGAATTGATTAGAAAAATTTTCACCTATAGAAAAAATGTCAAACTATTTACAGAAAATAGCAAATAAAACACTGATAGACATCGATAGACTTCTATCAGCATCTATCATTAATAGACCCTAATAGACTTCTATCAGTGTCTATCACAACTATCTAAAAGTTTTGTTATTTTATGTAAATAGTTTTCTTTATTTTTCTATTTTTAAAAATTTTCCAATTGATTATGCATTTATAGACAACTTATACAATTTTTGTCAATATATGAATATTATTTTTAAGAAATCTCAAAAAAATTGCCCAAGTCATCTTTAGACTTTAATAAAGTTTTGGTTAAATAACAAGTGTTGGTTTAGTAAATCTGATCCCTGAACTATAAGGAGTGTTTAATAAGTCACCGAACCTTAAACTTCGTTTCCAATAGGTTTTTGAACTTTAAAAAGTGTATAATAAGTCATTAAATATTTAATTTTATGTCTAATAGATCTTTGAATATTTAATTTTGTGCTTACTAACTCCTTGAATTAATTGATGTTTTTTAAAAAATTCATAATTCTACAAAGAAGAAAATTGAAAAAAATATAAGCTCAATATGGTAATCATCTAGGTTTTTGTTTTTGAAAATTAAGTCTAAACAATCATTCCATTTTTAAATTTGTTATCCATTTTTTACTAATATTTTTAAAAACCAAGTCAAAATTTGAAAACAAAAAAAAAATAGTTTTTAAAATTTAGCAATGAATTCAATTTTTGTATTTAAAAAAGATGCAAATCATAATAAAAAAATTAAGAATAAAATAAACTTAATTTAAGAAAAAAATGAAATAATTACCACATGAAACCTTAGAGTTTCATTAGACTAAAATTCAAGTTTGTGGGATTCAGATGTTGGTGAGGATAGTAATATGATGCTTACTATCTATCATGCTTACCAATAAAGATATTAGGGCATGTTTGGAAGTAATTTTAAAATGACTAAAATCACTTTTGTCATTATCAAAATCACCGTAAAATATGTTTTTAATCCTTCGAAACTAATTTTGATGATTGAAAATTGCATTTAAAAGTGTAAAATTGAAAATTAAATTAATTTTGAGTGATTAAAGTGTGTTTATTAGTGATTTTAACAAAAACACCTATTAACCTAAACTATTTTGTCAAAGAAAATTCAAACTTCTCCTTAGTAAAAACAAGGTGCTTGGACAACCTTGTTTTTTTCATATAAATTCAAAATCCAGATATCCTTCCTTATAAATACAGATTCTTTAGCACAAACAAACTGCTAAGATGTGAAAAAAGAAAGATTTCAGGTCACTTTGCATGTGATTGCTAACCTACTGGGGGCTTGAGATATGAAGATGCAAGTCATAACTCAATAAAGACTACTACAAAACGCCCAGCCACTGAGCCAACAAAAAAATGTGTCCAATACAGATGATAAGAGTTACTAGTTATTGGAGAACCCGCATCGTAATTTGGTTGTTCAGACAAAAGCCTCTGTTCTTTGAAAGAACTGCATGCATTGCTAGTGTTGGTGAAGGGAATAGTACCGTTGCCATTTTGGCGGGACCTGGCAAGGATGCCCTGCAATGATGTATAAATGATGCATCACAAAAAACTCGAACAAAAAACTATACCAATCCTGAAATTTTTTTATAATTTAGGGGGGGTTGGGGTTGGAGCGCTAAGTTGGTTATAATAGCCTTTGTTTCGAGTCCAGATTATTTTAGTCTGGATAGGAAATACTAACACTGTAACAAGGAAGAAAAGAGAGCAGTGGCGGATCCAGAAATTTTGTTGATGGAGGGCTTTATAAGCCAGTAAAAATAATCTAAAAAAACAAATGTAAAGGAGTGGGGCTTGAACCTGGGTTTAGAGGGGGCTGAAAGACAAATTTACCATTGGGCTAACTAATGATATTGATACTATGTCAGTTTTTTATATATATATTGTATAAATAGCATAAAGTTGAGGCGGGGCTTGGGCTTATACTAAATCCGCACTTGAAAGAGAGGATGAGTTGAAAATAGTAAACACTACAATAAAGAAGAATTTGAAATAGTAATATTGTAGTTAAGTGTAGGTTATAATAGTTGGAGACATCAACTATTACAATTAGAGTTAAAAACATGGGGTAGGCTATTACAACCCACTCCACCCACTTGAAATTGGGGGTCAAAACACCTACTTATTTTCTTTATAGGAAACAATTTCATTAGGTATGAAACTTACAAAAGAAGAGAACAATAAACCCGTTTCCATAGGAGTTAAAATAAACCTCTCTAATTGGAGAAAAGATTAGAAAAGCTATAAGTAATAGAGGTGACTATTTACCACAAGTAATAGCAAGGAAATACTAATTCTAAACTTTGCCACAAATATTTGATCTCTACCTGAAAAACATATTCATTGAGGTTGCATCATAGTCACAGCCAGATAAGAAGCGGTCCACGTCTTCTACCAATGCATTTCGAGGCATTCCTTCCAGAAGAACCTATAAATACAAAAGAAAAGTGAACCTTGCAGAAACAAATTCAGAAACAATCCAAGGTTTATATTTAATATGAGATACCCATTAACTGCAGTATGCACAATAAGCTGGACTGGACATGATTTTATGAACAACAAACCTAAGGCCAGGAAGATAGCCAATCCTCTTTCTTGAAGCATCAAGTTTCAAGTGAAAATCTAATCACATTGGTGCAATTATTATCCATACCAATGATCTTATTATAAGAACCCTTAACCTTCTTAGTTGAGGTAGTTACTGCAATTTTATGTTCTTGAGAAGATACTAAAATGAGATCCCGACCACATGGAACTTAGCAAACATTTTTTTCTTCCCTTCTAAACAGCTTAACATGAAAAATTAGTTTCTTTGTAAACAGTTTAAGATTTGGAGAGTGTAACGCAATCCAGTAAAATTAATCATTATGCAGTAGAAGAACAGAGAACATATTGATATGTATGCTTGATCCCTGAAATCATGTCATTTGATCACATGATATTAGAGAAACAAAACTAAAGTAGAATGGGTTGCTTTCTGATCAAAGTTGCCAAGGCCACAAACAAGAATATGATTGATAAAAGAGATTTCTCAATTGATAATGTGTTCATAATTTTAACAAAAAAAATGGCATTACAGTTTTTCCATGGTAAGATGGAAGAAGGTCCCACTGCGAACGAGAAGCCTGAAATTTAGAATAAAAGTTATAGATTTCAAAATTTTAAAAACAAAATAAATCAATTATTAAGTATCCATCAAAAGATCACCCGTTCCAATTTGTGCAAGCGACCTTTTTTTCCAATCACTGGAAAAGCATTATGATAAGCCTGCCGGGAGGGGAACTGTATCATCCTGATTACAACATCCATAAATATTTAATCAAAACCAACCTCAAACACCAGTGTTAGTCAAATATATATGCATGTACAAGGCACTTAATTGAACATATATTCAATAGACTAACATGTAAGCTGGTAACATCAAAGAATCAAAAGGGCAATTAGATATTATTTGATCATTTAGTTTCCATGTCGCAATAGGAATAGAACCATAACAACAGTGGTAGAACATAAGACAGAAAGCATCTATATGCAAAATAAGCTAAAAAGAAGAATGTTACATAGAGATTGGTACGAAAGCCCGACTGTATTCAACTTTGAGATCATCCAAACTCAAATTACATCCTTCAAGCAAATTGACCACGTCCGTTTTTAGAGTATTCCTTGTGATACCAAACAATTTTCCATACACCAAATCTGAGAAGAGTATCACAAAAATCTCATTATGCATTGCACCATGTAAAATCAGACAAGAAATCAATTACCTAAATAATAACAGTACATTATTAAGTACACCAAAAGGATTTCACAGCGATTAATGAATCGAAATTTCTCAAACTTACAGAATCAAAGATACAAAACCTAACTCGTTTAATACAATCACCTAATAACCAGAAGCTCAAATAAACGATAAAGAAAATTGTACCCAAAATTCTAACCCGCCACCATTTATAAACCCTAAACCTGTCCCAATATCGCACACGACACAAGGACATCGTCCAGACGCGGCGACGACGTAGGAACGAGCTTCATACCTGTTGTTTTTGATGTATTGAGAAAAGGATCGGCGGGCGATTCAGGTGGGGGTTGTTCCCCTTCCGTGGAGAAGAAACTAGGAGATTGGCGGAAAAACAGAGGGAGGCGATGATTTGCCGTCGCCGATCGAGAAATGAAGTTGGATCCAAGTGCCTTACGGAGCAGACTGAGATTCGACATTTTTGGCGGAGAAGGAAATGGCTGTTAGAGACTGAAGAAGAAGAGCTGAGTTTATGGCTTCGTTCACTCAGCTGTGGGAGCACTGGTGTTCACCGTGCAAAGTTCGAACACAAATTTTGAGGCTTCTTTATTATTGTTATTATTATTTTAAATTTGGGCAAAATATACTTTTCCTCTCTAAAGCTTGGAGTTAGTGTCTATTTAGTTTATGAGATTTCAAAAGCTATATTTTAGACCCTGAATTTGAAAAATAGTTCTAAATGGTCATTAAGGATGTGGCATGTTGAAGTAGCAAATTTTATATAAGGTGAGCAACTTTTCTAAATTTATATTATTTTTTAGATTATAAAATCTCTTTTTAATTATTTTTTTAGTTTTTTATTCTTTTCTTTCCCCTCTCTTTCTCCTCATCTTCTCCAATCTTTCTCATCTTGTCTGATGCATGCATCTCCCTTTCCCCCTTTTCTCTCTCTCCCTTTTTTAATCCTAAATTTCCTTCCAACCATCCAACCAAATTCCCCCAAACATCCCAAATCTCCACTTTTGCTGCCATTAATGGCATTTCTTAAAACTCCTACACTTCAAATTCTCAAATTGAGTTTATTGTGTTAAATTTTGTGAGCCCATTTTAGTTTTTTTGTCCGCCTAACCTCCATTACTAAAACTTCAATCAAATTTGAAAGTCTCTCTCAAGTGTCATTGTCAGCAATAATATATGTTAGTATTTGTGTGAAAAAACTATTTACTCAAAAGAAACTTGCATAACTATAAGAGTTTAATTAATGAGTTAAATTTATATGGTCTTGGAATGGTAGAATTTCTTTCTTATATATTTTTTCTGTAGTTTTGTCTGTTGAATGGTCAAAATAAGTTCAAGGATATCATCAAGCAATTGCCTCTATTAAAAATGTTTAAATGTTATATATTGGAGTTTTGATTTCTATTGGAACAGCTACAATCTAACCGTGGCGTTACTGCAAGCACAGACTGTGACTGTGAACAACGGAGTGGTGATGGCGACAGTAAATCTTGCTGGAGAACACAGCAAAAAAGTGAAAAAACTACCGAAGAAATGGGAAGAGATGTTGAAAAAAAGATGAGGGATGAGAGAGAAGGAATGGAAAAATTAAAAGAAAATAATTTAAAAGCCATGTAATCTAACAAATGACATAAATTTAATAAAAAATTATACCTCAATTAAAATTTGTCATCTCAACATGCCACATCAAATTTCCGTTAGTCAACTAACGTTAGGGACCATTTAGAACTATTTTTCAAACCTCGGGGTCTAAAATGTAGCTTTTGAAACCTCGGGGACCAAATAGACACTAACCCCAAACTTTAGGGACCAAAAGTGTATTTTACCCTTTAAATAATGTTAAATTACAAATTCGATCACTAATATAAAATCTTATAAGTAAGGGAAATTTTTGGAAATTGTTGTGTATAGAAAAAAATAAAAGTAATTACACATATAGAAAAAAGTGCACCCCCATGCTTTTGTAATTCCCACTTTTTTTTATATATGTGTAATTACTTTTATTTTTTTTTTCTATTTGTGAAAAGACCCCTAGTAAAAATATCAAATTATTTACAAAAATAGTAAAAAAAAATATTAATAGACGTTGATAGACTTCTATCAGCATATATCAATGATAGACGTCTATCATCTCTATAACTGATAGACTCTGATAGACTTCTATCAGCCTATTACAACTATTTAAAAATTATGTTATTTTGTGTAAATAATTTTCCTTATTTTTCTATTTTAAAAAATTTCCCTATAAATAATTCTTATGATTTAATAGAACTCTTAAAATAGTTGTTACTACATGGGCTATTTATGAAAAATTCATCGATTAAATCAAAGGGAATAAATTCAAACTTTTTTCAAACTAGAGGGATTAATTGTGAAATTAAACTAAAAATTGATTTTCACTCTTAAATTTGTGATGTTTTATCTATTTTGACTCTAAACTTTCTATTTGATCAAATTGCATCTCAAATTTAACTAAATATTTCAATTTTAGAGCCTCTTTGAATTGGCTTTTTAAATATTTAAATAAGCATTAAGTTTATAAAAAAGTGTTTGTAAACAAAAGTTAATCCAAACGAGCCCTTAATCTTAAATTATATAAAAAAAATGTTGCAATTTTAACCCTTTAACAATTTTTTGCTCCAAATACCATTAAAAATCCTCTTATGCATTCAATGAATTGTGAAACATATATAATATAAATTTGATAAAAACTTAGACAAAACAAACATTAGAGCTTTTGTGTTGGTTGAAATTTACGAATTTTGGCAAAGTTATTCAATTTGTTAATTTGTGTATTGGTCAAAGTTATTTTTGTGCAACGCTTTATTTCATCAACATTAACATTAATAAGTTTATGAAGATTTTTATACGTTTTCTTTAATAATTAGATGTGAATTAGTGAAGGAAAAGTTAGCTAAAAAAATTAGTGAATGTAAAATTGTAACACTTATTTGAATTTATGGTCTAATTTGATTAAATTGAAAGTTTAGAGTATAATTTGTTACCATTTTACAAGCTTAGGGATTGATTTTTTATTTATTATTATTTTGTTAAAAATGAATAATAATATTGATAACATTAATATTATTATCAAGAATCAGAATGGGGAAAGTAGGAAAAAATCTAAATGTATTCTCCATCCTCATCCTCTCTCTCACGCTCAATTTAGCTTATTATTATTTATGAGAAAAAATTATATAAACCACATTAGAATTATGAAATTTGTCATAGTTACACTTTTATTTTGATGAATCGCCCCTCTATACTATGTAATTTGTTACCAGTACACCTATGAATTTTTTATTGTATCAATTAGCCTCTATAGTTTGTCAATGGTTACAATCAACACCTATAATTTGTTATCTTAAGTTGATAGTATAAGTTTTAAGCTATGTTTGTTAGAGATTATGTGTTGACAATATTTGTTTAAGGTTAGTGGTTGTTATTCAGGTTGTCTCTGTATCTATTGTTTTAGTCCAATGTTTGTTTCTAAAAGTTTTGATTCTACAAAATATATTTTTCTTATTTGGAAAATTATGTCTCCAAAGTCTTTTGTAGATTTCTTTGTCTTTCTTGAACGCGATAATTTTGGTAATTAGGAGCGTTCTCTTGGTTTTCCATTGGGCATATTTAAAGGAATTGTGGTTGGTCTTCTAGGGTTGAGTGTTTCGACAAGAAGTACGAGTGTCATTGTCTTGTGATTTTTTTTTTTCACAAGTGTGATGACCTTTGAGAGACGAAGGTCATGGTGCAGTAGATCTTGAGACTTATGCTAAGTTGCATCGGGCTATTTTTCTTATCAATGTGATAAGGGATTCTCAAGCTTAGAAGGAGCCTAAGCTAATCAAGTGAAGTGGTCTTCATTTGAAGTGGAAAGATAAAAGTTGTAGTGAAAAGGAGTCTTACACTTAGGGAGAGCCTAAGTGATCATTCACTAATACACATAATCTTAAGGGGAGTCTAAGATCTTTAAGAGGGAGTCTCACACTTAGGAAAAGCTAGCCTGAGTGATATCTAAGTTGTTGAGTTGTTTGGGTGTCACTATTTTTTATGTGTCATTACAGATAAGTACAACGTTGTAATCGCTCGACATTTTATTAGTGTATTTATCTTTCCTGGACATTCTACCTCCAGACGTAGGTGGTATTTCACCGAAGTAGGTTACCAAACTCTGTGTTCTCATTTGCGTAGTACTTTGTGTCTAATTTTAATGTTTTGTGGTATGTTGTAACATTGTGCATAACATAATCTGTTGTGTGGTAGGTAACCTTTATTTTTCAATGTTCATGTCAGTTGAACTCACAAAGAAGGGTAAATGTGTTAATATGAGCATAATTCAACTAATATGAACTTGTAACATCAACCTCGAAGTCTGAAATTCGATCTATCATCCCACATATTGCAAAAAAAAAAAAAAAAAACTCTATTAGAAGCTGTTTGGGGCGCTGAGTTGAGTTGTGAAGTATGAAGTTAATATGTCTCACACACACACTATACTTTCACATTTTAGGAGTTTAGGGATTTTTTATGATATTTTATCTCAAATTTTAGATTAGAGTTTATTATTCATGTATGTTGGTGTTGCGAATGTGATCAAAGCCCCAGATCAGCTAGATAAAAGTATAATCATAGTTATATAAAGGAGAACAATTATCACCAATGGTATGAGTCATTTTGGATGAAACCAAAAGTAAAGCCATGAGGGTATAAACCTTTGTATAAGATGACTATTAGACACTTATGAACTAATAATTTCAATTTTGTGTTTATAAGCACTTTCACCAACCAATTTTTTTTTTAGAAGTATATGATCGGTTGAGTTGGTCGTTAGAGTTAGTTTTTGGAGATGATCGATGGAGATGGTGGTCAGAGTTGGTCATTAGAGTTGATCATTAGAGGTGATCATCGAAGGTGGTCGCTAAAGATGATTATCAGAGGTGATCTTCGCCAAAGATAGTCGTCAAAAGTGTTTGTCGGAGTTTGGTCGCGAGAGATGGTCGTCGAAGCATGTTGCCAGATTGAAGTGGCAATAGTCGCTAATGATGGTTGTAGCCAAAGGTGATCAACTGAGTTAGCCATCGAAGGTAGTCATCGGAGCACGTCACCAAAGTTGGTTGTCGACAATGACCACCAGGTGGAGTCATTGGAAACACTGGAGGGAGAGAAAGGGAAAGAGGAAAAGATGATGTTCCTCGATAAATATATAAACTTCAAGTGCTATATTTCGTTAGTTATTTGATTTCTAATTTTTTTATTTATCTTAAAGAAAATTTTGTATTGATAATGCAGATTTTTTTTCTTCTAATGAACTATTTAGATACCTGTCAATCTGAGTATATTGTTGAATGTACACACCTCATATTGTTGGTGGTCGAACCATTTCCTTCTATTACTTTGATTTACACAATTATTTTGCCAAATAATAAAGTTTTTCCCGCCCCTCGCAAATTAATTTTTTTTTAAACAATACGTGAAGTAGGAAAAATTAATTTTTTTAAAACACAATATGTGAAGTAGGAAAAATCAAACCTCCACAGTAAAAGTTGATAGTTTATGTTAGTTTTTTTTTTTAATTCAACAATTATATGAAAATAGAAGATTCTAGAAAAAATAAAAAGTCGTGTATACCTTTTACAAATAAGTTGAAAATAATCATATTTACAAAATAATAATAAATAAAATTACCGTCTTTTCTTATCTAAAAATTATTATTAATATTTAATCCATTTTAAAAAGTTAAATTATCAGTGACTCTTAGAACTAAATTTAGTCATGAAAAATAGATGGACCAAAATACAATCACACATAAAAGATTAAAAGAAAATTAAGAGAAAAAAAAAGTTGGAAGAATAAAAGATTAAAATAAAAGGATAATAATAATAATGTTTTAGTAAACCATTCAAAAATAATAATAATAATAATAATAATAATAATGTTCTAGGAAAGAATAATTTTACTTACAGAATTATCCTTTCCTTTACAGGTGTTGAATGTTTTACAAAATTAGAAATAAATTTTTTTTCTATGAGACCTCTTTGAGAAAAAGAAAGAAAAAGCAAAATTGACATAAGAAAACCTAAAATACCCTTTCTATCCGCTTCTCAGGAGTGTCCACCTTTACGCAATAATCCCTAATCATTTCGAATTTCCATCGGCCATTTTCCGGTGAGGCGAGCCGGCTGATTCGTTAGACAGCGTTGACGGTTAAATTCCAGTCGAATTCGGATTAGCGGTGGCTGAAGCTGTGGCTCCGCCGTTGACGGTGTCGAATGGGCTCTCATTGACATAATTTCCAGGCGGATCGTATTCACAAATCATCAAAACGCCTCCAGTTTGGCACTTGACGCGAGTGCATCCAAGTCTGATTGAATCTTTCCAAATGATTTGCGTGTAATGGCCGCACATTTCGCCCTCAGAGCAGGCGTTATTTCGAGCGTCGTAAAATTGCTTCTCCCTCGACCACGATTCCACCGCTTGCGTCGGCGTCCAGTGATCCAGCGCTCCCCAAAACAGATTCTCACCGTACGGACCGTACGAATGGATCATTTTGCAATCGGAAACGCGCTGCATTCCCCAGCGACGAGCGTATCGAGCCAATTTATTGTCCCAATTTAGCGGAGGATGCGTCACGTTCATCCTTACTTTGTTGTGCGCTGACAGAAATTCGCGAGCGACGCCTTTAGAGCGTCGAGACGGTGGCGGAGGCGACGGCGGCGATTGATTTGCCGTCGCGGTGGATTGGTTATTTCCGGCATTGGAAGGGGATTGTTGCTGCGATGAGACGATTCGAAGAAGGAGGAGGAGAGAGATGGAGAGAAGAGGAGGAAGAATTGAGGGATACGGCATTGGGAGGCGGCGATGAGAGAATTTTTTTTAGGGATTATTGATTGGTGAAGAAGAGAAGGTGGCTGCCCTCAGATTAGAGCAGCGGAGGGAGAGGAAAAGGGAGAGGAGAGGCGTTTTTGTATCTGATTTTTGTCCATAAATTTCCACTTTCTTTGGTTATCATTTCTTCTTCCTTCAATTTAGTAAACTCTCTCTTTTTTCTATTAATGTCTTATTTCTTTTTTTTTTCTTCTTCTTATTACTATTGTTAATTGTAATTAATATAATTTCTTTTGTTAATTATAATTGATCTTGTCTATATTGGACTCTGTTTTTTATTAGCCATTTCTATCGACTATTTATAATTTCTATAATTATTTTCTCATCTCGATATGATGATATAAGTATAGTTGATGGATGACAATAGTTTAAACACATAATATAAGAATAATTTGGTGATTTTAAGTTAGATTTTAAATAGAATCAAATAAAAATAAGAGAAATTTTCACAGATAGAAAAAATGTCAAACTATTTACCGAAAATAGCAAAAAGAACACTGATAGACTTTTATCAACATTTATCATTGATACACTTCTATCATTTCTATCACTGATAGACTCTGATAGACTTCTATCAGCATCTATCACAACTATCTAAAAATTTTGCTATTTTATGTAAATAGTTTCCCTTATTTTTCTATTTTTAAAAATCTCCCTAAAAATAACTATAAATCATCAATGAATGGTTATGAAAGTTTATGATTTAAACTGTTATAATTACTAAATTTTGAGACTTAGGGTGTGTTTGAAATGCATTTTCAAGTGTTTAATTTAAAAAATAAGTCATTTGGAAAAAAATTAAATTTGGCAACCACTTAAAATAGATTTTAAAGTGTATTTTAAACCGTTTTTATCAAAAGAGTGTAAATAAAAAATACTTTTTTCTTAAGTTAATCTAAGCGGGCCATTAATTAATACAACTCCAAAATTTAACAAATTTAAAATAATATTTTTGAGAATGAGGAACATTTTTTTAAATAAGGAATCTCAAGTGCATCAAACGAAAATGAAAAAAGTTTTTTCACACCAACATTTGCCATGTTATCAGTCTTTCGAGAAAGAAAAAGACATCAAAATTTCGTTCTCTCTTTTCTTTTTTAAAAGACTTCAAATTATAAAAAGAGGAATTATTATACACAGAAAAAAAATATTAAACTATTTACAAATATAAAATTTTTTTATTGTCTATTAGTGATAGATCGCGATAGAATTCTACCGTTTAAGTGATAGAAGTCTCGTTTTCTATCGCTCAAGCAATAGAATTCTATCGTGATCTATCATTGATAGACAATAAAAAAATTTTATATTTGTAAATAGTTTGACTCATGTTTCTATATTTGATAACAACTCTTATAAAAATCCAGTATGTTTACCACGCTAATTTAGATTTTGCTAATCAATATAATTTAATGGACAATACACCTATTATTTGAGAATATTTAATTCTTTATTGGCACATCTGTTCAATTAAATAAGATGTTGTCAATCAGAGTAAAATTCAACTTACATAAGTATGTATGATCGACCAAAGAGTTATAGTTTTGAATCTCACACCTTATATATTGTTGAACTAAAAAATTAAACAAAATCTTAAAGTGGAAGTTTAATGAAATTCAGGATGGCGATCGGAGTAATACGAGAATAAAGATGCTCCATTTCTATGTCTAGTAAGATTATTCATCTGCCTACCCCTCCCATTTTAGAGAATCATAGCAAGAAATGCAATAAAATTATATATACTTTGATCATGCTGAAATTAATATTTGTATTATTTATTTATTTAAATAGTTAATTTTATAAAAACATTTAAGATGACATTACTAATTTAATACAAAAAGTTTAAAAAAAAAACCATAAATAGTGAACCATTGAGGTATGGATGGAAAATTTCTTCTTCCTCTTCCATCTCATAGAAAAATGGTGGAACTTTTTTCTCTCAACCTCAACTTTGTCACACGTGGATATTTTTACTATCCCTAAAAAAAAAATTTATATTATAATTCATTTTATATAAGTCTAACTTAATTCAATCTTTTCCAATCGTTTAACGTTTGTAAATGTTAAGTTATACAAAATATCATAGGTTTTAATATATATAAACTTTCAAAAGATTCATTTTTGAACTTTGAAATTTGTTTTAACAAATAATGTAAGAAAAATTTTCTCTCATTAAAATAAGATGGATAGTTACGTGATAACTAATGTGTGAAATTTAAAATGTATTCGTAGCAATATTGTTGATGTCAAAATTCAGACAGGAAAAACACGGCTAACATTCACGTGATCGCCAGTGAATTTGTTTAAAGGGGGAAAGAATGTGGTTTACAAAAGAGAAAATATGCACACTGTGTGTAGTACTTGCCACATGGACTCCGATGCTTAAGTCAGAGAGTGAAAAAATATGGAAGTTACGAAGTTTATTGAAAGTAGAATTTAAGTTACTTTACATGGAACTATAATGATGTATTTATAGAGGTGATTGACCTAGGTTGTTTCGATAAAGTCTTGGAGCCGCTTTAGGATAATCATACAACTTATTGGGTCGAGAGATGTGTCATATTTCTCTTTCGGCTAGAGTCAATCTCGGCCTTGGCAGAAGCCAAGCATCTTCCCTAGACTCATTTTGGTCCTAGGGTACGCTTTGGAGAGGAGAATGAGTAGGACATCTTGCAAAAGAGCACGTTGATTTGAACTTTGTCACGAACTAACTCTCTCTCCTAGGCTCAAAATGGGCATATGGTGTTATTTTTGGCCCAAACCTTGTTATTTTATCGACCTTGTTGCTTCTCTCTTTATTTTATGTCAATGATACCATTCAGTCTAAAACCACCTATAACATATATAACATTATTCACGTAAATTGATTGTGTAAATTATTTTAATAATGTATTTTGAAATGAAGTAAATAATAACAAGTACCTTAATCTAATTGTATACAATATACAAACGTTTTAAAATTTATGCAGTTGATACTTCAATTTCTTTCTATCATTTAACCATCATAGTTGACCTAATAGTAATTAAAAGACTTGGTTTAGATAAAGAGGTAAGATTGAATGCGTTCAATCTATGGTAGCCACTTAATTTAATATCTTACAAGTTTCTTTGATATTCAAATATTGTGGAGTCAGACCAGTTATCCCGTAAAATTAGTCAGAATGCACATAATTAGGCTCAATCTCGCATATATTAAAAAAAAATCTTTCTTTTATTTATTTTATAGGAAATATATGTTTTTTTTTTCCTTTGAACAATTTCAAATTCTAGGGGCAAACCATTCCTTTGAAAATCCACATTTTTTTTTAAAGAAATGAAAATCCACATTTTCTTTCCCATAAGGAAATTCACATTTATTAATATAAAATTGTCAACCTAGATGTTACCAAAAAAAAAAAGCTCAAACTTAAATTATTCAAATGGGGAAATAATCCAATAGAGAAGTTCCATATTAAGGCCGACCAATCGACGGCAGATCGAATTCCATTATTGCTCCAAAACCCAGCCTTCCAGATTGCGCCACGCCACCACCTCACCGAATGACGTCGACATCACAACACGTGGCAGAAATCTGGCACATTAACAGTTTTGGGTTGGTGTAAGCGTGTCACAGACACAAAATGCCCCAGTTCTTCCATTACCCCACAGGTCCATTTGCACGCAAAGGAGCCAAATCGCCATAACCTCCAAGCTTTCGCTTAATTGAATCGGAGTTAAAACTTCCGCCGTCGGCCACCGCTCTATCTCACCGGCTGTTTCATCGATCCTATCGTTTCAACTTTCAACATCTCTCCGATAATCGTGATTAGGGTTTTCAGAATATTTGATTCGCGATATGCCGATTCGGTGTACTCTGAACTTCAGAGTTTCAACGGTTTTTCTTCTCGTTTCGACATTCCTGAGCTGCCATTCAGGTAAAATTTATTCAAAACAGATGTGAAATTGTGGTTTATTTATTGCTGTTTCTTCCTTCGATTTGGTTTTTGTGTTTGTTGTTATTTGCAATTTTGAAGTCAGGGATTGAATATTGGAAATGATTTCAGGGGGCCTAGAATCGGCGGTTGTTACGCTTGATTCCATTGTAATATACAAGACGCACGAGTGGTTAGCATCGAAACCAACAGTATATTTTCAATGTCAAGGGGGAAATAAGACGAAACTGCCTGATGTACAGAAAGAGCATGTTTTATACAGCTTCAATGGTGAAGAATCATGGCAGGTTTGGGGCCTTTCATTGAGTTTTTTTTAACAGTGTTATAGCTTCTCCAACCTTTTCTTCTTCTTTTCATGTCGACTTTATTGGGTGTTCTAATTTCACTTGAATGAGCTAGGACATGTTTGAGAGTGATAATCATTTTTGTCAAGCTTAAAATTATGTCAAAATATGCCTTCAGTCATTCAAAATTAGTTTATTGTTTGATTTTGCATTAGCATCAAATTTGCTTTTGAATTATTAATGACTTGTTTTAAAGTGATTTTAAGCATGGAAAAAGTGATTTGGATCATATCACTTGGGCATGTTTGAAAGTGATTTCAACTTTTATCATGCAAAATTATTTTGAAACATGTTTATTAATCTTTCAAAATCAATTTTGATAATATAAAAATCGCATTTAAAAGTGTAGAATCGAACATTAAATGGATATTGAATTATTAAAGGTAGGTTAGGAGTGATTTTGATCATTATAAAAGTGATTTTAACCATTTCAAAATCACTTCCAAACATGCCATAGTGATGAACATTTTACTGAACAAAAGATCACTTGGTGGAACCAAAGTACCCTTTTCTTCTAATTATGTAATGATTGAAGTTCTTCACACAAATTGGATAATAACATAGCAATAGGACAATTCGGATATGACAAGTTTAACTTTTGTGTATGTTCACTCTAAACAAAGACCTTTTGAACTCTTTGTTGCTAAAAAAATCATGATTAAAGTAACGAGGGTGGGTTATGTTTTGGTGTCTATATGAATAGATAAAAGGGGATTGCATACACAGTAACAAATGGCACTGTTTACTACTGTTGATTTGGTTCCAGTGTTGAAATACCATCTCTGTGTTTTCAGCCATTGACTGAATTTGAAAGCAAAAAGTGTAAGCGATGTGGGTTCTATGAAGAGGACAGCATTAAATCTGATGATATATTTGAAGAATGGGAGTTTTGTCCATCTGATTTTACAGCTCCCGCTGGAAAATATATACGATTCAATGCAAAAGAGTTCAATGCCACCTTTTTTTGCTTGCAGTGCACAGCATATGCCAATGGTGAGTTGTAATATACTATAGTTTATTACTCTTTGTTTAGTTGAATTACTATTGCCTGCATACAACGAATTAAGAGCTTGTTTAGACTGACTTTTTTAGTACTTAAAAAGTAGTTTTAAGTGCTTAAGAGACTGTTCAATATTTCCTTCATACAACGTTACATTTTCTAATGTTTGGATTGACTTTCTAAGTGCTTAAGAGTCTGTCAATCCAAACATCCGTGAACTTGAAATTGTGCTTCCTGCTGCTTAATTATTTCGAACAAATCTGTGACTGTAGCTCTGTCGGCATGTCCATGTGTTTTCGAAGTATTACAATCCGCATTTTAGATTTTATCTAAAAATTGGGTACTTGCTTGCAGTTACCAGTACAAGTTCGCCTTCGCATGACGGAGAAAAGGGAATGCATTCTGCTGTAGTCGTAGTTATCAGTGTTGTGGCTTCAACTGTGCTGATTATTGGTTTGGTGGTTGGCTACAAATATTGGCAAAAAAAGAGAAGGGCGCAAGATCAGGCCAGGTTTCTGAAGCTGTTTGAAGATGGGGATGACATTGAGGATGAATTGGGCCTTAGCGATGTAATTTGAGAGTTGGTACTTAAAAGAAAAAGATACATATGTACAGAGATACACTTTTATTTATTTTTATTTTTTTAAAGTTAAACAACAAACGGGTATAGAAAAATTCAAACAAAACATCTTGGTTCACAATAACCAATTGAATTATGTTTAGGTTAGCTAACGTATGGAAACACATTTTGCATAATCTTTCTATTACCTTTGTATTAGAATAGAAATAACATAAAGTTTCTGCATTATTCTTTGATCACACAGGATAGCTGTCTGAATTTTGTTTACTTTGATGTAATAAATTAGGGAAAATTTGTTATTATTTCTGGTAAAAGAACATTCCAAAAGAAATAAAGAACTCTCCATTACATTGCATTAAGCCAATTGGTGTTTGATGAAAAAATAAAAAGTGATATGTCAATGTCAGTACCCCAGGATGGCTTCTAGGAGTGCCAAAGCATCAGAATTGCAGTCATTTTCAGGTTTCAATTCTTGCCCATTCCAGTCTTGACCTTGCTCATCTTCCCCAAGTCCAAACCAAAACTGAAAGCAATCCCAAGTAAATTCATAGTACAAGTTTCTAGAATCACCATTATAATCCTCAAGTTGATCCTCATTCTGGAGGAGAATGAGTTCTGTATTCTCCATTCTGCAGCCATTTTGATTGCCATAAGGGTCTTGGCAATCGAAGAGATTGGTGGAGTTGAGTTCATTCGACAACCACTCGTAATAACTGTGGTAAGTCTGTTCAACCTCAGGATTGTCTTCAATTGGGTCTCCATCAGACTGGTGTTGGCTCGTGAAACCGAACTCCGCCGCAGGGTAGTCGTAGCTGTTTGCATTTAGCATGAGCAGGTCAATGGAGTTGGAGCCATTGTAACTCATATCCGACATTCAAAGCTCTAACAGGCCACACTATGACAGTGGGTGTGTTCTTAGAGGACCTGTTATATATAAACTTGGAAAGGAGAAAAAAAGAGAACCATATTTGTAGTGGATTCCATTCTCATCTAAAAAAACATTCTCTATAAAATAACTGGTATAAGCTAATCTATACTTAGATTTTGGTATTTGGAAACTTACAAAATATTTAACATCTTCAAATAGGTAACATATTAAACTCTTTAGAACTCAAGGACACAATTGTACAACTTATAGAACAGATTCTGTTTAAGCAAGGTCGTTAAGTAACATGTTGAACTCATTACCTAGTTTTTTTTTTTCTTCCTTCGACCATTTAATGAGGAAATGAGGAAATATTGTTCATTTCCACCCAAAACCTTCACACAATCTCCTTACACGGGACAATTTCGAGTATGTTTGGGATTGGGGAGTGATTCTAAAATGGTTAAAATCACTTTTGTTATTTTAAAATAATTACGAAACATGCTTTTAATTATTTAAAACCAATTTTGATGAAATAAAAATTGCATTTAAAAGTATAAAATTAAATATTAAATTAATTTTGAGTGATTAAAGACATATTTTAAAGTGATTCTAAGCGTGACAAAAGCGATTTTAACAATTTCAAATCACTCCTAAACATACACTTCTATAAGTAGGTTAATATTAGATTATATAATATTAAGTTTACCTTCACCCTTAAGCTTAAGCTTTTGGGTCAATCGGTGATTTAACATGATGTCAGAGCAAGTAGTCTACGAGGTTAACAGTTGAATTCGTACGTTCTAACATCTTTTTGAATTAAGAAATGAATTTAGATATCTCACATTTTTAGCTTGCATAAGAGAATATTCTTAACAGCTTTCTTTGGGGGGAGGATGAAAAGCAGCAAAAAAAAAAATAAAAAACAAAAAAGGGGAAAGGTATCACCAAGTTAGTTGTCAAAGCATCTTTATCTAATTTCTTTCACTGAGAGTGAAGAAGAAGAAAGTAATTTGCCTCCAACTGCTGGATAAGAATTCCTTTTCCTCTTAGCTTTCTGGTAGAGATATCCCTTGTGCAGACCGTCTCCATAGTGGCTATCATGTGCCATACACCATTTTTCTTATCTTCTGAAGTACATGTGAAGTTATATTGAAGCTTACTCTCTGAGACCCTGAGCATGCAATGCACGAAATTGTGTTAGAACACCATTTTATGGCCTCAATCTCAACAATATTTGACTTGTGGGGATCGAAAATGGAACATAAGACGTGTTTGGGAGTGATTTTGAAATAGTTAATATCACTTTTGTCATATTCAAAATGGGTATGAAAATGATTTTTATAATTGTAAAATCAAACAGGAAATTGATTTGGAATGATTTAAGACATGTTATGGAGCAATTTTGAACATGACAAAAGTGATTTAACTATTAATCAACCTTCATTATGCCCTAAGTGTTAGGCACCAAAAGAAGGATCCTCTTCTTTTAAAATGTTTGTAGAAATGAACAGGTCTGTCTGTTAAGAATTCGTGAATGAATTAATGGTAAAGTTATTATTATTGTGTTGTTCTGTGATTTTAGAAGGAATAACAACTTTATTCTTTTTGGAAAATAATTTTTTTACGTGAACATGCAAGGATACAAAAAAAACTACCTTTTAAAAAATATCTACTTTTACAAATGTTTTATTCTACAAAACAAAAAATTTCTCTCCCTCCCGTTGGAGAAGTGCTTCTCCTCCACTTTGTGTCCTACTTTGTGGTGAATCAAGGATAGCCAAGAGGGTTTTTGTGGAGTCTAAACTATGTCTTTTCTACTGTACGTCATTGTTCCCACACGTGAAATTTTAAGACCGTCATTAAATGTTAAATTTCTTGTGGCGAGTTTGGACAATAGTTTCCAAACAGCCCTATAAAATGTCTAGAAGGAAGGTTTTGATGAGCAGGGAGAGTGCAGAGAATGATGATATATGATTCCAGTCAACATATAATCATGTTATAAGAATAATTGATTATCCATAAGAAAGAAAGATATATGACCTTTGAGCATTTTACACAGACTCGGAGCTTTGAACTGCTTTGTTGAAGTTTTCTAATTCCTTGGAGGAAAAACCATAGACTGCTTTTATAGTGTCCCTGCAGCTACTGCAGAAACGATGAAGAATTAGCCAAACCACAGAATTTGCAAGAATTTGGTATCCTAAAAAGCATTAAGGAGGATAGACCCTTGATTTGGATTTCATTTTAAAACAACTAATACATGAATGTGTTTAAGACTTCTTTAAATACATGAATTAACGAAATCTAAGAGATAAATGCTCGAACCAAATGGATAGCTGCAACTTTCATTAATATGAGTGGTTTTTTTTATATTTTTTCCCTCTATGTTTCTCTACTAAATAGAATTTTTCTTGCTACTTTGGTAAGATTTTGGAAGAAGAATAATTTTATTGAGATGATTTTGAGGTGATTTTAAAGGTAAAATAGTTGTAAATTACTACCAGAAGGTCTAAAATGATTCACTTGTGAAAGTTTAAAGTTTAAATTGATACTAACCATAGTGAGATAAGGAGTGTAAATTGATTTTTTTTTCATTTCTTTTATATCATGTTTGGGAGTGATTTCGAAAGGGTTAAATTCACTTTTGTCATTTTCAAAATCACTCTGAACCATGTTTTGATCATTTAAACCAATTTTAATGATATGAAAATTGCATTTAAAAGTGTAAAACTAAACATTAAATGAATTTTGAGTCATTAAAGAGAAGTGCGTCGAAGTGATTTTGAATCTTTGATCACGACAAAAGTGATTCTAATAATTTCAAAATCACTCCAAATATGCACTTAATTCTCTAGGTTTGCTTTCGTTTTATTCTAATTCTTCTACTTATTTTCAAAGTTTAAATATTACTTTGGTTCTGGTACTTTCACATTTGGTTCAATTTAGTCTCTATACTTTCAAAATGTACATTTTAGTCCATATATTTTTAAAAAATGACCATTTTGGTCTCTTAATTTTCATTTTCATCTCATTTTTCTTTCTTCTAAATTTTATGTTGACATTTTGCTAATAGGGACAAAAGTGTTCATTTCTTAAAAGTATAGGATCCAAAATAAATATTTTAAAAGAACAGGTACCAAATTGAACAAAAACAGAAAGTATATGAACCAATATGAATAATTTGAGAGTAAAGGAACTAAAACGAACCAAAGTCGAAAGTAAAAGAACCAAATTAGTATTTAAACCTATTTTCAATGTATATTCTCATTGGATCTCTAAATCAAAGTTTATGGGTATGTACTCCTTTCTTTGAGCTTGGAAATTTAAATTCTCCCATCCCACTTTGTTGTACTAAAAAAATAATCTAAAACCTAAAGCATATATCCACCCTTGAACTTGAACAACAAAAAGCAGAATAGAAGATACAGAGGTTTAAGAAAAGACCTGCAAGCAGCCTTGTTGAACTTGTTTTCTTTGATTCCATACAACTTCTCAAACACAGGAGACTCTACGCGGCAAAAATAAGGGCGATCTGTAAAAATTAATGGAGAATACATAAGCCTCATATTTCAAACATCACAATGTTGGGACAACAACCCTCCATATATAATTTGATATTATCTACTTTGGGTATATATCTTCGTGACTTTTTTACGCAAAAAGTTTCGTACTATTGTACATGGTTGTCTTTACTTATATACCCATGATCATCCACTTATCTAGTCAATGTGAGCATTCCCAACAATCCTCCCCTCGAACAAAATACCACCTTGAACCTCCCCTCAAATAGTCATCCTTCCAAATTACACTTGAGCATATTACTTTTTAACTAGGTCAACTCTTCACCAGAGGACACCATCGGTCTGAAGCTCAACCATGGATTTACTATGACTATATCATTAAGGATAGTCATTAGGGGGCTGTTTTGGGAGGCTGGAATGTAATCAGGATTCAGAAGAGTATTGGAATGCGTAAGGTATCGAGGGCGGAACGAAAATGGAATCGTGAAACGTAAAAACGGTGGGAAAGAGAGTTCGGTTAAACAGTCAGAACATAATGAGTTTAATATTATAAATCGGGCAAAAAATGCTCCATCCAAACATGAGTTTTTTATTACATTATAATCCAAACTCATTCCATTACAGATCCCCAAACAACTCCTAAAGATCGCTGATTTCTTTGTTCTCCACTGGAGAATTTTTTTCTCGATAGGGGAGTTTCTGTTGACATAGCTAAGTCAACTATGATATCAATTTGTTGGGACGACAACTCCCAATATCTCTATATATTGTCCACCTTGGACATACAACCTCGTAATTTTACTCTTGGTTTCACCCAAAACACCTCATACAATAGATATATTTATTCTTATTTATATACCTATGGCTATGATATCCCTGATATAATCAATGTAGAGCTTTGGTTGTACTCCCAACCCACAACATTAGAAATCAAAATTGGAAACTGTAATCAGACGGCTCAGTCTTACCGGCATAAATGGAGCATTTACGCGTGTTCTTCTCGTAGTGAATGCACCATCCATCTGGGCCAATCAAGCTTTTATAGAGCTGAAATTCATTAAGTAAAATCCATATCAATCGATACTGAAAAATCACAGTACAATGCTACAGGAATTCCAGCTGAGACTTAATTCTGATGATGAAATGAATTGATGAACCTCAATATCGGAAGTATTCTGGAAGGTTTCCTCCGGCGAGGCGAAGGACGGCCCCTTGGCGAGCTTGCAGCAAGCGCCGCAGCCCTCGACGCACTGCCATAATTGCTCCTTTCGTTTTCCTCCAAACCCGACATTGATGTTCCGGCCTTGTGTGGCCTTATTATCCTGCGTTGGAATCTGCTGCGGTCGGCGAGTGGCGCTTACGGTGACTTGCGGCGGAGCCACCGCCTGGTACATTGTTTTGGAGTTTTGGATAAGCGTTGTATAAAGACTGAAGAGGACTCCCTAAATTTTAAATGTTTTTTCCTTTTTAAACAATTATCAACCCTTGGCTATGAAAAATTTTGACGTATAAAATAAAATATCAAACTATTTAAAAAAAAAATATTGATAGACAATAGACTTTTATCTGCATCTATCAATAGACTTCTATGTCTATCATTTTTGTATGGATCCTAGTAGACTTCTATCTGCATCTATCACAATTATCTACAACTTTTGCTATTTTGTGTAAATAATTTCTCTTATTTTTCTATTTTTAAAAATTCTTCTTTTTGACTCATTTTTCTATATTTGATATTTTTTCTATTTATAATAATTTTCTTTTTATAGATGTGTTATTTGTTTTTTAAAAATTATATTTTTAACGTTTTAAAAATTATGTTAATTTTAGTCTTATATAAGATTTATTACTTTCTAGTTGAAGGCTTAATCTCCAACCAATCATGACATTCCACATGTTTCAATCAGACTTATTAAGCGATCCAAAGCAATTTAGCAAACATTCATTTTTCATTTATAAAATTGGATAGACTCAGTTCAATCCATATTTCATGTGTTACAAATTGATTTGAGTGAAGAAGGATCATTTTGGAGTTTTGCAGGTCAATATTTGCAAGTTTGAAGTTGAGAATAGAGTTGTCATTAATAACACTTAAGTTTGGCAAGCACTTGAAAGACTTCATTTATTATTTTAGCTTCATAAACTCTTTGAGTGTATTTTTAATTTATTATTTTAGCTTCATAGACTTTTCAACTTTTAAATTATAGGATCAAAGCTACCATTTTTTTATTGGGGGGTTGACTAAGTAGATTTGTTTTAAGAAAGGTTAATTGGAGCAAAAGTTATTTCAACGGTTTGATTAGGCTATAAAGTAAAGCACTCTAGATCTACCAACCATATCTTAGTTCATAAGGAAGCTTGCATGTGCTTGAACTTTTAAGAGTTAAAAGGCAGAAATTAAAGGGGGTGGAATTGACCATGAAGAAGTGGACTTTGAAAATCCAAGAAAGATTGACTCATAATGGACATTATTTTTAAGAGGGAGAGTCGAGATGTAATTAGAAGAGGGAGAGTTAAGACGTAATCAAGATTATTGGTAATCGAAGACAAAATGAAAATGAGATTGTGAGACGTGAGAACGATGGAAAAGATGGTTAGATTGAAAATTATTGGAACGAATTGAGTTTTGTATTACAAATCGGACCCAAAACGCTTAATACAAACATGAATTTTGGAGTACATTACATTCTCATCTCATTACGGGCCACCAAACACCCCCTTAATGGAATGTTTGGGACGTTAAGTTGAATTATAAAGTCTGAAGTTAATATATTGGAGTTAGGAAGTCTATGTTTGAAGTCCAAAGTTGCAAGATGAAATTCTTCTATAAATGTGCAAAAAAAATATATATATATAAAGATAAATTTTTTCGATAAATGTACAAACTTCAATAGTAGACACTACTGAAGTTGAAGTTACAAGAAACCTATGTTCAAAATTCGAAAAGAAAAAAAAAAAAAAAAAGGAACACCGTAGAAAAGGAATTACACACACGAGAAAATAGAAATCATTTATGCCATAAAATTTTGATTACAATATCAAACACAACCATAAACACAACAGATGATTCCAATCAAGTTTATTCTTAGACATATTATTCTCAAACATCCTTTATCTATGAGCATATATAAAACCTGGTCCCCTACTATTGTTGAAAAATATGGAACAGGAATTTGTATTAGAGTTGAAAAATCCAGAGAATCGCTTTTCCCAGAAGTTGGAATGTTGTTTCAAACCAATCCAAGATACTATGGGTAATTTTCTGTATAATTACAGAAGATAAATAAAAGCATAATCCAATGTTCATACCTAGGTATAATCGTTAAATTCAAAGCCTAAATAATAGACAAGACAAGATGCTAATAGTACAATAATTAAATATGTAATTCAACCTAAATTTTCCACCCTTACCCTTTTCCACATCTTAAGAATAACTTTGCCCACCCAAATCCAAAGAGACCCACAATAAGATTTAGACAATTTATCAAGGACCACAGCAACAAGCATCAATTCATCCTGTATCAAATTCTTGCTTGCTCTTACCTTACCTGAACATGGCCTCAAACATAGGAAGACAAGAAAGGAATTTAACAGCAAACATGTTTCAGAAATTATTCTAGCTAACAGCTCCATAGCCCCACCGACAATTTTCTGAAGAAACAGGAACAATTTTCAGCTCAAGCATAATATAATCAAACGAACTCTGCATAATGTGAAGAACTCTTTGGAGAGCTAAATAGAATACTCTCCGGACCACCAAGAATCTGCACTAGAAAGGGGTTTGGGACATGTTTGAGAGTGATTTTAAATGAAATGGTTAAATTCTGCTTTGCCATGTTTAACATCATTCCGAAACATGCTTTAAATCAAGTGATACGAAATCTCTGTTCAAAAGTGTAAAATCCAATATAATCAAACGAACTCTGCAGAATGTAAAAAACTCTTTTGGAGAGCTAAATAGAATACTGTCCAGACCAACAAGATTCTGCACTAGAAAGAGATTTGGGACATGCTTGAAAGTGATTTTGAATGAAATGGTTAAATTTTGTTTGTCATATTTACATCATTCCGAAACATGCTTTAAATCAAGTGATATGAAATCCATGTTCAAAAGTGTAAAATCCAATATTATATTGATTTTGAAAGATTAAAACCATGTTTGAAAGTTTCAAAATTACTCCCAAACAAAACCATAAAGGAGAAAAAGAAGAAAAGCCAAACTAGAAATAACAAGCACACATATAGGATTGTTAAACAAAAGCAAAGCTAAAGATATGAGTTAAGGATAATATAGATGCCACTTCCTACAGC
The DNA here is from genome assembly GCA_002890555.2 of Lagenaria siceraria. Lineage (NCBI taxonomy): Eukaryota > Viridiplantae > Streptophyta > Magnoliopsida > Cucurbitales > Cucurbitaceae > Lagenaria > Lagenaria siceraria. The sequence continues at coordinate 11,211,857 of CM016485.1, forward strand.
AAGCAACAGAAAGGCCATTTGGCTCTGTAACTTCCCCTGCAACTACAAACTTAATAATCATTTTGCAATGAATTCACAACAAAGTTAACCAAATTGCCTGCTAACTCATGATCTCCAACAATAAGAAGGATCAGAAGAGCAAGATAATAACAGAGGAACAGAATAAAGAGGCTTTCAACATTTCATGTTTGAGCGAACTCTATAAGTGGCAGTCACTAATAGCATGACATGAAAAATAAACATGGATAACAAAAAGCAGAGAACACTTTCAAGTTTCTACACGAGTTGAAATGAGGGCAAAAAAAAAAGAAAAAGAAAAAAAGAAAAAACATCAAAAAAAAAAAAGAGCAGCAGACCCGACTTCAACAATTTCTATTCGTAAATCAGCTATATCACTTGCATTTGTATGGCAGAAGCAAAAGATGGCAATAAGAACTAGAAAATACTCTTCAATGCCCATTTCAAAGCTCAAATTCTTCGTCCCTGAGAGCCAACTCTGCAGCCTCTTCTTCTTCCTCGTCGAGAACAAAGTATTCATTTCTCTCCACGGGCCTAAACATATAGAACATCACCATGTAAAAGACAAGGCTTGCAATCTCCTCAGCTGCATTACTCACCCACTGATACTTGTATGCTGCAATGGTCTTGAGCGCGAAAACGACAATCCGTGTAAAATACAAATATCCAATCACAACAATGTAGAACTGCCTGAAAAGAGTGAGCTTTGCCAAATTCCTTGCAGCCTTCCCGTCGGTTTTCGATGTCTCTCTCAGAGATCGAATTGACCAAACAATGGGGAAAATTATGGCACAGCAACAGATGATATCCACCAACAAGAAAACCTGATTCCAAGTGACCCAATCCTTAATAAATGGCCCAGTCTCGCCGATCACAACCGAGGCCACATTAGCCAAGACTTGAAGTGGGATCACAATCATCAACACCTTCTTCTCCTTCTCTTGCAAGAACGGTTTCAAAAACGACCACCCAGTTCCAATCAAAACAATCACCGTGAAAAGCAAAACAACCCGAATAAACTGAAAGATGTAAAACAACACATCCCAACCATGAGGCGTCCCGGTGATTTTGACGTAATGCTTATCCTCAGCAGCGCAAATGAGATTCAACGCTTTCATCAACAACAATCCGCCCATCAACAAGTGGATCCTGTGAACGCTGCGCTTATTCGTGATACCCGCGTAGATCCAAAGCCCTAAAAAGGCAAGATAGGCAAGAGAAAATACAAAATAGAGCGAAGGGAGCTGAGTAAGGCCAGCGGAGAGATAGTCCTTGGAACCATCGCGGTCCAAATTGAAAACCTCCGTTCGCACCTGCATAGAAACTGAAGATTCCGGGGCGCAATTCGCGAAGAAAAGCCTATATTCATTGGGGGAAGTAACGGGGTAGGAACGGCTGAATGAGCTCTGCGGCGGCGGAGAGAGATCCCGGAAGGTAAAAAGGCGATGGATGTAGTGAGAATCAAGAACGCAAAACTGAGGGTTTTGCTGGATCTCGAGAAGGACTTGAAGAAGCGATTCTTCAGATAACAGGAAGAATCCAAGGCGAGAAGGATCGGTTTCAGCAAGGGACGTAGTAACAGAGACGGATTTGACGGAAATGGAGACCTGGCCGGTGTGAGTGAATCCGAATTTCTCGAAGAGAATCATGGGACGGTTGTCGGAGGAGATCTTGAGGGATTTGATCTCGGCGGTGGAGGAGGCGGCGAGGAGGCCGAGGAGGAGGAGGAGGAAGGGGAGGCGGAAGGGTGAATTCGCCATTTCGATGCCGCCGGAGATCGTCCCGAGCGAAGAGTTCAGCGGCGAGCTTCGAGAAGAAAGAAAGAATGAATATAGGACGGTTAGAACATAGAAGGGGAAGGGGGCGGGTGAAGAATGTGACGCTGGCGTGAATTGAACGGTTAAGTATCTGTTTTGACGGAATTGCCCTCGCCTCAGATCTTGCCGGCTAGGGGAGTAAAATGGATGAAACGACGACGTTAGGGTAAGAGTTTGTGTTGTTGGTTGACCCAAGATTGTCGGTTTGGATTTGGAATGGTCTAGTAATAGTTCTTTTAACCCAGCGAGGCATGCCAATCAATTCCAAGGATATAAAGTTACCACTCGGGGGATTGGAGTAGTGAGTAGTTATTATAGTAAGTGGTTATTATAGTAGTTAGTAATAATATTCTGTGAGTTATAATAGTTAGTATTTGGAGTATAAACTATTTTTGTTTGATGGTTCTGTCTATATTTTTGGAAATTTTAAAATACATAAAATAAGGGAAACTATTTACACAAAATAACAATTTTTTTTTACAATTGTGATAGACGCTAATAGAAGTCTATCAGTGATAGAAATGATAGAATCTAATAGATGTTGATTTTTTTTTTTTTTTGCTATTTTTTGTAAATAATTTGACATTTTTCTATATGTAAAAATTTCTCATTTTTTTAGTACAATAGAAGGTGGAGTGATTCAAATTATAGACTTCTTAGTAAGTAACACATACAAGTTGAACTATGTTCGATTTGGTTACTTTATGTATATTTAGTTATTGATTGTATATTAAACTTTTAATTTCATGTAGAATAAATATCTGAATTTTTAATCCCGTGTCTAATAGGTAATTAACCTATTCGTCATTTTTTTATAACAAAAAATCACGAGCCTATTAAAAAAAATTGAAAGTTTAAAATTCTATTACACAAAAAAAAAATTAATATAAATATGATAACACAATTAATTTAATTTTGGTCCCTAAATTTTCATGAAAGTAACAATTTAGTCCCTGAACTTTAGTTTGAACAATTTAGTCTTTGTACTTTCATTTTTGTAACAGTTTAGTCCCTAAACTTTATTATGTAACAATTTAATCCCTGTACTTAAATTTTTTTAACGATTTAGTCCCTATTGTAGAAATTAAGGTTAAGATTTAATGAGACTTCTTGCATAAATAAACCGATAACCTAATTAGAGACTCAATATTTTTATATAATACAAAGTCTACATCATAAAATAATAAAAATTGACATATAATTTTGATGAATTTTTTACGTTAGGGACTAAATTGTCACAAATTGGAAAATACAAGGACTAAAATTGTTACATACTAAAGTTCATGGACTAAATTGTTACAAAATGGAAAGTATATGGACTAAATCGTTACAAATCAAAGTTCAGGGACTAAATTGTTACTTTCATGAAAGTTTAGGTACTAAAAGTGTTTTTTAACCTTTAATTTTTTAATATATTAAAATTTTATTAGACACAAAATTAAAATTTTGTTATTTATTAGACATTTTTTTTTAAAAAAAAAGGATTTTTTCTTTACCAAAAAAAAAAATCTAACGACTAAACTCATAATTAATTATCTTCTACCATTTTAAAAGTTTCTCCATTTTGTAGGTGGGGTCTTAATGAAAACATTATCTATAATAGTACAATTATTTATTTATTATTTATTATTATTAATATTTGAGTTTAACTATGATAAGGGTAGGAATCGAATTATCAAGCTGACAAGAGGTTCTTTAAACAATAATTTAGGGCAGAAAACCGTAACATAGCTATAAGAATTATAATCTAAATAAGTAACTTCTCCATGAATAATTATATTTTTTCTTTTAATACATATCATCGATTAAGATAAAGTGTGTATGTCAATTACCTATCCGATACTATTATACCATTATGAAGATATTTATTTATTTATTATTATTATTTGAGTTTAACTATGGTAGGAGTAGGAATCAAATTATCTACCGATAAAATGTTTTTTGCACAATAATTTATGGCACAAAACCATAACATTACAAGAATAATTATCTAAACAAACAACTTCTTCTTGTTTCTTCGTGGATGTATTTCTTAACTTTCTTTTTTTAGTAAATAGGGTGTGAGATTCTAACTTTCAATCTTAAAGTAGGTAGTACATGTCAATCATTGTGTATGATATTTTGATCGAAGATATATATTTGACGCAAGTTGATATCATGAGAATTTGAACTTTCAACCTCGAGAGAAGGAGTTGCGTGTCAATTACCACTTATCTATGCTTATTTTAGATATATATATCTAAGAGTTGAGCTAACTTTAGTTTCACAAATAATTATGGAGTTTGTTAGGGACAATACCATTTCAAATATCTCCAATAAAATGATATTGTCCATTTAAGTATATGTTGGCTTTTTTGCTCTTAATCTCAAATTAATTAATTAATATTTTGATGATAACAAACCTGCTTTTATTTATTAACAATTTGAGTGTTTTGAAGTGTCCATTGTGTAGAGCTTGGAACAACGGTTCCAACGCAATTTGAATTACTCAAATCGGAGTTCAAACGAAGAAAATATGACTGGAATAAGCTTAACGGAAAAATACCCGATGTCGATGACGTGACGGCCAAATCATCAAAGTGGACCTACTAGAGGATGACAAGTGGAGCAATAGATAAGTGACACGTGGAGCTTTTGATTTTTGTTGGTTTTAAAAAGAATGGTTTTAAAAAGAAAATGAATTTAATATTATTATATGTTTGTGTCTAACGGCTAGTTGCCTTTAAAAGAAAATGAATTTTATATTACTTTATGTGTGTGTCTAACGGCTAGTTGATTTTAAATCTCAACTATTCAATTTTCTTTTACCAACATCTAATGGTCCAAATTTAATGTAGTTTCCAACAACTTTTCTCTCTTTTTAAACACTTCATATTCTCCAAAATCAAAACAACAATTTCTCATCTTTTTACAATCTTCTATAATTCATTAAGCTTCCATTGTTGCTCTCTCTCCAAGCTTCAATTTTATTCTTTTCATCTTATTCTTGAGAGAAATTTATGTATAGTGAGAATTGATTTGTTGTGAGCTCAAAATTTGTAAATCCACTCTATTTAGAGAGTTGCTCAGGTGTGTTATTTAATTTTTCCAAACTTTTATAAGAGTTGCTCTTGATCTCGGAAAAAGAGTGGTGGTAACGGTTTGATCCTAATCCGTGGAAAGGATTGAGTTTGCTCTTGAACTCGCAAAAAGAGCAGTGTAGCGGTTGGGCCCTAATCCGTGGAAAGAGTCGGTAGATCCTTATTCAAAATCCGAAGAGGTGCTTAGGAGAGTGGATGTAGGTCGAGTTTGACCGAACCACTATAAAAATTCCCGGTGTTAATTTCTCTATCTCTCTCCTATTTATTTTTGCAATTATTTTGTTATTATATTTTATTGTATGAAATTAACTGCAATATTTATTCCTTGAAATTAATTGGTCATATTTGTTTACTTTGATTGGTAGTCCTTAAATTTGCCTATCATTTACCAATCTTATTATTAGAATTAGATAGGGTGCTTAAAAGTATTAGTTTTATTTTCTTGGTTAATTTTGGATTGAATTTATTTGCATGAAATTCTTGTTTAAATTACTTGTTAGTATAAAGTGTATTAATTTGTTTAATTGGGCCCACATTAGTAAAAAGTTTTAATTAGCTTAATAAAACCCTATTCACTCCCTCTGGGGTTGCCATACCGGTCCTACAGTATAAACCCTTATGACTTTATTTTTTAGTTTCACCCCGACTTGTTCTCACTTACATAATGATTTTCCCATTATATAGCTAATATGGGACATTGGTCGCAATCCCAACAATCTTTCCTTAAAACAAAGTACCACAAAGTCTCTCTTCAAATAGTTTATCTATCTGTCTAACTCCTGTCCAGAAAAAACTCATCGTCAACGGAGCGCATTGTTTATCATGTGGAGCTCAACCACGAATCACACTATAACTACATCTTTTGAGCTTTACCACTTATTTATTTGACACCCAAAAATTATATCGACATGATTCAATTAAAGACATGACACGACTCTATGTTACTTTAGACATAAATTAAGTATTTAATTTCATCGAAAAAGTCTTAGTTACCATCAACTTATATAACTATAATATTCCTTTATCTAGCTAACACGTTTAATAGTCAAACATTTATCAATAAATTTTGAACCGAATTTGGAAACGTGGCTGGTGTTGTTGACCTTGGCGAACGTAGTCGAAAATGCCAGAAGCCGGAAACATTAACGAAACAGCCAAACATTTCTAAATGACCAAAATGCCCTTCCTAATTCTCCACAATTACCTCACTCTAACCAAACTAGTCTCGTAATATTAACAAAACCCAGCCCCATTTTAGTCCAAATGTTCCATCATTACCTATTTATTCGTCTACGGCTCTTCCTCTTGAAAACTTCCTGTGCCTTCTTTATTACCAACCAGTCGATATATCGGTTAAAGTCCAAACTCTGAAGAAGCCACCAAAAACTCGTGTGCATTCAATTGGTAGAAAATTAAAGAGGAAAAAAGCTTTAGTTCGACCTCTCAGCTTGTTTGTTCTTCCATTTCTCTAATTATTGGCGGATTTTACGCGCATTTGTTGGATTTTCTTCTTCTGGTGAGTCCCTAAGTCTTTAAAATTTTCTGGGTATTGGGTAAATTTCTGCCATATTTGTTTGATTTCTCATCATTTGGACAAGAATCGAAGTTACGTTTCTGGGTTTTGTTGTATCTTCTCGCATGCATGGATTTTGAGTCTAAAATGGTGGCTGTGACTTTACGTTCTTGAAATGAGGTGCTTCTCTGTTTTAATTAGTGTTTGATTTATCTTGGGGATGCCTTGCAGATAAGTTAAAGAAATGGGAATTGGATTAGAGGAACTTAGAAGTTGAAATTTGGAGTAACTTATGAGGAATCTTGATTGATTGAAAGAAAGTCTGTGTGGGGGGAAGTTTTGTTCTGTTCTTGATTTCTTATTGGTGTTTCTGGGAATTTTATCTGAGTTTCTTGGAGTTGGGAATGATGAATGTGGTGGGAAGGGTTGGTAATTTAATTTCTCAAGGTGTTTTAGCAATTGCTGTCCCTTTCCATCCATTTGGAGGAGCCATTGATGTAATTGTTGTTCAGCAGCGAGATGGAACTTTTCGAAGCATGCCGTGGCACGTTCAATTCGGTAAGTTTCAGGGCGTGCTCAAGGGTGCGGAGAAGGTTCGTATAACTGTTAATGGCGTCGAGGCTGGTTTTCATATGTATCTTGATAGTTCGGGCGAGGCCTATTTTACAAGAGAAGTTGATTCGAGCGAAGGAAGTGATGGTAATATGAATGATTCGATTTTAGATGATAGGACAAGTGGTGATTGCAAGAATAATGGAAACCAGAATGATTTTGACTCTTGTATAGAAGAACATGGTAGAGACGATACCAATGTGCAAAATCAAATGCAAGACGGACTGAGTACATTGTACTCTGAAAGAAATGAAATGGCAGAGTCTGGTGGTGAGAGTATATTTCGTTTCCAAGATGAACAATCTCCATTGAACGATTTGGTTGAGATTTCAGATGATAGCTCAAATGAAGACATGAATATAAAAATTGTAGAATCACATGATCAGGAGACGGAAGTCATTTTAGGGAGTGTGGATGGTCATGTGCCAACTTATTTCTCAGCTTCAAACAAGGTTACGGATAAAGTGCAATTAACTCCACTTCAAAATCGACATGCTCTCGGTGATAGGATGGATTTTAGTGAAGGTAATGAGAAGTTCGATTATAGGGAAGATCCTCGGCCTTGTAATTGTAATAATCTAAATGCATCCAAAAGTGATGTTGATTTGTATAACATTTGCAGTGCCAACAATGATACTGACGATGTCGAGTACCCGCTGGAAGTTTGTGAAGGAGATGACGAACATGTTTTTCATTCACAAAACCAGGTGGATATTACTTCTGGAGGCGATATGGATTGGGTTTCTAACTCCTGTGCGGAGCTAGCAGAACGTGGTCAATTCGATTCAGAAAATGTCCCATCATCATTGGCGGCTGATAATTCAAAAGCCAAAGGTATTGAAAATCCTCCAAGAGTCGATGAAACTGTAGAAGAGTGTGCTGTTAAATTCGTCAACAATGAGTCATCCCAGCTAACTGGTTGTGATTCCTTGAGCACCTGTTCGTCTCCTGATTTACCTTTTACAGGCATCCCAACTGAGAAGCGGACAAACTCAAAAAATATGGATCAAACTGACCCATCAGTTTATTTTGACAGTGATAACACACAATTGAAGAATGATCAAGTGATTGAGGCAGTTGATAATGAAGATGGAGGATTAGAAAGATCTGTGCTCGATAATGAATATGAATGTGAGTACCCAAAATCTTGTTCATCGAAGGAAAGGATAGATAGTCTCCAAACCACGGGTAAGCTTTCTTTTGCTGGTTTAGTAATTCATCTGCTGATTCATTCGTATAGAGTATTCATTTAATCCGATTATGCCAATTACAAACAGAGTTCGAAATTTCACTTTGTGGAAGTAAACTTTATTCGGGTATGGGATTGAGCGCTGCTGCTGAAGCATTTGATGCTCATCGCATTTCTGCTCAGGAATTTGGAAGCTCTGCCACATCAATTATTCAGAATGAAAATCTAGTAATTCGATTTCGAGGGAGGTACTGGCATTGGGATAAAGTGGCTCCAGTAGTGCTGGGAATGGCAGCATTTGGAATAGATTTACCTGTGGATCCCAAGGATTCGATTCCCGTGGAACAAGACGACTCAACTAGGCCTGAAAATGAGGAAGCCGAGAATATTTCCACTCCATCTGGAAATAGATGGAGACTTTGGTCTTCTCCATTTCGGAGGGTTAAAAAAAATGAGCTCAATGGCGATGACACATCTAACGAGGAGGTGTTTCTTGACACAGAATCTGAGTTCCAGAGTCCAACTCTAACAACCCAACATGACATCGATAGTCCTCGCAAGCGAATTTCGAGGACATATATTCCTACTACTGAGCAGATAGCATCTTTGAATTTAAAAGAAGGTCAAAATAGGATCAAATTCACCTTTCCTACAAAGGTTCTTGGAGTGCAAAAGGTTTCTCATTTTCTAGTACATATACTTTATAGTCTACGTATATATCTTTGACTCGTGAATCACTTGCACTAAACCTGGGATGCGTTTACAGGTTGATGCTCATATTTACTTGTGGAAGTGGAATGCACGAATTGTAATTTCAGATGTCGACGGGACGATAACCAAGTACGGCTAAATTTTATAGTGAATAAACAGTCACTCTACAACTTGCTTGATGTAAATCAAGTTATTGTAATTTGCAAGTTGTTTTCAGGATTGTTGAATCTCGTTTATAACTTCAAATATTTGTAGCAAGTGACTAAAATTCTTGTATTCGACTGTGTTGCGACTAATCGGATAACGAATATAACTCGTGTTTTGCATGCATTTTTCTCAGGTCTGATGTCTTAGGTCAATTCATGCCTTTGGTTGGAATGGACTGGACACAATCTGGGGTCGCTAGACTTTTCTCGGCAATTAAGGTATATTCACAGTTAATCATTCAAAGTATCCAACTTTTAGTTATTCACTGTGAATTATGTTTTTACTACAGGATAATGGATATCAACTACTATTTTTGAGTGCCCGTGCAATCGTTCAGGCATATTTGACACGAAGTTTCTTGCTTAACCTAAAACAGGTATCGATTATCGACTTATAAACGCTACTAAAAATCTTTCTGATAGGAGTCTCTAGCTTCTGACAGTAAAATGGACAATGAGAATGACTTTTCATTAAGGAACTGAAAAGAGACTAAATGCTCTAAAATACAAAGATAAAAGTAACAAACTGAGATAAAAAATGATAAAAGAGAACAAAGGACAACCATAAAAGAACAATAACAACTGAAAAGAAACAGTAACAAAGCTGAAAAAACACTAAACAGGTGAAATATAAACATCCGCTTCGACAAATATATATCTTGCACTGAAGAACCGCCAAATAACATCAAAAGAGAACACCAAAGATTTATAATTCAAATTGCTTTCTCATGGTGCTCTAGTTTTTGTTTCTTCATTTGTCGTCTTTCTGGCAACGAATGAAACGGTATCATTCTTCTGTCATTACAGGATGGAGAAGCTTTACCTGATGGCCCGGTCGTCATTTCTCCAGATGGATTATTTCCTTCGTTGTACCGTGAAGGTAAAATATTTTTCGTTAGTGGAAGCGGTCATGCTTCCAGAGGACTTTGACATGTTGTTTCAAACATAAAATAAAATTTTCATTCTTATGTCAATGGTTTGGCATCGGATAGGAAGTAATATACAACGTAAAATTTTAATTATATTCGAGCAATTTCTTACTCAAGACATTATATTGATGTTTCTGTTGGCATCTTCGACATTTTTGTCAATTTAATAATCATTATTACTCGACTTTTCTATCGATATTTCTGTTGCACTTATTTTGTTTCTTTTATGGTGATGAACAGTGATTAGAAGAACGCCTCATGAATTTAAGATTGCCTGTTTAGAGGTAAATGAAAGGATGAAAAAAGTGTTGCAACTTTGAAGTTACATTCAAACAGTTTCTTCTATACCAGTTCTTAAACTTCCCATTTTTTGGTGGAATCTGCAGGAGATTAGAAGACTTTTCCCATCTGATCATAACCCGTTCTATGCTGGCTTCGGTAACCGAGATACCGACGAGCTAAGTTACATGAAGATGGGGATCCCAAAAGGCAAAATATTTATAATCAATCCTAAGGTATTGAGCTGGTTTAAGTATATGATTTTATACCAACTCTGTTAATTTCATTCTGATCCTGAAAATTTGTACCATCTTTGCAGGGAGAGGTGATGAACAGTCATAGCAACAACGCGAAATCATACAAGTCCTTGCTTGCACTCGTCAACGAAATATTTCCACCGGCGTCGTCGGTCGAACAGGTACGAATAAGCATATGTTTGGACGTACTTTTAATTGTGACAAAATACCTTTAACTATTAAAGTAAACTTGTGTGGTTGCTACTTTTTTAAAAGGAGAAAAGCTCTTTAATAGTATGCTTTGAGCTCAAATACTTTATTCCTAGCAATTTCTATTGTCAAGGTTTTGTTTGATAATCATTTCGTTTTACATTTTATTGTTTAATGCTTGTGGACATTGTGCTTGGTTTTTCCCCCACAATTTCTTTACCATAGATTTTATGTTTTATTATGGAAACGTATGAGTCTTTATCCAAAATTAAAAAATAAAAACAAAAATTTTAAAACTACTTTTCTTAGGTTCCGAAACTTGTTCGGATTTTGAAAACATTTAAACATTTGTAAAGTGGCTAACAAAACAAATAAAAGTTAGCTTAATTGTCAAAAACCAAAGACTACGAAATGGTTATCAAACAAAGTCTATTTAATCTCGACACATACCTCGTCACTCGTAAATTTCTCTTTATATATACTTTTTAAAAACATTTGTGAAGTAGCTAACAAAACAAAGAAAAGTGACATTTATAAGCTTCATTTTCAAAAATAAAAAAAACTATCAAACAGAGCCTACTTAAAATTTCAACACATACTATATCTTTCGTAAATTTCTTTTTATATACACTTTTTTTCCGTAGTTTTTCTGCTTTGCAAATACTTTCATTTTGTTATTCTATCTTCATTCAGAAATTTTATCACTAGTTTCCTTCTTGCAGGAAGATTTCAATGAATGGAACTATTGGAAAATGCCTTTACCTGAGGTTGATTAGCAGCACCAGCTACATTAGTTAGGCAAATTTGAGAGAGAAATTTTCTTTTAACCATAAGGAAACTTTGTTAAGCTTGTTGTGATAGAAGTTTGTATCTTTGCCCAAAAAATGTTAATAGAACATTTGGGTAATTTTAAGATCAATCAATCAAAATCACATAAATATAATATATATATATATATATATCTTAGTTTAGCATTTTGTTGTAAAAAGTCTATTTATAGTGAATATTGACATATTTGTTGTAATTTAAAAACATTTATAAATCTAATTATTTTTTTTACCCATGCATTCGTTTTATTAATGATTTTTTTTTGTTTAAATACTACTTTGATCCTTGTACTTTTAGTTTTTGTTTATTTTGGTTCATTTACTTTCAAAATGTTCATTTTGATCCTTATACTTTAAAAATGTTCATTTTGTTCTTTGTACTTTCAATTTTGGTTCATTTTGGTCCTTGAACTTTAAATTTACTGCTAATTTGAACATAGTTTAGAGATAAGACATCAATTTATCAAAAAAAATTTTGTAAATTTATTAGTAAAAGACAAATCCTTATTACACTTGAGCTAAAAAGAGGAAATCTAACATCCTTTATTAATGATTAATTAATCTTTTGTTGCAGTTTATTGATAATAATTTCCAGTTATTTATTATCAGTTATTTATTAATCTTTTGTTGCAATTATTTGTAATGATTAATTAATCTTTTGTTGCAATTTGTCTATCTAAAAAACCAGTTATTTATTATTTTATTTTTATGTAAAAAACACGCAAATGTCACATTTTAACCTTTTGTACTTATTAGTCATTACCTTATCTATGATTGCCTAAAAATTTATAATTAACAAATTCGATTGAAAAAAAAATTAAAACATAATAAAGACTAAAACATAGCTCAACTGATATAGTGCTTGTACTACCAACATTGAAATTAGATGTTCGATTTTTCTATCTCACGTATTGTAAAAAAAAATGCATTTTATTTGTTTATTATATTATTAAAATATTGTCAAAAAAATTATTTATTAAAATTACTATAATACGTTTTAAACGTCCCATTAGGGCTTATTTCTGATAATGGGCTCAGATTAGGCCCAAAACAGAGGCCCAATATATGGAGGTGGCGTGATTTGCAAGGGACCGTTCTGGTAATCGTTATAAAATTTGGAGCGAAATTGCTGGCAGAGGAATCGAGCCATTGCCTCAGAGAAGAATTGCGTCGAACTGGGACGCGGTTCCTATTGACTTCTTCTTCCCCTCCTCCCATTCTCTTACATTTTCCGATCTCTCTCTTTTTCCGACAGTATCAATTTCAATCTCTTTCATCTGCATTCTCAAATCTTCACCGTTTTGGTTCGATCATTTTGCTTCAACGACCTCTCGGATTAATCGAAAATCATCCACCGGCATTGGAGAAATAGTTTCTGTAATTGTGAAAGAAACTATTCAAACATTGATCCGAGGTTGAGAGTTTTTGTTTCGATCTCGTTTTTGCGACTTAGAACGAGAGAAAGAGAGAGAGAGAGAGACCTGGGGAGGCAAGGGCGGTGATGTCGTGGCTTAGAGCAGCGGTGATCAAGGCGGTGGAAGCAAGTGCCGGAGGGAAGGATAATATCACCCGCACTGTCCGTAACTATGCCGGCACCGTCGTTTACCATGCAGGAAACGCTGTTGTGGAGGGCGCTAAGATCATCCAAGACCGCATTGTAATTTCATTCTCACTTTTCCTCTCAATTCTCTCTGCTTTTAATGGCGTTTGGTTCAGTCTGTCGGTATGGTTACGAATATTTGAACATTTACTTCTAGGGCATGGAACCGTACGGTATTGGTCTCTGTTTACGTCTGTAGGCATTACTAATTATCTCTTTGTCTCCACGTTTGTTACTTGTTGCGATTTCTGCATCTCAGACAAGTTAAGTTTAGGGTTTGATTTCTGAGGCAGGGACCAAGAAATATGCAGGGCTTTAAACAGACAGTAAAAAGGCTGGAAGAAATATCTGTTTCGTCTAGAGGCATAGAAAGAGTTCAGTTATTGAGAAGATGGCTAGTTGCGCTCAAAGAGGTGGATAGATTTTCACCAGGTTCAATCGAGGGTGGTAAAAACAGTCCGACAGACCAGCTTATCGACGAAAATAAGGATTCTCCGAAAAAACCTACATTGGTCTGTATATCAATTAGTGTTGTTGTGTTTCCTGAACATTTTTGCATGTCTGATTTGATTGAAGGATTCGTGGTTGTTTTTTGTTCGTTTTCTCCCCCAGCATTGAACGTCATGAAATGCTGCTTGATATCTTGCGCAGGTCTATTATGTGGACCCAGATATGGGAGGCGAGCTAAGAACTTTTCGTGATGTATTTCTTACAAGCCACGCTCTAGAAGGCATTACGTTGTCTATGGTGAGTCGAATTGAATGCATGACGATATCCTTTTGTTTGTAAAACTTTGGTATACGAAAATATGCTAGGTACTTCCAACCTCCAAATATATGAACATTCATTTACTTCTGTCTCTGTTGGAACGATGTAATACTCTGACGAGCATGAAAGGCCTAAAATTTTAACTTGTATTCATTTTATACGTAAATTACTGGCATTCTTTTTCCCCCACCCGGGAATTGAGGGATTTCTTGTTCTCAACTACTTTTCTGGGTTTTGTTTTTGCTGATCATCGAGTTTAACCGCAGGTTAACTCTTTTCTCTGACTCAGATTCTCGAAGAACCTAATGATGAAGAAGACTCACTACTTCTAGAGATATATGGGTGAATATTCATTCTCAGTTAGGCCTTACGTGTTCTTTATGCCCTGCAGCTGATTTCAGAAATTCTTCTCACATTACTTTTGCTGACGAGAAGAAACAATATTAGAAACTTCTACGCCTCATGATCATTTTCCCAGTCATACCATTAGACTTTAAGTTCTCTTTATCATGGCTATATTCAGGCTCTGTCTTTCAGGAGGAAAGGAAGTACGCCAAGCAGTAATGACGAGTGTACACAATTTGGCAAATGCATTTTCAGAATACCAAGATGAAGTACTGGTAATGTCATGAAGGCATGAATTAAGTTCAGCATCAAATTAGCATGGGCAAAGTAGTCACTTCCCTTTGTCGCTGCCATTTTTAGGTAAAACGAGAAGAATTGCTCCAACATGTCCAAGATGCAATTGCAGGGCTGAAAATAAATGCTGATTTTGATAGGTGGTGAATAAGCACATCTTTCATATTCAATTCATTGGTCTTCATCAATTATTTATTTGATACATTATGCATGCATGGATTTTTATGGATAGAATTATAACTGAACTAAATTGAAATCTAATACAACTAGGGTGAATTGGTGTTAGCTCTAATGAGATTTGACAAGTTTGTATGACAAAAGAGGGAGTGTCCATGGAGGGAGTTAGAGTTAAATGTCCTAAGAGAGCATACAATCAAACTTTATCATAAACCTGATCCTTATCTCGCATAGTGTCATTAAATTTATATTTGTTCTCCTCAATAAAGAAAAGAAGAGTATATATATATAAATATATATATACACACACTTCCATTCTTTTATATGTGATAGAATAGAATCACTCTGTTTTTCTATATAACCTCGAGCTTGTCATTATCTGGTGAAGAAAGTGAGATTTGCTATAGAAAATTCGCCATAAGAGAAAGTAACATCGCACTCTGAATGAAGGGATTATGAAAGGCTTCAGTACACTGATGGTTGTATTAGACTGATTGATTATTTCTGATTTCCAATTTCATATCACTGAAGCTTGTCAGTTTTTCTTTTGATGTTTCGTTCTTCCTGGCTATATCATTTTATATGATCCATGTGGTGGTGCCCTAGATATACTCTATGTAAACTAATAATGGTTTATTCCTATTCTTATTCTTAATATCTTTTACAAGAAACAAAACCTTTTATTAATGATTGAAAAATTAAAAAAGAGTTCACGAATTTAAGGTCTACGAAGTGTAGACTTTAGAAAATAAAAGAACTAAGCTCTTCCAACTAGATCGTATTTTTGGGAAAGATTTTGGGTGTCACAAATGCTAAAAGGTTAAGAATTTCAAGAAGCCTTTGATGGAAGTGGAACATCACGAAAAGCTTGAAACTACAGCTGAGAATTTTTCTTCAATAAAGTTGTTAATGGTATCAAGACTTTTCTCTGCCATGATTCGTGTCAACCTTTTGGCGGCCAGATACCCAATAAATTTTTACCTTTCAAACGAAAAAGATTTATTGGTTTTTGAGGCTTGTGAGGAAAGTAATAGCCCGTGGAAAGTTTTCTGAAGAAAAAATTTGAAGGATATAGTAGTGGATGACTATTGTGAACTGTTAAAATTCATTGAAGGCTTCTTATTGATTAGATGAAAGGACAAAAGAATTCGGTTAGATTCTTCTACAATCTTGGATTAAAGTGTTGGCGGTTTTTGTTGCCTAAATGACTATATCATGCTTCATGGAAATTAAAGCGTCTGAGAAAAGTGAACATTTTGGAGTGGCTGGCCTTTTTGGAAGGTTACACATGGTTGATAAAATCCAGCAGCTATTAACATAATAAATATACTTGCACGAGTGGATCTCTCCTAAAGGCTCCAATGACCAAGCCTTTTCTGTCTTTCTTGTTTAGGAACACTCCATCCAACACATTTTGAGAGTTCACTTCGCCCCTTCACTTTAACAATCATTTGGTTTTTTTCTCAAACTCGAAAACCAGTTTCCTGCGTTTGCATTCCAAAATCTTAGTGGTTGTTTTATTTTCTGAATGAGCCACCATATAAGTTCTTGAGAACACAATATTTAGAAGCATATCAAAGTCAAACCCAGTCTATACTCCTGAATTGATACTAGGCATCTGACTTTAATCTCAATTTATGAGCATGTTTTGTTGTTTCAGTTCTTTCATCGTAAATTTTAATTCTGTGATATGGTCTGGTAATACTGATGCTTGGTGAATTGGAGGATAATGGAATGGATAATCTTTAAACTAATTGCAGCATGTAATATCAGGAGGTGGTGTAAAGGCTGATATAGTGAAAATGTAAGCAATGCTTTCTTGGCCATTGCCTCGGGGCATATAAAAACTAAAAGGATTTTTGGGTCTAATAGGCTACCCCTGAAATTTTGTGCGCTAGCTTGCAGGCCCATTAACAGAGAAGTTGAAGAAAACTAGTTATGGTGGTGTGACAAAGTAGAGACAACACTCTAGAGGTTCTTATTCAGTGGGAGGGTCAAGGTATCAAGGAAGCGACTTCCCCCCCCCCCCCCCCCCCCCCCCCACACACACACACACAAGGACGAGGTGATCTATTTCTGTGGGTATTGATAATCCTCGAATCCAGTTTTACTGATAACTTGGTGTGGACTCGTAAAGTGGATAAGAAAAGTAAAGAGTGGCTGAAAACATTAATTTTGGGAAGTTATGGGTATGAAGTTACGGGAAGTTACAAATAATTATAGCCTTATGGGTAGTTAATCTCTAATGTGGGATTTGATCTTCTCTATAGTATTAGTTAATTAGTTACTTCATCTTCTCTATAATCTTAGTTAATTAGTTATGTATTTAATAACTATGTCAGGGAAGGGAGAGAGGACAGTTTTTTCTGGCTTATGTTGAACATTCAAGGGAGTGTTTTCAGACCTCACGAATGTCTGAATTTGATTGTTGTGTTATATTCCTCCTTTCACTATCAATAAAAGTTGTCTTGTGATTGTGCTAACAATGTAATAATCTATGGCTGATCCCATAAATAGTGTACAGGGTAACAAACCTTTCAATGTATTATGTTGTTTGATTGAAGATCATTGTGTAGGTTTTCAAAATTCTCAATGGTGTTTTCATTGAGCAGATTCACATGTAATTCTAATCCTTTTCCATACAAATTTATTTATTCTTCCAATTTCCTGCTCTCAGAATAGATGCTAAAGCATGTAGTTTGAAAGAAACACTTGATGAAGAGCTGTCTTCAAATGGAGACCGAGATAACACATTTGATGATGAAACTAGAGCTTCTAAGGTGGTTATGAATTTATTTTATATTTATAGATATAGATATGAACCATGTATTAAATGTGGTCGTTTTTCTAGTTAACTATCTTTGATTATTTGGTTCAAGTTTTAATGTTTTAGCAAGTACTTGTTCATCTCTTCTATTACTTGCTTTCCTTTTTGAGTTTTAAGAAAGTATAAATTACATTAGATCTCATTATGTAAATTACAGATTCTACAAGAAATACTTTCGCAAGTTCAATTATGCTCCAAGTTGGAGGAGCTTCTACTAAAGAAGAAGCTTTTCAACGACGGGGATTCTCCACAGCTTCATGCTGAAAAGGTCCGTTCCTTTCCCTGGCCACAGGGTTAACACAATGGGATAAGGGAACCAATTAATCTGATGCTTTTGGTTGGTCGACTGGAGTTAGATTGCATATAACAAAATTCCATGCATGTTAAGCACATCTGCCATTTTCATTACTTATATTTTCCCCCTTAAATCTTAAAAATTCCACACACGATGATGTCAACTTATATCTTTTTAACTCTCATTAATACAATTTACTTATTAAACGAATTAATATTAGCGCACTAAAATGGTCCTAGTAGAAGATTAGTAGTACGCACCGACATGCAAAAACTACGTTTTTGCTCTTGATGTTCTTCAAGTTGGTAGTTGTTTAAAAAAGAAAAGTTGGTAATGAAACAACTTCTAGTTCTTTTATTTACTGATTGATTGTTTGTTGATGCTTTTACCATTAAACAGCCACAGTCAATTTATATTGCAGGTTGAGAAACTGAGAATTTTGTCAGAATCTTTGGCCAATTCCACCTTAAAAGCTGAAAAGCGTATTGTAGACCACAGGTTTAACATATTACCAATGCAGATTTATGGCTTGCACATATTTTTTTTATTATTGCTCTCATGTTTGTTGCTCTTATAAGGGTTCCATGTGCAATATGTCATTTTTGTGATATTATTTTAATTTTTAATTTTGACACTCTCATTACTCATGAAAGGATTCATAAGATGAGGACAAGAGATCCTCTTTCAAGGTCAAGGAGTTAAAATATCACTCCCATTGGCTAAGATACAGAATACAATAGTTACAGTATTATTTACTACGAGAGCACCAAAGAGATGCCAGAATTTTCACAATTTTTCCCAAAAACATCATTTTTTCCTGTATAATTTACCCTCCATGTTAATCCTTTTATATCCCTCAACCCTCAATTTTTTTTTGAACAATAGGCAAAACTTTTCATTGATGTAATCAAAAGAGACTAATGCTCAGAAGATACAAACTTCGCATGTGTTGGAATAGGTATAAATGTCTTCTCATGGTTGATATTTCTGATGATTTGGTGATAGGCAGGTGACCATTTTGGTTTTTAACGCAAAAATAAAGCACCGAAATGAAAACAAAAGAATATTATGCTGCCTCAAGTGAAATCAGTAAATCTATAAACTTTACCTTTTTGTCATGCTAAAATGTTAAGCTGTTACAAAAAGCTCAATTGTCATTTCAAGCAGTATCGATTATGAAAGGACGAGAGAATAAATATTATTTATTATAAAGCTGGTACATTATACTTCTCTTGTGACAGCATCATAAGTATACGGGGGTATTTGTGTTGATAAGGGTGTCTTAAAGTGGAGATTCACCTCTGGTTCTCTTGTTGAATGCGTTTCTTATCTTTTCTGCATGTCATTAGCAGAGAGCAGAAGGAGGAGGCACTCAACTTTCGGGTAGCTAAGTCCAAGGAAATGGTCCAAGCTGAGAAGGTAATCTTCCTTCTAAAAGAGATAATTATCGCTTAGAGAAATTGATAAACCCAACATAAAATATCAGAAATCTACAGGTAAGGACTTTCACTTTTGGGCTATATAGATACGTTTGTATAGTATGCTTTGGATATCTTTTTTTGAATTCAACAATTGGGAGTAAGGGGATTTGAACTACAGACCTCGTGATTAGTATATACTCGAATGCCAGTTGAGCTAAGCTCTTTGGATATCTTGCTATCAAATTTCTGCTTTTGTCAATTTCCTGACGCTTCTGGCTGTGCCAGTTTTCTACTTGTTTTCTCTTCCTCGGTAAAGAAATTGTTTTAATTATCAATTGAAGGTAAATTATACAATTGATTAATTAAATTACAAAAAAATTACATTAATGACACTATTGTAACTATCAGTTGAAAATTTTGGATAAAATTATTCAAAAATGCTTTTCTAACCTCCTACCTTTTAGTATAGTAGAGTATCGGTTGGGCTACAATCTTCATACAAATTAAATATTCATAAAATATTAGTATCATTTTTATGAAATGAATATTTTTGGTAGAAATTAGAAATATAGCAATATACATGTACATCAAGTTTTATTTTTTTTAAAAAAAAAAACATAATAATGAAAGGGAAATTACTATAAACAGAAAAAATATCAAACTATTTGAGTGGGGTTGGCTGTTATTTTCCTTTCAATCAATATATCTCAGTTTCTTGTAAAAGAAATAATAATAATCTTGTTATATGAAAAATATCTATAATTATTTTAGAAAATTATGATTTCTATTCAAATTTTCCAATTTATGATGATAAGAAAGGTTTCCAAGAGGAATTATGGGGTTATATTACTCTTGTAACTTCTAGTTAGGCTCCTTCCCCTCTTTTCACTTATTTCTCCGTTTGGTATATTTTATTTATTTATTTATCAATGAAATTTGTTTCTTGCATATAATTTCTATTTATATCTGGCACAACAACTTGGTTGCATGCTTGGATTACAAGTGCTTCATGTCATGATTGTGCTAGTATAGTTATCCATTTCATTACTTATTGTAGTCAAACTCATGGTATTTTTCAGGAATTGACAGATGATATTGGAGAACTTGAGAACCAAAAGGATCAACTGGAAGCTGAATTGAAAAAGGTTGGATTTCTTTTTCTGCCATGTTCTGCAGGCTCTTTCGTGTATAGTGAAATTCTTTCTTTTTATCTATTGTCTTGAACTTTTCGTCTCTTACCAATCTAGTTTTCTTACTCCTATAATGATTTTTTATGCTTTGTATGAGTATTGATTTGTATAAATATTATTGAATCATCCCGCAACCAAATCTTTTTAATAGCATCTGTTGGTGGCTCTTAGTTATATGATATCCATCTCGATGCTTCTAATAAAATGACGAACATTTGATCTCCATGAATAATAGTTAGATCCATTCAACTTGTGTTCTGTAACTTTTGACACCATTGGAGTCCTCTCGGACATGACTACTATTTTATTGTCAGCCATAACTTCAAAAATAGACCGAAATACAGATTAAAACTAAAAGAAATTTATTTTTGACTTTGCCTTCAACCAACCACAAATCAGAGAATATATAGCCTAATGCCTAAACAATCAAACCAATGGATGGAGAAGACAATTTTGATCACACCCACGGAATATGAACAGAAACGGATGGCACATTTACTGGCATATGATTTGGACTACGGATGGGCATTGGATTTTAGGGTTCTGTAGATCGACGTCTGGGCTTCCTTTGGGAACAAGCAGTGTCAAAAAAACAATGATGAAAACGGACCGAAATTTCAACGGTGGGGGCGTAAAGAAGTGCAGACTCGAACACTTCACAAAACCCTAGATGAAACCCCAAATGGCTTCTAAACTCCAAACCCTTAGGTTCACAAAACCTTAATTGACCCAGGGTTTGATAGCATGTAAAACTCTTAGGTTTGAGAGAATCTGAATATTCTATTCCATTTACTGAAGAGATATATATAAACAAGTGTACAAGAGTAACCCAATTAGGAGATTACAATAGTGACATGACCCTAATATTAGCACTATAACATGCGTATCTTTCAAGAAATCCTCCAAGGCACAAATCCTTTCTTGTAGCTTATTTGCCAAGGAAGGTTGAGGCTTGGTTGTGGAAATTTTGAGTGGCATTTTATGTTCTTGAGACATGCCGACAACACAACCTTCAAGCACCCACGCCTCATTCTCAATCATAGGAGTTCTTGTCTCAAGCATTTACCCATTTCTATTAAACAAACGAAAACATATACTAACAAGACATTTCACCCAAAAAGAAACCCAAATACAAAGGGAATGGAAACAAGGGGCATTGCAACATATTCCCAACATGGAAATGTTGCTTCATTCGAGGAAATGCTAGCCTTAAGGGAACCTACATTTGACTCATTCCCAAAAAAGTTGATGTTAAATGGGTTGGAGACTATTGACCTATTAGCTTTACATCTTGTCTCTACAAAATCATTGTCATATTTCTACTTCTATGAAGTTTCTTTCTTTGCTACAGCTTTAATGATAGTCTTTACATTTTCTCTTTCCCTCGTTGTAGGGGTCGGGAATGAAAAAATATTGATCCACTTTCTATTTGAGGGACTGAAATTGGTGCTCCCATCCCCATTATTACTGAATATTAGTATGCATTCGTTGACAGCAGAAAAATCTCTGATGCATCACTCATTGCCAAAGAAATTATTGATGAATGGTTTAGGAAAGAAAAAGGAGTGGCCATTACACTTGACATTGAAAAAGCATTTGATATGATTGATTGGAACTTTCTTGATGATATTCTTTACAAAAAGGGGTTTGGGCACAAATGGAGAAAAATAGATTCGTGGATGTATATCATCAACAAATTTCTCCATCATTATTATTGGCAAGCCTAGGCTGGTGGCTGAACAAAAGGGTCTATTCAAAGGATTTTCGTTCTTGTGGTTGATTGTTTGAGTTGAATGTTGCTGGTGGCTGAATAAAAGGGCCTAATCAAAGGATCTTGGATTTGTAAGGATAACCATGCTTTATCCATTTTGCATTTACAGTTTCATGATGATTCTATCATTTTCTCCACGCATGAAGAAGACCATCTCAACAATCTTTTCAGCACCATTAAAGATTTTGAGAAGGCATTGGGTCTTAACATAAATTGCAATAAATCTGGATTTTTGGGGATAAATCTCGAAGAAGAATACACATCCTACTTGGCTGCAAATTTTGGATGCAACGTGGGAAATTGGCCGTACTTATGTGGGCTTACCTTTACATGGAAAGCCAAAATCCTCCTCCTTCTGGGTTCCTATTGTTGAAAGAGTTGATAAGAGGCTTAGAACATGGACAGCATCCCATACTTCAAAAGGAGGAAGACACACTTCCATACAGGCCACTTTGACCAATCTGCCCACTATTATCTTTCATTATTTTGGCATACCAAACAAAGTGGCTGGTCATCTTGAAAAGCTTTACAGAATCTTCCTTTGGAAGGATGGAAAAGAGAAGAAAGGTTACCACCTTGTGAAATGGGAGATTGTAAACGTCCCATAAAAAATGGTGGTCTTGGGATCACTGATATCAACTTAAAGAATCTTGCAGTTTTCTATCCAAATGGGTATGGTGTTTTTCAATCAAGGAACAAGCCCTATGGAGGAGAGTCATTGTTGCTAAATATGGAACCAATCATTTTGGATCGAGGCCGGGCACTTACTCTTTGCACACATCCAAAGGACCGTGGAAACACATTGATAAACAAACAGACCTCATCTATAATTATTGTGGTAGGTAGGTGGGTGAAGGAGACAATGTCTTTCTGAAATGATTCTTGGATTGGCAGGAAGTCTCTAAAAGAATTATACCCAGGGCTTTATGCATTGTCTCTTAAGAAAAATGCATACATTGTCAACACTTATTGAGGCCTTTTAACCTACTGGCCGCAATGATAAATGTTGCTGGTTATTAGAAAATGGTGTGGTTTTCTCTACTAAGTCTCTTACAAAAGAGTTGGCATTGGCAAAATTGAGGACTTTTTACAACTATTTGTGGAGGGTTACCTATCCTCTGGGAGCTCAGTTATTTGAGCATCAACACTCAAGATGTCCTTTAGAAGAAATTCCCTTGGATTTACTTGTCTCCGATTTGCTGCCCAATTTGTTAATTTTTAGTTACAAAACTAAATAACATCAATTTCTTGCTCAACTCTGTGTGGAGATCTGCATTTTGAGTCGTGGAAGTGCATTTCATGTTCCTATCGCTTTTCTTCTTGTTGGGCCATCCATGAGATGATCCTTCTTTTGTTCCCTTTAACTTGATATTCTATCAAAACCTTGTTAAAGGCCTGGAATCTTGGCGTGGCTTTGTTAAATTGTCTCTCATCTTTTGGGGTATTGTTACAGAGCCACACCAAGATTCCAGGCCTTCTATTGGGTGGTTCTAAATAAATGTTTAGAGCATCTTGATGAGAGCTTGATTAACCGGTTTCTCATTTTCTTAGTTGAACTAAATCTGTTATCATGAAATTCACGACTCTTTTGCTTCAGAAAATGCAAGCACTATTTTGAGAGCCTTGACTTGTAAAAGCTGCTACAATCACCTAGGTGCTCTAAATCTTCACTTCATGCTGTTGCCTTGATTCACTAGTGCTGAACCCTGTGTGAGCTCTTAGCTTTCATGCTTGTGCATTCTATCTTTATTCATTTCAGTGAACGCCTTCCCTTGCTCATGCAAACTTGTTGACAACTTATTCTTTGCTTGTTCTTTTCCTTAATTTGCAGTCTCAGTTGTGCGTTGCTAGTGTGAGACAAATGCTTGAAGTTTTTTACTATTTTTCTTGTGAAGATGAGTATTTGAGTTTAGTCCTTTCTGTTTTCTTTTCTTGGAAGCTCTTTCATTATTTTCAACAATCTTTCAATCAAGTTACCTAAACTTGATTTTTGATTAACCCTGGGACACTCTTAATAACTCTATCAAGCCTATTACATGTTCCTACTAAATTATGAAAGATGCCAACAAGAAACAAAATTACACTCTAGTGCACAAAAGTTCACTTTTTAGAACTACACTTTTATCCTTAGACCTTAGCCTTTCCTAGATTTTGTTGAACTTAGCTGATAGCTAAAGAATGCTGTTGTGTGGAATAAAAAATATCAGTTAGATTCTCAATTTCAAGATGTGGGAAAGAGATGGCAGTTGTCACACCTCATTTAATCTTGATACTTGGTCTTTCCCTGCTAGACAAGAACTTCTGGTGGTCGGTGAAAAGATTATATTAGTTTCTCAATTACCAAGGCCAAGAAATTCAATCCAGTCTTTTCGCCCCTTTATCTTGATGGTATTAGGAAAGTGACAAAATCCATATAAGAAATCCAAGGTGACCACTTTTGCCAAATTGGATTCTTTTGTATAGAAAATAGTGAAGATTTGGATTAAATTCCTTTTTATTGATCAGTGAAAAGTTTTTCCTTTTCTCTTCTTTTTCTTTTTTGGTTAAAAATAGTGAAGATTTGGATCATCTCTTCCTCCTATGTCTTTTTGCTCAGCTATTATGGTGGAAGATTTCTGAAGCCTTCAATTTCACCTGATTATTCCGAGAAGCATCCAGAACTTGATTATCAACTCCTCTGCAGTCAGATGAAGTAAGATTGGGGGGACAGCACAGTCGAATTTTGGTTCCAGTAACCTTTAGATTTTTATATTCTCTTATTTGATGACTGAGTTGGGTACAAATATTTGTTTATCGTCTGGGTTATAGGTGTCCAATCCTCTCTTTTGTTAACTTCATTTCATCAATGGAATAGAGATTTTATTTCCTCTTAAAATAAATAAATAAAATAAAATGTAGAATTGGATTTTCATCGTCAGTTTATCCAATATTCAGTACGCAAAGTTTTCTGCTTCTTTGAGGTGCGATCTTTCACCATAATACTTGAACTCTGTTTTTACTTATCAGCTTCTGTGGGCATGTATGTTTTGTTTCAGGTCAACACTTTGCTATCTGCTGCTCGTATGCGCCTTCATAATGCAAGAGAAGAAAGAGAGCATTTTGATGAAGCGAGTAACCAGATACTTGTGCACTTGAAGACAAAGGTAATCAAGCTATTGGTTGTGCCTTGTTTGAGCTTATATCTTATTCTTCTTGCAATAAAGTGTCAAATTGAAGGGTCCTTTTCTTTTTTTTAATTTTTTAATTTTCCCTTTCATTAGTTTCTAGCTTTGTCTATTGATTTTCTTTGGTTATAGGAAGATGAGCTGTTCAAATCTGTTGCTTCATATAAAGTAGAAGCCACTGCTGTAAATGCATGTAAAAGCTTTTTAGAGCATACATGGAACCTCCAGATATCGCAAAGACAACAAAAGGAGGAGCATATCGAGTATGTTAATTGTTTTTGCTTAAAATATTATTTGAGTTATATTTTTTTTTTGGAACCAAAAAAATGGGATCAGCTACCATGTCTTTCCCTTTAAGTTTTCCTCTATTATAGTATGAGTACATTGCTCGGCTTTTGTTTCTTTTCTCTTTTTCAAGTGGTGAGCTGGAAAAATATGGAGATTATTTTGTGAAGTTGGTCATCAGCCTTCTCTCTTCTTACAAGGTACTAGTTAAGGCTATCTAGTTCACTGATTTTATCTTCATCAGTTGCCATCCACTGCTTCTATGGGTTGTGGTTTACTGTTTTGAGTTTTCTGAACTGTCGTGCACATTGGCCCATCCTCTTTAGGGAAAATTGGAGCCCTCACTTTCTTGTATCAGAAAACTTGAGGAGAACTTGAGTTCAATGAAAGAGTATGGTTCTTCTGAAAAATATTTTGTTCTTATGAGAATAATTGTGATATAATTAACCAGGCTGCTGAGACCAACTTTTCTCAGGTCAGATGTCTCACCCAATATAGATGATAGAAGTTTAAACGTCCATAAACAACGGAGAAAGCTTGAAGAGGAATATTTGGATATGGAATCCAAGGTATATCGGTATTGGTAGTAATATTTGAATGCTTGGAACTTCCTTTTCATTCATAAGGTGTTAATTTGGTCCATTGTACTTCAAAACTATGCTGCATTTGCCACTCACAATCTTTAATTTGTTGCTAGTGTTTAGTTTTTAGTCTTTCAACTGTGCTCTTTGTTGTATTATCTAATTAATTTTCTGGTCTGTCTATTTCCTTGCTTTTCTTAACTGGCCAGTTTGTTTCCACCTTAAGCACTGTGGATACAGTGAGAATGCAATTCTATGAAACAAAAGGAGTTGTCAGGTACTGAAATAGTGTTGACTAGGCAAGAAAATAGGACGCCATTCATTCTCAATGTTTTCTACTTTATCACCCCTTGACTACTAATTTACCACTTTTGGCAACACAATGAACACTCTTGATCCAGGAATCTTGACGAGAAAGTACAAGAGACATTCGATGAGCTTGAAAAAATAAAACAAGAATTTGAATCCATCAAGAGACCGAAATTATTGATTGAAACTGTAAGGCGAAAACCAGAGTTACCCGTCAATGAAAAGCCACATATCGTAAATTCAACTCCAGCTTTCACATCCGAACAGACAGCCGAAGTTCGAAGACTAAATTTTGAAGAAATTGATGAGTCCTTAGCAAAACGAACAAAGAATTTCAGCATGGAAGCAGAAATGGCAAAACTAGATTCGGATGAAGGAGTGGATACAGTTGACTTAAATGAGGAGATAAATGACTGGGAATTTGATGAACTTGGAAGAGACTACGACTCGGCATCCAACCACCAAAGAAGATGAAACTTCCATCCCGGTATGTCAGCGTTTAATTATGTTTATAATTCAATATTCTTTATAGACTGGAAGAAAATTGCAAGAAGAACCATGCATTAAATTATTATTACGGCCTGTGATATAAAAATGCTATTATTTTACGTGGAAGATTCCTGAAGCAATAATACAAGTGTAAATTTTTCTATATGGATGAAATTTGTATGTACAAGTACACTATACCATGAAACAATTATTAAAATTTAAATATAGTATTTTTTTTTTTTTGGCTTCTGAGGGTGGGTAGTAGCCATCGAGAATGTCCTGTGTACTGTAGATTATGTACTGTGTGTTTATGCTGAAATGGAATAATGATTTATGGTGTGGGTAGAGTGGTCCAGTTGTGCTGTACTATTTGGAGGATGCAATTTTTGAGTGCACACCACAAAAAGGGAATATATTTGGAGGAGAAACTTTCTAGTACTCTCCGAGATGGTCATATTCTCTTTGTTTACAGTATAAATTTGTCTTCATAAATATTAGTAGATTTTGATCGATCACACATTAGTAGGTCCCATTTTCCTATTTGGAGTGGTAGTAGCCAGAGCCACAGGGAGTAGAGGCTTTTTAGTCTTACACAGAATAATCATCATCATGTATTACATGTGGAGGCTCATCACTTCATAACCAATAACAACGAGCTGTGACCAAATGTGTTAAAAGACACCCACTGCCTATTTGCTTACCACGTGACAGCACCTCATTCAATTATGCCCCCCCTTTTTTTTCCTCTTTATTGATTTTTTTTTTTTTTTGTTATTATTATTGTTATTTTTGGTCGTGAAGGGGAAAGTAAGGTGCTATTTTAGGCGTATATTCTGAAGTTTTTGAACATTTTTCATAGGACTTGTTTGGGGAGGAAATTTGATTGAGTCAAATATTACTTTCTAAGTACTTGAAAAAAAGGGCTCTTTTCAAATATAGAAAAATAAACTAAACTATTTACAAATATAGAAAATTTTTACAGTCTATCGCTGATAGATCGGGATAGAATTCTTTCGCTTTCTATCGCTCAGGCGATAGAATTTATTTGCTTGAGCGATAGAAAGCGATATAATTCTATCGCGGTCTATCACTGGTAGACAGTGAAATTTTTCTATATTTGTAAATAGTTTGATATTTTTTCTGTTTATAGTAATTTCTCTAAAAAGAATGGTGGTTTTCAAATATAGACCGTGATAGAATTCTATCACTTGAGCGATAGATAGTAAAAAAAATTTATATTTATAAATAGTTTAATATTTTTTCTGATTATAGTAATTTCCCTAGAAAGAATGTATACACTTTGTTTCATCCTTTAATAAATTTCATATGAAAAAGAGAAAAGAACAGAGGAAAAAAAAGAAGCGAAAATGGGAGAAAAGATAAAGAGAATCAAAATTGTAAAATACAGTAAGCGAGAAGTGAATTGGTGAATTTTTACTATTCATAAGCTTTTTTTTACTTTTTCGTTTTAGATTTTTTTTTTTTTTTTTTTTTTTTTTTTTTTTGTCATTATTTTTGCAAACTTAAAAAACTGAGGCTACGAATTCAATTTTTTTTAAACCTGTTTTGCTATTGGTCCAACCAAACCTTCAAAATAAAATAATGAACATAAATTTCTTGTATTTTGTGTTTAATGATGCTTCGTCTCCATTAAAGCAAGGTTGAAAGCAAATTTATTTCGACATATCTGTGCAATTAAAATTCCAACATCTTACTTCAATCTTCAAGAGTGATTAATTGATAATGATAAAAGAATAAACAATCAATTTGATTAACCAACAACTGAAAACTAGCCAATCTTGTATGTCTGCTAGTCAAGGAGGCAGATTGTATTGAAATTTGCAAAGTGGATGAGAGCGAAATGTAAAGGAGTTTTGCAGTTCACCCTCTCTGTCTCTCCATTTAATATTAAACTTTCCTTAATTAAATTAATTAATTAATTAACTAATTAAAAACCAAAGGAAGGAAGATTTCATCTTCCGACATGTTGACCAGGTCAAAACGAGGAGGCCCATATGCCCTGGATTTGATAAGGCCTATGCAAACATTATTCAAATCTTATATATATATATACACACAATTTAATTATTATATATATATTTTTCTGATATTCAGATATGGGAAGGAAGCGGGCAATAAATAAATAATTATATGTTGAGAAATTTTGTTGTTGGAGGGGAAAAAAAAGGGTAATTTTAAGTTGAGAGATACCCATCAAAGATCATTAGTCTACCAAAATATCTCATCCCCAAATGTATGAAAATATCATAAAAATGTACTTAATGTAGGGTTTGTTCTAAAGTTTGTAGGGTCTCTCTTTGTGCACTTATATTTATAATGGTGCACTACAATAACACAAGTGTCGATTAAATTAAATTATTTACTTATGTTTATATATTTTTTATGTTACTTGTCAAAAGTGATGATTAGTTTGAAGACTCATTATTTAGGGTATTATTTAGATAGTAATTGACGCGTATACTTTCTTTGAAGTCGAAGATTCAAATCTGCATTTTTTCTGGTACTACATAAAAAAAATTAAAAATTTAGACGGATCAAATATTGATTTTTGACATTCTGCATTCATCATTCTTAAACAACTAAATTCTAATCAACCAAACCTTATAAGCATCTTTGGAACTTAGGAAGAAACATTTGGCATTTCATCAATGGGTAAGTATGCACTCAAATGAGAATCTATTAAACCTAGCAAAAGTTTTTAAATTTGTTATTGTTCTTTTTTTAATTTCCCAATTGGGCCTCCATTGTTAGCTTGAGATTTGTACACATGGCTGAATTGCTGCCAAGAATAAATAAAAGAAAAGGTTCCTTATCTCTTTCACCTACATTTTAGTCCTTGGAAGTATTCAAAAAAAAATATATATATATATATATATATATAAAAGAAAGGAAAATTTTCACAGATAGAAAAGATGTCAAACTATTTACAGAAAATAGCAAAAAAAATACTGATAGATATTGATAAACTTCTCTATCATTTCTATCACTGATAGACCCTAATAGACTTCTATCCGCGCATATCACAACTATTTAAAAAATTTGTTATTTTATGTAAATAGTTTCTCTTATTTTTCTATTTTTAAAATTTTCAATAAAAGAAAACTTCACATTTCACTGAAATTGCAAAAAGAACAAAAAAAACTTTATATATTTATGATGTACACCCTTTCTTGAAAAAGGGAAAAAGAAAACCTTCTAGACCAACCTAAAATGATCATTCCAAGTAAAAAGTATCTTTTTAGGCTCTATAGTTCAAGAAACAATTACACAAAGTTGTATATTTCTTGAAGTTTTAAATGGTTATTCAAGTCAATTTGTCATCAATTGTTTGAAAGAAAATAATATTGCATGACAAGTTTGAAAAAAGTGATGTGAGCTATGTTACATCCTTATATCAATTCATATTTTTTTCCCCTTCTAAAATGATTTATTAGAGGGACAATTATTTAAACATTTTCAAATATAAGATTTAAATAATTGTACTTCAAATTTTAGAAAGAAAAAAGGAAAACTTGATAATCATTATGTTTTATTATATTAACTAAGTTAGTTTCCATGTGAATTGTCTTTGCCATTTCTCCATTTTCTTTCATAATTATTTATGATAAATTCACTCGAATGATATTTTAGAAGAATTTTGAAACTTCTGAAATTAAATTGAGATAATTTATATGTCTCTCGTTTGATAACGGTTTCATTTTTAGTTCTTAAAATTTATGTTTCTTTTCTCTTTTTTTTTTCTAATATAGTATTCACATTTCTTAAATAAGTAATTGAATTCTTAGCTAAATTTAAAAAAAAAAAAAGAAAAAAATTAAATTTTTTTTTAGTTATCAAAACATGACTGGATTATTTTAGTACATGGATAGAAAGTGAAAAACATATAAAAAAACACTTGCAAGATTAAGTAGTTCTTATAAGTTTAATTTAAGAACTTAAAAAATAAAAAATCGATTTGTTAACAAACAGATCTTTAATATTTTAGAAGTATAGACATTTTTTTCCTAATGAGATAGTAAATAATTTCTCAAATTTCAAACAAAGAATTCTAAAAATTTATCAATAGTTTCATAAGAGAACAAAAAAATATTGATATGTCTAAATCATATATGATGAAAAAAAAGTTATGCCAACAAGAACGAAAAAGATGACGAGAAAGATGGATGTTGATTGAAGAATGTTATTGAAAAGAATACTTCAACTTTTTTCCTCACCTGAAAAATTCACCCCAAGTTTTTTTTTTTCTTTTTTTTTACTCAACTTGTTTTTAATATGGAAAGTTGTAAATATAGCAATCATGTTTAAAGTATTGCAGATATAATATATTATAAAAAGAAATTTGTAGATATAACAAAATTTAAATCCATTATACAAGTGGAGAATTTAAACTTATGATATTTTGATTGATGGTGTATGAACAAGTCTTATTTTGGTGAATTGTGTTTATAATTGACGATTTCATGCCTACATAGTTAATTAATACAATCATTATTCAAATAGATACACATCATTGATTACTAAATATATCATATTAACAATGATAGAGATACATTTAAGGAAATTTATTAAATTTACTATCTATCAGCGATAGATCGCGATAGACAGTGAAATTTTTCTATATCCGTAAATAGTTTGGTTCATTTTTCTATATTTGAAAACAACTCATAATTTAATCCACCGAAGTATAATCAAATTTTAAGAAACATATAGATACCAAATTGAAATTAATGTTATTTAATATTGACCTTTTTTTTTTTGCAAACTCTGTTAATATCTCCTTTTTTTTTCACATACCTGGAGATGAGAACAAAACTGCTCATGCTATTACAACTTTGGCATCTTCTCAGGGTTGTTCTTTGTTTTGAAAAATGTGTGTTTTCCTGGTTGTATTCTCCCTCTCATCATAGATGAGAAACGTGAGGGAGTAGTTGGTTTGGTTTCTCTCATATGCGATGAGAAGGTAAGAGAGTAGTTGGTTTAGTTCTTTGGTTCTTCGGTTCTTCGGTTCCCTAGTCTCAAAAAGAGAAAAAAAAATTGAAATTAACTAAAGTGTAATTGTTTTAAATGGAAAAACTGCTGAAAATATTTTTAAATATAGCAAAATGTCTCTGTCTATCAGTGATAACAGTGATCAACACTGATAAGCATCTATTGTTGTCTTTCAAAATATCATAAGTTCAAAAATAATATTTTGATTAAATTATAGATTTGAGAGATATAGTTTAAGTTAAGGGTTGTTTTCAAATATAGCAAAACGAGTCAACTTGTTTATAAATATAGCAAAATGTTATTGTATATCAGTGATAGTCAGTGATCGATATTGATAATGTCTATCACTATAGATGTCTATCAGTATCAATCATTGATAGACAATAATATTTTGCTATATTTGTAAACAAGTTGGCTTATTTAGATATATTTGAAAAGAGTTAGAAGTATACCTTTCAAATCTATAATTCAATCAAAATATTATTTTTATCATTTTCTCATTGTTTATACTTTGGGAAAGAAAATAATAATTATTATAAATAAAGCCTGCAACCCTGATAAAGAAAATTTGAATTTACTAATAAAAACGGACTAACTCACACTTGTAGCCTTGCCCCTCTCCTTTCCTCTCTCTCTCTCTCTCTCTCTCTCTCTCTCTTCTTTTCCTCCGCCTCTCTCCGGCGGCGCACTGCCATGGCCACCGCCGAAGCTCCATTCGCCGCTCCTCCTGCAGAAGAAGACTACATTGACATGGAACTCACTTCTTCCCCTTCTTCCAACTCATTCTGCTATTCCATAAGGTCTCCCTCGCCACCGCCACCGGCAGCGGCGACGGCGGCGGCGAGAGATTTCGAGTTCCAATTCCAAATGACAACATTTTCAGGCGAAACAGAGGCGACAACTTCGCCGGCCGACGATCTGTTCTACAAAGGAAAATTACTCCCTCTCCACCTCCCTCCTCGTTTGCAAATGGTCCAAAAGCTTCTCCATAGCCCCAACTCCCAAAACCCATCAAGAAAAACCGAACCTTTTTCAGAAAATTTCGAGATTCCTTTCATCTCCATTAAAGCTCCACCTCACGAGTCGTGCAATGCGTCACCCAGTGAGTCGTGCAGAGCGAGTTGTGAGCTGAACCCAGATGAGTATTTGTTGGGATTTAGAGGGGAAATTATTAAGGATTTTGTTGGTGGTGGGAACCCACCACCAAGAACAAAATCATGGTCAAAGAAAGTGAAGCAATTGAAGCAATCTTCACAAGCTTATTTCAAGTCATTATTTGGGAAATCTGCTTGTTCTACTAACCACAAATCCTCTGTTAACTCTGTTTTCAATGAAGAAACAGAGAACATTTTTGAGAACAGAAGAAGTTCAGGAAAGTTCATTAAAGTTTCCAAAAAAGCCCCTTTTGGTAGAATTGATTACAATAAATGGCAGATTCCAAATAGTGCTTTAGAGAAGGAAAAAGCTGAGGAATTTTATGGTGGGATTTTGAATATGAACAATCACAGAAGGTCATTTTCAGGGGCAATTCAGAGAACTTCTTCTTCTTCAACTTCAAATAACAACAACAACAATAATAATAATAATAATAAATCTTCTTCTTCTTCTTGTTCAACTTCTTCTTCAGGTTCTTCATCTTTGTCTTCATCATTTTCTTTTAGTTCAAATGGGTTTTGTGATCTGCAGTCATTTAAGAGAAGCATCAGTGCAAATTTAGAGATAGAGAACTCCATTGAAGGGGCAATTGCTCACTGTAAAGAATCCCAAAAGCTGATTGGTAATTCAAGGAAAAATGAAAGTGAATCTCAACCACAAACTTGTTCTCTCTCTGTTTCTAAAGTTTTGCCTTGTGGAGATCAGAAAAGTTCACAACTTTGCAGGATTTGATGATGCTTCAATATGGATACTCTGTTTTTTCTTTCTTTTTTAATGGAGGGTCTGCTGAGTTTGATTGTGGATTTGAAGTAGCTGAGAAAGTTGAAGGCAGAGAAGCTCAACAATGGAGATTCAGCTTTAGGTTGAAGAAGAAGAAGAAGAAGATAGATTTAAGATTATATTATTGTAACAAAGTTGTTCTAAATCATTCAATATGTTTTTTTTCTTCTGTTCTTTCTTTCTGTACAAAATTGTATAGTTGTTTGAGTTCTTAATCAAACAGCTCTTGGTTTGATTACTTTTGTTTTTTTTTTTTTTGTTGGGTTATTCCTTCTTGGATGAATGCTGTAAGCTGTTAGATTCAGCTGATTTATTTCCAAACATTTCTCCCTCCATAAATGATTCTTAGATTATTAATTACTCTCTTAAACATCTCTTTTTTTTTATATATATATATATAGATAGATACGTACATTCATATATAAAGAGTTTTGAATGATTTACTATGTAAGGTTGGAATTCACATGGTTAAATTATATAAAATACCCCTAAATTTTGGAGTAAATTACAATTATGCACTTTGAAGAATTTTATTTTTACCTTTCATCTTCAAGATTTGTAAAAAAAAAAAACACACACATATATCTTCAAATTTATTATGATGATAAAAAAAATTGAAGTTGACACAAGAGAAAAATTGAATAGTATGCGTTAAACATTCATGTAAATTGATGGGGCAACTAATGCATACAAATTAATTATGTAAATGAATTTTACGATATCTATTGAGGTGAAATAAATGGTAACAACGAGCTTTTTTAATTTTTATACGTTATCAGTCACGCCAATTTTTATCTTCTACTTTTATGGAAATACATTATTGTGGAACAAATTTTAAAGTCGAAGGATAAAAATTAAACTTTTCAAAGTCTAATGATAAAATTGAAATCTAGCTCAAATTTCAAGTTATTCTGTATGGTATAATATATTTAACATCTCTTAGTTTTTGTACAAACTACAAAGTTGATTCTAAATATCACTTTTAAGACTTTCGACCTACACATTTGAAAACTTAGGATTGAAAGGTTTAAAATGTGTAGTCTATGTGTTTAACCATGTAAAGCAATGAATTTCAAAATCTAAATTTATGTATCAAACTCATTGGAACGAACTAAAAAAGTGTACAACCTAACAACTAGGATCTAAGAAATTTAGTATTAGGTAATTCAAAATTAACAAATTTCCACCAACATAAGTGTAGCTTAATGATTAAAATCCTACCTATTTCTTTTGATATCAGAAGTTCAAATGGACCACCTTCATCATTTATTGAATAAACAAACACACTAATACACTCGTGATTCGAAATAAACAAACATATATAGTGAAGACTTGATCATACAAACCAACTCATATGAAGAAACAGTTAGGGTTGTTTGGGGGTCCGTAATAGAATGAGTTTGGATTGTAATGTAATCCAAAACCCATGTTTGGATTGAGCGTTTTGGGCCCGATTTGTAATATTAAACTCATTTCGTTCCAATAGTTTTTAACCAAACTTTCTTTCCCACAGTTTTCACGTTTCACGATCTAATTTCCGTTCCGCCTTCGATATCTCACGCATTCCAACACTACTCTGTTTTCGAGTAATCTTGATTACATTCTAGTCTTCCAAATAACCTTTATTTTTTTTTTTTATTTTTTTTTTTTTAAGCATCAAAATGACAAGAGAAGAAGGCATTATATTGTAAGGTTGATTTTGACAAAGTTGAATGGACAAAATGGGTTCTTAAAGGACAGCCTTACCCAAATGTAAAGGACACCCTTTCCCTCTACTCCAAAGTACTTCTCCAATACAAAAAAAGCTCTCTAAAATTTGCCTTCCTTCACTTCCTATTTTTCATTATCATAATTTTTTTTTAAAAAAAAATTATATTTTTATAATAGTATTATTACCATAGTTCTACAGAAGTACCCTTTCTCTTCCACTCAATGACAGCTAAAAAGAATGCAAAAGTAAACATTGTATATATCATTGTGAACTGAGTAAAAAATAATAATAATAATAAAATAAATAAAAGATTTTTCTTTTTTTTAAAAAAAAAAAAACACAAGTACTTTTTATCTCCCTCAGTTTTTTCATAGATTCCAAATGGTATCTGAAACTCTGAGGCAGCTTTATACAGCTTGACACTCAAATAATCAACCATGGAAGATCCCAATTGTATATAATAAAGTTGTTGAAACTCAACTTTAAAATTTAAAAAAAAAAAAAAAAAATCTTTTTAACTCTTTAATGAAAAGGGAAAGAAGGAAAAAAAAAAAAAAGTTGAATATTGTTTTATGATGATTTCCATACTTGTGCTACTCTCACATGCTATAGATCTTCAAATTTATTATGATGATAAAAAAAAATTATAAAATTAGCTTACGTTATCATTAAAGTGAATGTTTGGAAATTTAAATCTTAATGTCAAGAAATAGAATAAATGTTTAGATAATCACAAAATTATATTTATTAATAATTTTGACAGCTATACGTTCTTATTGAGACTAGCTATGCCATTAGTACTTTTAAAGTGATATATTAGTCAATTTTGCACTCATTTGTAATTTTTTTAATAAAAATATTTACTAATTAATATATGATTGTTTTAATGTTTCTTTTTCTTTTCAATGTGGAGAATAAATGATTTGTTTGGATTATCTATTCTTTGATTCATTTTTTTTATAATTTTTCTATCATAAAAGTGTAGCATAAAATGAGAAGTAAATTGATGGTTAAATAAGTATCACTTTTTTTTTCTTAAAAAAAAAAATCCCATTTTGAAGGTTTTAAAAAAATTTAAATTGGTACTTTTAGTTATTTAGGTTATTATTTTAGGTTCTTGAAATAAATAAATATCAATATTGATCCCTTAAAAGTTAATGGGTTGTCCATAGAAGATAAATTTATATATTCTTTTTTCAGCCTTTCACTCTTGTATTGTCCCCTATCTATCCTTCATTTCTTTATAAATCAAAACATCAATAATGTCTTTATTAAAAAAAAAAAAAAAATCTTTCCCACAACTAAATAGTATTATATTTTAAAGGAAAATTTTTGCAGATAAAAAAATATCAAACTATTTACAAAAATAGTAAAAAAAAATATTGATAGACATTGATAAACTTCTATCAGCATCTATCAGTGATAGACTTCTATTATTTCTATTATTTCTATCATTTCTATCATTGATAGGCCCTGATAGACTTCTATCAGCGTCTATCACAACTATCTAAAAATTTTATTATTTTGTGTAAATAGTTTCCTTATTTTTCTATTTTAAAAAATTTTCCTATTTTAAAATTATTTGATTTTCCAATGTATTCATGGACAAGACTATATAAAAATTTAAGGTTTTTGTTGGATAATTATTTTTTTTTATATATTTTTAGTTTTTAAAAATTAAATTTATAAATG
This sequence comes from Lagenaria siceraria, assembly GCA_002890555.2. Lineage (NCBI taxonomy): Eukaryota > Viridiplantae > Streptophyta > Magnoliopsida > Cucurbitales > Cucurbitaceae > Lagenaria > Lagenaria siceraria. The sequence goes on from CM016485.1 coordinate 11,249,348, forward strand.
CAATTTTCACCCTAAATTTTTTTGTTTTGTTATCCACTTTTTACTAATACTTTAAAAAACCAAGTAGTATCAAAAACTAAAAAAAAAATTGTTTTCAAAAAGTATTTTTTGTATTTAGAATTTAAAGATTTAAAGGATTTCTCTAAAAATGGTAGAAAATTTAAAAGAAAAAAAAACAAGCATATATATATATATATATATATTAACTGACAATTAAACATAAAACTAAAAATGAAAATCAAATTTCAAAAACATAAAATAAAAAATGAAATCGTTATCCATCTAGGTTTTACAATTTTCTATATATTAATTACGATTTATTTTCTATGTATTAAAAGACTATAATTTTTTTTATGTTTATCATTAATAAAATGTTTATCAAGGTTTATAAACTTAAATTATTTAAAATAAAAATATGTATTATAAAGTTGTCACATTCAATGTGAGAACATATTTTCATTATTATTTGCCTTGGCTGCTTTCTCTTATTTTCAAATTTGTTTACAAGTAAATAATTGTTTCTATTCATAAATTCCCAAAAAAGGAAAAAAAAGAAAAAAAAAAAACCATTTCAATCTCTCACATAAAAGTCATAGATTTTATTTATTTATGATTATTATTTTAGAGGGTAAGAAGAAAAAGTAAATTTGGTAACTTGGAACCAACAGTTTTTCCAGAAGAAAAAAGAATAAAATAATAAAATAATAAAATAAGAGAAAAATTTTAAAAATAGAAAAATAAGGAAACTATTTACACAAAATTATAAAATTTTTAGATAGTTGTGATAGACGCCGATAGAAGTCTATCAGAGTCTATCAATGATAGAAATAATAGAAGTCTATCACAAATTGATGCTAATAAAAGTCTATCAATGTTTATCTTTTTTTTTTTTTTACTATTTTCTGTAAATAATTTAACATTTTTTTATCTATGAAAGACATCATTTCATGTTGAAAATGTATATAATTGCAAGTGAGAGTGGTAACTGCAAAAACTAACTTACATGATCTAATGTGAAAAATAGTATAGATTTTTTTGTACAATTTTTTGTACTATCTTTCTTCAATTTGTTTGTTTGTCTTTTTTTTATTTTTAAAAATGGTTTTCTTTAATTCTTACTTGTCTCCTTATCTTTCTCATTTAAAACATGTGGAATATTTAATAAATTATTTTCTTAAAAAAATTAAACTACTTAGTTTGGATTGACTTTTTAGGTATTTATAAACATTTTTTTTTTTACACTTATAAACACTTATTTAACGCTTAGAAAATCAATTCAAACTAACCTACCGTTTCGTTTTATTACAATTTATTTTTAATTTGCGTTCAACAACATACGAGTTAAGCTATGCTTCAATAGACACTTTTGATCTTAGGGTGAGAATTCAAACTTCTAACCCTCTTGATCTTAGATGTATGTCGTAACTAGTTAAAGGCAATAAAGTTCCATTTTAATTTTTTTAGTACAATAAGAATATGGGATTTGAACCGCAGATGTCTTGATCGCTACTAACACATACAGTATGCTAGTTGAGCTATACTCGCTTTGGTAGTTTAATTTTAAGTTCTAGATCCAACTTTGATTGAATTTCATATCTAATCACTTATATATGCATGTATAGTATATGAATAAAGTAGTGTAATATCACAATTAAAACTATAAAAGTAATACTCTTATAATTAAAATCCTAATCTTTTATGGGAGAGTTTTAAACCATTTTAGTTATGGTTGAGATGGTATGTCTTTTGTTAGTTGAGTTATGTTCATGATGACCATTTAGATCATTTTAGTAAAACATAATTACTTTCACTTGATTATTAATTCATTTAAAATCAGTTTAAAATTAGCTAAATAACATTGTTCTTCTCCTGGAAATATATTGCCAAAATAAATAAAAAAATCACATAATTCTTCTTAAAAGTATATATGCATCAGTGAGAATCATTCAGATCCATTTAGAGGTACAACTTGATTTTTTTTCTTAAACATGAAAAAAAAATGTTAATAAATGTAATTTAAATCTAAGTTTATTCATCAAAATCGCATAAAAACTGACATTCATATGATAATAAATAAGAATCATAGTCTAAAAAATATAAGTTTATTTTTATTTGGTCTCCAAATTTTAAAATATAACATTTAAACCCTTATATTTTGAATTAAATTTCAATTTTTGTCTCTAAAATTTTTAAAAACTCACACTTTTTATAGTGCTAATCTCTTGTTTGTCCTTTTAACACCAAGTACTTGAATTGTCCTTCATAATCATTTATGTGCCCCATTTGCACGAGACAACAAAAACATTTAAATAAAAAATCATATTGCAAACTTGTTTTTGTTTCAATCCAATCAAATAATATTTATATATATATTTTTTGTTTGCTTCAGTTCAAGACTTCAAGTCACCTCATGAATAAATTTATTTTTTTAAATAGAAGATTATGAATAAATATATATATATATATATATATATATCTTTTTCTGATAAGCTGATTTATTTACACAATTTTATTTCCACCTAACAGCAGAAGCAAACAAAAGGGAAGAAAGAAAACAAAAATCTTTTGCCTATTAATAAAATAAAAGATTTGATTGATTCTGAGCATCCATAAGATTTTGTTCTCTAAAATGATCTCAATCCTTGCTTCTAGGCTTCAAGGGAAAATAAACTCATTAAATAAGTAAAAATCTCTCTTTGTGGCCCGTAATGGAATAATGGGCTTGTAATATAATATAATCCAAAGTTTATGTTTGGATTGAGCGTTTTAGATCTAATTTGTAATATCAAACTTCACAGTTTTCAACCCAATCTTCTTTCTCATCGTTTTCATGCTTCACGATCTCATTTTCATTCTACCCTCGATTTCTCGCTCATTCCAATACCTCTCAGATTTCTAGTAATTCTGATTACATTCCATCCTCCGAAACAACCCCCTAATGAAACTCACCTATATAATTTTCATAATACTCAAGTTCAACTTCAATTGGTCAGAAATTTGAATCTTCTCACTTCCACATGTTATTAAACAAGAAAAGATTAAACTGTACATTTGGTCCTTATAATTCAAACAAGTTTTGTTTTTAGCATCGTTTGAAGAAAGTTAAAGTTTAGTCCTTATAGTTTTAAAAGTTAAAATTTAGTCTTATTAAAATTTTATAAATAATTCATACTGTTGGGACTATTTATTAAGACTCTATCAAACCATAAAAATCAAATTCTAACATTTTTCAAATACAGGAACCAAATTTACAGTTTTGAAAAATGTTGTTACGTATATTGAAATCAACATTTAAAAACTTTAGATTTTATCAGAGATTAAAAAAAAATACCCTATTTTTTAAATGTCACGAATCGGTTAAAATTTAGATACATATTTATATAGTTGAGTATTTCAAAAACTAAAAACGAAATTGTCTATCATCGAGACAGACCTAAATAGGAACCATTTGGTCAACAAATTGGGATACACTATAGATCTTGAGACAAGTACTTTTGGGAAAGAGAAAAATGTAATAAATATAAAGTTTAGAATATTTGAATTGGATTTATTTTGAGGGAAAATAAGTAGAAAAGAAGCAAAAAAGAAAGAAGTTTAGTGATATCTTTAAGGAGAGAAAGAGAAAGAGAAGAGAAGAGATGTATGGTGTGGATATGGCATTATTGGGAGCAACCATGACAGAAGAGCATGTGGAGACTGTCAGAAAATAAAAGGTTCAAAGCATCTCAAATATTAATATGTTTTTTGGACTTTTTTTTTTTTTTTTTTTTTTTTCTTTTTCTCTATACAACTAAACTTGTCATCTTCTTTCACTTTCTTTTGAATCCAATGTTCTTACCAAAAAAAAAAAAAAAAAAATCATCTCTATTTTTACATTTGATCCTTCTACTTGTCCTAGTTGTGTGTTTATTGATTTGAAATGTCGTTAACTTACACGTGTCAGACTCTTTGTATTCGTATTTCAAGACATGTCAAAATGGGAGCCCACCATATATAGATGATGAAACCCGCTCAAAGGCGAGCATTGCCAACCATGACTATGGCATTTTCATAAGCATAACAAAGGATCGTCTTGATTGGCATCGAGTTTATTGGAAGATCATTAGAATGAAAATATGTGATAATACACCTTTGTTTTCCTTTCATTTGTGTTGTTTTAATTGTTTAGGGTCCGTTTGGTAATCATTTGATTTTTTTATTTTTGAAAATTAAGTTTATAAACATTTCTTTCGCCTCTAAATTTCTTGGTTTTTTTAATATACTAATTTTTATTATCGTTTTCAAAAACCAAACCAAATTTTAAAAACTAAGACACCGTTCGATAATGATTTGGTTTTTTTTTTGTTTTAAAAATTAAGCCTACAAACACTCATCTCACCCCTAAATGTCTTGGTTTTTTATCTACTTTTTACCTATATTTTAAAAAGCTAAGCCAATTTTTGAAAACTAAAAAAAAATAGTTTTTGAAAACTTGTTATTATTTTTGGAATTTGGCTAAGAATTCAACTATTATACTTCCAAAAAAAAAAAAATACAAATCAATGTAAGGATTTGAGATGAAATAAGCTTAATTTTCAAACACCAAAAACAAAAAAAAAAAAAAGACCAAACAGAGCCTAAAAATTTAGTTTTTAAAAACTTGTTTTTTTTTTGTTTGAATTTAACTAAGAATACAACTCTTTTACCTAGGTAAGAAATATATAGAAAATAGACTTATTAATTTTTAAAAATCAAAAACTAAAAACAAAATGATTACATACGAGATATTAATAAGTAACTTAGAGGTAACTCAAAGGTTAAGACATATTTATTTACACACCGATAACGATCAGTAAAAATACTTTCTACCAATTAATTTTAGCAAAAGCGACTTTATCTTTTAAATGTAATGAAAATAGAGACCAAATTGCCCCTTAATCAAAAGCATATACACATGTATTTACCCTTTTTCCGAAAGTATATTCAATCCACACATTTTGATTTGAGAGTTGAATTTGGTGTGTAGGGTTACTTTTTGAAGTATTTTTAAATACTTCCATTTTAACTTCATCAGTGGTCAGATAGTACAGTATAAAGGTTCATTCATCATTTTAAAAAGGTAAAAAGTTTTCAGTGTTTGAGAACAAAAGAGAGTTACTGTTGTTTTAGATTACATTGAAATTTGGTTTGAAAATTTTGGAGTGTCATCAAAAAACAGCTTTTTCTGCTTTCCCCCACTTTCACCCTTTTTATGTCATTGAATCTTACAGCATCCTTAATTTTAAGATTAATGGCTTATGTTTGAGAGTATAGCTTTTTGTCCCCTACGTTCATGTTTTTCTTCATTTCATTTTTGTAATATCAATAATGGTCATTATATTTTTCTATTAAATTAAGTTGTGTAACATAAAATTTGATGGATGTATATAATCTTAATGTGCGAGATTAAATGTAAACATGAATATAGCTTAACTGTCATAAAATTTGTACTATCAACTTAAAGTCAGAGGTTTGAATTTCTTATCTCATATGGTTAAACAAATGGGCTCCAAGCCCACTAGGCCCACGCATACGCACAAAGAAAAGAAAGCCTTAGCCAAAGAAAGGAGTTGACTGCTCTCGAAGTTAATCTTAACTAACTAGATCTACACATCAACAATTATCAAGTAAGACAAGATAAATTGTGAATAACTACGTCCGTTTAGTAACTATTTGGTTTTTAAAAAGCCTATAATCACCTCTAGATTTCTTGCTTTGGTATCTACTTTTAACCTACATCAAACTAAAAAAATTAGTTTTTTTTAAAATGGTTGTTTTCAAATATATAAAAATGAGCCAAATTATTTACAAATATAGAAAAATTTTACTATCTGTCGCTCAAGCGAGAGAATTCTATCGTGGTCTATCGCTGATAGACAGTGAAATTTTTCTATATTTGTAAATAGTTTGATATTTTTTCTATTTATAGTAATTTTTCTTTTAAAAACTTATTTTTGTTTTTGGAATTTGGCTAAAAATGTAACTCTTGTACTTTAGGAAGATACAACTATCCTCTAAGAATAATAATCTTTACTCATGGTTGTTGCATAAGCTCTAACTCACGTGCACTGTTGGGATTATTCCAAAGGCTTAAGGGTACGTTTAGAATAAATTTTCAAGTGTTTAATTTTAAAAATAAGCAATTTTGAAAAAAAAAATTGGAGTGTTTGGAAACCACTCAAAATAGATTTTTAAGTGTATTTTAAACAGTTTTTATCAAAGGAGTTTAAATAAAAATGAATTTTTTGAAAAACACTTTTTTCTCAAGTCAATCCAAACGGGCCCTAATTTAACAGTTAAAAGTATTACATTAGTTTAACTTTTCGAGTATTTAATTTTTAAAATAAGTCACTTTAGAAAGAATTGAGGTAATATAGCTTTTGAAACACTTTCAAAGTGTATTTTAAATAATTTTTATCAAAATAGTTTAAATAATAATAACTTTTTTAAAAAAATATTTTTTTTCTCTAGTCAATCCAAACGGACTCTGAAATTATGATGTTCGGTCAAATATGCTCCAATGCTTAAACCAATATAAGCCTTAGATATTCTAAAGGTGAGTAGAATATTTTCACGTATGTGTATGAAATGAGTCTCGAAATCAACCACTAAATCCTCTAATAGCATGATATCCAACAACCTCAACTAAGCTGTTGTATATGCAATACCAGAAAATATTATAGTACTACATAGTACCTGCTATAATTTGACACATCATTAAATAATATATTAATTTATTTTGTAGACCCAAATTATTTTTAAATGATACTATCATGGCAAATAATAAATAAAGGTAGTATAGATAATTTTCCATACTACAGTAGTATTGAAATTTTCCTCATACAATACCCCAAGGTCGAACCTCGAATAGGGTATGCCATGTGTCGTGTGGCTAACCTTACCCTTAAACCAAATTAAACCATAAAGGGTAATATCTCAAATTTAAAAATTATATTAAAATTGATGTAATTGAAAAGGCATTGAAGACATTAAACAAATTTTAAATGAAGTTAATATTGTCAAAATTGAATCCTCAGTCTTCACTGACAATGAATTTCTTCATGAAAAGTAAGAACAAAACAAAGGTACAAAATTTTACTTTACAAGTAAGCAATCCTCTTCGCTATTTTTTTCTTTTAGTCATGAATAACAAATTCTCTATGTATTAATTACATTATCATAAATATATGCATTAACTATTATGAATGATATGTCGAGTTGGCTTGAGCAATTCAATACAACTTAGCCTCCAAAGTCGTATGTTTCACCCACGCCAAAGACATCCAATAAATCTGATCTGAACCCAATGGCCTTTAAGATCAGATATGTATCATCGTCTGTTGAAGAAACGTCCGCATCAACGAAGAATGTTGGTCTGAAAATGGGAACTGAGTAGTAGTATTACATCCTATGGCACAACACAAGTTCCCTTGGTGTTGAACTGCGTTAGGGCAGGTGATCTCACAACATAACCCTGTTCAAAATATATATGTAGGATTATATGGCATAGATTGGAGTTACTTCCGAATCAGACTCTGAATGACGCCATGCATTGTTTCCGTTCCTCATAAGCTTCATCTTTTTTCTCACCCTTCGAACACGTTTGTATTTGATTACATAGTATGTCATTGCACCTAAAATTCCTGCCATCGTTACGCCACCGATGATGGAAATGAGAACAGCTGCCCATCTATTACGCCGACCAACAACGATGTAAGATGAAGAAACAAATGCTATTGTAGTGCAGACAGATGCCAACCACATCAACTTATTGATCACTTCCACAACTCGTCTCTCTGATTTCGTCTCTCCTCTAACAACTGTTATTTGTACCACAACGACTGCCAAAGATGTGAATAGGGCAATGGCATTGAATATGAAGAATACTTGGAATGATGGACTGCTAACCATCACAGCCATCCCAGTTTCTTCATCGCCACCCGGAACTGTGAAAATTGCTGCAAATGCAACTGTTGCAAAGAGAACAGCAACAACTGTAATCGAGTTTGTTGCATTGTTTATTCCAGCCCTATGGAGCTTTCGAAGTTCCTTTGCAATCCCATTCATGTTTTTGTTTGTCTTACGAGCTTGTTCAAGTTGGATGTGGACATCCTTTTTTATCTCTGTCACTGTTTTTCTTAGCTCATCACGGGGTTGGTTGAGATCATTTGCGCTTACTGCCCCACAACGTGCCAAGCATTCCTTTATCTCTGAGGTCTCTTCAGATAGCGGGAGTCCTTCAGCTATGTCATAGGCCGTTTTAAGGTCTCTAGACAACGCATTCACATTTGTGTCCCGAAGTAGTACTAATACATTGACAATCTGTAAGAATCATAAGTATTCATGAGATGTAGCTCGTAACAAATTTGCAATAAAATTATTTAATTGAGATCATTCGACATCCAAAATGGTTTTGCTATAAAATTTTAACTATATGCCCTTGGACATTATTCTCTCTGCCTGTTGTAGCTGGCATTAGTATAATTCTTCCATGTTTACAGAAAATCTAAAACACAAACAAAAACAAAACAAACAAACCACCAGTTTTCTTAGAAAAAGAAAGTTATGGTCATACAATTTCAAATAATAACCTACCAGAAAAGACCTTTCTCATACCTAGAAATCACCATCCAATCATCATGTGTAGAGACTTTGGAGCTGGCCAAACCCTCGAACATTTGGTGAACAGAAATATTCTATATTCTAGTTAGGAGGCTTTACCTAAGGCAATGTTTTTTCTATCCTATATCATGTATAAAGCTTTTACCATGGTGGCACCCTTGGGGTTATAACAATAAGTATCCATGTATTTTTACCACAAATTCTATTGAAATCAATTGCTAAAAGTTTGTAATTTTGTCAAGCAGGCTTAGGCTAATAGGGCAAACTTGATGCATGACTTCAGCTACCTGGAAATTGGTTAAATAGACTAGGTACCTTAAACTACCTGATATGACTCAATTATGGAGGGAAGTCAAAACATAAGTCTTCTACTGCAATTTGGAAAATCTCGTGGGAGAGATCTAAGCGTCCCGAAAGCTTAGAAACCTTTGTATCACTTCTTTCCATTTCAATTTAATAAACTACAAAACATCCAAAATCCCCTGCATCTAGATACCAAATCTTGTAATATTGAGTTCCTGCTGACCTGAGTTGAACTTGGTCTCTAACATGATCATTTCATATATATACATTTTCTTATGTCCAACCATGTGCTCAAACTCAAGTGAAAAACTAAAAACCAAAACAAGAAAGTCAAATAATAAAAATATTCAATTCATAACCATGGTCAAATATGGTAAATACATGACTGTATGTAATTACTTTTTGCAATGCCAATTGATACCTCTGCCCTCCTTTTCCTGGTTGCAATATGTAATGCAGTATTGCCGAACCTGTCAGGAAGCATAACAAGAGCTGGATCTGCATTAAGAAGCAGCTTCACCACTTCACAACTAGTTCCTTTTACAGCCATATGCAATCCTGTCTGCCCTTTCTTATCATTCCTCCGTGCCAGTTGTGGATCTTTGCGAAGCAAAGCTTTCACAATTTCAACATGGCCCTGTCGAGCAGCTAAATGTAATGCATTCTTCCCATTGGACCTAGATATCTCTAGCGAGCTAGAATCTGTTGAAAGCAACACATTGACTACTTTGATATGACCTCTCGAAGCAGCAGAAATAATAGGAGTTGCATTTGATTGGCCAACTGTTTTACTCAGTCCTGGATCATGGTTTAACAATACCTGGACGATGGCTGCAAAAGATAATTACTAACTGAGTTGAATTGAAACTACATCATGCAGATGCTCGTGTAGGTACAACCACATACAATAGAAGAAACACGTCATTCTATGTTATTAGAAACTACAATAGTATCATCCAAATCATGCTTGCTTGTTCAAAATTTATTGGGAACCTTGTTTCTTAAAAGATGTCTCATTTCTACTGAAATGCATCACTCAACTGAAAATGTGGCACGATTTAAGGTAAGGATAGTAGGATACATTAGTTATAGCTTGTTCTATGTGTGGTAAGTAATAGCTACATCCATATTTCTTGATTGAAGGCTATACTATCCTTCAGTCCATTTATAGACAAATCAGCATAACATGAATTTCAACACATGAATGAAGCAATAGATTGGTGGATTCAATCATGTCTGGCCCCCACTACGGAAATTGGTCGATTAGGACTTTTGGAATGGTACAAATTGAAATTGGTTGATTATGGTGTAAAAACTCAATTCAACAATAAATACACACAACAAAACCTATCATGAAGGACAAACTTGAAGTAAAAAAAAATGACAAACAAAAAAGAAGAATTTTATATTGGACCAGTACGATACCTTCGTGACCTTGACTTGCAGCGATATGGAAAGGATCAAAACCAGACCTATTCTTCATAGTCATGCCTTCCTTGGTGGAATATTGCAACAGCTCCTTCACAATATCCAAATGCCCCTTCTCGGCTGCAGTAAACAACGCCGTCTCTCCCAACTCATTCACCTCATTCACAATAGCAGATCTTATCTCTGCAACCTCTGCATCAAAATCTGCTCCACTCAGAGTACCAACCATCTGAGCATCAATTTCACCCAAAATCTGTCTCACAGCAGTCAAATCACCCCGCTGCGCCGCCAAGTGCAGCTCAGTGTCATTATGTCTGCCTGTCACCTGTTTCACATACTTCTTCTTATCGAACCTCTTGCCAGAATTGGATAAAACCAGAGACTTACTGGAATTTGATATGAGCAAGGTCTTGCCTGAATTGGACAACACCAAAGTTGGTGTTGGTGTTGTCGGAGAAGGCGGAGGCTGCAGCTCATACAGACAACTAGCACTGGACGAGAGCCGCAGCCCTGTCTCCAGGTCCCTCATGCCTAGTACCAAAAAAACCCCAACAAAAATTCAATCAAAATCATTTCATATATCCTAAAAAATCACAAAAATCCCCAATAGGTAATGCGAAATCCCTAGCATCAAAATGAATACAGTTTCTTCCAATTCATCAATACCATTAAACCATAAAGCAAAAGAGAAAACGAAGAAACAAAAACGAAATTAATTAAATCCCTATCTCAATCGTTCTTCCAATCGTTCTTAATCCTTAACATTCGAATTTCTTAAACAAGCATCCACGACGAAACCCTCACGCACGAATCCATTTTCCTTCCCTTTCTCGACGAAGAATCGGCGGATTATAAACATTTTCAGCATCAACAAAAAAAAAAAAAAAAAAAAAAAAAAAAAAAAAAAGTAATATGAAATGGAATGAATTAGAAACAAGAATAATACCTGGTTTGATCCCAAACCCCATGGGTGAAATTCAAGGAAAACTAACCCTACAAAATCACCATTGTGAGAAGAATTTTATTAAGATTTCGATGCAGAGGGAAAAGAAATTTCATGGGCATTCGGAGAGAGAGGGAAGATCGGGGGAATGGAGTCTCCACCGATGAGGAGAGAGAGAGAGAGAAGAGAGAGAAATTGGGCGCGAGGTTTGGGCTCTTGAAATAGACGAAGAAGGCGAGCTCGTAAAAACACATTCGAATCTGCCACGTCAGATTTTTATTTTTATTTTTATTTTTTGGTTTTTTTTCGTTGCTTTGTAGATTGAATTTTCCTGCCGGAAGATATATATTATTTATAAACACAAACAACCTTCCAAGTGTATTATCTTGAAAGAAAAACTGGGTTTGTTTTTTTCTATTAATAATATTATTAAGTTAATGTTAATTAAATAACAAAATTGTTTATGGTTTTTCTTTTTAATGTTCAAATTAGTTTTCTATATTATTAAATTAAGTTATGTATTTTTTTAAAAAAAAATTATGTAAATTAAATAATAGCTCTCTAAGTTTCAATTTCATCCAATTCGACCTTAAACTTAAATAAGTATAGTAATACTTTATTTTTTATTCAATTTTTGCTATTTTATATATTAATTTTAATAAAAAAATAATGTAAAAATCTTCCTAAACTCATTAATTTTAATAAAATAAAATTTTGCATAAAAATAAATTTAACTAATACAAAAGTTAACCATTAAATAACTTTGCTAAAAATCATAATTTTTAACAAAAAAAAGAATGAAAGCTCTAATTATCTTCTCTTTTTTTTTTTCAATATCATTTCTACATGTGTTTTATAAATTCATAATTAAAGGCATAAAAGAAACTTTTTTTTCAACAATATTTAGAGCAACATTAGAAGGTTAAAATTGTAACATTATTTAAAACTAGAGTGAAGATTATAACATTTTTTTAATTTATTTTTTATTAAAAAAATTGCAATATTTATCTAAGTTTAGGGTGACAGTTGATGAAATTTAAAATTTATTATTAAAATTGATATAATTTGACAAATTTAGGGATCGAACCTAGTTTTTTGCTCATTTAATATTTAAATTGATCTTAATTGGGTGTTTCGTTTTTATCCCACTCAACTCAACTCTGCACGCCAAATGTCCCATGAGAGTTTAATCCCTCTAAGAAATATATAACAATTTGGTCAGTATATTTTTAAATTTTGAAATAAATTTAATTTTCGCAGTCATTTTTTTAGAATTGTGCTAATTATTTTCTCACATTCTCATATTGTTTCATTTTTCGAGATAACTCTTAAATTATTAGTTGAATTCTAAAAGCAAACCTAAATTCTTAATTTTTTTTCAAAAGTTGACTTGAATTCTTTGCCGATATCGATATTCAATTTTAGAAATATATCAAAGGAAATCAAAAATGTTGAGATCTCAGTTGTTGTACTAAAAAGATTAAGGGAAAGAAATTCTTAATAGATTGGACTCAACTTCATCTTATTTAAAATGACGATGTCAAGGAAATATTGAAATCTCAATTTTCTTAATAAAAATATCTATTCACCATTTACATTTAAATTAGGGGAAATTCGTAAAAAAAAAAATATTTAGGGAGGTAAAAGATATTTGGAATTACTTTTTTAAAAAGAAAATTTTAAAAAGTAATCCCAAATATAAAATATAAAAATATCGATAGAAATATCCAACCGAAATTCTAACGCAAGGTAGAAGACGATGAACTTCATCCAGAGAGGAGAAACGGGTGAACGTTCTCCACCATAAACCCACATTCGTCTTTCACCTTTAACAATTTTTACAGAGAAGCTTCGATCCATAGCTGTAAATTCATTGTTTCTGTTTCCCCAATTCAATCCAAACGCCGTCTGTTAATGGGTAACGCCCATGGCCACCACAAGCATTTCAACCATGGCGTAAATACCTCTCAACCCACTACTAACGCTCCTTCTCCCTTCAATAAATTCTCCCCATCTGAACCCACTTCTCGAAATTCCACCTCCTCCACGAAGATGGAGTCCTTGCCCTACGCCCACGTTGATTCCAGCCTTCGAGCCCTTGCCGCTCAGGCTGAGGGCTTTGGCCGCTCCGCCATTGGTGGTCTCCATGGTTCTGTTTATTGTGTCACTAATTTAGCAGGTGCTATTTTCTTTTCCCTGTTTATGATCAATTTCAATTTGGTGGTTTCTGAAGTTTTGGGGATGCAAGAATTGGGATGTTGAAGATTTGGGAAATATGTTTTTTTTTCTTGATTTGACTTGGAATTATTCATGATTTCTTTGTTTGTGGAATATTTTGGAAACTGATTGAAATTAGAGTTTTTCCTCTATGAATCATGCCCTTTTTGTGCATTTCCTTTGATTGTTTATGGTTGGGATTAGAATTCAATTAGTAGTTGAGCTGTATTTAGAACTTAGAAGAGACTCTCTTACATGAGCTACATGAATGGTCTTATTCTTTATTGTTTTGCTTTGTTTTTTATTCTTTTCCCCTTTTTTTGTTTGTTTTGTAAGGTGGGTGAGGGGGAGGAACTGAAATTTTGTTGAGGAATTTGGCAATCGTGAATGCTAGGGAGTTGGATTTAGAATTCTGTTCTTGATACCTTGTTGGGTTGTATATAAGGAGTTTTACAATTGCTTACTAATTCTCTATACACATTGTATACAATACTTCTGTTGGTTCTGCCTTTCAGTTCGTTAAGGATTCTTAAATCTGTATTTTCTTGTTTTTTGTAGATGATGGTCCGGGATCACTTAGGTTCGGATGTCGAAAGAAAGAGCCCCTTTGGATTATCTTTGAAGTTTCGGGCACAATTCACTTGTCTACATATCTGAGTGTGTCATCGTATAAGACTGTAGATGGTCGTGGTCAAAGGATAAAACTTACAGGAAAGGGATTGAGGCTGAAGGAATGTGAGCATGTGATTGTTTGCAATTTGGAGTTTGAAGGTGGTAGAGGTCATGATGTTGATGGAATTCAAATTAAGCCTAATTCAAAGCACATATGGATAGACCGTTGTAGCCTCCGAGACTATGATGACGGGTTGATTGATATCACCCGAGGAAGCACGGATATCACTATTTCTAGGTGGGAGGAAGCTTCATCTATGAGCTTTCTTGATGCCTTAACAATCTGACATTGTGCTTGATTTCGTTGCCCATTGTCTGTCTGTAGGTGTCACTTCTCACACCATGACAAGACAATGCTCATCGGAGCAGATCCCTCTCACGTTGGTGACCGGTGTATCCGTGTCACTATCCACCATTGTTTTTTCGATGGTACACGTCAACGGCATCCACGTGTTAGATATGCTCAAGTGCATCTATACAATAATTACACCAGAAACTGGGGGATCTATGCTGTTTGTGCTAGTGTAGAATCACAGGTCTTGATACACCTCACCTTTTCCAAATACATTTTAGTTTAAACTTCTTCAAAGATAGGTGATTTTAGTTTGTTGCTTTCATTTTGAATCAGATATACTCTCAATGCAACATATACGAAGCAGGAGAGAAAAAGGTGGCATTTAAATATCTAACTGAAAAGGTAAATCTATTCTTTTCCATTCTCTATGATTTGAGTTGACATTTAGATTGTGTCTTTAGTCAAATAAACACGTGATATTCTTTTAAGCAGTCCTTTATTTTTATTCTTTTAAGCACTTTGCTTCTAAAGTGATATTCCTTCTCATCCATGATGAATTTTACCCATGTGTCTTATTTTCTGTAATTCCACTCTATACATCTTTAAACATTGATGTAACTAAGAACATGCTAGTATTGAGAAGGAGTTTCCACAGGAAAGGGCGAAGTTTTACAATGATTCGGGTCTTGATTTTATAACACATGAGACTGCTCGTAAAAAAAAAAAAAAGAAGAAGAAGAAGAGCAAGTCTGTTTGCGAGGAAGATTTCAAGAGGTCCCGTCTACTTACTTCAACCCTTAAGCAAAATAGCCTCAATCATGCCCCTTTGCCACCAAGCTTATGTGAATACATTAATACCATAGGAACATTAGTAAGGGTATATTAATTATTAGTTAGAGAAGTTAGGGTATTTGGTGATAAATAGTGGACAAATTAGGTACACTGATTCAGTTGGTTTAGGGGTGAGTGATCTCAAGAGAGGAAGGGTCTAAATTCCTCAAATTACTTGGTTTATTTTGTAAATTCATCTTTTACATTTTAATATGGTTTAGTATTGCTCATTCCTTTACCTTATGAACTCACTTACCCTACTAAGAGTACAGATACGGATATGACACGACATGGGCACAGATATGACGACATGTCATTTTCAAAAAAATCTGGGACATGACACGGCAAGGACACATTTATTAAAATATACATTTTAAAAAATTTATATCATTTTTATACCAAAAGAAATTTTAAAGTAAATGAATTTGATGCATTTATATGCTTAAAAAATTAGTTTGATGTATTTCACACTCAAAATTAATTATTATTATCATATATGTGGCTTTTTAGTCTACTCAACAAGTGTTTTATGCATGTCTAACACATTTGTTGCCCTAACAGGTGTTAGAGTGTCCAAGTGCCATACGTGTTAGACACGGGACACGCTAGCCAAACTAAAGCATTCGTGCTTCTTAGACTTATACACAGTCACATATCCATTCTCACTCTTCTAACCTTCTTTCTACAATATATGTTAATAATTGGAGGTCTGTTTATCTAGTTGCTTGTCTGTCACTGTCAGTGCATCTCTCTCGGTCTCTGTTCGTGTTTGCATTGCGCTCATGTGTGGCACATGTGCCTGCATTTCTAACGATGTTTAGTTAGTCTGTAACTGCTGACACACACAGTCACATATCCATTCTTACTTTTCTAACCTTCTTTCTACAATATATGTTAACAATCGGAGGTCTGTTTGTCTAGTTGCTCGTCTGTCGGTGCATCTCTCTCAGTCTCTATTTGTGTTTGCATTGCACTCATGTGTGGCACATGTGTGCGCATTTCTAACGATGTTTAGTTAGTCTGTAACTGCTGACACTCAAAAACAAAATGACAATAATCTTTTGTAGAACAAAACAAACTTTACTAGTTAACAAAAATGTAAAGGAACAAAACCAAGTGTACTGAATTGGAATCATGGTTTATTTATATATATGTCTGGTATGTGTTCAGGCAGCAGACAAGGAAGAACCTTCAAGTGGTTGCATATGGTCTGATGGAGATTTATTTGTGAATGGCACTCAAAGTGGGCTGTTGGCTGCAACTGCTGGACACTTGTTTCATCCTTCACAACATTACTGTTCTTGGACAGTGGAACCTCCAACAGATTCTCTTAAACAGATTCTCCAACATTGTATTGGATGCCAAAACATCCCAAGACCCACTGATCTGCCCTTGGTACCTTAGAAGATTATACAACTTGTTAAATTGTAGTTTTGGTCCTTCAACTTTTATCTATTTTTCATTTTTGGTCCTTGAATTATAGTTTTACTTCAGCCCTTTGAAGTTTTAAGATCTTGACTTCTTTGTCAAATCCACTGTTAGTCCCTATGTAAAAGTTGTGTGTTTAATTTTACTATTGGTGTGATATCAAAGTGTAACCTTCTTTATTATTTTATATATTTTATCCATGTTGTCACTTTATATTAGGGGTTAAACATGAAATTTTAGTCAAAGTTCAAAGGCGAAAATTGAAATTCTATACAGTGTAACTTTTCATGTTACAACTATTCAATATACTTGTGTTCGCTAGAAGAAAGAAAGAAATATATACAATGTACTACTTGTAGGATTCAAACTCTATTGTAACGTTATTAATTATGTACTATTATAGTCATTCGTGTTAATATTTGAATAGACAACAATATGATAGTTGTTGTTTATTTATTTATTGAAAATAGTTGTTTTTTGTTATATTAATATAAAAAATGTTCAAAATACACTAATTCTAAATTTTAGTCGATAACGATTTAATTTATGTACTTTTAAATTTGTAATGATCTAATTCCTGAACTTTGGTCTCTTTCATAAAAAAAATCTTCTTAAGATCTAATGCATCTACATATTATTCTTTCTAAAACATTTCTCGATGATAACATTTTTAAAAGTTGAGATCGTCTTAATATTTTTATCGACACTAATGACACCAACGTTAAATTCTTTGAGTAAGTGCTCGCTAATGTAGATGAGATATCGAAAATGATTAATAAATGGGTCTTATGAGGATGTAGTCATGGTCCTTGAACTCAAATGACATTGAAAATGATTAATAAAGGGATATGTGGTCATAGCTATGGTGCTGAACACTGCATTGAAATTATTGGTAAAAGGGGTCAGTGGAAATAGTCCCCTTGACTTTATCTTTCGCTTTCATATCTTTTATATTAATACTGTTTCCATAAAGTAGGTTTGAATTGACATTTTATATCCACAAAAATATTTTTTACCCTTAAAAAACATTTTTTATAAAAAAATTTAGATTCTAAAGAGGGTGGGTGTTTGGCTCATCAACTTTATAAGTTTATGTTAAATAACTCAACTTCAATAGTGTTTACTATTAAAGTTGGTACTTTTATTGAAGAATTTTATCTTTTTATCTATTTTGCACATTTATCGATAAACTTCATCTTATAACTCTACGTTCCATACACATACTTCTTAACTCCAAAATATGAACTGGCTTCATAACTCAACTCAACCTTTGCATAACATAAGAAATTAGTCAGTTTTTTTTCCATTGAGTTCAAAATACCTACCACATTGGAGGAACCATCGATATTTATGATAATAATTAGTGTTTTATTACTAGACTATACTTAAATTGAAGAAGAAACGGTTTAACTTAACCATCAATATTTATGATGATAATTAGTGTTTTACACACTAAAATATGCTTGAATTAAAGAAGAAATGGTTTAACTTAACCACGAACATCCGAACATCTCAAGGTGGCGTTGTTCAAATCTATTTCTCTTTCATTATAAGGTATAATATTTTTAATAAATTCAAAGGAGGAAGTTTGTTAGTTTTTCATATAAACTTTTAGGAAAATATCAATTTATACTCTCTATTATATTCTTCTATTATATAACCAACATTTAAAGAATGTAATGTCTAAATTGATTAACTTATGAAAATTTAGAAGTTTAATATACTCAAATTACAATTTTCCCACGATATTGGTTAAACGATATCGAGATGAAATTGGTATTTGCCTTCTTTTTTTTTTTTTTAATCCCTATGACCTTAGGATGATCCTTTGTATTACTATAAACAGCATATTGGTAACGGTATCTAAAAGAGGAAGAGGTTGATAAGTATGTTATGGGCATCAACTGTAAGGATTTTGTTGGTTGGGGAATAAATTTGATTCAACCTGTGGAAAGAATAGGTAAGATAAGTAATTTTCTACATCTTCAGGGGTCAATCTAGCAATTACCTCTTCTCCCACCGGAAATCTGTGCGCATGGTAAAATTCCCGGTACACCGGCAACCAGCTTTTCGCTATCGACAAGATTTCGAATCGTAGCTTCGGGTCCGGTACGACGCTCGATCTCTGTTTCCGGTAGGCTTCCTTGAAACTGGAAATGAAGTTATCGTAAACCTCAGCCACTTCCGCCGTTGAAAGAGCGGCCGTCGGATTTTCCGGCAGCGTCGAGATAACTTTTCCCCATGCCAACTGCTTGTAACTATCGATGTACTGTTTTACTTTTCCTTCGTGCAGCGCGATCCATTCCTCTCCGATAAGGTAACGTAGCTTGGAACTTTGAACCTGCCAGATGACGAATCGGACATTGTTGGCTAAGAAAAGGTATGAGAGTGAAATGTCGTCGCACTGTCTTGCTTTACTGTCGAGCTTGCAGAGGAGGATGAAGATTATTCGCGCCATGTATGAAGAAACCAATGAAACTGGAGAATCGTCGGAATCTGAAGTACTGGAACAAGAATCGGCCGGAAGAGAAGATTTCTTCGGCGGCGGCCACCGGGAGAAAATTATGTGGAGAATTTCTCGATACTCCGCGAGGAGAGAGAGGCAATCCATCGATTGGAGAGCTAAGGTGTGTATTCCGCCGTCGACGGAAAGTGAATTCGAGGAGTCGTTTTGAATGGACGATTCGTAAACTGAGAGCATTGCGGAGATCGATTCGGATAGAACGCTGAGCGAGGCGATGGCTTGTGATCGAATTACTTCAGTGGATTCAAATGAGAAGATCAATTCAATTCTTGACCAGTTCTCGAATAGAGCAGTGAACATATCGAGTAAGTAGAACAAATTCTTTTGAGATTTCTGGTTCTTCACGATAACTTCCGGAAATGCAAACAGAAGCATAGCACCGTCTTTACATGTTTTGATGAAACAAGATTCCCTAACGGATTCGGAAGACGCAAATACGTAATCGCACAAATCTCGTTCCACATTGAAAATCGTCGTGATTGCAGTATTCACACCTTCTAACCACTTCTTGATTCTGAAATCAAGAGCCTCAAAATTCATCTTACGGATTATTTGCGACGGAAATTTTGCGATGCCGAGACGGTACATTCCTTCGTCAACAACAGATTTGCGAACAGTTCTGTAAATTTCAACACATTCTTTAGTATAACCAGAGGACATCATACAATCCGCTATCGCTCTCAGATCCCCCATAGCGGCGGAGGAAACTCTGCTCACTTCACAATCCTCTGTCGTACGAACTCGGACTGGACTCGATTTTACATCGAACGGTTCGCGTTTCACGGAAAGAATCCAATAGAATTCAACCTGAAGTCTTTTCATCGCAATCTGCATCAATCTATGAGAAAATACAAGTTTCTCAGAGGTCAAGAGATACATAACCTTTTGGAGTTCGTTCACACACCGGATGAATCGCAAGGCTTCTTCCTTGCTCTGGTGAAACATAGAATCTACTTCGGCGTACACCAAGGACTCCGTGCTCCACTTGTTGATGATTTCTGCAGCGGACTGCAAACTCCGATCAATAATCGATTCCGAAGTAGCTTCCGATGTTGAAGAAGAATTAGAGTAACCAGGAGAGACCAAATGCGACGATAACATCTTGGAACAAAATCCAAAAATCTTCTTTCCATTTTTCGGCATTCGAGATTATTGACTCTTTCGGCTCCGTTTGTTTCCCGATAAAATTTCGGGGGTTCAAATTTTTTCAAACAGCAGGATTTGTTCGTCGCCCCCAAAAAAGGATACAAATCGTCCGTGTATTTATGACATAAAAAAATCAATTTATGGGTGTAAAGTTGCAAGGAAATTACATTTTAGTCCTTCCCAAATAAGTAGTGTATTTGATTTTGAGTTTTCAAAAGTTTTGAAGGTTCTTAAATTAATTTTTTATTATTATTTTAAATAATTCTATGATATTCTAAATTAGAAAAATAATTCCAGACGGAAGATATCATTTTTTTAAAATTATTTTTATAATTTAAAATAATATTAAAATTACGCTAGGACTTTTGTGAAGTTAAGGATAAATAATATTAGTGATAAATACTAAAATCGAATGAATAGTAATGATTTTTTTTTATAATGCGAGTGGTATTTTATTAGTGAGTTTCTTTATTTCATTACACGCTTTCAAACAATATTTTTAAAATCTATGTAAAGTTTTAACAATTAAAAAAAACAGATTTGTTATTGTTTTTAAAATTCAATTAAGAATTCAAATGTTATCCCAAAAAAGATTAAACTATTGGAAATAAATTGTGAAAAATCAAACACAGTTTTTAAATATCAAATGAGTGAAATGACTATCATATGGACATAAATTTTGAAGTTTGTGTTATACATAATAAGACCATAACTTCAATTTCATGTTATTAATATTAACTTCATGACTTTTAAAAAAATATCAAATAAGTCATAATGATCTATTATTAAAAACAAAATAGAAAATATATAGATTTGTTGGACACAAAGTTAAAAGATTAAAAACTTATTACGCATTTTTAAAGTTACGTTTAGAATGTATAGACACAAAATTAGAAGTTCAATACTTATTATATACTTTCTTTTTGAAAATATGTAGGATAAAAGAACCAAACTTTTAATCTCAATGTCGATAGTATAAATTTTAATATCAGTTAAACCATTTTTGGCTAAAATATACTTCTTAAAATTGATCAAATGTAGAAAAGAATTCAAGAACTAAATTTGTTGTTTAATTTTTTTTTTTAACAAAAACCTTAATAATTATCCTACAAATTCCCTTTTTTTCTAAATAAATAAATAAAGGATAAATCACCATTTTAGTTCATATAATTTAAAGTTGGTTCAATTTTAATCTATATATTTGTAAGTGTCTAATTTTAGTATTTTTTTTTTTTTTTTTGTTATTTATAGCATTTTTAATTTAAATTTTGAAAATATATTCACATATTTTATTTTTTAAATAAATATTTTGAAATACTAAATTTAAGATTTATTGAATGTATGAAGACTAAAATTCAACAAATTTAATAGTATAGAGACTAAAATGGTATTTTAACAAAAAAAAAAAAAAAAAAAAAAAAAAAAAAAAAAAAAAAAAACCGTAAAATGACGCTGTTGGAGACTTTGTTCAGGTACATGAAACGACGCCGTGTTATGAAGGTGAAGGAGTGACGTTGAATTGTTCGGTCTCGGAGTCGAGGTATGAGTAAGACAGAAAAAGTCAATTAAGACGACAAATTTAGAGAAAGAATTTTCAACAACAATAAATTAATTAATTAATTAATTTAAGTAAGAGCTTTAAATAAGTGGAAGGAAGGGTCAAGTCAAGAGATAAATAAATGAAATCATTAATATCAATAACTTTAAATTGATAGAAACCTATATGGTATATTATTTATTATTATATTATAAGTTACTATTATTCAATAATGTATCCCCATCCACATAGATTCTATATATACTTTTTATGTTACTAGTTTGTAACAATATGCACGAATTTTGACTATATATATATAAAGAGTCAAAATATATATTTATATATGTGCACCAATTTTCTTCTCTTTTTTCAATAATTTCTTAAATGTTAATAAGTATTTAATATATCTCTATATTTTTCAATTTGTTTCTTATTTGTTCTTAAATTTTAAAGTCATATCATTTATGGTTTTCAACTTTTAAAATTTATGTTCATATTATTTTCTAATTCTTTATCCTGATGTTTGCATTTTTAGTCAAATTGAAGGTATATATTTTTTTAAAATTAGTTCTTTTTTTTATAATTTCTAAATTTTGAAATGATGATCCAAAATTTTAAAAGATTAGTATATCTTAGTATATTTATTTTGAAAAAAGAAATTAGAAAGTACTATTTGCAATTATTGATGATTTTATTGAAAGGAAAAATTGTAATGAGTGGTAATTTGAATATGCTATTTTGTAGGTGTGTCACCGATATTTTGTAAATATGAAAAAAACTTCAAATATGAGATTCTTATTATTTTTTTTTTCCATATTTACCCTAAAGAACCAATTAATAGAGAGAGAAAGATAGAGACATAGAAAATGGAGGGAGAAACAAATATAGAGAGTGAAAAATAGAGAGAGAAGCGGTGGAGGATCGACGACAGGACGTGCAATGAGGCTGCGATGGTTGATGTAGGTAAGCAATGAAGGAGTGGTCAGCGACATATGGTGTGGACAACAAAGAGAGATGAGAAAGATAGAGAGAGAAATGGAAAAAGAAACAAATAGAGAGAGAAAAATGGAAAGAGAAGCAGCTAAAGACCAACAACTGGCGATCAAACGTGTAGCGAGGCGGCGACGGTCGATGGAGGTAAACGACGGAGGAGTGGTCGGCGGTAGATGATGTGGATGACAAAGAGAGAGAGAGAGAGACGACATAAGACCGACAACCAGCGACCAGACGGGCGGTGAGACTACAACAACCGACGAAGGTAAGCAGCAGATGAGTGATCGACGGCAAATGGCTGTGTAGACGACAAAGAGAGATGTTGGGAAGGGCGGTCTATTGCGTGCGTAGAAGAAAAAGTTATGATTTATATATATATATATATATATATAAAACTTAAATCAGTGTAACAATATCAAATATATCGACAATATATTAGTCAATTGTTTCATCAATATAAACAAGTGTATCAATATCAAGTTTATCGATAGTATATCAATAAAGTGTATCAACAATATAAACGATTACATCATTACCAACTTTATCAACAATATATCAGTCAAGTGTATGAGCAGTATATCAATCAAATGTGTCACCAATATAAAAAAGTGCATAATTATCAAGTTTATCAGCAACATATTAGTCAAGTGCATCATTATCGAGTATATTAAATATATTAGTCAAATGTATTAATTATATGAGTCAAGTATACCATGTGTATATCAATAGTGAGGGCATTTGCGATATTTTACATCTTTTATATATCAATTGGACTTTTTTTTTTCTTGTCATCTTTACCAACAATAAATATGTAGACTATGAGTCTAATTAATGTAATTTATTTTGTCATTTTTTTTTGTTTGTTTGTAAGCACCCCTTATTGAAAACCCATTCAAGAGATTAAACCATTTGGATTTATTTTTTTAAATTCTATACTGGGAATTTTAAAAGGTGGTTCTTATAGTTTAGGATGTCACTTTTTTACCTTTTCAAAAATTACCTTTTTATCAATAAGTTTCCACCGTTTCTCACTTTTAGTAAAGGTAATTATTTTAAATGATAAAACTACTGAAAATATTTTTAAATGTAGTGAAATATTACTGTCTATTAGTGATAAATAGTGATAGATATTGAAAGACATCGATGTCTATTAGTGTCTATCACTTGTATACAATGACATTTTTCTATATTTATAAATATTTTGGCTTATTTTGCTATATTTAAAAACAACCTTTTTAGTAATTTGTGTTAATATTAAATAATTATAGTAAAATTAGTTTTCATTAATTTTTTATCATTCTTAAAATTAATTAAAAAATTACACATCATGATTATTTAGTTAAATTACAAATTTAGTTCTTAAACTTTTAGATTTGCATCTATTTGGTCTTTTAATATTAAAGAATATCTAATAAATTCTTAAACATTTAATTTTGTGCCTAATAAGTCATTACCAAATTCGATTTTTTTTGTAAATCAATTGATCGATTAAATGAAAATTTGAATTTCCAACAAAATTTCTAACTTTCAATTTTGTGTATGGTAAATTCATAATATTTAAAAAATATCAAAGTCTTGGAACTATATTTATAATGTTTGACAATTTAAAGACTAAATGCCAATATTAAAGTTTAACAACTAAATTTATAATTTAAAGTAATTATATCCCTCCAAACATTGATTAAAACTAAAGTTTTTAGTTTTTTTTTTTTTTTTTTTTTGTATTTTTAATTCTATAGCAATTTTTTTTATGAATTTTTTATTATTATTATTTTTAATATCAATTCAATATGTCGTAAGTAAGTCAAAATGTGAATTTTTGCCACATTGCGTGGTAAACCAAGGAACATGTTGGGTTCACACCACAAACAATTACATTTTTTTTTTTTTTTTTTAGCTATAATCTAATTTTTTTAGTTTTGAGAATTAATCCCAATAAACCTAATCAATTAATAGTCGATTTGGGAATTACTTTTGGTAATGCTAAAATGCAAACAGGGACATGCACCCGACCTTCATATGACACTGAATTTATTTGAAGGAGAGAAGAATGTGACCTGCAAAAGACAAAATTGTAGAAGCTAGAAAAATTGAGAGTAGAATTCAAGTTATATCATAAGAAGCTATAATGATGTATTTATAGAGGTGATTGACTTAAGTTATTTCGATAGGATTTTGGAGTCGTTTGAGGATAATCATATAACTTACCGAGCTAAGGGGCGTGCCTTATTTCGCGTTTGCAAACTAAACATGTTCTCCTAGGCCCATTTTAGCCCTAGGATGATGGTTTGGGTTGAGGCATGCATGCGTGAGACATGCCCTATTAGCTATTTCACTAGGCTCGGCCGAGACTGTAAGCACGTTAATTTAAGTTTTGACACGAACTAGCCTTCTCCTCTTTGTTCAAAATGGAACTAGGGTGTTATCTTTAGCCAAAACCTTTATTATTTAAAACCTTTTTGTTCCTCTTCTTATTTTATGTTGATGTCTTTCGGTCCAAAACCACTCCTAATAATTTTGCTTCAAACTTTTTTTAAGACTCTAAAAAAATCATTTCAAACATATACAAAATAACATACAACAAAATATTGCTAATTAAGAAGCCAATTAGTATTTTACAAATTGATTTGAGAAGATGTGATCTTGTTATTTATGAGATATGTGAAGACCTGATTGAACCCAAAGATTAAAATACACATGTCAATATCAATAGAGATGTTTTTTTTTTTTTAGAAAAAATCAATAGAGAGGTTCCAATTCTATAGATATATTGATATCTGTATATATATTTATGTAAATCAAATCATCTTTAAAAATTATTTAAATTAATGATTAAATTATATGTGTTCACCCACTAAATAAGTTTTAGATTTTATTATTAGTATTTATATTTATATCGATGACTAATGGCATGTTTGGGAGTAATTTTGAAATTGTTAAAATCACTTTTATTATTTTTAAAATTACTCAAAAAATATTTTTAATCATTCAAAATCAATTTTTGATAGTATAAAAAATGTATTTAAGAGTGTAAAATTAAACATTAAATTGATTTTGAGTGAGTCGGGTATGTTTCAAAATAATTTTAAACATGACAAAAATGATTTTGACAATTTTAAAATCACTCTCAAACATGCACTAAATGATGATCATTTTTAATATTTTGTAGATATTTATACGAGAGATCGGAGATATCCACTCAACCTTAAGATTAATGTTAAACCCTCTTACGTTTTATTATATCAACTAATGTCATATTGCTAAGCAAACTCCAAGTAAAATCAAATAGACTTGTAAGTTACAAGTAAGTCCTTGATGCGTATTGTTTGTGCCATTTTACAACTTAGATTACTTCACTTGAAAACAAATGAGTCAATTCTAAAAAGATTTCATAATTTCTAAAACGTATAAATATCACGTTACAGGACTTAAATTTTCTCATTTTTCTTTTCCAAAAATATATTATTGTCGTCTATTCATAATTGTAATTATAATTTCTATAAAAAAAAAAAAAATTGGAAACTTCCTTGATATTTTCCCGAACTCCAAAAATAATAATTATAGGAAAATTTTCGCACATAGAAAAAATGTCAAACTATTTATAAAAAATAGCAAAAAAAAAATACTGATAGACATTAATGATAAACTTCTATCAACATCTATCAGTGATAGACTTTTATCATTTCTATTACTGATAGATCCTGATAGATTCTATCCGCGTCTATCACAACTATCTAAAAATTTTGCTATTTTGTGTAAATAGTTTTCCTTATTTTTCTATTTTTAAAAATTTCTCATAATTATATGCTTAAATTACAAGAATTTTTTTTATTTTGGATTTTGAAGTTTGTGTCTATCAAATTTTTAAACTTTTAGAATTGTTTAATAGGTCGCTAAATTTTTTTTTTTTTTTTATCCAATAAATATGTGAAACCCTATTTTGACAATGATTTTATTTTAATTTTCTATTTTTAAAATTTATACTTGATTCTTCTCAATTTTTTAATTATGATTTTCATATTTGTTAAAAAAAAACACTTGAATTTCATGTCAAATTCTAGAAACAATAGTAAATTTTTTATAAATACTTTTTTTAGTTTTTAAATTTCGGCTTGGTTTTTTAAAATATTAGTAGAAAGTGGATAACAAAACATAAAAACTTATGTGTAGAAGTAGTGTTTATAAACTTACTTTTTAACAATTAACAATAAAAATTCAGAAAATTTTTAAAAATAGAAAAATAAGGGAAACTATTTACATAAAATAGCAAAATTTTTAGATAATTGTAATAGACGTTGATAGAAGCCTATCGAGGTCTATCAGTGATAGAAATGATAGAAGTCTATCACTGATAGATGCTAGTAGAAGTCTATCAATGTCTATTATTATTATTATTATTATTATTATTTTGCTATTTTATGTAAGTTTGACATTTTTTCTATCTGTGAAAATTTCTCTAAAAATTCAAATGATTATTAAACGACACGTTAAATATTTTTGAAAAATGTTAATTATATGAAGTCATAACCTAAATTGAGAGCACATGAAAAGACTTTGATAGCCATTTAGACATTGTCCATAAGCTCAAAAGACAATGAACTTTCTCAATCTTTCATTATAATCAAAGACCTTTTCACATAGTTTATGAATTTGGGTAAGATGTTCTGATGGCCTTGAAATTTTCCATCTTTTAAGTCTTGATTTGATTTAAAAACGTGTTACCAAACAACTTCGTAATTGACTTACTTCAAGTTTAAGATATTAGATTATGTTGCATAACAATGTCTTTTTAATTTCTTTTTCCTAAAATTTATATTATTTTTTTCTAATTTTCTCGTTATATTTTTTACATTTCTTAAATAAACAAAATATTGTTTATCTTTAAATTATTACTTTATAAGATTGTTTTCAAATATAGCAAAATGAATCAACTTATTTTCAAATATAGCAAAATGTCACAGTTTATAAGATTGTTTTCAAATATAGCAAAATGAATCAACTTATTTCCAAATCTAGCAAAATGTCACAGTGATATTTTGTTATATTTGAAAATATTTTCAGCAGTTTTGTCATTTAAAATAATTACTCTATTTTATAAGTATATTTAATACAAGAACACAAGGCCGAATGCTAATTGATGCATAAAATTTAATATGTCGATTAACAAAATTCATTCCTTTTGAATAGCGCGTCAGTGTGTCCAAACATGTTAATAAAATTATAATTTAATAGCAAGTCAAATTTTTTATATTAAAATTTTATTTGTTACTTTTGTTTTTTGATGAAATTGTTTATTTATTTATTTATTTTGTGAAAGGAATTTATTTAAATTTTGACATACATAAAAGTTGAAACTGAAATTTTAAATGTGAAGACCACATTATGAAAAAGTGCAAAGATTGGGGAAAACTTAGAATATATAAATTGTGATGTCCTAATTTGTCAAAAGTGGTGTCGTGGTGTAGTTGGTTATCATGTCAGTCTAACACACTGAAGGTCTTCGGTTTGAATCCGGGCGACGCCAATTTTGGTAATGAAGATGAATAAATAGTATTTTTTTTGTTGTTGTAGCAAACAAAAAAATTAATGTGAAAGTAAATTTAGCTAAGTGATAATTGATATGCACTCTTTTTCTCGAGATCGAATGTTCGATCTCCCATTCTCTTTTTGTTATTTGAGATTTGAATTTAGTGTTTGTTTGGTCGAAATTTCAATATAAAAACCTTTTCCTCCTTTGAAATCTAAAAATGAGAGAGAGGAAAAAGGTGAGGGCAACAATGATCACGAACTTAGACGAAGAAAAAGGAGAAGAAAGATGGAGACCAGAGAATTCACCTCACCACAAAATAATATCAAATTAATAAATTTTCCAACTCAATATCACAAAATCAACCGTTTAATTGTCACTATTTCTTAAATTTTGGAGACTAAAATATCTATTTTTTAAAACCTTAAAGATAAAAGCAGAGTCCGAACAAAACCTCATAGATCAAATGAGCATAATGCCATTTTTTATAAGTAATAAATAAGATAATCAATTTATATTTTATTTATTATAATTTTTTAGAATATATAATATTCTATTAA
Source organism: Lagenaria siceraria (assembly GCA_002890555.2). Taxonomy (NCBI): domain Eukaryota; kingdom Viridiplantae; phylum Streptophyta; class Magnoliopsida; order Cucurbitales; family Cucurbitaceae; genus Lagenaria; species Lagenaria siceraria. The sequence continues at coordinate 11,278,392 of CM016485.1, forward strand.
ATAGAATTGAATGTTATTAAACGCAATATTTATGAAAATTTAAAACTATGGCTAATTTTATTATTTCTAGTACTTGTTGAAATGAATGAATTTTGCTCTCATTTTAATTTACCGTCGTTTGGCTGTTTGAGGAGCATTGAATATGTGGGCTGTCATTTAAAACTACATGTCGTTCAGATGTTAACCCAACAGATCTTTTCAAGTGGGCCCGGTAGCCTGGATGCCCAAATACATATTTCTAATTTTTTTTAAAAAAATATTTTTGGACCTTTTTTTAAAAAAAAATGTAAAAACAATATTTTTGTAAAATAAAATAATTCATAACTAGTGGATATATTATATATTATATCCACTAGTTATGTTAGGATTGGCGAATAATTAAGAAGATTTACTACATTCATCTAATTACATGACTTAAATCCATTTTGTCTAATTAACATTAATTAATTCATGTGACACATAATTTAGGAGAGAGAGTTCATCAATATATATACATGCCCAATGGCAAAGCAACAATTTTTTTTCATTAGAAGGGATATAATTATCCATTTAATTTTAATATCTTAAACTTTAGTTTAACTAGTTTAAATATAAACCTTCAATCAAGAAAAAAAGAAGTTTTAAAAAGTTTTAAGATTTCATTTTTTCTATATCTCGACAATATATAATTGTCATCGTCACCTTACTTATTCACTTCGCTTTTATATTTATTTACTTTTCTTTAATTCAACAATATGTTATAGTAGAGACTTGGAATCTCTGTCCTTTTTGGCTAGTGTTTACACTCGGGGTGTTTGGGCTAAGTAGTTTGGAAATAGAGAGTTGGGAACTGGAGCAATAATTAGGTGCAGTTTGGGCTAAGTGTTTACACCCATTTGCTCTCCTCCTCTTTATCACACAAAAAAAAAGTTTTAAGAAAAAATTATTTAAAAAATAAAATAAAATTGTCGTGTGGCAAATGGCTGCACCCAAGATTTTTCCTTGGGAACTTCACTTCTGGTTTAGCCCAAGGAGTTTGTGGGTTTTACTACTAAAAAAATATCAATTTCATGCCTTATTATCTCCGTACAATACGGGCCCTAGGAGTTCATAACTTTCTAAACTTTACAACTCTGCTCCTTGCTCCAAACATCTTCTAATAAAGGAATTATTATTAACTCTATTTTTCCTTTTTGCAATGTTTATACGGAATCTACAAGCCATATCATGTGGGAGTGTAAGTTCTCTTGGATGATTTGGGATTTGTTCATGTCGTCTTATGTTGGTTTGTTTGATATGGACAGGAGTCAAATGTCTCGATGGATTATTGGGACCTGTGAAGAGCCTTATGTTCTAGGGAGGAGATCAATAGCATGTTATGGCGTTTGTAGAATTTTCATAACGAAATCTGCTTCAAGAAAGAAGAACCTTTGTCCTTTTACAATAAGATATAGATATGTCTAAATTAATTCAACTACATTTAGATTGACATTTTTTTTAGTTAAACAATTATTTAGTTAGAAGATTAAAAATCATCGATTCTTAAAATAATAATTGATGTCTTATCTACTAAATTATTTTGAAATCGACGTATTTACACATATGTCCTTTTATCTTATGGGGACCGATGAATGCTTGGCAATTTTGGCATCCTCTACATCAAAGCAATGGGATGTAATGTAATGGGATGTGGTTACTATTTTTCATAACCGTTGGTGGGACTGACTGACTCCAAAATTAAAGTTATGGGACAGGCTGTCCCCATTGTTTTTTAATGTTCACATTTTATTTTCATAAATTTTCTTCCCCACTCTCACCTGCCCCCCTCTCAATTTTTCTATTATAAGGGTAATTTTTCATTTGCATTTACATTCTTGGACTAAAAATATTGCTTTGCTTATTCAACTTTTTAATTTTACTTCTCGTCTAAAATAGTCACTTTTTAAAATTAAGTAGATATTTTAAAAGTATAAAATTTAAAATGAACCAAAATCGAATATATAAGTATCGAAATATTTCGTAAATTAGGTTGAAACACTTTTTAGACCAAATTAATTGTTCAGGTCCTAAGTTTATTCAATCCAAATTAACCCCTTATTAAATAATGGACATAACCCAACCACGGAATATTTGGTTTTGGTTGGTTTTGTTATTCGAGTCCTTTATTTAAATTTTTGTTTTAAAAATGAAAAAAATGCTAATATGTAAAAATTTTATTTAATTAGTTTCATATATTGAATTAAGATTAACAACTCAATTTCAACGTATATTGTGATTTTATTTTCTTTCAAAAGTGCTAAAAATTTATTTTTAAGTGTCGTTGGAGAATAAATTATAAATATCATGAAATATAATAAAATTAAAATAAATATATGTATATATAATTGTGTCATGAGCAAAAAAAAAAATTTATTTTTAAAATTAATAATATGTTCGAGTCGGTTTAAATTATTTTAGATGAACTCACGAACAAATCCAACCCATAAGATTTTATATATATAAATCCAATCCAACCCAAAAGAGTTGATAACCCAACCCAAACTGTACGCATTGGGATGAGTTGGATTGATCGAATTTTTCGGGTGATTAAGTTTTTAAACCACCCCCAGTTATTTCTACTATATTGTACAAAAATTAAGAATATATATATAACTACCACAAATACATCAACTATTTAATAACAAATTTCCAACTTATTTTAAAATGGTGAAATGATTGTGTTTATGTTAGAGTGATCGTCTAGAACTATTCATTGATATTAAAATTATCTATATTCAGGATCAATTTTAAATTATGTACCATATATAAGAATTTCTAGTAAATTTGAGTACAACATAATTCATCAAAGTATTAGTAACATTATTATTATTACTTTTATTAGTTGGAATCTATCTCCCTTATTTATTTATTTTTTAAAAAAAAGAAAAATAAATGCAAAACAAATATAATGGTATAAGCTCAATTTTCTTTTCTATCATCAACTTTTACAATAAATCAATAAAAACATATATTCTCGATCAAAAAGTTAAATTTTGAATTGTTTAGTTGAGCTCGAAAAAAAATGAGTGGAACAAAGTTAAACATTTTCTAGTATTATTTGAAATTTTTTAAGAGAAATTTTGACAGACAAAAAAAAATGTCAAACTATTTACAAAAATAGCAAAAGAAAAAAAAACATTTATAGACTTCTGTAAGCATCTATAAGTGATAGACTGATAGACTCTAATAGACTCTGACAGACTTCTATCAGCGTCTATCATAACTATCTAAAAATTTTATTATTTTGTGTAAATAATTTATCTTATTCCTATATATTTTAAAATTTCTCATTTTTTAATGTAAAATTTAATGCTGTGGTTTTCTTTGAAATAGAAAAAAAAATTGATGGTGATAATAAATAAATAAATAACTCAGGTGCATAGGGGGGGTGTAATGGGGAAGTGAACATGATGGAATTAATTAACAATAATACTAATTTATTTATAAAAATAGAAAAATAAATTAATTGTTTATTGATTAAAAATTAGAGGAAAGGTTCTGAATTTGAATTTTTAAAGAGCAATACTGCAGACTCGTGATACAAACTGTCTCCATCAATATTTGGGAAATGAAAGATGCCATTTTTGTATTTCCAATAAATAGCTTCCATTTCTTTTAAGAAAATCAACATCAATACTGACCCAAAAAAAAAATTAATATAAAAAAGTTTTTCTTAATTTTATTTATTTAAATCTTATATTTATAACAACTATAGTGAACTAACTCAACGGCAATTGATATGACCATTAAATTGTTCTTTTTAGAAAATTTACTTTTTACTTTCTCAACTTTTGTTGCTTCTTTTGTACTCATCCAAAATAGTAATAATTAATAGAATCTCATCGGATAACCATTTTATTTTTTTTAAATTAAGTTTATTTTTTCTCTATTTATTATAATGATTTGCATTTTCTTAAGTACATAAGTTAAATTTTTATAAAAATAAAAACAAGTTTTTAAAAATGACTTACTTGAGGCTCTGTTTGGTAATCATTTCGTTTTGGTTTTTTAATTTTTTAAAATTAAGTCTATTTCCTATCAATATCTTATCATGATTTGCATACGATATTTGAATTCGTAGCCAGAGTTCAAAAACAAAAAAAAATTACTTTTTTATTTTCTAAAATTTGGTTTGATTTCAAAACATTGATAAAAACTAAAAAGTAGATAACAAAGCAAAAATTTAGAGATAAAATTAGTGTATATAGGCTTAATTTTCAAAAAAAAAAAAAAAATCAAATAGTTATCAAATGAGGTCATAGTTTTTAAAATTTAGCTTGATTTTTTAAAAAAAATTGGTAAAATATAGCTAACAAATTAAGAAATTAAGAAGTGGAAGGAGGATTTACAGACTTGATTTAAATTTTAAAAAATTATATGAAATGGGGCATAAATAAATAAAAAATTTCCTCCTATTCATAAGTTACTTCTTTCATTTTTTATAGAATAACATTGACTTAAATATTAATTTAATTGGTATACTTCCAACTTTAGTTTTTTTTAAAAAAAAAACTTTAATAACAACCAAAGTTTAAAATATCAATGTCGATGAAAATATCGAAGTCTCGATTTTACGAAAATTTTGACGGAAATATCGATTTCGATGGATATTTCTGAAAAAATTATAAAAATAAAAAAATTATAAATATAAATTTAAATAAGGAAATAAAAATTTTATTATTTTTTAATAAGTAAATATGTTTATTATTTATATTATATTTATAGTAGTGATATTTTGATGCTTATTTTTTGTGTTTTTTGAATTTTTCTACTATATAATGAAAATATCGATGGAAATATCGACAAATAGATGAAAATTTAATATTATGGTAACAACCACACAACAGGGGCAATGCAAATTAAAGGTCTCCAACAATAATATCAGACATCCAACTAGAAAAAGCATACACTCAATATCTCTCTAAATCTTATGAATTGGAAGAGACAAAATGACAACAAAAAAAATCCTCACAAAAACTTGTAGCATAACAGCCTATACAGTATTAACAAACATGTAATAAAATTAAAATATTTTAAAAAATAAGCAAAAAGATTTGAAAAAAAATGAATTTTATAAAAACAAAGTTGCATTTCAAATTTTTAAATATGTATTTGATAACATTCATTAATTCTTTAAAATATGTTTCCTACTATATATTTATAATTTAAATAATTAGATTCTAATTTAACTATTTCATATAATTATGCATTTTAAAATTTAAAAAATTTAAAAATATATATATATATATATATTTTGTCACATACTATAAAAACAGCCTCATCCTTCTCTTTCTCTGAGGTCTGAACCACACAAACAGTTCACACTTTTTGAATGAAAAAGAGAGAGAAAGATTAGGAAAAGAAAAAAAAAACATTCTATCCAACCAAACACAAAATCTCATCATCATATCATGAAAACCATCGATTTCTTCTGCGCCTCCCAAGCCTCCACCGCCGTCGACCAACCTTCATCTTCCCCCGCCGCCACCGGAAAAGCCATCGACCGCCACAACCCCATAATCGCCGACGGCAGAAGATCAAACTTCTCTGCCAGAACTAATTTCCCAAATCCTCCATGCTCCTCCTACTCCCCCATCAATCCTCTCCCTTACCACCAACTCCACGCCGCCGCTGCCGCCTCCCCAAATGTCGCCGCCGACCAGATCCGCTCCGGCGCCTCTGCAACTCATAAGGGTCAGAAAATGAGGAAGAAGAAGAAAAGAATTGACTTTGTAAGGTTCGTTCCTTCCTTCAAACTTATCCATTCCTTTTACTCAAATCTCATATATTTTAATATTAATTATTTTTGGATATATATATAGGGAAATTTTCACCGATAGAAAAGATGTCAAACTATTTACATAAAATAGCAAAAAAAAAACACTGATAGACGTCTATCAGCATCTATCAGCGATAGACTTCTCTCATTTCTATCATTGATAGACCCTCATAGACTTCTACCAGCGTCTATCACAACTATCTAAAAATTTTGCTATTTTGTGTAAATAGTTTCCCTTATTTTTCTATTTTTAAAAATCCCCCGTATATATATATATAATTTATTTACACTCATATTTGATTTTTTGAATGTAAATTATATAGATTATTTCATTATATTTTCGTCTACCATGTCGACATTTACATTGATATACATATATAAAATGAAAAAAATAATAAACTTGTTGAGTTATTTTTAAAGAAAAATTACTATAAATATAAAAAATATCAAACTATTTATAAATATAGAAAAATATCACTTATAGAAGTCTATCGCTTATCATTATCTAGTGTAGTATAATTTGACTCATTTTTTTATATTTAAAACTTTTCCTTATTTTAAAATATAAAATATTTATTTATTATTAACATTTTTTTTTAATTTTTTTTTATAATTTTTTAAAAATAATTATTGATATCAACATTATATTGATATCGGTCATTTTTCTAAAATAAAATCGACATTTTAAATTTTGAATTATTTTAGATCTAGTTAGAATAGTCTTTAACCATATTTAAGTATATTCTAACAATATAATATCGTGACAAATAATAATTGGACAATTAGATGAGTAACTCAGGTATCTCATTGTTTTTCACAGATTTTTTTTTGTATAATTAATATGGGTTTTAATGCGCACTAAATTCAAGGTATATTTTTAAGGGAAAAAAGTAAAAGCATTGAATAAAAATGGTGTGGGAAATTTAATTAATTAATTGTAAAGAATAGAAAAATAATGATTTAGTTTGACCACTTAGGTGGAGTTGTGCGAAGCCCAGTGATTTGGCAACGCCTCCTGGGTCGATGCGATACCTTTTGAACGACAAGTCGGTTCGTGATGGTTCGATTGATCGTCTTTCCACATCCGTCCAAATTAACAAAAAGGTTAATTCAGATACTGAAAATCCACACCTATCTAAACCAACGGCCGAGATTTCTTTGGAGGACGACTGCAAAACATCTCCACCTTCCAATCAGGTTAGTAATTTTCACCCTATTAAAAAAAATATTAAATAATTTTTTTATATCTAATAGGTTTTTGATTAATCAATTATCAATTTTGTTTAATTAAAGGTTTTATTAGCCATAAATTTAATCTTATATTTAATTAATCAATTATCAATTAATTCTTTTAAATACTAAATATATGATGGTTTCAATATCAGATTTAAAATTGAAAAATTTTCATAGATCGAAAAAATGTCAAATTATTTACAGAAAATAGCAAAAAAAACACTGATAGACATTGATAGAATTATATCAGCATCTAAAAGTAATAGATTTCTATCATTTCTATCACTAATAGACCTTGATAAACTTCCATTAACGTCTATCACAACTATTTAAAAATTCTATTATTTTGTGTAATAGTTTTTCTTATTTTTCTATTTTTAAAAATTTTCCTTCAAAATTAAAAGTTCTGGAAATTATTAGACTTATTTGGTACGAAATAGAAAATTTAGAGATGTATTAGACGCTTTTAAAAATTGAAGGACTAAATAGGCATAAATTTGTAATTGAACCATTAAAAAAAACTTGTTGTGTTTATCTCTCATAGCTAGAGTAGCTCACCTGATTTATAAGCAATCAGATCCAAAGTATTAGCACAATGCAAAAAATTTTTTTTGTAAATATAGTAAAATTAAGATCAAAATTTCAGAATCTATCCGTGATAAACTTATTTATATTTACAGTTTTTTAAAAATATTGTCATACGCTTAATTATTAGCCGTAAAAGTACTACCTATTTTTTACATTTGTTTTTGTTACCACATTATTTTCAGAAAAAGTTCACATGACTTTATTTTTGTCAATTTTTTAAAAAATTATATAATTTGTAGATTTTTCTTTTTTTTAAAAAAAAAAATTATTATAAACAAGAAAAATATCAAACTATTTAATATTATTTGTGGAATTAACCCTAATTAATTTGATCTCTCACTCTCAGGTTGTGATTTTGAGGGTATCATTGCATTGCAGAGGCTGTGAAGGAAAACTGAGGAAACATCTTTCCAAAATGGAAGGTAAGCAATGAAAAATAATAATAATAATAATAATAATAATAATAAATAGAAGGCTAACTTTTTCCTTTTTTTTTTTTTTTTGAGTAATCAATAAAAAAAATTATATCCAACAAAAATATCCTTTACTCAGTTTGGATCGTAAGTTTCTTCAACCCATATAATTTTTATTAAATCAAGAATACATCTTGACCCAACTATAAAACTTTTGAATTGGGTTGGTATGTGTTATTCAAGTCATTTATTAAAATTTTTGTTATAAAAATAAGTAAAATGTTAACATGTAAAAATTTTATTTAATTATTTTCATATATATTGAGTCAAGATTAACGACCCAATTTCAATTTATGTTATGAGGTATTCTTTTCAAAAACTAAGAAATTATTTTTAGGAGTTCTTGGAGAATAAATTATCCAAAAAATTATGAAAGAAAATAAAATAAAAATAAATATATGTATGTATAATTATATCACAAGTAAAAAAAAAAAATATACTTTTTAAAATCAATAATAAATTCGGGTGGTTCAATTTGATTTAGGTTATTTTAGATGAACCAACCCAACTCAACCCAAACCATAAAAGTTTCATATATTTAAATCCAACCCAACTCAAATGAGTTGATAACCCAACCCAAATAGTACGTTTTAGGTTGAATTGATCGGTTTTTTCGGGTCATTGGATTTTTTGAACACTCGTACTTGAATGCTCGAAAGATTAATAAAATCAAATTAATTAAAAAATGATATTAATCAAAATACTCCATTTTCTTTTTCAAAAAATAATTAAAGAAAAGGATTGTGATTACGCCAATTTTGATGAAACTCTTTAATCCCAACAAATTATAGCAAAAAATTCAAAGCACATCCAATTTTTTGAATCTTAGAATAATCTCATGAAAACAGTTGAATTGACGGTAAGAAATTTGTATATAGCAAGGTATGTTTGTTTTTTACTTTTTATGAAGGGAAATTTTTACCAATAGAAAAATAAGAAAAAGTATTTACACAAAATAGCAAAATTTGTAGATAGTTGTGATAGAAATGATAGAAATCTATTAGGGTCTATCAGTGATAGAAGTCTATCACAAATAGATACTGATAGAAGTTTATCAATGTCTATCAATGTTTTTTTTTGTTATTTTCTATAAAAAGTTTGACATTTTTTCCATATGTGAATTTTTTTTTTTATGAATTACTTTTCCGCTCGGTTTACATTTTTTTCTTTTAAAATAAAATTTTTGATTCTTGAGATTTAAGCTTGTTAACATTTTAGTCTTTAAATTTTCAAACTCAATATTTTAACTTTAAAATTTGAAAGAGCAAATTTATATAATGATTCTTTTTTAACCTTTTGGATTCGAAATCATACTTTTTAATTG